>CANTUS010000010.1:5890000-8290000 GCA_947683365.1 Euphorbia pulcherrima
TATTCCCTTATGTGTATAGTTTAAGTAAAAAAAATAATAAGGTCGATTCATGTTATTTATAGAAAGTTATAGCCGTTTTACTAAGATGTTGTCCAGGTAGAATGAGTTGAAACAGGGCGTTGAAGGAAAATTCACTGTAAATTGTATAAGGCTTTGAAAATTTTGAGGCTTTAGTATGTCATGGAATTGTGTATTGGGAATTGAACAAAATAAGAATCAGTATATTTGAGTAAGTGAATTGAAAGTTATGAATTTTGAAGTGAAGTGAGGTTATATGAACACTAGCTCTAAGTGCAGGCAAAACAGGACAGATTTAGAGTTTAAAATTCAAAATTCATAACAAATGGAAAAGTAATCAGAAAATTATGAAATTTTGATATGTTATGAAGTTATATGTTAAGAGTAAAATGAAACTAGAATCAGGTTATTTGATTGAATGAATCGATAGATATCAATTGTTAAAGTCAGTAAGGTCATATAAATAGAAATTCTAGTTTATGTTAATCTTTATATACATACAAAAAAGAAATAAGATGTATATGTATGTTTATATTTGACATGAATTTATGTTATAGGAGCTCAAAATTGTGAAGGGAATCCAGAGGAATGTCCAAGTTATTTTCGAGAAAATTAGCTCGGATAATCTGTGAGTATAAACATGATATGAATATATGGGTGAAATATGTTGATGTGTTAATTGTATGAATATGTCAATGCGATATGAATTATTTTGATATGAAATTGTGTGAGAAATATGTTGATATGTGTCATTTGAATATGATAATGGATTGAATTCTTAAGTGAAGTGAATTGGTGTACATATGAATTATTGGATACGTTTATAATGAGAACTGTATTTGAAAAGCTGGATTTATATGATATATGTATGCGGAATATATGTTCATTTATGTTAATATACGCTAATTGTAAGTTTAATGATTCGTAAAACAAACATTTGCGCTTGAATATATGAAAAGTATAAGAGAGGTTGTGACATAGCCGATCAAACATTGCAAGACATGTTCTATTCATATGGACCTATATGGCCAACCAATTGCAATATTTGTCAAATGGACCAAAAGGTCAACTAATTGTTTATCTGGACCGAAAGGTCAACCAATTGTTACATACCTGGCCAGCAAATCAATTGACAATTGTTATAAATGTTACATGTATTCCAGGGCAATAGTTTGGCTGAAAATGTCACAATAATTAAATAATCGGTTCATTCATTCTCATATAAGTGTGACTGTATATTGAATTTGTTAATGTATATATGTGATTTGCTAAATTCATAGATTGTTTATATTCACTGAGTTGGGCCTCATATAAAGCGCTAAATTTTTCAGAGCTGATAAAGTTTGTGCTAGAAGCTCATTACATATAGATATCATGGACGAAAGATTAGTTGGCTGTGTTCGCTCCTTCTCCTCACATGACAAGCATATAGTATAGAAAGTGGTTGGGTTTTTGTTTTTGTTTTGTACACATTTGTTGTAATAGGATATGATGCTATAAGTATTATAAACTGAATGTTAAGTTTTTTAGTATATTATATCTATAAATGAAGTATAAGTACAAAAAAAATTTATATGCTGTGATTACGATTTTGGTGATTTAGTATAAGGTACAGGTTATTTCAAGTTTTGTCAACTTTAGGGGAAATTGTAACACTTGAAAGTTGGAGGTGACATTTAACATTTAGTGCCAAGTTCGAGGGCAATGTATGTATTCGACCTACTTTTATTGGAGTTTTATTTTGGTTTTTACCACGAGGTGGTCCTGGATGGATCCCATCTGTGGGTGGCACCTTTAAGCCATGTCCACATCCAGACTAATCCCCGATCGCCAATTTGTGGCTGTTTCGAAGGGCAGGATGGTTGGCCCCAAAATTTAAGGTTGCTCCATGCACAATCAAGGATTTGATCCATGATGGGTGCTTAAAGATAGACTAGTTCCTACCACTAGACTACACCCTTGAGGTTATTGGTGCTTTTAAATGTCTATCAAAATCGTGGAATTTATTAACTATTCTAATTAGTCCATCTCTTTTAAACATATCTCTTAACTTTTCAATGAACATCACGTTATTATACTTTCAAAAATGATCTTTTTAACTTTTTATTTTGAAATTTCCTCATTAGACTTGCATTGAACAAAGAAAAACTCCATTTCACCATACCCGTACGTGGACTTGAATATGTGGCATCTAAGATCATAGCTTTAAGGCTCAACCACTAGGCTAAGACCTTTATTACAATTAACTTTTAACTTTATTAGTGCAAGTAATTTAAACTAAAACTATAGCCAAAAAAATTTTAAAATACTGTGGTGAAATATAAGTACATAAATAAATTTAGTGGCTCTGATTATATAATAAAAATACATGGGAATATCTACATATCATCACTTTAAAATGCTTGAGTTCGATGAGAGGTTTAGTCGAAGGCTGGAATCGTTTTCGGAACCATTTTAAGTTAGAATTCATTATTCTGCGTTCTGCAAGGGATTTTGCATATGTTTCAGAATCCGTTGGCAAATGAAAAGTTGCGACGTTTTGTTTTTGTGACAGTCGTAATGCACAAAAACGGTTCACGAAAAATGGTGACGGTAGATTTAGCGATCTATTGCGATGGTGGCATAAACTTTTTCCACAAGTGATCTGTTGCGATTCTTGGAAGAAGTGTCGGCATAAAGAAGGTGACTATTGGATATTTTAACGCCTGAGTAGCGTTGTTAGAAGTTTTTTTTTCCTTATCCATAATAACTACCAGTCACGTGGATCAATCTCGTGTGGTCAACGGTCAATGCCACGTGGGTTGACCAGACAATTGTTGACTGTCACGTGTTAGTCAATTGTTGACGGGTCAACATTACTACATGGCACATGCTTAATCGTCTAGTATGTATTTATGCGATTTAAGGCCCTAAACAATGTCGTTTTGCTACGAAATTTTTCCTATCCCGCCATTTTTATATTTTTTGGATTTAATGGTAATTTTTACACAATTTTTTGAGGTTCAGAAAAGTTAGTATTTAATTTATTTTGTGTAAATAAATTCAAAAATATTACACAAAATAGTTTTTTTGAATTTTATAAAAATTTCTAATATGTTAGGAATTGTTTTTAGAACCTAATGATGAATGTTTTTTCGAAAATTTTTATTTATTGATTAATCTGGAAAATCAAATTCACATGTTTTGTATAAGTTACATATTTAATATGTTTGAGAAAAAGACTATTAAATTCTCTAAGTTAATTATTAATATATATTGACTATAATTTTACTTAAGTTGTATAATTTAATAACTATATTTTGGTATTATATGTGTGAGTTATTAATTATCAACGTAATAATTAATGTGAAATTTATGTAATATAAATTTGATATTGAATATATTTTAGTTATATATTTAATACAGTCAATTATTTATTAAACCATTAAATTATTTTATATCTATGAGTATACATATATACATACATACATACATACATACATACATATATACATATATATTGTGATATATTTTGAGTTAATTATTTGTGTGATAATTATAAAATTTATATTTATGTAATATAATTTATGGTGAATATATTTTTGTAACATATTTAAGTTAATAATTTGTGCAATTATATACGTTGTAGATGGTCAAAATGGTGCGAACCCCATGTCACCAAGGACACCTTTTCAAAGGACAAGGGTCATAGATATGATGAAAGTTTAAGAAAAATAGGTTCTCTATAATGTAGTTGTACATTAAATATGGATACTTTGTGGATCATGTATTTATATTTCATATATAAATGCAATAAATGTGTATTGATTGCTTTATTGAAAAGCATTTTAGATTGTATATATACATCTTCGTGCTATAAAAACTCATATAACTTATTATTTTCAATTTGTTTGAATTGTTATTTGAAAATTATTAAGGAACAATTAGGTTTTTTTAATATATTATTTGATTAATTACCATCTTGTTCGATAAAAGGAACAAACATTGAACTATTGAGACGGTCTAGGGTATTTCAAAAGGTGTAATGTCATTGAGAATGATATTTATTTTGGGATTTGATATACTCAGTGTGTGTCTCATTTCTAAAACGCGTATAACTATTTACACATGTTGAGTACATTATCATTGTGGTTAACAATATATAAAAATGGCAAAAAAAAATAGAAAGTCTCTTTGAAACTCAAGAGCATACCTCCTCGCCGTGAATCCACTTTGAAGCAATCCCAATGCCGAGAGAGAGCCTAGCCAAAGTGATAGACTAGGATAAAGATGATTTAGGGACTTTTTGGTGAGTGTTTGTGTGGACAAAACCTCTCCTTAATCCTAAAATGCAGCTAGAATGGTATAAAATGTAACAAAACCTATGTAGAAAGGTTTTCTATCTATTTTATCCTTTCTATACCTCTTCTATACCCTGCCTAAATCTTCTGAAAGCTGCTGACAATGAACCTACTATAGTATAGTTTGTGGTATGAATTGTTCTCCTTTCAAAATATAAGGCAAAGCCCTTCTTTTATAGCAAAAATCCGGCCCCGACATCACTTGTGGATGATTGGTGCCGAATAAGGCATGATTGCAATCAGTCAAACCTGATTTACCGTGATTGCCACTCGTATGGGTGAGGAAGACCCGTACAGGTCCCGATAGGACCCATACCGATCCCTTGCGAGCGTATGGCTAAGGTGGAGTCGTATGATCGTCTTGTTGACCCATACCCCTTGGTGTGACCCTATACGGGTCCCTAAAGGAAGTCTAGGCCTTCAAGCTTTGGATAAACTTATCCATGTAGCATTAGGACCACCTCTTATGGATAACACCTGTAGAAGATTGCACTAGCTCTCATAATAGTTTTGTGAGAAGGACCATTAAAATCCAGTGCTCACAGCTGTCAATGGTTTGGCTATCTTGGAGAAGTCTTTGATGAATCTTCTATAGAATTCGACATGTCCAAGAAAGCTTCTAACTTCTTTGATTGATTTGGGAACAACAAGCTTCTCAATAATCTCAACCTTGGCTTGGTCTACCTCAATGCCTTTCTTTGAAATTTTATGGCCAAGAACAATGCCTTCATTGACCATGAAGTGCCATTTTCCCAATTCAAGACCAGATTGGTCTCTTTGCAATGAATCAAAATAGCTTTGAGGTTTCTTAGGCTAGATTGAAAGCTTGCCCAGTAGACTGAGAAGTCATTAATGAAAATTTCAACTCTTTTCTCCACCATATCATGGAAAATAGCCATCATGCATCTTTGAAAAGTTACGGGGGCATTACAAAGTCCAAACTGCATGCTCCTATATGCAAAAACACCATAGAGGCAAGTAAAAGTTGTCTTTTCTTGATCTAATGGATGGATCATAATTTGATTATACCCTGAATACCCATCAAGGAAGCAATAGAACTTGTAGCCAGCTAATCTTTCTAAAATTTGATCAATGAAAGGTAGTGGAAAATGATCCTCCCTAGTTGCCTCATTGAGTTTACGATCAATGCAAACTCTCCATTCTGTCACTATGCTTGTTGGAATGAGCTCATTCTTCTCATTTTGAACAACTGCCATCCCTCTTTTCTTTGGAACCACTTAACCGAGTTGGTCTAAACACTATCTGAGATGGGATAAATGGTTCCCGCATAAAGTAGCTTGATTACCTCCTTCCTAACCATATCTTTCATATTGGGATTAAGTCTCCTCGATGGTTGCACTACTAGCTTATGGTTGTCCTTCATTAAAATTTTGGTGCATATAAACTGAGGCACTAATATCCTTTATGTCAGCAATTATCCATGCCAATGCCTCTTTAGTCTTTCGTAACACCTCAATTAATTGGTCTTTTTGGTTTAGGGTAAGTTTAGTGGAGATTATCACATGAAGTTTGTTTGGAGGGGTCAAGAAATGCATACTCCAAATGAGGATGTAAATGCTTTAGTTCAAGATTAGGGGGGTTCTTCAACTGGTGTTTTGAGAACAAGTTTGGTGTGTGATTTGAAGGTTCAATGGGTTGTCTATTTTACATGGTAGCCACATGGTCTAGTTGCTTTAGCTGTTTTGGTTGTTCCTCTATCAAGTGTGGTTACTCCTTTATTTACTCTGGATCAATCTCTTCTGCTTGCTCTGGTGTAATTTCTTCTTCTTCCTTAAAGTCAATCTTCTCAAGTTCCCGCAAAATAAAAGGATTTGGGTGCAAATCAATGGTATCAAGGAAATAACATTGATCATCAAAGGAAGAAGGTTGTTTCATTGCTTCATTCATTTTAAATGTCACTTCTTCATCGTGAACTTTCAAAATCAGTTTACGATTATGCACATCAATCAAAGATCTTTTATTAGCCAGGAATGGTCTACCTAAAGTTATGAGCACATGAAAATCGTCATCTATATCCATTAATGAAGTCAACTGGAAAAATAAACTTTCTAACCTTAACCAAAACATCTTCCATAATTGCTCTAGGATACCTAACAGTTCTATCAGCAATATGTATAAATACTTTAGTTGGTTGTGGTTCTCTTATGCCTAGTTGCTTATAAATGTAATATGGCATCAGATTATACTTGCTCCTAAGTCAAAAAGTGAATTATGAATGTTTAAGTTTCCAATAGATCAAGGTATAAAAAACTTCCTAGGTCCTTCAATTTCTGAGGTAGAGGTTGCTTGCTTTGAAGAATAGAGAAGCAATCTCTATTAAGTTGTACCATGGCCACATTTTCAAGTTTCTTCTTGTTTGCCAGCAAGTCATTCAATAATTTCACGCACACTGGCATTTGTGCAAGTGCTTATACAAAAGGAATATTAATGTGAAGTTTTATAAAGACTTCTAAAAATTTATCAAATTGCTTAGCCATTTCATGTTGAGTTGCTCTTTGCAAGTAAGGAATCCTTGATTGATAAGCTGGAATAGGTTGTTGTTCGGGAATGGTTCCTTAGGGGCAATCACTGGTTGGTTCTGTTGTGGTTGCTCCAGGCAAGATACTGGTTATATTTGCTCTTGATTCTGGGTATAATGTGCATGTTCCTCAACTTTAGCGTGGTTGCTGCTTTTAATTTGTCTTCTAATAGTTTAAGTCACTTCACCTTTCTAACCTGCACAATTATCAACATTCACAACAATCATAGGTTTAGAATTTTAAGAAATCTTATCACTTCTCAAGGTCACAACTTTGTATTCTTCCATAGGGTTTGTTTTAGTGTTGCTTAACATTACTCCCTTTGTTTTTAGGAGTGATACTGGTGGTAAGTTGCTGGAATTATGTCTCTAGATTCTTCATGGAAGCTTGTGTTTACTTCATGAATTGCATCATCATTTCCTTTATCTCCTCATTTTTAGATTCTTTGATTGTTGAGATGGGCCTAGTTGCTGCATAGTTTGGTATGGTTGCTATGGTGAAAAATTATTTTGTGCTTGCTAGTAAGGAATCTGCTTGTTCTGGTTGTTCCATGAGAAGTTGGGGTGGTTGCGCCAGCTTGGATTGTATGTATTTGAGAATGGATTGTTCCGTGGGTTATTCCCGATGTAATCACATTGTTCTTGGTTGAGTAGGTTGTTGCAATCGATATTTCTATGGATACCACCACAAAAATCACAAATAACTTGTTCATTTGAGATTGCCAAGACATATTGTTTGGCAAGTTGCTTTAATATCAGGTCCACTTTTTTAGAGAGTTTGGAAAAAAATTCTGATTCTCCATGCTTGCTTCTTTCTTCACTAATTGAATGCCATTTATAGCTTGTGTTTACTAGCTTTTCAATAAGCTCATAGAACTCTTCAGAGGCAAGTTCTTCAGGATCACCATTGGCTGCAGATTTGATTTGGATTTTATGGGCATTGGTTAACCCTTTGTAAAAGTTGGATTTTCATCCACATGCGAATTTGGTGGTTTGGTACTCTTCTTAGGAACTCCTTGTATCTTTGCCATGCCTCGGAAAGAGATTCATCTAGTTATTGTGTGAAATGAGTCACCTCATTTCTTAACTAATTGCCTCAGCGGAAAGTACTTTGTTAAATATGCTTGTGCCATCTGATCCCATGTCCATATGGATCCTGGTTGAAGATCTTTCACCCAATTTTTAGCTTTATCCTATAAAGAAAAGGGAAAAAGCTTTAGTCTAGTGACATCATATGAGATTGCTCTATTTTTTTGAAAAGTATCACACATAGTTACAATTCCTGGATGTGATCATTAGGATCTTCTCCTGACATGCCTCCAAATTGAACAGCTGTCAGGAGCATTTTGGATCATAAAGGCTTTGATCATAAAGAGGTTGTCCCCTTCATTGGGTATCTATTAGAATGCATTTTATGCATCATTTTGACTTTATTTTGGATTTGATTTGTCCATTATTCTTTATAGTATCTTATTCATTTATGCATAACTTGTTTTATGTAGGAAAAAGTCAAAAGAAATGAAAATGCTTAAAGAAGGGATAAGAAAGTGCAAAATAAATAGAGCAATATTTGGAGTTTGTTTGGGTTTGAAGAAGTTTAAGGCTTCGTGCCCCGTTTAGCAAAACAGTCGCGGTTGTTGTTACTATTGTGGTTTGCTGCTGTTGTTTTTTATTGTGGTTTCAAGAAGCTGTTATCAATTGATTTTGTACTTTAGTGTTTGCTAAAAATATAATTCACTGTTGTGGATAGAGATATAAATAACTAAAATGGACATATTTAAAATAAATTAGAAATTATTTATAAGGGTATATATGATAAATTGAAATTCAACCCTCAATAAAATTCCTATAAAAGTAGTAATTTGCTAAGGTTTGAAAAAGGATATAAAACCCTGTATAAAAGTAACTCTTTATGTATTTTAACTATAACCAAACACCAATTGATCTCTTTTTCCTTTTCAAACAGGAAAAGGACCTTTATTTTGAACCACCAAATGGGGCCTACGTAGTCGAAGGTAGATAGTGGGAGAATGACAGAAATTAATTAGTTTTATTTTTGTCTATTTAACAATTATTAGCCTTTTGTTTTAGATTTAGACTTTTACAAAGACAAATAATTAGTGTAATTAGCTTTTTAGTTTTTATTTTCTTTAATCCAATTAAAGGTTAATTCAATTGTCGATTTTCATTTGTGAGGTCTAAATTTGCTTTATCTTTTTTTATTAATTTGCTATTTAATTATTTCGGTTCCTAAAGGTTATTTTGGTTTATTTAATTGTTTCAAAAAGAGCCATTTGTTTCAATTGGATGAATTCAATGTTGACATACAAATTGATTTGATCCGTAATTGTCATATTGGTTTGTATAGTGTCAAATTAAGATTTTTCCATCTTAAGGAATAAACAATCTTACTTAAACGAGTCAAGCGTCTTAACAAATTGGTTTGAATCGGGTGTTCTCGTATTTCTTAAAGCAATTACCAAGTTAAAATCAATGAACGTTTCCAAAGTACTATGGTTTAGCTAGGGCCAATCATAGAGCGTCTCGTGGTTGATTTAAAATTAAGGGAGAAGTGGTTGCTAGGAGCGTCTTACAGTAACTATTACCGGTTAAGCAAAGCTTGATTTAGAACTATTTTTGAACCGATGATCGAATGAAAGAACGAGATTAGGTTATGTCTTTGATTGGATGCCTTTTTATTATTGTTTTTCATTAATTTTTAGTTTTATGTTTTTATCAATTTCACCAAAACTTTCACCCTAATTTATTTTATTTCAGTTTTTATTCGACAAAAAGGTTTTTAAAGTTTAACACTCCTCGTGGGATTGACTTTGCTTCCCTATCACAAATCTAAGAAGGTTAATTTAAATTGGCGAACTCGACACTCGCCGGTATCACTATACAAGAGAAGTGTCCCTCAATTGATGGTCTACTGTACTCCTTGAGTGTTTGCAAAAGAGTTATTGAATTCATTTTTCAACTTCAAAATCCAACATATTCTCTCTCTCCCGGAAATCCCGAAAACTTGGGTTTCTCGCCCGTTCTTCGCCGAAATCCTGAAGAAGTCGTGGAAACATGTCTATTCTCCGACATACTGTGAGATAGATTCGACTTTACATACAAACTGTGTAGTTGTAACGTTCTTCGATTTCGGGCAAAAAAAAGTAAGTGTTCAAACCTATTTCCTTACGATTTCCGTCAATTATTAATGGAAGTTTTAGCCGAACAATATAGACGAAATGCGTATAATTAATCACTAAAAATTGCAATCATTTCAACTATGCTTGCATTCAAGAAAATTTTGTAAAATATATAGAATAGTTGAAAAATAGGAATTTATCAAAGGCTAAAGTTCTTAGATTTCAGGAAACCGAGTGCAAATATTTGAGAAAATAGATTTCAAAGGTTAAATTGTAACATAAAAGGGTTTTTTTTTTGTATCGAGTGGAATTTAAAATTTTGTTTAACTTTAGTCAAAATGGTGTCGTGTCTTTATTTATCTGCTATTATAGATCACATGTGTTATAATGAATGGTCATCTACAAATTTATGTATTTAAGTGAAACAAAATTTTGCTTATGTATTAAATTGAGGAATAAGTGATCGTTAATGTATATGAGTAAAATTAAGCTTAAAAAACAAAATTACATAATAATTCAGCTAAGAAATAGTGGAAGGGGAAAAAAAGAGAATAAGAAGATTGGTGTTAAATAAATAAATGATATGTAAATGTGTAATGATCATTCATTTACGTATCACTTTTTTTATAATCATTTACGTATTCTCTGCACCTGGTACTAGTATAAGGATTTTAAATCCTCCATCATAACCACGACACGCACGTTTCAACAAATAAACCCATTTTTTCTCAAGCACGTGGATATTCTAATTCAGTAAAAAGTTTGTTTTATTCTGATAAAAGGAATTTTGCTTTCTATATTTGGAAATAAATTACCCCGTAAAAGAAACCAACGCCATGGGAAAGAGTTATATTTAGGGCTCATTTGGTTTACGGAATTCTTATTCCATGGAATAGAAATAGAAATGGATGGAAAGATGTCAAATATAGGAGAGAATCCTAGACACATCCGTCAACGTACGGAAAAGCTTTTCCAAGTTGGTATGCATCTCACGGAAAAGTTATTCCTTTTTTTTGAGGAGGAATAACTTTTCCGTGAGATGCATACAAGCTTGGAAATGCGTCTAGGATTCTCTCCTATATTTCACATCGTTTCATTCATTTCTATTTCTATTTCAGGAAATAGAAATTTCACGAACAAAACATCACCTTAAGGTTTACCTTTATTTGATTATTTAATTTCATTTCGGTACCAAAGTTCATTTCTATAAAACAAAACAACCCCAACTACATTCTAAATGTATAACTATAACCCTAGGCTTATCTCTTAGATTCTTAGGGTTTACTCACTATGCAACTCTTTTTTCTTTATTTTACTACGGAAAACTTAAAAAAAATCTTGTGATTACACTCATTTGTAAAACGAGGTTTGAGAAATTTTGTTTTGTCAAATGGGGTTTGTGGGTTCAAAAAACTGACAAAAAGATGACAAAAAGTATTTTTTTGTTAAGAGTAGAAATGTTACAGACTTTATTTTAACTAATTCAATACTCTTATAATTTAACCTTAATATTTAAAACTATACGTCATGATTTTAGTAATTTCAGAGATTTTATATTTTGTATGATTTTTTAAAGTTTATCATCATATTTTAATTAAAAAAATATTTGCAATATTAGAAAATTTTCAAAAGTTATCATTGATGTGTATTATATTTTTATTAGCCAATTCACAAAATTTCAGATAAAAACAAACAAGATTACCCGTTATCGTGACATAATATAATATTGAAAATCCCCATTTTGCCAAATTTTTTAAAACCACATACCCTATTTTTTTTTTAAAAAAATTTCTCAGATCCCATTTTGCAAATTAGTGGAACCACATGATACTTTTTTGAAGTTGCCCTTTTATTTATTTTAATTTTAAAATTGCGAGCATGTTAGTGATTCTGTTAGCTGTAATGTGATTAATGTCTAAGTTACTGATTCTGTTAACTATAATGTGAATAATTGCCATAGAAGCAGAAGCAAGAGTTCAGCTCAACAGACGTCTAATGGTGAGAGGAAAATGACGAGAAACTAACTGATTAAGTTATAAGTTATAATCTCTTCAAATTATCAAAAAAAAAGTTATAATCTCATCAATTGCCATTGCAACAAACGCCAGAGTTCAGCTGAACAATACCCCTTGCCGGAGGAGGTTCACTGATCCCGATTTGGGGCAGCACAGTAGATGTACTACCTTTTAGTTGGTGGTTCATTTGCCGTGTATGTGACTTGTTTTATGATTTTACTTCTTGTAAGCACTGTTTTAAGCACCTGTAAGCTTCTTTTTCTTTTTTCTTTATATTTTTTTACACCTTTTTCTTTTCTTTTAACAATATTTGGGATCGGATTACCGACCCCAACTTTTAATTAAAAAACCAGTGTTCTGCCGGCTATTAATTTCTTAAAAAAAATTTGTGTAAAAAAACATTAATTTCAATATATTTATAATACGAGTATACAAGATATAATCCTTTCATTTCATATCAATATAATCTATGAGTATACTAGTAATTCTTCTATACCGCTATTTTTAATCTATCTTACCAAAGTTATTAGTGATATGCAGTTTTACCGGTTGAATCGGGTGATACGGCATGATATTAATAACACTAGAAAAGAGTTACAATCTAGGTTTTATTTACATATTATTTTAATTCTAATTTCCGAACCAAACGTTTCTGTAAAACAACCCCTACCTTCATTCTAGATGTATAAACCTACTTTTAATATTTTTTTTAATGTAAGTGCAAAATGTAAGACCTCAACCACAAAATTATTTACATGTTCCCTTCACTCTTATTTTTTAATTAAATGCTGAGCTCGGCAAATAACGGTTCAATTTATTAAAATGAAAAGAAAAAAGCAACAAAAAAAGAAAAGGAAAAATACATCTCTAGAATGTTAACAAAGCCATTTGCAATCTAGTGCAATAATAATGAACTAAAGAACTCAATCACAACAGAATGTGATCATAATGATCTAAAGATCTATATCAGCAACTGAATTGTAGCCGGCATGATAAGGAATGGTAGGAAGAAATTCTCTGTGATGCAACATAGTCAATCCCGGAGAGAAGGCTGAGATGATGAGGCCTAACGGCAGCGATAACGATAACATCATCGTAAGATTCAAAGCAATTTCGAGGTCGTATAGGCACAACATTGAAACATCAAACTGTCGACTCAGATCAAAACCGAGATCCAAGCCGATAAACAAATTCACCTTTCAAGGAAGAAACATTATTCGAAATATATCCACTCTCGAGGCCCAAGCTGATAATCAAAACCACTTCAAGGGAAAGATCTTGACGTAGTATCGTCGATGAGGAAACAAAGCTCCGGCAAGACCAAAACTGCCCAAATCATGCGAGGGGCTGCAGGCAAAGAAATCACGACTGTAAGGTTCACAATCACTACTGCCCGAGAGACCGCCGCCAATAAGAAAAAATTTGAGCGATCAGGGAAAAGAGCCCTAGCCGCCTACTCATAAACACTCCTAAGGAGGAGTTGCGAAGGTTAACCCTTCGACGAACTGTCGGCCAAAACGCCGGTGAAAGCAAGCATATAAATGAGGGGCGCATGTCCCCTTGAAGGACTGTCGAAAATAACGCCGGCAAAAAAGAGAAAAACCTGAGTGGCTTAACCGTATGCTTCTTAACATCTGAAAGAAGAGATGCAAAACGAGTTGTTCATTGTGCTGGAAACGAATCGCAGATGGAGGAGCAACAATCCCCATGGCGAACTGCCGAATAAATCACTAGTTTGAGTCGACATGTTCCCTTCACTCTTATATTTAGGGGAATGATGCTATTGACTAAGATTCAAGGCCGCCTCTACAGTACAAGCCACTAAGGGCATGGCCTAGAGCCTCAAATTAAATAAGGGACCCAATAAATTTTAATCTTTATAAATTTTTTAGGCCTTAACTTGAACGACGCGTTTTAAAGCTGTGGGATTGGCTGTAAACGGCGCCAAAGCTGGACAATATCGTTAAAGTTGTTTATGACACGTTATCAGCATGATCGTGATGGGGGGTGGTGTTAGGAATGAATCTCACATCGCTATCAAATGATTTACTGAGCTTGTATATAAATAGGGCCCTAAATGCCTTAACTTAAACGATGTGTTTTAAAGCCGTGGAGTTGACCGTAAACGACACCAAAGCGAACAATCGTTCAAGCTTATTATAACATTATCATATTTTTAAGAAAAAAACTTTTTTTCGAATTATGTACAATTACAATTGCTTTTTGTTAGTACGTACATTAAGTTAATTAATAGAATCAAAAAAGATAATTATAGCATTAGACTCAAGTAACTCTGGACTTAAATTTTATTATTTTTGTTTTCGATATATATACAAGTGCTTTGGGCACGTCAGCTGCCCACTTGACCCTTGAATAATATCAAAATGCTTATCTGATCAATTACTTTTCATCAAATATTAATTTTAAGTAAAATTTGGAATAAATCACAGCCGTCTGATATGAAAAAATCACAGCCACGCATCTAGCAAACCAAAGTACCCTATAAATCCAGGCTTCAAAATGAGTTAAACCCAAGTTTCTACTCTCCCAGATTTGCTCAATTCGCCTTCTTAAACCACCCACTCTGCAACTCATTTTTCTTTATTTTCTGTAAGTTCAAAATGGCAAGCAAGTTACTGATAATTCTGCCAATAATAATTTCTTTAATTGCCATGGCAGAGTTGAGCTCAACAATTGTTTCAATGGGATCACACGCACTCAGGTATATATGTTCATACATGTTTAATTTCGCGATTTTAGTCTCCATTTTACTCATCAGCAGGGGCGGTGGTGATAGAGGAGGGGGTGCTAAGCCCCACCCCGGCACCGGAAAAATGAAAATCTCCCTACAAATTTAGGTACAGCCCCACCCTCTTCTCTGGTCGAAAAATATAAGGGTAGAAGAAAAGTGAAACCAGCCCCACCCTATCTAAAATCCTACCGCCACTGCTGATCGGACGTCTAATAACTGGAAAGTGAAGTCTGCAAAGGCAATGTCTTTTCCTCTTCCTCTTTCTTTGTGCAGTCGTCTTGGGCATCAACAAGAAGATCTTTTGCTTTGTTGTTTTCTTCTTGTTCGTAGTTAGTTTCTTCTTCGCCCTCTTATATACGATGTTTAGACAGTTTTGGAGGCATCCGATTGTATGAAGAAGAGCTTTGTCTGTCGAAAAGATGGTGTTTTCTATAAGGTGCTTTGTTAAGTAATAAAACAGTAACTACTTTTTCCGTTCACCATTCTTTCCGACCTCAACAACTCATGTCCCTGTAAATCTCCAACCATCTCCCTATCCCTATCCCCATCCCTATCCATTGTTGTATAAGCTTAACTTTAATTCATTCTTTATGTTATTTATTATTAATAAATCAATCCTTTTGAAATTCTCGAAATTTCAGCCATTTTATCGTGAATTTACGTGTTCTTATCACCGATTGTAATACCGGGGTGGAATGATCCCTTGTAAGGGCGGATTCCGGCCATATTGGAGAAAGATGTCGGAGACCGCCAGATCTCGGAGTTAAACGGAAAATCTTACTGCCAATTTCTTTTCTAAGAATTTTGAACTGTTGTCCTTATTAGCAAATTAGGGTTTCCTCTAATATTCTTTTTTTTACTGAAAAGTCCAAAGGTTTTCTCTTATATTCAATTAAACAAAATTAGGTTTTTTCAATTAATTGTGTATAGCTCAGTTAATAGCACTTGATACATCTTCCAAAGTGGAGCTCTTCAAAATCCAAATCTGTACAAAAATTAGGTTTTTTCAAAATTAATATTGAATTGAAATTAGGATTACTAAAATTAAATTAGAGTGGTTTGAATAAATAGTTAATGGTTTTTTTTGTTTCTGCGTTTTATTTGATTTTCCAGAGCGGGGCTTGTATCAATCACGTCCAACATGCAACACAAAACGACGCCGGAGCACATGGATCAATTCCAGCTGGTAAATTTTTCATTTTTTTAATATTGTGTAATTACAACTATGGTATTTAGGAAATTTTTTTGCAAATTAGTAAAATTTTGTGAGTGGTTTGTTTTGGATCATGAGATCCATTTATTGAATGCTTAGACTATATATCATGAATTCGTATTTTGAAAAGTGGTAATTACTAAAATTGTGATTGTAGTTACTGTTGCTCCTACCTGGCTGATTGAGATTATTGTAGTGGTTACAGTTAAGGGTGTGCAGAGCTCAACCGGAACTCAAATCGAAACCGAATAAAAAAAAGCGATTGAACTTATCAACCAAATTTGTTTAGGTTCGGTTTTTAAAATTCTTAAACATCGGGTTTCGGTTCGGTTTCAATTTTTGCTAAAAACCGAAATAAAACCGAACCGAACCAAATAAATTAATAAATATAATATTTTGATATATATTTATATTAAATCTAAAAACCTAATTATATTGACGATCAACACACTAATTAATAAGCAATAATAACAAATAAATGATCCTAACTTTTTTTAAAAAGTTTGCCTCATACGGCCTTACAATAATAACAAAGGAAAACTTTATCTCACCCCACCCGAGTGTGGACTCAAACCTGCGACCTCTAGGATCCCAACCTCACGGCTCAACCACTAGACCAAGTCTTTACTACAAATAAAGGATTAAGTTATCGTACTTAACAAAGAATAAAGGATCCTAATTGTTTTCCTTTAAAACTTTAGAATTAAAATTCATTCAATAATTCATTATATATGCATGTTATACCACTTGAATTTAATATCTTTTATATATCAATATTTATAGTTGTTGGAAAAATCAATTTCGTAGTCTAAATACCATCAAATTTAACTCATCAAGATAAATTTATTTAAATATCTCTCGTATAACCGCAAAACGAAAAAATAAATTACAACTTATTTTATAAATTATAGAGTTTATATTCGGTTTGATTTTGGTTTTTATTATTTTACTAGTTCTGGTTTAGATTCGGGTTAGTCCGATTTTTAAACTGAACCGACATTTGCTAACCCTAGCTATAGTAGCCAAATTCGTTGTTGATGAATTACATCTATGGCATCGAAGATTCTTTTTTGAAGTTGAAGTTGGTCACTAGACTAGTAGTTGTAGATGTGGTGTGTTTTTTAATTAGAAAACGCAAAAAGCTATGAGTCTATGACATGTACATGAAATGAAATGAAATGCAGAAAAGCAAGAGATATGTGGTTGTTGGAACCGCCATTTCATTCCCAGTGACCCCCACATATTCATTCTATATGTAGATTCTCTAGTGACCCCACATGTTCTCTGCGTCATTTCATTCTTATATATATTTGCTTGAGCAAAATATATATAAGAATGAATATGTGGAATGGCTCTACAAGCAGCTCTTCTTCTTTGATTTTTAAGAGCAAAATGGTGATCGATTTTCTAATTTCATTTATTATAATCTCTTTCATTGTCATCGCAGAAACCGCCAGAGTTCACCAGAACAACCGTGAAATCGCACCCTCTCAGGTATTTGTATTTTTATATAGGTTCTATTCTAGAGCATCATTATTAGTGATTTGTGACTAATTGCGTGACACTCTGGATCACCAAACCCTAGGTTGTAGTCAATTAACTTAGGCAAACCAGACTTTTTCTCAATCATTTATCCAGCTGCTGCATATAAATCTCCAATAAATTTGCAACATTTCCCCTTCCCTGTAGGAATAACTTCCATTATGCCAGAATTACTACATCCATAGCATATTCAATAATGCTCCAAGACATCATGATTGTAGTTTGGAGTGCCACGGTTTGAGCCGTATCCACCTGCTTAGGCAAGCCGGATTTTGTCTCTATCTTGTAGAACTCCAATATAGTTGCAGCCATTCCCTTCACTTTAGGAAGAGCTATATAAGCTAGCTTCCAGGGCAGAATTACCACATCCCTGAATTATAGGGCCCGGATCCCCTTATGGATCTGTTTTTTGGATCCAGATCGCTAGATCCGATGGGTTAGAGAAATAGGGTCCAAAACCTATAAAATGATCGGTCCATATTTACTGACTGAAGTTCTTTAGTTAATACTGAGTTTGGGGATGTTGGGGGAGCTATGTAGCACGGATGCGGATATGTAAATGGAGGAAACCAGGAAACGCCATTTCTAAAAAATATAGACTTGGAAACTGTGGGGAAACCATTACTGAAACCGAAACGGAAACGCCGAAACGGAGTTTCCGTGTGGGGGAGTTATCGGAGTTCTAGCGGTCCGGGTAAGACGGATTAAGAAAAACAACCGGAATAGTATCCAACGGATCTGTTTAATTGCTTGATTTTCATTTTCCATACAATTGATCCCTATCTATTTTTGCTTTAAAATGGACAGAACCAATACTACGTACCATTTTTTATTCGAACAGTTAGTTAATGCTTTTTTTAAGGGTAAACAATAATTAATTATCTCGGGTTTGACATAATATACTACTGTCTTCTTTTGTTTTAAAAACCTAATTATACATCCCTATGATTTGCATTTTCTTGTTACTAACTCTCTGTATCAGTTGTTTAGTCTTTTCATTCAAATTTTTTGAAGTTACATATACTTTATTAGAATAAATGCTTAACCATTGATCATATCTATTGGTTTTTAAAGATATTTCATAAATAAGTTGTATGTTTTACTTATCTTCAGACATTTTATTACATTCTAGTATTATGATTGCATTAGAAAAAATCAGTATAAAATGGATAAATCAAAAAAAAATTGAATATAAAAATATCACAAGTAATGTTGGTTTTGTTATAAACGTATATCTTGGTGAATTTTCGTAAAATAATGACATATAACATATAAATGGACTTAATAATATAATAAAAGTATAGAGAGGTCCGAAGTACAAAATACAAGAATGTATCAATTAGTTTTTTAAAACATAAGGAGGTAGTAATGTATTATACCAAACTGTTAACGGTTAGGAATGAATATCCCACATCGCTCTCAGATTATCCACTGAGCTTGTATATAAACAGGACCCTGAAGGCGATAACTTGAATGACGCGTTTTAAAGCCGTGAGGTTGGCCGTAAATGGCGCCAAAGCGGATAATATCATCTAAGCTGTTTATAACACGTTATCAGCACAATCGCGATGAGGGGTGTGTTAGAAATGAATATCCTACATCGGACAATATCGTTTAAGCTGTTTATAACATTAATTATTTGTTTATCTTAATTAAGATGCATATTCCTTTTTAAATGTTCTTCAAAATCCATAAGGAAATTAGGTTTTTTTCAAAATTAATACTGAATTGAAATTAGGCTTATCAAAATAAATTAGAGCGGTTTGAATAGTTAGTTAATGGTTTGTTTCTGTTTTTTTTTTTTTTTATGTAGAGAGGGGCTTGTATCAATCACGTCCACCATGCAACACAAAATGATGCCGGAGCCCTTGGATCGATTTCAGCTGGTAAGTTGCATGTTTCATATCTTTTTTTCTGTAATAGTAAGAAATTACAGCTATGGTATTTAGGAAAATTATTGCAAATTAGTAACCTTTTGTAAGTTTATTAATTTAAGTACATTCTTAGGGTGTTTATTAATTCAGGTTTTATGTTTAAAGTACTTTCCGATTTATCTATGTTAATCGGTCTGTGAATCATGCTGCACAATGGTTAGCTAGAGCAGATGTTTCTTCGACATGTAGAGGAATTAAAGCTGTTATTGCCCTGATTTAATATAATAGACTACATTCTTCAGTAAAAAAGTACATATAAGTTACATTCTTAGGGTGTTTTAGTATTTTCTGTAACATATCATTTTTATATTTTACTGTATATTCACACAAATCAAACAACTACTGGGCAATAACAAGAAAATTCGGTGTGTTTATACAAAGTATTTGTAAAATTTACGGGAGTGAGCGATAAATTCAAAGGATAAGTTTGAAGAATTTAAGGTTAGAAGAATGACACCGAATTTTTGCTTTTATGTTGCACCACTAAATGTATCTTTCCTCTAATCATTTTAGGGTTAGCTTAAGACTCTTACAACAAATGTGAGTTAATTGTGCAATCTATTTTACAACTGGATAAAGACATTTTTATTGTTTATAGTTCTCCTATGTCCACCGCCACTGTGACCCTCTACACATTGTAATCGTAAATATACAAAAACACTTCTGCTTCATTCTATCGAATCTATATATATGTAACTAGTTGAAGATTACCAATGGATGTTAGTATACTATTTGAGCTACAGCATTATATACATTTTGATGAATACAATCAATATATATTTCAGATATTACATGTATTTTGATTTTGATCATTTAAATGATCAATAATATGAAAGGAAAGAAATTAGACAATATATATTATATGATTAACAAAATTGCAATACATAGGAAGGACAAAATGAAAGGAAAGTATTGTCAATGACGGAATCAGTTACTGTGACGGACAAAATGTTATAGAATATGTCATACAGTAATGACAATATAAATGTCCGTCAAAGTTTTGTGACGGATACTCTGTCACACGCCCTGTGATGGATATTCCGTCATGACACCGTCACAAAACCCGTCATAAAACACGTCATTAATCTAGTGACGCGGCTTTTTGAGACGTATAGCTTTCCGTCTCAATTCCTCGCTAATGACAGAGTTTTGAGTTTTTGTGACGGAATTTTCTGCATAGATTCACATTTTTCTTGTAGTTTGCTTCGCCTTTTTAACAATTATTTCACTCTGCAACTCTTTTATTTCCTTTATTTTTGAGAGGAAAATGACTAGAAACTTACTGATTAGGCTATTTGTTATAATCTCTTCAATTGCCATATATTGCAGCAAATGCCAGAGATCAGCTGAACAACGTTGCTAATAACGCCTACGAAATCACACCCTATGAGGTATTTATATATTTGTATATGTTTAATTGCATCATTAGTAGTAATTTGTGGCTAATTGCCTGACACTCTGAAACACCGGATCCGATGGGTTAGAAAAATAGGATCCAAACCCTTTAAAATGGATCAGTCCATATTTACTGAATGAAGTTCTCTAGTTAAAGCAATCGGAGTACCAACAAGTATCCACTGGAGAAATTAGGAAGTGATAGAGTACAGGAAGTCGCATAGGAAGAGGCGGTGAGGTAGACAAAAAAAAAAACACAAATCAACTAGTGCTATGTTTAATGTTGCGGCTCGCGGAAGCGTTTGGACACGACATATCCCCATATATAGTATGATATTGTCCAGTGGCGGTGCCAGGATTATCCCACTGGGGGGCAAAAATTTTACTAAAGAATTCCGATTGGCGAAAAATATTTGCGTCTTACAAAAAGGTCAATCGACAAACTACATGTTTTCAACGTGTTCCCAAAAAATTGGTTAGAATATCGGCGGATTAAACTATTATGTAAAATTTTGTTTCTTCACTTAAATTGAAAAATTTTAATGTAAAATTCAAATAATAAGTTATTCAATTTGAAAAGGAGTAAAATTTAATTATAATTTATTTATATAATTATATATCATATTAAATACTTTAGCCGTCGAGATAAAAGGAAAAAAGTGTATGAATATTAACAGGTTCAACTAATAATTACCTTAGTTTAAACAAAATGTCCAAATACAAAAAAATTCCGGTCTCAAATCAACAGAATCTTAAGAGAGTTTATTCTTTTTGAAATTTGAACTCACATGTTTTTTACCTTCTTTTCAAAACCACTCCACTTATACTCTTTTATACTTTTACCTCTCAATTTCATTTTACTTTTCTACCCAACAATCAAAGTCCAAAAACATTTTTTTATTCTAATTTGTCACCCCAACTTCTTCTTCAACCTTCATCAACCCTCGCTGCCATACCTTCAATCTACTTCCTCTCTGCTATGGTTAAATAACTTAAATTCATTCACCATTCTTTTCTTTTCCGGACTTTTTTTTGCCCTTCTTACCACTAAGGTAGCATAGGCAACACTAAAATCTTGGGGAGGCATACTTGCCGAAAAACTCACATACTTTGAGCCTAAACCCTCATGGTTTTTGCTTTTGGTCTTCACCCCAAAAAGTTTCATACCATTGGAGATATGGTTCACACTTATATGCAATAGAATCTCATCCCTTCTAGGGAATGTGGGATATTTGTTTGCCCAACATTCCTCCTCTCGAACAAAGATCCATTGAGCCCGCACTCGACCGATCAACCATCCTTGTGCAACACATCATTTTCCCCGCTCTAATGCAATGGAGGATACGCACCTCACATAGAGCACAAGCGGTTTCACGGATATCTGGTGACCAAACTGGGCTTTACCCACTTTTGTTCAATTCTCTAGGGATTCATCCACATCGTGGCTAACTCCGGGCATGGCTATGGCTCTGGCTCTGATACCACGTGTTGCGACTCGCAGAAGCGCTTGGACACAATATATCCCCACACATGATATGATATTGTGCACTTTGTGCCTAAACCCTCATGGTTTTTGCTTTTGGGCCGAAAAGGCCTCATACCATTGGAAACATGGTTCACACTTATATGCAATAGAATCTCATCCTTTCTAACTAACGTGGGATATTTCTTTGCCCAACACTTAATTGCTTGATTTTCATTTTCCATTCAGTTGACCCTATTTTTGCTATAAAAATGGACAGAACCAATACTACCATTTTGTATTCGAATAGTTAGTTAATGTTTTTTTTAATGGAGAGCGGGGCTCCAACACAAAATGACAGGTGCCTATAGATCATCTCCATATCCTGGTAAGTTGCATGTTTTTTCTTACTTTCTTTTATATTAGAAAAAAAACCGCCCATCATACACAATCGTGTAAGAGGTTTTTTACACGGGAATGGGTACTTAATACCCTTCCCATTGAATGCTTGACACATAAACACTTTTTATTATTATAATATATAGATTGCCCATGTGTCAAGCATCCAACGAAAGAGGTATTAGGTGTCATGTCCCGTATATAATTTGCCAACCGTATAAATTGATAAATTTTCTTTTTTTTTGAAAAACCCCCGGAGGAACGATGTGTCCCTCCAAAGGAAAAAAGCTTGGAGCGGGTGAAAATTTCGGGGCGAACGTCCCAACTAGGTTGACATTTTCGCTTACCTACAATACACCCACCCCTCTTTTCATTAAATAATAGAGGTGGTTCTCAAAACAAGAACCACATGTAGAGTTACAAAATGAGTATCAAACTCGGATTCATAACAATATCCGAGACCGAGAGGCTAATGCTACGTTTGTGAGTGTTAAAAATAAACCAACAAAAATTGATGCTACTAACTAAGATATCTCTGTTGTCCATAGCTCCCTCGAAGATGAATTTATTACGTCGTTTCCATATGCTCCAAGCTATAGAGAGCCATAACAAAGTCCCAAAATCTTGAAAATTACCACGTTTAAAATGAGATCTCCATAGAAGCAGGAAGTCATACCCCCTTTGAGGCATAACCGACGAGATGCCCAACCATTGGAATGCATCGCACCAAATTCTCCGACTAGAGTGGCACAAGAAAAGACAATGATCCATATTTTCTGAGAAATCACAAAAAGGGCAGGTGTCGTTTGAGACGGACTGGCACCCACGGCTCCATAGAAATGCTCGGGTGGGTAAACGTCCATGAAAAAGTAGCCAGCCAAAGAATTTAATTTTGGAGAGCAAGCAGGTGTTCCATACGAGTTTGAAGTCTTTCGCAGGAGGGGACCATTGAGGAAGTTGGTAATAACTCTGAAAGAAAGAGGCTGCCGAGTAATCATTATTTCTCCCAATCACCCAAATAATTCAATCTTCGTTCCCTGGAAAATTGGGCTGTGAATTCTGAAAAAGATGCAAACTTGAAGCCAAAATCCCTGCCTTTAATTCACCACATCGTTGTTGCCCCGTAATACGTAAATTCCTTTTCTAAAAGGGTCTTCCAAATGAACGAGGTGTAAATAAGAAAGCACACCCCTCCTGAATAGAAGCGTGTTTCATGTTGCAAAGGATGTATAAATCTGAAAAATGGGATTTTAACAGTGTGTTTGAAGTCTAGTTGTCATGCCAAAACGAACTTGGAAGACCGTTCCCCACCTGAACCCATGTCTGAGAGGAGAAAAAGCTCCAATATTAATCATTCTTGAAGCAACATTTTAGGATTCCCCTCCATAGTGGCAAAACATCTTTGGGCTCCAATAAAACCATGTCATGCCATGATCGCACTCTGTAGCATTGGACGCAGTACACAAACCAAAGGGAATTAATGTTACGAACACGCAATTTCTAAATCCACTTTAAGAGAAGCCTAGCATTGACCACGCGAAGATCCTGAATGGAAAGACCCCCAAGATGATATGGTTGGGTCATAGTACCCCAACTCACTTTGCACAAACCACTTGCATTTGAGTCACCTCGCCACAAAAAATTACGCATTAAACGATTTAAGGTTGAGATTACGGAAGCTGGCATTCTAAAAAGGGATAATAAATAAAGTGGAAGTGAAGAGAGTACCGATTTGATGAGTGTGGTTCTGCCTGCGTAAGATAAACAACTGCCCATCCAATTACATAGACAAAATTGAAATTTTGCAATCAGAGACTCCCAGGATGAGACGGCTGGTTGTTTTAAGCATAATGGAACACCAAGATATTTAATCGGGAATTTATCGGTACGGCATCCGAATAAAGCCGCATATGAAGCTAGCGAATTGTCAGGTACATGGAAACCCATTAAACCACTCTTATGGTAATTAATATGAAGCCCAGAAATAAGCTCGAAGCACCGCAGAAGACGTTTGAAAATAGGAATGATTGCCACATCAGCCGGGAGAAAGCAAATCGTATCGTCTGCGAACTGTAAAAGTGAGATATCCGGTAAGGATTCATCCAGCCGAAATCCCGGTAACATGCTTTCTCGAATACTGCAATCTATGAGTTGTTTCAGCCCTTTGATAGCGAGCACAAAAATAAATGGAGATAAGGGATCCCCTTGTTTTACGCCTCTCTTGATGGAAATCAGTGCGCTTGGTTTTCCGTTTATCAAAACAGATGTTGAGGAATTTTTCAGACAATTCGACAGCCAAGATATCTATTTATGATCAAAACCCATTTTGATAAGGACCGAATTGATATACTTCCATGAGATACTATCAAAAGCCTTATGAAAATCCAATTTTAAAACCAGGCTGGGTTTTTGATGGGCATGAAGGGTGTGTATAACCTTGGAAGCTAGGAAAGAGCATTCATGGATACTTCTACCTTTGATAAATACGAATTGATTACTCGATATCAATGAAGGGAGAACAGCTTGGAGGCGAGATGATAGCAATTTTGCAATGATCTTGTAAACCCCATGAATAAAAGCAATCGGTCTAAAATTGGTCAAAGAACATGATCCAAGAACCTTAGGAAGTAGCACAGTAAAAGATGTTTTTATGGAGTCAGGCAGCCGGGAAGTGGTGTGAAAACGATCAAAAATATTCAGAAGTTCAGGTCTTAAGTCCTCCCAAAAACTTTTGTAGAAGAAGAAGTTAAAACCATCGGGACTCGGCGCTTTATTTTCTCCACATGTGCCGATACTAGACCAAACTTCATCAATCGAGAACGGGGCTGTTAGAATAGAGTTGTGGTGGGTGGTGACGGTATTGAACTGTAGTTTTCTTAGAGAGAATGGAACCTCATGATTTGCCCTGAATAGACGCTCGAAAAAGGAGTAAATAGCATCAGAAATATCAGCTGGGTCCGAGACAATAACTCCATTGATGTCAAGTTGAGTGATTTGGTTGTTACGGTAACGAGCTGATGCCACACGGTGGAAAAAGGAAGTATTGTTATCCCCTAATAGTGTCCATTTGATCTGAGATTGTTGATGCCCGAGCGGAGAACATTGAGATCGGTGGTCTGTGATGAGTTGGTGTTGCTGGATGTGAGTGCTAGAATCTTTTCCTCTAATTCTAAAATTTTTCGGTCTAGATCCCCGAAGTTTTGTAGGTGCCATGGGCAAATGGCCAAGCTGAGTTTGGATAATTTGAAAGAAATATCCCTATGGGTGTGAGATTGGCATATGGATTGCCAAGCATTACGAATAAATGGTAGAAAATCTGCCTTGTCCCACCATAAATTTAGAGCTCTAAACGGTCTTGGTCCTGTCCCCAAGGAATTGATATTCGATCGAAATAAAATAGGTAGGTGGTCTGACAGCGTGGTGTCGATTGTCGAAATGGTCATAGTCGACCATAAATCTAGAATATCGCCCGAGGCTAGAACTCTGTCAATGCGAGAGTAGGATACTCTATTATGCCAGGTGTAATCGCGACCCTGTAAAGGAAGGTCTTGAAGTTCACCTTCCAAGATAAAGTCTTGAAAAGTAGATATAGAAGGGGCAAAAATTCCACCAGCCCTTTCTGAAGGATGCAAAACTTCATTAAAATCCCCACATATTAATACCTTTCGGAGCAGACGAATGACAGGAATAATTTCTCCCCACAGTAAGCTTCTATCTAAATGATTATTTGGGGCGTATAAGCACAGGACATGGAAAACCAGTTGTTGCAAAGAGAATTCAATCAGAACCCATCTCGGAGTAGAGCGAAGGACCTTTCCCTTTAAAAGGGCTGAGTTCCAAGAGAGTAAAATGCCACTTGAAAGACCACTAGATGGGATAAAGTGATACGCAAAATCATTATGACCCCAGAACCGACGAATCACGTAATCGGATACAGCCTCAAATTTTGTCTCAAGCATGACAAAGAATTTCAACTTATGTTTACGGACACATGATAACACAAATTGTTGTTTGGATCCACTTCTAATTCCTCCACGACAATTCCAACATAAAATGGCTAAAGACATAACTGGAATAAAAATACCTCGAGCAAAGGAACAAACCGATCAGTCCGCTAATTTATCCATTGCTTCCATTATTATCGAGTCATAACGGGTTTTGAATAGACCCAGCTTTGTACCCAATTCTATAGTCAGCTCTTTTTCCCTGCTAGGTGACGCTTGATTGTGGGAAAGGATGATGATGCGGTTCATATTCGAGATATCCGAACCTGAAGAGACAGAGTTTGCAATTTGTTGGGGAGCGGCTGGGTGTCAAGCCCATAAAATATATCTTTTTAACCATCCAGACAATGAAAATGGACGTTATACAGAACAGTCTCTTATTTCAAGTGCCGAACTACTATATCTTCTCAAAGCAGTTGCTTTCATAATTATAATAGTACTGGTATCAAGTTGTGTCAAGGCTTTAATCCTAAAAATTTGCAATCCGCACACAAGTGATGGACCCATAAATGGTGAAATAGAATTGGTGTATTCCCCATAAAGGCATATGTTTGTGTGTATTTATATATATCTCTTTTCCAACATTACTTAAATAAAAAAATTCATCGGTGAGAATACACGATTTGGTATGTGTTGTTGTTGCTTTTAAAAAGTGCTAGTTACAAAGATTGAGATTGTACTTACTGTTGTTCATGCGTTGCTAATTGAGATTGTTGTAGTGATTATAGTAGAGAAATTCGGTGCTGAGTAGTCACATCTATGGCGTCTAAGATTCTTTTCTAAATTTGAAATTGAATCGTTGGTCCGTAAAATTAGTAGTTGTAGATGCGGGTGTGTTTGAATTAAAAAGGGAAAGAGAGATGGCGTTTCTTCAAAAACTACGATGCAAGCCATGTTAAGTGCTTCGCCTTTAGTCGAGTAGTAACGACTTGAATTGCGGAAGTGGTGACGCTAAGTGAGGTTGTAGTTGTTGGACTAGTATTTTGTTGAGTTTTGATTTTTGCAAATTTTCTTACTAACGCCGATGTTATTTGTCAGGATCTGGGAGCTTTCAGTCCGGGGAAACAATAAGAATCCAAGTGAATGATATATTTTATGGGCTTGACACCATATCTAACCCAAAACCCTAAGGTGATGGGTTAATGGGCCCTTCTCAATTATATATCATTCACTTAACTCATTAATTTTTCATGTAAGATTTTCTCAACTCACACTTACCCCAACAATCTCCCCCTCAAGTGTTAGTTATCACCACATGCGGGCTGAAGACCGTGACTCCCCCTTGAGCGCAACACCTTGCTCAAACAAGCCACACCAGCTCTGATACTACTTGTCAGGATCTGAGAGCTTTCAATCCGGGGGAACAATGAGCATACAAGTGAATGATATATTTCATGGGCTTGACACCATATCTAACCCAAAACCCTAAGGTGATGAGTTAATGGGTCCTTCCCAATTTTATATCATTCACTTAACTCATTAACTTTCCATGTGGGATTTTCTCAACTCACACTTACCCCAACATTATTGCCCTTCCCTTTCCTGAAAACGTACATAAAATTCGGTCCGGTATTGAGAGCACTGATAAGCTCCCTTCTATCTCATTGTTTCCTTAGTTCACTCTCGCTACTGTATTAATGCAACCGGCGTTTGAAAGAGAGCTGAAAAGCTCGTTGTCGCAGATTTTCTGGTCTTCAATGGCTTTTTATGGTGGATGGCGGAATCTTCGGCGAAATTTGGGATTCCAAGGCTAGTATTTTATGGTATGTCGAATTACGCCGGTTGTTTGTCTAAATGTGTAGCTGAGAATATGCTTTTATTTGGGTCTGAATCAGATAACGAATTAATCACTGTGCCTGAATTTCCATGGATCAAAATCACAAGAAATGATTTTGAATCGTCTTTTAGACGGTGACCTTGAACAACAATAATTCTTAATTAGTCCACAAATGTTTGACAGCATCAAGTGGAAGTCACGGTTTTTTAATAAATAGTTTCTACAAACTTGAACCTGTTTTTGCTGACCATGCCAACCAACATATGAATCCAAAATCCTGGTGTATTGGACCCTTGTGCCTAGCCAAGACACAAACTTTATCACAAAATGAGAAACCCAATTGGATAAAATGGCTAGATGAGACGCTAGGCAAGCCTGTCCTGTACGTTGCATTTGGGTCTCAAGCGGAGATTTCAAGCAATCAGCTGAGAGAAATAGCCACCGGGCTAGAGAATTCAATGGTGAACTTCTTGTGGGTGACAAGGAAAATTTGGGATTCAGAAATAGGAGAAAAGTTTGAAGAATCAGTGAAGGGGAGAGAGATTATAGTGAAAATTCTACACACTCTTTCACCTATATCAACCTTACTAGCTGCATCCTACTCTGAACTGCTGCTTAATTGACGAGATTCCAAATTATAATTTAAACAAATATTAACCTTACCCTTCATTCTCTCCTCTTAATTTATTAATTTGGTTCTTTATTGGATTTTTTTTACACTACTTGTTAGAAAAGTCAACAATTACACAAAGAGACCCAAATGAGAATAGGTCCAAAAATAGAGAAAATGAAAGGCAGCAAAATTGATCCCAATATGTCTGAAAGTTGAAAAAAGAATTGGGCAAATGAAAATGCAATCTAACAACTAAAAGTAGATTACGGCAAATTTAATATTTCCTGTACCTTTCCTTGTTTCCTTTCTCCCAAAATTCACTATAAATAGGATGCATTGTAAAGGCAATATGCATCAGAAAATTTGAGAGCATTAGTAAGAAAAGAGAGTTAGGAAAATCAATAGAGAGGAAGATCAAAGCGGGTTTAGCAAAAATTAAGTTCAGTAATTTTTGTGCTTTTGATTACGTCTATTACGAGGTTCTCTCTGGGATATTGGGTGTGAGGTGTGAGGTGTGAGTGTTTGTAAACATTGTGTTATTTTTCTCTTTCAATAAAGTCTGTAGCAGCTCCGGAGAGGTAGGTGAAATTGGCCAAACTCCGTTATTAAATTTGTGTTATTTTTCCGCAGTTAGTTTCGCATGCCCATTAATCTGAAAGTAAGGGAAATACCACGTTTTTCCCAACAACTGGTACTAGAGCCAAGGTTATTTCTTAGTATGCTCTATGGTTACAGCTTAGCCTGAACTTCCACATCAGAACAGAATTATTTTGGTAGTCCAGATTTGAGTGGGAGCGATGGCCACAGACGAAGGAAAAGTGAAAATTGAAAAGTTCGACGATTCGAACTTTGGCTTTTGGAAAATACATATTGAAGATTATCTGTATAAGAAAAAGCAGCATCAACCTCTTTCCAGAACAAAACCAGAAGGCATGAAGGATGACGAATGGAAACTTCTTGACAGACAAGCCCTCGAAGTTGTTCAATTGACCCTATCCCGAAATGTTGTTTTCAACATAGCCATAGAAAAGACCACGGCGGGACTAATGGCTGCTTTGGCTAATATTTATGAAAAGTCATCTGCTGCAAATAAAGTTCACTTGATGAGGCAGTTATTCAATTTACGGATGGCAGAAGGGGCATTAGTGGCCCAACATCTGAATGAACTCAACAGAGTCACAACCATGCTGAGTTCGGTGGAAATTGAATTTGACGATGAAGTTCAAGCTTTAATGCTCTTGTCATCTCTACCAGATAGCTGGAATTCTACTGTTATGGCAATCAGTAGTTCATCAAGCAAAACAAAACTAAAGTTTGATTATATTCGGGATTTGTTACTGAGTGAAGAAATTCAATGAAGAGAATTAGGGGAAGCATCAACGCCTTCAGCTCTAAACACTGAGTCTGGAGGGAGAACTTTAGACAGAAGTTCAAATTCCAGTATATCAAAATCCAAAAGAGGTAAATCTGAATCTAAAAAGGATGTGAAAAGGTACAACTACAGAAATAAAGGTCAGTTTAAGAAGGATTGCAAAGCACCAAAGAAAAATGGCGGAGCAAAGGAATCTGCAAACGTGGCCGAGGAAGCAAGTGATGCTATGATTCTAAGCGTCAATAGTCCAATTGAATCTTAGATATTGGATTCAGGGGCATCTTTTCATGCTACCCCATGTCGTGAAATCATGGAGAACTATGTCAGTGGTGATTTTGAAAAGGTTTATCTCGCTGATGATGAAACCTTAAAGATCGTGGGAAAGGATGTTCGATTGAAGCTGCCAAATGGGACTGCATGGAAGCTGCATGAAGTAAGACATATTCCTGGTCTCAAAAGGAATTTGATCTCTGTAGGGAAGCTTGATGAAGTAGGCTATAGTACAACCTTCACAGGTTGTGAACAGAAGATTACCAAAGAAGAACTCATCCTTGCTTGTGGTAAGAAGACCGGCACTCTCTGTCTCCTTAAACATGGAGAACATCATTGCAGTAGCAAATGCTGATTCAGATCTATGGCACCAAAGGCTTGGCCATATGAGCGAGAAAGGGATGAAAGCACTTTTATCAAAAGGAAAGTTGCCAAAACTGAAAAGTGTTATCTTAAGCCTATGTGAAGATTGCATCTTTTGAAAACTAAAGAAAGTCAATTTCACAAAGATTGGCAGGACACCAAAGGCAAAAAATTTAGAGTTGGTTCATACTGATGTATGGGGACCATCTCCAGTTCAATCTCTAGCAGGCTCATATTATTACATCACCTTCATTTATGATTCATCAAGGAAGGTGTGGGTGTATTTTCTGAAGAAGAAATCAGAAGTATTTGACACATTCAGAAAATGGAAGGCCATGGTGGAAAATGAAACAGGCTTAAAAGTCAAACAATTAAGATCAGATAATGGAGGAGAGTATGGAGATAAAAGGTTTAGAGATTTTTGTGCAGATAATAGAATCGAGATGGAGAAAATAGTTCCCATGACTCCTCAGCAGAACGGCGTAGCTGAGTACATGAATAGAGCTCTGAACGAACGTGCTAGAAGCATGAGGATACATGGTGGTTTGCCTAAGATGTTATGGGCTGAAGCTGTCAACACCGCAGCTTACTTGATCAATCGTGGACCTTTAGTACCTTTGGATGGAGAAATACCAGGGGAAGTTTGGAGTGGAAAAGAGATAAACCTTTCACACTTGAGAGTGTTTGGTTGTATTTCTTACACGCATATTGATTCTACTCAAAGAAGCAAGCTTGATGCCAAGTCTAACAAATGTGTCTTTGTTGGATATGGTGGTGATGAATTTGGCTACCGGTTTTGGGACTATAAGAATCGAAAGATCATCAGAAGTAAGGATGTCATATTTAATGAGAATGTAATGTATAAGGATAGGCTAACAACGGAATCAAACAGCTCCATACTAGAAGCTGAAAGTAAGGAATTCACTGATTTTGAGGAGATACCTAAAAATGAAGATCAGAATACTCCTGAAGTAGTTGAAGATGAGCCATGAATGCTAGAACTAAGGTGCTCCTCTAGAACTTCTATACCAATAGAACGCTACTCACTTTCCATGTATTACTTGTTATTGACCGACAACAGTGAACCAGAGTGCTACACTGAATCAATTCAAGTGAAGGATTCAGTTAAGTGGGAGTCTGCCATAAAAGATGAGATGAGCTCACTTATGTCAAATCAGACGTGGGAATTAGCTGAATTACCATATGGCAAGAAAGCACTCCACAATAAGTGGATTTACAGAATCAAAGAAGAGCATGATGGGAGTAAACACTTTAAAGCAAGGTTGGTGGTGAAGGGCTTTCAGCAGAAAGAAGGTGTTGATTATACAGAAATTCTCTCTCCAGTTATAAAACTTACAATAATTAGATTGGTGTTGAAAATAGTAGCTGCAGAAAACTTACATCTTAAACAGTTAAATGTAAAGACAGCATCCCTTCATGGTGATTTGGAGGAGGAGATCTACATGAAGCAACCAGAAGGCTTCATTACATCAGGCAAGGAAAACCTAGTGTGCAGGTTGAAGAAGAGATTGTATGGTTTAAAATAAGCTCCTAGACAGTGGTATCATAAGTTTGATAGCTTTATGGACAACAGTGGTTTCAAGAGATGCCAAGCAGATCATTGTTGTTGCATTAATAAGTTTGACAATAGCTTCATCATTTCGTTGCTATATGTTGATGACATGCTCGTTGCGGGGTCAAACATAAAAGAGATTCAAAATTTGAAGCTGGAATTGTCAAAACATTTTGCAATGAAAGATCTGGGTGCTGCAAAGCAGATTCTTGGAATAAGGATCAAGAGATATATGAAGTCAAGGACTCTGATGTTATCTCAGGCCGAGTACATTAACAAAGTACTTGCCAGATTTAACATGCAAGATGCTAAACTAGTGAGCACACCTTTAGGTGTTCATTTCAGACTTTCCAAAGAACATTCACCAAAGAGGAGGAACGTGCACATATGTCAAAGGTGCCATATGCCTCAGCAATTGAGAGTCTAGTGTATGCCATGGTTTGTACCAGATCAGATATTGCTCAAGTAGTGGGAGCAGTTAGTTAATACATGAATAATTCGGGCAAGACGCACTAGGAAAGCAGCAAAATGGATCCTCAGGTATCTACAAGGTTTACAAATAAGGCATTATGTTTTCAAGGTGAAGATACAACATTAACATGCTATATGGATGCTGACTTAGCGGGAAATGTTGATGTTAGAAAGAGCACTACATGGTATGTTTATACTCTATAAGGTACTGCAGTAAGTTGGGTTTCTCAACTATAGAACATAGTTACTCTCCCCATAATTGAAGAAGGATATATTGCTATTACGGAAGCTAGCAAAGAGATGGTTTGGCTATAAGGTTTCTTGGAAGAACTAGGCAAGAATCAGGGAAAACAATGTTTTATATTGTGATAGTCAAAGTGTCATCCATCTTGCAAAGAATCTATCTTTTCATGCTAGAATGAAGCATATATAGTTGCGATATCATTTTATCAGATCACTACTTGAAGATGGAATTCTGAAACTTGAGATCCAGCAGACATGCTAATGAAGACGGTGACGATCGATAAACTGAAGTTGTATTCAGCTTCAGCTGGCTTGCAGTAAAAGTAGATTAATGGAAGAACTGTTATATATATCACGGTGTGAAGACAGATTGAAATCAGTGTTCAAGTGGGAGATTGTTAGAAAAGTCAACAATTACACAAAGGGACCTAGATGAGAACAGGTCCAAAAATAGAGAAAAAGAAAGGCAGTAAAATTGGTCCCAATATGCCTGAAAGTTGAAAAAAGAATTGGGCAAATGGAAATAAAATCTAACAACTAAAAGTAGATTACGACAAATTTAATATTTGTTGTACCTTTCCTTGTTTCCTTTCTCACAAAATTCACTATAAATAGGATGCATTGTAAAGGCAATATGCATTAGAAAATTTGAGAGCATTAGTAAGAAAAGAGAGTTAGGAAAACCAATAGAGAGGAAGATCAAAGCGGGTTTAGTAAAAATTAAGTTTAGTAATTTTCGCACTTTTGATTACGTCTATTATAGGTTCTCTTTGAGAGTATTTTTGCTCTAAATTATCGGGGATATTTGGGTATGAGGTGTGAGTATTTGTAAAAACTGAGTTACTTTTCTCTTTCAATAAAGTCTGCAGCAGCTTCGGAGAGGTAGGCGAAATTGGCCGAACTTCGTTATCAAATTTGTGTTATTTTTCCGCAGTTATTTTTCGCATTCCCATTAATCTGAAAGTAAGGAAAATACCACGTTTTTCCCAACACTACTTGACTCTCATTCACATAAGAGGAGGCCGCATACATTTAACGGATACATCAAACAGTTTTTGGGTCATTTTTGTGATTTATATTTGTTTATTTATATGGATGTGTTAGTGTCACTTCCTAGTGCAAATGGAGTTTGCGTATAGAAATATATTGCTTACTTTTCACGGTTTAGCTTATACGTTAGAAAAACTCCGAACATAATTATAATCTTAAAATGATATAAATTGGTTAGACAATAATACTTTCTTCAAATTTTTTTACTAAATACACTATTACCTCTTTATGTTTTATAATGTAATTTAAAAACCTCTATGTAGCATGATATTACGTTCGACACTTTCAAAACACTTTTTTCCCAAAATTGTGCAATTGCTTTCACATTAAATTGAAAGGAAAACTTACCAGTCCCCTCATGCGTGTCGAATTCATGATATCCCCTAGTCACAAGATGAGTCTCAACTACTAGGCTAAGACAATTGATGTTAGCAAATGTATTTAAATAACCGATGTCACACACTTAATCATATGTTACCTAGTTAAATTGATATTATGTACTCTTAAGCATGTATATTAAGTTGAAACTCTACGTATAATCAAGTCGAAACTCTATGTAAAAAATATGAGAACAAAATAACTAACTCACTACTTTAAAATTGAAGTTCATAACATTTTCAAAATAATGATATATATTTTTCATTTGAATATATATTGAAAAATTCAAATAGTTTTTTTCTAAATACGTAAATAATAATCTATGAAACTAATAGATAATATAACTAATAGATAATATGTGAAAGGATAGAAAAAAAACAATACATAAAAAAATGGGGGCCTTATTAGTTTTTTTGAATAAGAGATAATATGTATTTCAAATAATTTTTATGAAATACATAAATAATTATCTACGAAAATAATATATATTTTTAATATTTTTTTAAAAGTACTATATCCATTAGTTGAACTTTAATAACATCTCTTTGAAAATTTAGAATAACAAATTTAGTAAATAAAAAAATAATAAATAATATATCATCTAATTTGCATGTAAACAAATATAAATGTAAAACAGTAAGTATAAAAAGTATTGAATGGTTATCGTTAAATAATAGATAATATGTAAAAGGATAAAACAAAATAATACATAAAAAGGGCCTCATTAGTTATTTGGAATAATAGAATAATAATTATAATAATAATAATAATAATAATAATAATAATAATAATATGTAAAAAAAGAGTGAAAGAAACATAAAACAAAAGAGGTCTCCAAGACTCATAGGGACAAGAGATGCTCACTCCTACCACTGATCCAACGTTGTTCATATGTTGTTATTTCCTGTTTATTGTTTATATACATTATTTTATTTATTTATATATTCATATAAACCCGAAAATTTTGAGGCCCCTTAAAATTAGGGGCCCTACACGATCGCTCACCCTGCTCCTGCTAATAGCCGCCCTACTCACGGTACAGGTCAATATTATGATTATTATGTCTTTTGCATCAACATTTTTAATAAAAATTAGCTTTATATATCACATCTAAAAATGTTAAGAGTTCAAAGTTGTCTAGAAACCAACCCCACCTTACAATATGGAGAGAAACCCTAGACGATTCCCAGCCGCACCACCCACCTTCACCAACCACCATCACCCGTCAATAACTACCGTCACTCTCACCGTATCTGGGATGCCAACAACTATGATCGCTCTTAGGCCATCAATCGTACTCAACCTGCACATCGCCACTATCCTTAAAACACCTTCCCAACAAGGCTTTATTTCAAAATTTTCCCTAACGCATATGGAATTGATTCTATGATTCAAGTCTTTCAGAAATATGGGATTACTAGCAGAGTATATGTAGCTAGGAAGAAGAACACAAAAAAATTGAATTTCGATTTCTTAACCCTAGACGGATCAATGCCGGTTCATGAGACTTTGTATCGGCTAAATTCTGTGATAATCGAAATCATCCGTTTGTGTGCGTATTGATACTTATGGCCAGACCATTTTTTAAGGCAGCAGCGTTTTGAGAGGAACAAGGTTCATAAATCGGTCTCTCATCAGGGTCAAAAAAAGAAAACAGTATTTCGTGATTCACCTAGAGGGGAAAGATCATATGCGAAAGTCATTTCTAGTTCCAAGGATTCTACCGAAGCATCTAATGTCGTTCACAAATATATTGTGCAAGATGTCCCTCTCAATCATCATGATTCATCTCGGGGCCATGATCTCATCTTTGAAGTGGCCCCTTGGAAAGATAAGTCATGTTTTGTCTCTTTGAATAATATTTCCAATATCAAATACACATTTGAACTTGTTCAAGATCACAGTTTTGATATTGCTTTTACTGCCCCTATGGAGGGGAATGTTATTATTTCTTTTAATTCTGTGAATGCTATGACTGAATTTGTAGGGGGAGAGTGGAAGGTTATACAACACATCTTTAAAAAGGTGCAATTCTTGCCGACTGATTTTACACTCAAGGAATGCATCATGTACATGGATTTTATGGGGATTCCTCCCGTACTACTACTCAGACAATTGGCGGGTACCTTCAGCCATATTGTATTATTGGACTTTGATCTCAATACCCCGGATCATCTTGATGTGGTCTCTTGTCTAGTTTTGGTCCCTTTGGAACAACAAACTGATCCCTCAAACTTCTTATAGGTTCGTCGGAGCTGCTAATCCATACCAACCTTAAGCAATGGGTTGATTGCCAACATTGTCAAGACACGGAATCAAATATTTTGTATCATTCAAGTGACTTAAATGATTCGACAGCATCCCTGGAGCTGGAACAGCTTAGGTCCGAGTCTCAAAATTCTAATTTGCAACTTGGACATTTATTGGATCATTATAGTGCAAGTTTGAGTATGATCCCAGAAACAAACGATGTGCCTAATAAATCTTAGGTCGTAGCGATTTTTGATCCACCAGAAGAGGAATCACACATGGTTGTAGTGCACCAATAAGGGGACTCGGTTTTGTTAGGTCTTGATATACAAAACATGAATCGTGTTATCATTCTATCTCAAGCAAGAAACACTCCGAATCTCGAGAAAAAATTGGTTGTTGAATTGGGGAAAAATGGGCATATTCAAAGAGCTCCATGAGCCGATAATTTTGGATGCCATATATAAGATTGTACAATAAGGTTCCATCTAGTTCTCAATGATAAGGTATCATACTTTCACTTATGTCGTTAGCTTTCTTGAGTTGGAATTGTCAAGGGGGTCTCACAAATGGTGCGAAACAACAGTTAGTGTTATCTTTCTTTCAGAAATATAATTTAGAATTTTTTGTTATCTTGGAGACAAAAATTTAAGGAGTCTCCGATCATGTGGTTCATCATTTTTGGGATCATAATGATTTTTCTTATCATTGTATCTCTTCAATTGGGCTTTCGAGTGGTTTGTTATTATCATGGAACAACGCACTTCTCAATAGGGTGTTAATTCGATCTTCAGTTAGATGGGTGTTCATAAAATTTTCTTTGCAACAATTGGAATTTCATGTGTTGTGTCTCTATGCTCCAATAAATTGTATTGAAAGAAATAATCTATGGATGGAAATTACTCTCATTATTCGGGACCTTTAAAGGGTAATAATCTGTGGGGATTTCAATGAGATATTACATGCTCTAGAATGAGCGGGTGGTAGAAGTTCCCAATCTATAGTAGCTTTTCAGGATTTCGTTTTACAAAGCGAATTACAGGACCTTCCCCTTCACGAGCATGATTATACATGGCACAACCTGATTTCTTTCTCTAGTATTGATAGGGTCCTTGCTTCAGGTGATATTCTAGATCTTTGTCCATCTATGTCAATCTCGACTTTGGATACCACTTTATGATATCACTTTGCGATTTTATTCCAATCAGGTATTGCATCATTTTCAGGTCCGAGACTGTTCAGATCTCTCCCTAAAGGGCCTATAGGGACGTACTTTTACAGTTGGTTAAGGTCAAAACCATCTGGAAAAGCATTTAAAAAACACGAAGGGGCATTTTTAAAATATTTACGGGAGCAGTGCGGATGATTTAGATGATTTTTGGTGGGAAAAGGCTGATTTTTTGCCTTTTATAAGTAATGCCTGGCACTCCATTTGTTCGTCCCACCCTAACAGGGATATTTCTTTCAAATTTACAAAATTGAGTAAGGATATTCAACCTTAGCACTGAGAAAATTTTGGTGATTTAGAAAAGAAAATATCAAACCTGGAAGAATGTATTTTGGCGCAAACAAGCAGCAGTGTACCACAGCCTCTCAGTGCGATCAGGGCCGTCTCGGAAATTTTTGGGGCCCTGAGCGAAAAAGAAATATGGGCCTATGTAGCATGATATTATGTTCGACACTTTCAAAACATTTTTTCCCAAAATTGTGCAATTGAGTTTACATGAAATTAAAAGGAAAACCTTACCAGTCCCCTCATGCGTGTCGAATTCATGACATCCTTTAGTCACAAGATGAGTCTTCACCACTAGGCGTAGACATTTGATGTTAGTAAATGTATTTAAATAACCGATGTCACACACTTAATCATATGTTACCTAGTTAAATTAATATTATGTACTCTTAAACATGTATATCAAGTTGAAACTCTACGTATAATCAAGTTGAAACTCTATGTAAAAAATATGATAACAAAATAACCAACTCATTACTTTAAAATTAAAGTTCATAACATTTTCAAAATAATGATATATATTTTTCGTTTGAATATATATTGAAAAATTCAAATAGTTTTGTTCTAAATACATAAATAATAATCTATGAAACTAATAGATAATATAACTACTAGATAATTTGTAAAAGGATAGAAAAAAAAAGAATACATAAAAAAATTGGGGCCTTATTAATTATTTTGAATAAGAGACAATATGTATTTCAAATAGTTTTTATGAAATACATAATTATCTACGAAAATAATATATATTTTTAATTTTTTTAAAAGTATTATATCCATTAGTTGAACTTTAATAACATCTATTTGAAAATTTAGGATAACAAATTTTCTAAGAAAAAGAAAAATAATAATACTATATCATCTAATTTGTATGTAAACAAATATAAATGTAAAACAGTAAATATAAAATGTATTGAATGATTATCTTTAAATAATAGATAATATGTAAAAGGATAAAACAAAATAATATATAAAAAACGGGCCTCATTAGTTATTTGGAATAATAATAATAATAATAATAATAATAATAATATGTAAAAAGAGGAGTGAGAGAAACATAAAACAAAAGAGGGCCCCAAGAGGTCATAAGGACAAGAGAAGCTCACTCCTACCATTGATCCAGCACTATTTATATGCTATTATTTCCTTATTATTTATATACATTGTTTTATTTATTTATATATTCAAATAAACCCGAAAATTTTGAGACCCCTAAAACTCAGGGACCTGAGCGCCCGCTCACCCTGCTTCTGCTAATAGCCGGCCCTGACTGCTATGCAACACTCGGAGTTATGCAACAATCAAACCTTGCTCCAAGAGCGTCGTGGTTGTTTGGAAAAATTACGACATCAGCAATCCCGGGTCTCTTGGACGCTTTTGGGAGATAACAACACATCATTTTTTCATTGGATCGCGTCGGCACTGTTCCGTAACAATTGAATCACTCAATTTGACATTGAAGGTGAAATTGTTATGGATTCACAATACTATAAGCAACTCTTTATGGCAAATCTGGGGGTTCCTTTCTCCCTACGCAAGTTATAATTTAACATAGTTAGTGATGATCAAAATATAGTCTTGATCACACCTTTCACAGTTGATGAGATTTGGAGAAGTATATGCGCTTGTGGGGAAAATAAAGCCTAGGATTGGACAGTTTTAACTTCTTTTTTTACAAACAATTTTGGGAGGTTTTGAAGACCGAGCTTATATGTGTTTTCAATCATTTTCATTCTACTTCATGGCTACCCGACTCAATAAAAAGTCACATACGGTGTTGCTGCCCAAAATTCCAGGTTCCTGTTTGTTAAATAATTTTACACCAATTTCACTCATCCATGGAGTTTATAAAATTATTGTCAAGTTGTTATCTTCATGCCTACAGGTTGTTCTTCCTTTTTTAGTATCTAAAAATCAGTTTGCTTTTATTAAGGGCAGAAGTATTCACGAATGTTCTTTCTTGGTGTCTATGATCATTCATGATTTACATTCTCGGAGAAATTCTTGCTGGTTCTGAAATTGGACATCCACAAGGCTTTTGATAGTATATCTTGGGGATACATTGACTCGGTTCTTTTAAAAATGGGCTTCGATAAGAAGTGGATTTCCTGGCTTTCAAATTGCAGGAAAAATTCCACGACTTTATTTTTGGTAAATGGTGTTCCGAGTGCTCCTGTTCGCATCTGTAAAGGCATGAAGTAGGGTGACCCCTATCCCCATTTATCTTTGTGCTAGCTGTGGAAGATCTTAAAGAGCTAATGGATTACAGTGTCAGAGAGGGCATATTATCGGGATTCAGGCTTCATGAGTCGCTGCCTGATGTTTCACTCCTTCAGTTTGCTGATGATACTTTATGTTTCCTCCCAGCCCAGGAATCGATCATTCCAATATTCATACATATTCTGAGGTGTTTTGAGTTAATTTTTCGTCTCCTTATAAATTACAACAAGAGTGCTTTGATGGGAGTACATGTTCCTGAAAATTCGCTATCTTCATTTGAGAATCTGATGGGTTATCGGGTTAAGAAATTTCTAATAAAATATTTAGGGACCCCGCTTTGTGTCAAATAGCCCTCTATTACATCTTGGGATCCTCTAATTGCAAAATTCAAGAATCATTTGGCAAATCGAAAAGGAAGTTGCCTCTGTTACGCGAGACGAACCATTCTTATCAAATAGGTACTTTCTTCCCTTCCCATTTATTTACTGTCATTATTTAGAATGCCAAACTCCGTGATTAATATTCTGAACCGGCTAATGTGAATTTTTTTATGGCGAGGTGACTGCAATGTAAATGGCATGTGTAAAGTGAGTTGGGAAACTATCAATTTACCACATCACTTGGGAGGGCTTTTTATTCGGGACTTTAAACTTGTTAAAACCAGCTTGCTCTTCAAATGGATTTGGAAAATACGAGTCTCAAATGATGACTCATTGTGGTATGCCCACTGCGTCAATCTCTATGGGATGATGTCTTGGCATGACTTCATACTACTAGATCTTAAAGAAGTTTCACCTATATGGCGTCGTATTATTAAATGTTGCTATACGAACAATTAGAGCTGGAATGTTTTCTCCCCTCAGATGCGCGTTCGAGTAGGCAATGGGTGAATTGGTTCTTTGTGGCTCAATAATTGGTCATCAAACTCTTCTATTAAATCCCTATTCCTAGATTTATTTGCTATTTACAATAGGAAACACTCTACAATTCAGGAGGGGTGTTATTTCTTATTTCAAACCCAATCCCATTCTCGCCCTTTCTGGAAAAGGAGCTTAAGGAGTACGAGGCAGCAGCATCGTATGGAATTGATAGCTTGGATTACTCTGTCATGTCCTTCTAGAGGCCAATGGGCAGCCTATCTTTTCTTTGGATGACATTCGGATTTCTTAGACGATCGGGAAACACAATTAATTTATGGCAGCTTCCTTTTATCGTGGTTACTACAGCAATCACGATGGACATCTCCTGCTAAAGACTTCAACTTAATCTGGGGTTCTCTTTTGCTTCCAAAGATAAAATATTTTAGGTGATTTGTGTTTCATGGTAGACTACCGACTCGGGAATATTTATTTCGATGAGGATTCAACTCAATTATTGATGACATCTGCCCGTTCTATTCGGAATCAGAAACAATATATCACTACCTCTTCTATTGCCAGGCAAGCCTCAGGTGCTAGAGAGATGTGTTCAATAAGTTGAGGGTGTCGTTGGTCATGCCTCAAATGGGGTATGGTTTTCTAATGTGTTGGGAACTTACAGTCAGATTAAACATGCATAAGAGGCATGGCGGAAATTCAAAATTTTGTCCCTGTCCCAGGAACTCCTATTAGTTGCATATAAATTAAATAAAGCCTTAAATAAATAATTCTCTACCTAGGTTAGCATGCTAAAGGACTAGGCATACCATAATTCCAAATTATATCCTAGCATATTTATTTTATATTAAGCATGTTATAACTCTAAGTTATAACCTAAGCATAAAATAAACTAAGCATGGAAAATAACCTAAGTATAATTATTAAGTCTAAAAACTCCTAAAGAAAAAGACTTAATAATTAAAAGAGAAAGAAAAAGAACTTACGTGCTTTTGCAAAACCTTCTTGCACAAGCCTCCAATTATAGGATAGCCTCTATCAGTATCCATACGAACCCCACCAACCAAAACCTCCCCAATAGGAAGAACTAAGAAGCCTCGAGTAGTTGCTAGACCACTCCAGAAGCCTCACCCAACAATATAAACTAGAGGTGCCCGAATAAATTTAGGCCCCTCAAAAATAACTTGCTCAATTACCCGAGAGATTAATTATCTAGCTTAGGATTCATGCTTTGAGCTTGGTACATTTTAAAAGGAAAGGGGACGGCCTATATATAGGCTTGGGGGAGCAAAAATGCTCCCCCTGTGGGCGATGTGGGATGGGAGTAATTACTCCCATCCCATGTGCACACAGCGTGCACACGCTGTGTGCCACAAGCAACATGGGCTGCGCATGCCGCAAGCAATGCCCAGCATTGCTCGCACACCTTTCGGTGTACTCCCGCACACTCGAGCCCGTACAAAATACCTTTGTACTCTTGGTCCAATTAAACTCGCCAATGCAAAATTCCCCTTTTAATCCTTTCTCAAATATTTATTTTCTGACCCTAATAAATTAGTCACAAGTCAAAATAAATTTCTTGGTCCAACCAAAATTGACCTAATCAACTAAAATTTATTTATGACTCTAATTAATTAGTTACCGGTCAAAATAAATACTTTGGTTTATCCAAAATTGATCTAATCAATTTTAACCAATCAAATAACAATTCAATTATTATTTAAGTTATATATTTTGTAATAGAATAAATCTATTAGTTCTTTACTTAGTCTGATAAAGGTCTAATATGTGTGACCTTATAGGATCCCCAAGTATTAAGCTGTTAAGGCTTAACCAACCCTTATTCTAATGGATCCATTGGCTCGATGCTCTAGACCATGAATAGAACTTGATTACCTTAAACGACTGTAGTACGCCTCTAGCAAGGGTCTACCATCCCTCATTACTCGGAACGTCATTTATGCTTATGACTTAATCCCGGTTAATGCAATAGTTATCCTGTGCGATAAATTCCTTCCATTCTTTAATATTAGTACCATCTGGTTTATAGGGTTCGGGTAAAGTGTTAACCCACTAATAGCGCGGTTGGTCCAAGCTATCCCAGTAGTTTACTTGTTACCAAAGTATATTACCTTTTACTATAGTGTGTTTGACTAGAAACCATTTCTATCAAACACATACTCTGATCAGAGGTTTATGGCAATCATCACTTCAACAAGTGGCCAGGTACAACTCCTAAACAGAGCGATGGATTCTTTCCGACTACTCAGCCTACCAACGTGTTGTCATCACTATACCCGTAATCACCCGTAGCACCCTAAATTAATGAGTGCATAGTAATGACCCAAAGTATAGCAATAGTACCACACAAGGTAGCTAGCATCTCAAGTATGAGGACATTCGCAAAGCTTATTGCATGAAGATAAACACTAACAGATTGATATATATACCAAGTGTTTATCTTGCTACGGTCTCCAATATATCTCCCAGATATATCCATGTGTCAAACTTAAGGCACCACTTTCAGTCTCTAGGAGATTAACTGCTTGGACCCTTTGCAAGAAAGTTGACCACATGCTAGTCTTTCCATTTCATCAATATCCTTTCTTGATGAAACTATGACTAGGGATAATTTAGACATAATCATAATTGCACATGAAGCAGGTTCCGCTAAATATAGTCCAACTATAATTTCTCTGACTTCATGCTATGATATGTCAAGTACTTTTGCATACATCAATGAATATATATTTAACCAGCTTTAATATATATATATATATATATATATATATATATATATATATATATATATATATATATATATATATATATATATATATATAGACAAGTATATTGATATAAACAAAAGATTAAATGCCTTTATTGATTAAACAAATTATTCATACTATTACATAATTAAGATATATCGCCCTAATTGCCTTGAGGGCATACATCATTGCCAATAAATTCCCACTTGCACTAAGGCCAATTAGCCATATGTTTTAATCTATATGTTTTAACTTGCTGGTCATGTTTGACTTGAGTCAATGGCTTTGTCAGACCATCCGCGAGATTCTGATCAGTGGGTACATATTCTAATCTTATTATCTTAGCATCAATAATCTCCCTAATTATATGACACTTTCTGGATACATCTCTATTTTTCTGATGAGACAGTTGTGAGCGGACGACTGTTCGAGCGGCTGCGGCGCGGGGCTGGGCCCTGTCGGGCGGGCCCGCTTCTTGTGCGTCGGGGAGACGAGTGTGATGTGGTTGAAAAGATAATGATTTTGCATATTGTAATGCTTAAAAGATACGAGATCGAAATCCCGTACTTAGAATAGAGTCGCCACCCGGTTCAGCTCAATCGGGAAATTTTCGGTACGATTTTCCCACCGGGTGGTTGGACCATACCTTAAGTAGAGATTCCGAGTTCGGATGATGTTATCTACTTTTCATTGGGCCAAGTTAGGATACTTCATTCTTTCTTAATCGGTATAATCCACCCTATTTATTTGTATTTTCAGTTATTTTGTTGTTTTCGCGTTTATCAAGCAATTGAAGCGATAAATAAAATATTTATAAACGTAAAAGAAAAGTAAGTGCGGAAAGTAGAATGGCATATTTTATTTATAATATCATAAAGCCCGATTGGATGGCTAAAGCGAGATTTGAATGGCGTTTGCGGGGAAATTCCATTTTTATCCAAATGTTAGATTTGGTCGTCGCTTTAATCAGATTACAAGTGAGTATACCACTCATCGCGGGGCGGGTCTATTTTCAGGAGGTTTTGAACCTCCATCGTTGTACTATAGGTCCTAGCTTCAGAAAATAAATTAATTGGGAAACAAACGAAGGCAATACTGCTGTCCAGAAAGCCATGCCGCCGTCGGGCATCTGATGCCGCCGATGACATAAGTGACGTCGCTGGCGGCATGAATGATGCCGCCGACGACATGGATTATGTCATGGGCGACATCAACATGCTGACAGGCACAGGGCTTTCTGAATACCATAAAAAAGGGATTCCGTGAGAAAACGAGGTCTCCGGGGAATGTGATGCTAACGGCGGTATCCACGATGTCTCTCGCGACATGGGTGATACAGTTGGCAACATCATATGTCTCTGGCGACTTTGATTTCTCGCAGCAGCAGCGGTTTGCAGTTAAAATAACCGAAAATTTAAAGCAAACACAAATCAACAAAGAATAGTGCAAAACAATGATAATAAAGCCAAAGAGCTATGAGACTCAGGATTTTCACCTCGGGGTAGTGAATCCAACTCTTCGTGAACTGAACAATAACACCTCCGGGGAGCTTAGAATGATAATTTGATTGTTAATTTAAAGGTTTTAGGTCTCTAAATTCTATCCGGTTGATTTAACCCAAAGACCCACTGGTTTAAGCTCACAATCAGAGAGTTCGAAGAAGAAAAACCGGGAAAAGTGGATTAGAATCCTTTTTCCTGCCTTTTCTAGTTCTTATCTCACTAAAATCTACTCTCGATTTCAGCTCTTAATTGCCCAATTTAGCTCCTTCCCTCTATAATTTCAGTCCCCCCCCTCCTAAGTGCAGCTTTAGGTGCCTTTTATAGGCAAATTGGGGTATTTTTCGAGACCTTTTTGACTTATTTCGCCGAAAGTGGCCGACAGGCTATTTGTGGAGAACCCATTTTGTGTCATGTCGCCGGCGACATGATGATGTCGCCGGCGGTATGGATCATGCCGCCGGCGGTATAGTGATGCCGCCGGTGGCATGAATGATGTCGGTGGCGACATCATTCTCCAGCATACTGACAAACAACGGGTTAAAAAGCCTAAAAATCGGGAAAAGTGGTTTATTAGTGGAAAAAGGCATCTTTATGGCTCTTAACAATATTTTAATGGACATTATTTAATTTGGGTGTAAATCATCGGTTCAAGCTCCTATCGAACGCGTTATCGGCCACGCCGAACTGGATTCTACCAATTATAAAATTCACAAGGAATATTATTTTGGTAATAAAAATTCTGAAGAGAACTTTTTTTTGAGGTATTGAAATCGGGTACACGTCATCATCGTCTCGCGAGAGGGACTGCAAAATCCCGTGCTCACAGGCTGCCCCTCGGGGGATCACTGCTGCCACAAGTCAGTATGATCACACGAAAGAGCAAGGGATAGGAATGATACCTGAAGGATGACTGGTTTGTCCCTTGGTCGGACTTATGCTTTGTCGACTGTTCGTCCCTTGGTCGGACTTACGCTTTGTCATTTGTTCGTCCCTTGGTCGGACTTACGCTTTGTCATTTGTTCGTCCCTTGGTCGGACTTACGCTTTGTCATTTGTTCGTCCCTTGGTCGAACTTATGCTTCGTCATTTATTCGTCCCTTGGTCGGACTTACACTTTGTCATTTGTTCGTCCCTTGGTCGGACTTGTGCCTCGTAGAGAATTTGCCCCTTGGTCGGACTTGTGCCTCGTAGAGAATTTGCCCCTTGGTCGGACTTGTGCCTCGTAGAGAATTTGCCCCTTGGTCGGACTTGTGCCTCGTAGAGAATTTGCCCCTTGGTCGGACTTGTGCCTCGTAGAGAATTTGTCCGTTGGTCGGACTTGTGCCTCGTAGAGAATTTATCCCTTGGTCAGACTTGTGCTTCGTAGAGAATTTGTCCCTTGGTCGGACTTGTGCCTCGTAGAGAATTTGTCCCTTGGTCGGACTTGTGCCTCGTAGAGAATTTGTCCCTTGGTCGGACTTATGCCTCGTAGAGAATTTGTCCCTTGGTCGGACTTGTGCCTCGTAGAGAATTTGTCCCTTGGTCGGACTTGTGCCTCGTAGAGAATTTGTCCCTTGGTCGGACTTGTGCCTCGTAGAGAATTTGTCCCTTGGTCGGACTTGTGCCTCGTAGAGAATTTGTCCCTTGGTCGGACTTGTGCCTCGTAGAGAATTTGTCCCTTGGTCGGACTTGTGCCTCGTAGAGAATTTGTCCCTTGGTCGGACTTGTGCCACGTAGAGAATTTGTCCCTTGGTCGGACTTGTGCCTCGTAGAGAATTTGTCCCTTGGTCGGACTTGTGCCTCATAGAGAATTTGTCCCTTGGTCGGACTTGTGCCTCGTAGAGAATTTGTCCCTTGGTCGGACTTGTGCCTCGTAGAGAATTTGTCCCTTGGTCGGACTTATGCCTCGTAGAGAATTTATCCCTTGGTCGGACTTGTGCCTCGTAGAGAATTTGTCCCTTGGTCGGACTTATGCCTCGTAGAGAATTTGTCCCTTGGTCGGACTTGTGCCTCGTAGAGAATTTGTCCCTTGGTCGGACTTGTGCCTCGTAAAGAATTTGTCCCTTGGTCGGACTTATGCTTCATAGAGAATTTGTCCCTTGGTCGGACTCTCATTTGGTACAGTGATTGTCCTTCGGTGGGACTTACAGTTCGTTGATTGTTTGCCCCTTGGTCGGGCTTACGCTTCGTCGACTGTTCGTCCCTTGGTCGGACTCACGCTTTGTTGACTGTTTGTTCTTTGGTTGGACTTATACTTTGTCTACTGTTCATCCCTTGGTCGGACTTACAGTTCGTGGGGAGTTTACCCTTCGGTCGGGCTTGTCACTTCATATAGTGATTGTCCTTTGGTCGGACGTTTCACTTTAAAGAGGTCGCCCTTCGGTTGGGCTTTCGTTCTGAAGAGATTGCCCTTCGGTTGGGCTTTCGTTCTGAGGAGATTGCCCTTCGGTTGGGCTTTCATTCTGAGGAGGTTGCCCTTCGGTTGGGCTTTCATTCTGAAGAGATCGCCCTTCGGTTGGGTTGCTTTGAAGAGATTACCCTTCGATCGGGCTCATTTGAAGAGATCGCCCTTCGGTCAGGCTTGTTCTGTTGTGATCGCCCTTCGGTTGGGCTTGTTCTGTTGAGATTGCCCTTCGGTTGGGCTTTCATTCTGAAGTGATCGCCCTTTGGTTGGGCTTGTTCTGTTGAGATTGCCCTTCGATTGGGCTCGTGTTTGGTATAGCGATTGTCCTTTGGTCGGACTTTCACTTTGAAGAGATTGCCCTTCTGTTGGGCTTGTTCTGAAGAGATTGCCCTTAGGTCGGGCTTTTGCTCTGAAGAGATCGCCCTTCGGTTGGGCTTGTTCTGTTGATATCACCCTTCGGTTGGGCTTTCATTTCTGAAGTGATCGCCCTTTGGTCGGGCTCATTTTGATGAGATCGCCCTTCGGTTGGGCTTGTTTGAAGAGACTGCCCTTCGGTTGGGCTCGTTGAGATTGCCCTTCAGTCGGGCGCACTATAAAGAGATCGCCCTTTGGTTGGGCTCTCGTTCTGAAGAGATTGCCCTTCGGTTGGGCTTTGTTTCTGAAGAGATCGCCCTTCGGCTGGGCTTTCGTTCTGAAGAGATCGCCCTTCGGCTGGGCTTTCGTCCTGGAGAGGTTGCCCTTCGGTTGGGCTTTCGTCCTGGAGAGGTTACCCTTCGGTTGGGCTTTCGCTCTGAAGAGATTGCCCTTCGGTTGGGCTTGTCCTTTGGTCGGACTTTCACTCTGCAGAGATTGCCCTTCGGTTGGGCTCATTTTGATGAGATTGCCCTTTGGTTGGGCTTTTGTATTTTGGTATGATGCTTGTCCTTCGGTTGGACTTATAGTTCGTTGATTGTTTGCCCCTTGGTCGGGCTTACGCTTTGTCAACTATTCGTCCCATGGTCGGACTCACAGTTCGTGGGGAGCTTGCCCTTCGGTCGGGCATGTCACTTTGTATAGTGATTGTCCTTTGGTCGGACGTTTCGCTTTAAAGAGATCGCCCTTCGGTTGGGCTCGTTTTAAAGAGATCGCCCTTCGGTTGGGCTAGTTTTGAAAATCTAGTTTGGAGGGGCAATATTGCCGGCGGCATGACTGATATCGTCGGCGGCATGAGATGATGTCGTCGGTGGCATGGATGCCACGGGGCAGCTTTGACTGTCAGATAATTTCTAAGTTTGAACTAAATGAGGCGATGTCGCCGGCGGTATGGACTGATGTCGCCGGTGGTATGGATGCCACGTGGCAGCTTTGACTGGTCAGATAATTTCAAAATTTGAACTAAATGAGGCGATGTCGTCGGCGGCCTGAGTTATGTCGCCGGCGGCATGGACTGATGTCGCCGGCGGCATGGACTGATGTCGCCGGCGGCATGGATGCCACGTGGCAGCTTTGACTGGTCAGATAATTTCAAAATTTGAACTAAATGAGGCGATGTCGCCGGCGGCATGAGTGATATCGCCGGCGGTATGGACTGATGTCGCCGGTGGTATGGATGCCACGTGGCAGCTTTGACTGGTCAGATAATTTCAAAATTTGAACTAAATGAGGCGATGTCGCCGGCGGCCTGAGTTATGTCGCCGGCGGCATGGACTGATGTCGCCGGCGGCATGGAGGGACAGTTTCAGATTAATTAAAACTCCTCGAATCCCGCGCGGCAGTTTAAAAAAGAGATTGGAACTCTCTTCTTCCCCATTCTTTCTCAAAACCGCATCTCTCTTCATCTCTTCTCCAATTTACTTTTTTTTTTTGAAATTATGAAGAGAATTAGCAAGGCTTTTAGGGGTAAATCCAAGGCTAGGGAGAGCCTGCCCGATTCTTCTGTTGAGGGACTGAAAATCCTTTCCGTTCCTACTGCATACGGTCTGAAGGAGACGGCCAAAATGTACGGCTATGGCATTAACTCTCCTATCACAAATCTGACTCCGGAGAAGGAGAAACACCTCTCTTATATCCAGGTAATTTCGCAACAAAACTTGAATTACTTCTTTTCGAATTCGATATGATTTGGTCTCAGATTTGTAAACATGTTATGATAGGTTCGATTTTTGCTTCGTTGTTTGATTGATTTGGGCTTAGAGCAGAATATATCAGTCATATTGTATGCTTTTAGGGTCAATTTTTGCCTTTTGGTTCGATTGATTTAGGATTTTTATGATTTTTGGCACGATGGGTGCGATTTAGGGAGAAAACAGGTTCTGCCCGCGTAGAGTGATGCCGCTGGCGGCATGAGTGATGCCGCTGGCGGCATTAGTGTTGTTGCTGGCGACATCAGCCTTTGTCAAAGGCTTTATGGGAGTCTGATGTCGCTTCTGTTGAAGCTGATGTCGCCGGCGATATGAGCCATGCCGCTGGCAGTATGGGCTGATGCCGCCGGCGATATCGCTTCTAATAGAGGTGACATCAGCAGCCTTTTTGACAGAAATGCACAGAATTGATCCATTTTGCTTTCGATTTTGCAGCCATACGAACTGACTTACACAGGAGGGATTGGCACCATCGGCAAGTCGTGGCATCATATTTCAGAGAATGATCCCGAGCTTGCGCTCGCGATTAACGAGACGGGGTTTGGGGATTTGGCTCGAATCATGCCTATGTTGATGCCTAAGCTACCTTATTCTTCAGTAACGGCCTTGACTGAAAGGTGGTCCGAGACTACCCACACCTTCCATCTCCCCTTTGGGGAAGTTACAATTACCCCTTCTGATGTGGTAGCCATGACCGGCCTTCCTTGGACGGATGAGGTTATCCATTTTAACGTCTACATGGACAAGTACCATGTTGAGAGGCCTGTGGTGAGGCGGGTAAAGGAGTTGTTCGGATTGAAGCCCGTTTCTGGGCGGCTGTCCTATGGTGCGTTGTACCGTTATTGGACCCAGGTGGATGTGGTGCCTGAGGAGGAAAGGGAGGCATGTGTCCGTTCCTTTGTGATCTCACTACTCACCGTGCTGTTCTTCCCAATCTCGGGGAGTAAGATCAACTACATACTTATAACCGCGGTGGAAGATGTGCTGGGAATTAGGAGGAAGAATTGGCCGAGGGCCATCTTGGGCTAATTGTACCACGGGCTGGACGTGGGAGCCCGGAAGAATGAGAAAGCCCTTCGCCTTTGCCATCTGCTACTCCAGGTATAGATTTTTTTTTTTTTTTTTGACTTATGTTGGTTGTTTTGATGTAGCTCGTCTTGGACCCGATCGATAGGGTGGAGAACTTGGCTGAGGTTGCACGGGTTCGGAGGGAGGTGGATGACCGCCGATTTGTGATTGAGTGCCCCCTGTCCCAGCAGTGGTATCTGGGCGAGCGCATCCGAGGTTGGAGGTCCCTTCCGGTTGCTGCTAGACCGGTGCCTGCCGATCCTCTGCGGGGCTTGTGGTGGCCTCATTTGGCGATTTCTGCCGAGGCCGACAAAGCTGATTACATTGAAGGGAATGGCCGAGTGATCCTTAGCGTTCCTGGCCTCTATGAGCGGCTTTTTCAGCGTCTACTCCCCGTGTGTCCTCGTATCCATGGCGACGATACAATTGAGTATCATAACGAGCAACGATTGGAGGACGAAAAGAGGCGCCTCGGAGGCGTTGTGGAGGATGATGATGAGGATGATGATGAAGATGAAGCACTGGAAGGGGACGTTGCGGTCGACCCTGAGGGGGAGGATGAGGTAGGTGCGGGTGTAGCTGGCGGGAGCGTGCCGATGTCCCAAGGGGAGCCACGTTCTTTCGGGGTATGATTGTGTTTCTGTGTGTGATTTTGAAGTCATTTAGGGACGTTGTTGACGTGTGACTTTTACGTTCTGCAGGAACCCGCGAGAAAGAGGGGCCGTGATAATCAAAGCGGGACCCGACATTATGGTGCGCCGGAGGGCATAAACTTCGTGGAGGGGAGATTGGTTAATCCGTTGGAAACCACCTTCCTGTTGATGAACTCCCGGGGCGAATTCACTTATAGGAATGTTGGCTCGAGCCGGCAAGCCCCGATTTTCGTGCCTGAAGATACTACCTACGTAAGACCTAATAATTATTTTCTTATTAAGTCTTAGAAGTGGGTGTCTAAGGGTATGCTTTTTTGGATTTTCTAGGTGGCGCGGAGTCATGTGGAGCAGCTTGCGGAGAACAATTTTGTTCTCCGGGATACCCTCATTGGGCAATCGCTTCTTGTTCAGGTATTTTATGCACATGTTAAGATGGGATATATGTATGGATGTTATGCATGATATGCAAGGCTGATATTTTCTCCGGTTTGCAGGATTTTTTAGCCCTTTCTTTGTCTGATGCTGATGCAGCCCGGCGACGGTATGAGGAGGAGACTGCAGCTTTACAGTGCCGCGTGAGCGATCTCGAGGGACAGCTGGCGGCCACCGCTCAAGAACAGAGAAGTAAACAGAATCTGGACCGTGCGCACCCTGGGGGTACCAGTCGTAGGGGGGTCAAGAAGTCTGCCGGCCGACGTGCGTTTACCACGGCTGAGGAGTCTAGTAGTGTTCCCATGACGGAGGGAAGAGAGGCAGACGATGTTGACGATTGGTTCGCAAGTCCTGATGACGTTTCATCACGTCCAGCCGGTAGTGGCGGACATGCTTAGTTTTACTTTTCCTTTTTGTTTTGCCTTGAGTTCTTGTTTGTACCTCTGATACATTGGGGTTTCGATAATTTGATTTTATCATGATGATTTGGTACAATTTGAGCAATTTGCGCCTTCGGGCTTTTATTTTGAATATGAATTGCTGTTTGACAAGTCCTTGAAAATGTAGCATAGGATTGTTTACAGTTTTTGTACAGGTCTGAAATGGCAGAAATGCTTCTGATGCCGCCCAGAAAGTTGACCCTATGCCGCCGGCGGCATGACCCAAGTCGTCCAAATTGATCCTATATCGCCAGCGGCATCAAATACATTGTCGGCAGTATCATGATATCGCCGGCGGTATCACTCTTATCGCCGGCAGCTTCAATCTTCCAGCAACCTATTTTTGACCCTTCCGTCCGTTTCCGTCATGGCAACCCATAACCAAAAGCTGTGGGGTTTTCCGCAAAGCCTGGGGAACACAGATTTTGGGCTCCAATATGACCCCATGGTTTGTATGGACTATCCTTTCGGGTTTTTGCCCTAACAGATTTATTCCGACCTTTGAGCGCGTAGTGTCTTCGATTAAGCTTACTTGTGATGTTTCCATCCTTCGATTGCCAGGCATTCACATAATCACAAGCACAGATGTTCCAATATGAAAGACCCTTTTATCGAGTGAACTTAATTTGAGTACAAGATGTTGGCAATCATTTCCATTAATGGGACCCCTGGTGTTAACCAGCCTTTACAGGTTTTCAGGTTAACATCTTATTGTTTTTCTCTCATGTGTGTGACAGGGTTTAAATTATTGGTTTTGATTACCACATAATGTACTCAATTTAATTCCATTTAATAAAAATATCTTACACACTGAAAGCGTCGTATGTACGCTCATATGAAGACGCTGATCAAAGGGTACAAACACAATCATAAGTAAGAAAAATGGAAATGGCTCATGGAGCTAAAAGGTCTGAACTCCAAGGATTGCAAATCGGGATTCTTCGTCCTCACCGTCAGAGCGTGATTTTCCCCCACCATTTGAGTAGATGGCCTTGATGAGATCTTGAGGAGCTTTCCGTTGTTTGGAAAAGCAGGGATTAATCATCCGTGTCCGATTGCCAGACTCTGGTACAGGGTAGGATGCCCTTTCAGGGTCGGTAATCTTCTTTTCATCCACTAGTCGTTGGATGGTACGGACCAAAGCTTTGCATTGATTGGTGTTATGACCCGACAACATGTGATATCTGTAAAAGCCTTTTCCTTCTTCTCTCATGGGGGGATTGAATTCATGAAGAGGTTTAAGAATCCCAGCTTCCTTCAACCCGGTGAAGATTACATTAAGTGGCAGTTTCCACGGATTGGTTCTACACTTAAGACCGTTGTTTGGCCGAATAATGGCAACAGGTGCCGACTTCTAATAGGTTTCTTGGTCCATCATGATTTGAGGTGTGGGTGTGGGTGATTCAGTGTATTGAAAGAACTGGTCTTTCTCTGATTGGACCCTTCCCTCTTGAGAGCAGTCTGTTATCATCAATTGGCGTAAGAAGTCTTCAACGTTGTGTTGCATGACTTGGTCGTATTGAGGAAGCATCGGGGCAGCGGGAATTTTAAACTGTGATGGGGTGACCAAAGTTGGTAAGGTGTTAAAGAATGGTGGAAGAATTGGACTCTGGACCCCTTCTCTTTGTCCAGGGTAAACGGTTGGCGGTGATTGCCAGAGTGTACCGCCATCAGGTGTCATGCCTGGAGATTGCATGACCTGGTCGAAGTCCTGACTTTCTAGGACCTTCTTAACGGATACATATACTATCTCATGAATGATGTTTCTAAACTGATCGGAGTTCAGAAACTGAATGATAGCAGCGGTGATCTCCGATCCAAGAGACGGCGGGTGAGCTGTTGCCCCTACGGTGGAGGGAAGGCTAGCTTGTCCTCTGGATAAGGTATGGTCGTCATCATGGGGAAGAGACATGGTTGGTTGTGAAGGTCTCAGTTCAAGAGGAAGGCTGCTTAGAATCACGAGTCGCGGATCAGACCATGAATGGGTTGTAAATGGTATGGATGGTATGTATGTATGTCTTTTTTTTATGCCCTGGGAGTGACGTGTAGTGCGCATGGCTGCACGTAGATGTGGTTAGAGATGATGTGATGGCTTATCCCTCCAACATATATGAGACGTGTGTACTTCACGTCATACATAGCCATATGTGGTGACGCAACGGAGGTACAAGAGAAGTCCCACACATGTTGCTAAACCTCTTGCACGGGTGGAAGTGATAAGGGTAAGTTGATTTATTTTCGGCTCTTAAAGCCGATGCATGGAGGTGTATGATCATAGAGCACTTAGCATGCGAATCGACCCCGTTCCAACCTTTTGACTCCCGCGTAACACCTCTTTGGTAGGATGGAGTTTGGCTGCTTCACCGGTAATGGCGAAAGTAGCGCGTCCCAATTATTTTATTTGTTTTGGGTAATCCTAAGGGGAAAGATGTGCTAAGGCTTTTTCTAACGCGGCTTTGGTATAGGGTTGCTGATGTAGAAGGTTCCCATTTACCTTGATTCCACGTTTACTCACTCACTACCCGGATGGGCGTGGTCATAGGAGTTTTACGTGTTGGTTAAAACGAGCGATCCACCCACTAGGCATCCTCAATTCCAACAGGGCACGAGTGATACTTTGTGAGCTTCTCGGGTAAAATAGGGAACCTAAAATTACCGAATTATCTACACGCGTGAGGACAAGGCGTCATAAGAAAAGAATGAAGTTTTAATTTGGCCAATGATTTCAATACATCATCAAAGTCTTTTAAACTATGAAAGAAGGTTCAAGTTTAAAGAAAATTCCCCAACAGAGTCGCCACTGTGAGCGAACGACTGTTCGAGCGGCTGCGGCGCGGGGCAAGGCCCTGTCGGGCGGGCCCGCTTCTTGTGCGTCGGGGAGACGAGTGTGATGTGGTTGAAAATAAAATGATTTTGCATATTGTAATGCTTAAAAGATACGAGATCGAAACCCCGTACTTAGAATAGAGTCGCCACCCGGTTCAGCTCAACCGGGAAATTTTCAGTATGTTTTTCCCACCGGGTGGTTGGACCATACCTTAAGTAGAGATTCCGAGTTTGGATGATGTTATCTACTTTTCATTGGGCCAAGTTAGGATACTTCATTCTTTCTTAATCGGTATAATCCACCCTATTTATTTGTATTTTCAGTTATTTTGTTGTTTTCGCGTTTATCAAGCAATTGAAGCGATAAATAAAATATTTACAAACGTAAAAGAAAAGTAAGTGCGGAAAGTAGAATGGCATATTTTATTTATAATATCATAAAGCCCGATTGGATGGCTAAAGCGAGATTTGAATGGCGTTTGCGGGGAAATTCCATTTTTATCCAAATTTTAGATTTGGTCGTCGCTTTAATCAGATTACAAGTGAGTATACCACTCATCGCGGGGCGGGTCTGTTTTCAGGAGGTTTTGAACCTCCATCGTTGTACTATAGGTCCTAGCTTCAGAAAATAAATTAATTGGGAAACAAACGAAGGCAATACTGCTGTCCAGAAAGCCATGCCGCCGTCGGGCATCTGATGCCGCCGATGACATAAGTGATGTCGCTGGCGGCATGAATGATGCCGCCGGCGACATGGATTATGTCATGGGCGACATCAGCATGCTGACAGGCACAGGGCTTTCTGAATACCATAAAAAAGGGATTCCGTGAGAAAATGAGGTCTCCGGGGAATGTGATGCTAACGGCGGTATCCACGATGTCTCTCGCGACATGGGTGATACAGTTGGCAACATCACATGTCTCCGGCGACTTCGATTTCTCGCAGCAGCAGCGGTTTGCAGTTAAAATAACCGAAAATTTAAAGCAAACACAAATCAACAAAGAATAGTGCAAAACAATGATAATAAAGCCAAAGAGCTATGAGACTCAGGATTTTCACCTCGGGGTAGTGAATCTAACTCTTCGTGAACTGAACAATAACACCTCTGGGGAGCTTGGAACGATAATTTGATTGTTAATTTAAAGGTTTTAGGTCTCTAAATTCTATCCGGTTTATTTAACCCAAAGACCCACTGGTTTAAGCTCACAATCAGAGAGTTCGAAGAAGAAAAACCGGGAAAAGTGGATTAGAATCCTTTTTCCTGCCTTTTCTAGTTCTTATCTCACTAAAATCTACTCTCGATTTCAGCTCTTAATTGCCCAATTTAGCTCCTTCCCTCTATAATTTCAGTCCCCCCCCCTCCTAAGTGCAGTTTTAGGTGCCTTTTATAGGCAAATTGGGGTATTTTTCGAGACCTTTTTGACTTATTCCGCCGAAAGTGGCCGACAGGCTGTTTGTGGAGAACCCATTTTGTGTCATGTCGCCGGCGACATGATGATGTCGCCGGCGGTATAGATCATGCCGCCGGCGGTATAGTGATGCCGCCGGCGGCATGAATGATGTCGGTGGTGACATCATTCTCCAGCATACTGACAAACAACGGGTTAAAAAGCCTAAAAAGTCGGGAAAAGTGGTTTATTAGTGGAAAAAGGCATCTTTATGGCTCTTAACAATATTTTAATGGACATTATTTAATTTGGGTGTAAATCATCGGTTCAAGCTCCTACCGAACGCGTTATCGGCCACGCCGAACTGGATTCTACCAATTATAAAATTCACAAGGAATATTATTTTGGTAATAAAAATTCTGAAGAGAACTTTTATTTTGAGGTATTGAAATCGGGTACACGTCATCATCGTCTCGCGAGAGGGACTGCAAAATCCCGTGCTCACAACAGTGGTTCCTTTGCCTGAGCTATGGCACCATTGTTATCATAATATAAAGTAATTTGATTAATAACCTCAGGCACCACACCGAGATCACCAATAAATCCCTTTAACTAGACATCTTCTGTTACTGCTTCGCGTGCAGCAATGTATTCAGATTCCGTGGTTGAATTAGCAGTAGTTTCTTGGTTAGAACTCTTCCAGCATACTGCCCATCCATTTAACATATACACAAAACCTGACTGAGACTTAAAGTCATTCTTATCAGATTAAAAGCTCGCGTCAGTTTAACCTTTGATAGTGAGGTCACCTTCTCCATAAATCAAGAACTCATCCTTAGTCCTTCTCAAGTACTTAAGGATTGCCTTGACGGCCATCCAGTGCTTTTCACCTGGATCTGACTGATATCTGCTTGTAAAGCTTAAAGCCTAAGAGACATCCGGCCTAGTACATATCATAGCATACATGATGGATCCTATCGTGGATGCATAGGGTATATCCTTCATGCACATTCTCTCCTGAGCTGTCTTCGAACACTCAGCTTTAGATAGGTTAATCCATGCTCAAGTTTGAACCTATTCAACACCTTGTCTATATATGTACTTTAAGAAAGACCTAACAGCCTCTTAGATCTATCCCTGTATATCTTTATACCTAGTATAAATGCTGCTTAACCAAGGTCTTTCATGGAGAACTTTCTTGACTACCATACTTAAACATTTTAAAGAAAAGAAATGTCATTTCCTATTAGCAGAATGTCATTAACATACAATACTAGAAAAACGACTGCACTCCCTCTAACCTTCTTGTAAACACAAGGCTCATATGCATTTGGGCAGAAATCCAGTTCCCGGATTGTCTAATCAAACCTTATATTCTAACTCCTGGATGTCTACTTAAGTCCATAAATGGATCTTTGTAGCTTGCATACCTTCGAGCCATTCTGAGATGTAAAACTCAGGTTATATCATATACACATCCCGGTCTAAATCCCCATTTAGGAATGTTGTTTTTACATCCATCTGCTAGATCTCATAATCGTAATGATCAGCAATAGCAAGGAGTATCCTTCTGGCTTTAAGCATGGCTACCGGTGAGAAGGTTTCATCATAGTCAATACCTTTCTGTTGACTATAACCTATCATAACCAACCGTGCTTTATAGGTAATTATATTACCGTCCATGTCTGTCTTCTTCTTGAAGACCTATTTGCACCCAATTGGTCTAACCTCTTAGGGTGCATCAACCAAATTCCAAACTTAGTTCTCGTATATGGAATCCATTTCTGATTTCATGGCCTTTTGCCATTTATCAGAATCTAAGCTTTTCATTGCTTCATCATATGTCCTTGGTTCATCATCCTCCATAAGATATAGTTCCTTATCATTAGTGATGATAAACCTATATCTATCAGGACCCTTATGAACACGACCTGATCTTTGCAATGATTGTGTTTTGATAGGTTGTTCTTGGATCACACTCTCTTGTGTATCTAGAATAGGGTCAATCAGTTGATTGTTTGTTTCTTCCTCTTGTACTTCCAGTTCAATAATGCTCCCACTGACTTTTGCAAGTAAGTGTTCCATTTCCAAAAATTGAGCATTCCGAGAAACAAATACCTTTTGTGCTTCGGGTTGGTAAAACAGATATCCAATTATTTCCTTTGGATATCCAATGAACACACATTTATCAGCCTTAGCATTTAGCATATCTAACGCTATCCTCTTTACCATAGCAGGACAACCCCATACTCTTAAGTGACTTAGAGATGGCTTTTTATTACACCATCTTTCATAAGGTGTAAAATTAACTATTTAGAGGGCACACTGTTTAAGATATAAATCACGCTCTCCAGTGCATATCCCCAAAAGGATTTACTAAGAACTGCATGGCTCATCATGGACCTGACCATATCTAATAAAGTATGATTCCTCCTTTCTGATACTCCATTGTGTTGGGGTGTATAAGGAGGGATCCACTGGGGAACTATCCCATTTTCCTGTAGATAATCCTGAAACTCCTGACTTAATTATCCACCTCGATCAGATTGAAGGGTTTTAAAAATTTTCTTAAGCTGTTTCACTACTTCAACTCTGAATAGTTTGAATTTTTCAAAACTTTCAGACTTGTGCTTCATCAAGTACAAATAACCGTATCGTGAGTAATCATCAATAAAGGTTATGAAGTAGGAGTATCCTCCTAGTGCCTGAACACTCATCAGACCACACACATCAGTATGTATAAGCTCCAATGTACTTATGGCCCACTCACCCTTTCCTTGAAAGGGTAACTTCATCATTTTTCCTTTTAAAGAAGGTTCGCAATCACCATAAGACTCTAAGTCTATTGGGCCCAAGTCTCCACGCTTATGTAACTTGGTTAAGCGATCTTTGTTTATGTGGCCTAAACGGCAATTGCCATAAGTAGAAGGAATTTTCATTATCTAATTTAACTTTCTTCACATTGTTTATATTGAAAACTTCTGTTTTAGTATCAAGAATATAAATGCCACTTTTCAACATTCCATAACCATAAAGAATATTATTCAAACTAATCTGACAATTATTATTCAAAAGTAAAACTTCAAATCCCTCTGCTGCTAAACACGCAACACATACAATATTCTTAGTAACACTTGGAATGTAGTAACAATTATTCAAAACTAAAACAAGTCCACTTGGCAAAATAAGACTAAAGCTCCCTACGGCTAATGCAGCAACTCTGGCTCCATTTCCCAAGTGTAGGTCCATCTCCCCTTTTACAATTTTTCTACAGTTCCTTAGTCCCTACATAGAAGTACAGATAAGAGAACCACAACCAGTATCTAATACCCAAGTGGATTCTCATGGAAAAGTAGCAAAGTTTTCAATTACAAACATACCTGAAGTAGATGCCTCTGTAGGCTTCTTTTTCAAATGCTCAGAAGCAGGAGCTTTACAATCCCTCTTCCAATGTCCCGGTTTTCCACATTGGAAGCAGACATACTTAGATGCCTTCTTTTCATTCTTCTTCTTACTAATTCTTTTCTTAGCAACCAGTGCCTGCTTCTTCTTCTTAGAAGCCTTGCCTTTTTCAACCAACAGTAGAGGTTTCTGATCCTTTTTTATCTGAGGTTCTACTATTTTTAGCATGTTGATTAATTTAGGGATAGTTGAATTAATCCTATTCATGTAATGGTTAGTCACAAAGCCTGAGTAACTATCTGTTAAGGACATCAACACAAGGTCAATACTCAAGTCATGATTCATCTCGAATCCCAATCAATTCAGTTTCTCAAGGTATCTGAAGAGTTTCAGTACATGCTGAGAGGCAGAGGTGCCAGCCTGCATCTTGGTCCCGGAAAAGAGCTTGGAGGTCTCATACCTCTCAGTCCTCTCCCTCTCCAAAAAGAGTTCTTCAAGATGGAGAACCGTGTCCTCCAAGGGCATGTTCTCATGTTGTTTCTGAAGCTCGGGATTCATGGACCCCAACATAATACACACTGGTAGTCTCACGATCTTTCATGTGCTTCAACCAGGCATCATGTTCCACATAATCCTCAACATTAGGTTCTATAGGAAAAATTTCACTTAGGACATGGGCAATTCCCTCAGATCTGAGAACTATTCTCACAGCTCGGAACCAATCAGAAAAGTTTGAGCCATTCAATTTGGTGTCAAGTAACATACAGAGATTAAAATTGGAAGCCATTTTCAACCTAAGATATAAGAAAAGAAAAGTATTTAGATATTAGTTTAAGTACGTGTATTTAATATGAGGACTTTTGTTTAAATACATTTTCCTACTATTTTCTTCGAAATTTACAATAGCTCATTCTATTGAATTCGTAAATTTTAACCCATCTAAATTTCCTAGTAGGTAGCATCTATAACTAGTCTATTATAACCCCCAATTTTAGTAGTCAAGTCACAATAGTAAGTCATAGTTGGAATCCCATTCCATTTGCATCACATGCAATTGCTAATTCATTCAATTCCTAATCCCAAGGGACATGTGCTCTTATATTAGCATCTCATTGAATATGTCTCAGATCTCGGCCTAGCCCCCAATTTTATGGTGGACTACCCCAACTTTTTTAAGGCAGACCATATCTCAAACTTTATAACCAATCAATGTGGACTAGAAGGAACGCTTTGCATAGCACTTTGATAGCCCAAAGAGATCGTATTATAAATTTGAGTAAGAAAGACTACAACTTGCCTTAATATATTTACTTTGGGATTTTATTGGTGTTAAACGTCTCACCCAATCTAGGATTTTATCAGATGGACAAAATTATAATAACTTGTATTAATTCAGGGAATATTAGAATTAATTTATAAGGTCTAACCTTAGGTGGGTTTAGCTCTTGATTATAATTATTCCATCAACCTAGATTATATGTAAAAAAAATTAACACTTTTATTTGTTATATTTATATTGCATTTCCTTTAAGCTTTTATACAATAAATTTAATTTTTTTTACTTTGTTATAGAAACATATATAAGCGCCATCTTATATACTAGAAATAAATTAGTTCATATTAATCCCACAGTTGGTCAATTCAAATTACATCGATATAGGTTCCCAGGTAGGAGAGGTGCCCTATGAGGAGTAGACACCAAGTCCAATCCTTAGCCAGAACAAATACGGGCACAAACTTGAAGACCAATGGATTCTCTTGAATCAATAAATTTCGTTCTTCCAATTCATGTAAATTGGGGGCATCTATAACCCATGTAATTTAAACAAATTATTGACACTTCTATAATTTGAGTAAGTTGAGCAGGCTTATTCAAATTATTCATAACCATTTTCTAACCTTGAAATGAAAGGCACAAGTTTATATATATTGTTCCAAACAATTAAATAAAGAAATCATCTCATTTAGAAAATAATATTTAGTTGCTTCCAACTTAATTATGCACTAAATAGGCAGGCTCTGATACCACTGTTGGGAACTTATAGTCAGATTGAACATGCATAAGAGGCATGGCGGAAATTTAAAATTTTGTCCCTCTCCCCAGGAACTCCTATTAGTTGCATATAAATTAAATAAAGCCTTAACTAAATAATTCTCTACCTAGGTTAGCATGCTAAAGGACTAGGCATACCATAATTCCAAATTATATCTTAGCATATTTATTTTATACTAAGCATGTTATAACTTTGAGTTATGACCTAAGCATAAAATAAATTAAGCATGCAAAATAACATAAGCATAATTATTAAGTCTAAAAATACTTAAAGAAAAAGACTTAATAATTAAAAGAGAAAGAAAAAGAACTTACCAGTTGAAGCGTGCTTTTGCAGAACCTTCTTGCACAAGCCTCCAATCGTAGGATAGCCTCTATCAGTATCCACACGAACCCCACCAACCAAAACCTCCCCGGGAGGAAGAACTAAGAAGCCTCGAGTAGTTTCCAGACCACTCCAGAAGCCTCACCCTAAAATATAAACTAGAGGTACCCGAATAAATTCAGGCTCCTCAAAAATAACTTGCTCAATTACCCAAGAGATTAATTATCTTGCTTAAGATTTCTGCTTTGAGCTTGGTACAATTTGAAAGAAAAGGGGACAGTGTATATATAGGCTTGGGGAGCAAAAATGCTCCCCTTGTTGGCGATGTGGGATGGGAGTAATTACTCCCATCCCATGTGCACACAGCCTGCACACGATGTGTGCCACAAGGCAACATGGGCTGCGCATGCCGCGAGCAATGCCCAGCATTGCTCGCACACCTTTTGGTATACTCCCGTGCACTCGAGCCTGTACAAAATACTTTTGTACTCTCGGTCCAATTAAACTCGCCAGTGCAAAATTTCCCTTTTAGTCCTTTTTCAAATATTTATTTTCTGACCCTAATAAATTAGTCACCAGTCAAAATAAATTTCTTGGTCCAACCAAAATTGATCTAATCAATTATAATTTATTTATGACTCTAATTAATTAGTTACCGGTCAAAATAAATACTTTGGTTTATCCAAAATTGATCTAATCAATTTTAACCAATCAAATAATAATCCAATTATTATTTAAGTTATATATTTTGTAATAGAATAAATCTATTAGTTCTTTACTTAGTCTGATGAAGGTCCAATGTGTGTGACCTTATAGGATCCCGAAGTATTAAGCTGTTAAGGCTTAACCAACCCTTGTTCTAATGGAACCATTGGCTCGATGCTCTAGACCATGAATAGAACTTGATTATCTTAAACGACTGTAGTACGCCTCTAGCAAGGGTCTACCATCCCCATTACTCGGAACGTCATTTATCTTATGACTTAATCTCGGTTAATGCAATAGTTATCATATGCGATAAGTTCCTTCCATTCTTTAATATTAGTACCATCTGGTTTATAGGGTTCGGGTAAAGTGTTAACCCACTAATAGCGAGGTTGCTCCAAGCTATCCCAGTAGTTTATTTGTTACCAAAGTATATTCCCTTTTACCATTGTGTATTTGACTAGAAACCATTTCTATCAAACACATACTCTGATCAGAGGTTTATGACAATCATCACTTCAATAAGTGGCCAGGTACAACTCCTAAATATATCCGAAGTGATGGATTCTTTCCGACTACTCAGCCTACCAACGTGTTGTCATCACTATACCCGTAATCACCCGTAGCACCCTAAATTAATGAGTGCATAGTAATGACCCAAAGTATAGCAATAGTACCACACAAGGTAGCTAGCATCTCAAGTATGAGGACATTCGCAAAGCTTATTGCATAAAGATAAACACTAACACATTGACATATATACCAAGTGTTTATTTTGTTGCGGTCTCCAATATATCTCCCAGATATATCAATGTGTCAAACTTAAGGCACCACCTTCAGTCTTTAGGAGATTAACTACTTGGACCTTTTCCAAGAAAGTTAACCACATGCTAGTCTTTCCGTTTCATCAATATCCTTTCTTGATGAAACTATGACTAGGGATAGTTTAGACATAATCATAATTGCACATGAAGCAGGCTCCACCAAATACAGTCCAACTATAATTTCTCTGACTTCATGCTATGATATATCAAAGACTTTTGCATACATCAATGAATATATATTTAACCAGCTTTAATATATATATAGACAAGCATATTGATACAAACAAAAGATTAAATGCCTATTGATTAAACAAATTATTCGTACTATTACATAATTAAGATATATCGCCCTAATTGCCTCAGCTGACAACGAGGATGTCATAGCGGGTAGCATTAACTTATGTTGGTTTCTGTTTCATTCTAATAAGCCTAGCGTTTGTGGTTTCTGATTTATTCATTGATCCGACCTTCTTGCTTGCTTGTAACTAAAATTCATTGGTTCTTATTTTTAGAATCAATTTTTATATTAGTTAATGAAAATGGGTGGGTATTTTGCAGACAAGCGAATGAGTCAATTTAGTTGGATTTTCTGTCCCAAAATTTTCACTCGCCCTAATCTTTTTGCCTTTTGTGGGACACATCTGTGAGCGGACGGCTGTTAATGCGGCTGCGGCGCGGGGCCGGGCCCTGTCGGGCGGGCCCGCTTTTCTGTGCGTCGGGGAGACGAGTGTGATGTGGTTGAAAAGAAAATGATTTTGCATATTGTAATGCTTAAAAGATACGAGATCGAAACCCCGTACTTAGAATAGAGTCGCCACCCGGTTCAGCTCAACCGGGAAATTTTCGGTACGGTTTTCCCACCGGGTGGTTGGACCATACCTTAAGTAGAGATTCCGAGTTCGGATGATGTTATGTACTTTTCATTAGGCCAAGTTAGGATACTTCATTCTTTCTTAATCGGTTTAATCCACCCTATTTATTTGTATTTTCAGTTATTTTGTGGTTTTCGCGTTTATCAAGCAATTGAAGCGATAAATAAAACATTTACAAATGTAAGGAAAAATAAGTGCGGAAAATAAAATTATTACAAGATTTTCCAGTCCTGTACATTTTCTACATAACAAATGTAATACCCGAATGTCCGATATACATCTACCTGCAGAGGATAGTCGACACAGATATGGCATATTTTATTTATAACATCATAAAGCCCGATTGGATGGCTAAAACGAGATTTGAATGGCGTTTGCGGGGAAATTCCATTTTTATCCAAATTTTAGATTCGGTCGTTGCTTTAATCAGATTACAAGTGAATATACCACTCATCGAGGGGCGGGTCTGTTTTCAGGAGGTTTTGAACCTCCATCGTTGTACTATAAGTCCTAGCTTCAGAAAATAAATTAATTAGGAAACAAACGAAGGCAATACTGCTTGTCCAGAAAGCCATGCCGCCGTCGGGCATCTGATGCCGCCGGTGACATAGGTGATGTCGCCGGCGGCATGGATGATGCCGCCGGCGATATCAGTTGTGTCACGGGCGACATCAGCGTGCTGACAGGCACAGGGCTTTCTGAGTTCCGTAAAAAAAGGTTTCTGTGAGAAAACGAGATTTCCGGGGAGTGTGACGCTAACGGCCGTATCCACGATGTCTCTCGCGACATGGGTGATACAGTCGGCAACATCACGTGTCCCTGACGACTTCAATTTCTCACAGCAGCAGCGGTTTGCAGTTAAAATAACCGAAAACTTAAAGCAAATACAAATCAACAAAAAAAAAGTAAAACAATAATAATAAAGCCGAAGAGCTATGAGACTCAGGATTTTCACCTCGGGGTAGTGAATTCAACTCTTCGTGAACTGAACAATAACGCCTCCGGGGAGCTTGGAACGATAATTTGATTGTTAATTTAAAGGTTTTAGGTCTCTAAATTCTATCCGGTTGAATTAAACCACAGACCCACTGATTTAAGCTCACAATCAGAGAGTTCGAAGAAGAAAAACCGGGAAAAGTGGATTAGAATCCTTTTTCCTGCCTTTTCTAGTTCTTATCTCACTAAAATCTACTCTCGATTTCAGCTCTTAATTGCCCAATTTAGCTCCTCTCCTCTATAATTTCAGCCCCCCCCTCTAAATGCAGTTTTAGGTGCCTTTTATAGGCAAATTGGGGTATTTTTCGAGACCTTTTTGACTTATTCCGCCGAAAGTGGCCGACATGCTGTCTGTGGAGGAATCATTTTTGTGTCATGTCGCCGGCGACATGATGATGTCGCCGGCGATATGAGCCATGCCGCCGGCGGTATGATGATGCCGCCGGCGGCATGAATGATGTCGGTGGTGACATCATTCTCCACCATACCGACAACCAACGGGTCAAAAAGCCTAAAAAGTCGGGAAAAGTGGTTTATTAGTGGAAAAAGGCATCTTTATGGGTTTTAACAATATTTTAATGGATATTATTTAATTTGGGTGCAAATTATCGGTTCAAGCTCCTACCGAACGCGTTATCGGCCACGCCGAACTGGATTCTACCAATTATAAAATTCACAAGGAATATTATTTTGGTAATAAAAATTCTGAAGAGAATTTTTATTTTGAGGTATTGAAATCGGGTACACGTCATCATCGTCTCGCGAGAGGGACTGCAAAATCCCGTGCTCACAGGCTGCCCCTCGGGAGATCACTGCTGACACAGGTCAGTATGATCACACGAAAGAGCAAGGGATAGGAATGATACCTGAAGGATGACTGGTTTGCCCCTTGGTCGGTCATACGCTTTGTCGATTGTTTGCCCCTTGGTCGGGCTTATGCTCTGTCGATTGTTTGCCCCTAGGTCGGGCTTATGCTCTGTTGATCGTTTGTCCCTTGGTCGGGCTTAAGCTTTGTTGATCTTTTGTCCCTTGGTCGGACATACGCTGTGTCGTTTGTTTGTCCCTTGGTCGGACATACGCTGTGTCGTTTGTTTGTCCCTTGGTCGGACATACGCTTTGTCGACTGTTCGTCCCTTGGTCGGGCCTACGCTTTGTTGATCGTTTATCCCTTGGTCGGGCTTAAGCTTTGTTGATCTTTTGTCCCTTGGTCGGACATACGCTGTGTCGTTTGTTTGTCCCTTGGTCGGACATACGCTGTGTCGTTTGTTTGTCCCTTGGTCGGACATACGCTTTGTCGACTGTTCGTCCCTTGGTCGGGCCTACGCTTTGTTGATCGTTTATCCCTTGGTCGGGCTTAAGCTTTGTTGATCTTTTGTCCCTTGGTCGGACATACGCTGTGTCGTTTGTTTGTCCCTTGGTCGGACATACGCTGTGTCGTTTGTTTGTCCCTTGGTCGGACATACGCTTTGTCGTTTGTTTGTCCCTTGGTCGGACATACGCTTTGTCGACTGTTCGTCCCTTGGTCGGACTTGTGCCTCGTAGAGAATTTGTCCCTTGGTCGGACTTGTGCCTCGTAGAGAATTTGTCCCTTGGTCGGACTCATGCCTCGTAGAGAATTTGTCCCTTGGTCGGACTTGTGCCTCGTAGAGAATTTGTCCCTTGGTCGGACTTGTGCCTCGTAGAGAATTTGTCCCTTGGTCGGACTTGTGCCTCGTAGAGAATTTGTCCCTTGGTCGGACTTGTGCCTCGTAGAGAATTTGTCCCTTGGTCGGACTTGTGCCTCGTAGAGAATTTGTCCCTTGGTCGGACTTGTGCCTCGTAGAGAATTTGTCCCTTGGTCGGACTTGTGCCTCGTAGAGAATTTGTCCCTTGGTCGGACTTGTGCCTCGTAGAGAATTTGTCCCTTGGTCGGACTTGTGCCTCGTAGAGAATTTGTCCCTTGGTCGGACTTGTGCCTCGTAGAGAATTTGTCCCTTGGTCGGACTTGTGCCTCGTAGAGAATTTGTCCCTTGGTCGGACTCATGCCTCGTAGAGAATTTGTCCCTTGGTCGGACTTGTGCCTCGTAGAGAATTTGTCCCTTGGTCGGACTTGTGCCTCGTAGAGAATTTGTCCCTTGGTCGGACTTGTGCCTCGTAGAGAATTTGTCCCTTGGTCGGACTTGTGCCTCGTAGAGAATTTGTCCCTTGGTCGGACTTGTGCCTCGTAGAGAATTTGTCCCTTGGTCGGACTTGTGCCTCGTAGAGAATTTGTCCCTTGGTCGGACTTGTGCCTCGTAGAGAATTTGTCCCTTGGTCGGACTTGTGCCTCGTAGAGAATTTGTCCCTTGGTCGGACTTGTGCCTCGTAGAGAATTTGTCCCTTGGTCGGACTCATGCCTCGTAGAGAATTTGTCCCTTGGTCGGACTTGTGCCTCGTAGAGAATTTGTCCCTTGGTCGGACTTGTGCCTCGTAGAGAATTTGTCCCTTGGTCGGACTTGTGCCTCGTAGAGAATTTGTCCCTTGGTCGGACTTGTGCCTCGTAGAGAATTTGTCCCTTGGTCGGACTTGTGCCTCGTAGAGAATTTGTCCCTTGGTCGGACTTGTGCCTCGTAGAGAATTTGTCCCTTGGTCGGACTTGTGCCTCGTAGAGAATTTGTCCCTTGGTCGGACTTGTGCCTCGTAGAGAATTTGTCCCTTGGTCGGACTTGTGCCTCGTAGAGAATTTGTCCCTTGGTCGGACTCATGCCTCGTAGAGAATTTGTCCCTTGGTCGGACTTGTGCCTCGTAGAGAATTTGTCCCTTGGTCGGACTTGTGCCTCGTAGAGAATTTGTCCCTTGGTCGGACTTGTGCCTCGTAGAGAATTTGTCCCTTGGTCGGACTTGTGCCTCGTAGAGAATTTGTCCCTTGGTCGGACTTGTGCCTCGTAGAGAATTTGTCCCTTGGTCGGACTTGTGCCTCGTAGAGAATTTGTCCCTTGGTCGGACTTGTGCCTCGTAGAGAATTTGTCCCTTGGTCGGACTTGTGCCTCGTAGAGAATTTGTCCCTTGGTCGGACTTGTGCCTCGTAGAGAATTTGTCCCTTGGTCGGACTTGTGTCTCGTAGAGAATTTGTCCCTTGGTCGGACTTGTGCCTCGTAGAGAATTTGTCCCTTGGTCGGACTTGTGCCTCGTAGAGAATTTGTCCCTTGGTCGGACTTGTGCCTCGTAGAGAATTTGTCCCTTGGTCGGACTTGTGTCCCGTAGAGAGCTTGTCCCTTGGTCGGACTTCTGCTTTGAATAAAGAGGTTTGCCCCTTGGTCGGGCTTCTGCTTTGAATAAAGAGGTTTGCCCCTCGGTCGGACGTTTCACTTTAAAGAGGTCGCCCTTCGGTTGGGCTTTCGTTCTGAAGAGATTGCCCTTCGGTTGGGCTTTCGTTCTGAGGAGATTTGCCCTTCGGTTGGGCTTTTGTTCTGAGGAGATTTGCCCTTCGGTTGGACTTTCGCTTTGAAGAGATTGCCATTCGGTTGGGCTTTCGTTTTGACGTGATTGCCCTTTGGTGGGGTTTTTGTTCTGAGGAGATTGCCCTTCGGTTGGGCTTTCATTCTGAAGAGATTGCCATTCGGTTGGGCTTTCGTTTTGACGTGATTGCCCTTTGGTTGGGGTTTTTGTTCTGAGGAGATTGCCCTTCGGTTGGGCTTTCATTCTGAGGAGGTTGCCCTTTCGGTTGGGCTTTCATTCTAAAGAGATTGCCCTTCGGTTGGGCTTGTTCTGTTGAGGTTGCCCTTCGGTTGGGCTCGTTTTGACGAGATCGCCCTTCGGTTGGGCTCGTTTTGATGAGATGGCCCTTCGGTTGGGCTCGTTTTGATGAGATCGCCCTTTGGTCGGGCTCGTTTTGATGAGGTCGCCCTTCGGTGGGGCTTTCGGTTTGGTATGGTGATTGTCCTTTGGTCGGACTTTCACTTTGCAGATATCGCCCTTCTGTTGGGCTTGTTCTGAAATGATTGCCCTTCGGTTGGGCTCATTTTGATGAGATCGCCCTTCGGTTGGGCTTTCGTCCTAAAAACCTAGTTTGGAGGCGCAACATTGCCGGCGGCATGAGTTGATGTTTCTGGCGGTTTGAGTGATGTCGCCGGCGGCATGGGCTGATGTCGCCGGCGGTATGACTTGATGTCGCCGGCGGCATGAATGCCACGTGGCAGCTTTGACTGGTCAGATAATTTCAAAATTTGTACTAAATGCGGCAAGGTCGCCGGCGGTGTGAGTGATGTCGCCGGCGGTATGACTTGATGTCGCCGGCGGTATGACTTGATGTCGCCGGCGGTATGGAGGGACAGTTTCAGATAAATTAAACTCCTTGAATTCCGCGCGGCAGTTTTAAAAAGAGATTGAAACTCTTTTCTTCCCCCATTCTCTCTCAAAACCGTATCCCTTCTCTTCTCTCCCAAAGTCCTTTGATTTCTATCTTTGCTTTTTCAAATCATGAAGAGGATTAGCAAGGCTTTTAGGGGTAAATCCAAGGCTAGGGAGAGCCTGCCCGATTCTTCCGTCGAGGGATTGAAAATCCTTTCTGTTCCCACTGCATACGGCCTCAAGGAGACGGCAAAAATGTACGGCTATGGTATTAACTCTCCTATCACCAACCTGACTCCGGAGAAGGAGAAACATCTCTCTTATATCCAGGTAATCCCAAAAAAAAAAACCTGAGTTACTTCTTTTTGAATTCGATTTGATTTTGCTTTGGATTTTGAAAACATGCCATGATAGGGGTTTAAAATATGGAATATCTCAGTCATTGCATGCTTTAGGATCGGTTTTCGCCTTGTTGTCTGATTGACTGTGATTTTTGGCACGACAGTCGCGATTTAGGGAGAAAACAGGTTCTGCCCGCGATATGTGATGCCGCTAGCGGTATGAGTGATACCGCTGGCGATATCAGTGTTGTTGCTGGCGACATCAGCCTTCTGTTGGAGCTGATGTCGTTTCTGTTGGAGCTGATGTCGCCGGCGACATGAGCCATGCCGCTGGCGGTATGGGCTGATGCCGCCGGCGATATCGCTCTAAACAGAGGCGACATCAGCAACCTTTTTGACAGAAATGCACAGAATTGATCCGTTTTGCTTTCGATTTTGCAGCCATACGAATTGACTTACACAGGAGGGATTGGCACCATCGGTGCGTGGTGGCATCATATTTCAGAGAATGATCCCGAGCTTGCGCTCGCGATTAACGAGACGGGGTTTGGGGATTTGGCTCGAATCATGCCTATGTTGATGCCTAAGCTACCTCATTCTTCGGTAACGGCCTTGACTGAAAGGTGGTCCGAGACTACCCACACCTTCCATCTCCCCTTTGGAGAAGTTACAATCACCCCTTCTGATGTGGTAGCCATGACCGGCCTTCCTTGGACGGATGAGGTTATCCATTTCGACGTCTACATGGACAAGTACCATGTTGAGAGGCCCGTGGTGAGGCGGGTAAAGGAGTTGTTCGGACTAAAGCCCGCTTCTGGGCGGCTGTCCTATGGTGAGTTGTACCGTTATTGGACGCGGGTGGATGTGGTGCCTGAGGAGGAAAGGGAGGCATGTGTCCGTTCCTTTGTGATCTCACTACTCACCGTGCTGTTCTTCCCAATCTCGGGGAGTAAGATCAACTACATACTTATAACCGCGGTGGAAGATGTGCCGGGAATCAGGAGGAAGAATTGGCCGAGGGCCATCTTGGCCCAATTGTACCACGGGCTGGATGTGGGAGCCCGGAAGAATGAAAAAGCCCTTCGCCTTTGCCATCTGCTACTCCAGGTATCACTTTTTGTAGATATTCTCTTTGATAGCATGTGTTCTCGTTTCTTGCATGACGTTTTTCGGATTGGTTGATCGTTATTTGTGCAGGCTTGGGCATTCGAGCATCAGATCCTTCCGCCGATGGAGTTTAAGACGGTTGTGCCACCGGACTCTCATTTCCTTGCCCGCTGGTGCGGGTGCATCGGTGGGAAGGCCAAGTATCCTACGCTGTATAGGGAGGTCCTCAGAAGTGTGCGATTGAGTTCGGTACGCGATTTTTTTTTTTTTTTTTTTTTTTTTATTTATTTATTATTATTTTTTTTTTTTTTTTTTTTATTTATTTGGTCTATGGACTTATGTTGGTTGTTTTGATGTAGCTCGTCTTGGACCCGTTCGATGGGGTGGAGAACTTGGCTGAGGTCGCACGGGTTCGGAGGGAGGTGGATGACCGCCGGTTTGTGATTGAGTGCCCCCTGTCCCAGCAGTGGTATCTGGGCGAGCGCGTTCGGGGTTGGAGGTCCCTTCCGGTTGCTGCTAGACCGGTGCCTGCCGATCCTCCGCGGGGCTTGTGGTGGCCTCATTTGGTGATTTCTGCAGAGGCCGATAAGGCCGATTATATTGAAGGGAACGGCCGAGTGATCCCTAGCATTCCTGGCCTCTATGAGCGGCTTTTTCAGCGTCTGTTCCCCGTGTGTCCTCGTATCCATGGCGACGATACAATTGAGTATCATAACGAGCAACGATTGGAGGACGAAAAGAGGTGCCTCGGAGGCGTTGTGGAGGATGATGATGAGGATGACGATGAAGATGAAGCGCTGGAAGGGGACGTTGCGGTCGACCCTGAGGGGGAGGATGAGGTAGGTGCGGGTGTAGCTGGCGGGAGCGTGCCGATGTCCCAAGGGGAGCCACGTTCTTTCGGGGTATGATTGTGTTTGTGTGTATGATTTTGAAGTCGTTTAGGGATGTTGTTTGACGTGTGATTTTCATGTTTTGCAGGAACCTGCGAGAAAGAGGGGTCGGGATAACCAGAGTGGGACCCGACATTATGGCGCGCCGGAGGGCATAAACTTCGTGGAGGGGAGATTGGTTAATCCGTTGGAAACCACCTTCCTGTTGATGAACTCCCGAGGCGAATTCACTCATAGGAATGTTGGCTCAAGCCAGCAAGCCCCGATTTTCATGCCTGAAGATACTACCTACGTAAGACCTAATAATTATTTTCTTATTAAGTCTTAGAAGTGGGTGTCTAAGGGTATGCTTTTTGGATTTTCTAGGTGGCGCGGAGTCATGTGGAGCAACTCGCGGAGAACAATTTTGTTCTCCGGGATACCCTCATTGGGCAATCGCTTCTTGTTCAGGTATGTTAAGTTGGGATATATGTATGGATGTTATGCATGATATGCAAGGCTGATATTTTCTCCGGTTTGCAGGATTTTTTAGCCCTTTCTATGTCTGATGCTGACGCGGCCCGGCGGCGGTATGAGGAGGAGACTGCAGCTCTACAGCGCCGTGTGAGCGATCTCGAGGGACAGCTGGCGGCCACCGCTCAAGAACAGAGAAGTAAGCAGAATCTGGACCGTGCGCATCCTGGGGGTACTAGTCGTAGGGGAGTCAAGAAGTCTGCCGGCCGACGTGCGTTTACCGCGGCTGAGGAGTCTAGTAGCGTTCCCATGACGGAGGGAAGAGAGGCAGACGATGTTGACGATTGGTTCGCAAGTCCCGATGACGTTTCATCACGTCCAGCCGGTAGTGGCGGATATGCTTAGTTTTGCTTTTCCTTTTTGTTTTGCCTTGTTCTTGTTTGTACCTCCGACACATTGGGGTTTTGATATTTCGTCATGATGATTTAGTACAACTTGAGCAATTTGTGCCCTCGGGCTTTCATAAAAAATGAATTGCTGTTTTGACAAGTCATTGGGAATGTAGCATAGGATTGTTTACAGTTTTTGTACAGGTCTGAAATGGCAGAAATGCTTCTGATGCTGCCCAGAAAGTTGACCCTATGCCGCCGGCGGCTTCAATCTTCCAGCAACCTATTTTTGACCCTTCCGTCCGTTTCCGTCATGGCAACCCATAACCAAAAGCTGTGGGGTTTTCCGCAAAGCCTGGGGAACACAGATTTTGGGCTCCAATTTGACTCCATGGTTTGCATGGACTATCCTTTTCGGGTTTTTGCCCTAACAGATTTATTCCGACCTTTGAGCGCGTAGTGTCTTCGATTATGCTTACCTGTGATGTTTCCATCCTTCGATTGCCAGGCATTCACATAATCACAAGCACAGATGTTCCAATATGAAAGACCCTTTTATCGAGTGAACTTAATTTGAGTACAAGATGTTGGCAATCATTTCCATTAATGGGACCCCTGGTGTTAACCAGCCTTTACAGGTTTTCAAGTTAACATCTTATTGTTTTTCTCTCGTGCCCTAATTTTCGTCTGAACCGCCCTTTTCGGGTTTTCAGTTCAACAGGCGTTATTGACTTATCCCCTGATTTTTGTATAGCCAGTTTGCAGGATACCGACCGTCGGGTGTAACCCTAATTTTTGCCCAGTCAATAGAAGACCGACAGGCGGGCGATTATTGTATACATATTTTTTTAGTGTGCCGCTTTTTTTGATTTATTTCTTTTGTTTAGACCTGATAATGCTTAAGCTTGTCTTGGTCGACTAGATCGATGAATTCGCTTCTTGTCTACGCTTCATGATTCTAACAGCCTCGCTTATTTGGTGCCATTTCCGATCATACGATGGTCTCTTCAATCTAATCTGAACTTAACCTTAGTACCGGAAGGTCTTAAACTTTTCAGTGCTGGGTCTATGACTCTTGGAAAGGGCATGGGATATTTGTTTTGTTTTTGTGCGCATAGTTGTGCTTTTGCAGATTCTCCAAGTTCCTTGGTGCCCGTTCGATTTTCGTCTGGATCACCCAGTTCATTTTGACCTTCAAAGTTACGTTGGGAGCTTTTGGCTGACCTTGTTGCAAGCCGTTTAGTTTGGGGGAGTTTTTTGGTACTTACTCCAAAGCTTCATCGATTGGTTTGATTGTCGTCCTGATCGCTACTTTGATTGATCCTTCAATTCGGGGTCTGCAGACTCGTATTCTGTGTTAGGGGTGATGGGTTGTGAACAAGTGATGTTCGGCTTAAGGACCTTTTGTTTGGTGCCTTTGGGGTGGTTGTTTGCCTTGTTGGTTCATTTGGTAAGCCGATTGCGACATTTGTTGCACAATCGTCTTCGTGGCTTGTGGGATGAAGGTGTTTGCCTTTAGACTTGGTGTCTTTGGAAGTGGTTGCCTCCTGACCTTTGTTAGCCGAAGGGTTTGATGGGGTTGATTTGTACCGAGTGAAGATGTGTTTCTCTTCAAATTTGGTCGTGTTCTCGGTGGTGATGTTGGTCTGAGATTTTAGCTACGATGTTTGTTTGATGGAGGCTGGGCTCCGTTGGGTGTAAGCCTTGATTCTCTGTTTTGGAGGACCGATTGATGCTTCTTTGGTGGCTTGAAGGTGTACCAATGTAGGCCCGTTGAGTCAATTCTATAAGGGACCCATGGCGTTTCAACAATCTGATTATTGAGCAAAAGCATTATCATGGTCTTTAAGCACTTTATCATCCCTCAGGTGTTTGACAAGGTTTAAATTATTGGATTTGATTACCACATAATGTACTCAATTTAATTCCATTTAATAAAAATTTCTTACACACTGAAAGCGTCGTACGTATGCTCATATGAAGACGTTGATCGAAGGGTACAGACACAATCATAAGTAAGAAAAATGGAAGTAGCTCATGGAGCTAAAAGGTCTGAAGTCCAAGGATTGCAAATCGGGATTATTCGTCCTCATCGTCAGAGCATGATTTTCCCCCACCATTTGAGTATATGGCCTTGATGAGATCTTGAGGAGCTTTCCGTTGTTTGGAAAAGCTGGGATTAATCATCCGTGTCCGATTGCCAGACTCTGGTATAGAGTAGGATACCCTTTCGGGGTCGGTAATCTTCTTTTCATCCACCAGTCGTTGGATGGTACGGACCAAAGCTTTGCATTGGTTGGTGTTATGACCTGACAACATGTGATATCTGCAAAAGCCTTTTCCTTCTTCCCTCAAGGGGGGATTGAATTCGTGGAGAGGTTTAAGAATCCCAGCTTCCTTCAATCCGGTGAAGATTACATTAAGTGGCAGTTTCCACGGATTGGTTCTACACTTAGGACCGTTGTTTGGCCGAATAATGGCAACAGGTGCCGACTTCTGGCTGGTCTCTTGGTCCACCATGATTTGAGGTGCGGGTGTGGGTGATTCAGTGTATTGAAAGAACTGGTCTTTCTCTGACTGGACCCTTCCCTCTTGAGAGCAGTCTGCTATCATCAATTGACGCAAGAAGTCTTCAACATTGTGTTGCATGACTTGGTCGTATTGAGGAAGCATCGGGGCAGCGGGGATTTTAAATTGTGATGGGGTGACCAAAGTTGGTGGTAAGGTGTTAGAGAATGGTGGAAGAATCGGATTCTGGGCTCCTTCTCTTTGTCCAGGGTAAGCGGTTGGCGGTGACTGCCAGAGTGTATCGCCATCAGGTGTCATGCCCGGAGATCGCATGACCTGGTCGAAGTCCTGTCTTTCTAGGACCTTCTTGACGGATACATACACTATCTCCTGAATGGTGTTTCTAAACTGATCGGAGTTTAGAAACTGAATGATAGCAGCGGTGATTTCCGATCCAAGCGATGGCGGGTGAGCTGTTGCCCCTGCGGTGGAGGGAAGGCTAGCTTGTCTTCTGGATGAGGTATGGTTGTCATCATGGGGAAGAGACATGGTTGGTTGTAAAGGTCTCGGTTCAAGAGGAAGGCTGCTTAGAATCACGAGTCGCAGATCAGACCATGAATGGGTTGTAAATGGTATGGATGGTATGTATGTATGTCTTTTTATGCCCTGGGGGTGACGTGTAGTGCGCATGGCTGCACGTAGATGTGGTTAGAGATGATGTGATGGCTTATCCCTCCAACATATATGAGACGTGTGTACTTTACGTCATACATAGCGATATGTGGTGACGCAGCGGAGGTACAAGAGAAGTCCCACACATGTTGCTAAACCTCTTCCATGAGTGGAAGTGATAAGGGTAAGTTGATTTATTTTCGGCTCTTAAAGCCGATGCATGGGGGTGTATGATCATAGAGCACTTAGCATGCGAATCGACCCTGTTCCAACCTTTTGACTCCCGCGTAACACCTCTTTGGTAGGATGGAGTTTGGCTGCTTTACTGGTAATGGTGAAAGCAGCGCGTCCCAATTATTTCATTTGTTTTGGGTAATCTTAAGGGGAAAGATGTGCTAAGGCTTTTAACGCGGCTTTGGTATAGGATTGTTGATGTAGAAGGTTCTCGTTTACCTTGATTCCACGTTTACTCGATCACTACCCGAATGGGCGTGGTCATAGGAGTTTTCGTGTTGGTTAAAACGAGTGATCCACCCACTAGGCATCCTCAATTCCAACAGGGCATGAGTGATACTTTGTGAGCTTCTCGGGTAAAATAGGGTACCTAAAATTACCGAACTATCTACACGCGTGAGGATAAGGCGTCATAAGAAAAGAATGAAATTTTAATTTGGCCAATGATTTCAATACATCATCAAAGTCTTTTAAACTATGAAAGAAGGTTCAAGTTTAAAGAAAATCCCCAGCAGAGTCGCCACTGTGAGCGGACGGCTGTTAATGCGGCTGCGGCGCGGGGCCGGGCCCTGTCGGGCGGGCCCGCTTTTCTGTGCGTCGGGGAGACGAGTGTGATGTGGTTGAAAAGAAAATGATTTTGCATATTGTAATGCTTAAAAGATACGAGATCGAAACCCCGTACTTAGAATAGAGTCGCCACCCGGTTCAGCTCAACCGGGAAATTTTCGGTACGGTTTTCCCACCGGGTGGTTGGACCATACCTTAAGTAGAGATTCCGAGTTCGGATGATGTTATGTACTTTTCATTAGGCCAAGTTAGGATACTTCATTCTTTCTTAATCGGTTTAATCCACCCTATTTATTTGTATTTTCAGTTATTTTGTGGTTTTCGCGTTTATCAAGCAATTGAAGCGATAAATAAAACATTTACAAATGTAAGGAAAAATAAGTGCGGAAAATAAAATTATTACAAGATTTTCCAGTCCTGTACATTTTCTACATAACAAATGTAATACCCGAATGTCCGATATACATCTACCTGCAGAGGATAGTCGACACAGATATGGCATATTTTATTTATAACATCATAAAGCCCGATTGGATGGCTAAAACGAGATTTGAATGGCGTTTGCGGGGAAATTCCATTTTTATCCAAATTTTAGATTCGGTCGTTGCTTTAATCAGATTACAAGTGAATATACCACTCATCGAGGGGCGGGTCTGTTTTCAGGAGGTTTTGAACCTCCATCGTTGTACTATAAGTCCTAGCTTCAGAAAATAAATTAATTAGGAAACAAACGAAGGCAATACTGCTTGTCCAGAAAGCCATGCCGCCGTCGGGCATCTGATGCCGCCGGTGACATAGGTGATGTCGCCGGCGGCATGGATGATGCCGCCGGCGATATCAGTTGTGTCACGGGCGACATCAGCGTGCTGACAGGCACAGGGCTTTCTGAGTTCCGTAAAAAAAGGTTTCTGTGAGAAAACGAGATTTCCGGGGAGTGTGACGCTAACGGCCGTATCCACGATGTCTCTCGCGACATGGGTGATACAGTCGGCAACATCACGTGTCCCTGACGACTTCAATTTCTCACAGCAGCAGCGGTTTGCAGTTAAAATAACCGAAAACTTAAAGCAAATACAAATCAACAAAAAAAAAGTAAAACAATAATAATAAAGCCGAAGAGCTATGAGACTCAGGATTTTCACCTCGGGGTAGTGAATTCAACTCTTCGTGAACTGAACAATAACGCCTCCGGGGAGCTTGGAACGATAATTTGATTGTTAATTTAAAGGTTTTAGGTCTCTAAATTCTATCCGGTTGAATTAAACCACAGACCCACTGATTTAAGCTCACAATCAGAGAGTTCGAAGAAGAAAAACCGGGAAAAGTGGATTAGAATCCTTTTTCCTGCCTTTTCTAGTTCTTATCTCACTAAAATCTACTCTCGATTTCAGCTCTTAATTGCCCAATTTAGCTCCTCTCCTCTATAATTTCAGCCCCCCCCTCTAAATGCAGTTTTAGGTGCCTTTTATAGGCAAATTGGGGTATTTTTCGAGACCTTTTTGACTTATTCCGCCGAAAGTGGCCGACATGCTGTCTGTGGAGGAATCATTTTTGTGTCATGTCGCCGGCGACATGATGATGTCGCCGGCGATATGAGCCATGCCGCCGGCGGTATGATGATGCCGCCGGCGGCATGAATGATGTCGGTGGTGACATCATTCTCCACCATACCGACAACCAACGGGTCAAAAAGCCTAAAAAGTCGGGAAAAGTGGTTTATTAGTGGAAAAAGGCATCTTTATGGGTTTTAACAATATTTTAATGGATATTATTTAATTTGGGTGCAAATTATCGGTTCAAGCTCCTACCGAACGCGTTATCGGCCACGCCGAACTGGATTCTACCAATTATAAAATTCACAAGGAATATTATTTTGGTAATAAAAATTCTGAAGAGAATTTTTATTTTGAGGTATTGAAATCGGGTACACGTCATCATCGTCTCGCGAGAGGGACTGCAAAATCCCGTGCTCACAACATCGTTCCACCGGGGGGTTTTCAAAAAAAAGAGTTTAAAGTTGTACATTTCACTTAATCTCAACCATCCATTGAGTCATAATGATTCAGATTTAGTTTTAGTGATTTATGGGGTCTACAATATAATTAAATCTGAATCATTAAAATTAAATAAATGATTAAAATTGAATGAAATGTATAACTTTAAAGAATTTAAACTTTAAAGAATTTAAATTCAATAGGAAAATAATCTAACTGCATTTTCCTATTTTTAATATTTTAACAGTTTTATACGTTATAATATTTTAAATAATCATGTCCACAAATTGCTTTTTCTTTTCATTTGGAGTAAATTGGTTAATATTGTTTTATACCATTGCATTGTTTATTTAAAGGATTATTCTATGGTGATTTTATATTTTTTATATTGCTGTTATTATTATTGGATTGAACTTTATCTTATTAATTTAATGGTGATGAATAAGGGTGTTTAAAAACTGAATATAACTGAAATAATTGACTGAATCATTGAATTTTCGGTTATTCGGTTCGGGTTTTTTGTTACAACGAATCAACTTCGGTTCTACATTCTGTATACTTTTGATTTATTTGGTTGGTTCAGTTATAATTGAAAAATAACCTACAGGGCCAGCTATTAACAAGAGTAGGGTGAGCGACCGCTCAAGACTCCGAGTTTTAGAGAGCCTCAAAATTTTCGAGTTTATATAAATATATAAATAAATAAAATAATGTATATAAACAATAAGCATAACAGCATATGAACAGCGCTACGAGTGAGCGTCTCTTGTTCCTATGACATACACTCTTGGGGACCTCTTTTGTTTTATGTTTCTTTCACTCCTCTTTTTACATATTATTATTATTATTATTATTATTATTCTATTATTCCAAATAACTAATGAGGCCCGTTTTTATGTATTATTTTATTTTTTACTTTTATATATTATCTATTATTTAACGATAATCATTCAATACATTTTATATTTAATGTTTTACATTTATGTTTCTTTACATGCAAATTAGATGATATAGTATTTTTTTATACTATTTGAAATACATATTATCTCTTATTCAAAATAATTAATAAGGCCTCAATTTTTTATGTATTCTTTTTTTTCTATCCTTGTACATATTATCTATTAGTTATATTATCTATTAGTTTCGTAGATTATTATTTATGTATTTAGAAAAAACTATATGAATTTTTCAATATATATTTAAATGAAAAATATATATTATTATTTTGAAAATGTTATGAACTTCATTTTTAAAGTAATGAGTTGATTATTTTATTCTCATATTTTTTACGTAGAGTTTCAACTTGATTATACGTAGAGTTTTAACTTGATATAAATGCTTAAGAGTACATAATATCAATTTGACTAGGTAACATATGATTAAGTGTGTGACATCGGTTATTTAAATACACTGGCTAACATCAAATGTCTTAGCCTAGTGGTTGAGACTCATCTTGTGACTTGGGGATGTCATGACTTCGACACGCATGAGGGGACTGATAAGGTTTTCCTTTCAATTTAATGTAAACGCAATTGTATAATTTTGGGAAAAAAATGTTTTGTCGAACATAATATCATGCTACATAGGGCTATATTTCATTTTCACTCAGGGCCTCGAAAATTTCCGATACCGCCTTGATAACCGATATAATCGAACCGACCAATTGTACAATAAAACTCTTTAAAAAATTAAGTATACTGTAACTTAACTAATCTATTTAACTAGATATATGTTAGGATTTTTTTTTATATTACTAGAACTCCTAATTTATAATTCAAGAGCTCATCAAACTCTTAAAGAATGTAAATGATCAAGCGGTCCGTACAAAACAACTGAACATTCACCAAAACATTACGTGAATAGTTTATATTATTTCATATCGTTAATTATTACCACATTATTCAAATTTTTTAATTTTAGATAATATTTTATTTTATGGCAAAGATTTAATCTAGTGGTTGATTCGTGAATTTTTTATCCTAGAGGTTACAAGTTCGAGTCCACATACGGGGCTGAGTGGGATGCTAGTTTTTCTGTGTTATTATTGTAAGTCCAATGAGGCAAATTTTTTAAAAAATAATAATTTATTTTTATTTTATGTATATAATAAAGGTGATTATTGATAAATAATTCAAAAACATTATAAAAAGGAGAAAACCGAAATAACCGATCGAATCAACTGAATTGAATAAGTCGTTTTGTTTTCGGTTTATAATTTTTTACCTTCTTCGATTTTTGGCGTATTCGGTTCAGTTCGATTATTCAAACGAACCGACCGATGAACACCCCTAAACTAATGAATGGTAAAGTAATTTTTACTTTATAAAAAATAAAGTCACCATATCTTTCACCTTATTTAAATTCTTTACATATTAAATTTTATTTTTGCTTAACTTTATAAATAATTTTCAAATAATAATAATCCGATACTACCACTACCAGTTGAACCGATAATATCACACTTCAGTACCTTTTCCGGTTTGCTCCCCAGTATTAATAACATTGGTTTTGATTCAGACATTTTATAGCATTTTTTATTTTTTTAATAAATTTTCCTGTTTTGTTTTTATTTCAGACATGTGCGTAGCCCGAATTATTGCTATTACACGTGCAAATTCACTAGCTTTCTTTTTCATGTACCTTCTTTATTTTTTTATACTCATCATGTAAGTTTTTATTTTTATTTCTTTAAACAAATTATAATTTTTCTTTGTTTAAGATACAGAGAAATTTTTTTTCGTGAATTTAACATTAAAAATTAAACTTTTTGTATTAAATATATATTTAGATTTTTTTGTTACTTTTTTCAGTATCGGCGTGGCATGAAACTAGAAATAAACAAAGAAAATCTCCACTTCTAATTCTGTTTGGTTCGAACCTACAGCTTCCTCTAACAATAGGTAAGTGATCAACGACCTGAACTAAGCTTTTCCATAGGTAAGCTTCCTCCAATTTAATCATCATACATACAAATTAACCACACGAGCAATATATAAATATAGATGGCAAATAGAGATGATAAAAAAACAACAACACAAATAGAGATGATTCAGTACCTTGATTTACATGAATAGTGAGTATTGATCCATAGAATTAGACTCCATAGTCACTTTGACCCCTGCCTGCTTTCAAAACAAGAAAAAAGACCGTTACTTGTGTGTGTTTAAAAACTTATTTTCGAAGAAATTCAATTCAATTTACCTATAAAATTTAGCAGTCTTGTGCCTAAATGAATTGAATTAAATTTGAATTTATCGCTAAACACAAACGATATAAAAGAAAACCTGATGAAACAGGCGAATGAAGGAGAAATGGGAGGGAGGGGGGGAGAAGATAAAGAAAGAACAATGTTATCTGTACCTCCCCCATTGAGTAACCATCTTGTCACTGCCTTATCTCCAACACTGAAAACCAGTAATTTCTTTTTTAATTTTTTTTTTACTTTGTTAGAGTTTCACGATGTCCAATGTTTCGATGGGGCCAAAGATTCACCATTCCTTAGCTTTAGATTTTAATGGACTGAAGCAAAATGACTCATTAAATTGTCTGAGCTTCTTTTATTATTGTGAAGTCATGTTGGGGTCAACTGGGAACAACCTCTAGGTAATTACAGAGGTAAGGTTGCGTACAGCCGGCCCCCCTTACCCCGCTTGTGCGGAATCCTTGTTAGGCATTGGGGTATTGTTGTTGTTGTTGTTAGAGTTTCAGGGTCCATTTGTTTAGTTGTTACGCGGTGGTGGTTGTTTGTTGTTGTATATATATGTTTTTGTTATTTTCGAAAATTTTTTATCTTCAAAATAAGAATAAAACAAGAATTTAATAGGTCCAGCCGAACACTTAAATATATTGTTTGATGTAAAAAAAATGAGCTGTTAAAAAGTTCTCAAAACCCATCTTGTTGAAGGTTACTATATATAGGAGTCAATAATGCGAGAAATATGCATGAAACTTGTAAAATTTTGCAACATGAATGATATTTTTATTTCTAGAGTATATAAATTAGACTTTCGATTACATATATTCGAGTAAATTATATAATTTTAGACATGGTTTTGAAAACTGGATCAGCCGGTCGTACTAGGTCAGCAGAACTTAAAACTCTGCTATCAACCGCCATGGGATTACACTTGTAACGAACCGAAATTTTCAAAATTTTGCTTATAATAAATTACTATGGTATTAAAAATATCATAGAAATTATTTTTATTGTTATTGTTGTTATTGGATATAAGGCATGAGGAAATAAGAGCTAATTATAGTAAGAAGATTGAATTGGACATTTATTTATTTGTCTAATGGCAATATTGAAAAAAAAAAAAAAGAAGAGGAAGATCATATATCCAGTTACCTATTCTTCTCCTCCATTATCATTTACTCCTACTCCTTCATCTCTTCTTTATCAAATTTTCTATAATCCAAAAACTTCCGATTTCTTCGATTCAACTTCGAATTCTTATTAGAAATCGATCCTTAAGCCCTCTATCATCATCAATTTCAGTCAATCAAGACTAGAAGAGGAGGATTTCAGAAATTAAGATTCGGATGAATAGTAACCCGAGTTTGAGGTGAGTGATTTTTGGTGAAATTAAAGCTTAATTAGTAGAATTCGTGATAGATTAAGCATATTTATGGTATTAGGAAGTTTATTTATGCAATATCTTCATAGAATTATATATGGCTGTTGTAGAGGAAGCTATTGCAAGTAAATCAAAGGCAAAAGGGGTAGAAGAGAGCTAGAAAGAGCATAGAAAAAGGTTTGTGTCCCGAATTTCGATTTCTCGGTTTTTTGGGAAATTTTCCAGATTATATACCTGTTTTGTTTTAATGTTTTCTCTGTTTATATAAATCCGATTTGAACTATTCTTGATTCTATTGATATCTACAGAAAGTAAGGAACATATGTTCAGAAGAAACCTTGTTGAATTTCGTTCGTTTTCAATGTGAAATTTTCGTTTGAAGTTGAGTCATGAAATCTGTTTTCGGAAAATCTCAGCTTTGTACACTGTTTAGTATTTTGATCATAACTTTGGTTATAAAATTTGGATTTCTGTGATTCTGGTAGTTTTGGAAAGCTGAGACATGTGGCTAATTGTGTTTAGAAGAAAGTTCTTCGATTGGATGATGTTTTGATAGTGAAAAATGCAGGGGAAGTCAGGTTATGAAACCTGGAAAAAAATTCTGGAAAGTATGATATTGATTTTGTTGAGTTTTAATTGAAGTTTGATGCTTAAAAATTTGGGATTTGGATTTCTTAATTACTGAAGTTATGTTGAATTATGATTGATGGTTTATACTGGAATTTTTAAGTTGTTACTTTGATTTATTGCCCTTATTAAACGAGTAGAATACGGGTCAGGGTAGATTGGCGCCAATAAAGGGGGGTACAGTACTGTACAAACAATTGAAGCTTTGGCTAAGGGCTTTGGCCGATATATATATATATATATATATATATATTGATATTGAAGCTTCGACTTCGGGCTTGACCGATATATTGATTTTTGAAGCTTCGGCTTCGGGCTTGACCGATATATTGATTTTGAAGCTTTGGCTTCGGGCTTGTCCGCTCCCGTATCCATTTTACCGTTATTCAGGACTTGTTTACTTTGGGCAACATGTGGTTAAAGTGTTTGGAAAAATTGGATATAAATTTGATTATACTTTGAAAGGATGACTATATAAGTTTTGTGATTTGGTTCCATAAAGTTGGTTAATTTGTTTTTGACTTATAAATATACTTTGTTTCTATTTTAAAAATATTCAAAGTTGTTATTTTTTTTATGGACACCACTAAGCAAATTGCTTAGCGTGTAGTTGATTTTCTACGCGTAGGTGGAGAACTTGTAGATAGCTTGGACCAAAGTGGTACAGGTGGATCAGCTTAAAGAGGATTTAAGGAAAGATTTGAGGTGGATTTATAGTTTAATGTAATATTATGGTTTGTAGAATAATGGCATGTACTAGAGAGTGAGAAATGTAAAGTGACATTGAGAAATATTTGGAGAATAATTAGCATTTGGAGAATAATTTGGAGTTTAAAACTTTATATTGGTATTTGTACGTATTAAATCTATAAGTATTGAACTCTATATAGTGGAGTGGAGTTGTTTATTGGGTGATTATTGTTACCGTGGCGCTCCCTAGAGGGGGGGCGTTACATTTGTTGGTATCAGAGCTGCGGTTTAGGCGATTCTAGGACTAGTATGTACATGCCATTTAGGATATAAATATGTTATGTTAGTTGATTGATCCACTTTGGTCCAATTTTCAGGAATAGGAATGGCTAGTAGTAGTCACAACCAGAGTGAGGAAGAGGATGCTGAGAGTACGGTCCGTATCAGACAAGGGGATGAACAAAGACATGAACCACCACCAGTTCATGGGTTTCCTGAACAACCTACTTCGGCACAAGCTGCTTTACTTCAGCATATGACTACTGAAGTAATCACCCAAGTACTACGAAACATACAAATCCCTCAAGTTCCTGTCGTACCTCACATTGAAAGAAGAGAGGAGAGAACTCCTCTTGAAAGAATCAAGAAGCTTCCAGCTGATGATTTCAAAGGGGATATAGTGAATCCTGTAATTGTAGAAGATTGGCTTGATCATACTAAATGGTGTATGACTAGGCTTCATTTTACAGATGAAGAAAGATTAGACTGTGTGCAAGGTCTACTAAAAGAACAAGCTAGGAGGTGGTGGGATAATATTGTGAGAGAAAGGCGACCCGGAGAAATCACTTGGGGTCTTTCCTTGGAACAATTTGACAAGAAGTACGTTAGTGAATGATTCGAAGATGAGCAGAGGAAATTGTTCTTGTCTTTGAGACACGGACGAATGACTGTATCAGAATATGAAGTTCAATTCCTCAAACTCGAGAGGTATGCTCGTGATATCGTTGACAGTGAAGTGAGGCGATGTAAGAGATTCGAGGATGGGCTGAATGATGAAATTAGAGTGCATTTACTTGCACAAAGGATTAGGGTGTTCAATGACTTGGTTGATGCTGCTACGAGCATCGAGAAGATTAATTCAGATAGACAACAAAGAATGGCTAAAAGGTCTGGATTTCAAAAGGGATCACAGGGTCCAACTAGTTCAGAATCTCTTAGTAAGAAACAGAAGGGAACATCAGAACAAACACAATCTCATTTCAGAGGGTTTTCACCGAGACAAACCATAAGTACGGGGTCAGCGGCTAGTGTACCTTCAGGTAGAGGCAGAGGAAATATTCCACAATGTTCTAATTGTGGAAGGATGCATACAGAGGAATGTTGGGGAAAAGGTAGAGTCTGCTTTAAATGTGGCTCAAGGGAACATTTGATTGCAAATTATCCTCAAAGACAGATAAGTACATCTGCACCTACAGTAGTTCCTACTCCTACAATGCAAGGTGGGAGAGGAAGGGGAAGAGGAAATGCTAGTGGTTCAAGTGGGCATGATGTGGCTCAACAAGCACCGCAGAGTGGTAGACCGGGAGGAATGGCGTGAAGTTATGCAATCCGAGGGCCTGAGACTAGAGAATCTACCGAAGTTATTATCGGTAAATTTTCATTCTTTAATCATGATGTTTATGCTTTGATAGATCCTGGTTCATCTCATTCATATATATGTACTGCATTAGCACAAGAGAAAGGATTGCGTGTAGAAGAATTAGGAGAAAATATTGAAGTGACTAATCCTTTAGGACACAGTGTGATAGTAAACAAAGTGTACATGAATTGCCCTATTATGATTCAACATCAACTTTTCCATGCAAATTTAATTGAGTTACCTTTCCGAGATTATGATGTTATCTTGGGAATGGATTGGTTATCGGAACATCGGGCTATAGTGGATTGCAAAAATAAAAGAATGTCACTTCAAGTTTCTGATGGAGAAGAAATAGTTATCGTGGGGGAAAGATCAGATTTGCTCTGTAACATAATTTCTTTTATGAAGACTAAAAGATTAGTTAGGAAGGGATGTCAGGCCTACCTAATCTTCGCTCTAGAATTGAAGGAAGGTGAGTTAGAATTGCAAAATATTCCTACGGTATGTGATTTTTCTGATGTATTTCCAGAAGAACTACTGGGGTTGCCACCAAAAAGAGAGGTAGAATTTGCAATTGATGTATTACCGGGTACTGCACCTGTATCCAAAGCACCATACAGAATGGCGCCTGCTGAACTGAAAGAGTTGAAGATTCAGTTGCAAGAATTGTTAGACAAAGGATTCATACGCCCGAGTATATCCCCATAGGGTGCACCAGTGTTGTTTGTTAAGAAGAAAGATGGGTCGCTCCGATTATGTATTGATTATCGGGAGTTGAATAAATTGACAGTCAAGAACAAGTATCCATTGCCAAGGATTGAAGACTTATTTGATCAACTCAAGGGTGCCAAATACTTCTCCAAGATTGATTTGAGATCGGGCTACTATCAAATAAGAGTGAAAGATGATGATATTGTAAAGACGGCTTTCCGAACCAGATATGGGCACTATGAATTTTTGGTGATGCCATTTGGTCTAACTAATGCACCAGCAGCATTTATGGACCTTATGAACCGTGTCTTTTACTTATATTTAGACAGGTTTGTAGTGGTTTTCATTGATGATATTTTGGTGTATTCTAAGTCACGGGAAGAGCATGATCAACATTTGCGGATAGTCTTCCAAACTTTGAGGGAAAATAAATTGTATGCCAAACTTAGCAAATGTGAGTTTTGGCTTGAAGAAGTTTCTTTCTTAGGCCATGTTGTTTCTGTAGAAGGAATTAAAGTGGATCCTAAGAAGATAGAAGCAGTTGTTGAATGGAAACCACCAAAGAACCCTACAGAAGTTAGAAGTTTCCTTGGCTTAGCAGGATATTATAGAAGATTTGTGAAGGGATTTTCAGTCATTGCTGCCCCACTGACGAAACTACTTCAAAAGAATGCAAAATTTGAGTGGAGTCATAAGTGTCATGAAAGTTTTGAGAAGTTGAAAGCGATGTTAACAGAAGCACCCATCCTTACCCAACCAGAACCTGGAAAAGATTTTGTAATCTATAGTGATGCTTCACATAGTGGTCTTGGGTGTGTTTTGATGTAAGAAGGAAAAGTGATTGCCTATGCTTCCAGGCAATTGAAGAATCATGAAAGGAATTATCCTACTCATGATTTAGAATTGGCTGCAATAGTCTTTGCCTTGAAAATTTGGCGACATTATCGTTATGGAGAAAAATGTTATATTTATACAGATCACAAAAGTTTGAAATATTTGCCAACACAGAAAGAGTTGAATTTAAGGCAAAGAAGGTGGATGGAATTCATTAAAGATTACGATTGTCTTATTGATTACCATCCAGGAAAGGCTAATGTAGTGGCAGATGCTCTCAGTAGAAAGACAATGATGGCACTAAGGGCTATGAATACGGGGTTAGCTCTTACCAGTAGTGGAGCCTTAATTGCGGAATTGAAGATTCAATCTGTACTACTACAACAGGTTAAGCAAGCACAAAATGAAGATGATGACTTAAAGATTATTCAAGCACGGACACAAGTGGGTATCGTAGACGACTATATGGTTCGAGAAGATGGGTGTCTATATTTTAAAGATAGACTATGTGTGCCAAAAAATGAAGAATTAAAGAAGAATATCTTACAAGAGGGGCATAGTAGTCCTTATGCGATGCATCCAGGAGCAAACAAGATGTACCAAAATTTGAAGAGCCATTATTGGTGGAATGGGATGAAGAAAGACATTTCTAACTATGTTGCTCAATGTCTAACTTGTCAACAGGTGAAAGCAGAACATCAAGTTCCTTCTGGATTGTTGCAACCTATAACAATTCCAGAATGGAAATGGGAAAGAATCACAATGGACTTCGTGACATCTTTACCACTTACACAGAAGAAACATGATGCAGTGTGGGTTGTTGTAGATAGATTGACAAAGTCTGCCCACTTTCTTCCAGTTAGGATGGATTATTCACTTGATAGGTTGGCTCAGTTATATATAGATGAGATAGTAAGGCTACACGGAGTGCCTATTTCAATCATTTCTGACCAAGATCCAAGATTTACTTCGAGATTTTGGAAGAAGTTGCAAGAGGCCTTAGGTAGCAAACTTCATTTCAGTACTTCATTTCATCCTCAAACAGATGGTCAATCTGAAAGAGTAATTCAGGTGTTGAAAGACATGATGAGAAGTTGTATCATTGAATTTGAAGGAAGTTGGGATAAGTATTTGTCCCTCATGGAGTTTGCCTATAATAACAGCTATCAGTCAAGCATACAAATGGCGCCATATGAAGCATTATATGGAAGAAAATGTCGAACTCCATTACATTGGACCGAGCTTAGTGAAAACAAGATTGTGGGAGTGGATTTGATTCAGGAGACAAAGGAGAAGGTAAAACTTATTCAAGAGAGATTGAAGGCTGCATCGGATAGATAAAAATCTTATGCTGATCTAAAAAGAAAAGATATTACTTATGAAGTGGGAGATAAAGTGTTTCTCAAAGTATCTCCTTGGAAGAAAGTCCTGCGATTTGGCAAGAAAGGCAAGCTCAGTCCGAGATTCATTGGCCCATATGAGGTTATAGAGAAGGTTGGACCGGTAGCTTATCGGTTGGCACTACCCCCAACACTCGACAAAATTCATAATGTGTTCCATGTATCAATGTTAAGGAGATACAGATCAGATCCATCACATATCTTATCTCCTGATGTCGTAGAAATCGAACCCGGCCTGACGTATGAATAGGAACCGGTACAAATCTTGGCGAGAGAGGTTAAACAATTGAGAAACAAGTCTATTCCTTTGGTAAAAGTACTTTGGAGGAATCATAAGGTTGAAGAAGCAACTTGGGAACCGGAGGATACAATGAAAACTCAATATCCGCAATTGTTTTCAGGAAATTTTCGGGACGAAAATTCATAAGAGGGGGAGAATTGTAACGAACCGAAATTTCCAAAATTTTGCTTATAATAAATTACTATGGTATTAAAAATATCATAGAAATTATTTTTATTGTTATTGTTGTTATTGGATATAAGGCATGAGGAAATAAGAGCTAATTATAGTAAGAAGATTGAATTGGACATTTATTTATTTGTCTAATGGCAATATTGAAAAAAAAAAAAAAAGAAGAGGAAGATCATATATCCAGTTACCTATTCTTCTCCTCCATTATCATTTACTCCTACTCCTTCATCTCTTCTTTATCAAATTTTCTATAATCCAAAAACTTCCGATTTCTTCGATTCAACTTCGAATTCTTATTAGAAATCGATCCTTAAGCCCTCTATCATCATCAATTTCAGTCAATCAAGACTAGAAGAGGAGGATTTCAGAAATTAAGATTCGGATGAATAGTAACCCGAGTTTGAGGTGAGTGATTTTTGGTGAAATTAAAGCTTAATTAGTAGAATTCGTGATAGATTAAGCATATTTATGGTATTAGGAAGTTTATTTATGCAATATCTTCATAGAATTATATATGGCTGTTGTAGAGGAAGCTATTGCAAGTAAATCAAAGGCAAAAGGGGTAGAAGAGAGCTAGAAAGAGCATAGAAAAAGGTTTGTGTCCCGAATTTCGATTTCTCGGTTTTTTGGGAAATTTTCCAGATTATATACCTGTTTTGTTTTAATGTTTTCTCTGTTTATATAAATCCGATTTGAACGATTCTTGATTCTATTGATATCTACAGAAAGTAAGGAACATATGTTCAGAAGAAACCTTGTTGAATTTCGTTCGTTTTCAATGTGAAATTTTCGTTTGAAGTTGAGTCATGAAATCTGTTTTCGGAAAATCTCAGCTTTGTACACTGTTTAGTATTTTGATCATAACTTTGGTTATAAAATTTGGATTTCTGTGATTCTGGTAGTTTTGGAAAGCTGAGACATGTGGCTAATTGTGTTTAGAAGAAAGTTCTTCGATTGGATGATGTTTTGATAGTGAAAAATGCAGGGGAAGTCAGGTTATGAAACCTGGAAAAAAATTCTGGAAAGTATGATATTGATTTTGTTGAGTTTTAATTGAAGTTTGATGCTTAAAAATTTGGGATTTGGATTTCTTAATTACTGAAGTTATGTTGAATTATGATTGATGGTTTATACTGGAATTTTTAAGTTGTTACTTTGATTTATTGCCCTTATTAAACGAGTAGAATACGGGTCAGGGTAGATTGGCGCCAATAAAGGGGGGTACAGTACTGTACAAACAATTGAAGCTTTGGCTTCGGGCTTTGGCTGATATTGTTATATATATATATATATATATATATTGATATTGAAGCTTCGGCTTCGGGCTTGACCGATATATTGATTTTTGAAGCTTCGGCTTCGGGCTTGACCGATATATTGATTTTTGAAGCTTCGGCTTCGGGCTTGACCGATATATTGATTTTGAAGCTTTGGCTTCGGGCTTGTCCGCTCCCATATCCATTTTACCGTTATTCAGGACTTGTTTACTTTGGGCAACATGTGGTTAAAGTGTTTGGAAAAATTGGATATAAATTTGATTATACTTTGAAAGGATGACTATATAAGTTTTGTGATTTGGTTCCATAAAGTTGGTTAATTTGTTTTTGACTTATAAATATACTTTGTTTCTATTTTAAAAATATTCAAAGTTGTTATTTTTTTTTATGGACACCACTAAGCAAATTGCTTAGCGTGTAGTTGATTTTCTACGCGTAGGTGGAGAACTTGTAGATAGCTTGGACCAAAGTGGTACAGGTGGATCAGCTTAAAGAGCAATTAAGGAAAGATTTGAGGTGGATTTATATTTTAATGTAATATTATGGTTTGTAGAATAATGGCATGTACTAGAGAGTGAGAAATGTAAAGTGACATTGAGAAATATTTGGAGAATAATTAGCATTTGGAGAATAATTTGGAGTTTAAAACTTTATATTGGTATTTGTACGTATTAAATCTATAAGTATTGAACTCTATATAGTGGAGTGGAGTTGTTTATTGGGTGATTATTGTTACCGTGGCAATCCCTAGAGGGGGGGCGTTACAACACTCACTCTGCTTTATGCCAGCGAATCATATAAAACTAGACTTGTTCGCGGGCCGGGCTACCCACCCGGCTCGAGCCCAGTCCTATGGTTTGGGCTTGGGCTCCTATTTTTTAACTAAATTCGGCCCGAGTCTACTATAGCCTCAAGTTTTATGGGCCGGGCTTGCTTTTTGTATAAATACCCAAGTCCAATCCGACGAATAATAATTTGTTTTTTATATATATTATATATTGTATTAAATAATTATTTTCAACTTTTATATTTTACACTAATGAATTTTTGAATTTAAATACAATAAGTTATATGATATATTTAAAAACTTTAAATAAATAATGTAGTTATACATAATTTTGTAAATTTATTCTTTTAAACTCCACAAAAAAATTATTTATGAGCCTTGGGTCGGGCTTAGAAATGACCTCGTAAGATCAGCCCAAGCCCGAAGTTCTAAAGTTGGGTCGGGCCGGGCATGGGTTCATGCTTTTACTCAAAAACACGGCGAAGCCCGGCTCAAACTCGACCCGATCGTCCAATGAACAGGTCTAAAACTAAATTCTTACGTAAATTGTCATTTTTTTTAAATCTAGTGTGCATCCATTGCTTTAATAAAACAATTTGCAATCGCCACAGAAGTATTAGCCCATTAAGGCTTACTAGTGAAGAAAATGAGTTGAAACCCATTGATATGGGAAGTGTTGGCCCAAAAAGGTCCCATAGAGAGGGAAATGAATTCATATCCATTGGGATAGGAAGTGTTGAACCAGAAAGACCCACATATGAACCTAGGACTATCCGAGGAACTACCTTGAACTATATACGAATTTACCATCTGCAATCGCAATAATACCTTCTCGCTTTGTGCACTGCCACTTATGTGCTCATTTGGTTTGTATAGTTGGTTGTTGATTTGGCTTTCTTATACTTTGATTAAAATGTCGTTTATGGGATCGATTTTTTAAACATTTAGACTTTAGATCATGAGTTCTTATATTAAAAAGCACCAGTTGGCTAAGATTATGATTGTACTTATTATATAGTGCATATGAGGCTGAGTGAGATTGGAGTTGTTATGTTAGAGTAGAATTATGTCACATCTAGGGCATCTAAGATTTTCTTCTGAGGTTGATGTTCTAATCAGTGTTATGAAAACCGTAGCATACTGGCCGGTTCGACCGATTTTATCTCGAACCATTCATGGCTATGGTATGGTTCAACTTAAAAACGGTTTTTTAAAAAAAGTTATGGCGATAGTTAATAAGTGTTGCAACAGACGTAGAAACTGTTGCAAAAGATCCAGAAAGCGTCGCAAAACTAAAAAGCGTTGCAATAGCCACTAAAAAAGGCAAAAGCGCTCCAAAACCCCTCTGGCAACACCCAAAAGCGTTGCAAAATACTAAAGTCCAAAATAATATATATTCTTTTAAAAATTAAAAACCAGTAAACCACTAATCATATCAGTTATCGCTTACCATTAGCGTCACCGGTATGATGTCCGGTCCAGTATTGATAACATTGGTTCTAATTAAGCCTAGAATTTGATGTTTGAAAAATCACCTAAAGGACATTTGAAATTCCCTACAGAAGTTTAAATTGGATTATGGGAGCTGTAGAACATGTATTTGCTAATGTGGTAATGTTTGAACTAAAATAATCAGAGGAAAGATGTTTTGTGTCCTTTATTTGATTTGTGTTCTACAGTTAAATCTTTTCTGTAATATTTATAATTTTTATGTGCATTTATAATTGTGTTGTTGTAACATAATAAAACTTAAGTGTTGTAAAATAAACCACGCAGTTTAATTAATTATTTGTCTTTATTTTTAATTTTAGTTTCGTCTTTGATTGACATATTGGATTTTCAAGTAAACCTTAAAGACTAAATGCTTTGTGAATTTGATTTTTGGATTATAGTACTTTAATTTTTAGTGGCAATTAGAAATTAGACGAGTACGAGTGAACATTAGAATACTTTTTTACGTTTTTATCATATATTAGTGTATTAATATTTTTTGTTTAATTTTTTTTTATATTGGCATTTGATTTAGTTAACATTTTTTCCAGTCAACAGTTACTAATTTTACTAGTCATGCTACATTTAGAAAATCAATCATAATTATGAGAAATTTTGAGTAAAGAATAAAAACTAATAATTTCACTTATGCATCGAAACCGCGATGTGGCCTTGTTTAACGGAAGCAATGTGAGCTATGGCCCGTGATTAGAAACTAGGGTGGGATATTTATCTGCGTGAATACTTAGACCAAACATCTCGATTCTTGATGCAGAGGCACTATCAATCAGAGATGCGTTGTAATGGCTAAAGGAATGTGGTAACATAACATAGTCGGGGAGATTGACAATGAAGTTTTATTTGATACTTTTATTAGCATGGATGATGGTTTTTCTAATCGATTCGATTGTTGGAGATTGTAAATCTCTATCTCGATTGTTTGTTAGTTGCAATATTAGTTGGATTCGTCATAACGCTAATGTGGCTGCCCGTAGCTTGGCTAGAGCTGTTTATATTGATGAAGTGGCATGGGTCTAGTTTTCGACTTTACTTAAGTGTGTTAACCATCTTATAACAATCCTTTTCATAAAAAAAGGAGCTGATTAATTAGAAGACAAGAAATGAATGGTAATTCGTTCAAATTAAAAGTCAACAATTCAACGCAAAAGAGTAGTTAAGTACAGTCACCAAATATGTAACTACTTTTTTAGTCACTTCTCCTCTTATATATGCTAAATGTTTCTTCTAATATTTTAGGGCAAAATGGCAAGCAAGTGGCTGATTAATCTATTACTTCTAATATCTTTAATAGCAACACAAGCTAGAGTTCAGCTGAACAACTGTTTCCACCCTCAAAAATCTGCTATCAATGCCCATGGTATCACAATTCGGCTGTTACGTAAATTGCTTTATCGGTATTAGTAGGAAATTAATCGGGAAATTTGTTCTTATATGTTTGACAGATTTATACTTTTATCACGCAAAGAATGAAAAGGAAAATTTTGTGACACCACCTCCTATTTCAAGTGCCAAACAACAACGTACTTTCAAAGCAGTTGCTGTGATGATGATACTAGCATTGATATCAAGTGGTGCCATTGTGTTGATCCGAATAATAAGTAATCGTCACGGTATTGTTAGCCCAGAGAGACATGCCACTGAGGAAGATGAGCCTAGACCAATTAGGGAAGAAAGCGTTGGCCCAGAAAGGCCCACGTATGAACCCAGGCCCATTAGAGGAGGTGTTCGATACTATGAGTTGACCATCTGCAATTATAACACGTTCTCACTCTGCGGACCGCCAGTTTAAGCATTCCGTTCTTTCATTTAGCATTGAATTGTGGACCATTGTGTGTATCATACAAGTTTTTAAATTAAGGTGTGTAATGTAATATAATGCGTGGAAACGAAATATAAATTGATATGTTTTCACTTGGCTGGTGTTGTTGATTTGTGTTAAGATGTAGATTGGCACTTCAAAAACTATGATACATGGAAGATGACATGATGCAAGTCCAACCGAGGTGCTTCGCCTTCAATCGATATATGGTAGTGACCGAACGTATTATAGAAGTGGCGAGGCTGAGTGAGACTGTAGTTGTTACCTGGTAGCAAAGTTTGGTGTTTAAAGAACCACATCTACGGCATTGGAGATTCTTTGCTGAAGTTGAATTTGCAGATTTTGTAGTTGTTAATGTGGTATTTGATTGGACCACACTTATTTATTGCTCCTATTTGTTTTTTTGTTTTTGTTGTCATAACTCATAAGCTTCAATGAATTTGTAGCCTGTTTTTCTTATGGAACATTATACTAGTGAAGCTACTGTAACGCGATATTACCGGTTTAATCAATATTAGCGGTGGTTATACCGGAAGAGTAATATTTAAATAATTATAGAAGATTCAAATAATATATATACTTGTAGGTTTCATATTTATTTTTAAATTGACTAATAGTAAATATATGCTTGAAATAGAAGTAGTAAATTAACTGAATATAATTTGCATTTGCAACGTGAAAAAAGGCTGAATTTCATCTGCTAGTATTCACTTTTTTCACATTAGGAGGTATGCGAATCAACTTGCTCATATTCTTGTTCGAGTGACTGATTCTTTAACACATCGAGACGAGCGGAACCATTTTTCCGAGTCTCTTAGGATATAATGCTTTTATTTTATGAGTATCTCATGATTAAGTCAACAAATCAACAAGTTTCTAAAATATAGCAAATAATATCGATAAAAAAAATAAATAGTCTTATATAATATATAAAGTTTTATAAATATACTGTACCATTTAATGTTAGTACTATTTAGTATATGAGAAGCCTTGTATTACAAATAATTATATTATTTATAATAAACTGTGTTATTAGCATATGAAAACATTAAAAAGCCGCGTTAGTAAGAAAAAAGTAATTTGTGGTTTCACTCATTTATAAAATGGGGTATGAGGAATTTTTTTTGGTAAAATGGAGTTTGTGGTTTTAAAAAATTTGTAAAAGGGGCCATGGATTCAGAATAATGGTGTTACATTGAATATTTTTAACAATTCAACATTCTAATAATTTAACCTTATTATTTAATATTAAAGTTAAAGCTCCTATGAGCCCTTGGACACTCATTTTTTTATTAAGCCCGGCCCGAACCTGAGCTTGCTAAAGACCGAAGTTTTATAGGCCGGACTTAATTTTTATAGAAATACCCGAGTCCGATCCAACGAACAATAATTTCATTCATTATATATTATATCTAGCTAAGTTGGCATTTGCTTATCCTTGGTAGTGACAGTTCTGGGAAACTCACCAGCATCGATCAACTCAGGACCAAACGGTAATTTTGATTTTGGGTTTTTGGCTTAAGGCCATGGCTTTTGACCCTTACTAGGCCTTTTTATTTCTTGTATACCCAAAAAAAAATATTAAAGAATTAATAGTCAATTAAAAAATTTAAAAGCTAATATTATTGAAGGCCGTGGACCGGATTTAGAAATGACCTCATAAGCCCGACCCGAGCCTAATCCAAGCCTGAAGTTTAAAAGTGTGGGCCGGACTAGGCTTGGGTTGAGTTTTTATTAGAAATCCCGATCAAGCCCCTGTCCGGCCCGCACGATGAACAGGTCTATGTATAATGCATTTCTCATCCCTCTTAGAGAATCTTTAGTGGATAGTGGATTCTATGATTATGTGACATGTGAAATAGAAACTCACATTAATGACATGTCAATAATTTTAAAATAGGCAATATCTTTTAAAAGATAACCACACTAAATTTTCTATTTCATTTATAATTATATAATTAAATAATAAAAAAAGAATTAATTTTAAAGTGTTTCAAAGTTCAATATTAAAATATTAATTAATTTGATGAGTTGTTTGTTTCATTTGATTGTTTACATGTAGAAGATCATATAGATAATATTCAACATTTATTGTTACACATCATATAAGAAAAATTAAATAAAAGAACTAGTCTAGAGCCTTTTTTTAATAAATTATCTATTTTTACTTATATATCAAAACTATTATTGAAATATACAATTTACTAAAGATGCTATTAAGTTTTGGGGGGAGATTTTTCCCACTTATTATTAAAGAATTGGTAAAAAAAGTTTCTCATCAAGATTCTTCATTCCATGTTTAAATGATAATTTCACAATACAATATATATATCATCACGAGGCGGTCTTGAATGGATCCCAACTATAGGTGATACTTTTAAACTATGTCTACATTTAAATTAATCTCTGATTACCAATTTACAGGTGCCTAATAATATATTATTATATATGTAAATACTGTATAATAGTATATTATTGTATAATGGTATATTACAAATTACCAAAAATATAATAGTATAGGTGTTTTCTATGTTTACTTTATTTTTTTTAAAGTATCCATTACTTTGCACCTTTTCATCATATGATGAGTGGTGGTTATTTTGATCCAATGGTGAAAAAGGCAAAGTAATGATTAAATAAAGTAACCATAAAATATGCTTAATAGTATATTACAGCACGGACCTTCCCATGATGTTGGGCCTATTGGACGACCAGGAGTGGCAGGTTCCTCAAACTTTTGATGGGCCTCAATAATTGAAGTCCACAGTTTGTTAACTCGCTATCTGGGCCATATCTCTTGGCCCAAATTTTGGACAATTTCCCCTTTCCCTTGAGGGAATCTTTGGGGAGAGTATAGGAATACCTAGACATGGCAACGGTACCGGAACCACCGGTTCCGGTTTGTAATTTTCATGAATCTAAACCTAAATCTTATATAGGATGAAATCACTAGTTTCGATTTTGGTTTGGAGCCACCGGTTCCGGTTCAGGTTTAGATAAGGTTTTGACCCGGTTCAAGTATGGTTCCGATTCAATTTCAAACCTTGATATATGTTAGATATTTAATTTTAAACATTTAAGTTCTAATTAATGTTAATTTTAGACATTGGAATTTCGATTTATGTTAATATTAGTATATGTTATAAAAGAATATATTTTCTCAAATATGTTATAAAACATATATTTGTTATTTTAATTAATATAAGATTTAATTAAATTTGAATCTTTGGTTCATCCCGGTTCTCCGATTTACCATTCTATGAACCTAAACCTAAACCTTATCTACCTTTGAACCACTGGTTCCAGTCTGGTATGGTTTTGACTAGGATTTGACCGGATTCGGTTTGGTACAGTTCAACTGGTTCCGGTTTGATTTGACAATGCAGAGAAATACCTACATTTTAGAGTACCGTAACAGTTCACAAATGGAAATACTTTGTATAAGAACTTGCTTCTTTTCGAAAGGAAAAGAAAACAAAAGATATTCTCATATATACGTGATTCTCGTTATCTCGTAGGCCCGCGTTCTTCGCATACTTTTTGTAATTTGCAATCTTAGTTTGCATTAACTTTGAAATTCGATCCAAATGTAGATATTTTTCTGACATTCATTAGTTAAGGTTGTAGGAATTGTTGTCAATACCGGACCGGCCATAGTACCGGTAAAATTAATGGTATGTGGTATTATTAGTATAATCGGTATAATTGGTGATTTACTGATCTTTAATTTTTAAAAGAAAATATATTATCCAGGGTTTTCAGTTGCTATTACAACGCTTTATGGGGATTTCGCAACGTGTCAGTGTGTGCCAGAGGGTTTGGAACACCTGCGTGTTTTCCGTTTCTGCTGCAACGCTTATTGGGTCCTTTGCAACGCTTTATGGGTCTTTCATAACACTTTCTGGATATCTTGCAACACTTTACTATTTGGGTGTCGCCATAGCCTTTTTTAAGAAAACGTTTTTCAATTGTACCGTACCGTAGCCATAACTGATTTATGGTAAAACCGGTCAAAACTGTCGGTATGATACGGTTTTGATAACACTTGGTTATAGGAATGTATAAGTGAGATATACGTGACTTATAAGTAAGATTTAAATGTTTTTCAAAAAAAAAGTAAGATTTAAATAAGATGTAACTTAATTATACCATCTCATTCTCATACACAGACATTTTACTTATATAATGCATTAATGTATTACTTATACTTAACACTCTGTATATACTTAAGTTTGATACATTGACTGAATACTTATAAAAGGTAGGCCTTATTTATGTATTTTTATACTTTAGTTTTTTCGATACTTAAAGATACAAAAACAGTAGTTATACATTTAATTGTGTAACTACCAATAAGAGTTAGTTCAAGTGGTAACCGATTTGATATCGCTTAAGTAAGGTCTCGAGTTCGAGTCCTAGTGAATGCAGAAAATCCTTACTGGGAGACTCACCAACCACAGCCAGGTGCGCGACCCTGATCAGATCTAGATATAGTCGGAGTAAAGCTCCAGTGAACCAGATGGGCAACAAAACAAATACATTTAATTATACCTTAATATATAACTTGGCCCACCAGTTTATACCTTTGTTATGTCTTACTTATAAGATATGATGCATTGGCATATTAGTTATAGTTAATGTATACGGTGTTATGATACATTCATTTTTAACTATACATTCATATATTTATCATAACAGCCCAATACATTCATTTTTAATTATACCTTCCTATGCCTAAGTAAAAGAATACAAATATATGAATGTAGTCTTGAAGAAAAAACAAAAGCAAATTAGATAGATATAAAATAAGATTAAAAAACATACTAGGAGATAATTCTTGGTCAAGGAATGTATAAAAAGACGAATAATAGAGATTTTGATTAGTTTAAAAGGTATGAAGTCAAATTCACCCCTAAAAAACACATCAACCTACTTATTTATCCTAATCTTTCAAATCTTTTCACTTTGATACTACCTTAGATTGTTATGCTAAACCCTTTTTCATTGAAAATGGTGTAATAAGCCAAGGAAAAAACAACCACCTAATAAACAAAATAAAAATAAAAACAAAATAAAAATAAAAACAAAAATAAAACAAAGAAAGAAAAATAAAACAAAATCAAAAAATGAAAATTAATGTTAATGTTAAACAATAAGAAAATGTTTGTAAATGGATTAGCTATGTCTCCACGGATATTTGTGAATCGATTGGTAATTTTGTTGGTACATTTTTGGATACAGACTATAATAATTTAAAAATTTCCAGCCCTTTGTTTCTTCGTGTTAGGGCTCTTCTTGACATCACCAAACCTCTAAAGTGTAAGATGAGAGTACGAATAAATGCAGATAAGCAATTCACGATTCAATTTTGATACGAAAGACTCCCATCTTTCTGCCAAATATGTGGCATGTTTCAACATACAAAGGCATTTTGCCCTCTAGCGTACTCAATAAGAGCGAGTTAATAGTGGATAAGGATAAATGGTTATGTAATGAAGAAGGCAGTAGCATGGTGCCTAGTGGTTCTAACTCTCTCAGTCAAAGTATGCCAGCAATTGAAACGAATATCGCCATGCAAGTTCATGCATCTAGGCAGTAGATCCAACTGAATAAGGAAGGAGAATTAAAGGATAGTCAGGTTGACTTTAAAAGGAAAAGGGCAGAAACTGAATCCTCACCAATGGCAGTGGACAATACAATGGTCTTGAGTGACCATCACACCCCTCTTAGAGAGGGCTCCGGATCGAGAGCCCGAATCAATGAGAATTTTGAGTTGGAACTATAGGGGACTCGGTATAGACCCTACGGTTCAAGAGCTCGAAGACCTAGTGTCTTCTTACATATCGGAGATAGTGTTATTGATGGAAGTTAAAGTAGATAGAAAAGTTGTGGAGAAGGTTCAGAGAAAGATCCGTTTTGAGGGTATGTTCTATGTGCCTCACATAAACCATGGAGGGGGTTTGGCACTTTTATGGAAGAAGCAATAGTCTATTCAGCTGCATAAGCATGGAAGGAATTTTATAGATGTGATTGTACAGGACGAAGACGATGAATGGAGATTAACAGGCTTATATGGTTTCCCTAAGGGTAGCAGACGACGTCGACAAGAATCTTGGGATTGCTTAATCAATTTAAGCAGCTTAGTTGATTTGCCTTGGCGCGTGATTGGTGACTTTAATGGCATGCTAGCTAGTCATGAAAAGATTGGTGGAAGGCCGAGAGTTCTTTCGCTTCTGAATGGCTTCTGAGAGACGTTGACAATTTGCGGGCTAAATGATATGGGAATGACGGGCTATCCTTACGCGTGGGAACGAAGCCGAGGGTTGAATAGTTGGTTAGCCGAGAAACTAGATAGGGCAGTGGCTAGTACGGGTTGGCTGGAACTTTTCAACGTCGCATGGGTGCAAGATATTTCTACGTCTGAGTCTAACCATAGTGCCTTATTATTACACTGCAGTCCGCTACAAATTCGTAAACCGCCACCCTTCAGATTTGAGAATAGTTGGGTTTTAATACAAGAGTGTAATGATTTGATTGAAGCATGTTGGAAAAGTAGTTCACTGTCAGTTCCTGAAAAGTAGTTCACTGTCAGTTCCTGAAAAGTTAAACTTGCTCGAGGGAAAACTCTCGACGTGGGGAAGAACTCAACGGGGAAAGTTTAAACGTGATTTACGGCGATGTAGGGAGGAATTAGATGATCTGAAAAATGAAAATGGGTGGAGCAATGCAAATGATTTTGTGGCAAAAAAATCTGAATTTGGTTATTCATTTCAACAGCAAGAGTCTTATTGGAAACAATGAGCAAAAACAACTTGGCTTAGATACGGGGATCAAAACAGCAAATTTTTTCACCAAACAACCTCTTCTCGAAATAGAAAATTTTTTTTCCAGCAATTGCAACGACATGATGGTATACGGGTTAAATGGGGGCAAGGCCTTGAGGCTGAAATTCAGAGTTTTTATACTTAATTATTCGTGTCCATTGGATCCTCTAGTGATGATATTCTAAATCTCATTAGGCCGAAGATTCCTACTGATGCACAAGCTGTTCTAAGCCGGCCTTTTTCTGATGATGAGGAGAAGATTGCACTATTTCAAATGCACCTTGATATGGCCCCTGGACTTGAAGGTTTCAATCCAGGGTTTTTCCAAAAGTTCTGGCACATAGTTGGAGCTGAGGTAACCGCTTTTTGCTTCAATCGTATTAATAATCACTGGTTTCCACATCTTCTTAATAGCACTAATATTGTCTTAATTCCAAAGAAGAAAATTCCAGTTAAGGTTTCTGACCTCAGACCAATTTTCCTTTGTAATGTTATTTTTAAATTTATGTCAAAGATGATTGCTAACCGAATACAACCCGATATGAATTTGGTTATTTCTGAAGCCCAGAGCACGTTTATTTTTGGGCGGGCTATCACTGATAATATTTTGATGGGTTTTGAAATCGGTCATTACTTGAAAAGGAAAAGGGTAGGAAACTCAGGTTTAGGCTCTTTGAAAGTGGATATGGCAAAAGTTTATGACAGGGTTGAATGGGGTTTCATACACAATATGCTTTGGAAATTAGGCTTCCCATTACCTATTGTCAATTTCATCATGTTGAGTATTATCGCAGTAACTTATACTCTGACTCACCCAAATGGGGATTTCAGGTGTTCCAACCCCATAGAGGCCTACGTCAAGGGGATCCATTGTCGCCTTACCTCTTTCTCATTTGTGCAGAAGGCCTTTCATCCCTTATTCAGGATCGTATTATGAGGGGATCGCTTCAAGGATGTAAGATTGCTACTAATGCCCTAAATATTTCGAATTTGCTTTTTGCTGATGATAGTTTATTTTATTTCAATTCTAATTTGTCTGAAGCAAAGGAATTAATGAATTGCTTTAATATGTATGAAGCCGCCTTCGATCAAAAAATAAATTACCAAAAATCCTCTGTCTTATTTAGCCCCAATGCCTCGGCAAGAGATGGGCAAGTCATTGTACAACTGTTTGGAGTGAAAGAAGTTGATGATCATGGCATTTATTTAGGTCCACCTTCTTTGATCAATAGATCTAAGAAGGTCATCTTTGATTATATTATCGAGAAGGCCCATAAGAAGGTACAAGTGACACGACCCGTCACATTAGTCCCGCAAATCGTGGCAAATCACATGGTAGAAGCTCGCAAATGGGGTATTTTGCAATGCCAAGTGTGCCAAAGTGTGCAATATAGGGGTTGCCAAAAATCTCCGACAAGGGAAATGCTCGCACTAAAACAAGGGAAATCGGCCCTTAACAACTTCGGACGAGCACCAAACTTTGTGGAAAGGTCTGTGGGGTGTAAACGAGGGTTTGAGCAAAAGATAGTGCGAGGAAATATGCATAAAAATAGTGAAGTTACGAGAATGGGCAGTTTTAGGCAGCAAAACCCGCACCAGAAGTGCGCAGGCCCAGCCCAGTGACGGACAGTTTTGTATTAGAATCTGTCAGAAGCTTCCAGAAGCGTCGCAAGAAGTCTAGAAAAGTGTCGCCAAAGTTCCAGAGTGTTGCGAAAAGTCCAGAAAAGGGTTGCGAGAGATCTGGAAGCGGGGCAGATTTATTCAAAACGCCTCTAGAAGATTTCTAACCGACTTAGCCTACATTTTCAGCATATTTTATTGTATGAAAAGTCTATAATAAGTATTTTTAGCCATTGGATCATTGTAATATTCTAGATAATTGATCATAGCCCTTGGTTAAGGAGGTGGAATGCCTATATAAAGGATTCTACCCCTCATTTGTAACATAACCTTGCAAAGTGAAAGCTAAGAGAGCTTGGAGAGTGTTGTAAGTATTGTAAAATATATTTGTGAGATTTAAAGAGTGTTCAAGTTCCCAAAGTCTCCTTGCTTGCTTATTCTTTTACGCTTCCGCATTTTTAATCGCTTCCGCGCACGAGGGTCTAAGCCATCATCAAGGCTTGTGTTAAGGCTTTGCTAGCACATCATCGAGGATTGTCCAAGTGCTAGTGCCGCACGGTGCATAGTGAAAAATCGGCCCGTGACACAAGGATGGAAATGAAAGAAATTATCTTTAGGGGCAAACGAGGTGTTACTTAAGTTAGTTGTCCAAGAATTACCGTGTTACGCTGTGCAAGTCTTCCTACTTCCAAAACATGTCATTACTAATTTAGAGAAAATTTTCTTGAATTTTTGGTAGGTGATTCCATTCATTGGATGAGATAGGAGAGAATGTGCCAGCCAAAGGATCGAGGGGGCCTAAATTTTCAGCAATTGACGAAATTCAACCTCGCTATGCTAGTGAAACAAGGGTGGAAGTTGTTGTCTCAACCTGATGCTTTATTGAGCCATTTTTTCAAATAGAAGTATTTCCCACATTGCTCCTTTTTTGAAGCTTCAATCCCGTCTAATGCCAGCTTCGTTTGGAAGAGTATCCTTGCAGCTGGCATGGGCGTTCGTATTGGTGATGATTGTAGCACTCGGATTTGGGGCCCGAATTGGTTGCTAGCAACCTCACCCATGTCCATTAGCTCACCACCCCCCTGCTAGTTTTGAAAATGCCACTGTCAACATGTTGATGGCTAATGATCATAAAAGTTGGGAGTCTAATTTGATTTCTACAATATTCGATCAACAGGAAGCTCCTCTCATTCGAAAAATTCACCTCCCTTGGTACCTGAAACTAGATTCAGTCTATTGGAAGTTTGAAAATTTAGGTATTTTTAGTGTCAAGTCTTGCTATTATGAGCTTTGCAAACAGAGTCATTTGATGACCCTTCACTCTAATTTCAATCATAAGAGTTGGGTTAAGATTTGGGACATGGTTACTTCGTTTGAGACAACCAGGGAATTGTTTTGGCTCCTCAATAAACGCTTTTGATAGGGCAAGGGGATGCTTTCATGGTAAAGTCTATGAGCCGTAAAGAAGCTCTTAGTTGGCTCAAACAACTTCATTTGGATAACATCATTCTCGAGTTAGACGCTCTTAACGTTGTGAATGCTTTGAATAATAATGCTTATGTGTTCTATTTTAGATGATTGTTGTAAACCTAGAATATTGTTGAGGAAATTCACACACACAAATGTGTGTAGAGTTCTATATTAATAATAGCAATTATAAAATAGGAAGAGTTTGTGTATGGTACAACTTTACAATATAGGAAAATACATAAAAGGAAAATAATAAACATAATATTATTTACATAACCAGCATAATGCTATCACCCCCCCACAAGTTGGGTGGGGTTGTAAACCACAACCAACTTGTTACGTAACAGTATGAACCGATGACGAGATAAAGGCTTGGTAAATATATCCACAGCTTGGTCTTCAGTCGAGATGTGTCGAACAAGAATGGCCTTCGAGGCTACCCTTTCACGCACAAAATGAAAATCTAACTCTAAATGTTTAGTCCGGGAATGAAAGATAGGGTTAGCTGTGAGATAAGTCATACTCAAATTATCGCACTAAAGTGTCGGGGGGCCATTAGCCGGAAACCCAATCTCTCGCAAAAGAAGCTCTATCCATGCCAACTCAGAGGTAGTGTTAGCAACTGCCCGATACTCAGCCTTTGTGGAGGACCTAGAAAATGTACGTTGCTTTTTCGATGTCCATGAGATCAAATTAGTACCATGATAAATACCATAACCTGTTGTTGAACGACGATCTATAGCATCATCACCCCAATCGGAATTAGAAAAACCATGTAAGTGAATGCCCGATTGTTGACAATAACGCAAGCCAAAATCAATGGTGCCTTGTAGGTAACGCAAAATTCATTTTAAAGCTTGCCAACTAGAAACAGTGGGTGAGTTCATAGATTGTGCCACCTTTGTAACTGAGAATGCCACATCAGGACGAGTAACTGTGAGATACTGAAGACCACCCACCAAACTACGATAATGGGTAACATCAATGTATTCACTAGAGTCAATATCCGCAGGCTTCACATGAGTGGCTGGAGTAGAAACCGATTTAGCCAAGGACATATTTGCTCGAGTTAAAAGATCTTGCATGTACTTACGTTGAGATAAAAATAATTGGCCAATTTTTTGCGAGAATTCAATACCCAAAAAATAATTGACCGGTCCCAAATTCTTAATTGCAAATCGAGATTGCAAGAAAGAAAATAAATGTGAGGCCTGTTTTGAATCATTCCCAAGCACAAGAAGATCATCAACATAAATCAAGCAAAACAAAACACATGAACCCCGACGATAAAAGTAAAGAGAAACATCAGCTCGTGAGCTGTGAAAACCATACTCCTGAAGGGACTGAGTAAGTTTATGATGCCACATACGTGGCGATTATTTGAGACCATAAAGTGATTTCCTTAATTTACAGACATGAGTAGGGCAACGAGGGTCGATGAAACCAGGTGGTTGTACTATATAGACTGGTGTATCAAGATCACCATGCAAAAAAGCATTTGAAGTAATTTTCTTTTAAAAACCCATTTGCACCCAATAACATTTGTAGCTTCATGAGGTGGTACAAGCTCCCAAGTGCCATTATGAATTAGTGCTGAAAATTCATCAGATATGGCAGCCCGCCAATGTAAAACTTTCATAGCCTCCGTGTGACACGTGGGATCAACAGGAGTAGTGGTTTTATATAGAGCTCGTGGTCCATATTTTCTGACCTTAGCACGCGAGAGACGATGTGCCGAGTGAGACGCCACAGACTTGGGTATGTCCACCACAAGGGAAAGAAGTGGGGTGGAAGGTTCAGTTTTGGCATAAAGTTATGAAATAGTCTTAGTTTTTCGAGGTGGAGAGGGTGAGGAATCAGGTTGTGGTGATTGTGGCGGTTCAAGTTGAGGAGAAACTGGTGGCCGTTCAGGCTGAGGAGAAGCTGGTGGCGGGTTAGGTTGAGGAGAAGCTACGGGTGAAGTCAGGTGGTGTCCTGGTGTGTATGGTAATGGTTGTTAGCAAGTTTTGGATCATTGGATCATGCAAAGCAGGCTTCACAAGGTTCGAATATGGGAATACCTGCTCATCAAACAAGACATGACATGAGACAAAAAATTTATTCGAAAAAGGATCAAAACACCGATAACCTTTATGAACACGACTATAGCCAACAAAAACACAACGACGTGAATGATAATCAAGTTTATTTGAAGCATAAGGACGTAACCACAGGTAATACAAACAACCAAATACTCGCAGAAATGAATAATCAAGAGACTCTTGAAATAGGCGATGAAAAGGACTATCAAAATTAATGACACTGGAAGGCATTCGATTAATTAGAAAAGCAGCAGTATCAAATGCATAGGACCAAAATTGCATAGGTAACCCAGCACGATGTAGAAATGCAAGACCAGTTTCAACCACATGGCGATGTTTCCTTTCAGCATTACCATTTTATTCAGGGATATATGGGCACAACATACGAGATTGAATGCCATGCTGTTGAAGGTATTTTTGAATTGGTTTGAATTCCCCTCCCCCATCAGATTGGAAGCATTTAATAGATCGGTTAAAAAACTTTTCAACTGTAGTGCGAAATTGAATAAAAATAGATAGTGCATCAGACTTATGTTCCATAAAGTAAATCAAATAGCATTTGCTGCAATGATCATAAAATAAAATGTAATATGAAAAACCATCATGTGATTGGATTGGGGCTGGTCCCCATACATCAGAACAAATTAAATTCAAAGGTCCAGAAACACTAGACTCTAAAATAGAAAAAGGCAAACGATGACTCTTACTAACTGAACAATCCGGACATAACTAACACCTAGATGACTTATCTAAAAATTGGATATTATTTTCATGAAGAACCCGGCTGACAATTGGAAAGGACGGATGTCCAAGTCGTTCATGCCATGTAGTCAATGAAGTAGCATGCGAGCGAACTGGAGCACGGGACGAAGACGCCAACTGATAAAGACCATCCTTATTCTAGCCTCGAAGTATCAACTGTTTGGAAAGAAGGTCCTTCACAACAAAACAATCATTAAAAAATTCAACTGAAACATCGTTAGCTTTAGTGAGTGCACCAATAGAAATTAAATTAGAATTAGAATGAGGAACATGTAAAACTTGGTGCAATTTTAACGACGTATTAGGAACATAGGAAGAACCAACATGATGTATAGGAAGTTTAGAACCTTGCCTAAAAGAACTTCTTCGGGACCGGAATACTCAGAATGAAGATGGAGATTTCCCAAATCGGAAGTAAGGTGATGTGTAGCGCCGCTATCCATGATCCAGGACTGGTTAGGAGGATTTACGGTGGTAAAGTTTGATGAAGGAGGACGGTGATGGGTATTTAGTCAAGGTGAAGGACATTGTCTCGAGTAGTGGCCCATTCCCTTGCAGTTATGACAGACCAAAGTTGAAGCATCTTTAGGTGCCTGTTTTGTGATCGAAGTATGGCTGGTGGTGGAGGAAGAAGACCCGGACTGAACGGTTGGTGTCCGTAAGACTGCTGCCCGTAGTTTTGAAAATTCTGACCCTGCTGGCCGTAAGGAGAAAACTGAGCGGGGCTGTCAAATTGTCCTTGTTGACGGCGATGAGGCAGAAATTGATGCCTAACGCGGCCTCGACTTCGCCCACTTGGATTTTGAGGACAAGTGTAGTGTGCTGACACATGATTAAGATCCTCAAATGTGCTTTTATCCTTACTTAATTAGCATTCCTCAGTCAATAATAAACCAAACAAATCATCATAAGAAACAGTGGTCATACGCGCTTCTAAAGATCTACAAAAATCACGATAAGGGCTATTTGTACTACTCAAACCATCCAAAATAGTATCAACTAAATCCTCATTCGAAATAGCATGATTAAGTGAACTCAGTCTATCAAAAATCAATTTGGCACATTGCATACAGGCTGAAATTGTTTCGTTAACTTTCTTGAGGTGATGAAGCTGTTGTTTAAGGTCACGAGCTTGAGCATGGGAACCTGAGGCATATGCACGTTCAAGTTTGACCCAGGCTTCAAGGGGTGATTGTACAACAACGACTTGTGGTAATACTGACGGCGAAATAGAATTCAACACCCAGCTGAGAACTTGTTGATCCTGACGCCTCCATAATAAAAACGCAGGATTAGGATTATTGTCTGCCAAAACTTCAGCTGGAATTAGAGCTGTGCCGTCTATATATTTGACGAGATCGCATCCCGTAAGCATCGGAATAATCAAAGTTTTCCAAAGGACATAATTACCAGAATCCAATTTTAACGGTAATTGATGTGAGATGGATGGGGTAATCACAGCACTACTTTCAGAAGTGGCAGATGAAACCAAGGCTCCTGTTGACGATGAAAGAGCAGCACTTGATGTGGCCATAATATCAGGTTTGATCGGAAAAAAAATGAACAAGGAAGGACAGGAAAATAATCGGCAGTGACTGTAATTCAGCTGACGGCAGTTTTGCCTTATCAAGCTCTGAATACCATGTAAATCTAGAATATTGTTGAGGAAATTCACACACACAAATGTGTGTAGAGTTCTATATTAATAATAGCAATTACAAAATAGGAAGAGTTTGTGTATGGTACAACTTTACAATATAGGAAAATAATAAACATAATATTATTTACATAACCAGCATAATGCTATCAATTGTAAACTGCTTGTGTAGTTTTCGTAGTTTGAACCTTGTTTATGCTAGTAGATCTATGAATCAAGTTATCCGTTTGTTGATTAAAGCAGTTAATTCTTCGATAAATAAAAAATCATGATTACATATATATCTACCTTCAAGTAAAGCCATTATTATCATTAATTCAAATTAACAAGACCAGTTTTCATTATTGAAAAAAATAATAACAAAATATTCACAAGAAATATAGTCATGAAAAGATAATAAGTATCACAAGAAATATAGTCATGAAAAGATAATAAGTATCACAAGAAACATGGTTAATGATTAATGACTTTTGATCGTGGAAGAATTGGAAAGTTGACTTATCGGTATTTATAAGAATTCGAAAATAAAATAACAAAATTAGCTGGATAATCACGTGGTGAAGATGGATTGGATTATTAATATGGAATCTCTTTTCTATAAAATTTCTCCTTTTCTATAGATTCCGCATCTTCAAGAATCAATTATTTTCACATTGTTTAAGAATATCCAACTGTACTGACATTTACTGGAATTTAACCGCATCACCCAACCAATTAAAAATTATTAAAGTGTCAACTAGCTCTGGCTCTAGCTAAATATTTTTTAATAATATTCTTGCTTTTTTTATCATATCGATTGATTTATTAATTTTTTTATAAATCGATCATGACTACGTTATAATATATATAAAAAATTAATTTTAATAAAAAAATAAAAAAAATAGGATTAATTTGGAAAAAAATTAATAAATCAATGTATTGATTTAAATTCAGTTTTCTCAAAATCCTTCTGACAATAAGTAAAAGTATTGTTAAAGACTTAGAAAGAGTCGCTACAGACTCAAGCATTGCTAAAGACACAAAAGGGTATAAAAAGAGCCTGAAAAGGGTTGCAATAGCCACTAGAAACCCTAAATAATATATATTTCTTTTCAAGACCCCGTGGCAACACGCAGAAGAGTTGTAAAAGAAAAAAAGGCGTTGCAATAACCACTAGATATCATAAATAATATATGTTTTTTAAAAAATAAAAAATGATAAAATCACTAATAATATCGATTATGCCGCATACCATTAACCTTGCCGATATGTGGTCCGGTACAGTATTGATAACATTGCTTATAATCAAACATAGATAGTTTTTTTTGAAAAAATATACAAATACTCTTACATTATTAAATATAAAAACTTTCACTCTAAATGTTATTCGAATCTGTGATGACTAAAGTCATAGATTCAGTTTTAATTAGTAGGTTAAAATATCAACGCTTCAAATGTGGTTTATTTGTCAAATTCATCTAACAAATGTATGATTTCTAAACTTACTCGCATAAAGAGTAGGAATTTAAGAGAAAAGTCCAAATCTTTACTATTGAAAATAGGCTTATAACATATGTAAAGCTAGTATAATTATACAAGACATGTAAATTGAGTATTTATGTATTTATATGTTATTTGATAGCCATTTCAGTTGTTGATGATTCCTTATACTAAAGACATCTACTTGTGTTTTCAAATTGCTACTCCCTCCATCTAGAAATTATTGTCTCTTTAGCCATTTTATTAGTTCTCTTTTTAGTTGTCAATTTAGATTATCAATGCATTTTATACAATTTTTTCTCTAATTTGCCCTTGTATTAAATATGAGAGAGATTATGTATTGTTAAAATTATAAGTGAGTAATTAAGAAGAAAGAGAATTTAGTAAAGGATAAATTAATCATTTTGATTGTATAATAAAATTTTTATTGATTTTGATGATTCGGTTAAATGGATAATATTTTATAGATGGAGGGAGTAATATCTACTAATTTTCCACGTCTTTTAAATAATTCAAACAGCCATAATAATGGTTCATTAATGAAGAGTATATTTAAAAGGCCCCTTATTTTTTTTGTTCCTAAAGAGTGGGTTTAGAAGGTTTTTTATATAGGACCGAGTATTTAATACCCTCCTCGTTAGATGCTTAATATATAAGTATTTTTTATTATTATAATATATTATTTATGTGTTAATCATATAATAAAAATAATACTAAATATTCAGTCCCATATAAAATTTCCCGCGACTTTAAAGGGTGACACCTCTAATGAATAACTTACAATAAATGGGCTTGAGTTATACTAACTTAAGTAAGTGGGCCTACAGGCCTTGTATGTATATGTCTTGCGTAAAATTATAATTATATTAAATTGAACTAAATTTGAATAAAAAAACTAGCATACCCCCAATTCTAATAGTAAAATAAGTTGACCTAGAAAAATTCCCATTTTATCCGTTCTAGAAGACGTGATAATTAATAGGAAAATTTAAAATAAAGTAAGTATGATTTTATTTATTTGTAAAAGAAGGTTTGAGAAAAAAAAAATTTAAAAAATAGAGTCTGTGGTTTTAAAAAATTAGTAAAAGAAAGATTTTTAATATTAAATTATATCACGATAGTGGGTACTCTTATTTGTTTTTATCCAAAATTTATGGATTGGTTAATAAAAATGCAATACATCGGTAATAATTTTAAATTTTTTTAATATTGTAAATATTTTTTTATAAACTTTAAAAAATCATAAAAATGAAACAATCTCCGAAACTTGCTCAAATCGTAACATATAATTTTTAAATAATAAAGTTAAATAATGATAATGTTGAATTGATTAAAATATTATCTGTAACATTATTATTCTGAACAAATAAATATTGTAACCTTTTTTGTCAATTTTTTGAAATCACAAATATCAATATGTAAAAAATTTTTATCAGATCCCAATTTACAAATGAATGAAATCATATGATATTTTTTTTCAAGTTTACCCTAGCTAATACACATTTCAACACGGACTTTCCGAATGTGGTTTTTGGGTTTTATACCTTGTTGTCTTCTTTCTTTCCTAAACAAATTCTTTACAGAACCTCTTGTCATAACCCAAATTCACTGTCCAAGTTGCAACACCGCTCTCGAATTCTTTTCGATTTTGAGGTTCAAATCTTGTGTAAAGCGCTTAAAATGTACAGAAATTAGTGTGAAATACTCAATATTATACTCTCCAAATCAATTAAAAAAAGTACTTATAAAAATGTATGTCATTATCAGGAAATGCAGGATATGAAGAATAAGGGGATGACTTTTGAATGTGGAAAAATAAATTTAGAAATAAGGGAAGAATTGGGAATCTGACTTATTATCAGCATTTATTATTAAAATGGAAAATTGGAAAATAAAAAATAGCTGGATAGTCACGTGATGACGATGGATTTGATTGGATTGGAATCTCTTTTTATAGATTCTGCATCTTCAAGAATTAGTTAATTTTCACCTTTTTGTTTTTAAGAATGTCCGACTATACTGATATAACACTTCCCCTTTTTTACTCATTAACTTGCTCAACGGCCGGCTCGGGCCGGACTTACGGGCCGACATTAATATTGTTCGGCTCAAATTCAATCCAGTTCACAGAAATTTTATATACAGATTGAATTGGGCTTTAATTTTGAACTTCATTTTTAAGTTTGATCCATCCCGTTTATAAATTAATAAATATTTTTTAACTATATATATTATTTAAAATTAAAAGTTATATATATTTTTTATAATTAATAATTAATTAAATATAATATAAGTCGGGTTAGATGAGCAGGGGATTTATTGAATATGTCCATTTTTTAGTAGTAGTATTTTTTCACTTTTTTATTGAAATTTACCCTCATCACTAGACCAATCATAAATTAGTAATGTGTGAAAGAGCTGAGTTTTGACGTAGATGACGTGATAATTAACACAATGTTTTAAAAAATATTAAGCAATAGTTAACTGGATCGTTATTTGTCACACATAATTTCTTTTGAACACAAGACCCCTTAAGTTGCAGTTGTAAGAATGAGGAATAGCAATAACGATAAGAATCAACAAGAATCGATTAAGAGTAGACTAGAATCAACTGAATATGCAAAGAAAATAAACAAGCCACACAAAACCAAAGTTTTTACGTGGAAACTTTTGCGATGTGAAGAGTAAAACCTCAGGACCGATAACGGAGTCCATCCCTACTGTTTTCATTGATAAGTTGAGGAAAAAGAACTCAATAAAGTCTTACTATAGTTTACTTCCACCAAGGTCTATCACTCAACGAGAATAAGAAGAGAATAAATGAGAAAACACTGAAATGAGCAAAACAGACAATCTACCCATGAACATAATAATCTCGAAAACTCCCGTTACGAAACCCACGGTCAGTCTTTAGACAAGGATGTCAAGAACACTCTGACCAGATTTCACGGTAATCCAACGGCTAGAACTCCGACGATCGTCCGATGAGTAAGTTGTGTGCAACTCTTCTTTAATCTCACTTTACACTCTCTTTCTTCTTTTCTCTCCCTAATGAATTGGTTGTTTCTGAATTGCTGAATATCAGCCACAAAAGAGGCTTTAAATAGACCTCGAAATCTTGGTGAATAAGCCAAGACTCCTTGAATTCCATGCCAATACTCTTCGTCTTCTACAACAAGACTCTTAGTCTTCTACAAGTGCATTCATCCTTAAATATAACAAATGCATGAACCATTAAGTGCATGAATTTGGGCTAAAACCCCAACAATCTCCCCCTTGAGCCCAAATTGGGGAAGACAAGGTAACAACAACATCATCAAAATGATATCCCGGAGAGCTTGCAACAAAGCTCCAACTTGCTTCCGAGGACAATATTCGTCAACATGTCTGCTCCATTCTTATCTGTGTGGACTTTCCTCAATACCAACTCATTTTCCTCGATCACATCTCGCAACCAATGATATCTAACATCAATGTGCTTCGTTCGAGAATGATACATAGTATTCGTACTCAGATCCATAGCACTCTAACTATCACAGAATACTACATATTCGCTTTGCTTCAAACCCAGCTCTTGAAAAAATCTCTTTAGCCAAATCAGTTCTTTACAAGCTTCCACAATTGCTACATACTCTGCCTCTGTACTAGATAGTGCCACACACTTTTGAAGTTTAGATTGCTAGGAAATAGCTCCCCCTACAAATGTAAACATAAAACCTGAGGTAGACTTTCTTCCATCCAAATCACCAGCCATGTCAACATCTGTATCCCCTTCAAGAATCGGTTTTCCACCTCCAAAACACAAACTCAACTTTGAAGTACCACGCAAGTATCTGAATATCCACTTCACTGCTTCCTAGTGAACTTTACCCAGATTGGACAAAAAATGATATACCAATCCAACAGCTTGAGCAATATCTGGCCTAGTGCAAACCATAGCATACATCAAAGAACCAACAACAAAGGAATAACGAACATACAACATACTTTCTTTCTCCTCCTGCGTTTTAGGACAGGTTCTTTTTCTTTACCTGAAATGAGCCACTAATGGTTGACTAACTGGCTTGGCATCTTTCATATTGAACCTTTCAAGCACTCGTTCAATATACTTCTCTTCTGATAGCCACAACTTGCCAGCCTTTATATCACGAACTATCTCCATGCCCAAAATCTGTTTTGCAGGACCCAAATCCTCCATAGCAAATGATTTTGACAAACTCTTCTTCAAATTAAAATTCTGTATGCATCCCGTCCCAACAATCAACATATCATCTACATACAACAGAAGGATGATGAATTTACCATTCGGGAACTGTCTGAAATACACACAAGGATTAGCCAATGTCCTCTTATAACCATTGGCTGTCATAAAGGAACCAACTTCCTATACCACTACCTTGGTACCTGCTTTAGCCTATAAAAACTCTTCTTCAGTTTGCAAACAAACTTTTCTTTTCCATTTTCCTCAAATCCTTCTGGTTGCCCCATGTAGATATCCTCTAACAAATCACCATGCAAGAAAGTTGTTTTTACATCAAGCTGCTCTAACTCCAAATCAAGACTAGCAGCTAAACCCAAAATGGTTCTGATAGAAGTCATCTTCACAACAGGAGAGAAAATCTCATCAAAATCAATCCCCTTTTTTTTATTGCATCCTTTAACCACCAATCTAGCTTTCCGCTTCACACTCTGATTGGCATTTTTCTTGTTCTTGAAAATCCACCTATTTTAAGGACTTTCTTAACTTTCGGATGCATCACCAACTCATAAGTCTCATTCTTCCTCAAAGAATCCATCTCTTCTTTCATAGCATTCAACCAAGACCCTTTGTCTTCACTAGATAATGCTTCCTGAAAGCTTTCTGGCTCTCCATCTTCTGTGACAAGAATGAATTCTGAGCTTGGATATCTCATAGATGACCTTCTTTCTCTGGTTGATTTTCAAACTTGTGGTTGTTTAGCATGTGGGGCTGACGGCTCCCCCTGTTCATGAATCTCTTCATCTTGAGCATCATAAAATTGAACATTCTCATCATCATGCATATCACCATCAACAAGTTTTGTTGTATCATCAGCCCCAATTTGTTGTTCCTCAACATTATCAGTTCTTGCTTCAACATTCACACCTGTTGGCTGCTCAACACAAGAAGGACTAGGCACAAGAGGAACATCAGTAGTATCAGAAGAAGATTCTATGGTGGAATCAAACCTTTTACTCAAAAATTCAGCACATCTCTTATGCTCAAAGAATACTACATCGCTGCTTCTCACTACTTCCTTCTTCTCAAGATCATAGACTCTATAGCCATACTCTTCATTACCATAGCCAACAAAAATGCATGATTTAGTTTTGGAATCAAGCTTTTATCGCTCCTCTTTCTGCACATGCATAAATGCCTTGCATCCAAAGACTCTCAAATGCACATAAGTATGATTGCTACCCCTCCATGCTCTTTCTGGAATGTCAAGACCAAGAGGAACTAAAGGAGAGCAATTAATCAAATAATCCACCGTGTTTACTGCTTCGGCCCAGAATGTATTAGGAAGATTAGGCATTCTCAGCAAACACCTCACTCTCTCCATAATGGTTCTATTCATTCTTTCTGCTACACCATTATGTTGTGGAGTACTTGAAACTGTCTTCACATGTCTAATGCCATACCTTGAGCAATAACCCTTAAATGTATTTGAGGTATACTCACCACCATTGTTTGACCAGAGACATTTCAATTTTCCACCAGTCTCCCTTTCCACCATGGCATGAAACTTCTAAAAAATCTCAAACGCTTGACTTTTCTGCTTCAACAAGTAGACCCAAGTCTTTCGAGTCGCATCATCAATAAATGTGATAAAATACCTATTGCCACCAATAGACTTCACATTTAAATGACCACAAACATCGGAGTGAACCAACTCCAACTCTCCTTCCTTCCTTTTAGATTTTCCTGGAAATGAAGCTCTATGTTGCTTTACAGCCAAGCAATGCTCACAAGAGTCAGTGGAAACTGATTTATCAACAGGAATAAGGGATTCTCCTGCTAAATGTTTTATCCCTTTATCCATCATATGTCCCAATCTTTGATGCCACAAATTAGGAGAATTCTTCTCTTTGGTTGCAAATATATCACCACAGCATACTCTAAAGTATGTCTTATACAATGAGCAACACAGCTTGCCCCGAGCAATTATCATTGAACCCTTGGATAACTTCCATTTGCCATCACCGAAGGTATGACTGAAACCTTCATGATTAAGAACACTTGCCGCTAACAAATTCAAGCACAAGTCCGGAATATGGAAAACATTCTTCAAAGTCATCGTGCACCCAACATCAGTCTTCACACTGATGTCGCCCATACCAATAATGCTTGTCGAGCTCTCATTTCCCATTCTGGCACTACCAAAGTCTCCAACTTTGTAGTTCAAGAAATACTCCTTCCGAGGAACACAATGATAAGAAGCTCTAGTATCAACAAGCCACTCCGAAGCTGAATCATCAACCTGATGACACTCACAAACTGCATAAAGCAAACTGGAATCCTCAACGGTCTTCACCACAGTTGCAGCAGTACCATTGTCATCTCCCTTTGATTGGGAACCTAGTTTCTTCTTCTATTCATGCTTCCATTTAAAATAATTCTTCTTGATATGACCATGCTTGTCACAATAATGACATGTTTTGGTCTCCTTTCCCTCTCTGGATTTGGACCTGCCTCTTCATTTACTATGCCCTCTTGGACTTCTACTCTTATCTCTTCCTCTATTCTCAACAACAAAGGCTTGTGAACTATCAACTCTCATCTCCTTTCTTCTTAACTCTTCATTGAACATACTTTCTTTGATCACATTCAATGAAAGAACATCATCCGAAGCTGAGTTACTAATAGTCACCATAAGAGTTTCCCAACTATCAGGCAAAAAACTCAATAACAACAAAGCCTTCAACTCATCATCAAGAATGATCTTCATAGTGGTCAATTTATTAATAACAACCTGAAAGTCAATCAAATGCTCTGCCACTGACTTCCCATTTTTCAGCTTCAAATTCACAAGCTCCGAATAAGCGAAGCCTTGTTGTGAGCGGTCTTCCTTTCATAAAGACCTTCTAGCTTCTTCCACAACTCAAATGGGTCGGACTCCTTAGAAACGTGATTGAAGATGCTAATATCAATCCACTGTCTAATAGTCCCTAAAGTCTTCCTTTTCAACTTCTCCCATTCTTTATCTTCCATCTTCTTGGGTTTGACCGGTTTAGAACTTCCAGCCTCGATCGTATCATAATCTATCTGATCAAATAGATCTTTATAAAATAGCATATCCTCCATCATGGGTCGCCATATGAAATAATTGGTTGACGTCAACTTGACCATGGAACTATTACTACTAGGCTCCATGATAACTCTGGAACTGATCTTTAACAGCTCTGATAACACTTGTTGAGCATAAGGCCCCTTAAGTCGCAGTTACAAGAATGCGGAATAGCAACAACGACAAGAATTAATAAGAATCAACTAAAGTCTACTAGAGTCAACAAGAATCGACTAGAACAAACCAAATATGCAAAGAAAATAAACAAGCCACACAACACCAAAGTTTTTATGTGGAAACCTCTCCGACGTGAAGAGTAAAACCACGGGACCGATAACGGAGTCCACCCCTACTGTTTTTATTGATAAGTTAAGGAAAAAGAACTCAACAAAGTCTTACAAGAGTTAACTTCCACCAACGGCTATCACTCAACGAGAACAAGAAAAGAACAAGTGAGAAAACACCGAAATGAGCAAAACAGACAATATGCCCACAAACAGAATAATCTCAGAAATTCTTGTTAAGAAACCCAATGGTCAGTCTTTAGACAAGGATGTCAAGAACACTCTGACAAATTTCACGGTAATTCAACGGCTACGATCTTTCGATGAGTAAGCTGTGCTCAACTCTCCTTTAATCTCACTTTACACTCTCTTACTTCTTTTCTCTCCTCAATGAATTGGTTGTTTCTCAGTTGCTAAATATCAGCCACAAAAGAAGATTTAAATAAACCTCCAAATCTTGATGAATAAGCCAAGACTCCTCGAATTTCATGTCAATACTCTTCGACTTCTACAACAAGACTCTTAATTTTCTATAAGTGTATGCATCCTTAATTATGACAAATGCATAAACCATTAAGTGCATGAATTTGGGGTAAAACCCCAACAATTTCTACGTGCCGCCTATTTAAATGACAAATTTGCCCTTACTTCTAATAAATCCATACTCTCATCGTTCTCCAAGCTAAACTTCACAAAACTAGAAATTATAACTTTACAAAACTAGAAATTATAGCGATGAATGGATGGCTATGGACTATTTCTTTGAATCAATTCCTCAGCAACTTTTAGAAAATCGAAATCTGGATTGCAAGCCGCCAAAGATACTTGCAATTTTACCCATAAAAAAAACCACCATTAACGCCAACACCCGCCTGCCATTCACTTCTCTGACCATTTCAGGTTTGATAACAAGCAATTAATTGATACAAACTGAATAATTTTGTGATCTAATTAGAAGAACTGAGAAGAAGAATGAAGATCCCACATAATTTTTATAAGTAAAAGTTAAAATTTTGCATTCTGGATTACCCACGTTAGGCAAAACATCTAATGTAAATCCAGCTTTTTTAAGGGTATAATTGTCTATGTCGCGGACGGCACAAAGTAAAAGTGACGAGGACTGGACGGGACTTAAGCAGTTTATAATTTTTATATTTATTAAAAGTATAAATTCATCTGAAAAATAAATTATAACACGATAATATATTACAAAAGCATAGTTAATAAATAAAAACATAAGTCTTAATTAATTCACATAAAAACACATCAACGTTAAAATCGATTCATTGAAAACACATATTTTCACAAAAAAAAAATTTGATTTATAGTGTACTATATCTCGGTTTGTGTTTCAAAATGAGAATCGTATGGTGTGAATATTTTGTTGTATATTAGTTTTATCAACCGAGCTACCGTTTTTTAATTGAAAATATTAAACTATAGTTACTATAAGTATCGATATCTTAAAAATTACGAAAAAAATTAAACTAAACGGTAATATATCAATCTAGTACCTCAGAGCACCCGAGAAAAAAAAATCAGGAAACAAGCCTAAAAGTATAATATAGACAAAGATAGGCGTAGATTTTTAACATACCGTGTCCAATGAATTGGGTCCTTCGGCAATTCAATGTAAAATTTTTCTAATGAGCATAGTTGAATATATTTTTTTTCCGTAATGTTCTCTCTAATAATTGGATTGCTTCTAGATTGAATATATGTTTATTTTAATATAATCTGATATCCATTTCAATTGATGATATCTTTGATACGAATTTAATGAACTTGAAAATGAAAATGACATCTTTGTGTTTTCAAATTCAAAAGTCTAAAAATTGTACGTGGATTTCACACGCAGTTTTTAAATAATTTAGACACCCATATTAATATTAATGGTTTGGTGTCTCATAAGTAATATTTTAAGTTTAAGTTTTAGTATATATAAAAAAAATTTATTGGAAGACTCATTCATCACATTTAAGTGGGCGATTTGAATCAAATCTAAATATAGTCGGAATAAAATTTCGATAATTAAATGAAATAAAAATCATACACTTTTCAAAAGCTACTACTACTATCCATTATTTATAATTTCAGTCAATTGTCAAAAATTAGCCTAAACTCAAGTATTTGCTAAGATATTATTTTGTCCTTCAAAAAGGGATAAATGAATCTTTATAAAACGGCTTAAAAGTAAGCCAATAAATACCGAAGTGTGTTCACACACACTAAAGATATTGAAAAGTAGAAAAAATTACTATTAATTATTAAATATAATTTGACCATTCAAATATCGAATCAGCTTTTGCTGCTTTGGTGGTTTTGTATTTCTTATACTAACATTCTTCTTGCAATTAAAAAAAAACATTTCAGCTTGCTTTGGAAAATATTTATTATTTATTATTTATCAAAAACTTTTGTGAAATTTATTATAGTTTTCAGAGTCGGACCGGCCACCGAATCGAGGAAGGTAATAGTTCATAGATTTAATGTTCAATCGGATTAAATTAGTGGTCGAACCGAATGTTCTTAAAACATATAAAAATACTAAATATTTTCTATAATTTGATATTAAACATGTAATATAAGTTATACTCATATAAAAATTAATAATATTAAATAAAATATTCTATAATTTAAAGTTATATTTTAAATAGAAATAAAACACAAGATAATAACTAATATAATCTAATGAAAAAATTCAAACCGAATTCGATATTGTATAGATTGGATAAAAAAAGTTAATAAATTTGATTTATGATATATAAAAACTACGCGTTAAAAGAATTAAAATTTATACACAATATATAAAATAAAAAAATTATATATCCATTTAATATAAATTTAATCAAAAAACTTAGAGTAACGTTATTTAAAAAATTTATATATTATTTCGTTATGAAAAACATTCAAAGCTGTTATTGAAACAAATATTTTAAATTTCATAAAATGCGTAGTATATGAAATAAAAAAATATTTATTATGGTTTTATATAATAAAATTTATTGAAATAATTTAAAAATTAACAATATAATATAAAAGTATATAAGGAGAAAATGTTACCACTTGTGTGTGGTAGCTCAGTTGGTAGAGCATGTATTGAAACATATGTTGGAGGTTTTATGTTCAATTTCCACCACCAATAATTTTTAAAAAAATGTGATTTAAGAGAATCGAAAACCGGTCATCGATTGAATCGGTCGGTTCCCGATCGAACTGGCTGGTTTAAGCAGTCGTTGACCGATTTTTAAATCCAGTCAAACTGAATCGGATCAGACACCAATTCTGATTGAACTCGATCTGACCCACCGATCTAGTCCCTTTTTCAAAACCATGAAATTTATAATTAAAACTTTATAGTCTCTTCCAATATTTAGAACGAATTAACATGTTTTGCCACATTTTTGCTTTGTGTGAAAAAATATTTTCAGTAAATGATTTGAAAGTTTTTGTAAATAAGAAATTGTGTAAATGAACTTATATTATTAAATATAAGGAAAATTCTCAATGTAATTTGAATTTATGACATTTATAGTCTAAGACATCAATCATAATTGGTCTCTAAATTAATTTTGAGGAAATTGGTGAAATTGTTTTTTTTATTAACTCGAAATTTGTGTTATGCATTACTTACTAAATCTTGCACTTCATAAAAGACATATATTAAATCTACGAGCTTTCTAGACGATTTTGACTTGTGTGATGTGCCGAAAAATTGCACATATTATTAGATTGTTTGACACGTAAAAATAACTTTTAACACACAATTCACCATGCTTATAGCGTTTTATTCCATCTCAAAGCTCTGTTAATGGACTCAAATTTATGACTTTTCTTACCCATAAGCACAATTGGCAATAGTTATGTGGAGAATTATTTTTCCATATAAAATATACAATTCGGTATATTTAGTTCCTGTTTTTTTCAAGTTATATTCAGTTCAATTCAGTTTATTTTAGTTTAGTAATATATATATATAAATTTTTATACAATAGTTCATCATCAAACTATTGTATAAAAATTATCAGAAAAGACGCATCACCAAACTATCAAAAGAATAATCAGCTGAATAATGATGAAATTTAACTTATTCCATACATCAATGGACAACGAGGGTCACGTTCGTACTCTATTTTAAATTGATCGAGAAAATAAGTTATTTTTATAAACTTTTAATAAAATTATATATTTTAATTTTAAATAATATTTTAATCTTTTATAATATTAATTAGGATATATATGATTTATTTTCTTTAAAATGTAATATGTGACTTTTAAAAATTACTTAAAAATAGAGCTTTTCAAAAAAATTTAAAAAAAAGCTAAGGCAAACTGCCCCTCAACGGCAAAAGAATTTTTTTTTACGGTTTAGCATATTTAGTTTATCCATTTTATATATGTGGTACAAGAGGTTAGTTGATTTCTAATTAATTCAAGCGGTTACTCTTTTTTTCCTCATTTGGACAAATATATGCACATATTATGAACTTATATGGAATTTTATTTAGGTCTTTAATTTTTTGTTTGAATAATCAACAATCAAATAATTAATTAATTAATTGATGACATATTGTTAATATTCATTATTAATGAATGAGTTGTCATATTATATTGTTTTTCAATATTATCTTTTCTAGGTACGGTAGTGCTTAAGTGTAAATGAGACAAAACAACTTAGCAGCTTTATTGCCTCTCTCCTTCTCATTTTTATTAATATGGTAGGATAATCTACTAAAAATATAGAAAATTTTATTATCTTCAGTTAATTGCACATGTGGCCATTGACCCCTTGTCACTGTGCTTTGTATAGGTCCCAAAAATATCAAGAACGAAGTCTCTGCACCACAATGATTAAATATAGGTCTAATGTTAATTTGGATCTAAAATTTTGTTACCTCCGTAAATTTTTAAAGTGTCTCTTTAGCTATTTCAATTTTTAAAAAATACATCACTTTACTTTTATATGTCACGTGTCAGTTTTTGATTGGAGAGAGAAAATTTTAAAAAAATAATATCTTTAAAAAGTCAAACCAATCAAAAGTTGATACATGACATTCAGAGGGTAAAATGGTACATTTTTAAAAGTTAAGGTAGTAACAGAAATACTCTTAAAATTCAGAGAGGCAATGAAATTTAAACCCAAATTTAATAATTAATCCAATAGTGTAACAAATTAATGTGCTCGCTCCTAAAAAGGTCTTTTTTTTTCTACCATTAATACTCTATTCTTTTCAACTGAACTCTATTAGAATATAATTTAATTTAATTTAATTTAATATAATTCAACTATTTATAATTATGAACATTCTTTAAAATAAATTTAATTTATTTTATTTTATTTTATTTTAATTCAATTAAATTAAATTCAACTCTTTTTATTTTAATTCAATTAAATTCAAGAAACGTAACCTCGTTTTGCTTATAATCTTCTAACTACATGGACATAACTAAACTTAATTAAAAATAAAACACCCTCATCCTAATAGGACAAATTCAGTTGACCTATAAAATCACCATTTTATCCCCAACACACCCCTGTAACATACTAGACAATATATGATCATATATCATAGTAATAATATGCTATCACCTTAGTGTATCCCCACACAACAACATGCAATAAAATAATCATCTTAGCTGCTTAAAAACTAAACCCCCAAATCAAACTTTCCCATTTCCAAATCACCATGGGCACTCTTGAACTACAAACACCCATCAAAACCACCTTCGACGAACCCGAAAAACCCATCTCCACCGCTGAAGACGATGACGTTTCACCCATTGAAGAAGTCCGGCTAACCGTCTCGAACACGGATGACCCGACCCTTCCAATATGGACATTCTGGATGTGGTTTTTGCGTCTGTTAACTTGTTGCCTTCTGTCTTTCTTAAAGCAATTCTTACAAAACAGAGCCTCTTGTCATAACCCAACTCACTGTCCAAGTTGCCACACTTCCTGTCAGCCATTTCTTGGCTGCTGTGTTGCCTTTAACCAAGTTTCGAATCCCGGGTTTCAGGTCGAAAATGTTTTCGTTGAACCCGGGTCCTGTTAATATGAAGGAACATGTGTTGATTTCTATATTTGCTAATGCTGGAAGTGCATTTAGGAATGAATCTTCCTTCTCGTAATGCTGAAACTCTCGTTCAAACGGTAAAGCGTCGCAAAGGGATTCTTGCACGGCTGGAAGATTAATAGCCGGCTTCTCCCCAGCTACCTTTAACAAGGCCTCTCTAACTATAGCAGTATTGGGAGGAGAAGCCGGACTTACATCCCCCTCAGGAGCGGCGCCCGTGTAACGAGCCGAAATTTTTAAAAATTTGCTTATAATAAATTACTATGGTATTAAAATATCATGAAAATTATTTTTGTAGTTATCATTATTGTTATTGGATGTAAAGCACGAAGAAATAAGAGTTAATTAAGTAAGGGATGAATTGGGGCATTTAATTATTTGTTCAAGGGCATTATTAGAAATTAAAAAAAATAAAACAAAATAAAACAAAATCCTATACGTATCCCTTCACCCCATTCATCCCATTCACTTTCATCTTCTCCTTCTCCATTCTTCCTCTCTCCCTTAACCAAATTTTTTTCCTAATCTAAAAACTTCCGATTTCTTCGATTCAACTTCAAATTCTTGTTAGAAATCGATCATAAAGCCCTCTATCATCATCAATTTCAGTGAATTAAGGTTAGAAGAGGAGGATTTCAGTTTTTAAGGTTCAGATGAATAGTAACCCGAATTTGAGGTGAGTGATTTTTGATGAAATTAAAGCTTAATTAGTAGAATTCATGGTAGATTAAGCATATTTATGGTATTAGAAAGTTTATTTATACAATATCTTGATAGAATTATATATGGTTGTTGTAGAGGAAGCTAGTGCAAACAAATCAAAAGTAAAAGAAGTAGAAGAGAGCTAGAAAGAGCATAGAAAAAGGCTTGTGTCTCAAATTTCGATTTCTCGGTTTTTCGAAAAAATTTTCAGATTTGTATACTTGTTTTGTTTTCTATAGTAATATAAATCCGATTTGAATGATTCTTGACTTTATTGATATCTACAGAAAGTAAGAAATATATGTTCAGAAGAAACCTTATTGAATTTCATTCTTTTTCAATGTGAAATTTTCGTTTGAAGTTGAGTCACGAAATCTGTTTTCGGAAAATCTCAGCTTGGTACACTGTTTAGTATTTTGATCATAACTTTAGTTATAAAATTTGGATTTCTGTGATTCTGGTGGCTTTGGAAAGCTGAGACATGTGTCTAATTATGTTTAGAAGAAAGTTCTTCGATTGGATGATGTTTTAATAGTGAAAAATGCAGGGGAAGTCAGGTTACGAAACCTGAAAAAATTCTGGAAAGTATGAATATTGATTTTATTGAGTTTTAATTGAAGTTTGATGCTTAAAAATTTAGGATTTGGATTTTTTAATTACTGAAGTTATGTTGAATTATGATTGATGGTTTATACTGTAATTTTTAAGATGTTACTTTGATTTATTGCCCTTATTAAACGAGTAGAATACGGGTCAGGGTAGATTGGCGCCAATAAAGGGGGGTACAGTACTGTACAAACAATTGAAGCTTTGGCTTCGAGCTTTGGCCGATATTATGATATATATATATATATATATATATATATATATATATATATATATATATATATATATATATTGATATTGAAGCTTCGGCTTCGAGCTTGTCCGATATATTGATTTTGAAGCTTCGGCTTCGGGCTTGTCCGCTCCCGTATCCATTTTACCGTTATTCAGGACTTGTTTACTTTGGGCAATATGTGGTTAAAGTATTTGGAAAAATTGGATACAAATTTGATTGTACTTTGAAAGAATTACTATATAAGTTTTGTGATTTGATTCCATAAAATTGGTTAATTTGTTTTCGACTTATAAATATACTTTGTTTCTACTTTAAAAATGTTCAAAGTTGTTATATTTCTTTTATGGACACCACTAAGCAAATTGCTTAGCGTGTAGTTTTTTTTTCTACACGTAGGTGGAGATCTTGTAGATAGCTTGGACCAAAGTGGTATAAGAGGATCAGCTTGAAGAGCATATAAGGAAATACTCAAGGTGGATTTGTAATTTAATGTAATATTATGGTTTGTAGAATAATAGCATGTACTAGATAGTGTGAGAAATATAAAGTGGTGTTGAGAAATATTTGGAGAATAATTAGCATTGAGAAATAATTTGGAGTCTCAAACATTATATTTGTATTTGTACATAGTAAATCTACAAGTATTGAGCTTCATATAATGGAGTAGAGTTATTTATTGAGTGTTTATAGTTATTGTGGCACTCCCAATAAGGGGGGGGGGGTGTTACATTTGTTGGTATCAAAGCGAGGTTTAGGCGATTCTAGGACTTGGATGTACATGCCATTTAGGATATAAATATGATGTGTTAGTTGTTGATCTACTTTGGTCCAATTTTAAGGTATAGGTTATTACTACTAAACTATGGGAAATAAGGAAGATGATGATGAGAGTATAATGTTATTAGATAGACTCTTAAAGTTATGCAATCCGAGGGCCCGAGACTCGGGAGTCTACCGAAGTTATTGTCGGTAAATTTTCATTCTATAATCACGATGTTTATGCTTTGATAGATCCCGGTTCATCTCATTCATATATATGTACTGCATTAGCACAAGAGAAAGGGTTGCATGTAGAAGAATTAGGAGATAATATTGAAGTGACTAATCCTTTAGGAAACAGTGTGATAGTAAACAAAGTGTATATGAATTGCCCTATTATAATTCAACATCAACTTTTCCATGCAAATTTAATTGAGTTACCTTTCCGAGATTATGATGTTATCTTGGGAATGGATTGGTTATTGGAACATCGAGCTGTGGTGGATTGCAAAAACAAAAGAATGTCACTTCAAGTTTTTTATGGAGAAGAAATAGTTATCGTGGGGGAAAGATCAGATTATCTCTGTAACATAATTTCTTTTTTGAAGACTAAAAGGCTGGTTAGGAAGGGATGTCAGGCCTACCTAATCTTTGCTCTAGAATCGAAGAAAGGTAAGTTAGAGTTGCAGAATATTCCTACGGTATGTGATTTTCCCGATGTATTTCCAGAAGAACTACCAGGTTTGCCACCAGAAAGAGAGGTAGAATTCGCAATTGATGTATTGTCGGGTACCGCACTAGTATCCAAAGCACCATATAGAATGGCACCTGCTGAACTGAAAGAGTTGAAGATTCAGTTAGAAGAATTGTTAGACAAAGGATCCATACGCCCGAGTATATCCCCGTGGGGTGCACCAGTGTTGTTTGTTAAGAAGAAAGATGGCTCACTCCGATTATGTATTGATTACCGGGAGTTGAATAAATTGACAGTGAAGAACAAGTATCCATTACCAAGGATTGACGACTTATTTGATCAACTCAAGGGTGCCAAATACTTCTCGAAGATTGATTTGAGATCAGGCTACTATCAGATGAGAGTGAAAGATGATGATATTGCAAAGACGGCTTTCCGAACCAGATATGGGCACTATGAATTTTTGGTGATGCCATTTGGTCTAACTAATGCACCAGCAGCATTTATGGACCTTATGAACCGTGTCTTTTACTTATATTTAGATAGGTTTGTAGTGGTTTTCATTGATGACATTTTGGTGTATTCTAAGTCATGGGAAGAGCATGATCAACATTTGCGGATAGTCTTCCAAACTTTGAGGGAAAATAAATTGTATGCCAAACTTAGCAAATGTGAGTTTTGGCTTGAAGAAGTTTCTTTCTTAGGCCATGTTGTTTCTGCAGAAGGAATTAAAGTGGATTCTAAGAAGATAGAAGCAGTTGTAGAATGGAAACCACCAAGAACCCTACGGAAGTCAGAAGTTTCCTTGGCTTACTAGGGTATGATAGAAGATTTGTGAAGGGATTTTCTGTCATTGCTGCCCCGCTGACGAAACTACTTCAAAAGAATGCAAAATTTGAGTGGAATGATAATTGCCAAGAAAGTTTTGAGAAGTTGAAGGCGATGTTAACAGAAGCACCCATCCTTACCGAACCAGAGCCTGGAAAAGATTTTGTAATCTACAGTGATGCTTCGCATAGTGGTCTTGGGTGTGTTTTGATGCAAGAAGGGAAAGTGATTGCCTATGCTTCCAGGCAATTGAAGAATCATGAAAGAAATTATCCTACTGATGATTTGGAAATGGTTGCAATAGTCTTTGCCTTGAAAATTTGGCGACATTATCTTTATGGAGAAAAATGTTATATTTATACAGATCACAAAAGCTTGAAATATTTGCCAACACAGAAGGAGTTGAATTTAAGGTAAAGAAGGTAGATGGAATTCATTAAAGATTACGATTGTTTTATTGCTTACCGTCCAGGAAAGGCTAATGTAGTGGCAGATGCTCTCAGTAGAAAGACAATGATGGCACTAAGGGCTATGAATACGGGGTTAGCTCTTACTAGTGGTGGAGCCTTAATTGCAGAATTAAAAATTCAACCTGTACTACTACAACAGGTTAAGCAAGCACAAAATGAAGATGATGACTTGAAGGTCATTCGAGCACGGACAGAAGTGGGCATCGTAGACAACTATATGGTTCGAGAAGATGGGTGTCTATATTTTAAAGATAGACTGTGTGTGCCAAACAATGAAGAATTAAAGAAGAATATACTACATGAGGCGTATAGTAGTCCTTATGCGATGCATCCAGGAGCAAATAAGATGTACCAAAATTTGAAGAGCCATTATTAGTGGAAGGGAATGAAGAAAGACATTACTAACTATGTTGCTCAATGTCTAACTTGTCAACAGGTGAAAGCCGAACATCAAGTTCCTTCTAGATTGTTGCAACCAATAACAATTCCAGAATGGAAATGGGAAAGAATCACAATGGACTTCGTGACGTCTTTACCACTTACACAGAAGAAACATGATGCAGTGTGGATTGTTATAGATAGATTGACAGAGTTTGCCCACTTTCTTCCAGTTAGGATGGATTATTCACTTGATAGGTTGGCTCAGTTATATGTAGATGAGATAGTAAGGCTACACGGAGTGCCTATTTCAATCATTTCTGACCGAGATCCAAGATTTACTTCGAGATTTTGGAAGAAGTTGCAAGAAGCCTTAGGTAGTAAACTTTATTTCAGTACTTTATTTCATCCTCAAACAGATGGTCAATCTGAAAGAGTAATTCAGGTGTTAGAAGACATGATGAGAAGTTGTATCATTGAATTTGAGGGGAGTTGGGATAAGTATTTATCTCTCATGGAGTTTGCCTATAATAACAGCTATCAGTCAAGCATACAAATGGCGCCATATGAAGCATTGTATGGAAGAAAATGTCGAACTCCATTACATTGGACTGAGCTTAGTGAAAACAAGATTGTGGGGGTGGATTTAATTCAGGAGACAAAGGAGAAGGTAAAACTTATTCAAGAGAGATTGAAGGCTGCATCGGATAGACAAAAGTCTTATGCTGATCTAAAAAGAAAAGATATTACTTATGAAGTGGGGGATAAAGTATTTCTCAAAGTATCTCCTTGGAAGAAAGTCCTACGATTTGGCAAGAAAGGCAAGCTCAGTCCGAGATTCATTGGCCCATCTGAGGTTATAGAGAGGGTTGGACCGGTAGCTTATCAGTTGGCACTACCCCCGACACTCGACAAAATTCATAATGTGTTCCATGTGTCATTATTAAGGAGATACAGATCAGATCCATCACATATCTTATCTCCTGATGTCGTAGAAATCGAACCCGACCTGATGTATGAAGAGGAACCGGTACAAATCTTGGCGAGAGAAGTTAAACAATTGAGAAACAAGTATATTCCTTTGGTAAAAGTACTTTGGAGGAATCATAACGTTGAAGAAGCAACTTGGGAACCGGAGGATACAATGAAAACTCAATGTCCGCAACTGTTTTCAGGGAATTTTTGGGACGAAAATTCATAAGAGGGGGAGAATTGTAACGAACCGAAATTTTTAAAAATTTGCTTATAATAAATTACTATGGTATTAAACTATCATGAAAATTATTTTTGTAGTTATTATTATTGTTATTGGATATAAGGCACGAAGAAATAAGAGTTAATTAAGTAAGAGGGATGAATTGGGCATTTAATTATTTGTTCAAGGAATTGAAAAAAAAAAACAAAATCCTATACGTATCCCTTCACCCCCTTCATCCCATTCACTTTCATCTTCTCCTTCTCCATTCTTCCTCTCTCCCTTAACCAAATTTTTCCCCTAATCTAAAAACTTTCGATTTCTTCGATTCAACTTCAAATTCTTGTTAGAAATCGATCATAAAGCTCTCTATCATCATCAATTTCAGTGAATTGAGGTTAGAAGAGGAGGATTTCAGTTTTTAAGGTTTGGATAAATAGTAACCCGAATTTAAGGTGAGTGATTTTTTATGAAATTAAAGCTTAATTAATAGAATTTATGGTAGATTAAGCATATTTATGATATTAGGAAGTTTATTTATACAATATCTTGATAGAATTATATATGGTTGTTGTAGAGGAAGCTAGTGCAAACAAATGAAAAGCAAAAGAGGTAGAAGAGAGCTAGAAAGAGCATAGAAAAAGGTTTGTGTCTCAAATTTCGATTTCTCGGTTTTTTGGAAAATTTTCCAGATTTGTATACCTGTTTTGTTTTAATGTTTTCTCTCGTTATATAAATCCGATTTGAACGATTCTTGATTTTATTGACATCTACAGAAATTAAGGAATATATGTTCAGAAGAAACCTTATTGAATTTCGTTTGTTTTCAATGTGAAATTTCCGTTTGAAGTTGAGTCACGAAATCTGTTTTCGGAAAATCTCAGCTTGGTACACTGTTTAGTATTTTGATCATAACTTTGGTTATAAAATTTGGATTTCTGTGATTCTGGTGGCTTTGGAAAGCTGAGACATGTGTCTAATTATGTTTAGAAGAAAGTTTTTCGATTGGATGATATTTTAATAGTGAAAAATACAGGGGAAGCCAGGTTACGAAACCTGGAAAAATTCTGGAAAGTATAAATATTGATTTTATTGAGTTTTAATTGAAGTTTGATGCTTAAAAATTTGGGATTTGGATTTCTTAATTACTGAAGTTATGTTGAATTATGATTGATGGTTTATACTGGAATTTTTAAGATGTTACTTTGATTTATTGCCCTTATTAAACGAGTAGAATACGGTCAGGGTAGATTGGCGCCAATAAAGGGGGTACAGTACTGTACAAACAATTGAAGCTTTGGCTTCGGGCTTTGGCCGATATTATGATATATATATATATATATTGATATTGAAGCTTCGGCTTCGGGGCTTGACCGATATATTGATTTCGAAGCTTCGGCTTCGGGCTTGAACGATATATTGATTTTGAAACTTCGGCTTCGGGCTTGTCCGCTCCCGTATCCATTTTACCGTTATTCAGGACTTGTTTACTTTGGGCAATATGTGGTTAAAGTATTTGAAAAAATTGGATACAAATTTGATTGTACTTTGAAAGAATTACTATATAAGTTTTGTGATTTGATTCCATAAAATTGGTTAATTTGTTTTCGACTTATAAATATACTTTGTTTCTACTTTAAAAATGTTCAAAGTTGTTATATTTCTTTTATGTACACCACTAAGCAAATTGCTTAGCGTGTAGTTTTTTTTTCTACACGTAGGTGGAGAACTTGTAGATAGCTTGGACCAAAGTGGTATAAGTGGATCAGCTTGAAGAGCATATAAGGAAAGACTCGAGGTGGATTTGTAATTTAATGTAATATTATGGTTTGTAGAATAATAGCATGTACTAGATAGTGTGAGAAATATAAAGTGGTATTGAGAAATATTTGGAGAATAATTAGCATTGAGAAATAATTTGGAGTCTCAAACATTATATTTGTATTTGTACATAGTAAATCTAGAAGTATTGAGCTTCATATAATGGAGTAGAGTTGTTTATTGAGTGTTTATAGTTATTGTGGCACTCCCAATAAGGGGGGGTGTTGCAGCTCGAGTCAAGGACAACCTATTCAAAAGCTAGTACTTTAGCCACAAAAAATATTTAAGTTATACCAAAGCAAAAATAAGTAACCTTACCTCATTAGCGCCCTTAGCCTTTTTCTGCTTTTTGCCAGCCGGTTCCGGCTCCTTCGCACTGCTTCGTTTTGTCCCCTTTACGGACTCCGCCTTGACATTCTTACCTAACAAAACTGCATTAGCAGCTTCATTAGTTTGAGCAGCCAATTCCACTAAAGGAGACCGGGTGTTCTCTTGTTGAAGATTCTTGACCCGCTTAGCTACGGCATTGGAAATTTTCGCATTAACTCCTGACATAACTGAAAAAAGAAATAATAAAGAGAAAGTTAGTAAAGGAGACTCACTAGGCGGCTGAGGGAGGGCGTAATATTCAAAACCATCATCCGACTCCAACGAATAATCTATTATCCTATGCATATGAACAAAGGCAAAGGAAATATGAGCCAGTGACCAAATCCTCCTCTGCAAACGCTCAAACATTTCCACCCAAAAATCCGGATCATCCTTAGGCGCTGTCCACGGAGGCGGTATGGTGAAGTTCCATTGAGTAGGGAAGACATGTGCTTCCTCCTTCACCTTTATATATACAAAAAATTATTTGAAATTCTTCACCGAATCCGACTTCCCGGTGAAAGAATAAAATCCCTTCTTGTGGGAAAAATGCAGGTGATCCTTGCCCTTGTTCATCTTACAAGAGGCCACTCGCATGAAAAAATTGGCATTAAAATCGAGTCCTAAATCAATACATGTCTTGTAATGCCCAATGATGTCGCCCTAGGCGTTCGGATGAATCTGAGTCGGGCATATCTTCCATGTGCTGAGAAGGTCGCATATCCCTGGAGGAAGAGGGTACATAAATCCAAACCATATCTGTTCCAAGTAGATGCTAAACCACCCGGGAGGCGGCTTGTGGACGCGTTGACTCGGAGACGGGAGCATGACCTTGCAATCCCTCATCCATAGAAAAGTCACCCTCTCAAATTCTATATCAACCTCGTGGACGATGGACACCATATCCTCTATACGAGGAGTCATCTTTTTTGTTTTGACCGTCCCCTCGGCAGCCAATCCTAGGAGATCTACTTTGCTTACCTTTGGGAGCCGATCTTTTTGCCCTATAACCTTGGGGTACAACAACCAGAGCCTCATCGTGTACCAATCGCTAGCTTCCCCGGCCAACACTAAATCGGACGAATGTAGTTGTGAGCTCAAGCGGCCTTGTGAGATTCCCTCCTCTCGTCAGTCGCATTTCTTCCTACGCGGTCAATCCTCCTGGCCGCTCTCTTAACCCTAATGTTAGGACGAAAGTCAGTGCGGTCTATGTTAACGTAACATCTTGATACCAATTCAAGTAACTCGGTGCACAAATTATCAAAAGCCCTATAGTGTGAGTCGCTACTCGCTGAAGACGAAGACATGATCGCCTAAAAAGGAACAACCGCCTAGAACAAGTTAGATTCGTAAGACACCTATCGTAAAGTATGTAAGCTATATTTCAGCCGGGAGGAGTAATCCTAAATTCTTTCCCAAATTACCAAGTTCATCAGGTTCATATATTTAATTATCCCACGACTTAGCAAACATTCATCTTAGACCAGCAAAACACTCTTCCATTTTCATTCCAAACATTTTTAGAATTCAAAATTTCAACAAACAACAAACAACATATTCAGATGATTTTCAGTTACAAAGCATACGAGCATGCGAAGTCTAAAATAGTTCCTAAAAGAATCAGGGAAGTATTTGCACAACAATCTTGAGCAAGGCAAATACAAGTGATCAAGAGTAGAAAAGACTTTCAAAGAACTTACTTGTTGAGTAAAACGGAAAGGAAGAAGCTGCTAGAAAATGCACTTCGCCGAAAAATCGTCCAAGAACTTCTCGCCGGAAATCGCCAAAGAAAGCCTTTTAATAGATGAAGAGAGAGTGAAAATGATAAATTGAGTTTAACCTGTGTTTAAATAAAGGGGAACAAAAGATGAAGAGTCACTTATCATTATTACCTTGCCACGTGGCAAGCAGTCATGAGTGGGTTTCGAATTTCAAAAATTGGAAATTGCCGCCCGAAATACGAAGAGATGCAAACTTTCAGAGGAAGTCTACGAAATGCATGAACCAGAATTAACCACATCACGGGGACTCATTCGCTCAAATCATGACGGATTACAACCCCCTGAAGCACTAAAGAACTTCTCACACTTATGGGGAGGCTTCTGATAATCTTACAAAATATACTTGCCCGTCTCGGGCATCGAGACCGGGTCAACTTGGATCGAATGGTCTTATTTTCGAGCAAGTAACGGACCCCTTAGCTTCTCAAGACCGGCTCAAGCAATAGCCCAGCCAAGATCTATTGAGACAGGGTCCTGAACCGGCCCACAACCGACTCGAAGTAGAGTCCACCTCGCTTTAACACGGATAGAATCTTCTAGAAGGTTCCATGATTAAATGCATATGTTCCCCCACTGCCTAATTTAAGATAAATAGGAAGGTTATCCCTTTGCATAACAAATAAACAGGAAAGATCCTCATATAAAGGAAGTAAAGACCAAATAGGATCCTTCACTAAAATGGATTCTCACGGCAATATAAGCAATAATTCTATGCTAGATAAGGATAATTTTTACATTCATTCATAATCAAACAAAGGTTCCTAATTATTAATTAGGTCAACCCAAACACTATATAAAGACCCTTAGGTCAGAATCAAAGGTACAGTAAAACCTCTATAAATTAATAATGTTGGGACCGAAATACTTTATTAATTTAGGGAGATATTATTATATCGATAAATTAATAATTTATTAATTTAAAGAGGTTTTACGTACGACCTTAAAATTGCCAAGTCCAATGTACATTCACAAATTAATTGAATTTATCAATTTCATTGTTTTTGAATAAGTAAAAAGTTAGTTCATGGTACCAACAAATAAATTACAAAAATAAGTTTCAAGGCACATTTCTTCTCCATGTACACTAAACATGGTCAGAAATTGATCACTATAAAATGTTCATTGAAAATTTTTAAAATCACATCAGCTATGGCTCCTAAACTAAAAGGAGTTTAAAAATCAACCATGACCAATCAACAACGAAAATTGTTACGCGAGTATAAGAGAGATCACTAAGGATGCACTCAACAAGATTTGGTGCAGTGGGTTGACAAAACTTTCAATTTGAAAGTTAGTCAAGAAACAATATCAAACTTTTTGTTGCAATACGAGAAGACAATGCCCCAACTCTTAAGTGCAATCATGAGATTTAAAGATGAACTCAATATAGATTTGAAGTTCTAAAAAAAACAAGTGATTATAGATTCATTTTTACTAGACAATCTTAGAATTTAGAATCTTTTAGTAATTATTAATTTATAGTTTCTTTGGGACCAATATATATATACTGGAATTTCAAAAAAGTTATTATCTTATTATTTTATCGATTGAGGTCCAATTTTGTATTGATCCCAAGTTAGGACTGAACAAATTATTAATTTTATTTAGGTTATTAATTTATCGAGTATTAAGTTATAGAAGTTTTACTGTGCACACATTCTCGAAACTCAAGCACTCTTCCTACATTCTATTAAAACCCCTTTTCTGACTTAGTCATCAAAGGATCCCCCATAAAAAAATTACCGATCTCTCCTAAGCTCGCTCGTATCTGTTTTATAAATTCATTATTCTTAATTTGAAATTGTGAGATAAACAATTCTATACTAAAATATGGATATTTTGATACTATTTTTTTCATTGATATGGTAGGATAAGATAATAAAAATATAGAATATTTTATTATCTTCGGTTAATTATACGTGGTGGCCATTGTTGACCCCTTGTCACTGTGCTTTATACAGGGTCCCAAAAATATCAAGAATGAGTCTCTATACCACAATGATCAGATAGTGAAATGGATTAATGTCCTCCGGTTCTTAAAAAAGTTTTTTTTATTATTTAATTCAATTCAATTCAATAAAATTCAATTATATATAATTATAAATATACTTTAAAATAAATTTAATTTAATTTAATTCAATTCATTTTATTTTAATTTAGTTAAATTTAATCCATTTTATTTCAATTCATTTCAATTCAATCCAGTGAGTTAAATTAACCTCTTATAATCTTCTAACTATACCGACATAACTAAACTTAATTAAAAATAAAACACCCTCATCCTAATAGGACAAATTCAGTTGACCTGTGAAATCCCCATTTTATCCCCAACATGCACCCCTATAACATATAATATGCTATAACCTTAGTGTATCCCCGCACAACAACATGCTTTAAAATAATCATCTTCTTCCCATTAGCTACTTAAAAACTAAACCCCCCAAATCAAACCATCCCATTTCCAAATCACCATGGGCACTCTTGAGCTACAAACACCCATCAAAACCACCTCCGGCGACCCCGAAAAACCCGTCTCCACCACTGAAGACGAAGACGTTTCACCCATCGAAGAAGTCCGGCTGACCGTCTCCAACACGGATGACCCGACCCTTCCAATATGGACATTCCGGATGTGGTTTTTGGGCCTGTTATCATGTTGCCTTCTTTCTTTTTTAAACCAGTTCTTTTCTTACAGAACAGAACCTCTTGTTATAACCCAAATCAGTGTCCAAGTTGCAACACTTCCTGTGGGCCATTTCCTGGCTGCTGTGTTGCCTTCAACCAGGTTCCGAATCCCGGGTTTCGGGTCGAAAACGTTTTCGATGAACCCGGGCCCGTTTAATATGAAGGAGCATGTGTTGATTTCGATATTTGCTAATGCTGGAAGTGCATTTGGGAGTGGATCTGCTTATGGTGTTGGTATTGTTACAATTATTAAAGCTTTTTATCGGAGGAAAATTTCTTTCTTAGCCAGTTGGATTCTCGTTGTAACTACTCAGGTAATATTATTGATTTTGATTATTGAAAAAACATTAAAAAAGTTTCTTGCTTTTCAATTTTGATTCAAAGCTGGAAGCAAAAAGCTGTTCTTTTTATTTTTCTGGGATTCCAAAAGCTGCAAAATGTCTCATTAGAAAAAAAAAAAGTTTAATTTTTTTAAAAGGAAATAATTTGCCAATTTTTATTATTTAAATTGTGAATTTTATTCGCCGGACGGGTCGGATTTCGTTAGGCTTTTAACTGAAAGTATTATCCTAAGTCCGATCCGGCCCACACTTTAAAAACTTGGGCTTGTGCCAGGCTTACGGGTCATTTTTAAGCCCGTAGATAATTTTTTTATTTTTTTTATGAATTAAAAAAAAATAAATTAATAAAATTATGTGTAACTACATTATTTATTTAAAGTTTTTAATATATCACGTAACTTATTCTATTTAAATTTAAAAATTCATTACTTTAAAATATAAAAGTTAAAAATAATTATTTAATATAATATATAATATATAAAAAAATTTAAATTATTATTTTTAAATCAGATTTAAATGTTTATATAAAAATTAAGTCCAATATATAAAACTTTCGATCTTTAACGGATTCAAATTAGATTTAAAAATAAAATAGTTGTCCAATAGATTGAGCGGGAAGCGGGCCCGTGCACAGATATACTGGACCAAAAAGTTGCTTTTAAAAAACAAAAAGCACTTTGGTAGGCTGTTGCTGGAGTAAATAATTGCAAATGAAAGATTTTGATTGGGTATAGATTCTTTTTTCTCAAAAAGTGAAAAAGAAAAGAAGAATCTCGGATATGGTAGTTAGGGATGATTATGGTTGCAAGTTGATAAAAAGGGGTCCAACTTGTGCTTTTTAATCTTCCAATAAAATTACAATCATTTTTTAAAAAGATGATGGTTAATTATTTTAAAGAGAACACATGATGTGACCCAATGTCTGTAAAGTGGGAATTAGTTTACTTATTAGTGCAAAGCATGTGATTAAAAATTTTAAATTAAGGTGGATTAAGAGAATGCTAATGGAAGTATGGTGATTAGGTGTTGGGTTACGGTTGGGCTGGTCTACTAAGAAAATATGTGGTGGAACCTGCCCATATGTGGTGGCCTAGCACTCTTGTTCAAGTCTCCCTCTTTCGGTACGTTCCTAGTTTTACTTTTGCGTTTCTGTGGTTCTCGGGAACACGAAGATCATCGTCGTTGAATGATTTGCATATCAATCATTATACCGAGCAACCAATTATTCAACAATACAGACCGTTTGTTTTCGGTTTCATGTTTAGTTCACATTCTTTTGTTATACCATCCATTTATAATCAAGCTAAGAGTAACTGTTCGATCAGTTTTACCACGACCCAACAATGGCTACGGGATGGTTTAGCTTAAAAATGAATTCAAACAAAAGGCTATGGCGACATAATGAAAGTGTAGCAAAGACCCTAAAAAATGTTGCAAAAGACCTTGAAAAGAGTTGCAAAAACCTAAAAAGCGTTGCAAAAGACCCTAAAAGCTTCACAATACCGACCGGAAGTTTCTATTACGGGCTGAAATAATCTAGAATAATTCTAAAGCTATTCTAATCGATTTAGCTCAATGATTCGGAGATGTTTATATGTCAAATTATATATTTTTTTACTCATGTAAATTAATGTCTAAATAATTTATATTTTAAAAAAATTAAAAAACCAGTAAAATCCACACTAATTATACCGATAATACGGCATACTAAAATATGTACCGGTATGATATCTAGTACAGTTCTAATAACATTGGTTAAAACATACACCATCGTAACTGTTTCATTCAGTGTGAGACTCGAATTCAAAATTTTGTTTAATAACAGCAGAGCTCCTAGTACAAACCAGCAAATTATGATTATTTTTCTGTAAAGTTAAGTTTTCATGAAGTTATAGAGATAGACATCATGTTTGAGAAAAAAAAATAATTATGCATATTTAGTTTAACTGTTACTATTTATTACTGCAGTTGCTAATATTTTTTCCATTCTCTATCAATAGAAAACATCTGTTTAATAATTATAACGAACCACTAAAAATCTTTAAAAAAACAATAAACTGTTTAGGAAGCTCCCAAGTCAGCTCTATTCTTTGACTTATTTTCAATTTATTTTAATTTAATTTAATATAATTTAATTTTAATAATTAATATTCAATAATCAGATATTATTCTTTTTTAATTTATAAATAATAATATTAAAATAAATTTATTTTAATATAAATTTATATATATAATATTAAATTAGATTGATTATAAATTAAAAAAATAGTAATAATAGTGATGTCTATCTCTCTATTCTTGAAAAGATAGTAATAATAGTGATGTCTATCTCTCTATTCTTGAAAAGATTCTTATCAAGCTTATCTTAAAGTATATATATTATTACCAATATTCAACTCAATAAGTATTAAAAGTATAATATATTTTGTCCGGACTCCAGAGTGGACTTATCCAATGAAAAACTATGGCAGACATATCACTTCTTTAGTCTATCTACTAATATTACTATTTTTTCCTCAAAATTTAATAGCCTGACTAGATTGACTACCAGCCAAAACTATGACTTAATCAAGACAATAATTAGTCCCAGTGGCGTACAAAGACAATGATCGAAGATAGTCTATTTAAAAAAAAAAGTTTTGACATATAAATTATAATAAATAATAAATAAAAAATTTATTTTATACTAATTTTTTTATTTTTTTATATAATTTAATATAATAAATATTAAATATTATTTATTTAATTTTTTATATATAAATAATTAAATAGAAGATCAACTCATTAAATTAATTAATATTTTAATAATTAATTTAATAATTAATTTAAAATTTAAATATTAATTATGAAAGAAAAAATTTAATAAATAATTAATTCTTTTATATTACAATTCACTATAAAATAAATAATCTATTCTAGCTAGTCACTTAAAATATATTATCTATTTTTAAAATTATTAACATATTATCAATATAATTATCTATTTTATATATCATATAATTCTAAGCTTTAATATGCACTCATCTTTTCTATTTCATTGACTATTGATTTTGTCATTTTCTTTTGGGACGTCTTACACTCTAAACTAGAGTCAACGTTTTAAAGTCAGCCAGAGTATATTACTGAGATGTGAAAAGTAATATTTATTAAAATTAATAAAATATTTATTAGACTGTTAAAATTATTAATTTATTTTTTATATTTTATATAAAAATTTATTTTATTTTTAATTACTATTTATAATTAATGATCTCTCTTAATTAATATAAAGATAAATTAAAAAAAATATGATAAAAAATGCATTGAAATTTTAAAACGTCAAAAATCAAATAAAAGTCAAAGCGTCAAATTTTTGGAAATGGAGGGAATATATTTTAATTCCACTTGCAGGGTTCAATCAAATTGGAAAAGTACTTTGATGTCAATGGTAACATATTTGATTTGTGTGACTTTCTTTTACTGCAAAGTTCAATTAATGCAATGTTTTTACGGAAAAATTGTTTTGAAGCTGTGATATATCCGATGTTAAAATCATTTAAACCCGAATAACACCAACTTTAAGGGCCGGCTTGGTTGTGCTCATTTCAGCTACGCTACTTAAAAGTTTGGTTCTCAAGCTTTCCCTAAAAGCACAACCGATTTGAATTTGAAAAAAAAAAAAATAAATCACACAGTTTCTAATTAATTAGTACGAATGATCAACATGTGTTGTTCAAAGCCAAAAATATGTAGTTTGCTTAAAAGTTTGTGAGAACAACTTATTGAGAGCTTGAGAAGCAATACCAAACAAGCCCTAAGCAGAATTATCACCATTTCTGCTGTAATAGTTCATGTTTTATGATTATATTCCCAGCACTTACAAGTGCCGAAGCTACACTCTGTAGCAGGTGGCTCTCAAGACAGGCTACTATAAGTAACTGCCTTGTGAGGGCTCGTAGCCACATGGATAGTAAAGTGCACCTTTAAAATTTTCGTATTTTGTTGATCAAGTTTCTATCTTTTTAAAACACTGGGCCCTTAAACTGCAATATTTGATTTAATTGAGCTCTTTCAAAAGTTCAGGACTCAGCCGTGCATTTTGCTAAATACCAGCTAATATCTACACATAATTTTGCAGGGCTTTGCACGAAAAAGACGACAAAACCCAAAGAATGACAAGAGCAAAGTTCTTCCTAATAGCACTAGTATGCAGTTTTTCATGGTATGCAGTTCCAGGCTACCTATTCACAACACTGACAAGCATTTCATGGGTATGCTGGATATTTTCAAAGTCAGTGACAGCACAACAACTCGGCTCAGGCATGAGAGGACTTGGTCTTGGAGCTGTGAGCCTCGACTGGTCAGCTGTAGCATCGTTCCTATTCAGTCCCCTAATTAGCCCTTTCTTTGCTATTGTCAATGTTTTTCTAGGCTATGTTCTGATAATCTACATCGCTATTCCTATCGCTTACTGGGGCCTAGATTTGTATGATGCAAGCAAATTTCCAATTTTCTCCTCACACTTGTTTACTGCTCAAGGCCGAAAGTACGACATTACAGCCATTGTTGATGACAAGTTTGAGCTTGATCTTACTAAGTATGAGCAGCAAGGTCGAATCCATTTGAGTATGTTTTTCGCTCTTACTTATGGTTTTGGTTTCGCTACCATTGCCTCGACTCTCACACATGTGGCTTTGTTTTACGGAAGGTAATCTAATAACTATCAAGCTTATCTACATGATATCAGTTTGAATTCAGCTAAATTGGCAAGCAATAGAAAGAGTAGCACTATAATTTAATGGCCATGAAAAGATATAATGACTACTAAAAGATGGTCTAATCTAATACATCGGGACCCCTGAACTTGGCTCTATACGCCCATTTGCCCCAGGCTTTCAAAAGTTCCAGTTTCCTCCTTGAACTTTGAAAAAATCCATCAATATTCCCCCTAGATGCCACATGTCAATTCTGTTGGTTTGACTTCTCATCCAAAAATGTTAATTTCCTGATTTTTCTCTCTCCAACCAGAAGCTAACACACGGCATTCATGAGGTTAGGAGGTGCACTTTAAACAAGTTCAGGGGGGCACATAGGCGTTCAGGGCCAAGTTCACGGGGTCCCAATGTATTAAGCCTTAGAAGATTGATAATAAGAAGCACCTTGACAATTCAATTGGGAAATTTTTAATTGAATATATTAATGTTATGAGCTACATTCAACAAATTTCACAGGGAGATAATTGGACGATATCGTGCTTCACATAAGGGCAAGGAGGATATACACACAAAATTGATGAAAAGATATAAGGACATACCTTCCTGGTGGTTTCACTTGTTACTGGCTGTGACTATTGGAGTTTCACTTGTTCTCTGTACAGTCTTGAAAGATCAGGTTCAGATGCCATGGTGGGGACTTCTCTTTGCTAGTGCTATGGCTTTCGTCTTCACCCTTCCTATCAGCATCATAACTGCCACAACGAACCAGGTAACTCAATTAGCAAATCTGGATCAGTTAAAAGACAATAAACTGAATATAGATACTTCAAAATAACAGATAAACTGGTTATAGCATTCCATTTTATTTTGTGCAGACACCTGGCCTGAACATAATCACAGAGTATGTTATGGGTATCATATACCCGGGAAGACCAATAGCCAATGTATGCTTCAAAACCTATGGTTACATAAGCATGGCTCAGGCCGTCTCCTTCCTCAATGATTTTAAGCTAGGGCACTACATGAAGATACCGCCAAGATCAATGTTCCTTGTTCAGGTACATTAATTTCTTTTCTTATCAATCTTTTGCACCATTGGCAATGGCACCAAACCAAATGTTTCAAATGCTGAGGTTTCAACTTAAAATAAAGGCCAAATATATCAGCAGCTTCTCCAAGTTGGCACGTTTTACCTACTTCCCCACTGAACTTTGAAAAGATCCTTGTAGCTCCCGAAACTTTCAAAAAGCGCACCAGTTTACCCCTTAACACCACATGTCAGCTTCAGGTTGGTTTGACTTTTCAAATATGTCATTTTTCTTATTTTTCTCTCTCAATCAGAACCTGACACGTGACATTTGGAGGGACAAACTGATGCAATTTTGCCAAGTTGAGGGGGTTACATTACAGGGACCTTTTAAAAGTTCAGGAGGGTAGCAGGTGAAATGGGACACGTTGGAGGAGTCATCGATGCATTATGCCTAATTTAAAATAATCAAATCTATGACCTATATATATGTTTTTATTACAATGCATCTATCACTTCAAACTAGAGTCACTGATATATATTATTTGTACATCTCTCGATTTGGGCATGCTTAGTTCATTGGAACAGTGATTGCTGGAACGATCAACCTTGCTGTCGCATGGTGGCTGCTGAGCTCCATCAATAACATATGCCAGGATGATCTGCTTCCCCCTAATAGTCCATGGACATGCCCAGGTGACCGAGTCTTCTTTGATGCTTCGGTTATATGGGGTTTGGTGGGACCTAAACGAATCTTCGGTAGTCTAGGAAACTATACAGCAATGAATTGGTTCTTCCTTGGTGGTGCAATTGGACCCATTATAGTTTGGTTAATGCACAAGGCATTCCCAAAGCAATCTTGGATTCCCCTAATTAACCTTCCAGTTCTTCTAGGATCAACTGGATCAATGCCACCAGCAACAGCAGTGAACTACAACTCTTGGATCATAGTAGGAACGATTTTCAATTTCTTCGTGTTTCGTTACAGAAAAAAATGGTGGCAGAGATATAATTACATTCTCTCAGCAGCTCTAGATGCTGGAGTGGCTTTCATGGCAGTGCTGTTGTACTTTTCTGTAGGTATGGAAGAAAGAAGTATAGATTGGTGGGGCACACAAGGGGAACACTGTGGTTTAGCAACTTGTCCAACAGCCAAAGGCATAAATATTGATAATTGTCCAGTGAACTAATTGCCGTTCTGTTGTTAATGTTATGTTTCTTCCCTCTGGTAAAGAAATTACGGAGTAAATATATCATATGATAGAAAAATAGAAGCAAAGCAACAATGAAATATACATTTGGAGCAATCATATTTACCGCAAGTTTATATGGAATTTTAATGTTAATTCAGTTAATATGCAAGTGTTATTTCATTTTACATAGGACTAATGCATCAGTGGCTCCTCCAACTTGTCTCATTACACCTACTGCCTCCCTGAACTTTGAAAGGGTCCCCGTAATTCCCTCAACTTGGCAAAAATGCACCAGTTTGCCACTGAATGCCACATGAAGAAAAATCAGGGAAGTGACCTCTTTGAAAAAACAAACCAACCAAAATCTGACACGTGGCGTTAAGGGAGTAAACTGGTGCACTTTTGAAAGTTGAGAGAGCTACGGGGATCTTTTCAAAGTTCAGGCAGAAAGTAGGTTGAATGAGACAAGTTAGAGGAGCCACTTATGCATTAAGCGTTTTACATATAATGGAAGCAAAACCAGAACATTCCCTTGTACAAGACAACCAATATAATGCATATTTTACCATAATCATGATGCTTAATCTAAACGCCACTGATTATACTCATCCATTCGTATGATAAAGGAGCTGGAACGTGGTGAGCCGCCTCCACCATATGCCTTCATGTTCAGAAAATAAAGAGCGACTTGCTGAAACTGAAAACAAAATAACGAATACAGGAAGATGATATCTCGTCATTTGGTAACAGATCATACCTTGGAAACTTCAAGGGTATCAGTAGCACTATCTGTACTCCTCAAGCACATTTTAAGATTATTCCGTTGCTTGTAGACTACAGCTCCTATTGGCCTGTTAAGGCATACAGTCTTAGAAAAATGTCCAACCATGCTACATTAGCAATAAACTATTCCAATATGCTCATGGTTGTGGCAACAATCAGTAGGAATTTAAACACATTATAAGTAGTAATTGACTCAATTAAGGGCCAGTTAGGCTGTGCTTTTCCAGCCCGCTTTCCTGAAAAGCTCCATTTTCAAGCCTTTCCTATAAGTACCAGATTTGATTTTGGAAAAAAACAAATTAGACAGTTCCTAACTAACTAGTATGAAGGACCAAAATGTGCTGTCCAAAGCCAAAATATGTAGCTCTATTAGAAGTTTGTGAGAGCAACTAATTGGGACAACAGTTTGCCCTAAAGATAATCTTGGCCTAGATGCACTAATAATGACATTACCTTAGACCAGCTTCAGCACTTTTTACACTTAGTTGCCTGCCAATTTCATCACTTAATTTGGAATTCCCATCTGCTCTTACTGCCTGTAATTTTGGAACAAGACCAAATAAGGAAGCACAGATGTCAACTGGAAAGTATTTGAAGCAAAATTTGCTGGCTCTAGGAATGTTATGGAGAAAATGGTATGCATCGATAAGCAGGATAAATTTAATACAAAAGATGTTTCTAGAATGAGAGATGTCTTTTTACCAGGCACTCCCCATAAAATCCTCTACCCAGCCGAATTTTGAAAACTTTATCCAGCATCTTTCGTGCTGAACACTCACTAGAATAAATATTTGAGTTTCCTTTGGCAATCAAATCAGTGGAATTTATCTTCAATAACTACAGGGGGCAATTCAGAAGGAATTCAGTCTTCATTAAAATTTCAATTGAAGAGCCCATAATATATACAAGACACAATGTAACATATACACACAAAATCGATTATAATTCACGGCAACAAACCTCTTGATACATGAATGGGTTACTAATGCAATTTATCCTTGAGCGCCATTCACTTAGTCCAGTATTAAAAGCTCCAACATCTGGTAAGCTCCATCGGCGAAGATCCACATCTTCAATGTACTTAAGAACCATTTCAAAGCGTTCTTGGTCTTCTGCATTCAACAATCTGGAAGCTTCCTCCTAGTTTTATATCAACAGAAATGAACTTCCACTTCAATAAATTCTTACTTATAAAACAGTCCTAGCAAATTATAGCCGTTCTTGAGGGCACAGAGTAGAAAGGGCCCAATATAAATTCGTCAGCCTTCTTAATTTATAATTTGAAATGTAAACATTAAGGGCTTGGTTCGCGGAAATCCTATTCAGTGGAATAGAAATATAAATGTATGGAAAGATGTCAAACACGACACATTATTCATCTAGAATCCGTCGACGCATGGAAAAGGTTAGGAAAAGTTTTTCCATGCGTTGACGGAATCTAGACATACACTTTACTATATTTGGCATCTTTCCATTCATTTCTATTTTTATTCCACGGAATAGGATTTCCGCTAACCAAACGCCACCTAATTGGATTTAGAACAAATGATATTTCTCTCACAGAATTTGGTTAAATGTTTCTTTTTAAAAAATAATAATAAAGAAAAACCTCATCCCACCCCCCATGTGGACTCGAACTTGTGACCTCTGGGATCACAGCTTCAAGGCTCAACCACTAGGCTAAGACGTTTGCCACAAATTTGGTTAAATATTGTAAGTTCAATTCATAACTTCTTCAAAATATTAATATTTTATTATAATGTTCTAAATTAAAGGTTTTCTTTTTCTATTTACCATATTTATTTGTCTAGTGTCCTAAAATGTTAAGACCAACCTCCTAGTAAAAAGGGCCTCGATTTGCCCATAGCCGCCCAGCAAGCTAAAAAGGGGCTTGTATCACATTTAAGAATTAATAGAGATAATTACTTTACTTACATTAGGAGACTTCATTTCTGAAAGCTTGGAAGAGAAATAGTCATAGACAGCAATAGAACTACTCTTCTCAAAATCAACATGAAATTTGACTCTCTCAGGACACTCTTCTATACAGGAAATCCTGGATGGTACTGATTTCCGGTGATCAAAACCTATTACCCTACAAATGAAAACCAACGAAATTGGCTACTCAGTTTGAAAACAAAACAATTATCAAGAGGCGGAAATCAAAATGCTCTTACTCGCACAATGATTGCTGAGAAAGCCGATCAGCAAATCCCCGCGGACCGAGAAAATCAAGGAGGTAACATCTTTGAAGTCCATCAAGCCGCAAATCTTCAACCCTGAAATAATTAAAAAATTAAGTAAATTACAATACATGATAGCCATAATCGATAATGCGACTACTTTCGAGGATAGCGACCTGAGGGGCTCAACGGAAGAGAACGGAAGGATAAGGCAGGGCAGATTGAGGCGAGAGTGGAAGAGATGAGCAATGAGAGCAGCGAAAGCACCGGAGAAAGAAGGGTAATTGTAAAGGACCAAATTTGGGGTATTCTCTTCCCTTGCTTTTGCTAGGGCTTCTAAAGCAGCGTCTGATCGGAATCCATGAGCTCCGCCTTGAATTGGAGCCAATGTGGTAGTGAAGGTTGCTCTGTATTTCCATGTTCCGCGAAGGAAGTACACCATTGGTATCTCTCGTCGGTGTTGTCTGTTTGTTCACATAGAAGAGCGATTTGACTGTTGTATATTGAATTTGGATGAAATGTGAAGGGGGCGTTTGCAAGTTGTTGAGTAACTATGGGTTCGCTTTATTTTTACCATAGTTTATCGCTATAACCGTTAAATTTAACTATTAAATTTAACTTTACTCCGCTAATCTAAATTGAAACTATGTTTGGTTTTATTCCAGCTACACTGGTATACTTTGGTCTAATTTTAGTTTGATTCAGTTATATTTGATTCAATGACAAAACAAAATTATACTTTGTAGTATATTTAAGTATTGTAATACATTAATCACATAGTAGAATTGTTACAAAATATGCTCAACAAAATCAAATATGTTAGAAATAAAGTGAATATAAACAAAAACTTAAACAATAGATAATGAATATGAAGAAGATGTAGAAGAAATAAATAATGCGTATATTATATCATCATCATTATTTCATAAAATAAGTTTATATTTATAGATAAATACAGGAATTGGTAGAGACATATGTTACACAATACTAGTGGAGATTTATGTATAACATCAATGAACATCAATATTAATTGATGGATTAGTAAAATTAATTTCTAACACTCTCCCTTTGATGTCCATAATTGCGAACGAGACACTGCCTTATTAAAACCTTACAAGAAAAACTCTGTGGGACAAAACCTGTGATAAGGGAAAAAGAGTACAATGTTTGCTCCCCTTGTTCGCAAGAATATTGAAGATGTCTGAGACGACACATTTCGATTTGATAACCCACCTTTTTGAAAGTTGTAGAAGGTAAAGCCTTGGTCAAGACATATCTTTGAGCTGACGCATCCCAATATTACCCACAAATCTTTTGAAAATAGAAGCAGGTAGGTACTTAGTGAAAAATTATGTTGGATTGTCATTTGATCTAACTTTATAAATGTCAACTTGGGCCGTCTTCGTGAGATCATGATTTATGAAAAATTTAGTGAATTGTGTTTTATTTTATCTTCTTTCATGTAGTCTTCCTTCAAATTAGCAATGCATGCACCATTATCTTCTAAATTTTCGTTGTATCTTCCTCGGCTATTGATTTACCACATGCACGTCCAAATTGTCTGAACCATGCATATATATTTTCAACTGTATTGAATAAAATTCTCATTTGCGGTACTTTTCCTGCAATTTTAGTCATTGAGAAATTTTTCATGTAAACATCATTAGGTAAGCTGTAACAACATTCATCAAGTGCATATTAACTTTTTGTTTCACTAAAAAAAAACATGAAAAAATTATTGCAGCTACCACAAGAGAATAAAATAATAAAGATATGTAAGGACGTAAACTATATAAAATATAGTACAAGAAAGATAGAAAAGATTATACAAATAATATGTATACTTTCATACTATAGAAAAAAAATATGGTCTGTAACCATTTTATCTATATTCCATCTATACTCGGTACTTATATAATTTATTTGAATATCCACATTTAGTTAAAGCATCAACTTTAGGTATTCGCACTTCAAGTGCTATTACTTTTGCAGGAAGTGTATTAGTACATATATCCTCAATGGGATTATTTTTTTCGAGAATTTCTATTTCAAGGATTTTTATCCTTTAAATCATTAGGTCATCCACGCTTCATGCGAGTTATAGCGCTATTTCTAATTTGAATGTTGAGTGCTATTTCTAATTATTCTTCAGGAATTTCATTTTTCATTCCATTATAGGATCCATATAAATTAACAATGAAGCATTAGATAAATTTGTCTTTTCCAAAATTGTCTTTTTACTTTTTCCCTCTAATTTTGGGAAAATGCTTTCATCAAAATAAAATTTGCAATCTTTGCAAAAAGCATATTACTTTATAAAGGCTCAATTAATCATTGATGGAGATTTATATCCAATATAAAATAATAATCTCCTCGAAGGATCCATTTTAATCCGTTGTTATGGAGTTATATACGCATAAATTGCATAACAAAAAACTCTTAGATGAGAAGTAATGGACTTATCACTAAAGCTAAATGTAAGGGAAAAATAATCATAATAGCTTGTTGGTCTTAAACTTATATTGCATATCCTCATACAAATGCAAAAATATTTGTTCGCATAATCATAGTCATACAATTAAATGTAGACGTTTAGTACATGGTTCTATTATACCATTTTAAACTTGTACATATTCTACAGGATGTTCATATTTTGATCTCAATTGACATACAAAAGCATACATGTGGGTTGTGACCATTTAGTTGAAGCATCAACTCTAGGTGCTTTTACTTCTTCGGGTAGTGACCATTTATTCCACATATATCACACAATATGCATTTTGAAAATATCGAAGACTCGTTTACAACCTTATTACTGGAAGGTTTTATAATCAATTTTTCGTGCGAACAATCAACATAAAATCATTCATTATTTTGAAGAAACTACAGGTTCTTCAGTGGATGCCCATGCGCATTATCCATTATTTTTCTCATCATTATCGAACCAGGATTGCCTAGTCGATCGTGCCAAATTTTATGAATATCTCGCATATAAACTTCAAGTTTACAGCTAAACTGGCCAGAAAATATATATACCATGAAGACATTCTTTAATGTCTTTACTATAATATTCATTTATGTGAATACTTTAAAACTCCATATGTGATAAATTGGGAAATATAATACATTATTCATAATAATCATTCCATTGGTAGTTTAAAATTGGTTATTCCGAATCATTCAATAATTTATTTGTCCCTTTAACACATAAAATTAGCTCTTCCAGAGCATGCAACAATTTTTTTAGTACCTTAATACTAGCTCTTCTGGAGCATTGGACAAATTTTATCCCCTTGGTACATTAATTCTGGCTCTTCAAAAGCATTTACAAAATGTGTTACTCGATATAATGGTAACATTCATTCCAGTTATTTTCATTATAATATTTGGCTATTTTCAATATATAAAATTGCTTCGTTAGCCTTGACATCAATAAATATCGGAAATAATTCATTTCCTTTTATCAAAATATCAATTCGATTTTCCACTTCTAATGGTTATTAGGCCTCGATTTAATTTTGCACTTCTAATGGTCATTAGGCCGTAATTCGATTTTCCATTTTTTGGTGGTTATTAGCTAGGCCTTAATTTCATTTTTCACTTCGGGGGAAAATTATTTATGAATTTTATTTTTCCACTTTTGGTGGAAAACTGCTAGCAAGTCTAATACCTTCGAATGGTAATATATCTCATTTGAAAGACTTTTACAAAAAGATATTCAGAATCTTTTATAGTCGACTATAACAAGTATTATACAAAAATGTTCCTCAATCCCTTATATCATAGTTTATAGGGAAATTCCTCAGAAATTCTCATCGACGATCCTATAGAAAGAACTCCAAAAATTATTCGATGATTCCGGATGAATTGATTCTACAAAGTACAATAAAGATATCAATATTTAAATTTAATAAAAATAAATTTGAATTTAAAAGGACAATAATAATAAAATTGAAAATAGAGAAGAAAAACTTCCTCATCGATCAAATCCATGAATCTTCATAATGTCCATTACTACAATATAATAATCATTGTACCGAATGATATTCTTGTTGGTATTGGCCACAGAGCAAACTCGTACTGATAACGTGTTAGAAATAGAGTAAATATAAACAAGAACATAAACAATAGATAATAGATATGAAGAAGATGGAGAAGAAGCAAGTAATGTGTATATCATATCAACGTCTTTATTCCAAGAAATAAGTCTATATTTATAGACAAATATAAGAATTAGTAGAGATATATGTTACACAACACTAATACAGACTTATGTATAACATCAATGAACATAATACTAATTAATGGATTAATAACATCAATTTCTAACAAAATAAATATATTTCATATTTTATCACATTCACACTAATAAATAATTGTGGAAGTAAAAGTGACTCTTCAAGTAATAAGAGTCCAAATTTAACAAAGAAATAAAAAATATTTTTTTTTAAAAATAAAAAATATATTTGTCATATTCAACATTCTCAATTTAATAACTAGTCTAAAATAACAACAATAAACTTCAGGCACTAACAAGTAATAAATTATAATAAATTATGGTTTTGGAACTCGGTTCAGACCGAATTTAACTGAAATCAGTACATGATTCAGTCCGATTTTAAGTAGTTTTATAGAATGTTCAGAATCAGTCGTTGACCGATCAAACCTAAGTTCAGACCGTTGACCGAAAACCAGCTGGTCCGATTTCCTAAGTTGGCATCTATTTGTCATCAAAAATAATTTTTTTTGTTAGAGGTGGGGTTGATCTACGCCCTTTCACTTCTAAGTCACCTTCCTTAACCAATTGATCTAATAGAATAATTAGGTGTTATGCTTTCCTTTTTATTTTTATAAAATAGTAATCTAAATTATTTTGATGAAATTATTTATTATTAAAAAAAACTATAATGAATGTAAATAGTTTTTACTTTACTCGGTTTTAATGTATTTCGTGAAATTATATTTTAAATATATTTTTAAATTATAATTTTAAATTATGATTTTGATTTTTTATATATCTAAATAATATGTAAATTTAATTAACATTTCATTATTAGTTTAAAATTTAGTAAACTTAAAAATTAAACATGTAATTTTTTCCCATATTCTGTTTAAAATTCTTAAACTTACGAATGTTACTCTTTAAATGTGCGACTTTCATATATAATAAATCAAATTTTTTTATTATTTTATAAAATACGGTTTAAACTCAACTAAATTCAATTTATTTCAAAATTCACCATATTATATTTTTAGTTATATATTATCTTGTGTTTTATTGTTATTTGAAGTATTCATTTATGAATTATGAACATTAAAAAAATCATTAATTATCAATTTATTGTAATTTATATTAAATGTTTAATGTTAAGTTATTAAAAATATCAATATTTTAATATATTTTCAGAAAATTTGGTTCGATCACTGATTTAATCCGGTTGAACCTAAAATTCATGACCCACTCCCTTCACCAGTTCAAGGACCGATCCGGATCTGACAACCATGTAATAGATTAATTGTTAACTAGGAAATTCGGTTCAGTTTGATTTCCATCAAAAACCCGAAAACCAAATTGAATCCAAATTAGTAGATTCTTACAAACTAAAACTTAACTAAAATGAATTTGGTTCAGTTTGGTTTGATTTTTTTTGTTTCGGTTTCATTTTTTATCAGGTTCTACACAACCCTACTTATAGCAAACACATAGTTCTTACCTTTTCCTTTTCTTATTGTTCGAAGTTTAGTCTCAGTTATGGCTCATTACTCTTCTTTACATATGTGCGAGTACAAAGTTTGTTTTTTAATTTTTGTATAAATACTCAACCTCAGTCTGAACCTGGCCTAATGAATAATAATTCTATTCATTAAATATTTATATACAGGTGAAGATTATGGTGACTTTGTTTTTTGTAAAGTTAGAGTTATCATGCCTTTTGTCACCATTGGATTAGTGGAATGGAATTCAATCCAATGATACAGTGGCAAAGTAAGGAAAAAATAAAGTCACCGTAGAATAACCCTTATATAATATATATAATAATTGTATTAGATTTTTATATTTTAATAAACTAAACTCTTACCATATATCTTACTAATTATTTAGTTATTTGAGTAAAAAATATAATTATATCTAAGACTTAAACATATGTATATAAAATTTACATTTTATACTCTATTTAGTTTACGCAGAAATTTAAACTAAAAATTATTTATAAGCCTTAGGCCGAACTTGAAAATGACCTCTTAAATCTGACCCGAATCCAGTCCAAATTTAAAAGTTTACAATGTTGACCCGACCGAGCATCTTTTACCAAATGGGCTTTTACAAAAACCACTTCCTCCATAAAATAATTTGGCCCCAAGGGTATTATATAGAACACCTCACTCCACAAAATAATTTGGACCAATCCAAAAACAGGGGAAAAGTTACAATCATACGAGCTTCACTAATATCATGTGATTGTTCATGTTTATCTTTAATTTTTTTAATTTGTTTTGCATTTATCTCTCAAACCGTTCATTTTTTCAACATGTCGCTTTATAATTTTTTGTTCGTCTCTTTTTTATCTTCGAAATGACATCTACAGTGATATTTTTTTCCAAAATTCTTTTTAAACTGTCAAATACCCTATCGATATCGAATAGAAGTTGAATAGAAATCTAAAAATGTAGAAGAACTTGAATTCAAAATACTAGATAGATATTTAATAAATCAGAACTTTAAAATATACTTATACAAAATAAATTTTATAATAGAAGTCTAGTAGATGTTCAAAAGATGTCCAATTGCAGATCACGACAATTTGCGAAATCAAAAGACGACAGAAGTCTTGATTGAAAAAGCTCTAGTAGCAATTAATAAAGCACCCGTGGAACTGAGTCTGCGAGCAGCACATATATCATGCTTCCAAATCTAGTACTCAATATGGAAGAGTATTATCTCGGTCTTCAAATTCATAATCTCATCCTACAATAAGATAATTGAAAGTGATGTGGAAATACAATCACCGGTTAATATATATCTATAAAAAAGAATCAAACCACACAATTATTCTTCAATCCGGCTTTAAAGACCAACTTCCATAAACACATTTGGATTGAAGGGGACTCTTTCTTAATTTATTTAATTCTATTTCATTCACAAAAGTTCAATAAGATTAGGACAATGACCGATAATAGCATGATAATCAAATATTTATATGAGGCATTAGATTAGTGGAAACAAAAAATGCAAGTGTTTCTCAAGGGACATATATCAAACATGATATTATTGTCATTTCAAAATAGAAATTAGTAAATGTAGAAGAACTTGAATCAAAACACTAGATAAATTTTTAATAAATCAGAACTTTAAAATATACTAGCATAGATGTCTAACATCAACTTCAAATTAGATTTTTCTAACTAAAAGTCTAGTAGTTATCTGATAGATGTCCAATATATGTCCAATAGATGTTTAATCGCATACGGCTTGAATTGCTAAATTTTCAAATAAATATACACCGACATGGTATGATCTTCAGAAACTGGTTTGCATCAAATTATTAAGGATTAGTGCGAAATCTACATCAACAGAAGATTTTGAGCTAAACTTGAAAAACACAAATGAAGAATACAATCCAAACTTCTCAATTTAAGCAAGAAATAGAGCAAAATCCCATACCCGAAACTCAAAGCAACACTAAACCCAATCAAAGAAACAACACAAACTAACATAACAATTTCATAAAATAACTGTCAAAACTAAGATATATTAACTATCTATTGGATATCTCCTATATGTCTATTGGATATCTATCAGATTCCTAACATATTCAAAATTAACATGATTATAATTTAGGTCACTAGCCAACAAAGATCTTAACCTCGATTCGGAATACAAGCACATTTTCAACACCAAAATTACTTTCTCCACCAGCAGCCTAATTAAATTGGCCATTAATAACAAAACGAAACGATTTCATAAAAAAACTGTCAAAATTAAGATATATTAGATATCTATTGGATATCTATCAGATGTCTAACATATTCAAAACTAACATGATTATAATTTAGGTCAGTAATCAACAACGATCTCAGCCTTAACTTAGAATACAAACACATATTTCAACACAAAAAATGTTTGCTCTACCAGCAGCCTAATTAAATTAACCATTAATAACAAAATAACTACCTTGACATTTTATTAAATACTCAGTGTGCACTTTAATTTCAATAAATAGAATGTTAAAAAATACAGAATAAACTACAAATCCTTCATTAGAGATAATAAAAAAAACTACAAAATGAACTACGAAAAATAAAAGCAAAAGAATGAATCAAGATAATAAAATCTTCCATTAGAGACGACAAAATAAACAACATATCTTGAAATCAAATTAAAATGAGATAAAAATGAAATCCGAAAATCACAAACCATCTTCAATGAATTCAACGAACAAAAATAAAAATAGGGCTACAAATAGCTAAAATAAGGATTAATTAATGACAAAAATTAAAAAGAAGAAAAAGAAGAGAAGGAGGATAATCCCACAAACACATTAATTAAAGAAGAAGAGATCGATTAGGCTCTTTGAAAGAAAAAACATAAAAGCAAAAGAAGGAAAAGAAACCCTTAGCGCTAAAACAAAGCATTATATAAAATGTAGATTTGTTAGATTAATTTTAAAAACAGCCAAAATAAAAATATTTACTTTTTCATGATTTTATTATACATAGTTTGAAAAAGTAATATGCCCAAATTTTCTTTACTTTTTATACGAATTTTAATATCTTAAGATAAAAAAGTATAGCTCTATACATTAATTAAATATATCTTATTATGTAGAAAAAATGAAAATAATGAAATATATATGGATCGGTATTTTTCAATTTCAGAATGCCGAACCTGTCAATATTTCTAATGCGTTGGATTACTTTAGTTCAATCCCTAGATGACAGGTGTCCGACTGCAGATACATTAACCTGAGACACACCGTACCTACCCACTCTTCCTTATATAAACCTCGAAAATGATGACAGTGATGTTAGATATTTTTTCTCTCTCCACTCCATTCTTCATGTAACAAACCAACCATCTTATTATTCTGCAAACAAAGCATCTCCGCCATTTAAACAGATCTTCTCGCCGTCTACAGCTGATTCAAAGTACGTTTCATCGATCTCTCTTTACCTACAATTCTCTACTTTTATGGCGTTTGATTGTTTACTGTTGTTATACATGTTCATTTTTGCTGCACTCGTCTTCGTTGTCTTCTGTTTGGATTTTGACGGTTAATTCCTACTTCTATTTTCCATTCTTCATTATGTTTATCTGTTTTGCAGTTTCTTTTCTGCTATTAGCGGTTATTTTTATATTATTTGACTATGTTCACGATTCAGTGAGTTTATAATTTATGGATTCCAGCCGGCTTCTTTGCGTTGAAAGGTATGCTAAATATTATCTCTACCGATCTTGATTTTGAACTTTTTTTCGATGATTATATGTTGTTTGGTTCAATCTATATCGGTGAAATCTCTTCCTATCTTACAAGTACCTAGTTTATATTTTTTCTGCCCAAATTTGGTAAGGAGGTGGAAGATGAAGTTGTTGGCTGTTTTGTGGTGCTGTGCAAGATGACATAATTTTTTTTTTCATTAATTTAAGTTTGAGAATTGAAGATATTTGAACTCCTTTGCTTGTGACAGTATGTAAAAATGTCAGTTGTATGTTAGGTTAATATGTATTATTTTTCAGAATGTTACCCCTAACTCCCCAAGAAGTGGCCTAAACAAAAATGGCCATGGGTGATGTAAGTATGTTAGGCTAAATATATTAGATTTCAATAGATTACCCCCAAAGTTTGCGTTATTACACCTGAAAGTGTTTCAACTAAAATGTCGATTGGCTTTCTCATAGCAAGGAGGGGAAGTGTTTGGAAGTGATTGAATTTACATATTTAAGCTTCTGAAATTTCTTGTGTTAGTAGGACGGAATCAGAAATTCACATGACAACTTGACAAGTTCCAGCATATATATGGATTCAATTGGATCTGTTAAATCATTAGAACATGAAATAATTAGTTGTTTTACCTTTTGCCCATGCATATAGTTGTTTTCTATTGTCAGGAACCGCAAAACTTTCTCTACGAGATACTTGGATCCGTATCTGTATTGGATACTTGTACACAAATCCATGTAACATTGTGCAGGCGTCGTGCCATCTTGAGGGAGATGCTCAATTTTGATTTATTGTGTTAGGAAGAGATTGACCTATTATGACATGGGAGAAATATATAGAGAACTCCCATTTGCAATTCCGACCTTCCTATTAAAAGTAACAAGTTGAGTACACTAGCTTAAGTAAATAGAAGTTGAATTATGCCTTTGTTTTTCGAGGAATACAATGTTCTTATGATTCTGAAACCTCAAGGCAATGAGTCATGTATAAGTGACAAATAACTAACAATGGAGTGTGATACAAGCCACGTTCCAGCCCTGATGAAGAGCGTGGGTAGAAGCAAGCTGTTTCAAAGTTATTTTTATTATTGGTTAGATTTTAATTATTTTTATTTTTAGTTTCAGCATAGTGTGGCGCCACTTTCATTTCCACTTTCAATTATTTGGTTTATTTTAGTAGGTTATGCTCCATGATTCTATTAGTGTAAGTAGTGGTTGTTATGCAACCTCTATACAACAACAACATTACCCCAATGCCTTCAAGGCTCCCGCACAAGTGGGGTAAGGGGGGGTCGGGTGTACGCAACCTTACCTCTGTAATTACAAAGAGGTTGTTTCCAATTGACCCTAAAGTGGAGTTGCAAGCTCAAATAGTTTAATGAGTCATTTTGCTGTAGTCCATTATAATCTAAAGCCAAAGAATGGTGAATCTTTGGCCCCATCAAAATAATGGACAATGTTATGCAACCTCTATAAATAGTTTTAAACATCAATGAAGAACTAAGCTTGAAAATCAAATATAGTTTTTAGTACTTTAACTTAGAGGTATTAAGGTTCCCTCTAATCGAGCCTTACGTTCTTTCAAAATAGGTCGTAAGAAGAAATCCAATTCTTCACAGACACAAACACCCTCCACCTCTACTAACAAAAGCCCATGACTCGATCCCAATCCCGGGACCGTAACAGAGTGTGGCCTTGATAGTATATCACTAGTTTGACAATGACAATCATTAATCAAACCCTTCTAAAAGAAAATGCATTGACATTTATACCATAGACAAAATGTAAACTATTGTTTGGTTGGAAAGGGATTGGAGAGGTTCCATATCATAGAAAGGGGTGAGACATGGCATGTACGCTCTAATGACTAGGCAATGTTACCAATACGACCTTTTGATGGCCATACAACAGCCAACCCTTCAATACCTTAGGGTAGTAGATGCATTCCTTAATAGATTCTTGTTTAGAAACAATCGACCCACCTATTTTAGAATACACTCTTAGTAAGAGGAAAATTCCATTATTAGTCCTTTTTCTTATTAAATACATGATTAGAAATAATCTGTTCCTTTGTAAAGTTAAGTCTATGCTATGGCGTTGCTAGTCAAATATGTATTTTGATTGTCGATTGTCAATATTATGAGTTGAAACTTTCAATTTCTCAAAAAAATTAAGTTGAATTCCCCTTTATTTTTTGTGAACATGTGGACTGTCTCTTAACAAATTCCATGTAAAGCCCAAATTATCTACTCTGGCATTTACATAATTCATAGTACTTAAATCTAAATTTAAACAAAATCCCAAGCTAGCTAATAACTGCTATTCTTCAATGAGTCCTTATAAGTCATTTAATCATTATCTTCACCATCATCTCCATCATATACAAATTCTTCTTCTTGGTTCAACTTCAGTTTAGATGAGCGTTTAGCCAGAGGCACACTTTTGATAATTATGGCCTGAGGTTGAGATAAGTGAGATGAGTTTAGCAGTTTCCATTTCTCCTGGACTTTTATCCTAGATAAGTAATGAAACCCGTGAAATTCGTGGATGGTGTTTAGCAACATATAAAAAAATGATATAACCAAGATTTATGTAATCAGCTAATTGCTAGGTCCTGATTGGTGCTGAACTTTTCTTAGTATAAGTAGCTTGTGTTAGCCTGACATAATTGACCCACATGAAAGCTTGATTGGTGTAAATTGCGGTTTCTCTAATATGGTTTTTTAGGTTTTTCTTCTTTTCTCCCTTTTTTGTCTCAGTTTTTTTATCTTTATCTTTAGGGTGTAAAGACACTGGTAAACTTTATAATGTGCCTATATCTTTTTTATCTTGAATAAAAAAATCTAACCCTTTTAAAAAGGTTAGTTGATGCTCTCTATATTTCTATTCTCCCTCAAGAATCAATTAGTTTACAAATATTAAAACCAAATGATCATCTTAATGTCTTAAGACCCTTAACTCTTAGCCCAATCAAGTTGAATATAACAGGTTTTTTTAAAATTTTTATTAGTCAAAATAACTTTAAAATTTGTAGCTTACATGATAAATTGTTATTGGGTAGGTAGGTATTTTAAAATATGTAGAAATACACTTATTTTTAGTCACTTGTCTTATTTCGTTTAGTGGAAATCTTTAGAAAATCTAACAACTTGGTCTGTTTGTTATAAGTCACGGGTGGAAGGGGAGGGATTGATTAGATTTTTGGGATGCATGACTCATTGACACTTAATATCTAATCTTTCTAAAAGCCCGTATATTATTTGAATATTTCACTCTATGAGGATAGTTTACTGATCCTTTTTCTTTTGCTTCTGGAAATACCGAAATACATCCTATTAATTGGTGGTTTACATACATCAAGTAAGAAAGCACTATCCATGTGATGGATCAATGACTTGTGTTAGTTTTTGTTGAACTTTGCCATTGTGGTTATGCTTTCAAGCAGTAGCTTGATTTAGACCAGATAATGTTCACCGAAGTCCTTGTTAAGATACTAGGTGGGAATTTCACATACGACTTCCAATTTGCTCTTGGTTCAGATAGCTTCATTGCTTGTAATATGTTTTGGTTCATGAACGTTGCTTAATTCACAGTCATATTATGAGACATAATTTTTATTGAGCTTTTTTCTTTTGAGACAGTGGAAGCAAAATGCTTCAATAAAAGGATCTCTGTGAATGCTGGAATCGGAGTGGCACTGCATTTGCTTTTCCGTGCACTTGACTAAATCTGAAATCTTCTAGTTAGGCTTTTGTCCACAGCGTATATTGAGGATTGCTGTCTGTAAGAGGTACGTGAGTTGAATTATTTATTGGATACAGTTACCATGAGTGGGGTCTGGTAATCATGGAAGTTATGATTGATTATTTATTAAGATTTTTCCATCCTCCACGATCTTATATCCTGGAGACTTGCCGTAGTTTCCTGACTTGTGTTTTATCAGCATATTTGTTTGATCACCCTGACAAATGAGGTTTTAAAAATCATCTGTTATATTAAGATTTGATTAATGAAATGTTAGCCTTGGTGATGGGTACTTCTGTGTCTAGATGACTATTGTGCAAGGGTGTTTGTTGCATTTAATTCTCTGACTATCGTTATTCACATGTACAACACGAGGAACCAGACATGAATTCTTGACTTGGTGTTCTACTAGGGACATGCATTCCCTGTAAATGTGGGTTTTCTAGTAGGAACTTTACTGAGAAGTTTAGAAATGCTGCTAATTTTCTTTATACTGTATCCTACTCTGTAAATGAGCAGTTCAAATTGATTGGGCACAGTAAATATTTAAGACTACTGAAGTAGCATCTGGATCATATCAAGCTCTTTCCATTATTTAATAACTTTGTTGATAGGAGGTCAGAACAATAATTTACAACCAATTCTATAGTCTAATTTATAGAATATAACATGCCATATGCAATTCCCCATTCTCCTTGAAGACATTCCTAATTGATGACTTACAAATGTGATTACAAGAAGTTTGAATTTTCAATACCGGAGCAAGTGAAATGGATAACTGGTACCTTTTGATTATTTTCATCGTCTGTTATTGCAACCGTAATCTGTGGAATATTGAATAATCTTTACTGGGTTGTTCAAGAAAATATTTCTTAGTATTGACAAGTGAACTTACCCCATAATCAACTTTGGTGTTGATTCGCTGGTAATAGGCAGTGGCTGGCTCAGCTGGAGATCAATTGGGGCATGCAAGTCATAGCCATTACATGAAGTGTATGGTTGGTGTAATTTGTTTGTTTGACTTACATCTCTTCTTCCATGAGCCTGGTATCACAATCAGCTCATCAGCTTCTCAATCATGTTATCATCAGGTTAGTCATTAATCTACTAACTTGGGGGGTTTCCTTAATTCAGTATTCATGACTCATATATATATTACTTTATAAAGAGAGTTGAGTTTAGTGTTGAAGACTTGGTGAATATTAAAGATACATATGGTGATTAGAGGATACCTTGCGTAATTCTGCATTTTCTTGACTGATGATATCTACTTGCTTATGAAGTTTCACATTTTCTTCATAAATGTGATTTCCCTGCAAATAATAAAAATTAGAGTTTCTTGACCAGAACTTTGCATGATGTTCAATTCTAGTATTTCAGACAAACCTTTCTGCTCAGCTCTTTGATTTCATCAGTAAGCATATGGTCCTGCAGAAACAAAAGGCTCCATTAACAAATATGGAAGCATTATATTTATAAACTAAAGAGTAAAGAGCAACCTGAAATATATGTGTTTATTGTTGTTCCAATTAGCTTTCATTACCTTTCTCATCCGAACTCCTCTCAGACTCATCTCCAGTTGGTTTTCTAGATTTTGTAAGTCTGTAGTGCTTAGACCAGTAAGTTCTTTTCCCATCAGGTGCCTGCATATCCCGAAATGAACAAGTCATTTGCTACCAAACTTTCTATTAGAGGGTTGCATATTCTGATAAAAGATATGAGTACTTTGAGATATGCATGTCGACTTTTCATTTGTAGTTTTAGAATAGTTCTTATTGAAGAATTCCATAGTGAGTTTGACTTCACGTTAGAAAGTTGGTTTTAGCACAAGTAAATTTTCTTTTATCATGCTACTTTGTGTTATACGCTGGAAAAAGGAATTTCATTGACAAGGAGCTGGATGTTGCGTTGCATATATTGCTTTAAAGTCAATAAAACAAATTGCAAGGTTTTCTTTGATAACATAATGGTAATCAACTTTTGAAAGTAATTCAAGATTGGGTCAGACTATAACACTATAACTTAAACTTATCTCAATCCATTGGAATTTTGATAAGAAAACCTGAATTGCAAACCATAAACTAGGTATGGCTCATTAGTACATAGTTTTTCATGACTTACATCATGAAATGCATTAGGTGAGAAAAATGTAATGTGGTCTCACTAAAATTTATGGTTCTTGTGGTGTAAGGCTTGTAATTTTGTCCAATACTATTAAGTGTACTATAGTGATGAAAGAGATAGATGATACATATGTGCTCATTGTCTTACGCAGCTTTATATATGTAGCTCTCTTGTGTTTCTTCTAAACTATAAACTTATGAAACTAATAGGGTTCTTTCAATTATCACTTACCATATAAATGGCATACATTTGGGGCATCCTTTAGTTTTGTACATATTTTTCCTTTAGAAGTGATCTCCTAGAAATTGTACTTGTTGGAGCTTATCACATGTGGTCATAATTTTATGAAGTTTCACTAATTTTTCTAAAGTACTAAAGTACATTTCAATCTTTTTAGATTACCATCTACCTTCTTCGAAACCATTGTTTAGATCATCAATAATCTTACTTTGAAGTTGTTTTCTTGGAAGTGTATTTTCTCAAAAGTATTATTGAACTAACGAAGTATGCTTTAAAGTTAGAACACTCGTACAAAAGGGCATCAGCTTTGTAACTAAGCATTGACTAATATCCATGGAATATTCAACAACATTGAATAGCAAACACCTAATCATGTTGAATGTATGACTCGTGTAAATGCATTGAGTTGGCAGAGGAGCATTGAAATCTTTGCTATTGATTGTTGATGGTGGGATACATGATGTCTTTTCAACAAAACTTTTGGTGATGAAATTGCTTAAAATGTTTGGAATGTTAATCATTTTTCAATTGAGATGAAGTAACTTAAGTTTCTCAAGAAAACCCCAATGGTGGTTTACACTTGTGGGTACATACCATTAATGAATATCACAGTCATTAGCTTCAGATTTTTGGATTATATTCTAATCACTTTTATGCATTTATAGAAATTTATCTTTTAATGGTTATTGATTGTACCTATGACATTCTTGTAAGTATTGTAATTCCTTCCTCAAGCATGCAACCTCCTTTTGCCAAATCTACAAGAACAAGGTAGAATCATCATTATAATAATGACATACCTAGTATTGAGCTCGATGGCTTTGAAGATAGGAAAAATTTAATCTATCTATTGGAATTAATAAGCAATCATCTTAGCTCAAGAAATGTGTGAGCATAAGACATTAGGAAAAAATTAAGCAAGTGTAACAAGATCTTAATATACAAGAAAGATAGGAGGGCAAGGCATGATATGGTGTTGTTGAAACAGAGCAAACCTCTACTGGAGAAGCATAGTTGTAGAGAGCGCAAAGCGCACTCGGAGTGCAAGGGTCTCGCTTCAAAGTAAAGAGCAAAAAAAAGCGCTCGCTTCGGGAGAAAAAAGCGCACTATTATAAATTTTCACAAAATATTATAGATTTAGAAAATTATAAAATATAGTTACGGAAAACTAATTAATATTAAAAATATAACATGTCACAATAGTTGCCTTTGCATTTAGGTTAGAAGTATTAGATGGAGCAACATTTTGTTTGGAGGCATTCGGCTCACATGGGGAGCTTTATAGTGAGAACAGATCCTGCCAATCTAAGTCACAATCTTACAACCAGCAAGTAACAAGTTAATATTGGCTTTAAAGTGATGTTGTGCGCTTTTGTGTAGCAAAGCGCACACTTTTTTGTGCTTTTTTGTGCTTTTGTGTCGTAAAGCGCTCGCTTTTTTGCACTTTTCGCAACCCTGCGCTACGTGTTCAACAAAAGCGCACAAGTGCGCTTCGCTGCTCTTTTGACAACTATGAGGAGAAGATTACAACGAGCAATTTTATTAGTTTGGTATATGAGCTATCAAATTATATGAGCCATGTTAATCAAGCGTAGGAGGGAATGATAGATTTGCAATTCCCCAAATCTCATTTGACTTATTGATGTTTAACTCATAAAAAATCCACATGGTCTTAAAGCATATTTGGTTTAGTAGCAAAGCGAGATGCTTGGTATCCAACCAATCTAAGTTATGATGCCTTAAGGTATTTGCAAGAGCATATAATCAGGCAAAATAATGATGGAGACCTTTGAGGATTTGGAATAAATCATCTACAAGAATTTTGACAAAAATTTGAAGTAAATTCAAGGAAATAATGAAGACAAGTTAGAAATGTGTCAGCCAATCAAATTTAGGAGGGAGTTAGAGAATGAAGCTCTTAAAGAATAAATAAATAGACAGGGAAAATGAAAGCATGGAATCACAAGTCAAGATTTGCTACTAAGTCTTTTGTGCAAAGTCAATAATCATTTGATTGCATAATGAAGGGCTTGTGCATTGCTTAAGGCAAATACCTCAACATTTGTATCAACCCATGATTGATTAGCTTACGAAATACTCCCTTCATCTTTTTAAAATAGACAATTTAGCCATTTTTTCGAATATTTTTTTACTTGTCATTCTCAAATATCTAGACACTTTTTGGATTATTTTTCCAATTATACCCTCGTTTGTCCCATTATCATTAATTGCAATGGAGTGGAAAACTAAACATTAGTTAGAGGGTAAAATATTATTTTTCTGCCTTAATTAATTGATTCCTTAAAAAGTGTGAAATGTGTTAGAAGACAAGTAAAAAAAGATAGAGTAATAGACATTGTAGAGCCTATTTGAGATGACAACTACTGGAGATTTTAGTTATTCCACATAAAAAATAAACAAGATTAAATATTAATATATAAGTGATGTAGATTAAACCTTAACAAAAGCCAATTGGTTTTCTGTCAAATGGGTTTAACCCCACTTGTGTGTTGGCTCAGTTATCAGGCCTACAATTCTCAAGGCCCACGAATACTTTACATGGTATATGTGCAGAAGAAGCTATATCAGATAGAAAGATCTTGGGCTTGTGCCTTAAGTCCCGATAGAGTTTGAGCTAACAAATTAGACTAGACATGGTGATGAGCTTGGGCTTCAAAGGAAATAGGCCAAGGAATGTTTGACAACTGGTAATTGGTCTAAGCCGAGCTGCACTTGAGGGGAGTGTAGGAAATGTTGGTTATCCCACATTGGAAATAAATAAGATTAAAGACTAGTATATAAAAAGTGTAGATTGGTCCTTAACACAAGTCAATTGGTTTTGGTGTTAAAATGTGTTCAATTCCACTTGTATGCTGACTCAGTTATCAAGCCCAATACACCCAAGGCCTACAAATTCTCTACAACAACCAAAAGAGACCTATTGAAATAGGAGCCAATTTCAACTTTTTAGTAAACTATTGTAGCATACACACATCATTTACTAGCTATACTGAAGAAAAAGGACTAAATCCTTCAAGCATAAATATCATAATCCAAAGCTAAGTAAGATGGAGATTACGACCTTTTTTTGGTTGATCATCCCCTTGCTCTGCTGTTAACTCCTTGATTAGCTAAGCAATCAAGCAACCAAGCAACCAACCAAGCCTTAAATTCTACGCGAGGTGGGGTCGACTATGTGGATCTTTTGACGCCATGAAGCAAAGGTAGGCTTTCAATATTAAATTCTCTATGTACGGTTTACTTATTTTCTTAGCCTACGAGGTGGAAATGACCATTTTGACTTGTTTTCCATACTAAAGGGTAGCCTTTCACTGTTAGAAACATCATGTTGCTTCAACTTGGTTGTGTTAATCATAATACTAATTTGAAAAAAAATACGAAGTAACAAACAAAAGAATGCATGAGTAAAGGATTTGGTGTCACAAAGAAAGAGCAAAATCTATCATAGAAAACTAGAAACAACAATGAATTAACATATTGTAGGAGTAAGCCTGTATTCTCTCTACTCGAGGTTACTTTTAAGAGTCCACAATAACTAAAAATGTGAAGTTAAAACAATTGTTATGTATCATATATATTAATATCTATGTGTACATTGATCGTAAGCTTAATATTCCCAACTTTTTTAGTTACCCTTCTCATATTGGAGTTTGGCATTTCAAAGAGTTAAATACCCATAAAGTTTGCCCATTACTGCGTGATATTCGCAATATATTGACATGACTATAGAGCTTATTTATGATCACCATGTGATAGTGAATGTCTTATACTGTACATGTCATCAATTCATATCCTTCATCCTCTATGTCCAAAGAACTTATTGTCCCTTCATTAACTTCATTGATAGACTTAAGTTGGAGTTTATTTGGTTACACCTTTTTGAGCGAATAATATTAGATACATCTCTTCAACAATCAACACAACAAATATAACATAGGTAACAAGATCTCGGAGGAGACATGTTGATATCAAGAACCTCTAACTAAACTAGATAGTAGACATCATTTGGCTTTGATTTCTTTTCATCAGTTCAAGTGTTTCAATAGGTTGAACTTGATATTTTCACCTTTTTGAAATTACTTCCAACTGTATTAGGTGTAACCAGCAACAATGATCAATCAATTGCTTCTAGTGCAACCATTGCGTTTGAACCAATAGCTAGGTTTCTAATACCTATAAGAGAAATTCTTGTATGTTAAAATGTTCCTCACTCTGCATCCTTCATTATTGAAGAACACTCTCCTTGTTGAGCTAGGATAGCTCGGAGATGGCCACTTAGAAGACTATACCTTCGACATAGGTGGTAGTAAGAGAGGCTTTTTTCTTTAATTAATTGTTTCAAAGAATTCTTTTATTTTTAACGAGGTCTTCATGTTTAAAGAAAATATAAACTTTTTCATGTTAGTTGCTCTAAATGTCAACTTGATATGGTACTAGTCAAAACTTATGTTACTTGGACTCTTCGACTTCTTTGGCTCATCAGTGTACGATATGGGAGCCTTGGCACATCGGTAAGGTTCTTGGTTTGTGACCCGGAGGCATAGGTTTAATTCCTGGAAACCACCTCTCCACAAAAAGGATGTAAGGTTGCATACATATACCCTCTCCAGACTCCACATAGTGGGAGCCTTAGTGCACTAGGTCGGTCTTTTCCTGGAAACAATCTCTCCACAAAAAAATTGTAGAAGTAAGGCTGCGTACATATACCCTCCCCAGATCGCACATAGTGGGAGCTTCAGTGCAAAGGGTCGTCCTTTATTGGTGTTCGATATGGACAATATGGATATCGGTGCGTTAAATGTGTCTGACACGCCTGAATGAACATGGGTACGGCAAACTAGAAAAGCTATGATGATGGAGAGCTAGTATGAAATGAGCAAGAACAACTAATGGAGAAGGGGAGGAAGATGTTGGTTTTGGGCTATTTAAAATTGGGCTTCTGGTATTCTACAATGAAAAATATCAGAAGAATTTACAACAGAAAAATAATAAAACTTATAGCTAAAAGAGTTAGAGTTATTGAAAATCTCAAACACTTCAAGAACTTTGTAAAAAGGTTTATGTAATTTTTTTTCATCTATGCTCTCTTAACTCTTCCTCTCATTGTAATTCATTCTTCCTCTTTGTACTTTTTTTTGTAATTTTATGTATTCTTGTACTCATTTCCCATGTTAGGACGATGTTTCCGTATCCTAAAAAATAAAAAATGCCGTACCAGACACTAGGATCCGCACCCCTATTCGATATATGTGCTACCCCTATTCGATATATGTGCTGGGTAACGTTGGTCAAAACTTACACTATAACCTTTTTTAGGACAACATAAAATGGATGAAAGTTGCTTTACATAAAATGACAAGTTGCATTCTTAGTTGATAAATATTAAGGACGCATTTTGACGAAAAAATAATCAAGAAAGTTGGGAGGTTCCTTGGTTAATATATATTTATATGAATTATTGTAAGTTATAAGTTGATCTATTTGTCATTATTGGTTTTGTGTAGATTTTTTGTTGGAAAGTTTTTTAGATGTCCTTTCCCTGGCTCAGTCTCAAAGGAAAGGCATTTCGCATAAGCCTTTGAACCTCCAAAGGTGAGGTGCTTTTTGAATGTACGAAATGTGGGACCTATAACTAGGTGCCAGCCTTTTGCCACAAGGAATTGGACCGGGAATGGAAGTCGAGGTGATTCAGGAAGTCCGAGGCAATATTTCAATATTAAGTACTCTCTTGACTTTTTTTCCTGATCCTGCAATATGATTCGATTTGGTTTTGCTCTGGTTTCCTATTTTGGTGATAATATTCAATTGGACTAAATTGTTTAGGAAGAGTGGAAGGCTGCAAGTCTTTTTTTGTTTAATTTGAACTTTATTTGCTCCTATGTACCGACGTATTGTTCCCATATGCATCTTATTTTCTAATAGTATTCTTATTGTGCAGCACTTCGATCGCATAAGGCCTTACAAAAATCTATTGCCTTAGGCGTGTAACTACATTGGGATCTTCCCTTTGTAGTTTAACCTCTTGTTTTCCTTTAAATGTCCAAAACCAACTTAAAATACTTCCTTCTTAGCTAGCTTTGTTGCTACTTTTCATACAATTGCAGTGTTATTTTAATCATTGCCATACCACGTAATTGCTATCACTTTGACCCCTGTTCTCTCCATTTAGCTTTGTCAGCCAGTTATTTATGAAACAATACGGTGAGAAACAATTATTGCAAATTTGCAATCCATGCAAACTGGACCTATCATCAATTTACAAGAATACCTTTGGTCGCTGATTTTATGCCACTGGTGCTTAGAAAACTAACAAGAATGATGCTTAAATTGGTGCAAGTGCTAGAAAGTTTCACATACTAACCAAATATTGCTGAATGATTGATTAAGACATCTAACATGGTTGTTCAGTTAGATCCAAGAGCTCATGTACTTTCAATGATTGAGGAAAAGTGCATCGGAGATTTATATTACTTCACAGCAGATAACCTGCAGGGTGTCGTTAGAAACATTTGTAAGTGAACTTGGGTACCCCAGGAAGCAGTTATTGCACACTAGTTGATATGTCATTTACTCATTAGATGCTCAAGGCAAAGGATGTTATGCCTAAAAATATGTAAAAAGGGAAGCTTAGGATGTCTGCAGGTATCACAGACTGAATAGACTTTGTTAATTGTAAGACCTATCAATATATTTTATCTAGTTGAGATGGTTTGGGAAGGGCAGAAACTTCGAGGGACCAGGGTTCGAACCCTTAGTCTCTCGTGGAACTGAGTTTAAAAAGTTTGTAAGATATTCTAAGGCTCTGTTCTTTTCAACTTCTGAAAGTTGAACTAAACTAAACTAAAAACTGAAATGGACTGGACTGAATTGAGCTGAACGGAACTGAACTGAAACTAAACTTATTTCAGAGTAAATGTGTTACTACACATAGCTGAATTGAATTGAATTGAAGTGGTGTAAACTGAATTGAATTGTAGTCCAAGAGAACATGGCCTAAGTTGAAGCTTATTATCTTGTCCATAATGTTTGTAGACTGGCTACCATATGTTTCTAATGAGTAAGGGATACTTTGATATTTGTGATGCATACTCAAGTTAGAAACCTGATTATGATACTTCTAGCTTAACAATAGGAGTTCGGTGAGCATTTGCAGATCTCTGTGTCATTATTGTCTATGAGTCCTGGATTAAGGAAGGATATCCATCAATGTTACGAATGGATAGATCATCGCTTGTTGTAATCTCTTATAACAGGATGCCAGCAGAAAAGCCATTGACGACTTGACATATCTTGTAAGATATATTTCAGGCAATGTTCTCCATGTATACACACTGCTGCTTTTGACTTACAGAAAACACGACCTTGGAAATTTAGCATAAGCAGAAATGATGTTTGCACTAGAATTTGGATGCCTCTGTGGAACTTTCTGTACATATCCATTGCTACAATTTCACATTCCCTCTTATTAACCTTCCATGTATGTTATATCCTTGTAATGCAGTCGACTATATTCTAGTTGGTCTGTTCTGTCGTTTTGCCCCTACATATTCATATAAAATGTCAAGTTTTTCAAAGAAATTTATAGTGCAGCTGACAGCAGAGTGGTACCGTAGTGAAGCTGAACTTCTTACAGTTGGTGGACTCGAGCAAATGTTAGATATTCTGAAGCCTGCTGGGGGTAATACTTCCACATATGCCACTTGTAGTTAGTTATCGTCTGCTCATGACTTAGGCTACCAGTTTAAAAACTGATTGAGATATTTCCTACTTGTTTCTGACTATGTAGTTGCCCCGAATTTTCCTTAATGGATTTTGCTCTTCCTAGCAGCCGATATCTGGAGTCCCAAATCGTTCCAATTGTCGATGTGGGTCAGATATGGCAGGGTTATGGTATATACTTGCACTAGAACTTATCTTTCCAGTTGGTACTTTTCATGAATATTCATGAGGCAAAGCATTTATGGTCATGCCAGTTTCCAGGTCATGGGTCGAAATTGAGATTATGTAAAACTATTTCGTTTAGTAAGATTATATGAAGGAAAAAGACGAACTACTCCAGTTTACTAAACCCAGGAGTGATGGCAACTATGCTCATACCACTCAAAAGTCCAGTAAATTTTTTTAGAGAAGAACGAGCAACTCGGTTCTAGATTTCTAATTGAACTAGCTAATGGATTCCTCTTCCGTTAAACAGACTCGATATTTTACCAAGCACAGTCAACAGTTGCTATTATTCCTCTATGGTTCATCAAAATTCATTGACTGATCATTGCAACTAAACTAGAAATGAATTCGTGCAACGTATCAAATGGCATAGTTTTCTTGTATTTGAACCGGAATCATCTATTGAACCGCTTCACAAGATGAAACCTTTACTTTGTTATTGATAATATTTATGTTTCGTTTGCCAAATCACAGAATTCATCAAAGCAGACAAAAATTATGGAACTTGGAAGAGCTGAAGTAGATTGGAGCTAGCTAGGTTTTACGAATGATTACCTTGAGCTCAGTAGCTGGATTCATCAGCTGATTATCTTCTTCTTTCTGTTTGTTGCACCGTTCTATTATTGCGCCCATACTGAAAACCGAGCAATGTAAGAACAGAAAATATATCATGATTGTGCATTTCGATTGCAAGGAAACAGCGATTTATCATGATTGTGCATTTCAATCGCGAGTAACAGCATTAACAATAGTTGACTGAAAATGTGTAAAAACAATTAAGCTAAAGATAGTCCGATGTTCAACCATGTGTGTAACCACTTCTGCACTATCAACTTAAAGATAGAATTAGCATCACCAGAGCAATACTTCGATCAGTAATTCCAAGATCCTCAAAAAAAAAACGCAGAAAATTAATTGGGCTAGAAAAAGATGAACATAGCAAAAATGTACTCTGAAAGTATTAAGAGTATAATTCCACTTCTCGAATATACAATAAATTTTTCTATCCCATACAGCCTAAACTAACCAAAGTATGACACCAGGATTTGAACCTTGTGGTTACACTTGGTTTGAGTATTAGACACTGTAAAAACGAGTTTTTCGCAAATATTGCTAATTACATGGGTCAATGTGCAAATATTGTTAATTATATGGGTCAATGTGCAAATATTGTTAATTATATGGGTTTCCGAAGTTATTCAGCCAGGAAAATAGTAGAGTTTTAAGTATGATTAACTTCCGCCCTTATTGTAATGTAGCAGCATGTAACAGCTTATGACTAGATTGATTGAGTGGAGAGTTTAACAAGCTTTCCAGAAACTCAGTTTCGAGCCCTAACCAGGCCCGGCTAAGAGGGGTGGGCGATATATGTGACTGCCTATGGCCCATATAGTCGAAAGGGGTTCAGAAATCTTTTTTCGTTCAAATCCTATATTTTACAAAAAAAGTAAGTTTTTTTACATTATTTTTTTTGTTAAGGGCTCTATTTTACTAATTTTAATATTAATTTGCCTAAGACCCCTAGCTTATCAGGACCGTGGCTGGCCCTAACTCCTCTAATGTGAAATCACTTATAAAAAGGAGTTACCACATGAGATATATGCGTCTTTTCCAACTTGATATATACCTAATATTTTCCAATAGCTACTGTACTGAGTTCCTTTTATGAGGTAATAAGTTTGACCAAATGTATAATTTTTCCTAATGTTGATATTAAAAAACTAAAATAGAACAAATGTAAAAAGGTATTGTCATGTGCTATATTATGACAGCAGAGTTGAAATTTTTTTATAGTTTTCGTCACAACTTTTAAGCTTTCGGAGCTTGACAACAAATTTTTTTTATATCAGATGTAGTAAATGAAACAAGGGCACATTTAATCATTATGCTTGACATATTCATATTAAGGCCAATTTGGAGATGCTCCTTTCCCATCTTCATTTTCAAGCTTTTCATGAGCAGCAAATTTGATTTTTAGAAAAATCAAATCAGACAGTTTCTAATTAATTAGTATAAAGGATCAAAATATGTTGTTCAAAGTCAAAATATATAGTTTATTTAAAAGTTCATAAGAGCAACTTATCGGAAAAGCAACTTGAAAAGCAATACCAAACCTACCCTAACAATTTTGGCACCTATGTCCCCTGATTTTGATATATTTCACAAAATAAAACCTTTGATTGACAATAGAAATCGTGATTAAGAAATTTGCATTGTTTTAAAACTCCCCGCCTAGCTCCGTCTAGGCGCTATTTTGGAGCTTGCCACCCAACTTTTCATTCCTCAGGTGCTATCAGGCGTTGAACCGATATACTGCCGCCTAGGCCGACTTTTTCCGCCTATGCACCACCTAATTTGATTTTTTCACAATTTTTAAGATACTAAACTTATAATATTTATAATTTAAAATATTCTCACCATATAATCCTCATTTTGAATCTCAAACCGAGAAATAGAATACTGAAAACCACAAAAAAAATTTGTGAGGATGTGCTTTTTTAAGGAATTGATTTTAGTGTTGATGTGTTTTTATATATGAATTGATTAAGAATTATGTTGTTATATGCTAAACTATATTTTTGTAATATATTATTACATTATAATGCACTTTTAGTTGGATTTATAATTTTACCTATTAATAAATATTAAAAATTAAGAAAAACACATATCAACCTAAGCACCACCCGGATGCTGGAAGCCCTGGCCTCCGACTAGCGCTAGCGCTTTTTAAAACATTGGAAATTTGTAAGTAAAATACAAAGTAGTCAAATTTTCAAAAAAGGAAGTAGAGAAACCAAAATGGTAAAGTGATTTATAGGAATTGTGTTAAAATTGTACAGTTAGACTAAAATCAAACTTAAATTTTAGTGGATGAGATTTAGTACTTGGTTAACAGCTAAAAACAATTTTTATTTTATCAAAACTTATTAACTTTATAATCAACTAAACTTAAAACAATCTTGATCATCAATCAATCTATTTGGACCAAATCTTAGAGTTTGCCGTCAAGGTATAGCTACAAAATATCTGAAAAATACATGAAATGTACATTATTAGTTACTAACTAGGACTGTTTTTAGAGAAGTTTATATAGTCATTGAAACAGTCGTAAGGAATAATATAAATATTATGATTGGGTCTTACCTAACAGGTTAAGCTTTTGGATAAAACGATTCCATTGCATGGTATTAGAACTTAGACCTAAGGATCGAGGGTTCGAATCATGACAGCTCCATTTATTGAATTATATTGCAACACAGCGGAATGGGTCTATGTTGTACCCGCAACAAGCACAGGAGGGATTCGGGTGCGGGGGAGTGTCAGGAATAATACAAATACTACGATTGGGCCATAATTACCTAACAGCTTAAACTTTTAGGTCAATTAGTTCAATGACAACAGAACCGAAAGCTGATATATAAACAAACACAAAGAAGCACTAGAAATAATGTGAGTTCATATTTCCAAAATAAAAGCCAAATGATAGTGATTATATAGGAGTTTTTGTGTTACTTATATGTACTTAGAACAACACTAACCATTAAACAACACTACTTAATAATGTCGTACTATTGATGAATGGACAACAACACATGGTTCTTGGTCAAAATGTTTTATTAGTTGCCCACATTTCCATTGATTTGTCGAAACAACTCTAACTTGCATTGTACTTATGAAGGTTTAAGGACATATAGTCAACCAATTGGACTTGGTACAATTGGTAGATCCATAAAGTGTAGGTTAGAATGACAAGAGAAATCAATTCCCGACTCCTACAAAAAACTCCCTATTATTTCAAAAAAAAGGACATATAATCAAATGTCATTTTTGAGTAAATGAAACTACATCTGTAAATTTTTATTTACAATAATTAATAAATTTTACTATTAAATTATCATTTACTCTCGGTCGATATAAGATTAATTTGCTAAAATAAATATGTTAAACGCCAAATAGATAATTTCAAGTTAGATGTCAAAAGAGAATTTGATTTATACCAACGTTTTTAAGCCTAATCTTGCATTATAATTAACATCATGAACTAATTTTCATTTTCTCTTTCTATTTCAATAATCACAGGATATACTCTTGTAAAGAAGGTTTGATGTTTTTCCTTGTCTAAAATCGAATACATACTTGAAAGAGTTGGGTTCGAACCCGAAACCTCGAGGAGATTGTTAAACTCTCCTCTTTATCCATCTACCGGTAGATATATTCACAACTCAATTAACTGAATTTAGAGACATTAGTCAATATGACCTTTGACCTATTGTGTCACATGTTGGACTTAAAATTTTAGAATATTTTTCTTGATATACCATCAATTAATCAGCAATAATTTCTCATTTTAGTTTGCCTATATACAAATTAAACATGTATTTCTTATAAACTGTATTAATTTCATATAATTATATAGAGATAGAAATCTGACCTAGAACTGGCGTAATCATAGAGCTTCCCAGTACTGGAGAAAATAATAACTCCAACTTCAGCATCACAAAGAATCGATAGTTCCTTCGCTTTCTTCAGTAACCCGTTTCGTCTTTTCGAAAACGTCACTTGTCTGCTCGTCGAGTTATCGATCCTTCGGATCACAATTTTTCCTCTGCCCATTCAATCTTTCCCTTTCTAGTCTCTCTTTTTCCTTTCTAGATAGATCCAAATAAATCTTTCAATAAATCATAACAAGAGTACTCCAATATTTCTTAGTATACATGATGAATCCACATCAAAATCAAAGTCAAACCAGTACTAGAAATTCAAGAAAACAAGAAAAATCTTTGAAATTTTAAGATAAAAAAGGGATTAGGGTTGAAGATGATAAGAAAATTACACAGAAAAATACCCAAAAAAGAAAAAAACAAGATTGAAAAAAACATAAAATAGAGCTTACTTTGAATTGGGTTATGGCTGGAAGGGGAAAGCAAAGAAATTTTAAGACAGCAGAGTCTTTTTATGGAAACCTAATACTGCTTTCTTTCCTTTAAAAAAAACCACTTGCCTGTTTTTAATTTCACGATTTTTGCCCTTTCTCGAGTGTGTGTAAAACTATGATACTCGCTTTTGTACATCACACGTGTAGCCTGGGAATCAACCTGTATCTTGTGTGATTCGAGCTGACCTGGATAAATGTCCGGCTGAAAGAGCGAGTAAAATCAAAAGATACTCGAGAGGGTGTGAGAAAAAGCTATCCTCGTACCTTATTCGTGGGTGATAAAAATAGAAAAAATAGTTGCTGTATTTGGCTTATAGAATATTGACACGTTTTATTCCCAAACCAAGGTATGAGCTCATTTATTGGCTAAATTAGTGTAAGAATTATGCATTTTTTTTCCAATTTTAAATTTAATTGGATATTTTGGAATTCGGTACGAGAAAATAGTTATCCCGGTTCCTTTTGGACTTTTTATTAACATAAATTAAAATAACTAACCTATTTTTGATAATTTTTCTTTCTTCTTAAATATCACTTCATATTTTATCAATGCATAATCTCTTTCCTAAATAATACATAGATAAATTAGATAAAAAAATTATGAAAGTTGTATTGATATTCTAAAATGACAATGTATTGATATTCTAAAATGACAAGTAAAAGAAATTAAGGTAAAGAGGTTAAAAGTATCTTTAGCAGATAGTCCATTCGAACAATAATCTTACCACATAGGTAAAAATAAAAAAATTATTCTATACTAGCTTGTCTATTTTCTCTTTCATATATGATGTGGCACAATTAATGTTGGATATTGTCTATTTGATCTTCTGCATGTAGACAATCAAATGGACTACCAACTCATCAAATTAATTAATATTTTAATATTTAACATTAAAACAAGCTTGTAATCGAGTACTTTTTATTAGTTAATTACATAAATCTAGATGAAATAGTGTCTCTTTTTTTTATAGACATTGTCTATTTTTAAAATTATTGACATATCATTAATGTGAACTTCTATTTTACATGCCACATAATGGTGGAATCTATCATCTACTAAAGATGGCCCAAACGACTAGTTTTTAAAACCAGAGGGAGTATTATGATTATCCAGTAACAATTAGGATGAATTTATTCGATGACTAGTACTTTTTATATTTTCAAGATAAAACAACATTTTTAAGTGTTTTGCAACAATATTTGACCAATTGATTTTATTTGTGTGATGGCTAAACCAAACGGGTTGTAAGTAATCGGTTATGATAATAAATAATTGTTATTAGTTATTCCAGAGAATAAAAATAATCAGTACCAATAAAAATAACAAGTAATATTGTATTTTCTAAACCAAATCGATTCCCAATCATTCTTATATTTCAAATATGAATTATTCTAATAAAGCATTTATTTTCTATTTCTAATAATAACCCGACATTGTGAAAAAAATTCTGATAATGGCAAAGACTTTTTCAATAGAAACATAGATGTTGATGGTTAATTAATGGAGTAATATTTAATTTTTTCAAATTGTTATGGGATTGGAGGAATTAATTAATATTATACCTTTACACCTAATTCAAACCAACTAAAAATGAATATATAATATTAAAAAAAACAAAAAAATCTTTTAGACCCCATGTTTTTAATTGAATCTTTGATATTTTCATTTGTCCTATTAAACCACCAATTACTTATAACTATTGGCAGCAAGTTCCAAATTTTGAATATGAAATTTATTTATTTACATCTAAAATTTGACATTCTATAAGTTTGAGTTGATGGTTTTAGAAACTTTTTATACTCATGTTAGAAATTAAAATTAAAATATCGTTATATATAAAGATAAAATTCTGAAAAATATGTATGGAATGAATACAAAGACTCAATGTGCGATGACTCAATCATTATTAATTCGAAACACAAGCGTCATCACTGAAATATTAGAAAATGAGATTCGTCTATAAATACTATTCTTGAAATGATTCTTATATTAAAATAGGTTTAAGGATGGTTGACTTGAATATTGAATCTAATACAGCTATGAAACTTTGTAGTTGAATGTATAATTATTGCAAATTAAATGTTTGCAAAATAATATAAATAATCTCATTTTTTTTGAATGAAAAATAATCTCATTTATAGGCCTATAGGTTTATTTTGTCATCATCTACACAAAAAAAATATTATTAACTCAGACTGACAGCTCAGATTCGTTTAAAATGTGTTATCTAATTGAGTGCCCATCACGCTAATCAAATTGTATTGGGCGATAAAAAAGAAGGCTTAACGTGATTGACACGCACTTCGCTTTTATTGGACTACGTTTACATAATATATTTTAAATGAAGATGTGTTTCTGTATCGATTTAAATTTTAGATTGACGTACATGTTCGCGGATAAATGAATGACGTTTAAAGTCTTGAAACTTTCTTACCCGTACTACTAATAAGGCAACAAATTGTACAATTTGGAATACATAAATCACTAGTGGTAACTAGTTAATTGATAAAGTGAAGAAAGTATAGACGAGGTTGTTGGTTGGTCTGCCAATAGTATGAAAGTGAATGTTTTGGTACAAAATGTATGTTATTTTGGGTAAGAAATAGGAGACTAAATTAAGGTTACCAAAAGGGGTAAAATTTGATTAGTTAAAGTCAAGTTGGAATAGTTTCTTGTTTGAATGTCGTTAGTTGGAAGTTGCAACTCTTAGCTACCAAAATTGTCGTCAAATTTCGTTGGAAAAACAAACAAAAAGAAGAGAGACAAAAAGAAATTTTATAGCTACTAAATCGAACATCCGTTTTGTCGTTGATGCTATTATACATGGACGGTATGTAGAATCGGTGAAGTTACCCACACATTATAGATTGGTTCAACCTAATTTAACAAATGGTTTTCAAATAAATATTATTTTAAAAAATAATTTGGATGTAAATATACATTTATATTGCATTAAAATATGAGTATTGTTATTTTGTATTAAAACATTTTTGCCATTAAATGTATTTTAGAATATTAACATTATGTCAATATGTGTACATACCTCGAGAGTGTTAGACTTCATACCTTGAGTGAACAGGTAAGTGGGGTTGAGCCCTTCTAACACAAAATTGATTGACTTATGTTAAGACCCAATCTACGCCACTAATATTTTACTCTAAACTCTTGTTGATTTCCAATGTGATTCTTCACATCTCCAACTCTCCCTCTCTAGTGTAACTGGACTTAGACCAATTGTGACTTGTCAAACATTCATTGACCTATCTTTCTGATGCTCAAGGTTATCAACGAGTCTAGTCTTCTCTACTAGCTCAAACTCCACTAGTACTTCAAATACGAACCCATGATCTTTCCGGCTATCAGGCCTTTCATTGCTCTGATAACATGTAGATAATTTGTGGGCCTTGAAAGTGTTTGACTTCATAACTTGAGTGAGCACACAATTGGAGCTGAGTTCATTTAACACAAAACTAATTGACTTATATTAAGACCCAATCTGTACCACTTATATTTCACTTTTTACTCTTACATATTTTTAATTTGTGATTCTCCACACATCTCCAACAAATTATATCAATATGTTTATAATATGGAATAATAATGTTTATATTAAGAATATTATTTAATTAATTATATAAATATAAAATTATTGCTTTTAGACGGTATTCTAATCTGGCTACACAATCTCTTATATGAAATTCAAGGTTCATTGTACAACCCCTTCCTGGATTTAGCCAACTACAAGTCATTAACTAATAAACTTCTATTTAATCCCAATGCGTCATTTAGAAGATCTAGATGCTATTTAGCTAGCCACAAGGGCACTAATATATACCTTAAAATTGACGACCATGTATATACTTTATTATGTGTCACCTAGGACAAGGTAGTTATGTGATTCGATTCATTCAAATTGAATGAAGTTCTAGGCAAATACACTATTTTAAAAAACTCCGCCTAGGCGCTATTTTAAAGCTTGTCACCCGACTTTTCATTTTTTAGGCGCTGCACGGATATATTGCCACCTAGGCACCGCCTAGTTCGACTTTTTCCTCAGGTGCTTGGAAATGCATTTTTAAAGAATTTATTTTAGAGTTGTTGTGTTTTCATGTAAGAATCGATTAAGACTTATGTTGTTATCTGCTAAACTATATTTTTGTAATGTATTATTGTATTATAATTTATTTTTAGTTGACATTATACTTTTATCTATTAATAAAATTTTAAAAAATAAAAAAAACACATATCCACCTAGACACAGGCCCTATCTAGACTTTGAAAGCCCTAGCCGTCCGACTATCACTTAGCGCTTTTTAAAATATAGCAAATATGATAATTTGGACAAGTTTAAACAGAAAACACTCTCTTCACATTCTGCAATCCCAAAATAAAATAAAATAAAGAACCTTTAACTTTATATTATAATATATAAAAAATTAAATATTTGAAAAAGTTGAGAATAAGTCAAGAATTGAATTGGATCTTAGAAATATATGGAAAAAGATTTTCTAAATTTGGAACTCGGTACATTTGTAAATTTCAGTCGATTTCAACCATTCATTCAGTTTTAATGGTTGAGATTTAATTTTATTGTGGGCCCACAGACAACTAGAATTCAATCTCAACTACTAAAATTAGATAAATAATTAAGATTAACTGAAATATACAAATATACCAACTTTCAAATTTAGAGAATTTTTATCCGAAATATATCAATCAATTAAGCTCAATTGCTATTTATTTTTAACTAGAAAAGCTAAACAATTTTTTTTGCCATATCAATCTCTAACCATCCGAGGTCGGCCTTGACAAAAAAAAATAGGTGTTTCATTCAAATTAAGGGCTAATTGTTGGATTATGTGAGGATTTATATAAGGTCGGAGGGGTGAATGACCATTTTTCGCGGAATTAATAGATTTTAACAAGTCTAAGTGTGGGGTGTTTGATTATGATCCGGAAGATGGATCCGGATAATGCAAATATGACAATATAATGCAATAAGTAAAGGAAAGAAAATCAAACACAGTGATTTATACTAGTTCGACCCGCCTACTTCCAGGCCCCGGAGTTTCTTTCCTCCGAGCTTATTCACTAGTGGATTCCTTTCCAACTGGCAGAAATCAAGCCTTATAGGTTGTCTCCGGATGGTAACCCCTTCCGGATGTAGGATATACAACTAGAAGCACCAACTCCTAGCTGAGTCCTTTTGTCTTTAGCATGATATACCACTTAGACTTCTACCCCGAATCTAAGCTGAGTCCTACAAGGAGATCTCACTCAAAGCACCTACTTTAAGCTATATACCAATCTCACTACTCACCTAAGTAGGAGATCTTTTACACTTTGGTTTTTGTCAAAGGTTTTGGTTTTTGATTTCCTTAAGTTTATAACTCACTCAGGAATCCTTACAAACTGATTTGGAATTGTTTGATTCTTGGAGGGATGAATTTCAGATTGCTTTTTGTGAATTCTCTTTTTTAATTGCTATCTCAAGTCAACCAGCACCTTCTCAACTTGTGAAGCTTCCCTTTTTTAGGCTTGGATCATAAATGTAGCCGTTGTGGGTTGGTGAGTTGTAACTCAATTCTTCACCGTAAGATGTGGCGCTTCCGGAGCCGTTGATCAATCCGTTAGATAGCAATTTGACCCGTTTGAATCTTTGGAATTGAGGCTGAAAAGATGTCAGTGATAGTTTTCCTTGTATTCTAGTGACACACCAACTTTTATACAAGTAACTTTTTGGTGTGAGCTCCACGCTCCTCCTTATTAGTTTAGGTGAAAAAGGTTGTTAACTTTTTCTGTCCGGTGTCAGTCCTTTTGTCCTTTTTCTGAAAAGTGCAAGCTGTCTCTTTTGTCTTGTATGTGGGGAAAGGATCTTTGACTATATAGACCAAAAAGGAGGAGGGAAAAGTTGTCTTTGAAACTTTTCCCATTGTCTTGATATCTGAGTCTTCCGGATGCTCTCAGACTTATAATCTTCGGATCTGTCTTCTTTCGGAGTTAGTGCAATCAGTTCTTCCGGATGCTAGTCTGGAGAGATTAAAGTTTGTTTCCTTTCCAAACTTTATCTTGATGATTCCAGTATATGCTTAGGTACTTGATGTCTTCAATGAATGACCTTGTAGCTGGACTTTGTCCGGATGCTTCCATTTGGATTTAGGAGATACTTTGCTCAAGTTTTTATTTCTTTCAAACCTAATCCGGATATTTTAATCTAATTGTGATTTTGGATCATTGTTTTTCAACAATCTCCCCCATTTGATGGAAATAAAAACTAACACAACTAAGCATAAGGGAAAAGGAGTATATATGAGCTAAGTATGATTCTTGATGCTTAGTCATTTACAAATTTTACTCCCCCATAATTTTAGCATCCCTACTCCCCCATAATTTTAGCATTTTAGCTTCTAATATTTTTATAGTACAATTTCAGATTGTACTTTAGAAGCAATTTTTTAGAATTAGATTTTCGCTATATATGTACTTCTGCTGTTAAAAATGGTTAACATCAATGAATGGATTACAGATTACAGAGATACATAACAGTAAATCTAGCTATCACAAAAATTATTACAGAATTATAGCTAGTCTAATTCCCACCGGATGGTCCTCCCTCCTTTTCCTTGCCTTTCCTGGTCCCTTTCCCTTGTTGACTCTACTGACTTTTCTCCCCCTTTTTGTTTTCAGCTTGGGGATCAATTAACATGTAGGTTTTGTTATCCCAGGCTTCTTGCCAAGCTTTAGAGTATATGGAGTAGTCAACATTACCTTTGCTCCTTTCTTCAATAATATGATCAACTGTGGCCGGAGTGAGGTGGTAGGGTCGGATGGCTTTCTTCAGTTGAGCATAAGTCTGTTTTAAGGCAGGATGTATGTGTAGTAAGAACTCTTGATCCTTCTTATCAAAATAAGGGAAGAGAACTTTAAGCAGTGTTGTTACCTCTTTTTGTCCAAAGAAGCCGGAGTCCCCAATGACTTGGACCAAATTGTGGAAGACTGGAAGGAGTTGGCTTTCAGGAATTGATGGGCCAGAAGAAGATTCGGATAAGGATAGTTTATTGATTCCAGTTTGAATGAGAGTAATCTCTTCACTAATATCTCTCCGAATGTTATGGATAGATTCTGTTTGGAGCGACAGCTCCTTTGTGATGGAGGCTTTCCAATCATTTATGATCTTTTCAAGGCTGGCCAAACGGCTTCCAAGTTCATCTCTCACATCGTCCAGCATTTTTTCTTGGATTTTTGGGAGAGATTCATCCAGAAAGTTCACAATCATTTCCTAGACAGCTTGTTGTTCTTCTCCCAATTCTGTAAGGGTAGGCATAGGATCCCTTCAGTTATGAATTTTGACAAGTTTTCAAACTTGGTATCAATATACTCCTTTATTTCAGTTGAGAGCTCGGAAGAAGAAGAGGTGATTTTATCTAAGATTGTTCCACAATTATTTGAAGTCACTGTATTTGCTTGAGCAACGGATTTGTTTGACTCTGTAGCGCTCTCCTTAAGCTCATTTAGAATTGGAGTGACTTTAGCGAGAGAAACTTCTGCTACCAGATCAGCAGTTGGAAAATCCTCCGCTTTTGTTGCTATTTTTTGCACGCTCCCCTTAATTTTCCCAAGCTCTCCCTTCAAATTCAGAGGCTGAAATTCGTCTAGGAGTACTTTTTTAACACTAATAAGGCACTTTAAAAGTTCAGAGGGTACTGTAATTCTATGGTAATAATAATGTAATAAGCCTTTATTAACATTGACACTAGAATAAAGTACGCATTTGTTTTATTTTATAAACTTAATTATAATATAGTTCCCGAATCAGAATTTGAAATTTCCTCATATTGTACTATAATGTGTAATTTGTCAATATATGGATGCTACCTTTCTAAACTAAAGTTAATTTAGCAATGACGACCTACATCACAATATGTGCATATATGTCACATGATTGTAAACGTTGGCTAAATTAGGCCATGTTTTTTTAGATTATAATTCAATGTAGTTTAGTTCAGTTAATTTCAATTTAGTTCAGCGCAATTCATCTATACGTAGTTATAAATTTACACTGAAATAAGCTCAATTCAACTCACTTCAATTCAATTTAGTACAGTTCAACCAAACTCCAATTCAATTTATTAAATTCAAGTTTATTTATCTCCGTTTTCTACTTCCAAGTATAACAGTAACAAATTTTGAACCAACATTATTTAGGGCCAACAACCCCGACCAAAAAATAAATTAAATATTTGAGTAGAAAATGAAGAAAAAATGTGATTGGTAAAGTGGCACGTGATCAAGACTTGTATGTCCAATGTCGATATCCTATGTTAAGTGAAACTCAAGTTTGATTCTGAATTATCTACTGTTAATAAGTCATTAACTTATAGTATGATACTTTTTCTTTACTTGGTATATCAATATCTTGAAATGACACATCGTACCCGGCATAAAAGATTATTAGAATCACATATTATTTAACTGTAAATAAAATGTTCCTCATATTAATAAAATAATATTAAATTTAAAGAATACCTTTTAAGATTATAAGTGGAGTTGAATTAGTTTGTCCATAAAATATACAAGTAAATTATGTTTGGCATATAAAAATAATTCTATAATATTATTTGCTGGATCTGTATTTCTTTTTCTTATTTTTCCATATTTTTATTTGATCTTTTTGGAACATGCAATATAAGCGGATTTTTAGTATTAGTCTAACTAGAGTTCACAAGAAGGACATTTCATTTGACTGGTACAATCTTAAATCAACCTCTTCTTCGCGTAAGGCTTCATAATTTGTTAGAGCTACGCCGCGCTGGTCTAGCCGAAATAAAACACTCGCACCCGAGTCAAACCAATACAAAATATTTGGTAACTATTACAAATGGAATAGTTGCAGCAGACTTGGTTCATTGCAGATTTTAAATCTTGATGGAACTAATATAATGGAAAAGGTTTTGTGGCAAAAAAATATTTATTTTTCTTGAAACCAAGGCCGGCCCTACAGTAGAAGCCGCTAAGGCGGCCGCTTACGGCCTCACAAAGGCTCTCTCTATATTTTTTTCTTTCCGAATTTAATATCAAATTTGTTATATCCTTAAGAAAATATATCATACACATCAGAAAAATTATTTTTTCGTACTAATATTTAGTAAATTAATTTTAATTGACTATAAAACAGTTAAAATCTATATTTTTCGCGTAGGGCACCATAAGTTATAAGGTCGGCCCTCCTTGAAACATTTAATGTCTATATATGATTGTCAACACTTTTTTTTAATACACGAGTTTGACGACAATGACCATGCCATGTATCCTTGTACTTTTGCACCAAGCTTGTAGAAGTCATTGAGTCAATTACTTATAACATATTCGCAAAAAAATCATCAACAACGAAACTCGGTAAATAATCTTAATATTTGTAGTACTTACTTTATCGCTTCAAGAACACTAGTCAAATGACTTTGATAACAGTTTTCTCGTAGTTTATCATCCAAAATAACAACTTCTGATGACTAATATGAGTCGATAACTCCTAAAATAAAAAAAAAACGAAATTGGCAATGAAAATATCAAGTGTGGAAGTCAATTTTTTTTAACAAAATATTAAAGTAGTGAATGTTTTATTAATTGTTACCATTCTCAGTGAAATAAATTATAGGGTCGTTATAGTTGTTCTTCATGCAATAATTCTTGAAGCCCTTTAGGATAGATATTAATCCAAGTGCGAACCTAGATAAATAATTATGAAAACGTGAATGCATAATAAAAACTTAAAACCATAATAAATTCCTTAAAAGAAGGATATTAGTGGTTTATGACATAATTACGGTGTTTATAAGTGCTTATAAGCAATGTTATCAATATTGTACACTATAGACCGGTTTATCTGATTTTACAGTAAGCCGGTCATGGCTATGGTACGATATACTTAAAAATCGGTTTTAGTAAAAAATCAGAGAATACCGAGTTGAATCTGAAAAACTAGTAAACTGGCGTGCCAGTTTAAACCCAGTTTTCTTAAAATTTTTCTGGCAACAAATAAAAGTGTTGCTAAACACACAGAAAAGCGTTGCTAAAGGATCAAAAGCGTTGTTAAAGACTCAGAACGAGTTGCAATAGCTACTAGAAACGCTAAATAATATATGTTTCTTTCCAAAACTCCTCTGACAACATGTAGAATCGTTGCAAAAGACCTAGAAAGAGTTTTTTTGGTAATAAAAGACCTAGAAAGAGTTGCAATAGCCACTGAAAATCATAAATAATATATATTCTTTAAAAAAATTAAAAACCGATAAAACCATCAATAATACTGATTATATCGCATACCATTGGCCTCACCGGAATTGATTTCATTGCTTATAAGCATATCAAACTAGTTTATAAATAAATTTTAACTAATTAGTTGACTGTGAATGACGTGCTTGATATAACTTTCAACAATTCGTAAATTGTTTTATGTTTTCCCAAAAACTTACGTTCTTTTTGAGAAAGCATATGTTATAACTTAGTATATATGATGTATCCACATCAAAATCAAAGTCAAACCAAGTACTAGAAATTCAAGAAAATAAGAAAAATCTTTGAAAACTGAAGAAAAAATGGATTAAGGTTGAATATGAGAAGAAAATTACACAGAAAAATACCCAAAAAAGAAAAAAACAAGATTGAAAAAAAAATAGAGCTTACTTTAAATTGGGTTAAAAAGCAAAGAAATTTTAAGACAGCAGACTCTTTTTATGGAAACTTAAAACTGCTTTCTTTCCTTAAACAAAAACCACTTGCCTGTTATTTTTATTTTACAGTTTTTTACCCTTTCTCGAGCGTGTATCAAACTACGTAACTCGCTCTATTTAGGCGACAAATGTAACTTACGAGTTGGGAGTATATTGGGATAAACTTAAAAAATATGTCATGTAGTTGATCGTTTTGTAAAAAGGTGCTTGTGAAAATTTTTTTTTCAAAAAGGTGCTTGTGGTTTCAAAACTTTGCAAAAAGAGGATTTTCAAAATTTTTAAACCAAATTTTGAAGGGTAATCTTGTCAATTTTGAGTGAAATTTTGCAGCTTAGTTAATGAAAATATAATACACATTTGAGATATATTTTAAAATTTTTTTAAAAGTATTAATATTTTTTTAATTAAAAGTTAATTATAACTTAAAAAAATCAAAATAAAATAAAAATTTCCTGTAGTTTACTCAAATCTTAATATATAATTCTTAAATAATATAATTAAAATATATAAATATTGAATTTATTGAAATAACTAGTGTAGCACTGTAATTCTCAAACCACATGCATCATTTTAAAAACTTTTAAAACCACGGATACCTTTTTAAAAAAAATATTTCACACTTAACTTTTTATAAATGTTTTTAAGGTGACCCCACTTGATATTGGAATTCATGGGGACGTGGGTAAATGTCGGTCTCACAGAGCGAGTAAATGATAATGTACTCGAGCGGGTATTGGATCCGTGGGTGGTGTGATAATAGCACTGTATTTGGCTAATAGAATATTGACACCTTTTCTTTCCCTAACCAATGGCCCTATTATTTTTTTTTATTTATAAATAAAAATGCAGCTTATTTTGAAATTCTGAATTAAATTAAATTAAAATTAGTTGAATTAAATTTAATTGAATTAAATTTATTTTAATATAAATTTATAATTATATATAGTTAAATTAAATTTATTTTAGTATAAATTTATAACTACATATAGTTGAACTGAACTAAAATAGTCTGAACTAAATTGAATTATATTAAATTGTAGTCTAAAAGAATATGGCCTAAATTATAAAGAAAAATCTCCACCAACGGTTAGATGTGGCTAAAATCTGAGACCTCTTTAAATTACAAGTTCTAGTATTAACTACCTCGCAAAAACATTCACCGCAATGGTGCTATGAGCTTATTGATTGAGAAATTATATAATGCACAAGTCACTGGACATGAAAAAATAACTTTCTTTGAATCTCATTAATATGTATAGTGAAAGTTTGTGACTGATCTTTTTTCTATAAAAAAAGAGTTCGGTCCACCGTATAATTACTTAATAAAGTAAATTAATCAAGACTAATGATATGAAGGCCCATCTTATTTGCAGAATACCTATTTTCTGAAAGAGAATAAAATGAATAGAAATATACTAAATATGGTAGATTAATAACATTTTATTTTTATTTTCTAAATTGTTATAGGAGTGGAGAAAATAATTAGTATTACACCTTTGCACCTAATTCACAGTACTGACTAAAAATGAATATAAAACATTATAAGTAGAACAAAAGAATCTTTGGACCACATTTTTTGTGATTTTATTTCTGATATTTTCAATTGTCTTATTGGACCACCAATTAATTACAACTATTGACCATAAGTTCCAAATTTTATATCAAATTAATTTGATTTTGCCTAAAATTGTTTTTTTTTTTGTAGTTTGAGATGAGGTTCTTACAAATTTACTATTGTCATATACAGTAGAAATTTAATTTTGAAGACCGTTTATATATTAAAATGAAGTATTGAAGCATACATATATATATATATATATATACCCAAAATTTGGGCGTTAGGATATAGGATAGGTTATAATATAAATTATTAATAAATCTTATACAACTATATGGAGATTTTGGAGTTGAATGTATAATTACTGCAAGTCACTATTTTGTAAGATAATATTAATCGTCTTATTTTTAGCCTTTTAGTTTTTTTCTTGAGTAAAACTAAGTCTGCTCTTATAGATCTTAAGCTTTATTTTATCATTATGTAAAAAATTTGTAATTAATTCAGACTGATAGCTCTGCTTATTTAAAAAAATTATTAAATTGTGTGCTCATCACGTATATCAATTTTCATTAGACAATGAAAAAGAAGGTAAAATGTGATTAACAACCCACCTACTTGTTATTGATATATGTTAAACTGCTTACGAAATATATTTTAAATGAAGATGCACTTATATATCGATCAACCGTTTTACTGATATATATAAATGACTTTTATGAAGTCTTATAACTTTCATATACCTTCAAACTTTCTTACCTGAACTACTAGTATGTCAACAAATTGTACAATTTGGAATTCATAAATTACTAGTGGTAACTAGTTAACTGATAAAGTGAAGAAAGTATAGAAGAGGTTGTTGGTTGGTCTGCCAATAGTATAATTAAAGTGAATAATTTAGGGAAACATGTGTGCTATTTTGGGTAAGAAATAGGAGATTAAATTAAGGTTACCAAAAGGGGTAAATATGAGTAGTTGAAGTCAAGTTGGGATAGTTCCGTGTTTGAATGTCGTTAGTTGGAAGTTGCAACTGTTAGCTACCAAAATTGTCGTCAAAATTCCGTTGGAAAAACAACAGAAAAAGCAATTTTTTAGGTACATCAAGCACTACTTACTTCGACTAAAGAGAGGTCACTTTTTATATAAAAAGAATTCACATTTTAATTTTGTTTCTTAAAAACTGATTGTATATTTAACTAAGGTACTGTTTTTTCAACTTCTGAGAGTTGAATTGAACTGAAGTGAGTTAGATTGAACTGAACTTATTTCAGTGTAAATTTATAACTGCGCATAGCTGAACTGAACTAAAGAACTAAACTGAACTACATTGAATTACAGTCTAAGATAACATGGCCTAAATCCAACATTGATTTAGTAACAATGCTATATCATAACCCTATATTTAACAAACGATTTTACCGATATATTAATTTTTCAAAAAATTTATTTGGATGAAAAATATATATCCATATCATATTAATGCATTGTTCTCATCTAATTTGTATCAATACTTTTATAATTATACACAGTTCCCCATTCAACACAATTTATAATATTCATATTAAAAAATTAGTATTTTTGTTCAATATATACACAAAAGCAATATTTTATACAGTATTTTAAATAAATTCCACACCTTGTTCTATTTCAAATCTCTATTTTGAAATCCAGTTTTTAATGAAGAGGCCGAATGAAAAGATGGTTTACAATTTTACTGTTCAAAATGGCTGGTATAATATGACTTAATTACATTATTTATTACCAATTTTAAAAGAATAATAAAATATCTTATTTTTAATTGTATGTTACTTTGTATTTTGTCAATATATGGATACTACCTTTCAAAACTAAAGTTAATTTAGCAATAACGACCTGCATTACAATATGTGCATATATTATCACATTATTCAAATGTTAGCTAAATTAAAATACTAAATTTCAATATACATGTGATGAGATGCGAAGTTAGCTTGATAAATTAAAAAAATTATCTTCCTTTGTAATTTTAAATATGATATTAACAATTTATGGAACCAAACTACTCCGGCCAAAATTGAAATTAAATATTTGAGTAGAAAAATGAAGAAAAAATGTGATTGGTGAAGTGGCACGTGATCAAGAGTTGTATACCAAATTAAGATATACTATGTTCCTTAGGCCAAATTTATAATGTACCAGGTTCTTTGGTCCCTTTTACTATTTTATGCTATTATTTTTTATTATTTTATTTATTTTTGAGACACATATCATTCATGCGAGAAAAAAGGACCGAATGACCCGATCCATTTTATACTTTCCCATTCCTTCATCAACAAAGACAGTTCCTGGATTTAACACAACGCCTTACATTTCTTGCTTTCTTTTAGTAAAAGCTGACATTGATAATCCAGATCCAAATTTTATTAAAATTGAAAAGAAAAAGTGTACAATGAAAGAAAAATAAAAAGGATGCTTCATATATGAAGCTTACGACAAGAAAATGCTTATAATAAGCAAAATGATACAACACAAAACTTGAAAAAGCTTTGGGTGATGATCCTAAGTTCGGCTTCTCCTTCTCAACGGTAGCTATCATGACGGACGGCAAATGGTTGAGTAGGTTCCTTTCTCCGATATGACTCCGGTGTTATTGACCCAAGTTGTTGCCACTGGTAGACTCGACGACATCTGAAACTTTTTCCCGGCAGATCCACCCCTCCCTAGCTTTACATGAAAACCAGTGAAAGAGGGAGGGAAGCTTGAAAAATAGGCTTGAAAACAAACCCATATAGATGACATTCATAAAAGCTTAAAAAATTAATCCATAGAATGGGTTACCAAAGGAGAAGGGATACCTCCTTTCTTGGTTAGAGAAAAGTCTTCCTCCCTTGATTTTAGTCAATTTCAGCCATTCATTGAGTTTTAATGATTTAGATTCCACTAAAACTGAATATGGACCATTAAAACTCAATGGATGGCTAAAATTGACTGTAATATACAACTTTAGAGAGTTTGAACTTTACAGAATTCAAATCCGCTTTCTCCAATTGTGTATCATCTTCTATGTGCCTCATTCAGATTTTGCCATTTGTTAGATACATATGAGAGAGAGAAACAAAAAATAGGAAAGAGAATTAAAAAATAAAAAATTAAGTAAGAAAGTCTAACACATGATAAGATCTGAACGGAGGACATGAAAGCCTAGTGGTTACTCTTTAATTCTTTTTTTTGCACTTCAACTTCATGCTAATAATTTAATGATCTCCTATCTTTTAAAAACTTGATAAAAGTGCATTAATTTATTTTTAAAGCTCATGTTATCGCTTTTAAGTTGAGCCCTTTTAATTACAATTATTGTGTAACAGTAAATATATAGTTGAATAATAAATTATAATTATAAATAATTATACCATATATTTATTATAAAAATGCAGCCAAAAACAAATAAGCAGAACATATGCTATTATAATGTAGTGCATTAAAAAAGAAAGTAGCCCATTTAATTGAAAAACTACAATAAAATTCATTTTTTCACATTAAAAATAAAACATAAACAAAAAATTGGTTCCTATCGGCTACGGGACTTGGGCGATTTTTTTATAATAAAAAGTTTAGGGGTGCAATATGAGGACTTTTTAAGAGATTATTCATCTTAATACTATACCCTCACGCATGCACATTAAACTTTAAAGTTCTGATAGATTTCGGTGCATTAGTATTGATATGATCGCACCCGACATAGGCGGTTACACAAGGAGCGTATCGTGTTCGGCTATGATAACTATGACACTTTGAAAGTTGAAATACCTTTATAATATTTTTTGACAATTTAACTCAAAAAGTATATTATTTTTTTTCAATAGAACTCAAGTTAAACCTATTTAATTCTGCATTAAAGTTTAATTTAATAGAGAACTAAATAGGCTTTTCTCCTGTCAAATTTCAAATGATATAGTACAATTTAAAGTACAAAAAAAACCGTGGTACGTGTAGTATTGAATAAAACCCATATGTTAGTACATACGGCATGGGCATTTATATAGTTTTACACTTTACAGTTAATTAAAATTATACATTACTAATCAATAAAGGTTGGTCTAAGTGGTACGCGATTTGGTATTACTTAAATAAGGTCATGAGTTCGAGTCCTAGTGTATGCAAAAAATCCTTATTGGGAGACTCACCCACCACAACCAGGTGTGCGACTCGGGTCGGATCTTGACGTAATCGAAATAAAGCTCCAGTGAACCAGATGACAAAAAAATTATATAGTACTTATAAAATTATAGTTAATTGAAGAATTTATCAGAAATTTATTCTAAGAACAAGCGGCATACTACGAACTTCGCCATGTATACTATCTTAGGCCTATTTATACAACTTTTGGCCTATGTAATACGTACCATATAGTGGAATATGTATAAACTACAATAAAATTAATATTTCGGTAGTCAAAGATAGAGTTATGATAGCATTGGCACTAAATCAATGTTCGGGCCATGTTCTTTTAGACTACAATTCAGTTCAGTTCAATTACGCGTAGTTATAAATTTACATTAAAATAAGTTTAATTTAATTCAGTGCAGTTCAATCAACTCCAGTTCAATTTATTTCAGTTCACTTCAATTTTTAGAGGTTAAAAAGAATAAGCCTAAGAATATGCATAAAAAAGTTCTTTTTTTCCATCAAAAGATTAGGCGAATTCTCAATTTTACCGCACTTAAAGAAATGATAAATTAAGAAAGCTCAAGAACCAATTTAGGGTCCGGTGTTGGACTATTTTAAAATAATATCACCTTAATCCGTAGTAAATTATAGACAATAGTATATTACAATTCAATTTGCTACCTGTACTTCTGTGTGATCCACCGATATTTAGTATTTGACTAATTTAAATTTCATCTATTTAGTGTCTAAGATGTCGGGAAGAACTTATCGGCTATGATTGGGATTTACTTTTAAGCTTAAGCTTAAGTTTTTAGATAAAACAGTTCTATGACACGGTATTAGAGTCTCTTAAATCTAAATGTCAAAAATTCTAATCTCTATAGTTTCATTTATTGAATGAATTTCAACACATGATAGAGTGAGCATGTGTTGCACTGTTTTAAGTCCAAGGGGTATTTGCATGCGGGAGAATATCAAAATATTATAAATGCTATGATTAAGCTTTACATGTAAGCCTAAATTTTTGAGTAAAACGGTTGAATGACATTAGCCATCCAAATATTGTGATACTGAAATTGCATTCCTTCATATTTTCTTGTATTAAGTTAACTAGAAGAATTGGTAGTGGCGAAGCCACAAGCTTTTTTCAAAAATCGGTTTTTATATATGTATATATTGTATTTAGACTCCATTAAAAATTATAATTGGACTCCATATTAGTATTAGAATTATCCATTTATTTTAAAAAGAGTATTTAATTTAGTAAATGCCTATATATATCTTTACAAATTCATTCGCAGCTTTACTATTTCATTTATCATTCATCGTTTCTGAATTTTTTATTAGTTTTTAACATTTTATGATATAATTGGACACCACTGTGAAAAATTTCTGAATTCGCCACTGAGAATTGGGTAATACATTATCATTATCTTCATCTAAAAACTTAGCTAAATACGAAATCTATGCTATTTGAAAACATCATAAACATAAATTACATAGCAGCAGACGAATAGAGCATACAATTACACACAACAAATGCAGAATTAATCTAAACACCAAATGCTTAAGCAGTGGAAGAGTCCAAGGCGGGTAACCTCGAACGGGATTGGCCTATATCATAACTACCAGCACCCAAATTACTGTCTATAGATATCGAAGTGGAAAACATAGCGGCTTTGTGAGCCCTAATATGCGGTGGAAGTGGCGGTTCTGATGGCAATTTCGGCAGCAGAACTTTAACGTTTAGCATGTCGATTGCTTTCCAATGGAAGGGCGATCGACAGGGTCAGGATGGGCGCAAGCGAGCCCGACAGCGATCAGACGTTGCATTTCCTCTTCGTCAAAGTCTTGGCCTAATCTTGGATCAGCAATAGCAGAGAAATTCGCACATCCATAATGGTTCCAAGCCCATTCTCCCATTTTAATCCGAACCCCAGTAGAATTGTTGACAACTCTACTCTGAGCTAGCTTTCCTGATGCTATTTCAAGAGCAACAATACCGAAGCTGTAGACATCTGATTCCTTTGTGGGCTTGGAGGTTGCTTCATACTCGGGAGCGACATACCCTGATGTTCCAATTAGAAGCGTGGTACTAGAGCTTTCCTCGTGTTCTACAATCCTAGCCAAACCGAAATCACCTAGCTTAGGATTGAAGTTCGAATCTAACAAAACGTTGCTCGACTTAATATCATGGTGGAGAATACATTGTTCACCTTCTTCCTGAAGATAACGTAAAGCCTCAGCCAAGCCTTTTGCAATGTTGTATCTGTTTTAAAATATGAACATAGATTATGATAAATAATCAACAGTACAAATGCAGTACCCTAAAACACATAAACAACTGGCATTTATGAGCACATTTTTTATATTGATAGGCTTAAAGCATATAAAGATACATGAAATTATCCCATAAAACGTACCGTCCCCTAACTTTCAAATCGACCCCGTAGTCCCCTCAGCCGTTAAAAGTGCACCACTTTGCCCCTAAACCAATGTATTAAAACTCCCCACTTAGCTCTGCCTAGGCATCGCCTAGGCGCTATTTTGAGGCTTGCCGCTCGACTTTTCATTCTTTGGGCACTATTAGGTGCTTGACTGACATATTACCGCCTAGGCACCGCCTAGTCCGATTTTTTCCTCCTAGACACCGCCTAATCCGATTTTTCCGCAATTTTTGAGATACCGATACTTATAATAATTATAGTTCAATTTTTTCAATTCAAAAAAGGTAGCTCGGTTGGTAAAACTAATGTGCAACAAAATATTCTCGCCATACAATTTTCATTTTGAATCTCAAATCGAGAAATAGTACGCTATAAATCACAAAAAAATTGATGAGGATATTTGTTTTTAAGGAATTGATTTTAATGTTGATGTGTTTTTCTATAACAATTAACTAAGGCTTATGTTTTCATATACTATACTATGTTTTTGTAAAATATTATTATATTATAATTTATTTTTTAAGTTGAATTTATACTTTTATGTATAATAATTATAAAAAATAAATAATTTAAAATCCGCCTAGGCGTTTGAAGCCTTAGCCGCTCGACTAGCGCCTAGTGCTTTTTAAAACATTATCCTAAACACATGTGTTCTGGTTGGTTTTGACTTTTCAAAATTGTCATTTTTTCTGATTTTCTCTCTTCATTCAGAAGCCAACACGTGGCATTTATAGTAAAGTGATGCACTGTTCTAAAGGTGATGAAGCTACGAAATCACTTTAAAAATTTGAAGAGCAGTAGATTTCTTGGAACAACTTCAAGTACCTGGAGATGCTTTAGACCTTATTGATATGAATGGCTAATCATAGGCATGGAAGGATATAACTAAGAACGTAATAATTTAAATTCAAATTTAAATTAAATCTAATCTAATATAATTATAGCGAATATTTTCTTCATAATATCTTAACTAACTACTTAAAGTCAAATTTCAACATACCTCTTAACCCATGTCAACCCAGTTCCAGTTACAAGGTGAAAACTCCAAGCTTTTGTTCGGCATAAATTCATAGACAATGAAGAGATGCTTCTTCTGGCGACACCAACCGGTGAGTTGCAACAAGTTCTTATGCCTTGTTCGGTTAAAAGCTTTGACTTCAGATTGATATTCCGATAACCCTTGCTCGGATTCTGAAGTGATGCGTTTGACTGCAACCTTAAGCTTATCTCTTCCCAGAGTGCCTTCAAACACATGTCCGGATCCTCCTTTCCCGAGCAACTTGTCGCTGGAAAACTTATAGGTGGCCTTTCGCAACTCTTTGTACGAAATTCTCCTTGGTCCACTTTCTTCACTGAAGTTCTCGTGATTTTTATCGTCTTTTTTATCTATGCTTCGTCTTCTTTTTGCGCAACAGCAATACCATACGACACCCGACACAAAAAGAAGTGATGCAATAACTACCAGAATAATGGTCAGTAATAAATAAGCACTACCAGGATCCATTGGTGTGTCAGGTTTTGGATTTGTGTGGTTTTTAAGCATCGCTAGTGAACTGGTTGGGGGTTTGGTTTTCCAGATTTAGTCGTAAACTTGAGTTGAATTCCCAGCAAGAAATCATATGTGATCAGCTAGGTAGCACCAACACGGACAACGGAAAACGCCATTTCTAGTAAAAAAATAGGTTAGGAAACTGGGGGGAAACGTGTCAAGTGTGGTGTCTTACACCAACACGAAACATGGAAACCCCGGTGTCTAGGAGTTTCCGAGCTACCTAGGTGATCAGTAGTGTTTGCCAAAACCTATGAAGGACAACACTAGGAAAAGGAAACTCTGAGGCAACTAAACAGATATGTGTTCGAAGCAGTTGGGGCCTGTACAGCCTGCAAGTTGTTTCAAGCAATAGACCTGCTTTCGTTAAAGTTCATCAACTTTATTACTCAGAATTGACTGGCCAGCTTTTAACATACAAATGGTACAAGTAATATTTAGTGCATGGAGCAAGTAGGTTACATATTGGTTCTGTCAGGTGCAGCAATAAATTACGAGGAAAATATAGCAGCAGAATAAAAAAAATGAAGATTCTTATATGGAAACTCCAAATGAATTGAAGAAAAACTACGAACAAACTCCAAATAATTCTTATTTGGCTTGCCAATCTCTCCGACGATTGACTTGCAATTGCCAACCTTTTATTTGGCTTCTTCTTCATTTTCATTTTCCTTTTTATTTTATTTTTATTTTGAAATAATGTAGGTCCCACAATTAGAGGAACACCACACAACAAATCTCTCTCTCCCGACTACATTGTGGGACTCGTCATCTTTATTGCTTTAACGCATTGGTCGAACTTTTCTTTTAGTTTTCTACCCACACTACTAAATTTAAAATTATTTACATGTACTAAAAATTAAAATTTATTTTTATATTAATACTTAGACCCAAGACAAAAATATTTTGGATTCACCAATTTCAGTTCAGTTCAGACGACTTCAGTTTAATTTAGTCCACTGTTGTTCAATCAGTCCAGCTATACGTAGTTATTAATTTACACTAATATAAGTTCATTTCAGTTTAGTTCAACCAACTTTAATTAAGTTTAGCTTTTAAAAGTTATAATGGCCTTAGTTGGAGCAGTTTACTGAGGAACTTCTTATAGTCAATTTTTTTTTGCATTAAAACATTTAGTGCTCTGACATCATGAAATATAGTAACAATAACTGTAATTCTTCTTAATATTTGAGAACATATTTTACACATTACAGACAACCTTGTTAACTTTTCAATATAAGAGCAATTCCTATAAAATCAAATTTACTACTTAATCACTTCCAACACAAGTAATTTCTTCTTCTTACTGAAAAATCAAGGGGTTGGCGTTGTCGTATTATTTCCAGAAGTAAGCAACGATTTGAACCACAAAACAGATTGCTTTGGAATTCTTTTCAATCCGTTATTATAGTCGACGTACACTATTTCAAATCGGGAGGCGTAACCATCAACCCATTCAAAATTGTCTAACAAAGACCATGCCGTGTATCCTTGTACTTTTGCTCCAAGCCTGTAGAAGTCATCGAGTCATTTACTTATAATATAATCGCAAAAAAATCATCAACGACGAAACTCGGTAATCAATCTTAATATTTGTAGTACTTACTTTATCGCTTCAAGAACACTAGTCAAATGGCTTTGGTAACAATTTACTCGTAGTTTATCATCCAAAATAATGGCTTCTGATGACAAATCCAGGTCGATAACTCCTAAAAACAAATAAAAAAAACGAAATTATTAATGTAACTATCAAATGTGGAAGTCAAATTTTTATTAATTGTTACCATTCTCCGTGACATAAATTACAGGGTCATTATAGTTGTTCTTCATGTAGAGCAATAATTCTTGAAGCCCTTTAGGATAGATATTAATCCAAGTGCCCACCTATGTCAAGGGAAAAAACTCTGCTCTACCCTTTTTTGTGTTTTCTTGGGTTTCTTTTCACTTAGTATCTGACACTTGACATCTTTTTCTTATATGTATTTTTATTTTTTCTATTTTTCATTTTCTCTCACCTATACATGGCCTATGTGTCAAACATTAAGTGGGATACACCCAAGAGGACACAAGAAAGGGCCCAACAGATTTTTTCCGTATGTCAAGTAGATAAATAGTTATGAAAACGTGAATGCATTATAAAAACTTGGCTGAATGCATATGGAGCTCCTTAAAGTTGGCTCAAACCGTCCTTGGCCATCCTAAACTTTCAACTGTGACACTTTACCCCCTAAAGGTCGCAAGACTTATGCAGTTTGCCCCCTCAATGCCACGTGTCAGTTTTTGGTAGGTTTGACTTTTCAAAGATGGACTTTTTCTAATTTTTTCCTCCCCAATCAGAAGCTGACACGTGACATTAAGGGGGCAAACTGTATCAGTTTTGCTAACTTCAGGGGCTAAGTGTCACACTTGAAAGTCTGGAGTGGCCAAGAACTGTTATAGCCAACTTTAAGGACCTCCGTATGCATTAGGCCTAAAACCTTAATTAATTACTTATAAAGGTATTAGTGGTTTAGCACATAATTAGGGTGTTTCTAGGTACTTAAAAGAATATCAAACCAGTTTATAAACAATTTTTAACTAATTAGTAGGGTGGCGAATGACTGATTTGGCATTACTTTTAACACATCCAGAAATTTTTACTGTTTTCACATTCTTTTTGAGAAAGCAAACGCTAAGTAGGAGGTAACAATATTTAAATCATCTGAAGTGTTTCAGATGACTTATATTTTAACTTAAGCTAAACTCTATGTGATAGTTTTTTGAACTTGTTTTTTAGCTGCTTATAAACACTTATAGTAGGATTCTGGGTATTTCCAAACTCATTTGAATTCCAAGTGGATAATGAAAGTAAAAATTTGGGGTTAAAATTAGTAATTTGGCACAAATTGTTTTATTTGGCATTTATAATATAACAATCCCACTTAGGGAAATGATGGAAAACGTTGTGCAACTTTCTGGTGAGGAATCCGATCAACTTGAGAGGAGCAATAAAAAGATTAAAGAGGCTGATGGCCTTGCCGGTTCATCAGAAAACTCTCCGTCGTCAGAAACTAATGCAGCGGATGCATCACCGGTGAGAAAAAAAGTCAGGATATAAGGAGATTCTGTGTGGCAATCCCAACAACGGGGATGAGGAAATGCTGGAAATTTCCAAGGAACACGAAACTGATTATTTTTCGGAAGAGGATTTTGCTGCTGTTTCTGATAGCGAGGACGAAGGAGAAGACGACGAACAATGTCCTAGAGTAAGGTTTTCTTCTGCAGAAAAGTCTTCTTTTTGGAAACCTTGGAAACTATCCATAATTTGCAAGGTTCTTGGTAAGAGAGTGGGTTTTAACTTCCTAGCCTCAAAACTGCATAAATTTTGGCAAAAAATGGGCACTATAGAGATCATTGATCTCACCAACGACTATTATCTTGTCAAGTTCTCATCGAAAGAGGATTATGTTGCGGCTTTAAAAGGAGGCCCATGGATGGTTGCTGATCACCTTATCTCTGTCTCAAAATGGCACCCTCACTTTGATCCTTATGGTGCCAATGTGTCTACTATCACGGCCTGGATTCGTTTTCCAGGTCTTCCCATCGAATATTACAACACACAGGCCTTGATGAAACTGGGGTCACTAGTTGGTAAAGCCTTGCATGTGGATAAAACTACCATCAATGCAAGTCGAGGCAAATACGCAAGAGTTTGTGTTGAAGTTGATTTGCGGGTATCTCTTCTAGCAAAATATCATTTGAAGAGCAGAGTCTATAGAATTGAATATGAAGGCCTCCACAACATTTGCTTTGAATGTGGAGTATTTGGTCATAACAAGGAGTTGTGCCCTAAGAGAGCTTCAGAAGGTTTAATGGAAGAAGGGGAAGAAGGGAAGCAAGATAATTTATCGGGATTCAACAATAGCTCTAGACCGGAGGTGTTGGAGGAATTTGGACCTTGGATGCTTGCTCATAAAAATACTAGACGAAGGAAAACACTAGGTCCGGCGAAGCCAAAGGCGCCGGAGCCGGTACCGGTGACTTCGAAAATAACCGTTAATGGCAGCAAAGCTTTGGCGGAGTCTAATGTTCCTACTATGCAACCTGCCAAAATGAAGACAGCTATGCGTAAGATAGGGAACAGATTTGATGTGCTTAGCTGGGCGGTTCACAATTCAGCAGATGATAGGGAGGTCGGATTCAGATGTGTGTCCCTAAATTAGTGTCCTCTTCTATGTCTATTCATTAATTATTTAATAAGTATTACATTTATAAGAGAGATAAACTGAAAAGGAATAAAATAATAATAAAAATACATACGTGTCAAATGATTAATGGAGAAATATGAAAAGAGACATTAATTTAAGGACAACAAATTTAAATCCAGAGGCCTGTGGGAAGATCACGTGATGCCAGCTACTAATAATCCCACTAAATCCACAAAACCTTTTTCTGAAAAAACACAATTTAAAAGTAAAAATGGGCCTATGGAGAATTCAAAGCCAGGAGGACCCACTCTTCAATTTATCCAATCAAATAAGGCCCCATCTTACAATTCTAGACTTCATAAGTTGGCGTACAAGGAAGTGGAAAAATTACATGTTGATGGCCTCCATTCATCATCCTCCATTGGGCTTAGTGGTCTAAGTGACAAGCCCACTGCTCCGTTAATGGATGTAGACAATTCATGTGATGTTGGTAATTTTAAAACTCCACAACTTCACCAAATTAATATCCTGCAACCCAAACACTTATCATCCAACTTTGATCTAGCAGTTGGAGAAATGGATAATCAGAGGAGTATGGAAACTAAGCATCCTATTTCTACTGACCTTCATGTTAGTGCAGCAGCTAAAGGCTCCAAGAAAGTCCCACCACCAATTCCATCGGACATTGTCGTGGGTCGGACTACCAAAAAAGATAGATCCAAAGAAAAAGCTAGAGCTCATGCTACAGGGAAGCAGACATGTCACTCGTCAACTGAGCAAGCGTTAGGCTTTGGGGATTGTGTTTTTTCAACATACTCTTTTTATGAATTGTATTGTCTGAAACATTAGGGGTTGTGCTAATAATCGGAGTTTTCTGCATGTTAAAGACTTAATAAGTCTCTTCAGTTAAATTTGTTTGGCTTACTAGAAACGAAGGTTGGTGGGTCTAGGGCCAAAGAGCTTTCGTCTAAACTAAGAGGATGGAGTTACCATTGTATCGATCCTATTGGTTTGTCCGGGGGAATTTGGCTTTTCTGGAAGTCTGATTCAGTTCAAGTAGATATTTTGAATGAGAACCGTTATTTTCTTCCTGTTATAATTACCTTACATGGGCAGCCACCTTTTCTCTTTACCTTGATATATGCTAGCACCTTGATCACTATTAGGAATGCCATGTGGGGTGATATATCCAAGTTACAAGTGGATAGTGATATTGCTTGGTTCGTGGCAGGGGACTTTAGCGACATTGATAATATTTCAGATCAATCAGGGGGTTCGAGTCAATATGTCAATCGGAGCCTCAACCTTAAAAGGCATATCAATGCCCTCAGTCTTATTGATTTGGGAGCTTTGGGACACAGGTTCACTTAGAGAAGGAATAGGTTATAGGTCAGACTGGATAGAGCCTATACTAACCCATATGGAAAGTGTAGATTTCCGAATGCTACAGTCACAAACTTACCTTTCCGTCACTCCGATCGCTGCCTAGTTCTACTCAGGTTAGATGGGCCAAATTATGTGCTTACTGACAGACCGTTTAGGTACGAGGTAGCTTGGGAATCTCATATTGGTTTTGGGGATTTTGTCAAACAAACTTGGAATCCTAAGTCTAATTTCCTCATAGCTGCAGCTAACTTAAAAAAGAGGTGGTGGCTTGGAACCGAGAGGTTTTTGGGCATATCAGGAAGCGAAAAATGCGTGCCCTTTCCAGAATTGCTGGAATTAATAAAGAAATGGATAGGAATTGGTCTCAAACTTTAGCTACCTACGAAGAGAAACTAAGAGCTGAATTATCAGATATTCTGAAGCAAGAAGAAATTTTTTGGCATTAGAAATATCGAAAAAAGTGGCTTACTAATGGAGACAGGAATACTCGTTTTTTCCATATTTCTACCATGAATCGTAGAAAGAGGAATAAAATTGATCGTCTATAGAATGCCGAAGGAGAATGGGTGGAAGAACAAGATAGCCTTAAAAGCTTAATTGTTCAGCACTTTAAGTCCATTTTTACTGCTGAAAATGATTCTTCAACGAGATTACATGCTGCTGCCCATTTCCCATACTTGGAGCCAAACCTCATATCGAATGCATTTGGGAAAGTAACTGGTAGGGAAATAAAAGATGTGATTTTTAGAATGGGAGCTCTCAAAGCTCCTGGAATAGATGGCCTACTGGCAGGTTTCGTATAGAAACATTAGAATGTGGTCAAGTCAGGAGTCATAGATTTTATCTTAGCATCGTTCTCTAGGATCAACGATTTGTCTTGTGTTAATGATACTCTTCTCGTGCTCATTCCTAAAGTTCCCAGTCCTACGAGTGTTAGTCAATTTTGGCTGATTAGTCTTTGCTCTATGGTGTATAAGACTATTACGAAGATCATTGCAGAGCGCATTAAACCACTTCTACCGACTCTAGTGGGACCAAACCAATGCAGCTTCATACCAGGGAGACAAATTTCTGATAACATCATAATTACACAAGAAATTATTCACACCATGCGCACCAAGAGGGGAAAAAAAGGATTTGTTACAATCAAGGTTGACTTAGAGAAGGCTTATGATCGCTTGCGGTGGGAATTTATTATCGATACTTTGGTAAGCATAGGCATGCCAACTCAATGGATTGATATCGTGCATAAATGTATATCAACTTCAACTATGAGGATCTTATTCAATGGTAATATGACTGAGAGCTTCAAACCATCTAGGGGTATCAGATAAGGCGATCCTCTTTCTCCCTACGTTTTTGTGCTTTGTATGGAACTACTAAGTAATATCATCCAATCCAAGGTGGTAGCTGGTATATGGAAAGGGATTGTTTGTGCTAGAGGAAGTCCTGATATCACCCATCTTTTTTTCGCGGACGATCTTCTACTATTTGGTGAAGCATCTATGAACCAGATTGAGATCATGAAAGATTGCCTTTCAGAGTTTTGCGCTATGTCTGGACAACAAGTTAGCCTCCCCAAGTCATGCATTTATTTCTCTAAAAATGTAAAACCAGTGCTAGCCAGGGCATTTAGCCACCGGTGTGGTATTCCTTTGACGTCTTGCTTAGGAAAGTACCTAGGGATTCCATTGCTTCATGATCGGGTTTCCAAAAACACTTTCTCTCAAGTGGTGGAGAGTGTTCATTTGAGGCTCGCTGGTTGGAAAGCCTCCAACCTATCACTTGCAGGTCGGGTTACTCTAATTAAGGCAGTTACTAGTGGAATCCTGAATCACGTAATGCAAACAAACCTCCTTCCTGCTTCTAATCTGGAGGAAATAGACAGAGCTAATAGAACTTTCCTATAGGGAGGGTCTTAAGGCAACAAGAAAATTCACTTAATTTCTTGGGATCAAGTGTGTAAAGCTAAAAAGGAAGGTGGCACGGGTATTCGACGGAGTAAGACTCATAATTCCGCGCTTTTCATGAAGTTGATATGGAGATTTTTAAAGGAACCAAATGCCTTGTAGGTATAACTCTTAAGAGGGAAATATATAAAGCAAGGTGATCTTTTCCTTTTTTTCTAGTAAGTCTCGTCAGAAATCTTACCTATGGAGGAACTTTCTAAAGCTTTTACCTGAATTCAAAGAAAGGATCGGGTGGTCACTTAGAAATGGGGCAAACATTAATTTCTGGACGGATGCATGGCTTGTGGATAAGCCTATTGCTGATTTTTTGGGTGGAATCCCTAATGAGCACATAAATAGGAAAGTTAATGAATATGTGGTGTCCTCTGGCGAATGGGATTTGTCATGTAACGCCCCCCTATAGGGAGCGCTACGGTAACTATACTCACCCAATAAACAACTCTACTCCATTATATAGAGTTCAATACTTAGATTTAATATGCACAAATACAAATATAGCGTTCCAAACTCCAAATTATTTTCCAATGCTAATTATTCTCCAAATATTTCTCAATACTATCTAGTGCATGCCATTATTCTACAAACCATAATATTATATTAAATTACAAATCCACCTCGAGTCTTTCCTTATTTGCTCTTTAAGCTGATTCACCTGTACCACTTTGGTCCAAGCTATCTACAAGTTCTCCACCTACGTGTAGAAAAAAAACTACATGCTAAGCAATTTGCTTAGTGGTGTCCATAAAAAAAAATACAATAACTTTGAATATTTTTAAAATAAAAACAAAGCATATTTATAAGTCAAAAACAAATTAACCAACTTTATGGAACCAAGTCACAAAACTTATATAGTAATCCTTTCAAAGTACAATCAAATTTGTATCCAATTTTTCCAAACACTTTAACCATATATTGCCCAAAGTAAACAAGTCCTGAATGACGGTAAAATGGATACGGGAGCGGACAAGCCCGAAGCCAAAGCTTCAAAATCAATATATCGGTCAAGCCCGAAGCCGAAGCTTCAAAAATCAAAATATATCGGTCAAGCCCGAAGCCGAAGCTTCAATATCAATATATATATATATATATATATATATATATATATATATATATATATATATATATATCATAATATCGGCTAAAGCCCGAAGCCAAAGCTTCAATTGTTTGTACAGTACTGTAGCCTCCTTTATTGGCACCAATCTATCCTGACCCGTATTCTACTCGTTTAATAAGGGCAATAAATCAAAGTAACATCTCAAAAATTCCAGTATAAACTATCAATCATAATTCAATATGACTTCAGTAATTAAGAAATCCAAATCCCAAATTTTTAAGCATCAAACTTCAATTAAAACTCAACAAAATCAATATCATACTCTCCAGAATTTTTCCAGGTTTCATAACCTGACTTTCCCTGCATTTTTCACTATCAAAACATCATCCAATCGAAGAAATTTCTTCTAAACATAATTACCCACATGTCTCAGATTTCCAAAACCACCAGAATCACAGAAATCCAAATTGTATAACCAAAGTTAAGATCAAAATACTAAACTGTGTACCAAGCTGAGATTTTTTGAAAACGGATTTCGTGAGTCAACTTCAAACGAAAATTTCACATTGAAAACGAACGAAATTCAACAAGGTTTCTTCTGAACATATATTCTTTACTTTCTGTAGATATCAATAGAATCAAGAATCATTCAAATCGGATTTATATATCAAGAGAAAACATTAAAACAAAACAGGGATACAAATCTGAAAATTTTCCGAAAAACCGATAAATAGAAATTCGGGACACAAACCTTTTTCTATGCTCTTTCTAGCTCTCTTCTATCCCTTTTGCCTTTGATTTACTTGCAATAGCTTCCTCTACAACAGCCATATATAATTCTATCAAGATATTGCATAAATAAACTTCCTAGTACCATAAATATGCTTAAACAACCATGAATTCTACTAATTAAGCTTTAATTTCATCAAAAATCACTCACCTCAAACTCGGTTACTATTCATCTAAATCTTAATATCTGAAATCCTCCTCTTCTAGTCTTGATTGATTGAAATTGATCATGATAGAGGGCTTAAGGATCGATTTCTAACAAGAATTCGAAGTTGAATCGAAGAAATCGGAAGTTTTTGGATTATGGAAAAATTTTTGTAAGGGATAAAGGTAATGTGTAGAAGAAGAAGAGGAATGAAAGTGAAGAAGAGAAGATGCTGGATGGTGTATGTATTGATTTTTTTTTAATTTCCAATAATGCCCCTGATCAAATAATTAAATGTCCATTTCATCCCTCTTACTTAATTAGCTCTTATTTCCTCATGCCTTATATCCAATAACAATAATAACAATAAAAATAATTTTCATGATATTTTAATACCATAGTAATTTATTATAAGCAAATTTTGAAAATTTCGGTTCGTTACAATTCTCCCCCTCTTATGAATTTTCGTCCCGAAAATTTCCTGAAAACAATTGCGGATATTGAGTTTTCATTGTATCCTCCGGTTCCCAAGTTGCTTCTTCAACCTTATGATTCCTCCAATGTGCTTTTACCAAAGGAATAGACTTGTTTCTCAATTGTCTAACCTCTCTCGCCAAGATTTGTACCGGTTCCTCTTCATACGTCAGGTCGGATTCGATTTCTACGACATCAGGAGATAAGATATGTGATGGATCTGATCTGTATCTCCTTAACATTGACACATGGAACACATTATGAATGTTGTCGAGTGTAGGGGGTAGTGCCAACCGATAAGCTACCGGTCCAACCTTCTCTATAACCTCATATGGGCCAATGAATCTCGGACTGATCTTGCCTTTCTTGCCAAATCGCAGGACTTTCTTCCAAGGAGATACTTTGAGAAATACTTTATCTCCCACTTCATAAGTAATGTCTTTTCTTTTTAGATCAGCATAAGATTTTTGTCTATCCGATGCAGCCTTCAATCTCTCTTGAATAAGTTTTACCTTCTCCTTTGTCTCCTGAATCAAATCCACTCCCACAATCTTGTTTTCACTAAGCTCGGTCCAATGTAATGGAGTTCGACATTTTCTTCCATATAATGCTTCATATGGCGCCATTTGTATGCTTGACTGATAGCTGTTATTATAAGCAAACTCCATGAGGGATAAATACTTATCCCAACTTCCTTCAAATTCAATGATACAACTTCTCATCATGTCTTCCAACACCTGAATTACTCTTTCAGATTGACCATCTGTTTGAGGATGAAATGAAGTACTGAAATGAAGTTTGCTACCTAAGGCCTCTTGCAACTTCTTCCAAAATCTCAAAGTAAATCTTGGATCTCGGTCAGAAATGATTGAAATAGGCACTCCGTGTAGCCTTACTATCTCATCTATATATAACTGAACCAACCTATCAAGTGAATAATCCATTCTAACTGGAAGAAAGTGGGCAGACTTTGTCAATCTATCTACAACAACCCACACTGCATCATGTTTCTTCTGTGTACGTGGTAAAGACATCACGAAGTCCATTGTGATTCTTTCCCATTTCCATTCTGGAATTGTTATAGGTTGCAACAATCCAGATGAACTTGATGTTCTGCTTTCACCTGTTGACAAGTTAGACATTGAGCAACATAGTTAGTAATGTCTTTCTTCATCCCATTCCACCAATAATGGCTCTTCAAATTTTGGTACATCTTGTTTGCTCCTGGATGCATCACATAAGGACTACTATGCCCCTCTTGTAAGATATTGTTCTTTAATTCTTCATTGTTTGGCACACATAGTCTATCTTTAAAATATAGACACCCATCTTCTCGAACCATATAGTCGTCCATGATACCCACTTGTGTCCGTGCTCGAATAATCTTTAAGTCATCATCTTCATTTTGTGCTTGCTTAACCTGTTGTAGTAGTACAGGTTGAATCTTCAATTCTGCAATTAAGGCTCCATTACTAATAAGAGCTAACCCCATATTCATAGCCCTTAGTGCCATCATTGTCTTTCTACTGAGAGCATCTGCCACTACATTAGCCTTTCCTGGATGGTAATCAATAAGACAATCGTAATCTTTAATGAATTCCATCCACCTTCTTTGCCTTAAATTCAACTCTTTCTGTGTTGGTAAATATTTCAAGCTTTTGTGATCTGTGTAAATATAACATTTTTCTCCATAAAGATAATGTCGCCAAATTTTCAAGGCAAAGACTATTGCAGCCATTTCTAAATCATGAGTAGGATAATTCCTTTCATGATTCTTCAATTGCCTGGAAGCATAGGCAATCACTTTTCCTTCTTGCATCAAAACACACCCAAGACCACTTTGTGAAGCATCACTATAGATTACAAATTCTTTTCCAAGTTCTGGTTGGGTAAGGATGGGTGCTTTTGTTAACATCGCCTTCAATTTCTCAAAACTTTCTTGACACTTGTGATTCCACTTAAATTTTGCATTCTTTTGAAGTAGTTTTGTCAGTGGGGCAGCAATGACTGAAAATCCCTTCACAAATCTTCTATAATACCCCGCTAAACCAAGAAAACTTTTGACTTCCGTAGGTTTCTTTGGTGGTTTCCATTCGACAACTGCTTCTATCTTCTTAGGATCCACTTTAATTCCTTCTGCAGAAACAATATGGCCTAAGAAAGAAACTTCTTCAAGCCAAAACTCACATTTGCTAAGTTTGGCATACAATTTATTTTCCCTTAAAGTTTGGAAAACTATCCGTAAATGTTGATCATGCTCTTCCCGTGACTTAGAATACACCAAAATGTCATCAATGAAAACCACTACAAACCTGTCTAAATATAAGTAAAAGACACGGTTCATAAGGTCCATAAATGCTGCTGGTGCATTAGTTAGACCAAATAGTACCACCAAAAATTTATAGTGCCTATATCTTGTTCGGAAAGCCGTCTTTGCAATATCATCATCTTTCACTCTCATCTGATAGTAGTCCGATCTTAAACCAATCTTGGAGAAGTATTTGGCACCCTTGAGTTGATCAAATAAATCTTCAATCCTTGGCAATGGATACTTATTCTTGATTGTCAATTTATTCAACTCCCGGTAATCAATACACAATCGGAGCGACCCATCTTTCTTCTTAACAAACAACACTAGTGCACCCCATAGGGATATACTCGGGCGTATGAATCCTTTCTCTAACAATTCTTGCAACTGAATCTTTAACTCTTTCAGTTCAGCAGGCGCCATTCTGTATGGTGCTTTGGATACTGGTGCGGTACCCGGCAATACATCAATTGCGAATTCTACCTCTCTTTTTGGTGGCAACCCCGGTAGTTCTTCTGGAAATACATCAGGAAAATCACATACCATAGGAATATTCTGCAATTCTAACTCACCTTCCATCAATTCTAGAGTGAAGATTAGGTAGGCCTGACATCCCTTCCTAACCAGCCTTTTAGTCTTCATAAAAGAAATTATGTTACAGAGATAATCTGATCTTTCCCCCACGATAACTATTTCTTCTCCATCAGAAACTTGAAGTGACATTCTTTTATTTTTGCAATCCACCATATCTCGATGTTCCGATAACCAATCCATTCCCAAGATAACATCATAATCTCAGAAAGGTAACTCAATTAAATTTGCATGGAAAAGTTGATGTTGAATCATAATAGGGCAATTCATATACACTTTATTTACTATCACACTATGTCCTAAAGGATTAGTCACTTCAATATTTTCTCCTAATTCTTCTACATGCAACCCTTTCTCTTGTGCTAATGCAGTACATATATATGAATGAGATAAACCAGGATCTATCAAAGCATAAACATCGTGATTAAAGACTGAAAATTTATCGATAATAACTATGGTAGATTCTCTAGTCTCAGACCCTCGGATTGCATAACTTCGCGCCATTCCTCTCGGTCTACCACTCTGCGGTGCTTGTTGAGCCACATCATGTCCACTTGAACTACTAGCATTTCCTCTTCCCCTTCCTCTTCCACCTTGCATTGTAGGAGTAGGAAATACTGCAGGTGCAGATGTACTTATCTGTCTTTGAGGACAATTTGCAATCAAATGTTCCCTCGAGCCATATTTAAAGCAGACTCTACCTTTTCCCCAACATTCCCCTATATGCATCCTTCCACAATTAGAACATTGTGGAATATTTCCTCTGCCTCTACCTGAAGGTACGCTTGCCGCTGATCCCGTACTTATGGTTTGTCTCGGTGAAAACCCTCTAAAATAAGATTGTGTTTATTCTGATGTTCCCTTATGTTTCTTACTTGGAGATTCTGAACTAGCTGGACCCTGCGATCCCTTTTGAAATCCAGACCTTTTAGCCATTCTTTGTTGTCTATCTGAATTAATCTTCTCAATGCCCGTAGCAGAATCAACCAAGTCATTGAACACCCTAATCCTTTGTGCAAGTAAATGTACTCTAATTACATCATTCAGCCCATCCTCGAATCTCTTACATCGCCTCACTTCACTGTCAACGATATCACGAGCTTACCTCTCGAGTTTGAGGAATTGAACTTCATATTCTGATACAGTCATTCGTCCCTGTCTCAAAGACAAAAACAATTTCCTCTGCTCATCTTTGAATCGTTCACTAACGTACTTTTTATCAAATTGTTCCAAGAAAAGTCCCCAAGTGATTTCTCCGGGTCGTCTTTCTCTCACAATATTATCCCACCACCTCCTAGCTTGCTCTTTTAGTAGACCTTGCACACAGTCTAATCTTTCTTCATCTGTAAAATGAAGCCCATTAATACACCATTTAGTATGATCAAGCCAATCTTCTGCAATTGCATGATTCACTGTATCCCCTTTGAAATCATCAGCTGGAAGCTTCTTGATTCTTTCAAGAGGAGTTCTCTCATCTCTTCTTTCAACATGAGGTACTACAGGAACTTGAGGGATTTGTATGTTTCGTAGTACTTGTGTGATTACTTCAGTAGTCATATGCTGAAGTAAAGCAGCTTGTTGTTACAAGGTGCCATTCTTGCCCTGCATTACATCGCTGCCCATGCGCGATGGCGTACACGCATTGGAACTTTTACAAAACAAGGCATGCCATGCCATGCCAAATTAATCAAGCCATGCATGCAACATCGGCCAAAGACGCGTGCTTTCGAGGAGAAAAACGCACAACAAGGTCCGCGGGATGTTCGACATGCTTTGACACGAGTTTCATGCAAGAAAATATGAAGAGATGGCATAAAAATGCGAGATTGGGCCAAATATGGCGAGAAAATAGGCCTGGAGACAGCCCAGCCCGCAAAAAGCCCGCAAATGGCAAGCCCATTCTGCCCAGCGAAGTGCAAGGGCCCAGTTTCCTTGCAAATTCTGTCAGAAGCTTCCAGAAGCGTCGCCAGAACTCCGGAAAGTGTTGCTGCAGACCCAGAAAGGCAACGGAAGTTCCAGAAAGTGTCGCCAAAAGAGCTGGACAGACTAGAATCATCTCAAATGCTCCTAAATCATGCAAGGAAGCTTCCAACCGACCTAGCTGGATATTTTAGGCAATAATTTACTAGAATATGCTTAGAATATTCCAAATAAATTGTAACCACATGTTGAGGAGGTGGGATGCCTATAAATACCTAACCTCCCTCACTTTCTAAGTATGCTTGAATGCTTGAATGCTTAAATGCTTAGAGCTAGCATCACTCACTTGTGTACTTGTACTTTGCCCTTCAAAGTATAATACATATTACATTCCCAAACTCTTCTCTCACACCTCTTGCCAACACAAGTGCACTCCCAACTCTTCAAACACACCGCAAAGGTCATTCCAATTTCCGCTGCGCAACACGCTCTAAAAGGCTTACTTAGCAACTTCCCTAGCAAGCTTGTTAAGTGCCGGCGAGGGTGAAGTCCAGCCTCATTACAGGTGGTATCAGAGCGAATGTTCCTGACCTAGTGTTTATGAAGACGAGTCTCGCATAAATGGCCAACGAGGTAGAGAAGCAGTCTGCCCTTGAACTCGAGGAAGAGCAAGCTCGCGGACGCGACGTCGAGCGCTCTCGCAAATCAGCAAAGCGTGACAAATCCAAAGCACCCAACATCGGCGATGCATTGGAGTCTCGCATAATCACACTCGAAACTCACATGGCTGATGTGAAAGCTAATGTGGGAGACCTCTCAGATCAAATCGACGGCTTGGTTCTTGAAGATGATGCAATCAAGAGAGCTTCGAAAGACCTCTTCGAAGACCTTCGCACATTCATGCTACAAAAGATCGACGAATTGGAGGCCAAGGTCGAAACCTTGACCGCTGAAAATCAAGATCTTCGACAGCAGATTAGTCAACACCAATGTGGCGGAAGCTCAGGAAGCGGAAGCATCAATAGCGCTCCCCCGATCGCCACAAAATTGCTGCAAAAGCCCGACAACTTCAACGGATGCCGCAATGCTGCCACTGTCGAGAACTTTCTCTTCAGCTTGGAGCAATACTTATGTGGTCTTGCCATCACCAGTGATGAGGTAAGGATCGCTACTGCCCAATCCTTCCTTCGTGACACCGCTCAACAATGGTATAGGCGTAGATGTCTCGATGCCGAGAAGGGACGGCAAGGCATCAACACATGGGCGTAATTTAAAGAAGAATTGCGAAAGAAATTCTGCCCAACTAATGCGAATAAAGAAGCCTTGAGAAAGCTTTGGCGTTTGCGATAAACGGGTAGCATTGCCGACTACATCAAGGAGTTCAACGACTTTTTGCTCGAAGTAGAAGGTATGTCCGACTACGAAATGCTAATTCGCTTCGAGGATGGGTTGAAAGATTATGCAAGGGCTGAAGTCAATAGGGGAAAACCACAAACCCTTGATGAAGCCATTGCAATTGTTGAAAACATGGTAGAATATTCCTCACATCTAAAGAAGTACAAGCCATCAATGTTCGAGCGTAACGATGGAGAGGAACGCCAACATCGCAAAGAGAGCGACACATTCAAAACATTTGGAGGAAAGGATAAAGACCCATCGAAGGTACGCAAATCCAAACCCCCTTCAAGTCCTTGTTTCGTTTATGGTGGTGCCCATTGGATGAGGGACTGCCCAAACAAGAAGACATTAAACACAATGACCATTGAAGACAATGACAAGACAACCGAAACGGTGGAGCCAGTTCGACACATGAGCTCCATCCAACTTATAAATGCCTTAGAACAATTGCCTCCTCCAAAAGAATCCAAACAGGAAGAGGAAGGACTGCTGTATGCTGATGTCATCATCAATGGCAAACACGCCAGCGCACTAATCGACACAGGCGCCACACACAACTTCATCGATGTTGAAGAAGCCAAACGACTTGGCCTCAATGTCAAACCAAGCGGTGGTTCTGCCAAGCCAGTAAACACCGTGGAACAGCCTATCATGGGGAAAGCAAGGAAAGTACCCATGCGAATCGGTCCGTGGAGTGGAAAGCAAAACTTCACTGTCTTGCCCATCGACACCAACAAAGTGATCTTAGGTCTAGACTTCTTCACACAGGTATTAACTCTTATCGTTACTAATCGTAACTTGCTATTACTAAATGATGGCGAGAAGGTACATCACATACCACTAGAACAGAAGGCTCCACAAATGACTACTGTGTCTAGCTTACATCTCACCAGACATCATGAGGTTAAGAATGATGCTCACCCAAGGCGACACGCCAAGAAGCATCACAACCAAAATGGCCAAACTCCACACGCGACGAGGACGCCGCGAAATCGGGTGGGGGAGAATGTTACGAGGCGCCATTCTTGCCCTGCATTACATCGCTGCCTATGCGCGATGGCGTACATGCATTGGAACTTTTACAAAACAAGGCATGCCATGCCATGCCAAATTAATCAAGCCATGCATGCAACATCGGCCAAAGACGCGTGCTTTCAAGGAGAAAAATGCACAACAAGGTCCGCGGGATGTTCGACATGCTTTGACACGAGTTTCATGCGAGAAAATATGAAGAGATGGCATAAAAATGCGAGATTGGGCCAAATATGGCGAGAAAATAGGCCTGGAGACAACCCAGCCCGCAAAAAGCCCGCAAATGGCAAGCCCATTCTGCCCAGCGAAGTGCAAGGGCCCAGTTTCCTTGCAAATTCTGTCGGAAGCTTCCAGAAGCGTCGCCAGAACTCCGGAAATTGTTGCTGCAGACCCAGAAAGGCAACGGAAGTTCTAGAAAGTGTCGCCAAAAGAGCTGGACAGACTAGAATTATCTCAAATGCTCCTAAATCATGCAAGGAGGCTTCCAACCGACCTAGCTGGATATTTTAGGCAATAATTTACTAGAATATGCTTAGAATATTCCAAATAAATTGTAACCACATGTTGAGGAGGTGGGATGCCTATAAATACCTAACCTCCCTCACTTTCTAAGTATGCTTGAATGCTTGAATGCTTAAATGCTTAGAGCTAGCATCACTCACTTGTGTACTTGTACTTTGCCCTTCAAAGTATAATACATATTACATTCCCAAACTCTTCTCTCACACCTCTTGCCAACACAAGTGCACTCCCAACTCTTCAAACACACCGCAAAGGTCATCCTAATTTCCGCTGCGCAACACGCTCCAAAAGGCTTACTTAGCAACTTCCCTAGCAAGCTTGTTAAGTGCCGGCGAGGGAGAAGTCCAGCCTCGTTACATTGTGCCGGAGTAGGTTGTTCAGGAAACCCATGAACTGGTGGTGGTTCATGTCTTTGTTCATCCCCTTGTCTAATACGGACCGTACTCTCAGCATCCTCTTCCTCACTCTGGTTGTGACTACTACTAGCCATTCTTATTCCTGAAAATTGTACCAAAGTGGATCAACAACTAACACATCATATTTATATTCTAAATGGCATGTACATACTAGTCCTAGAATCACCTACACCTCAGCTCTAATACCAACAAATGTAACACCCCCCTATAGGGAGCGCCACGGTAATTATACTCACCCAATAAACAACTCTACTCCATTATATAGAGTTCAATACTTATAGATTTAATATGCATAAATACAAATATAGCGTTCCAAACTCCAAATTATTTCCTAATGCTAATTATTCTCCAAATATTTCTCAGTACTATCTAGTACATGCCATTATTCTACAAACCATAATATTAAATTAAATTACAAATCCACCTCGAGTCTTTCCTTATTTGCTCTTTAAGCTGATCCACCTGTACCACTTTGGTCCAAGCTATCTACAAGTTCTCCACCTACGTGTAGAAAAAAACTACACGCTAAGCAATTTGCTTAGTGGTGTCCATAAAAAAAATACAATAACTTTGAATATTTTTAAAATAGAAACAAAGCATATTTATAAGTCAAAAACAAATTAACCAACTTTATGGAACCAAGTCACAAAACTTATATAGTAATCCTTTCAAAGTACAATCAAATTTGTATCCAATTTTTCCAAACACTTTAACCATATATTGCCCAAAGTAAACAAGTCCTGAATAACGGTAAAATGGATACGGGAGCGGACAAGCCCGAAGCCAAAGCTTCAAAATCAATATATCGGTCAAGCCCGAAGCCAAAGCTTCAAAAATCAATATATCGGTCAAGCCCGAAGCCGAAGCTTCAAAAATTAATATATCGGTCAAGCCTGAAGCCGAAGCTTCAATATATATATATATATCATAATATCGGCCAAAGCCCGAAGCCAAAGCTTTAATTGTTTGTACAGTACTGTACCCCCCTTTATTGGCGCCAATCTACCCTGACCCGTATTTTACTCGTTTAATAAGGGCAATAAATCAAAGTAACATCTCAAAAATTCTAGTATAAACTATCAATCATAATTCAATATAACTTCAGTAATTAAGAAATCCAAATCCCAAATTTTTAAGTATCAAACTTCAATTAAAATTCAATAAAATCAATATCATACTTTCCAGAATTTTTCCAGGTTTCATAACCTGACTTTCCCTGCATTTTTCACAATCAAAACATCATCCAATCGAAGAAATTTCTTCTAAACATAATTACCCACATGTCTTAGATTTCCAAAACCACCAGAATCACAGAAATCCAAATTGTATAACCAAAGTTATGATCAAAATACTAAACAGTGTACCAAGCTGAGATTTTCTGAAAACAGATTTCGTGACTCAACTTCAAACGAAAATTTCACATTGAAAATGAACGAAATTCAACAAGGTTTCTTCTGAACATATATTTTTTACTTTCTGTAGATATCAATAGAATCAAGAATTATTCAAATCGGATTTATATAGCAAGAGAAAACATTAAAACAAAACAGGGATACAAATATGAAAATTTTCCGAAAAACCGATAAATCGAAATTCGGGACACAAACCTTTTTCTATGCTCTTTCTAGCTCTCTTCTACCCCTTTTGCCTTTGATTTACTTGCAATAGCTTCCTCTACAACAGCCATATATAATTCTATCAAGATATTGCATAAATAAACTTCCTAATACCATAAATATGCTTAATCTACCATGAATTCTACTAATTAAGCTTTAATTTCACCAATAATCACTCACCTCAAACTTGGGTTACTATTCATCCAAATCTTAATATCTGAAATCCTCCTCTTCTAGGCTTGATTGATTGAAATTGATGATGATAGAGGGCTTAAGGATCGATTTCTAACAAGAATTCGAAGTTGAATCGAAGAAATCGGAAGTTTTTGGATTATGGAAAATTTTTGGTAAGGGATAAAGGTAATGTGTAGAAGAAGAAGAGGAATGAAAGTGAAGAAGAGAAGATGCTGGATGGTGTAATTATTGATTTTTTTTTCAATTTCCAATAATGCCCCTGATCAAATAATTAAATGTCCATTTCATCCCTCTTACTTAATTAGCTCTTATTTCCTCATGCCTTATATCCAATAACAATAATAACAATAAAAATAATTTTCATGATATTTTAATACCATAGTAATTTATTATAAGCAAATTTTAGAAATTTCGGTTCGTTACAGGTCATCACTAGAGAATTTGCTTCCTACTGACTTGTTACTCCTTTTGGTAGCTATCCAACCATTGTCCGATAGTAATGAAGAATATATGCTCAAGTGGAACAAATCATCTTCGTGAATTTTCTCTTCTAAATCTGCCTTCAAAATGTTATCTTCATCTTACCAAACTAATGTGGATCCTCTGTTACTCTCGGTTTGGAAACTTAAAGTGCCTCATCGAATAAAATTCTGTATTTGGTTAGCTATCCAAGGGAAACTTTTGACTAATGAGGAAAGGAAACGTCGACATATCATCGGTTATGATTCATGTACATCATGTTCTGACGGTGCCGAGACTATCCTCCATGTCTTGAGAGATTGTGAATTTAGTAAGGAGGTTTCGCAGCAGCTGGGAGTTGCATCGTTTCTTCCTCATTTTTTCAGCTTATCCGCAATGGACTGGTGGACCTCGAACTTTAGTCGGATTCAACATAATATCTGGAATAGCCTTTAGAACATTACTTTTTCTATTGCTTGTTGGTGGTTATGAAAATGGCGCAACACTCGCATTTTCAATAATGGTACAGGTATTCCCTCCAATAGGTGTGGTGCTATCAGGAGCTTTGTGGAATCTTGCCATTATAATTGGTCCTCTCTTAGCATGAATTTTATTTCAAGTTCTGATATGGTTCCGATTTCATGGATGAAACCTCCTGTTTCTTGGCTCAAGTTAAATATTGATAGAGCTTGTGGTTTAGTATCAGGATTTGTAAGTGCGGGTGGCTTAGTACGAGATCACTTTGGTTCATGGAGGACCGGATTTATGCATAACATCGGGAAAGGTAATCCTCTTTTGGCAGAGACATGGGCAACACTTACAGGTCTCCATCTGGTTTCTTCCAAGGGTTTCTCTAATGTTATATTGGAATCCGATTCACTCAACCTTGTAAACCTGCTGATGAACCTTTCTACCATCCCTCTAGAACATCCATTGATCAATCTTCTTAGGTGTATTGCCCATCTTATGAGTAAAATCTCTAACGTCCAAGTTGCTCATTGTTTCAGAGAAGCAAACTCTTGCGCTGACTTTTTGGCGAGTGAAGCTTACAAGGTGCCCTTAGGAGTGAATCTATTGAACGAGCCCCCTTCTAGTCTCTTATATTTCTTGGAATTTGATTGCAAAGAAGCTGTTGCCTTTCGTGATGTCTCTGGTCTGCCACTTGATTAAGTGGGCAACGTTTTGTTTTATTTTTTTATTTTTTATTTTTTGCCTTACTGGGTTGTTCTCTACCAAAAAAAACACACTTACAGTAGACCAAAAAAAGTCAACATACCTCTTTCAATATAAACACAAAAAAGTAAGCTACTTATAAATTAGCTTTACCAGTTAAAAAAGGTTATTAGCAACAAGATTTCTATATTTTGATACATATTTATGCATGAAATTATAAATACCTTTGGGCCAATCGGAACTCCATTTCATTCATCTCAAGCAAGAAACTTCGATGAGAATAAAGAAGAAACTAAAAACATTGTGTAATAATGTGAATGCACTAAAATAGCTCAATTAGCTTTCAAACCTTAAAAACTGTTTGACAAAAATTAATCTGGACCACGAAAAAACAGCTCAAAAGACTCAAGATCAAGGCGAAGAACATGGCCGGTCCTAATATTTTTAGGGCCCTAGGCGAAATAAGAAATAAGCGCCCCTTCATTTGAAAAAAATTCATGTTAAGTTGAACTATCTTTAATATAAAGCACGATTTTAAGGATTTTTTTATAGTATGCTAATGATTTAACTCATTTACATTAAATAAATTTATAAAATTTTTTGAAAATTTTATATATAAATTTTATAAATATACACACATAGTTATAAAATGTGGGGGCCCTTTCGACCATCGCACTCTTGGCCTATGTGTTAGGCCTAGAGTAATTGTGGCTTTGCTGATATAAGCCAAATAAGCCTAGACCCAAGCCTAAAATATTGTTACCTGGTTTCTATTAAACCTAGCTATAAAAAGGCTCCTTTCTTTCTCTCTACATCAAATCTCCTTTTGCGCCTCTTTTTTTTCCTCTGTATTTTTTGTTCCTTAACCTAATCCTTTTGCAACCCACTTGAACATATGTTCCCCGGCGCTAGAAGCTTCCATGTCACATGTTTGGATGCAAGTGGATGGACTTAGTTAGAGGCTGTTACATTTGTTGGCTATAAAAGGCGATTTCTGGCGTTGAGAGGTTATGACTTGCTTTTCTGCTTGTTTAGTTATGCATGGTTAGGTTTTGTTCTTCTTGATAGAGTTCTTGGCTTGTAATTCGTTTTCTGTTCTTAGTTTAAGCGTCAGTAGTTCCTCCACTGATTTGCTTGTTGAGAGTTTCAGATTGTTCCTTTTTCCTTTGGCCTGAAAACTGTAAACCTTGCTGCGATTTTGCCATTAATAAGAATGCCGAAAACCATTGCATCGTAGACGTACCCTAGTAATCAGTCCTTTGGATAAACATACCGATTGGGGGAACTACGTAAAAATCGCATGTGTTCTTATGCGTTTTAACTTCTGTTCTTATTTGATTTTATATCTCTGTTAAATCTTGAGTAAATCGGTTTATAAGAATCTGGAAATCGGAGAATAAATCCCTACACTATACTTAGATCCGGCCCTGGCGAAGAAACTTAAACATAATAGAAAAAGATAATCAAGGAACATACTTGTCATACTGACACAAATATCAGTGAACCAACTTGTGGAAGTACAAGTAAGATCAGCAGCATAGCTTGTTGAATAATAGTTCATTCCAATGAAATCATAAGATCCTTTAACCATATTCGATTCCTCTAAAGAAAATAAAGAAAATATTGGCAGTCTGTTTCCTACTCTTGCAATCATTTCTGATGGGTATGAACGATTGTACAATGGATTCATAAACCAGAGTTCATGGATTAAAAAAATCAAATTTTCTTTTGATGAGAAACTATAAAAAAAGTCATTTCGATGCGAAACAATATATGTAACAATGATACTTACCAACTCAATTGGAATGCAAGAGCTCGGGCCGTTACGAGTAAGTCTTGGGTCGAATTCGAGAAGGTTATGATCCATGGAGTATTTAGAATTAATACCGATTTCGCCTTTTTGAGAGATCTTTGGAAAGGAAAATAATGTATAAGGATAATCATTAAAATAGCAAATCTCAATCCGTTTATTTCAATATTTTACCTAATATTTCTCCCTATAAAGTTTAACTGACGCGGCATCAGCGAGGAGTTGATTATGTCCTACTATGTATGGCTCGGTAGTAGAATTGCTTGCAGAACATTTAGTACGATCCGAACATCTATTTGTACACGAGGGGCTCATTCCATGTAATCCAAAGCTTGACTCGTTCACCAAATGTCTTAAAGAACAATTCCGCATAATCACGAAAATAATCACTATAATACATCAATCATTAAAATTAGGGTTTTCCCACACCAATATTTGAATTAAAACTTAGCATTTTTAATTTTTACTTACACAATTTCAGGGCTTAAGAAACCTTGATATAGGTCCTCTAAAGCTTGTGGAACATCCCAATGGAATAGAGTCACAATAGGTTTGATTCCTTCAAAATAACTATATATTCAGAGCTAAACACCCTAACTAAGTTGACACTTTTAACGACTTACAAGGAACTAACCGAGAAATATATATCACATATTGATAAAAAAAAAAAAGAAAGGGGGATTGGTATTGAACCATTTGATAGGAGTTCATTGATGAGATTATTGTAGTAAGTGATGCCTTCAAGATTTACTCCACTTAGGCCACCATCTAATTCAAGGCAAAAAAAAATGAAGGCAATAATAGAGGCAATTAATATTGTTATTGACGCGCTAGACATTGCTTTTCATTGTACTAAATCGGTACCAATAAGGGTTGACTCAAGTGGTAAGTGATTGGTATCGCTTAAGCAAGGTCTCGAGTTCGAGTCCTATGCCTAGGGCCGCCCTGTCAGCAAATTTGCTTTTTGTTTGTTTTCTAAAAAAACATATTCTTGAAAGTTAGACAAAAAAAACACTAGAAAACAACTCAAACTTGCTCAATAACTAACTCAAAATTAAAACGAATTTGTTCATATACTTACTCGGCAAAGCTCTTGGCCAAGAGATGGAAAATCTGTAGACATCAAAATCCAAGCTTTTCACTATAGCCACATCTTCCTAATCAGGTTGCAAATCCACCATATCATCATTCATAAACATGAAATAAATAAATCTAACACTATTTTATCAGTACACATGACGAGAGAATATTGTCGAGGCGAATTTTTTTTACCTTGTATCTATGGTATTGATCATCGGCAAAATTAGCATTGCTATGGTCTTTGATACGATCTACGTCAAAATCATAGAATTTTTTATATATAGATTTTTTGAACTGCCAAATAAATTAAATCAATTATGGAACAATGAAAAGAAAGATGTGTACCTGGGAATTTTTGAATAAAAGTATCTGAAATACTTGGTTTTCTTCCACCTTCATCGGTTGCGCCTTCGTACTATATTATATCACAAATTAATTTTGAAACGCCAATAGACTTATACAAAATGTGTCACGATACTAGATGAAGATTATAACGAACCTGGTAATTAGATGATGCGATTCCAAAGATAAACGATGGGAAAACTTGCTCGAGTAATCGGTTGCGATAATTCCCGACCGTCTTGTCCATACGCCTTAGCCAAAACTAGAACATGTATAGTTATGAGAAGAAGGTATCATATTATCTCGTTAGATTTCTTTCCAATACCAAACATTTTCTTCATTTTCTGCTATACTAAGCAAATATGAAGAAAATATTGGAGAAAGTGGTTTTCCTCTAACAAAAATTCATATCATCTTTACAAAATAAATGCATAAACTAGAATACCTTGAATTTAATTTTGACTTAATTTTTATCTTATATATATAAGCAATTATTTCTTTCCTGAATTATGAGCCATTGGCTTCATTTTCTAAAAATTAGGTAATTTTTTATGATTATAGTGGTTTGTATAACATTTGTTCTGTTTTGTAGAGATACTATTTTTTGTTATTATATTGACTAGCTTGAACCTGTTGGTTACAACATAACAATAGTTAGATCTGTTATAACTAATATGAATCAACAAGAATATTTAATATATGAACAAAGATAATAGTAACTGAAAATATCGTACCTTGATCCGACATTTCAGAATTGATCTATTATGAACTATCTCGAATCTACAAACTAATTCCTGCAAAATAACACACAAACATGGGGGCGATCAGTGGTTACCCCGTGGGGGACCCTCCGATGCTTAAGTCAATAAAGGATTCTGAGGAATATTATGAGAGTGAGTATAAGAATGTGAATGTACTTGTTGAACTGACCTAAGGGTCTATTTATAGGCGCAGGAACAACTCTATTCCTGATAGAATAGGGAGTCCTAATTGAGATAAGTTTGGAACTCTCTGCACTTATCTGATCCTTGAATCCCAAGGTGATAGGGATAAGGTCGGAGGAGAGAACATAGGGACTAGAATCAGGCTAGGATTCTGTTTTCTTATAGAGCATAGGATTGCCTTTGAGCCGATCATGAATCGTCTCGATAGTGTAGCCATCTAAGGCTGTGTATAGCATCCTGCTGGACCAAGACACAGCCAGCTCCATGGGTCAGGTTCGCTTAGCTTTCCCAACCTTGACGGTGAGGCAAGCCAAGCGACTCTTTGTTGACCCGGTCTCGTGAGCCGAGATGGGCAAAATATACTTAGTAAGTTATCAGAAGCCCCCCCAAGCGTGAGAAGTTATTTAGGGCTTCTGCCATCAGTTGTCTGAACCGGCTCGGATTTGAGCGGATTGGGGCTATGTGGCAAGGTATGGATCAGGCGTCTCGAAGCTTCTCCAAAAAATTTGAGTCTTTTCGCATTCTTTGGCTGTAGTTGGCTTTTTTCAAAATTCAAAACTAATCACTCTCTACTTGACACGTGGCACCTAGCCTCTGCGTTTTAATGATTGTGGCTCTTCAATTTTCCATCCGTTTCCTATTTAAACATCCATGGAGTTCATTTCTTTACTTTGGCTATTCCGCAATCGTCTAATTTTCTCCGACGACTTCCGTTCTTTGGAATCCTCAGGACCATCTTTCCGGTGACTCGCATTTCCTTAACTCTCTCTCATCAAGTAAGTACCTTCCTTCCATCCCTATTTCCCGATAATTTCTGGGTTACTGCTGTTTATGCCATGGGTTGTGTGTTGTGATAAGTTGAATTTCATGCTTAGTCGAATCATTTATTCTTACCGTAAAGGGGCTATAATGTGTCTTGAATTTCTAGGCTAGAATCCTCTATATTTTTGAACGCATTTGCTTTGGGGAAACAATCTTAGCCATAATTTAGTGTCGTCGGAATCTGGGCTCCTTTTAGCCCGATTCTGGGTTCGTGTATGGATTTTAATGAACATGATGAATATGATGAACATGGGCTATAAGATTAAACCCCTACCAGCTGAAAAATGACCCTAGATCTTGATAGAGCATCTCGATCTAACTCTAACTTGTTCTAGGATTTTTCCTTTCTTTCTAGGCGGCCATGTCTTCATCCTCATTAAGTAGGAGTTCAAGCGAGAGTCTATTTATAGTTTTGTGTAGGGAATGCCCTGACTTGGTTTCTCGCACTTTTATTAACATAGACTGTTCTAACTTGCCTTATAACCCTAGGAATAAAAGGAAAGCTGGGAGGATGGACAACATAGACGATGATGAAGTAAGGGTGGCATCCGTTCAAGCCGCCTCTAGCTCACAAATACACTCTTCCGACCCGGCGTGGGCAGGCAGTGGCGGTGAGGGCGGCGAGGTTGAGCAGCTAGCTCACCTAGAACTCCCCAACCATAGGCCAAGGGGGTATAGGAAGAAGAGAGCGGCTAAGAAGGGCAAGGCGAAGGTAGGGCCCATCTTAAAGGAGAAAAAGGTGACTCCTTATATTGAGGAGATAGTACCGATAGCTCATCCGATAGATGTGGACTTTGAAAGGGCCACTTCCCTTGGATGCAAAGTTGCAGGGTTATGCTGCCGTCTGAAAGTCAATGTATCCACCATCCGCCTGAAGGATGGTTTAGCCTATACTTAGAACAGGCTTGGTTTGGTTTTGGTTATCCCCTTCCCCAAGGCATATGTAATCTTCTTAATTATTGGAAGGTATGCCCAGCCTAAATTCACCCCAACTGTTGGGGTGATATTGTGGGTCATTATCAGTTATGAGAGAATCTAGGATGGGATATGACGAGAAATTCTTCAGACGGATCGCGTCTTGTAAGATGAATAGAGTCAAGGACCACTTGCATTTTTTGCATAGGAATGGGTTCTACTCTTTTACCCATAGGGTGGACTACGTGAAAAACTTTAAGCAATTTTTCATTTTCGTTGAAATGAAGGAAGGGGCGCCTATTTTTCCTACTTGCTGGTCATTTATTGTGCCACCTCCTTTCAAGGTTCCGAAGAATGACCCGGATGTTAGGGTGGAGATATTCAAAAACTTGAAGAGGGGATGTGGTCTCTCACCGATGTATCCTATGCTTTTGTTCACAATATTCGACTCATAGATTATAACCTAGGCTCTGATGATGGTTATAAATACTATGTTAGTCCCGCACCTTCGGGTGAGTTTACTTCCGCCTTATTTATTTTTGTTATTATTTTTAGCTATGTCAGGAGTTAAGAACACGGTTTCTGATGCTATAGCCAAGCGAGTGGAAAACCTAAAACAAGTCAACAACCGCCAGGCTCTAGAGATTGTTATTGGCTCAACTTACAAAACTACTAATACAATTTTGTTAGGTAAGAGTGGGGAGATGGCGCCCAAGAAGGGAGTGAAGAGGGGGAACACGGATGCAGCCGAGGCGTCCATGAAGGACCGTAAGAAAAAGTCTAAGGTTATTGATGTGGTATGTTTTCCATTGCTTGAAAACCTTCATTTACCTTAATGTAAGTTGATGTACTAATATGATCCATGATAGGCGGTCATTGATACGCCCGTTGAAGAATTTGGGGCTCCACTCTCTTTGGTGAAGGATGCCTCAATCCATATTGCGGGTAATAAGCCTTCTCTCAATCTTCCAGTTAACCAGGAGTCTCTTCTCTAGGCTTTTCCCTTGGAAGAGGAGGATAGGTTGTATGATCAAGAGGACTTTTATACGGCAGCAGCCCGCCTATTTGAATGGGTCGCTCAGGTATTATCTCTTTTTTGAAAATTCATCTTACGGGTTATATTCCCTGCTTGACATGTTTTATTCATTTTTGTGTAGTCTCTATCCCGGGAGACCGACATTTTCCACCAGGTGGATGTGGAGAAGACCAATGCTGAGAAATTAATGGAGGCTATAAGCATGTGTTGGAAGCTTAAAGATCAAGTAAGGGAGGCGGAGGCCAAAAACAAGACTTTAGGAGAGGACTTGGAAAAGCTAAAAGAAGAGCATGGGCTTCTCTAGTCATCACAAGAGACAGCTTCCAAGTGCCTTGAGGAGGCCAAAGCTGACCTTGCCACCACCCGGGAGGAATTAAGAACCTCCATTTACTATAAAGAGAAGGACGGGACTGAATACATCTAATCTATTAAGGGGATGGTGGATGGCGGTTTCAAATTTGGATGGTGTGTTTATACCGCTTGCAAGCAACTCCATTCGGATCTTCCTGATGATTTGCTGTAAGGCATTGAGTATCCAAGGGCCAAAGCAGAGGGAGATGAACTAGTGAAGGATGATGCCCCCAGTGAGAAAATTGGCGAGGCTAAGGTTATTCCAGAGGGGGAATTAGAGCCGCCTGCTAATCAGGATTCAACTGTTGTATAGAGAACATTATTTTGCTCAAGGTTTTTTTTGGCATACCTTTCAAGGTTTTATTTCCATGCCTTGCTGTATATTTGCGTCGATCTTACATTTTACTACCGGTTGAATGCATTTATGTTTTATTGCCGCCTAAAATTTTTTGTATTTTAGTTTTAAATAAGCTTGTGCATGAGAGATATTTAAATTAAGTCGGTCTTATACTATAACGGTAGTGTGCCAAAAAGTGTGATAAATACTTGTTGTGGCAAATAAAAGAATACTTATATTATTAATAAATTGAGAACAAGCCCGGGAATTCTACGCATCCGGATATCTACTTAAGGGGAGCCGCCTCTTTAAAAACTTCCTTAAGAGAAAACTCAGTAGGAAAAAATCTTTAAAGAAGGAAAAAGTGTGTGGCTGCTAGGGTCCATAAGTATCTACTTTATAGTAGAGCCCAAGATTAGCAATGTTCTATGTGTGAGGAAGTTCTTTTTCTTTTATAGTCCCTAGCTTGTAGGTTGTCGGCCCAATGACCTTGGCGACTCTATAGGGGCCCTCCCAATTGGCGCCCATCTTTCCTTTGCCTTCTCAAGGCTGTGAGGTGTCTGAGTCTTTGAGAACTAGGTCTCCTCCTTTGAGCCTGACTTCTTGTACTCTCTTGTCATAGTATCTCACGATTTTTACTTTGTAGGCCTCCATGAGGATCCAAGCTCGTTCTCTCCTTTCATCTAAGTTATCTAGGTGGTACTTCATATTGATGTCATTTTCTTTTTCTATGTAGTATGCCACCCGATCTGATGGTGCCTCTATTTCAATTGGAATAACGACCTCAACTCCATAAATTAGAGAGTAAGGGGTTTGTCAAGTCGTTCCACATGGGGTTGTTCTCTAGGACCATAAGACTTTAATTAGCTCATTCGGCCATCTTCCCTTGCGATCCAACAACCTTTTCTTCAACCCTTCCCCTAGGGTTCGGTTGGTCACTAGCTATTCTCAATCTTCCACTACTTGTAAAAGTCTTTAAATTTTTCTGAGATAAACTGCGATCCGTTGTCGTTTATAATTCTTTTCAATATTCTGAATTGAGTGATGTGTTTCTATACAAAGTCAATTATTCTCTCAGTTCTGACCAAGCTGAGTGCTTCCGCCTTGACCCATTTAGAAAAGTGATCAATGGCCACCAGGATCCACTTCCTTTATCCGGATGGTTCTGGCATCAATCCCGCAATATCGATTCCCTAAGATGCAAATGGCCAACCGGTCATTATAGGCTTTTGCTTAGCCTTGGGAATGTGTGATTTCCTTGCATGTATTTGACATTGGTGTCAAGTTTTCACATATTCCTCTGAGTCGGCTTTGATGGTCTCCCAGTAGTATCTGGCCAAAGTGATTCTTCTAAGTAACATTTCCACCGCCTGATGGGACCCATAACTTCCTTCATGGATTTCCTCAATTATAAGTTTTCCTAGCTCAAGCGTGACATATTTGAGCCACAGGTCTGAGTAGGATTTCTGGTATAATTCATCGCCTACTAAAGAGAATTGCATTGATTTCCTTGTAATCTTTTCTACCTCAATCATATCTTTGAGGAGCTTGTCACAGGCCAGGTAATCATATAGAGGTTGCATCCACCCGAGTGATTTTTTTTATATCCAGAGGTTTTCACCTTGTTCTTCATAACTTGGTCGGGTCAAGGCCTCATAAGGGCAACTTAGCTCTTTCCATGAGTCCTTTCCCGCGGCTGCCTTAGCTAGGTCATCGATCGTCTAATTTTATATTCGAGAGATATATTCAATCTTCCACTCAGTTCCCTTGGCCTCTAATTTCTCTAACAACGTGCCAACTTTGGCTAAATATTTCACCATTTAGGGTCGTTTAGTTCCGTATGTTCGATTGATTTGATTTGCCACTAGTTTTAAGTCACTTTTAAGGATGACGATATCCAGTGCTATCTCGTTGGCCAAATCTAGCCCTTTAATCACTGCTTCATATTCAGCCGCATTATTGGTGGAGGGAAAGGCTAACTTGGTGGCCTACGACAACCTGATTCTTTCGGGTCGTCGAATGTATACTCTGATTGTCAGCTCCCTCTATATAAGAGGAACCATCTATAAAGATTGTCCAAGTTTCAGACTATATAACCACTTTTGGCACGATGCCTGCGAATTCCACCATAAAATCTGCCAATACTTGAGCCTTCAGGGCCTTCCTTAATTCAAACCTTATGTCGTACTCCCCAAGTCTTATGGCCTACTTAGCTAGGCAGCCTGAAGTATCTGCTCTTTGCAATACTTTCTTGAGAGGAACACTTGTCCTCACCACGATTATGTGTGCTTGAAAGTATAGTCTCAATCGGTCAGCCGATTAGATTAGTGCTAAGGCTAGCTTTTCAATCCTGGGGTATCTCAATTCTGCATTCCTCAACACCTTGCTGGTATAATACACTAGATATTGTTCTTGCTCATCTTCTCAGATCAGCATGGTTCCTACCACCTCATCTGTTGCTGCTAAGTAATGGTAGAGTGTGTCCCCAGCTTTGGGGTGGCTCATGAGGGAAGGTTTGGCCAAAAAGTCCTTCATTTTATCAAAAGCTTCCTAGCAATCCTTATCCCCTTTAAAGTCTCGATCCTTCTTGATCGCCTTATAAAAAGGCATCCATCTTTTAGCTGAAAAAGAGATAAATCGCCCTAGTGCATTGATTCTTCCGTTAAGGCGATGTACTTCGTTCAATGTCTGAGGTGGCTCCATTCGGATGATTGCTTCTATTTTCTCTGGATTAGCCTCAATTCCCCTTTTAGAGATCATGAATCCTAGAAACTTCTTGCTCTTGACCCCAAAGACACATTTCCCCGGGTTTAGTTTCAGTTGGTAGACTTGCAAAGTTTTAAACACTTTCTTTAAGTCGTCTGTATGCTCTTCTTCACTTTTGCTTTTAACTATCATATCATCTACACATACCTCGACTGTCTCACTGATCATATCCTTGAACATTATGTTTACCAATCGCTGGTAAGTAGCTCTTACATTTTATAGTCTAAACGGCATGACTGTGTAGTAGTATGTTCCCTTATGAGTGATAGAGGACATCTTTTCTTCATCTGCTGGGTCCATAGGAATTTAATGGTATCAGGCGGGTCCATAGGAATTTAATGGTATCAGGCTTTTGCTTTTAGGAAGGCGTAGACGGTGTATCTGGCAGTGAAATCTACTAATTGGTCTATGCTTGGCAATGGGTATCTGTCTTTTGGGGTTGCTTTGTTTAAGTCTGTGAAGTCTACCCATATACGATAGTTCCCGTTTGGTTTCTTAACCAACACGATGTTTGCTAGCCATCTAGGATAGTTTACTTCCCTGATATGCTTGGGTTTAAGCAATTTGTCTATCTCTTCTTCAATTGCCTTTTATCTTCCTGCGACATGCTTTCTTTTTTTCTGTATGACTGGGGCTGCTTTCGGGTCGAGGTTGAGGCTATGTTGTATGATTTCTGGTCGGACTCCCAATAAATCATCGTGACTCCAAGAGAATGAATGTTGTTGCCCCACTAGGATAGAATTGATGCTTGCCTTGGTATCAATTTTTAGATCTTTGGCTACCTTTAATGCTCTTCCCGATCCCACCATGAGTATTTCCTGCTCTCCTACCGGCTTAACGATCGAACTACTTTCATTCTAGCTGAAATCTTCCTGTCTTGTGCTATTTTCCTCAGACTTGTCTTTTTAAGCCAGCATTTTATCTTTTCTTAGCACGGCTATATAGGTTTCATGAGCCACCTAGAGGTTTTCTATTGCTACTATTGTCCTCTTCTTAGTTAGTATTTGTAATACGAATTAAGTAGGAGAGATTTAAGCGAAAGATTCACACAAAAAGGGACATCCCAGAAAGAATTTAAACCCAACTGATATTTCAGCAATGGTGAAATCCACCTCAGCTCGGTATATGTGCTCCTTGTCACCTATCTCTACATTTAGCTTAACCTCTCCTAGGGAAACGGTGGAGTGTCCATATAGGTCTGACAAGGTTACATATCCCGGATTAACGCAGCGGTTACTTACTTCAAGCTATTCGAACACTGATCTTGTGATTAGATTTACTAAGCTTCTTGTGTCGATGAGCACTTGGTATATCATATAATTTTGTACTACCACTTTGATGAATAGAGGATCTGTATGCGGCTTGGTCACCATGCTCACTTTTCTATAACTTTTGTTAGCTTCCCAGTCGTCACTCAACGTGAGTGTCTGGCTGAAAGAATGTTTTGCTCTCTTTATAACCAACTCTTTGTCCTCACCACCATTGATAACTAAGACATTCTTTCCTCTTCCGTCATCATTCTTCTTTTTATATTTTGGCTTTTCTTTTGACATGAGACTTTGCTTCGATCTGATCGTCTTGTCACGCCTTTAACAAACTGGCCACATTTTCCCACCTTGATGAGGGTGTAAACTTCTTCTGCTAGGACCCTATAGTTGTCTGTATGGTGTCCCCTAGATTTGTGAAAATTGCAATATTTATCATAGTCTCTCCCCAAAGTCTTAGCTTCTGGGATATTTAGAAATCTGACATTCTTCAGTTCTGGTCCATTTTTAACTGCAACCAAAATTTTGCTTAAAGAAGCATTCAACTTTGGTTTATCCTTATCATGATCATATCAGCCACAGCCTCGACTATTGCTGCTTCTGCCTTTCTTGCTTCTTCTGTCATCCCATCTAGATCGATCCCCGTTGTCTGAGATTCACTTATTGGAACGGCTTACTTTATCAACCCCAACTAAATTTTGAGACATCCCAATCATCTGAGGAAACTGGGTTGGTTTCCTTATGATTATCCCTTGCTTGAGCCGGTTATTTTGGGTTCCCTTGATTAAAGCTTCCTTGGCCGTCCTAAAATCTAGGTCAGCGATGCATACACAGACTTTATTAAATCTCTTGAGGAAGTCTCGTAGAGATTCATCTGGTTTCTATACAATGCTGTGAAGGTCTCGGCTAACGTTGTTCGGCTCAGCTGATCCTAAGTGATTTACAAATTTTCCCCTTAATGTTTTAAAGTCTTTGATGGAGTTAGGGACTAGCCGGAGGAGCCACTGTTTGGCGTCCCCTGTTAGTGTCGTGGGGAAGTATCTATACCGAAATGCCTCAGGGGCATTGATTAAATCCATACGGTCTACAAAATCTGTTAAGTGCATCCGGGGGTCATCCTTCCTTGTGTATTTATCCAGGACGGGTGGGAATGCGTATTTTGGGAGTTTTTGGCTTACGATGTTTTTCTTGAACGGGGAAAGAGTTTTTTCACTGATTAGCTCTTGGAAAGAAATAGCATATTTCTTCGAGCATTTTTTGTATTTAGTATCAAAATCTTCGGAAATTTTCGAACCAGATTGTGAGGCGGATGAAGAGGATGCCGAAGGAGAAGGGTGGGGGATTTATGTTTCTTACCTTTATGCTTTTTTACCTTCAACCTTCGGCGGGACCCGGCACCGTTCTTATCAGTTGCCTCGGTTGTCATAATTATTGAGTTGGTTGTCGTTCCTTATTTCTTATTGAGCATCGACAGTCCCATCGGGATTTCCTTTCCTTCTTGAGCCATTAATAATAATCCTCACAATTTTGCGAGGTCTGAATCTGTGTATCCACTGGATAAGTTGAGGCGGGTGTCCCCGTTATGTGGGTGACCTGCTGGATTGACGCCGATTGAGATATGTTTAAGTTTTTTAGTCCTTCCGTCCTTTAGAGACGGAGATGGGTATCCTAGTTATAGAATTAGGCTGGGGGAGAAGGTTTCGATTCACGCCTATTTGAGGCGGAATGGCCAGGTCTTCGTGGAGTTCTCCTCCGAGCCGACCTATCGCTATGAAGTGATTGTAGGTGGACCTCATCATCTGGTTTTATAGCTCAGGGGTGAGAGACGTCTGGTGAGCAATTTTGATGAATGGGTCTAGCTGATTGCGTGGACGGGAGGAACATTCCTCCACCTCTTTAGTTCCTGAGCTACCGGCAGCCGATAGTGCTTTCTCTGTAGCTTTTAAGTAGACCTGGGCATTAACCCGCTAGACCGCGAGGCCCGTCTTTCATAGGCCGGGTTTGGATAAACTAATTAGAGGTTAGGCCCGGCCCCGCCTGAACTTGTAAAGGCCCATAGAAAGTATAGGATGAGCTTTGTTTTAGTCCTAAAATCCAAGTCTGGCCCGAACTATTAAATAAATATATTAAATAAATATATATTTGTTATTTAATTATTGAAATTTTAAAATTTCTTGAAAATTTTGGCTTCAAAACTCATTTTTGTGACTTATATTAGAATTTTGGATACAATTATTTAATTATAATAATTTTTTATTAAAAAATATTTTAATTTTTAATTATATATATTAATTGGTAAGCCCGCGGGCCGGACTTAGGATTTGATTATTTTATAAAGGCCCGAGCCCGACTTTTATTTTTTATGGGTTGGGTCGGGCTTGGGCTACTTATTTTTTAGCTAGGCCTGATTGAGCCCAGCCCACCCCGGCCCATGCCGAGGTCTACTTCTAAGCTATTTGCTATAACCAGCGCTCCTCCAGTTGTGATGGTGTTTCCAGCACCGCCTTGAGTGTTTTCTACACCAGGATTGATGGTCAGGTATGAATTCTCGAGCGACATGTTCACGAAATGAAAACTCAGAGTTATCTCTAAAGGATGTGTTCTTCAGTGAACTACGATTCTCACTTGAGCAAGTAAACGAAGTCCACGCTCACCGCACCACTGAAAATATCATACCTTGATCCGATATTTGAGAATTGATCTACTATGGACTATCTCGAATCTATGAACTAATTCCTGTAAAATAATACACAAACTTGGGGGCGATCGGTGGTTACCCCTTGGGGGACCCTCCAATGCTTAAGTCAGTAAGGGATTCTGAGGACTATTATGAGAGTGAGTATAAGAATGTGAATGTACCTCTTAAACTGACCTAAGGGAAATTTATAGGCGCAGGAACAACTCTATTTCTGATAGAATAGGGAGTCCTAATTGAGATAAGTTTGAAACTCTCTGCACTTATCTGATTCGTGAATTCCAAGGTGATAGGGATAAGGTCAGAGGAGAGAATATAGGGACTAGAATCAGGCTATGATTCTATTTTCTTATAGAGCACAGGAGTGCCTTTGAGCTAGTCATGAACCGTCTCGATACTATAGCCGTCTAAGGCTATGTATAGCATCCGGCTGGACCAAGACACAACCGGCTCCATGGGTCAGGTTCGCTTAGCTTTCCTAACCTTGACTGTAAGGTGAGCCATGCGGCTCTTTATTGACCCAGTCTCTTAGGCCGAGACAGGCAAAATATACTTAGTAAGTTATCAGTAACAAAGAGAGAAAGTAATATGGAATTCTATTATGTTCTTCTTCTATTTATACGACATACAATAAGCCTATATTTATAGGTAAAGTCTATGAACTTGTAAAGATACAAGTTACATAAATTAATACAAGTAAATAGAGGGAAAGTTACATATGTTACACAATACTAATGGAGAATTATGTTTGACATGAATGGACATCAATACCAATAAATTGATTAGTAACATCGATTTCTAACACTCCCCCTTTGATGTCCATCTTTGCGAATGGGACACTGTCTCGTTGAAAACCTTACCAAGAAAAACCTTGTGGGACAAAACCTGTGATAAGGGAAAAAGAGTACAGTATTTAATCTCCATGTTCGCAAGAATATTGAAGATGTTCGAGAGGACACATTTTGATTTGATAACCCAACTTTCAAAAAGTTGTAAAAGGTAAAGCCTTGGTCAAGACACATCTTTGAGCTAACGCATCCCAATATTAACCATATATCTTTTGAAAATAGAAGCATGTAGTGACTCAGTGAAAAATTCTGTTGGATTGTCATTTGATCTAACTTTGCCAATGTCAAGTTGACCGGTCTTCGTGAGATCATGATTTATTAAAAATTTGGTGAAATGTGTTTCATTTCATCTCCTTAATATAGCAATCCTTTGATGAGCAATACTAATGATATTTTCTTCATATATTATCATCAGATCTTCTTTGCTATTGATTTCCCACATACGCGTCTATGTTGTCTTAATCCATGCATATATCTTTTCAACTATATTGAATAAAATTCTCATTTTCCATATTTATCGTGCAATATCCTTTGAAAATTTTCATGTAAACATTATTGAGTAAGCTGTGATAACTAAGTGCATATTAATTCTTTCACTGTAAAAAAGACATGAAAAAGTTATTGCAACTACCACAAGAAAATAAAATAATATAGAAATGCAGACACATAAACTATGAAAAATATAGTATGAGAAAGATAGAAAGGATTATGCAAACAATATTATAGTTTTATATTATAGAAAAAATATGGTCTATGAAACACCCCTATCATATAATAACTATAGAAAAATATTATAGAAATTTTTTTATTTTTTTTTCAAAAATATTCATATATTAACACAACCATAATATTTCACATCAACTCTAATATCGTTCATTTATTACAAACCATAATTATGTTTGATTTGAAAAATCAAAACCCAACCACTTTCTATTCTATATGCTTGTCATGTGAGGAGAGAGAGCGAGATGGACACAGCCGACAGACCTTTCTTCTATGACAGCTACAGGTAAGGACCTTCTAGTACAATACTTTATCTACAACTTCAACAACTGAAAAATATAGCGATTTATATGAGTCGCCACTCAGTGAATATAAACAATCAATGAATTTAACAATCACATACAGTTACACATTCAAAATAAACATACAGTCATTCTTATATACTATTGGATGATTCATTTATTTAATTGTTGTGATTCATTTATTTAATTGTTGTGATTCATTTATTTAATTGTTGTGACATTTTCGGCCAAACTATTGCCCCGGGATACATGTAACATTTGTAACAGATAACAATTGATTTGCTGGGCGGCTATATAACAATTGGTTGACCTTTCGGTCCAGATAACAATTGGTTGACCTTTTGGTCCATTTATCAAATATTGCAATTGGTTGACCATATAGGTCCAGATAACAGAACATGTATTGCAATGTTTGATCGGCTATGTCACAACGTCTCTCTTTATTTCATTTGTTCCTGTATAATTGCGTATATTATGAATAATTCAATTATCTCAAGTTTCACCAAATAAACATATGTTCATATAATTCAAATTCTCCAAATAACATATAATCATTCAATTCACAACAATTCACCAAACATTCAAATATCACATATCAAAACATTTCACCCATTCATATCATGTTTATACTCACAGATGGAATGCTAATTTCCACGAAATCGACTTGTTTCCTCCTCTTGAACACTTTCACGACCTCGTGTTCCTATAAGTATAAATTCACATCAATACATTTCACCTTGTGTTGTTTTCTATTTATAAAGTTTTCATGACTTAAACCATTGTTACTTGTATACTTGTTCATATGACCTTGCTCTACTTAAAAATTCATAACTTTCAATTCACTTCTCCAAATGATCTGATTCTTTTTTTATTCTATCCCTAATACACAAGGCTATAACATACTAAAACCTCAAAAATTTTAGAGTCTTATACGATTTATAGGGAATTTCCCATCAAAACTTGTTTCAGTCCCGCTTTACCTGGACAGCAACGTAATAAAACGAGTATAACTCTCTCTACACAACATGAATCGACCTGATTATTTTTCCTACTTAAACTATACACATAAGGGAATAACATATCAAAAAATCAGAATTTTATAAGTAGTATAACAATCCCAGATCAATTTTGAAACTCACCCTATCTCTTTGATCATCCAATTCTGCACACTTCATCTTATAAAAATCATAACTATTGATCTACTCATCTAAAAATTCTCAAATTTTGCAGGATGAACCTTGACATAAAGAAGAACAATTCATCTTCTTACTAAAACTGCTAATTCTAAGTTTAACATAACGAAAATCGTACTACAAAGTTACTAAAATACCTGATTCCTTCCTTCTAGATCTCTTCTTCTCTTCTTCTCTTCTTCCTTTTTCTTTGTTCTTTGCTTTGTGTTTTAGGAGATGAAGAACTGATCTAATTCTTATCAGTTCATAAAAAGATCTAAGGGGCAAAAGACCAATTTGCCCTCAAATTCTTTATTTATTACAAATACTAACTATACTAAATACATATACATATATCTATACCATACTAATACTAATTCTAATACTAATTCTTATACTTAAATCCTTATGATATATCACAATTTTATTCAACTTTATATGTTCTAATAATCATTTTATATCTATAACATAACTATACTCCACTTATTCCTTAAAATTCTATAGCCATATAATTCGATACCTAGATATTAACTATCGTATTTTGTATGGTTAAAATAACTATTATTTTCACTAACCAATTTTAATAAATATATCATGTAAAATTTAAATATAATGACATATAACAGATGTGGACAAATGCAAATATAATGCATTAAATGGGATATTATAGTCTATAACCATTTTATCTATATTCTATCTATACTCGGTACTAATATAATTTATTTGAATATCCACATTTTGAGCACTTCAGGTGTTCGCACTTCAAGTTTTCTTACTTCTGCAGGAAGTGTATTAGTACATATATCCTCAATGAGATTATCTTTATTCTTAAGAATTTTTCTTTTTCAGGGATCTTTATCCATTATAAGAATTGGTCATCCACACTTTAAGTGTGTTATAGCTCTATTTTGACTTAGGATCCATATAATTTAACAATGAAGCATTAGATAAATTTGTCTTTTCCAAAATTGTCTTTTTACTTTCTCCCCCTAATTTTGGAAAGATGCTTTCATCAAAATAATATTTGCAATATTTGCAAAGAGCATATAATTTTATGAAGGCTCAATTAAATATTGATGGAGATTCATATCTAATATAAAATTGTAATCTCCTTGAATGGCCCATTTTGGTTCATTGTTATAGAGTTATGTGAACATAAACTGCATAACAAAAACTCTTAGATGAGAAGTAATAGGCTTATGACCAAAGCTAATAATAGGGGGGAAATAATCATAATAACTTGTTGGTCTTAGATATATATTGCATATCCTTATACAAATGCAAAAATATTTGTTCGCATAATCATGGTCGTGTAATAAAATGCTGACGTTTAGTACATGGTTCTATCATACCATTTTGAACTTGAACATATTCTATATGATGTTCATATTTTAATCTCAATAGGCATACAAAAGCATACATGTGAGTTGTGATCATTTAGTTGAAGCATCAACTCTAGGTGCTTGTACGTCTTCGGGAAGTGACTACATTAAGAACTAAATGGTATAATCGTGGATGAATGGTCCACATATATCACACAATATGCATTTTGAAAATATCGAAGACTCGTTTACAACCTTACTACTGGAAGGTTTTATAATCAATTTTTGTTGTGAACAATCAGTACAAAATAATACATTATTTTGAAGAAACTTGAGGTTCTTCAATAGATGTCCATGTGCATTATCTATTATTTTTCTCATCATTATCGAACCTGGATTGCCTAGTCGATCGTCACAAATTTTGTAATTATCTCAATATATAAACTTCAAGTTTATAATTAAACTGGCCAGAAAATATATGTACCATGAAGACATTTTTTAATATCTTTATTCACATTTTCAATAATATTCATTTCTAACATAAGTGAGAAATTGGGGAATATCATGCATTATTCATAATAATCATTCCATTGGTAGATTAATATTGGCTATTCCAGACTATTTAATAATTTGTTTGTCCCCTTAACACATAATATTAGCTCTTCCGGAGCATTCAACAATTTTTTAGTACCTTAATACTAGCTCTTCTGGAGCATTGGACAAATTTTATCCCCTTGGTATATTAATGCTGGCTCTTTTGGAGTATTTACAAAATGTGTTACTTGATATAATGGTAACATTCATTCCAGTTATTTTCATAATAATATTTGGCTATTTTCAATATTTAAAATGGTTTTATTAGCCTTGGCGTCAATTAATATTAGAAAATTTACATTTCCTTCGATCGAACATTTCAAATCGATTTTCCACTTATTGTGGTTATATAAGGCCTCAATTTTATTTTTCCACTTCGGTGGAAAAATTATTTATCAATTTTAATTTCACTTTTGGGTGAAATTGTCAATAATTTTATTTTTCATTTCGGGTGAAAATTGCTCATTATGTACTTTTACAAAAAGATCTTCGAGATCTTTTGTAGTCGACTATAACAAGTATTATACAAACATGTTCCTTAATCCCTTATATCATAGTTTATAGGGAAATTCCTTAGAAAATCTCATCGATGATCCAATAGCGAGAACTCCAATAATCATTTGAGGATTCTGAATCGATTGATTCATATGTTTGGATGAATCCGGCTAGAGAAATTGTGAATCATTGTTGAAGAAATACCATTCCTTATGTACATAAAATCTATCAACAAAAGAATAAAAGGAAATGAATAAAGTTATTATGAGGAAACTATAATAATATTAAAATTAACAATTATAATAAAATTTCAAACAAAAGTAAACTTCCTCATTGATCAAATTTTAGGCGTCTTCTTGATACCCATTACCATATATATTTTTCAACAAATTCGTGTTGATAACGTGTTAAAAATAATATGAATCAACAAGTATATCCATTACATGAACAAAGATAATAGTAACAAAGAGAGAAAGTAATATGAAATTCTATTATGTTCTTCTTCTATTTGTATGACATACAATAAGCCTATATTTATAAGTAAAGTCTATGAACTTGTAAAGACACAAGTTACATAGATTAATACAAGTAAATAGAGGGAGAGTTACATATGTTATACAATACTAATGGAGAATTATGTTTAACATGAATGGACATCAATACCAATAAATTGATTAGTAACATTAATTTCTAACACTCCCCCTTTGATGTCCATCTTTACGAATGAGACACTGACTCAATGAAAATCTTACCAAAGAAAACCCTGTGGGACAAAACATGTGATGAGGGAAAAAAGTATAGTATTTAACATGAATGAACATCAATACCAATAAATTGATTAGTAACATTAATTTCTAACGAGATCCATATATTTCTTTTATATAATTTTGATATGTTTTAAATATGCACGCAATTAATTTCATGAAATCTGGTTTCAAAAATAATAAAAAAATCAATAATTGATATATTTTAAAGCGATGTAAAATAAGATAAAATATAAAAATGAAAGAGAAAAGGGATAATAACCAAGTTTGGAAAGACAAAATAACTTCTATCTCCCAAAAGCAAAGAGTTCATAGTGTACTAAAATAAATCTTAAATCGTTAGGTATTTAGCCCAAATTTTAAACTGAATTGGACCTAACTATAATGTTTGAAGAAAAATATTAGCCTCAGCCAACCGACGAATCATCTATTTAGCGATGGTAAAGGCTACAGTGACTTTCTTTTTCGCAAAGTTAAAGTTATTTTACCTTCATCACCATTAAATTAGTGGAATGAAATTCAATTTAATGGTGATAGTAACAGAGTAAAGAAAAAACTAAGTCACCACAGAATAACCCCATAACATAAATTCATGATGAGGAACATATATATAAGCCTCTAGCAACTTGTCGCATAACTAGGCTTAATTTTTTACACTATGAATTAGAACATGAATTAGATCCTATGTGACTTTATATGAATGATCACATAAAGATTCTCTATTTATTTTAACTTCCTAAAGACAAACTTAGGTTAAGAATATTTGAATAAAGATGTAATTTATGGAAGGTTGAAGAAACTATTATTAATTTATAAATCAGTGAATTTTTTTAGTACAATTGACTTATAAACAACTAAGAAGCTATAGAATTTGTCAAATGAATGGAATATCTAGCATTAACTTTGTCGATTTTTCCAGGTGCTTATTAGCCGCTTAAAATAAGCTCATAAAAATAGCTTATAGTTCTTGGTTTGTAAATTACTAATACATAAAATATAAGTCAACACTTCATTATCCAACTTATAAGTTAAATACAAATGGGTTTAAGCAATAAGAAACACTAAACTAGACTCTTTAAAAACACATATCCAATTGTCATTTAAATTATAAGAAAACCCCACGTTAATCACAATTTGTGGAACTAAATTTCTTAGTGCTCATTATTCATAACTTCTAATATAGAGCAAATTTAAGGTAATTGAAAATTACGTCACCTAAAATCCAAACAACAACTAGAAAATGAGAATAAAAATGTATTAATTAGATGGTCAAGGATCTAGCCTAAAAAGAATTAAAAACAATCTAGTTGTCCTCGACCTTAACATGGCACTAAATTTGTTGCCTCTCTTCATAAACTAAGTCAATCTTGTATGATCGAAATTATTTTTTCTGGATTTTATATGATTATTTTTTACTACGCAGAGAGCTTATGTATTCATTTATATTTATGAGTATGATGGGGTAGCCGGACACCCGATATTACTTTTCGATGCTATCAGCTGTAGAATTAGATGCGTAAAAATTTTTAAGATGGATAAAATTATATTTTTTACTTCCCTAAGGTTTGTTCTCACCGTAAATTTAACAACAAATCTTCTATTTGTAATGGTTTTAATAAATATTTTTCATATTGAAAGAAATCTCATTTAGCTCGTTCAAAATAGTTCGTATGAGTTTTTAATATCTGTTTCACAATATATCTTACAAGAAAAATGAGGAGCATACACTGATTAACTCGTGAGGTTGATGCATAATTATTAATTAGTTAGTTTATCATTAGTTCATAGTTTTAATTTCGACAAAGGATATTCATTAATTGACAAATATTGGGTATGGTGTTTGTCCTTCACAATTTTTTTTGTTTATTCTGTTGAACATACTTGTTTTCATTTCATTAAAAAAACATTACAAAAATATAGAGGAGGTGAGTCTCTCAATTCTAACCTAATGCGGATACAAGATACAGACCACAAAGGTAAGAAAATAAATCACATGTACCAATTAGCCCCAGTTATCTTGTAGTTCAGTTCAGTTCAGCTAAGCTATGCGTAGTTATAAATTTACACTGAAATAAGTTTAATTCAGTTTAACTTTCAGAAGTTGAAAAGAACAGTGCCTTAATTTAAAACAAAACTTAAAACTAAACTAAAATGAAGGAAGAATAATTGCTTTTAAAATCTTTCCTTTTTTTAAATGGTATAAATAGATTGTTACTCTTTATTTGTAGATCTAGATTAAAATTACATTAATCATTAAATAAAAAATATACAAAACATACAATAGCACCGTCATTATTCATTCACATGAAAAAGGGAAATAATAAATAAATAATAAATTGCAAAATGTAATATTTAGGCCGTCAACGAGCTGAACCGAGCTCCAAACCTAGGTATACTTGATTCAGCTTGAAAATGAAAAAAATTGAGCAAAGCTCGACTCGAAACTCGTAGGGCTTTGTATCTTTAAGCTTGGCTCGAGCCCTTGACAATTCCATGTTAAGTCCACGAGCTTAGGAACCTAAATGAGTTTGTTGTACCGAGTCTCTTCATATCTAAACTCTACCAGCATCACTTGTTTTCTATCTTGATCTTATACTATATATGAGTAAAATGAAATTATATTAAGACGTTGTGTTCACATTCTTGGAGTCTTATATAATAGTATTAATTAACAAAACATGCATGAACAAACTAAAATGAATAATATATAATAATTAAAAAATTTATATGTGTTTTCTTAAGAGTTTTCAAGTCAAAACTTACAAACCTCAATTTTCTAAGTGATCTCAAGTTCATTTTGAACTCGAATCAAGTTCAATCAATATGAGCTTTTATCTAGCCGAGCAAAAATTGTTTGCAAACTACTTAGCTTGAATACCTAAGTTTCATTGATAAAAAAAAAAAGAATACCTAAGTTTGGTATCACTATACTTTTATCTAAACCTGGACATGGGCCAAACTAGATTGGGTTCGGGTTGGACCCATTTGAGCTGCTAAAAAGTTAGCAGTTCAAGCTCAACTCATCTATAGAAAAAAAGGTCGGGTTGAACCTTTATAAATCAATCATATCCCAAATCCGACTCGCAGGCCTACTAATTAATATATATAATTTAAATATTAAAATATTTTTAATAAAAAATATCATGATAAAAAATTATAACTAAATTTATAATATAAGTTAAAAAATTGAGTTTAGATTTCAACTTTTCCAAAAAATTTGAAATTTTTAACAATTACTACTATTATAAATAATAAAAATATATTTATTTAATATATTTATTATTAATTCGGGTTAAATAGATCAGATTTAAATTTTAAGACTAAAATTAAATTTATCCCATATTTCATTCAAATTTATTTGAATTCAAACCAAACAAAATTTATTTTTCAACCAATTTATTCAAACTCAAGACATAAAAAGCAGGTATAGACAGAAAATCACGAGCCGACGGCCGGTAAATATCCAGGTGTACTTTTATATAGAGAAATATCCTTAAGCTATATAACCGGCTATCCCCCTCGATATTTTCGCATTACTCTTCGCTTTCCAATATATATCTCTTTACCTTCCCCACATTCACACAAATGGCAGGTCAATTCCACCTTCTAATTTGTCTTCTTTATCCCCCACTTTCTCTACTCCAGCCACTTGACTTCCTCATTTAGCAACTGACCTGTTAAATTCCCCTAATTACCTTCTTTAGCTCCCAATAATCAAAGCAATCAACTAATTGATTCCTCATTTTCCCCATTCTTTCTATCATACTCTGGGATTTAGAACTAAGTAGCTTCAATTGAATCCCATATGCAATTTCTCTGTCGTTTTTGTCTCTTGGTTGTCGTTTGCTCTGTGCTCGAACTGTACAAGAGGGTTTTGCAGGTTTTCTTCGAGCTGTTATTGATGGATTTCGCCTCGTGCTTGAAGCTTTTAACTGTGAGAAGTGATTTGAAAAGTGGGTTCTGGTTGCTTGGTTGTTTCTCGCCGGCTTTTAGCATTTTAGGTCTGATTTTGATGTTTTATTTAGGGTTGAAATATCTGCAAATTGCTTCGCTTGGGAAGGGTTTTTTTCAGTTTTTCTATGAGATTAGAGGGAAATCAGGTGTTTCAAATAATTGGTTTTGCTCCAAATTAGGTTTTAATCAAGTTTTTGACTCAAAGTTTGTACCTTTCTTGATTAATTCAAAGGATTCAAATAATGGGTTTTGCTCCAAATTGGGTTTTAATCAAGTTTCTGATTCGAAGTTTGTACCTTTAATGGAGAATCCAAAATTAAGAAAAGAAAAGGATTCAAATGATGATGAGGGGACCAGTTCTTGTATTGAAGATGAAGAATTTGATGTGATTTCATTGAGGAGAATGGTGAAAATTGAGAGATATAAAGGGGAAATGGCGAATGTAGAGCTTGAAAAGGAAAGAATGGCGTCTGCAAGTGCAGCTAATGAGGCAATGTCTATGATTTCTCGGCTTCAATTCGAGAAGAGTTCGATAGAGATCGAAGCTAACCAGTTTCGTCGAATGGCAGAGCAGCAGAAGGCATATGATGATGAGGTTATACGGTCATTGCAATGGACTGTAATGACTTATGAATCTGAAAGAGATGAATTGGTGAAGAACTTGAAGTTTTGTGAGCAGAAGTTGAATTTGTTGATGAATGGCAATGACTCTGATCTCGATTCGGATCTCGAGGAGGATTCTTCAATGTTGTAAGCTCTCCAATCTCTAGTTTCATTTTGTTTAGTTGATTAGAGTATAACAAACTGAAAATGTCTTTGATTGACCGTTTTGATGTTGGTCAAACACCCTTTAATGGTTCATATTTTTGTTAAACTAGGAATTGAACTCTTATAAGTCCATGTTTTAATTATGCTGGAATGAAGCATGTCTAGTGCATAAAAATCTCTGCCGTGTCCCGCCTAGGCCCCTAGCCCCATTTTCGGGCTTGCTGCCCAACGTTTTGTTCATCTAGTTACCGCCTCATCCGTCCGTCTAGTTACTGCCTCATCCCTTTTTTCTGCCTAGGCAACAACTAAACTTGGTTTTCAAAGATACCGATGTTTATAATAATTATAATTTATTTTTTTACCCACAAAAAGTAGTTTAATCGGTAAGACTAAAGTACATTAAAGTGTTTCCACCGAACAAGAAAACAATTTGCTCTATGCGACAAATAAGTATGCGACAAATCTATGTTTAAATATTTTATTATACTATAATTTATTTTTAGTTGAATTCATAGTTTATGTATTAAAAAATATAAAAAAGTAAAAAAAAATACAAATCCACCTAGACTTCGCCTAAACATTAGAAGCCTCGACTGGCGACTAACTCCAAGTGCTTTTTAAAAATAGTGTCAATGAAGTGCTTGTCATTGTAAACTACTAATGCTAATGGTGTTACTATTGACATACATTAATCTGAAGCAATGTTATTACAACCGCGCTGGTTCAACCGGAATAACTGCGGTTAAACTACTATTGAACCGCGGTTGAACCACTTGAACCATGAACCGTCGCCTCCACCTTTTAATGTTCGGTCTGGTTTCGATAACATTGTTTTGAAGTATTCTGAATTGATCAATTGCATTGTTTTGAATGGATCAAAGTTCGATTTTGCAGTGATATGGCCATTGGATGGGATTCAGAGGCAACAGGGGAAACAACTGAAGAGGCTAAATAAGTTAAGGCATAAATAGTTAGTGTACAAAAGTACAACTACAAACACAGCATTATCTACACAGGCTAAAAATTCAAAAGCTTTGTTCTTCTGTATCTTCTTTTCCGGATTTCCGACCCACCCAGAAAAGAAAAGAACTCTGAATGTTCGAGGGAAAGAGAAGAAGATAAGGCGGGAAAAAGATGGTTCGAAAGCTGAAATGGTTATCAATAACAGGCTTTCAGAAGAAGGGAAAAAGATTTCATATTTTTTCCTTTCAAAGACTTGACTTCAATGTTCAATGTGAAACTTTTTTTTTTTTTTGAATTCCATAGCTGCCTTTGGCACTTTTTATGAATGATTTGTGTTTCCCTGGTATAGAGAATTTTTGAGCTCCCGTCTTGTGGATAAGTCTGGTAAATTTTCATTTCGCAGTTTATAATGTCTCTTCGTGGAATTTAAGTTTCGTAACTGAAAATTTGTTAAATTTTGTTGGTGGATGATGTTTGAGTGATTGGATTAATTGGAAACAACCTCTTTGTAATTACAGGAGTAAGATCCTCTTATTCCGCTTATAGGGAAGTCTTGTTAAATATTGGGGTAATGTTGTTGTTATGTGATTTTATTGAATCTCGTTCAAACATAAACTTTATTTAAATTATGAGCTTTTGTTAACCTTTTTCCAGTGTCATATTACAGATTTTATGGTCTTTTATTCCAATAATATTTTTTTAAGTTTCATTATGTTAAACAAATAGTTCAACCATGTTTTTAAATTTTATTATAAAAAGGAAACACGTTTTAAATTACATATGCTATAGTTTATTTACTATTGGTCAAAGATCTTCATACTATTATACATAATAAAGGTAAATTCTAAAGTTATGTCTAAAGCTAAATTATTATTATTATTTATTAGATGTGGAGTTTAATTTTATATATTGGGAAATTAATTTAAATCATTAAAAAAATTAATTCACAAGTACAAATAAATCATTTATTATTCCACAACTCACTATTGAACATTAGCTAAATTTATTAGTTGAATGGAATAACAATTTAGTTGCATTTGAAAAAAAAAACAATTTAGTTGAACAAATAGAATAAGTTGAAAAAATTGTATGTGTACAATCATTTTATTCATTTTTACAATTTAAAATTAGCTTTCAATATTACTTATTAAGGAGACACGTTTACCATCCAGCAAATTCATGTAATTTAATTCATGCATGCAAATCGTCTTCTTTTAAATGTTCCGAATTAGAATATTTCATTTTCTGATTATTTCTATACAATTAGGTTGTTAACACTTTTAAAAAAAATTTCAACTAAAGAATATGTGTTATTAAAATTAATTATAGTCAATTACAACTCTAATCACATAAATAAAGCTAAGTCTTAATACTAGTCTATGAGTCAGCAGCCTAGTAAAAAAATGTGCACCACAATTCATGAAACATAAATATAAATTAATCCGAAATATCTAAAATATTTGATAAGATCCCAATGTTCCTTAAAAATAAGACTTAAAAAAAAATAATATGTAAATAATTAAAATAATTAAATCATAAATATCATGTAAACATTTATAAATAATTTATTTCCCAATATATCATTGTATTTTAAACGTCTGAATAAATCCGATAGTTGGATCTTTAATTAGCCATGCGAGAATATGTTTGGATCCACCCGGACTGAGTCGAGTTCCGGTTTCCAACTCGTACAGATCACATTGTCATAGGCAACCAAAACATCTATTCTCGCCGGCGCCGGTCATATTCTCCGACCTAACTCTGTCTCAGGTGAGCTTTCTTTTCTGCTGAAGTCTCCGTGCTTTTTGAAAGAAACCTAATTTACATGTCGAATTCACTCATTCTTCGTTAGCTATTGATTTTTGCATCGAGAGGATATCTGTATTAGGTCCTGGGGAGTAATGATTCATGTTCAAAGTTTTTATTTGAAATTTTGTTTAAATCTGATAGGTCTTCAAGTTTTTGCTCAATCATTGTGCTGCTTAGCACGTTTAAAGCACGCGTTGTTGGTGGATTGCTGAGAAAATGCAGTAGAAAGTATAGAACTGGAATTTGAAATCAATGAGATGATATGGTTGATTGTTTGTGGAGTGAAACTTGTAATGCACATGCTTATTTTGCTACTTGTTTCTACCACTAATGACTGATTCTTCTGTTTTTTTTATTGAAGAGCCGACCAATTTGTTTCAGGGGAGTGTTCGGAGATTAGAACTCTTTGTTTGAAGTACGTGAAGTTTTTGGTGAGAACACAAGGTGTTTAGGTTCTGTTTGTGCTGGATATATACCTGATTCAGGCTAGTCCTTTTCAAAAAATGGAAAGAGTTACTTTATTAGAAGGAATCCCCATTCGCTTCTCATAAGCAGAAGTTATATTGGTTAAATGCATGACGTGCCCTTGAATCTTCTGATTAGCTTCGAATTTTTTAATAAAACTGTAATTAGGGTGAGTGACTCCGACCCTTATGCTTTTTTTTGTTTTCACTTTAAGCCATGTAGCTGGAATTATCTTGTTTACCTTCACATGGAAGTTTCTAACCTTTTCATAAAATTTATATATTAGTCAAAAGTACTTAATGAGTGACAGTGAGAGAGGAGTTCAAACAAGGGGTGAAATATACGTGTTGAAATTAAATCTTTACATTGCCGTAATGGCAAAAATTGACCTACTTTTTGTTCCCAGGATTTGAGTGCAACCAAATTTAAAGTTTATGGTTTGGTGACGAAAGTTGAAGTTGTATAAAAATTTCGAAGCTGGTTAAAAAGCTCAATGCCAATAGGTACATGTTTGTTAACAAAGATAGAATTTTTGGTATGATAATTTGTAATCAGATTATTTGACATGAGTTTTTTTGCTAGTATATTTGCATTGCAGAAAATGAGAATATGTATTTAGCTCAATTGGTTGGTATATCTTTAGGAAGTTTTAAGTTGTATTTTTCAGTTCATTTTTCCTACATTTAATTGTAGTTGGGGCACTTGAGTTCAACTCTCACATTTATATGTCCCTTTGGCACTGAAAAATAAAAAAGAACATAAAATTACAATGAAAAGCTTATCTGACAAACAGAATATCAACGGCTTATGCACCATTAACTAATAGATCCGAAACAGGTCATAGAAACTAGCATAGAATAGTGGTTAGGGGGAGTGAGGTGATGAGACTTTTATTTACGAACTATTTCTTATGATAGGGTTTTTTTAAATTGCTTAAAATAATTAAAGCAGCAATTATGGAATATTAATGCAGGTATTCTTTATGTGTTAATGATGGATATCGAAAGTAGTGGAGATTTCGATGAACTACCACAAATGCTTCCTCCTCAAAATGGAACTTTTGTGGATCGAGAAGAACTTATACAACACGTTGGGGACTTCGCTGTATCCCAGGGGTATGTGGTAACTATTAAGCAGTCTAAGAGAGACAGAGTAGTGATTCTTGGCTGTGATAGGGGAGGTGTGTATCGTAATAGGCGGAAGGCAGCTGAAGAATCATCTTCTGATCATTGCCGCAAAAGGAAAACAGGTTCTCGGCTTACAAACTGTCCTTTTGAAGTTGTGGGTAAGAAAGATGATGGACTGTGGGTTCTTACTGTAAAAAACGGAACTCACAACCATGAGCCACTAAAGGACATTTCAGAACACCCTGCTGCTCGTCGGTTCTCAGAAACAGAAATTCAGTTAATTAAAGAAATGACTGAAGCTGGATTAAAACCTCGCCAAATTTTAAAGAGATTGAGACAAAGCAACCCTGATCTCTTGTCCACTCCAAAGCATGTATACAATGTGAAAGCGAAACTTCGACAAGGAAACTTGACAGGTGAAGTCATTTTTAGAATTTTTGTTTTCGAAGATTTTCTTCTTTTCTGTTTTACTCGTTGCTTATCTACATCCAAATGGTCAAAGGCTTGTAGCATTAGACCGGTATAATTGATAATATCTGCAATCTGACACTGTAAAATATCTATAGCATGAATATGATAAGTTTATAAGTGCCTGGATTTGTAAGAATTTTGAGTTTTCGTGATTTCTTGTTAAGTTGAAAAATTTGTCTTACATGTTTTAGTCATGTGCATGAATGGTGAGTAAAAGGGAGTAGCTTTTGCTTGGAGGAGAAAAAGAAAGAGATTGGGTCAAAAAATGGTTAACTTTGATATTGAGCCCTAAATAAGTTCTTTGGATGTTTGATACGAAGGGGTTTTTTTTAGCCAGTTAGCCTTCATTGTGACTCTCTCTCTCTCTCTCTTAGATCTCAACAATGCTTTTGGCTGGTGCAATTTTTAGGTCTCCCCTCTCTTCTTATCTTTCCAAAGACTACCCTTCTCTACACAGTCATGTCAGTTGAAGATAAAATCTGCATACATAGCTTTTAGAGCTCTTTCTTTTGCTGAATCTTAGCAAGACTGAAGAGTCTTTTTGTACTAACCGATGTGAAGTGGGTCCTTGAGCTGCAATACTTATTTTTTTTATTGAGTTTGCTTTTGAGTTTTGGCTTAACTTGGATTATTACTTATAACATCTGTCAGAAAGAATTAGTGGCATCAAATTTCAAGGTTCTTGTTCTGTTGTGTGGTTGTCATGTGTATAGCTTTTATCTCATTGGGTGAAAAATGGATCAATTTGTTATTGATCAAGAGGTTCAGTGCAGTAGATACATCATACATTTATATATGTTTTTATATTCTTGAATTGTTTCGCAATGAATTATGGATAGTCAGGTGTACTGTAGATTTTTAACTTCCTTTTTTCCAGGTAAATGGTAGTACTAATTTTATTCTTTGTTTTTGCAGCAGTGAGACATTTCAGGTCATTGAGACCTGAAAAAACTGTTGCAAGGAACAGTTATGTCTTGGTTAACGAGTCATCTTGGAGGCAGAGGTACCCTATGGTATGTTCTAATGTTATTCTGGGATGACTATGATAAGCAAAAGTTTTCCTAAATGCTAAATCGTGGAGGGAAAAAATCGGAGTTTCTTTTAGTCTTCTTTTCTCTTTCTTGCCACGCTCCTTGTTTGGAGTTCTTGTTGTTATGCTGCAATAACCTATTGTTAATCTGTGTCAGAGGGTTCCAAATCTCGTTGGAGGTAAATTTGTTGATTCACAATCTATTGCATCAATTGATGTTATTAATCCTGTAAGTTGGGATACTTCTCTCTCAGTTTCATATTCATTATTTTGTTTGACATGCATTCACATTATAAATTCTGTAATTTTTTTAGTTTCACCCATTCATTTTTTGTTTGACAGGCAACACAAGAAGTTGTTTCTCAAGTTCCTTTGACTACAAATGAGGAATTCAGAGCTGCAGTATTTGCAGCAAAACGAGCTTTTCCATCATGGAGAAACACACCAATTTCCTCCCGTCAACGGATCATGTTCAAGTTCCAAGAGCTCATTCGGAGGGACATTGTAAAGTTTTGGATATTGACTTCTTTATCTTGCAACATCTAGTTTCTATTAGTTACAAATTTTATTTCCCCAGGATAAACTGGCTGCAACCATCACTGCAGAACATGGAAAGGCTTTACAAGATGCATATACTGATGTGTCTCGAGGATTAGGTTAGTGCTTTTTATCTGCATTCACAATTTTATCAGTGACGCTGTATTTTTTTAAAGTCTTCTGTGTTCGTTCGTAGAGGTGGTGGAACATGCTTGTGGCTTGTCAACTCAGCAGGTTGGAGAATTTGTTTCCAATGTGTCTAATGGGATTGATTCCTATAGCATTAGAGAGCCAATTGGCGTTTGTGCTGGAATTTGCTCATTTGAGTTTCCAGCAATGATCCCACTATGGGTAAGTTTATTTGCATTCTATATGTTATCACTTGTCCATTTATGTGAGTCTGAAGTATTAAGCTTGAGATGCATTACATGCATGATACAACTGCTGTGTGTCAGTAAACTATAACATGGGAGTATTGGAGAAATACAGGATATGAAGCAGACACATGATCTGAGTCTAGTACTCTGTTGTGCTGCTTAGATTTTCTGCCATTATGGTTAAATTTAGCAGTTAAAAGTAATGGTAAAAGGCTCATGTGATTTATGCTTATATTTTCTTTTCTCCTTCTAAATTTGATTGTAAGCAGATGTTTTCTGTTGCTGTCACATGTGGTAATACGTTTATTCTAAAGCCATCAGAGAAGGATCCAGGTGATGCTTTGTCATCTTCATTATACTAGAGCCATATATATTGTTGCAGTAAATCCTTTGATCAGTAATCATTGCAATGCATTAAAATGTACCATGTGATTGAAATGATTACAAAATAAGAGTTTGTTGAAATACAAATGTACCCTCTTTGATATCCAGCTTTCATAGTAATAGAGAATGTGACAGAAAAAAGCCTAGAGAAATTAAGGACCCCATTGGCATGAAGGGACACATGGTTATTGTTCAATGGGTTTGTTCAATTGGGTGGTTCAGAGAGAGGAGTTAGCTTTTGGAATTTACATTTGGGAATGGCTTTAGGGCATGGGAGTAGGTCTCTCTCCTTAGGCAATTGCAGGTTTTCTGCATTAGATTAGATCATATTTCTCGGTTACTTTGTTAAGGCGTGTTTTTTTTTTTTTTGCAATTGTTCTCCCTTTGAGTCCAGTTCTATTTTGGTTTTGTTTAATTTTGTTCCTGCTATCAGTGTTGGAAGTTGCATTTCTCATCATTATGTCTGCCCTTTTATACAATGGTGCTACTTGGTTTATATCATAGATATTACATATATTATCTGATATTATTGCAGGAGCTTCTGTGATGCTAGCCGAGTTAGCATTGGAGGCTGGTTTGCCTGATGGTGTCTTGAATGTTATTCACGGCACCAATGTGAGTTTTCAATTTTGGAACAAAGCGTGAGGTTTTGCTTCCACTTTAAGTTTTCACCCTTTGTTGGTTTCCCTTGAAGAATTCACTGGTTTCCTTTCTTATACCATGTGCGAATGCTACAAAAATCATTTACTTCTCAGATCATTATTACTTCCTAGTTATATGTGACTCGAACCAGTGCATAGCAGAGCAAAATGATCTGTCAATCTCTCCATTGCATATTTTTTTTAATATATTCAGTAACACGAAAATTTTCTTACCTGGATTTGTTAAAGCTTGAACGTTTTTGTTTTCTTTTGTGGTGTTTGCCTATGGGGGTTGTATCATGTGGCTTTCATTAATTGAGTTCTTAGGGTGGATTCTTTTGTCTGTCTTCTAAAATTTTGTATATCTCATCTGTCACCTCTCATTTTTAAAATCCATTGTATCGCAGGACATTGTTAATGCTATTTGTGATGATGAAGATATTAAAGCTGTTTCATTTGTTGGTCCAAGTTCAGTAAGTAAATTCTTGTTGACTATTATAAAGGCCTTTATCTGGTGCATTTAGTTACAAACTTTTTCATTTAGTGATTCTATTGCTAAAAAAGATTTGACTATCTCTAAGGACAAATCTTATTAACCTTGGTTGGGATTTTAGGTCTTGAATTCGTACGTCTTGCACTGATGCTGTGTTGATTAGAGATAAAGCATAGTTTGCTTTCGTTTTTTAATAAATTGTTTCTTTCTTTTCTTCTTCTTATGCTTGAAGTGTGATTTGCTACATTTTCGCCCCTTAATAGAATACTTTTTTCATCTTAATCTTATTTGTTTGTACAAAATAAATGTGTATATTTACTTAACAGTGCTTCTATTCGACATACTAAAAGTTTCTGCCATTTCCTCGGGTTTCGGTTTTTCTCATCACGGTTTGGCTTTCTGATTTCATATTGAATTTAACAATTAACAGCTTGTGTCCTTGTTTTGCTTCTTAGGCTGGTGCTTATGCGTATGCTAAAGCATCTACCAAAGGAAAACGGATACAGGTAGCTTATATTGCTGATGTATTTTATAAATTTCCACTTCTATCTTATTAGCTAATTTTTTTACTGATGAAATGGTTGCTTTAATCCCACTGGCTAACTGTATCTCAAAGTGCAATATTGGAGCAAAAAATCATGCAGTTGTCATGCCTGATGCAAGCATGGAAGCTACTTTAAATGCTTTGGTTGCTGCTGGCTTTGGTGGTGCAGGCCAAAAGTGCATGGCTCTTAGCACAATTGTCTTCGTCGGAGGCCCAAGTCCATGGTATCTTTATATGCATTTCTTTGTCTTTATTATCAATTCAATGAAGGCTTGATTTTGCAAGTCTAATGCGATATGGGCTATTTTCACTGTCGATCTCCAATTTAATAGACTGAGGTTGTAATTTGGTCCTAAATGTTTTTCCCCATTTGCTAAGTGGTTAATGGAGAATATTGTTTGTGCATTTCCTTTTTTTATCTTTTCTCTTTCAAGGATAAAAGAAAATAATAATCTCCCATTATGTTGTGTACTTTGTTATTTGGCATTTCATTTGTCATGGTAGGTGTGTTAACGTTTCTTCCATGCTTTTCAGGGAAGAGAAGCTGGTAGAGTCCGCAAAAGCACTTAAAGTAACGGCTGGTACAGAACCTGATGCAGAGCTTGGTCCAGTCATTAGTAAGCAGGTGCCTTATTTAATATAAAATTTTGGTTTTCTTCATTTTTTGTAATTCTAACCGAAGGTTTGGTTGTCCATTATTTTGATGGGGCCAAAGATTCACCATTCTTTGGCTTTAGATTATAATGGACTAAAGCAAAATGACTCATTAAACTATCTGAGCTTCTTTTATTGTGAAGTCATGGATAGCTGTTGCAACTCCACTTTAGGGTCAATTGGAAACAACCTCTTTGTAATTACAGAGGTAAGGTTACGTACACCCGACCTCCCCTTACCCCACTTGTGCGGGAGCCTTGAAGGCATTGGGGTAATGTTGTTGTTGTTGTTGTAACTGAAGGTTTGGATTTGAGTAATTGAATTAAACAATTTTAATCATGAGTGTGAAAAGCCAAAGCTGGTGTTAGAAAGACTCTGCAGCTTCTTGAATTCTTCTCATTTTTAATTTTTCATGTATATTTTTCTTCATTGCAGCTTTTTGAAATTTTAAATTATTCTTTCTAATTTACAGGCAAAAGAGCGAATATGCATGCTAATTCAAACGAGCATTGAAAGTGGTGCGAGACTAGTTCTTGATGGAAGAAACATTTTGGTATCTGGTTCAGTCCTGTGTTTAACTATGTTATCTGTTATTCTTATTGTAAGATCGGAATGATGTTTTAATTAGCCATTGTGAGAACTAAAGGATTTTGCATCCTAGATTCAACCAACCACTCTAATTTAAAAAAACAACAGCCAGAAAAAAACAATGACCAACTGATTTACCAGTTCTTACTTCTTTCTGATGCTGTGTAACTATAATTTTCGGTAGACAGGTTTGGCTGTTGCTGAATGCTCTCTCTTGTTCCACTATATTTGTCCATTTAGATTATCTATGCATTTTTTACCATTTTTTCTCAAATATTCCCTTTGTATTAATTAGGAGAGAGATTATGTATTGATGAAATTATATGTTGGTAATTAAGCAGAAAGAGTCTTCTATTATAAAAATGCAAAGGGTAAATTAGTTATTTCAATAGTGTAATAAATTTTTTTGTTGGTATTGATGCAAATTCTAAAAGGACACTTAAAATGGAATGGAGTTAGTAGTTCTTAATATGGAAGGTTGCTGATAAACTTTTTTTAGCTACAGACTTCTAGATGATTAATGCGGTTTATTTCGTATTTTTACCAGGTTCCCGGTTATGAGAATGGAAACTTTGTTGGTCCTACCATTTTATGTGATGTCACTGTCAACATGGAATGCTACAAGGTAGTTTTCGTCAAGTGTTTGGAGTTTATGTTCATTGGGTGTTGTAGACATTTCAGTATTATAAACTTGTTAAAACTCCATTATGTCTTGCGCAGGAGGAAATTTTTGGCCCATTTCTCCTTTGTATGCATGTTGATACTCTTGAAGATGCCATTAACATAGTTAATCGAAATAAGTATGCCCATTTCTTAAATTCTTTTACCTCCCTGAAAAGTGAAGTAATGTCTGATATTTTCGCTACGGGTCTCTCAGATACTGCAATGGGGCTTCGATATTTACTACATCAGGTGCTGCTGCGAGGAAATTTCGGACCGAGGTTGAAGTAGGACAGGTAATGAATCTCGTACATAACCTGCAATGTGGTTCCTTTTATTGTCCGTACTATATTTCGGCAATTGATATCGGAAAATTGGGGGTACTGTAGGTTGGCATAAATGTTCCCATCTCTGTCCCATTGCCATTCTCTTCTTTTATAAGCTCCAGGCCGTATTTTTCTGGAGATGTGAACTTCGATGGTAATTATATACCATAACCTCTTAAATTTGGGCAGAACCACCTTGACCCTATGGTATATTTCATTTACCTATTTGGTCCTCTGGTACACAGGTTGCCTGTTTGGTCCATGTGCTATCTAACCTATTACCGTTTTGGTCCCTTTCGTGCATATTATGCCGAGTCACAATTAAAGATATACAATGCAAGGCTAAAAAAGGTAACAAATGGCATAGCATAGAAACTTAATGAGTAATGGTTGCATAGCACGGGGTTCAAAAAAGTAACCAATTGCATAGCACAAGGACCAAATGGGTAACATGAATACTAGAGGAACCAAATGGACATATGAGTTACACCACAGGCACCAAAAAGGCTCTTTTGCCCTAAAATTTGTTATACGCTTTTTTCGAGTGAGATGTTGATAACTAAATCGTGAGATTGAGTTCGTGTTCCTGCAGGAAAAGCTGGAATTCAATTTTATACAAACCTGAAAACGGTAACTCAACAATGGAGAGATGTAGAGAGTGAAGACATGTTAACTCTACCATTGGCAAACTCTTAGTGGTTACAGTGTTCATTGCCCGATTTTTTTCTTTTTTCAAGCTGGATCAAGGGAACTGTATATTACTCTCTAGTCTCTCTTCAAATATTCCGACGTTGTCTCAGAGTCCTCGGTACGCACACTGTGAACGCTTCCATGACTTTATTTCATTTTTTTTTTTGTGACTGGAAAGATCGGGGATCAACATATGAGTGTAAACATCTGATCACATAGGTTAGATTAGAAGAAAAACGTATTATCATATCTGAATCTCTGATCACATTGTTAGCTAAGCTTTATGAATTAGTGGATATGATATCATAAAATACATATAATATAAAAGGTGCAACTGTAAACTTTAAAAATTTATGGTTTTGGATCATTTGCCAGTTATTTATTTTATGAACTAATATAAATATATAGTCTTGAAATTAGTATGTTGTTCATTTGAATTATATTGAATTGCAGTGATTTGATTACTGCATTTTACTTCCTATTGTTCAAGTTTAACCAATTCTAAATTTCTAATTAGCCAACAAAGTTTAATATAAGAAATGCATTGAACTAGTTATGATATAGACAGTTGAACCTAGTATGCCTTTTGGGTTAAGATATTGATGTTTATTGATAACTTTTTTGTTGTTGCAGAAACAGTTATATATATATATGTGTGTGTGTATGTATGTGTGTATAATGAACATTCATCGCATGACCCTTGTTTGCCCCATTCAGAAAACTTGGTTGAGAAAGAACATTAAAAGACTTACCAAATTGAGAAAAATTAAATATTTATCCAAATAACATACTAGTCTAGGTTTATGTAGCACGGAAACGGAAAGGAAACGTTTCCGATTTCCGGAAACGTGGAAACGCAAAAAAATAACGTGATTTCAGGTTCCCAAGAGGGAAACGGAAACGGGAAACGTTATTGTCTAGGAGTTTCCATTCTTCCTAGGGCTAGGTAGCTCAGAACGAACACATAGAACAGCTGCTTCTATACAATATATAGTTCAGAAACTGTGGGAAAAATGTGAAGTGTGGGGATTTTCAAATTATATTTGTAACTCAGTGTTTGTATAATTACTGGATAGAAAGTGACTTCTGTATAGTGAACATCTTCCTTACCCAGATTTCCGATATGGAGGAAAGCATCTTGGTGAAGGAGAGGCCAGAATCTAGAAACAGGCACATTAAAGTGTTGAAACATTAAGAGAATTGAAATACAGAAGAGAAACGAAAATTGACATGAATATCTACATTTTTATTAAATGATCTGGTATATAAAACTTAAGTCGTAGGTCTCAATTTATGGAGATAGATTCAAACTAAAAGCCTACTTAATTTCCTTTATTTTAGGAAGCAAAACCATACCTAAACTAGGTAAAATCTAAACAAGAAAACAATAAAATATATATTTAGTCGGCACAATTGAAGCACGTTTTCGACATACAGAAGATTTTGATTCAGCAAGAACTCGTAGATGATGAACAATGTTCTTCCACATCCTTTGATTTAAAGATAAATCAGGCCGAGGTTGGAATCGGTTTATCTTAGACGGAATTCGTGGCATATGCTGTTAGCAGCTCTTACAAAAATGAATCGCAGAAAGAGTGGACTTACTTTGACATGCAATTAAGAGGAAATACTTATTGGGAGACTCGCCCACCACAGCTAGTGCGTCACCCGGGTCAGATCTGGATGTAGCCAGAGCAAAGCTCCAGTGAATCAGATGGGCAACAAGAAAAATACCTTTTTGGTATTGTTCTATAACTCGTATGCCCTTTTGGCGTATTCAATTTTTGCTCTTTTAGTACTTGACATATTTCAATTTTAGTTGGACAACTTAACAGATTATTGAGGGTTGACAATTATTTGCATGATCAACAAAATATATTCATGTTCCAAATGATCCTATAGGTATTTCACGTTTTATGTGAAAATTAAGTAGGCCATGCACCAAATAGGTTAATGTTGAATATGTCAGGTAACAAATAGGCGAAAAGTGAATACATCAGGCACCGAATAGGCAATTTCAATATGTTAGACACTAAAAGAGCATTTGAGGTATAGAACAGGATTCAAAAAAGGTATTTAAGTCTTATATACATACATAGTTAAGCTAATTCGCCCCCTAAGATGATGCCTAATAACTCATTGAAGTTACAAGTTTAGTAATATATTTCTAAACTGAACATTGTCATATGCTTAATAAATAGAATAAAGCAAATCTTCTATAGGCTTATCCAACTCCCACTAGTTTCTGTCTGAAGTGAAGGAATAGTTAGCATAAAAATGATGAATGGTGTTCTTTCCCTAACAAATTTTAGCCCAAACTGGCATTGAACTATATGCACTTGAAGCTTCTTCATCTAGTGCAGCGCCTAAGGCTCCTAATAGGAGTCTCGATACCATCACACGAATCATTGGAATTTTTTCTTTCGGACAAGCCGGTTCTTTCTAGGGTAAGCGCGCCGACATCTTTATATAAATAAAATTCTCATTATCCAAATCTAGAGAACTTTTTCAATTACACTATTGAAATTCATTTTTTGACAGATTTTCCACAACGGCCAGTCAAATTTAATATCTTTTTGTTGAAACTGTCATTGTGTAGCTGTTTCATGTTTTATGGATGGGACTGTCTGTGACCTGGCATTGAATTTGAATTGGTCCAAATTCTGTATATTTCTTGGATATGTGTAGTACAGCTTGTCTCAACTAGACCGTAATGAAGAAGCAAAATGCTTCTTAAGGGTGTAACCCAGCTCCACAACTGTTTCCTGTCTGCTTTATCAAAAAGTATGTGAGCATATTTTTTTTCACAAGGCATGCATAAAGCAATGAACATTAATTTCAAACTCACGACTAATTACAATTATGCTGATAGCTACTAGTATCCATTGTTAAAAACATGATTAGTTGATTACATTGCTGATTGAAATTATGAACATAAATAAACAATTGATAGGAGCAAAAGATATCAAAATCGGGATTCAAACCATTGATCTCTTGGAAAAATGTCAGCTATATGGATAGAAAAGAAAAACTCGCATGAAAGAGAAGAGTCTATCTGAGTAGCCAAGGAGACTGCCCGATACCATACCCCGATAAGAAGCCGACAACTATCAAAACAATTTTTTGGCCTTGGATCCGCTCAATTTCGACTTTTGACTCCTAAAAGCTTCTATTGTTGAGTTAGTTTTGTTGAAATTCTTTTGACATACGAGATTGTTTTACCTGTGCTCGAGCGCCACACATTGTGTACTCTCTAAATTTTCAAGTTATTAGCTTGCAAAATCAATGGTGAGGTTATAAAAATCAATTTTCGACCTAGTAGATGAAGATCTAAAAACATTGTTATTTAACGAACAAGTTATAATTCGAAACCTCTTATGCAATGGAGCGGGCAAGTCATCCTTGGCTATCAAACAAGACTCTTATCTTCATGTAAGTCCTCTTTTCCCTCTTGAACAAATAAATCTACACGTTCTTCGTGCCTTTTTGCGCTTTTACTGAATTATCCGAGCCTACAAAAGCTCGTTACAACTATCGGTATCGGAAAAGAAGGCCAAGCATGATAAAGAAGAGCTTTTCAGATTAGCCAAGGAGACTGCCTGAAAACCTACACAAATGTTCCTTATTTTAACATATAAAAAGAGACACAAAATGGGTAGGAGCAGGCAAGTCATCCTTGGCTACCAAAAAAGACTCTTATTTTCATGCTAGAACTCTCTTCCTCTAATTTATTCAGTCCATTTTTGACTGAATATTTGCTATTTCAGTACATGTATTTATAGCATTGTAAAAGAGAATATAATATATATTTGAAGATTTGGCCCCTGATAAATGTGTATGGCTCTCCATAACCAATTTTTGAAGACCTGCATCATTATTCATTTTCTGCCCATAATGGAATATATTCTCTTTTCCACCTTATAATTGCGGTTTTTTTCAAAAAAAATAAAAGAAAAGAAAGAAAAATTAACCTTTATATGAAGAAATAATATTATTTGTATCATATGTGTTGAAATGATTATCTAGTAAATAGCAACATTTTGGCATAAAAAAGTGAGTACTTAATTACTAATGCAAGTCAAAATATTATTTTCCGTTGATAGGGAATGGATATCTTATTTTTTTTTTTGGTGGTTTTGACTAATATACACCTCACAGTGTTTAACAAGTTATCTCACTAGTGAGATTTGAGGTTTGAAATCGAGATTTCTTTAATAAAAACACTTTGATACACTTAAGGTTTCACCCACAGATTCATCGTGGATAATACCATTCAGGTTCTAGCATCACAAAGCTGTAAATAGAGTGTTGGCTAGGCCAAAATACTACTCCCATAAGATCTTAATACACTTTTGGGGATGTGGGTGAAACACTATGTGTTTTCATGTGCAATGGTGATGCATAGCCTTGAATTGGTGGGTATGCAACTAAGAATGGCTATTTTTTTAAAAAAAATTTGCCTATACTAATTTTATAAATAATTTGGCGTGATTTAGAGTATCATGTATACCTTATTTTTTTGGTGGTCTGCACTAATTTTTAATTTCCTTCGCATAATTTTCAATCGTTCCCCATATTATTTGAGGTTGGAACCGAGATGGAGTCACATTAATTTAGAGATGTTTCACCGATTGGACTATAGCTACGTGGGTTATAGCTTTAAGTTTCTTGCATCACAAAGCTTTAAGTAGTGAGTATTGGCTAGGTGTAAAAACTACTTACATTAGACTTGATGAATTTTTGGAATTCGGGTGAAACACTCCAAATATTTTCATGTGTAATGGTGATGCATTAAGCATTGAATAGGTGGACATGCAATAAAGAGTAAAATGCAAAGTAGAGAACAAGATCCGAAAATAGAAAGTGAAGAACAAGACAGGGACAAAAGGGTAGGGTAGGGTGTGGATTGACAATAAAAAGGTTGTCATAAATGAGATAGATAGATAGATAGATAGATAGATGTCAACTTCGAATATGGATAAGGTCACCTCACCTCACCTTCCCCATTTCCCAATTTCTATCCTCTCTTCTACTGCTTACTATCATTATCAATTTACAATTTCAATGCAACCTCCCCACACTTTCTTACTTCCTTATTAGTAATCCATTCGGTTCCAAAAATTAATCATATTAAAATTTTTACTTTGATTTCTTTAACTTATCGTTTTAAAATATTTATGCAATTTTCACAATTTTTTTCTAATTTACCTTGTATTAATTAAGAAAGAGATTCGATATTGATGAAATTATAGAATGGTAATTAAGAAGAAAGAGAATTTTATCAATAATACATTAGTCCTTTTATTGGCATGTTAAAGTTTTATTGGTTTTGATGAATAGTCTAAAAGCGACTAGTTTTTGGAACTGGAGTGAGTATAAACTACTACTTCCGGTTCCAAAAACTAGTGGCTTTTGGACTTTTTATCAAAACCAATAAAAATTTAATACTCCATTAAAATGCCTAATGTATCCTTGATGAAATTGCCTTTTTTTTAATCACCACTTTATAATTTCATCAATACATATATTCTTTCCTAGTTAATATATGGATAAATTAGAGAAAAAATTTTAAAAGTTGCATTGATATCTAAAATGATAAGTAAAAGGAAAGAATGTAAAATCCGTGAAGGGACTAGTTTTTGGAACCAAATGGAGTAATAGATAATTGGATAAAATCAAAAAAACATATCATATATTTTCGGTCATTTTAAAAAAGAAGATTATGATTTTGTTTTGAAACCTCTATTTTAAAAATCCCCGCCTAGTCCCGTTTAAGCCATATTTTAGAGCTTGCCGCCCGACTTTACATTCCTAAGGCGCTCCCAGGCCCTTAGCCGATATATTGCCGCCTAGGCACCGTCTATTCTGATTTTTTCCGCTAGACGACACCTGAATTCACTGTTTTAAGATATCGATATCTATAATAAGTATAGTTTGATATTTTCAACCTACTAAAAATAGTTTAGCTAGAAAAATGAAAGTATATAAAAGTGTTCTCACAATAAAAGTTTCATTTTCAATTTTAAAATATGTTCTCAATTATTTTTTTATATTTTATAATTTATTTTTTTTGTTGAAATTATATTTTTATATATAAATAATAAAAAATTAAAAAAATACAAATTCGCCTAGGTCACCGTCAGGCCCCGCCTAGGCCCTTTGGAGCCCTGTCCGCCCGACTAGCGCTGACACTTTTTAAAACACTGTTTGAAACGAGGATTGTGGTTCCAAAAGGTAGCGAATAAATGACAAAAAAAAGACCCTCAATTTGAAATTATGTCAGGATAAAAGGTAATCTTGTCGATTTTGAATTGAAATTTTGCAGGATGGTTAATAAAAATGCAATACAGTTAAGTGATAAATGTAGAAATTTTTTTAGAAGTTAAAGTATTTTTTTGATTAAAGACTACATTGAGTTTGAAAAATCTCGAAAACTTGTTTAAATCTTGTTATATAATTCATAAATAATATGGTTAAATTATAGAAATATTGAATTAATTAAAATATCATTTATAATATTAGAAAATAGGCATTTTTTAATTTTTTCTTTCTTTATTTACTAAACTTTTGAAACCACGATTCTTATTTCGAAATTTTTCATGATCCTCTCTTGAAAAATGACCCGAATGACAAGAAATGTTTAACCCTAAATAATTTGCTCTAATAAAAGAATCTCTTCTAATCTTAACCATTCACGGTTTTGCATTGCTTAGTATTACGATGAAATTGTTACTTATTACGATAAAACAATCTTAATTCCAATTATATCTATTAAGACTATATAGATGATAAGATGGTATCAGAGTCATCTGAACGATATTGCAGAAGAAATCTCAATAATAGTACACCATGTGATAATTCACGCTCCAAAAAGTTTGAACGCGTAGGGATTTGTTAGAATTTCACGTTGATTAAATATGAAATGAAATGTTGAAAAAGGTAACTTTATTTATTTAAACTTAGTTCATTTCGAAGCACAATATACTAATGATATTAAGGGTCCCTATGCTAAGGTGAAATGCTTTTCCTTAACCCTGTGATTTAAGGTCTGTATGGTTTAATTGTTGTTAGCAGTTGGTAATAGCCATTTATTGTTGATAACTTTTTATATTTGAAACAACTAAAAACAATTGTAACCAAAACACTTAAATTGTAGTTTTATGTTTGAAAAGATGAAAATTGTTATTGAAGAATTTTGTAAATACAAACACAAGTGATATATATACTTCAGTTATGCAATGGAGAATTATTCATTTTGAAGATGCATTATGGCATAGATGAAAAGCCCATTGACTTTTATGTATAAAGTATAGAAGCATAATATCTTACCCAAAGAGGAAAAAAATCATATTGATATTCTGAAACGAAGGGCTGGCTGAAATTTAAGAATTTCAAATAAATATATAATATGTCCATAAAATAAATTAATTGAAAAAGAACTTTCCCACTAAAGTCAAAAATCTTCCCATAAGACAACTCAGTTTCATTGACCTAATTTCACCCCTTTATCAAAGGGGTCATCATTGTCAAAATCTTCTCCTTAAACTCTCCATCTTTTTTTTGGTTTATTTCTAAATTTTTTACAAAAGGTTGAGATTTTCAACTTTTTTTTTTTTTTAGTTTAATTCAATTCAGTATTGTTTAATTTAGTACTCCCTCCATATTTTTTTACTTATCTTCCTACAAGTTTCACACTTATTAATAAATTCATTTATCAAGGATATAAAATTACTAATTTATCCTTATATCTCAGATTAATACCATAATTTTTCAACCCAAGTGTAATTAATACTAAGGATATAGTTGGAAGAATAACGAATAAAGTACCTAAAAAATTGTAAATGACAAGTATTTTGGTAATTCAATTTTAAGCTAAAATGCCTATTTTAAAAAGTTGGAGGGAGTACAATGATTTCAGTTTAGTTTTAATATTTAGTATTCAACTTCAGTATTTAGTATTCAATATTGAGTTTTAATTTATACATTATATCAAAATTATTAAGTAATTATTACTTTTGACGGATAATTTTTAGGACAAATAAATGAATAAAAGTAAAAATATTTTATAAATATTGATAACAATTAAATTAAAAATAATAGTATATACTAATATTTTAAAATATTATAATTTATATTATTAATTAATTTTTTAATTTCAGTTTCAGTACCATTCAATTTAAATTATGTATTATGTATTATTCAATTCAGTTCATTTCATTACAACTACTTATACGTCGGAAAGAACACAAACTTATAAATTCAAGTGACTTAGATATCAAAATGTTCATTCAAAAAAAAAAAGATATCAAAATATTAAATAGCTGCTTCCATAACAACGAAAAAAACTAGTGAGATAATTTGATGCCCAATGGAATGGATCCGACAAGTCATCCTTGGCTAAACACTTCTCTTCTTGATCTATTATCTATCTATCTAGAAAATTCAAATGTAAGATAATTTGATGCTCATTGCTATGCCTTGAAATCTTGATCCAACAATAAATGATAAGAACGAAAAGTTTATAGTCGTAATTTGAAGAAATCGCAACTTCAATAGGAAATTGACTCTTAGAAAATTCCCTAGTAATCGCAACTACTAAAAATTGACAGAAATTTTGTCTGCAGTTCAGTTGTGCAAAAAACTCCGAAATTCAGACTTGCACGCCTTTAAATAGGCTAGGGTTCCCAGGGTTAAAATCTCGGAATAAAATAACAAGCACATAAACTTTTAGAAATTTTCAATTTAGCCCCTAAAAACAGAAAAACGCAAAATTGAAAGCCTATACGGCAAAATTAGGCCTCGGGAGGGTGAGATTAAAGGAAAAGCCTTTAGTGTTGATCGTTGGGCCGTTTTCAATAGGAAAAATGTCTGAAAATATCAAAATCCGACCCAAAAATTCTAAATAAATAATAACCCAAACTAGCCAGTTCTACCAACCTTCTCCAAATAGACTAAAGCTCTCTCTTCTATATCAAATCTAGATTTATAGGCATTAATTTGAAGCAAAAAAATGCATTGCATTCTTCGTTGACTTCTTGTGCCTAGGAATGGCAACGTGCCGGATCCGGACCGGGTCCAGCTTCACTAATACAAAATACGGCTTTAAGATCGCAACTTTGCAGACGGCTAACACTGAAACCGTCTGAAAAGGAGTTTAAAAAAAGTGGAATTCATTTGGGCTTGCCAATAGGGACGGTTCCTTAAATGCAACCGTCCGTATAACCTGTTTCTTCTCAATCCGGACGGTCATTAATAGAAGACTGTCCGGATTGATTGTTCCAAAATATCTGATCAAAAGATCAATATGGACGGTTCCTAAACATGAACCGTCCGAATTGGTCTTATTTTACTTAAAAATAAAAAATTTCCCCCAAAACCTCTACCCCTTTGCCGAAAATCAATCTTCCGCCTTTACAGAAACCACAACCCTTAAACTCCAAGACCTCTACATCGTCTTTGTCTCCGCCTCGCTCCCATTTCCGCCGCCGTTGTAGTCCCCTCCTTTATTTTTGCCTCCTTCGTTGCATTACATTTCAAGATCATTATCTGAAACCGCAAGACCCTTTCAACCGCAAGACAGCTCTGCCGCCGTTTCTGTTGTCGTCGCATGCACCTTTCCCTTAATTTAGTAAGTTCTTCTTTCTCAATATATTCCTAGCTAGGGTTTCAATTTTTAGCTCAAAAGTAGATGAATTTTTAGCCGTTTTTGTAAAGACAAGTAGAGAATAATTAGTTAGTGTAATTGTGGTGTGGAGTAGTTGAAGCGGTTATCGGGGTTGAATAGAACTTAGTTCATGAGTGCAGGGAGTTGGTTGCTATGTCCAGTGGCGGGGGCACGGAGATCTGAGTCAGAAGATTGACTATGTGTTCGAAGTTGTGCTGATTGGAGATTCGACGGTAGGGAAATCGCAAATACTTGCTCGATTTGCTGGGATTGAGTTCAGTTTAGACTCTAAGGCTATGATTGGAGTTGAGTTCCAGACCAGGACTATGGTAATCCAGCATAAGAGTGTTAAGGCTCAGATCTGGGATACTGCTGGCCAAGAATGGTACGCTACTCGTCTTTTCTTTCTTTTTCTGGTATTGGTTTTGTGTTGATTATGTATAGCACTAGCTCTAGGTATATATTTCTTTTTTTTTTAATTGATGTTTTTCAGAGCGTATATCAATGTTTCTTATCTTTTTGAGCAAGTATATAATGAATTTTGGGATTACTGTTTTTCATTTGGATTCTCAGATTGATTTACTTCTGCAATCAAATATTACCAGATGAAGGTGTTCATTTCTACTTGATGAAGGTTTGATTGCTCGTTAGGCCTGTTTATTCGTTTGATTTAATTGAAGATTTATGATGGTGGATCCACTTTTAATAATTTTGAATTATATTTAGACCTTAGTTTTCACTTGTAGCTAGTTTGTATTGTATTTCCATATCAAACCTTCTGCTCTTTGTGGCTTGTCTTTGACTGCCATTTTATGTTTTGTCTGAGGCTGAATTTCATCTTGCTTTCATTCGGCAAATCCAATCATGGATTTCATGAAGGTTTTCGATCAAAAAGTCCGTGAAATGTGAGATTTCTGTCCTCATTCTCTTCATTTCTCTCTTATTTGCATCTTTTTAATATGCTTTAAATTTCAATTTTATTCCAGAAAGAGAGAGGTGAATCTCAAGGTTCTTAAGGTTCCCGAGATCGAACAGAAAGTAGAAAACTCATTTTCCGTGTCTTATCAATTACTGTTCTTTAAATTATTGGTTACCGGTGAGAAATTTCTTCATTTACTTATAATCGGTCTTTGCTGTCTAGATCTATGTTGAAAGAATCCAAGTGTTGCTGTTATTTATGCTGTTATTTAATGTAGTTCGATTTGTGGGTTTATTGAACTGTTGCAATTATTGATCCAGGTCTTCAGATGCAACTGATGATGCGCCTTGGGGTCCTCATGCAACTACATTGTCCGAGATTGCTCAGGCAACTAAAAAATTGTAAGTTTTATGCCGTGGTCATTGTTCTTCGAATTTCATGGTCATTGGTACGTATGAGCTTCCGGATGCATATGTTTTTCCCTTTCTTTGAAAGGCTTATAGTTAAAATTTATCTATGACTCCTCTTTATACATGTATGTGTTTATATTAGTTAATAATTAGCATAGGACAGCTGCCTTCAATCCAAATTATATGAATTACGAATATGTAAAAATATGCAAAACAAAGAGGTAACTAGTATCAATACGGACGGTTCCTTTAAGAAATCGTCCAGAATAATGACTAATGCGGACGGTTTTTAATATACAACCGTCCGCATTAATCAGAGAGAGGAGCTTTTTCGCACGCTTTTGCGGACCGTCCGCATTGCTCCTTATTTCGGACGGTTCAAAACCGTCCGCAATAATGCCTGGTCATTCGCGTCACGGGCTGTGCGGACGGTTCATAACCGTCAGAAAAAGCCTAAAATAACCGTCCGGAAAGCCCAATTTTGTACTAGTGCTTGGTCCCGGTCCGTATCCGTTTTTAAATGCTAAACCCGGATCCACCCCATATCCCTCGGGTCCACAATTCTAATCAATGTTTTATAAAGCGCTAGACGCTAGCTCAATAACCCCTAGGCGGCACCTAGACGGGAGCTAGGCGATTTGTATTTTTTATTTTAAATATTTATTATATATATAAAAATATAAATTCAAATAAAAAGTAAATTATAATAATATGAAATATCAAAAAAATAATTTAGACCATATTTTAAAGATATCTGAGTGCTAATTGAACGGTAGGAACCTCCTTATTAGTGGCGTAGAGCGTATTATTTCTCGGTTTGAGACTCAAAATAACAATTTTATTGTGTGAACACTTTAATGTACTTCAGTTTTACCAACTAAACTACTTTTTGCTGGTAAACTATTATTATTATTATAAATAATGGTATCATAAAAAAAATAAAATTAGGCGCCGCCTAGGCGGAAAAAATCGGACTAAGCGGTGCCTAGGCGGAAATAAATCGGTTGAGCGCCTAGCGCCCTAAAAAGGAAAAGTCGGGTGGCAAGCCCCAAAATAGCGCATAGGCAGGGCATAGTCAGGACCATGCGATGATTTTTTAAACAGTTATTCTAATATCCATATCCGGATCCTATGGATCTAACGGATTCGGGTCCGAAACTGGTTTAAAACGGGTCTAAAAAACATACTGAATCCTGTTGTTCTTATACAATTAAAAAGCAATGGTAATTTTAAATATTGAAAAGAAGACTTATCTTCCATGGATTCTTCAATACAATGAGCTAAATAACTTGAAATCCACATACAAATGTGGCAGGGAACTTAAAATGCAGATACTAACAGGCACACAAATCCACATACCCATCAACCTTCAAAGTGAATAAAAATTGAAATTTGGACGAAGTATGAGACGAATCAGAAACTCATCATCTACAATAAACTCAAATAGAAAACTTGAACCCTAAACAAATACCTTGAAACAAAATAAACACAAAAAAAATGTGTAATCTATAACCAGAAAACAAAGTTAAAAAAAACCCATGAAACTCCTTGAAAGTGTGAACAGATCTGCTTGAATCTAAATCGCAATAAATCGGAGATGGAACTTATTTAAACGGAGGCGAGAAATTAGGCAACATTGACGGTGCTAGGCGGAGAAAAAACAAAGGAAACTACTTCTTACGGTGGTCGGCCGGTGCTTTAGGCTGCTTGACGGTGGCACTAAGACTTTTGAGAGGAGAGGAAGTTAGAGAGGTAGTCAAGTGAGAGGATTTACTGGGTTTTTTTATGTACAATATACCGAGGGAGTAGATGTATAAGGATTTTGGTACTTTTACAATTATACCCCAGGTCTACGGGTCCGGATCTGAATCCAATTCATATATCCAGCCCGGATCTGTGTTTTTTAAATTTAGATCCGGACCTAACCCGGATCCGTTGGATCTAAAAAATTGAGATCAAGATCCAGATCTACGCATCTAGACCGGGTCCAGAATTCGTTGCCATTTGCCGTCTCTACTTGTGCCCCACTTGATTAATAGCATTTGCTGCTCCATACTGGAATTCGAATATATTCAACTTTAATTTCTATATAGTTGATTGGTCTTTATTCACACTTTTTTAGATTTGCATGAATCTTTTAATTCATTGATTCATTTCCTTGAAAGGACAATTTCTACACGTCATCAATACCAACCTAAACCATTCCCAAATTGAGTGTTAGCTTTGTAAAATTTGCTCTTTTTGGACAATTTCTAGAGACGGTCACAAAATAACACATATTTTTCCAACATTAAAACTCCTTTGTGATGTTGCTATCAGTTTAAACTTTTGAATGATTTACCTATCAATTTAACCTTTTGAGTTATTCAAATCATTATAGCTCTATTTATTGATTCAAAATTTAACACATGATAGAATGGGTTTCTATTGCTACTTTACGTTCCATGGACACTCTCATGTGAGGAATTGTCGTGAATATTATAAATGTTTAATTGTAGAGGGGTTATAAATATGGGAAATTAGTTGAGGGTTCATGCATTATCTTTTAATTTCCAGTTTATATATATAAGTTGTAATCAATTTTAAACTAATCGATAAAAATTTTCCTTCACTCGATCTCCATTATCTAGTCTAAGTAACTTTAATACCATATTATGAATTTTATTGCTTTGTGTTGGTCCTGTGGGGTATTTAGAAGTCAACAGAGAGGATGATTGACTCCTTTTCAAAGAATTGGTCAAGATAGAATACTAAATAAAACTGCATGTCAATGAAATATTAAACAAAAGAGTTACAGGATCAAAAGCTGCTATTTTATACTGGTTCGGATTCTGCCTACCTCCAGTCATGAGGGCGTCCGCTTATAAGCTTTAATCCACTATTTGTCAACTCCTTCCGAGGTGGCGCTACAAGAAAACAGTTATTATGTGACAACAATTTCTCTGTCACTAAAACTGTTGTCACAGAAAGGCTATTATCTGTTACAATAAAAAATTTATCGTCACAAATATTAATTTTATGAAATTTTATTGTAAAATTGTCACATATAATGGATGTTTTGTGACAATGTTTTGAGATCGTAACTAATATTTTTCCGTTACAACTTAAGTCGTAACCTATAATTTAAAAAAAGTTACAGTGAAATATTTATTATCATAAAACCTATTTATTGACAACATAAAAATCTTGTTACAAATGATTTATTTGTTTCGTGATAAGAAATTTAACTTGAAACAAAAAATATATCTGTTACAAGTAACAATTGTAGCTAAAAATATTCAATATGTGACAATAACTTTTTACTGTCACAAAAACAATATATGTGACAACATAAAAAGCTTGTTGCAAAAAATATATTATTTGTGATAGTAATCTTAACTTGAAACAAAAAACACTTCAGTTACAAGTAAAAATTGTAACTAAAACTATTGAATATGTGACAATAAACTTTTTTTATCGTCACAAACTATAGTCATGACAACATAAAAAAACTTGTTACAAAAAATATATTACTTTTGTGGCAATAATTTTAACTTGAAACAAAAAATATTTCAATTACAAGAAATAGTTATAACTACAACTATTCAATATGTGACAACAAATTTTTTTGGTCACAAAAACTATATGTGTGACAACATAAAAAACTTGTTGCAAAAATTTGTTTATTTTTGTGACTTTAAGTTTAACTTGAAACAAAAAAATTTTATGTTACAAGTAAATGTTGTAACTAAAATTATCAAATATGTGACAACAAATTTTTTATCCTCACAAAACTATATGCGTGATGCCATGAAATGCTTGTTGCAAATAATTTATTAGTTTTGCGATAATCAATTTAAGTTGATAAGTTATACAAAATGTATAGTATAGTTATTTTTTTGGTTGCCCGTCTGGTTCATCGGAGTTTTGCTCCGACTACATCTAGATCCGACCGGGTCATGCACGTGGCAATGGTAGGTGAGTATCCCAATAGGACAGTTATAATATCATCGTGCTTTTTTTATGAAAGATGGAGGTCAACTTGAAAAATAAGGTTAAATTGATACGAGGGAAAAATTAGATGTTAAAGAAGTATGTAGGAAAGAGTAAGGGGAGAATGGCTAAAGTGATTTTCACACTTACACACCTCAACCAGTTAAAGCGGCAGTTAACGGTCATGCCACCATCCCACCAGTTCCAAACCCAAAAACCAACACACCCCCAACTAATCCAAAACCCTTCCTCAAAATTAACCCTACCAAAACTAGTCTATTTGTTTAGTTATCAAAATACGCACATAAAAGGTATAAGGAAGTTATATATTATATTAAAAGTTATGTCAAAGGTATAAGAAAATTATAGGTAATATAATGTTTTAGAAAAGGTATATGAAGTGCATTGAAAAGTTACGAGAAAGTTATGGCTTTAATGAAAAGTTACGGAGTGTGTTGAAAAGGTATAATGATAGAAAAATTATATAATGGATCGGGTTCTTTGGTCCATCTTTCCTGCATAAATGCCAAGTACCCCCATAAATGAATAAAATAATAAAAAGTAATGTCATAAGTAGTTTCTGAGACACTTATCATTCATGCAGGAAGAAGGGACCAAAGGACCGGGACCATTATATAAAATTCCGTAATGATATTACAAGTTCTATGAAATGTTATAAAAAAGGTATAGGAGAGAGTGATACAGGAAAAATATAAATTAAATGAAAAATTATATAAAAGGTAACAAAAATATTTTCAAACTGTAAAAAATATTTTCAATAATTTAATTTATTATTATTATTTATATATGTTTTTATAAATATTTTCTTAACAATTAAAAACAAAACTAACTTCTCTGTATAAGTTATAAACTAAAATTAAAACTTTACTATATACAAATCATTCTTTTATCTCTTTACTTCTTTTGTAATATGAAAAAGGTGTACAAATACTAATAATGACCTGAATGGATGTACATAACAGAACTACAAAAGTCACAAGGTAAATTAAAAGTCACACGACATTCACTTTTAAAAACTTAAATTTTCAAAAATAAAAATAGTGGAAAACTTGAACAGAACTAAATTAAAATTGAGTGAACTGAATTAAACTGAAGTGAGTTGAATTGAACTAAACTAAACTTATTTTAATATAAATTTATAACTACACGTAACTGAATTAAATTATATTAAATTAAACTGAATTAAATTAAATTAAATTAAACAGAAACATATTAGATTATAATCCAAAATAACATGCCATAACCTCATTTGTTTTGCCTTAACTCCTCACATCTGCCGTCATTAAGGTACCTGCTCTCCTCTCAAATTTCTTGTCGCTGATTTGTCTCTTAATTACTCAGTCCTCCGGCCTCCATCTTCGGTCCTCCGTCCTCCGTGCTTCATCCTCCATTGTCGCTCTGTCCTCACTAGAGGTAGAAAATTCATCTCTGACTTCAATATCCTGTTTTGTTTTGCCTTTATGATCATTATCAGTCTGTGCATGTAGGAATTAACTACGATTTCTGGTAGATCTTATGAAAAATGTTACTTCTTCGTTCCTGTTTGTAACCTGATCCACTTTTTAGGTTTAAGAATAAGATTCTGGTTTTGCTGGGTTAGTTTTTTTTCTCCCTTCTTTCCTTTGCTTATTTTGAAATATAAGTTAAATCTAAATGATTAAATCCCTAATTTTGTGTTCGACGGGGAACATAGCTGAGGCTTTAAGAGGTAAAGTCTTGCTTTAAGGTAAAAATTTTCCCTTTGCCCAACTTTGTGTTTCTGTTCGTTTAAATTCACTCTTTCTCTATGAACCGAGCCACTCTTTCTCTCGCTTCCCTTTTTCTACTTCTTAATTTATTGAAAATGTAATTTGTCTCTGCATCTTTTTACTTTGGAAGAATGAGTATAATTTCTTATTAATATAAAATCCTTTTGGTGGTTTTGTACTTGTATGTTCCTGATTCTTTCTTATTTGGGGACCTATTGTATCCTAATGTTAGAGATGTGTATGAAATTGGGGAAAGTTGAGTATAGAACAAAGATTCAATTGAAATAAAAAGGAAGAGAAAAAAGGCGTGTTAGTATTAATTTGGGACTGCTCATGACTTGTGCTTAAGTGAATAGATATACAAAGATAATCTGATGGTGGTTTCAAAGTAATTTGCCTATGCTTATGTAATCTTTTATCTAAACAATAATTTAAACCTCTAATCATCAATAGTAACCGAGTATCTCAGTTAGATATTACACTATTGAAAAGAAAATTCAATGTCTAAGAACCTAGAAATCTCATATATTGTTCTCTTGGATTCTTTAATTTTTTGTATCGACTCCTTTCAGTGAAATCTATTGATTAGGGTATTTATCTCTTTTCTGTTGTTCTTCCTCTAATTCCTCTTTCTACTGGTTTTTGGTTTTGAAATATGTTGAGAGTTTGGATGACGACGACTTTTATTCCCATTACTGCTCTTGTTTGTCGCTTTGTGTTCACCACTCATCCAAAGGGAGAGTTTCACTACCATTATATTTATTAGTGAGTTGCACTGTTTTGGAATATTCATAGCACCATGTTTCAAAGAAATGTTTTGTACCAATTTCAAGAAACTCGTTATTAATCATAAGTTTTTTTGGATTAGAAGAAAACATGAGGGACTTCATTTTGTAGAATTCATTTCCATGGCATTTTGTAAAAATAAATTCAAATCCAACAAAATTGGGAGTATTTGCAAATGAACTTTAGTATATTACTCTTATTGTTTAAAATATCTCATGTCAAGTCATTTTAACTAGCTTTCAGTTTTCATTCATTTGAAGTATAGATTTGTGGCTATTGAATTTAATTTTAAGTTTTTGGATGCCAATTACGAAAGACCAGTTAATTTATGAATTGATTCTACATGGGGTTCTTTGATTTCAAATTTGTTTGACCTAAATGACGTGTATTGTTAATTGATCATATTGGGATTGGAGTCATTGGACCTGAAACAATGTTAGTTTAGCTTAATATTTTACAATTAATTGTTAACCGGTGATATTTTTTATTTGTAATTGTAATTCATTTTTGCTTTGCAACAAATATGGTTCTTTATAGTTTTGTCCGTAGTTACTGGAACCAAAAAGTTCATTTTTTCTTGAATGTCTTTAAATGTACATTATTTTAATCAATGTATGTCATGTATGCAGGAACCTGGAGATTTAAACAAAGAGTTTGCGACACTGTATGCTCTTTTCTCTTTTATGGACTGAGATCATCAAAATTTTGTATGATGAATGATATACATATTTCTTTTGTCTTGCATTGGATGATATTATTTAGAACACGAAATCATGGCAATTTGAAATGAATTTGATATATGCAATTTTGTTTCATTTTGAAATTTTATCTTCTTATATAAGTAAACATGTCAATTTTATTGTCTTTATTGTTGGTATGGTATGTAGGAGATGAAATGACATTGAGTTTTTGGAAATCACTTAAGGATAAGGTGATTTACTATTTCTTAGCAACTTCTCCTAAATACTTTTTATCAAATGATGTAGCTGATATCTTCATGTTTTCTATGCATGTGCACAACTTATCTTCCCCTTTTTTGGAGTTGGACACAAAATACTATGACCTTTGCCTGCCTAACACTCATGCCACTGATGATAAAGTTATAGTAGAAAGTGCAGAAGCTACTCTTGAGTAAGTACATTACAAATAATTTCTTTTTTACAGTATTTGTTCACCTAAGTGTAATTCTTAAGTCCTTTTTAGTTTCTAAACACGGATTCTTAAGTCCTTTTATTTTACTTGTTAATTAGATACTCTTCATGTGAGTACTATACATTTATAATTATGTAATTTGGTTTTCTTTCTACACAATTCTTTCATGGTTCACAGGCCTGGCCCTAAAGGAGGTGCAACAAGTGCACAGGCCTGTGGTCCATTAAAAAAGGGGCCTAATTTTTTTTAAACATATATAGCATGTTAAGGCTACTTTGTATGCAATTCAATAGGGCTAAAATCTAATATCATCAGTCGTTTAAACACAAAGCTCCACTCTTCTCTTCAACTCTTCCTTTTCAGTTTCTTCACAGTTAAATTTCTAGATTTCAATAGCTTCAACTGTCTGACTTCTTCTATTGTGAACTCACGAATAGCTGTTGCAACTCCACTTCAGGTCAATTGGAAACAACCTCTCTGTGATTACAGGGGTAAGGCTGCCCCCCTTACCCAGCTTATGTGTGAGCCTTGTTAGGCATTGGGTAATTTTGTTGTTGTAATGAGATGATTTAGTCTTCTCCCAAAAAAGCATCGAAAATATCCATCAATTCTTCTTTGTATTCCCAAAATCATGGATGGAGAATTTTTTTGGATTTTCTTCCTTCTTCCTTGTTTGATTTTCTTTGTCTTCAGAGTTCACCCTCAATTTGTAGGCTTACCTCCAGGCTTTTCTTGAGTTCTCTCCACTAATACAAATCAAGGTTAGTTTACTCTTTTTTCTTTTGAGTTTTGAGTTTGCTTCTCATCTGTACGTTGTTTTTCTTAATCTATTTGCAATTGTATTTGCTATTTGTGAGAAACTGAAATTAGTTAAGTGGCAAATTCTGAAATGTTAAGAACTGAGGTAGCCCTTCTAGTATAGATAGGGCTTGTAAAAATGAAGTTACCCTTAAGAGAAGAACGAAGTCTCTAACTGCTAATTTGCTCCTCTATCTATGAGAATTATCTTTTCGTTAGATTAGTCAATTTTCTTTCTAATGTGCTGCCACCTGAAATCTGATCCCATTTGAATTATAATTTGAGTTTTCTTTTTTTTTATGTTTTAAATTTTAAGATAAAACCAATTGCTTTTTTCTTTTAGTGAATTCATGCTTGATTTTCATAATAGCATTTTTATATTACAAAAGTCAGAAACCAATGCAAAAAGGAAATATTAAAGAAATTTGATTTTGAACCAAACATTTTTCAAACCAAATTTTTGTACCACATTTTTTTTGAGATTAACAATGCACAAAAAGAAAGTTCTATTAATTGAATTTGATCTAACAGCTTTTGATTTAATATAAAATGAATTAAAAACTTCATTGTCGGAATCCTAACTTGACTCATATTGTGCATTTTTAAGAGTGAAGCATAAAGGATCACTTTTGGGGAAATCAAATGGCTTCTACCATTTCCAAAATGCTCCCTGGTAAAAATATATTGTAAATTAACTCTTATTTTGGTGATAAGTTGCACTTGCAGCTACTTGTATAATGTGAATTCTTTTGGTTTTAGAGCAACAAGTCATATATTAATATGAATTTTATTTTACATTAATTTTTATAACAAGGGCTCGGCTGATGATTCGTTTTACTTTAGGTAAAACATATACTTTCGCACAAGGTTTGCTTTTGTTAGATCAGCCCTAAAATATATATTAGAGCCTCTGATAATGTATTACACTTACATTACTTTGACATACACATGCATCATCTTCTTCCATTAATTAATTGAGACATGTTTTTACATTCATTGCCGCTGATAGTTCCCTTCAATCCAAAGTTACAGATATTTGATGTAACAAATATATATAGGCAGTGACGAAAAAAGTTGTAACTGATGTAAAATGTTGCGACAGTAAAAAGTTGTCACAAATAGTATTTGTGACAACTAATTGAAGTTGTCATGCAATTTCATTAAATGGTGTAGTATAATATGTGACAATTCTATCTGTTTGTGACAATTAGTTTTATGTGACAAGAAAATTATTGTCACAAAAAATGCAATTTTTGTGACAACAAATTTGGAAACATTATCTGTTACGGAGTTATTGCGACGATATTTTTGTGACAACTCTCGTCACATATAGTCTTGTGTGACAACGTCAAACCTTTTCTGTGACATCAATTATTATCACAAATGTTATAATACGTGACAATAATATTATTTGTGACAAATAGTTTTCTTTTCAGTTACAATAAAAGTTGTAACTAATAAAAAATGTTGTGTCAAGTAAATTGTTGTCACAAAGAAATAAAGCGTGACGACTTTTTTATGTTGTCATGTAATTTCAGTTCATTTTGGTGTATTATATGTGACAAGTAGCTTATTTGTGACGATAATATTTTCTTTTCAGTTTCAACTAATTTGTCACAAGAAATTGTTGTCACAAAAAACTAAATATCTGTGACAACATTTTGATGCAAAAATGGACATATTATCTGCTACGGGGTTATTAGCGACGACCTAGTGACAACTATTTATTGTCACATAATGATATCTGTGACAACTTCTTGCTTTTCTGTGACAATATCTGTTGTCACAAAAAGCTTTATTTCTTGTAGTGTGGAGAAGCCTTTACAATTTTGGAATTCTTACAGCCAAGAGTGCCCTACATCCTTTCTCTAATTCCCTAATTTAAGAGTACCCTCCTCTTGAACTCTTCTAAATCACAACTTATCCCCAAGCTGTACTTAGGTTACATAAAGACCTCAACAAGCGCCTTGCCTATTCTTGATTACAAGTGGCTGAAAAGAGTATTAGTGATCTCGTACTTTGTTTTCGAGAGTCATTTACAACAGATTGGAAATGTTGATTATTCCTAAGCTTTCTTGATGATGACAAACAGATTTGTGAGATTGTTGTTTGCTTTTCAGAATTGCAGATTAAGAGAGAGATTGCAATTGTTAGTGAAAGCTTGGATTATTTTCTTCTTGATAGTAGAGGACTTTATATAGGCAGTCTTCAAAATCTTCCCGTTCTACTATGCTTCAGAGTCTGAATCGTGGCCGTTTTCTCACAACAACTCTTTTTCTTAAGAGCCGTTGGATCTTCCGTTAGACCCATTTTCTTTTCCGTTAGACTAATGGGCGGGAGTCAACTCTACCAAACTTCTGCAAGTTCTCAGTCTTTTACACCTTTAATCCCATACAACTTCCTCGTGTCAGTTTATCAGGTGGCTCATGCTCTCTTGCTGTCAACTCACTTTTTTTGAAAATCCTCTTACTATCTTTTTTTATCATAAAAAGTTGAAGTCTATTTTTAGTGCTTGTCTTCACATGAATTCTTGCATTGAGATCTGAGCTTGACTGTGGAATATGCTTTCCTTCTCTTATACGCCTGAATAGTCTTCTAAGATTCTTTTAGGCTTGTCTTCCGAGATTTATCTTGAGACATCTTCTGGTTTGCCTTACTTCTGAGATTATTTGTCTTCTGAGCGTGTTTGTCATCTGAGTGCGCATTTTCTAATTTCTAGTTATTTTCAAAACTTGGCTTCTAAGTTTCGAACCTTAGCCTCTGAGAATCCTTATTCTGAACCAAGTTCAACGCTTTGTTTAGTCTCAATTATAGCTTTTATGATATTATTGTTTAGACTTATAGCATGAGCAAGTCTTATACCTACAAGTTTAGTGCTTAAAATTTTGACAACCTCAAATTGTAATTTCAATTTCAAAATTATTAAGTTGTAATTTAACCATTTGGCGTAAAAGCAAGAGTAACAATGCCAGGTCAGCTCTTTTGTTGATTTACTTAAGCATAGTTTCTTCATGGGTAAGCCCGTGGACTTAATCTACTAGGCTAATTTTTGGCCCAAATTTATTCACAAGCCTAAAATTAGCTGTTCTGATAGAAATAAAGTACCTATAGTATAATCAATTCAACATTCTCATAATTAAACTTTATTGTTTAAAAATTATATGTTACATTTGAGTAAGTTTTGAAAATTTTTTCTACTTTTAATGATTTTTTAAAGTTTATCATCATACTTTAAATATAAAAAAAATTTATAATATTAAAAAAGTTTAAAAAATTATCGATGTGTATTTTATTTTTATTAACCACTCTATAAAATTTGGATAAAAACGAACAAGATTAACCATTATCGTGACATGATTTAATATTGAGAATTCTCTTTTTATTACAATTTTTTTGAAACCAGATACCTTTTTGCAAAAAAAAAATTCTCAGACTCCATTTTACGAATAAGTGAAACCACGTGGTGTTTTTTTTAGTTTGCCAAAAAAAAATGGTGAGATGTGCTTTTTTAGATAATAAATTCTCGGGCTTGTCCAAGATATTCCAAGCAGCCCCTTAAACAAAATTAACCTTTTAAAATTACATCTCCAAAACTACTCGTCATGATTATGCTTCAAGAATAAACTCTAACATATTACCCTCGTTCTGTACTATACTAATTTTAGATTTGACAAAAAAAGATACAAAAAATGATACAACAAAATGTTCATTTTCTTTATCCATCTGATTCATCGGAGCTTTGTTCTGACTACGTTCAGATACGACTCAAATCGCGCACCTGGCTGTGGTGGGTGAGTTTTCCAATAAGGATTTGTATTCCCTAAGACTCGAACTCAAGACCTTCCTTAAGCGATACCAAGCCGGTTTTCACTTGGACCAACCCTTATTGGTAAATTTGCCTCATTTGGGCTTACAACAATAAAAAAGAAAAACATTATCCCACCCCGCCCGAATGTGGACTCGAACCTGCGACCTCTAGGATCACGACTTTAAGGCTCAACCACTAGGTCAAACCTACGACCTCTAATATCTAAATATATTTGATATCATTTAAGTGCGGCTTAAAAAAGATAAATTATGTATGAGGAGAATAAGGATCAAATCTCACCACATATATTTGTAAGAAGCTACGAGGTATCTTAATTATAACTAAACCTAAAATAAAATTATTTAATTGAACATAATTACTAGTTATAAAAAAACAATTGCAGGGGGAGAATTACTATGTTTTTTAATCTCCATTTTATAGCCATTCAAAAAGAATATGAATCATTAAAATATCAATTGTATTTGACATTTGCTTAGTTGACTTCTGTCTCAAATTGCTTAATTTATTTGCCATTTTAAGTAATAGCTGCTCCATAATGGAATATATTCAACTTTTTTGAAAAATGTGTTGGGTACGAGAGATATCTTCTGTCAAATGTCACAGAAAGTCTTAAAGCTCTTGGGATACGAACAAATATTCCATATCAGTTGCAATGGAGGAAATAAAATGATCTATATAGATAGAGAGTATTTCATCGATATCAAGTCTTTTGGAATGAAAGCTTAAAAGGAAAATTATGAGATTTTAGGTTTAAAGTGGACATATGTTGTATTTAAGTGCTTTCGCAAGCTCTTTATAAATAGAGAAATTTATAGAAAGGGTTATATATTGCTTAACCAATATAAATGATAATAAAAATTAAAAAACATGACAAGTGAAAATGCCATCATTCACTGACTCAGTTATGACAATTTAGAAATCTAAAGTAAATTAATATTTAAGATAATAAAATAGGGTCTTTAATAATAAAAATATAATGTAAAAAAATACTTACTTTTTATAAGATGTAAGAATTGAACCTTTGTGTACTCATAATTTTAATATATGTTTACCTTATTATCTATTTTTATCTTTTAATTAATAATAATTAAATTTTTAAATAAAAAATTTATTTTAAGCCTTTTTTAATTAGGGGTCCTGAACGATTGCATCCGTCGTCGATAGGACGGGCCAATATGTCATTGACCGATTCTTAACACTTATTTGACAAAATAAAGTAATCTCATACGGTTGATTGATAATAAAAATCGTGGTTTTGAAAATTGGACTGGACCGGTTGGTTGAATTGGATTTGATCAGAATCAGTATCTGGTTTGATTCAGTGTAATTGGATTCTTTACATAGTTAAGAATCGGTCAATGACATGTTGAATCGGCTTGTTCAACTGGTGACCGATTTTCGGTTCTCTTAAATCATATTTTTTTAAAAATTATTGGTGGTGGGAATTGAACACAAACCTCCAACATATGTTTCAATACATGCTCTACCAATTGAGCTACCACACACAAGTGGTAACATTTTCTTCTTATATACTTTTATATTATATATTATTAATTTTTAAATTATTTTAATAATATTTTATTATAAAAAACCATAATAAATATTTTTTATTTCATATACAACGCATTTTATTAAATTTAAAATAATTCTTTCAATAACAGCTTTGAATATTTTTCATAACGAAATAAGATATAAATTTTTTAAATAACATTACTTTAAGTTTTTTAATTAAATTTATATTAAATGCATATATAATTATTTTATTTTACATGTTGTGTATAAATTTTAATTCTTTTAATGCGTAATTTTTATATATCATAAATTAAAATTATTAACTTTTTTTATCCAATCTATACAATATAGAATTTTGTTTGCATTCTTTCGTTAGATTATATTAGTTATTATCTTGTGTTTTATTTTTATTTCAAATATAACTTTAAATTATAGAATATTTTATTTAATATTATTAATTTTTATATGAGTATAACTTATATTACATGTTTAATATCAAATTATATAAAATATTTAGTATTTTTACATGTTTTAAGAAAATCCGGTTTGACCATCAATTTAATCCGGTTGAATTTTAAATCTATGAATCACTGCCTTCACCGATTCGATGGCCGGTCTGATTCTAAAAACCATGATAAAAACAAACAACTGAAAAGGAAATTAATGTCATAACAAGCTTGTCCCTATAGTATCCTCGTGGCCAAAAGTTTAATTAGAGTTAAAGTTCTTTGTCTATGTAAGATTATAACTTGAGTCTCATACGCATTAACAACACACTTATACGAAGTATTAATATTTTCTTATTTATGTGATCATTTCTAAAACAATTTTCAATTGCACCCATTATCAAATGTCCAAGCACCAAAATTTTGGAGAGAGAATATATTCTAGAATAAGGTGGCTAGTTGCGGAATTTAAAAAGGTCAAATTTAGAGATGACAATGAATTGAATATCGAGTGGATTTGAATGAATCCATTTTAAATTTATTTTTATTAATTCAAATCCATATCCGCTTTATATCCAATGGATTTTAAATTTTGATATCCTTATCCGTATCTTAATCTTAAGATATGGATATGGATATAGATTCTAAACGGATTTATATTTAATATCATTATGTGAAAATACGTCTCGGGCCCCGGTTTTTAAAAAATTGAAAATTCCGAAAAAATTATGGAAAATTCGGAAAATAAGTGTGGTTCAAGAAATTTTCAGAAAATGTTTTGGAAGGGTCGAAAATGTGAAAATACGCTCCAGGTCACGGTTTCTTAAAAAGTCGAAAAAATTATGGAAAATCCGGAAAATAAAGAAAATAAATGTGGTTCCAGAAAATTTCAAAAAATGTTTTTGGAAGGGCCCGAAATGTGAAAATACGCTCCAGGTCACGATTTCGTAAAAAATCGATAAAATTATGGAAAATCCGGAAAATAAAGAAAATAAATGTGGTGCAAGAAATTTTTTAAAAATGTTTTTGGAAGGGGATGAAAATGTGAAAATACATTCCGGGGCCCAGTTTCGTAAAAAATTGAAAAATTCAAAAAATAAAGAAAATAAATGTGGTGCAAGAAATTTTTAGAAAATGTTTTTGGAAGGGTCCGAAAATGTGAAAATACATTCCAGGTCACGGTTTCTTAAAAAATCAAAAAATTCGAAAAAATTATGGACAATCTGGAAAATAAAAAAAATAAATGTGATGTAAAAAATTTCAGAAAATGTTTTTGGAAGGGCCCGGAAATGTGAAAATACATTCCGAGGTCCGATTTCATAAAAAAATTGGAAAATTCTAAAAAAATTTTAAAAATCTGGAAAATAAAGAAAATAAATGTGGTGCAAGAAATTTTTAAAAAATATTTTTGGAATGGCTCGGAAATGTGAAAATACGTTTCAGGGACCGGTTTCGTAAAAAATTGAAAAATTCCAAAAAATTATTGACAATCCGAAAAATAAAGAAAATAAATGCGGTCTAAGAAATTTTCAAAAACTTTTTTGGAAGGGCCCGGAAATGTGAAAATAAGTTCTGGGACCCGAATTCGTAAAAATTTGAAAATTTCCAAAAAATTATTGAAAATCCGAAAAATAAAGAAAATAAATGTCGTGCAAGAAATTTTCAAAAAATATCTTTGGAATAGCTTGGAATGTGAAAATATGTTTCAGGGACCGATTTCATAAAAAATTGAAAAATTCTAAAAAATTATTGAAAATCCAGAAAATAAAGATAACAAATGTGGTGCAAGAAATTTTAATAAAATGTTTTTGGAATGGCTCGGAAATGTGAAAATACATTTCAGAGACTGGTTTTATAAAAAATTCCAAAAAATTATGAAAAATCCGGAAAATAGAGAAAATAAATGTGGTGCAAGAAATTTTAAAAAAATGTTTTTGGAAGGGTTCGGTAATGTGAAAATATATTTCAGGGACCGGTTTCGTAAAAAATTGAAAACTCCCAAAAAATTATGGAAAATCGGGAAAGTAAAGAAAATAAATATAGTGCAAGAAATTTTCAGAAAATGTTATTGGAAGGGCTCAGAAATGTGAAAATACGTTTCAGGGACAGATTTTGTAAAAAATTGAATAGTCCCAAAAAATTATGGAAAATATAAAAAATAAATGTGGTATAGATAGATCAAAATAGATTAAGTAAAGTAACTAGGTTTTGTATAGATAGACCAAATTCAAGTCCAAGTGAATATCTAAGTGGATATCCTATCTAAATCAAAATCTAAATCCATTTTTGTTGGATCCAAATCCAGTCCAATCCAATGAATTTAAATACAAAAGGATTTAGATCCTATAAAAGAGATTTAGATTTGAAGATATGGATGGATGTAACATCCATTGCCATCTCTAGTCAAATCAAATGGTATGGGCCAAATTGCTAAACAAAGTTAATGGCAAATAGACCTTAAATATGAGAAGTACATATCGTCCTTTCTTTAGCATAAAAAAGTGAAGATTACAATAATGAGGATTGGTCCAAGTAGTAAGCGGTTTGGTATCACTTAGGATGTGTTTGAAAAGCTATCTTTTGAGGAAATTTAATTCAATTGAATTTATTTTGTCAAATTCCTTTGTTTGGAACCAAAAAAATATCGATATAATTCAAATCATGCAAGATTTGAATTCTTGTGAATGCAAGGAATAAAAATCTTGCCAAAAGTTGCATGATTTTGATGAATTCATTTGAACTAAGCTTTTGGATATTATTTTTACCATATTATCCTTCACATACGTTTTTCAGGATATTCCATAATTTTTTGAGAGTTTCCGATTTTTTACGAAATCGGGCCCCGAATCGTATTTTCACATTTTTTTGCCCTTCCAGAAACATTTTCTGAAAATTTTTTGCATCAAATTATTTTCTTTATTTTCGGATCTTCCACAATTGTTTTTAAAATTTCTTAATTTTTTACGAAATCGGGTCACAGAACATATTTTCATGTTTCCGGCGGCCATATGGGCATTCAAATTACTATATTTTTAATTAAACATTTAAAAACACTTATTGTAGAAGTAGGATAATTTTGGAAATAACTTAGAACAAATTCTTTGAAAATCAATTGAATTTCTTTACGAACAAGAAGTTTCCAAACAAAAAAATTCAAAAGTAAAAAAATGAATTCAATTGATTTCTATCAAACAATTCAATTCAATTCTTTTCACTCCCCTTCGGGAATTGATTCCAAACATACCCTTAAGCAAGGTTTTGAATTTAAACCTTGTGAATATTAAAAAATCCTTACTGAGCGACTCACTCACCACTCAACCTAGGAGTGGGCCGGGCTCAATCAAGCCTAACTAAAGCCCTGCCCAACCTATAGAAAATAAAAGTCGATCTCGAACTGGGCCTTTATTAAATAATCAAACCCAAGCCGGCCCACGGCCTAACAATTTATATATATAATTAAAAAGTTAAAATATTTTTTAATAAAAAATTATTAAAATAAAATAATTATAACTAAATTTCTAATATAAATTATAAAATTGAGTTCATATGCTATACTTTATATGAAATTTTGAAATTTTCAATAATTAGTAGTATTATAAACAATAAATATATATTTATTTATTATGTTTATTATTTTTTCGGGTCGGACTTGAGTTTTAGGATTAAAATAAGCCCATCTCATACTTAGGGGCGGCCTTACAAATTATGAGGCCCTAGGCGAAAAATATAGATTTTAACAATTTACAGTCAATTGATATTAATTTGTTAAATACTAATAGGAAAAAATAAATTTTTAAATATGTAGTGATATATTTTCTTAAGAATATAAAAAATTTAATTTTAAATTCATAAATAAAAAATATATAAGGACTCTCATTTTTATGAAACTCTAAACGACCATCTTAGTGACTTCTACTATAGATCTGACTCTACTCATATTTTATTTAAATATATTCAGATTCGGACTAAGCGAGACCGCCTCTCTAATTAATTTGATTAAATCAGACCCATAAAAGGAGGATCTCGCGAATCTTGTGGGCGGCGGGTTGGTTTCCAGGTTTACTCACCACTAGTTAGGTTTATGATTTTCTTTTCAAGCATTGTTTATCTCATTTAATGGACAAGTTAATTAATTATGCACAGGCATATTGTCCGTCAACATTGCTAGATGTTTTGGGGTATAAATTAGTGTTGCTAGACAATGGAGCATATTTATTGGACAGCATAGAAATGACCGTAGGATCTGACTTTATGAGAAAACAAGTTTACTAGTAGATAGTAGATTCTATAATTACTTACCATATAAAATAGAAGCTTATATTGATGATATGTCAATAATTTTAAAAATAAATAATGTTTATAAAAGAAGAGCTGCATTAGATTATCTATTTTCATCTAGAATTGTGTAATTAAATAATAAAAAATACCTAATTATTTTAATATTAAATATTAAAATATTAATTAATTTGATGAGTTGGTAGTCGATTTGATTGTATACATGTAGAATATTAAATAGACAAAGTCGAACATTTATTGTACCACATCATATAAGAAAGAGAAAATAGACAAGCTAGTATAGAATACTTTTTTAATCCATTATCTATTTTTGCTTATGCGGCAAGACTATTGTTGGAATGAACTATCTAGTAAATATGCTGTAATTTTTCTGTTGAAATACTAATTGATGGTCTGTCTAGGGATTCAAGCAGCTATTTAGAGTTAGGAGCTAGAAAAGTTAATTAATTTGTTGGATTGAATATTCCGGCAGTAAGAGGAAACATATGCGCCAACATTAGCTTCGGAACACACCCATTTTCCCCGCTTGTGTTCAACACCATAAAATTTTTCGTTCTTTAAAAGACAAATAGTTCGATTCGAGGCCGTATCAACCGAAAACCAAGCTCTCAACGATTTTGATTATGATTTTTGTTGTTGAATAGGCTGGGTTCGATTCTGATTTTGATGAGATGGTGAATGGATGTAAGATTGATGGATGAAAGGAGGATTTTGTAAGGATATAATTGACTATAACGTGGGCAGTTTTAAGTAAAAATGGTCGGCAAATAACAATTCAGTTTGTAAATTGAAATTGTTCTCTCTGATGAAACAGACGAAACAATATCTCTTTTTGGCAAAGACAATGCGGGGAATAACAAAGAGGCATGTATGAACTAGAAACGAGCCATCAAAGCAAGGTATAAACAAGCAACCGACTAAGAGTACCTTCATGTAAGGCCAATAAGGTAACCTTGCATATGCAAATTAGCCAGTATAATTGGGAGACGTAAATGTATGGGTGGGTGGGTGGATACTAATCCTTTTATAACACAACTATACCGGTATAGTCACATATTAGATTATATTTTTCACCTTACATAAAAGTCCGAAATGCAATCTTATCAAAGGCTCAACTCCGAAAGAAATTACATGTCGCTCTTTCAGCATAGGGCTACAATCACAACTCGAATCAACAATGCGTTTACGGTAAAATGTTCAAAATCCAATCTACTACATGAAACAAAAAATGAAAAATCAAAACTTTGAGATGATCTCAATCAACCTACTAAAATCTCTAGCGGCAGAGGCATTATCCATGGAAGCCATTGAAACAACTTTCTTCAATTCCTCAACATTTTCCCTCATCTTCTTCCCTCTTTCGCTACAACTCGGAAAAAACACCTCTAAGTCCTTCAAAAACCCATTCTTGCTAATTACTCCATCTTCAACCGTCACACCGATCCCCCATTCGACCTCCACAATTCTAGCCATCATCATTTGATCAGCGAAAAACGGCCTACAAATCATCGGAACACCATGCACAATGCTCTCACTCACCGAGTTATACCCGCCATGAGTCACAAACACAGCCACTGAACCGTGGGCTAAGACCGAGCTCTGCGGGGCCCACGGAACAACTTTTCCTTGCTTTCCTGTGCTTTCAATGAACCCATCCGGCAGATTTTGTATTGAATTATCTTTCATAGACCATAAAAACGGAATCTTGCTGCTTTCCAGTGCTTCCGCTACTGCTTTCAGCTCTTTCTCCTGTAAAGATACAACTGTCCCAAAGCTTATATATAATACCGATTTAGAAGGTTGCGAGTCAAGCCAAGACAGGCAGCCTGTTTGGTCGGCGGAGGATTCTGACAACGGCGCCGGCGGCAAAGACATTGACAGAAAACCCAAATTCAGGTAATTCTTGAATTTTGACTTCAGATCATTGTGGAGAGTTTCAGGAACTAGTTGTTCATAACAAGTTACAGCAACCGCGGTAGCTTTCGGAAGCTTTTCGCCGATTTGGGACAACGTTCTTGAAAAAACCGACTCTCTCGCCGGAATTTGGGAAATAACCTCCGCCGGCAAATCTTTCACACGGAGAGTCGATAAACCGGGAAGGAAATCGAGCTTTTCATCGCTCCCAGTAGCGCATTTCTCGCGGATGATCGGAGTATAAAAGTGAGCGGAAAGGGTAGAAGGCAAAGCCTGCCAAACGGCAATCCAAGAAACCCCGAAACTCTCAGCAATCTCGCCGGAAAAATTCAAGAAAGCGTCGGTTACAATACATGTGATCTTGATTCCGGTGTCTGCAACCGCCGTTTCAAAAGCTCTTGTCACATTTTGAGGGGCGGATATTAAGAAGAGATCCAAAGGCTCAACTGGGTTGCCGGAAAACTTATAACCGGAGGGAACGCCGGATTCTACATCAAAGAAACGGATGTTATGAGGCAAATTATCAAGATTTGAAGGGGAAATCAGAGATTGATTTGAATTAGGGATTGTAAAGAAAGAAAATTGAGAATTGGGAATTGAATTGGCGAGCTTAAGCAAAAGATTGAAGAGAGGTCTCGGATGGCTGCCGAACGGAAAAGGAAAAACGGCCACGTGATGGGTTTTCCGATTAGTAGCCATATTCTCCGGGTAAAGAAATAACTGTTTGATAAGAAACGGGTATTTGAATTTATAGGAGGGAGATAAAGGAAGAAAGCTAAATATAAATACAAAAAGAAAATACGAGAAAAAAGGGTTTAGTTCAAAGCTAAAAAACTGATTTGACCGTTGGTTGAACGCTTATCCATAGATCCCTACAGTTACTCATTTCTGTTTAACCATTATGGATTTGGTAAAAATAAGCCTAATGCATCGCGAGAGGCCGTAAAAATATAATTGTTTTAATCAAATAAAATTGAGTTATAAATTGCTTGAATATTAGAAAGAAAATGTAGTATAAACTGCAGATGGTTGATTTTATGGTTGACGACATTACGAATTAATTAGACAAGACTAATTATAGTTATAAATGTATGTCATGTAGATAGAAGTACGAAATAATAAATGGAGGAATGCTATCAAGTAGTTCATTTGATAATGTAGATTAGATAAATTAAAGGTGAATAAGGTTTAAATTTTATTAAATATATTTATTAAAAGGGATGATGAATCTTAACTATGATTAAGCCCTGAACAAGATTATTTTAATAAAGATATTTATAAATATTAAAAAAAATTAAATGGAGGAATGTTTGTGATATGTGAAAATATATGGATAAGTTTATAAATTACAGTATATTTGAAAATCGAGTTGTTAGTGTGTTACCATTATTAATAATTAGTGTACTGTTTGAGTTGTTAGTGTGTTACCATTATTAATAACTACGATGCACAGATGTATCATTTGTAATCAGTATATTGATGATAAATTTATTTTAATATATATATATATATATAAAATAAAAAATAGAAAATATCAAAGCTAAAAAATATATTATATTGTATATCAAATTAAATTACGGAAAAAGAGTAACATTAATTCTTAATAGAATTATAATCAATAGAATAAAATTAAATAAAATTAAGAACAACAAATTAAATTTTTCAAAAATAGATTTAGGAGATATATTAGTTGATAGATATACTTAATGGATAATTATGAAATTCTAATTTACTTGTTCAAATAATTAAAAATATTTCATTATTATCCATAACGAGGAGTAAGTACTATTATAAAACTTAATTTTTTTCTTGAATAAGATTATAATTCATACTTTTCTACAGTTATTTATAATTTTTTGTCAAATATTTGATGACGAAAAAAAGTTGCATTAATTATTCAATAGGATTATAATCACTAAAATACAATTAAATAAAATCAATAGAATTAAAGGAGAAAGTACTCTTAACTAACATGATTATAATCAATATTTGATTGTAATCAATATTCAAATTTTTTCTTAAATAAGATTATAATCAACAAAATTAAATAAAATCTAGAACAACAAATTAAATTTTAGAAAATAAATTTAACAGATATATTAGTTGATAATTAGACATGTCATCAATTTTGCTCGGTATAAGGATAAAAAAGTCTTTTATAACTTCATTGCTCTAAAAATATTCCATTATTATCATAAGAAAGAGTAAGTACTATTATATAATTCAATTTTTTTCTTAAATAGGATTATAATTTATAATTTTCTGTAGTTATCTTGTGATTCTCTGTCAAATATTTAATCAGGAAAAAATAGTCACATTAATTCTTAAATAGGATCATAATCAATAGAATACAATTAAATAAAATCAATAAAATTAAATGAGAAAGTACTATTGACTAATAAGATTATAATCAATATTTGATTGTAATCAATATTCAAATTTTTTCTTAAATAAGATTATAATCAACAAAATTAAATAAAATCCATAATAATAAAATAAATTTTAAAAAATAGATTTAGGAGATATATTGGTTGATAATTAGGCATGTCATCAATTATGCTCTAAAAGGTATAAAGGTAAAAAAGTCTTTTAAGATTTCATTGCTTTAAAAATATTTCATTATTATCTATAAGGAGTAAGTACTATTGTAAAATTCAAATTTTTTTCTCAACCAGGATTATAATTTATACTTTTATGCAGTTATCTTGTAATTCACTGTCAAATATTTGATGAGGAAAAAAAGAGTCACATTAATTCTTAAATAGGATTATAATCAATAGAATAAAATTAAATAAAATTAAAAACAACAAATTAAATTTTTAAAACATGGATTTAGGAGATATATTAGTTGATCAAATAATTTAAAATATTCCATTATTATCCATAAGGAGTAAGTACTACTGTAAAATTCGAATTTTTTCTTAAATAGAATTACAATTCAAAATTTTCTACAGTTATCTTGTGATTCTCCATCAAATATTTGATGAGAAAAGTCACATTAATTCCTAAATCTTTTTTTTAAAATTTAATTTGATGTGATTTTATTAAATATTTATTGTGATAATAATGGAATATTTTTAATTATTTCACATGATCAAATAATTTAAAATATTCCATTATTATCCATAAGATATAAGTAATATTATAAAATTCAAATTTTCTCTTAAATAGGCTTACAATCAATCAATCAACAATGATTTTTTCCGCTTTGGAGAAAGTAATAAAAGAATTGCAAAATTTACCCAAAAAATTGGAAAGATAGAAATAGAAAGAGATAACACATGTTAAAAATGAAATAATCCAACAATACAAAATAAATAATACATAACACTGCTGGGAAACTATGATCCGGACCACAAATTAAACTAAATTATCCGGATCAGGTTTGAAAGTAACAAAAACTTAAACTATGTAAATCCCAATGGAAATATCCGGACAAAGATCCAGATACAAGGTTGATCATTGAAAACATCAAGTACCTAAGCACAAGGAATTATCGAATAAAGCTTAGAAAGAAAACAAGCTTTAATCCCTCAAGATCAGCAATCGGAAGAATCGATTGCCCTATCTCTGGAAGAAGGCAGATCCGGAGAATATGAGTCTAAAGACATCCGGAAGACTCATGCTTGAAGACAATGGGAAAGTTTCAAAGATAGCTTTTCCCTCCACCTTTTTGGTCTATAAAGTCAAAGATCCTTTCCCCAAGACAAAGACAAAATGACAACTTTCATTTTTCAGAGAAACGGCAAAAGGACTGACATCGGATTGAAAAAGCTAACAACCTTTTTCACCTAGACCAATAAGGAGGCGCGTGAAGCTCACACCAAAAAGCTAATGGTGTAAAAGTTGGTGCATCACAAAAAGCCAAGTAAAAAGATCACTGACAACTTTTCAGCATCAATCCCTAGAATTCAAATGGGTCAAATTACAGTATAACGAATTGATCAACGGCTCCGGAAGCGTCACCTATAACTTGATCAAGGGTGAAGATTTACTACAAGTTCAACAACCCACAACGGCTACATTTATGATGAAAGCCTATAAAAGGGAAGCTTCAACAAATGAGAAGGTTGGTTGTTTGATTGACAAAAATAACTAACAAAGAACAAGCATTCAATCAGTTTACAATCCCTCCAAAAATCAATTAATTCCAAATTTGTTGTAAGGATTCGTAAGTGAACTATAAACTTAAGAAAATTCAAAAACCAAAACCTTTGTGAAAACAAGAGTGTAAGGATCTCCAACTTAGGTGACTTGTGAGATCGGGATACAACTTAAAGTTGGTGCTTTGAGTGGGAATCCCTTGTAGGACTCAGCTTAGATTCGAGGTAGAAGTCTAAGTGGTATATCCTACTAAAGACTAAAGGACTCAGCTAGGAGTTGGTGCTTCTAGTGGTATACCTACACTCGGAAGGGGTTACCATCCGGAGATGAATTATAAGGCTTGATTCCTGCCAGTTGGAAAGGAATCCACTAGTGGAAAAGCTCAGAGGAAGGAAACTCCGGGAACTGGAGTAGGCGGGGCTGAATCAGGATAAAACCCTTTGTGTTTGATTTCTCTAACTTTTTATTATTTGCATTATATTATCATAACTGCATCATCCGAATCCATCATCCGGTTCATAATCAAACACGCTACACTAAGACTTTTTAAAGTCTTTACATTCAGCAAAAAGGGTCATTCACCCCCCTCTGACCTTATAAAGACCCTCACAGGGACCAACAAGTGGTATCAGAGCAAAAGCTCAACACTAGAGATCTAACAATCTCGAGTTAAAAGTCCAATATTTTGATTCATATATCAAAATGAGTTTCCAAAACTCACAACTCCTTCCCGAGGGTATGTCCGTTACCCAACCTCCACTCTTCACCGTTGAACACTACCCGTTCTGGAAAAAATGGATGAAGAACTTCATCTAGTCACTAAGCATGCAAGCATGGTTAGTTATTAATGATGGTCCATATGAGCCTACTTATGAAGTAGAGGGTATGACTACCCGAAAGCCATCAAGTATGTGGGATGAGAATGATTTTAAAAAGTTGCTTGAAAATGCAAATGCTATTAACATGCTTCATTGTGCTCTTAGTGCAGCTAAATTTAACAGAATATCCGGATATGAGACTGCGAAAGAAATTTGGGAGAAGCTGGAGGTAACCTATGAAGGAACTAACAAAGTAAGAGAAGCCAAACTTGACTTACTCCAGCAAAAGCTTGAATCATTCAAAATGGAGCCTAAAGAATCAATAAGCAGTATGAACACTAGATACACTAATCTAGTGAATGAGATGAAAAGGCTAGGAATAGAAATCTCTGAAGTAGAGATGGTAAAGAAGGTGGTTTGGACTCTCGCCAAAGAATGGGACAACAAAAACACTGTCATTAAGGAAGCTCATGACTTAAACTTTTACATTTATGATGAACTCATTGGTAATCTTCTAACCCAAGAGTTGTCTTTAGAGAGATATAGCCAACAAGAAAAGAAGCTTGAGAAGAAGAAGAAAGCCATTGCACTTAAGGCAGAATCGGCCAGATCAGCTTCATCCGGAGAAGAAGAGCAAATCACTGAATCAATGAGCACCAAAGATCAACTTGCTCTATTAACCAAAAGACTCCACATATTCATACAAAAGAAAGATAGAAGGAAATCAAGAAAGTATGAATCCTGGAAACCAAGAGGAGGCACTTCCAGAAGAGATAGGCCTAGAAAGAATCTGGAAGAAAAGAAGGATTCAGAGAAAGAAGCTGCTTATTTTGAATGTGGTGAGAAAGGCTATTTCCGAACAAAATGCCCCAAGCTTAAGAGAACCAAGAAGTTCAAAAAGAAGGCAATGGTAGCTACTTGGAGCAACAGTGAAGAAAGTAGCAGCTCATCTTCAACAGAAGAGGAGGAGACTGCCAATTGTGCATTCATGGCTCTGACTGATTTGAAAGCAGAGCAATCCGGAATGAATGCCTCCAAGCAAGAAACAATGCAAATTGAAGAACAGAATCAGATACAACAAACACTAAGGTAAATTCTTGTTCTACTTCTGCTTCTAATCTTGACCTTGCTAGAGCTCTATCTATTGTAATATAGGGTATAAAGAAGAATGCAAAAGCAATCAAGTCCCTTAAAAGAGCTTTAATAGAGTTGGCAAAAGATGCTGAAGTAATGGCACAAGACATCAATCTGGTTAGAGCAACCAAGCATATTGATGTTGTGGAAGAAAACTTCCTGAGGAATCAAGTCCAGATTCTAAATGCAAATATAATGGGACTGGATAGAGAAATCAATCTATTAAAGGAAGTATCCAGGAAAAGGCCAGAGATAAAAGGTCCAAGAAGAGATAATCATCCTCCTGCTCAGAACACATTTCAAAAGATCCCTAATCAAAGGATGAAGGAAGTCAGCAGGTAACCATGAGCCCAAAGATATACCGCTGCCCAAAAGGGATAGGTTAAGGTGGCTTACAACTAATAACCTATCAAACAAAGAAGATATTGTGGAGCAAAAGTTGCACCTCCAACCAGTTTTTGGATTCACACCGGACCATCCACTAGCATGCAAAAGGCTGGATATAAAGGGAACTATGGAAAGGAGGATCTGAAGAAGATCAACGAGAAGAAAAAGCAGAACAGACCCATCTCAGGGTGCAGGTTTTGTGGGAAAAATAACCATGTTACTAAATTATGTAGATTAAAAAATAGTTATTATGAAGTTTACCCTTGGCCTGAGATGGTTATTAACCTGAGAGGACCCAAATCTGATTGGGTACCCAAACCCACTTGATCTGTTTTGCAGGTATGCCTTAGATCCACAATTGATCAACACACCTGGTACATTAATAGTGGATGCTCAAGGCACATGACAGGTGATGAGAAGGCCTTCATCGCATTGACCCGGAAGAAGGGAGGCAAAGTAAGCTTTGGAGACAATCAAAAGGTATAGATCATTGGTTATGGAACCATTGGATCTGAGTTATAGATAGAAGATGTGTTATTGGTTATTGGATTGAAATTCAAGTTGCTAAGTGTGGCCTAACTCTGTGATAAAGGAAGAAAAGTCACATTTGATTTCGGAGGCTGCTCAATCTATGATAGTAAGTCCAACCAACTCATTCTTTATGCACCTAGAGTAAACAATGTCAATTCTATAAACATTAAAAATGATAAAAAGAATATCTGCTTGGTGTCTAAAGAAGAAGAATCATGGCTATGGCACCGGAGGTTAGGACATGTCAGCATGATCCTCTTGTCCAAACTAGCCAAATAAGAATTAGTAGTGGGTTTGCCTAAGGTTACTTTTGATAAAGATCATCTGTGCACTGCATGTCAATTAGGTAAACAATATAAGAAAAGTTTCCCTTCCACCTCATGCATTCCTTCTAGAAGAGTACTTGAGCTCTTGCATGTTGATCTCTTTAGTCCAATCAAACCATTGAGTTTAGGTAGAAGAGAATACACTATGGTAATTGTGGATAATTATTCTCGATATACCTGGATTCTTCTACTAGCAAGAAAGGATGAAGCCTTTGACCAATTCTCAAAAACATTCATCCGGATAAAAGTAGAATAGGGCATAAGCATTGTACGCATTCGGAGTGATAATGGTGGAGAATTAAAAAATAAGCATTTTGCTGATTTTTGTGACTCCAAGGGCATTGCACATAACTTCTCTACCCCTCACACTCCTCAACAGAATGGAGTTGTTGAGAGAAAGAACAGGACCATTATTGAAATGGCTAGAATAATGCTCAATGAAAATTGTTTGCCAAAATACTTTTGGGGAGAGGCCTTGAATATAACATGTTATATTTTAAATAGAGCTCTCATTAGAAAGACCATAGAAAAACCCAATATAAGATGTAGAAGGGAAGAAAACCCAAAATTGGGTATTTCAATACATTTGGATGTAAATGTTACATCCTAAATGATAGAGAGCAACTAGGAAAATTTGATCCTAAATCTGATGAAGCAATTTTCCTTGGCTACTCAACACATAGTAAGGCTTACAGAGTCTTCAATAAACGAACCCAAATTGTGGCAGAGTCAATACATGTAGATTTCGATGAGACTAACACTGCAGGAAAGAAAAGCTACGCTAAGATCCAGTTTAGAAAGCTGAAAAATCTAGAGAAAAGAAGGAAGCAGGAATTCCTGATTTATTTCAAATCAAGAAGTACAAAGAGGAAGAAGAAGGAATATGCTTTGATCCAGAAGTACAACAAGCCAATCTTAATCCACACGAGATTGACTTTAATGAAGGCCAAGAAGGACTAGGACTACAAAGGGAGATCCGGACACACAGAGATTATTCAATTGAAAATATTCTAGATGATGTTCAGAATCCATTGAGAACCAGAGGTCAGCTCAATAAGATGATGAGTCATACTGCTTTTGTCTCTCTCATAGAGCCAAAGAAATTTTAAGATGTTAAAGGGGATAAAATTTGGATGATGGCAATGCAGGAAGAGCTAAATCAATTCACCAGGAATGATATATGGGGATCTAGTACCACCTCCAAAAGGAAAGTCAATCATTGGCACCAAGTGGGTGTTCTAGAACAAGCTTGATGAATCCAGAGTAGTGGTGAGAAACAATGCAAGATTAGTTGTGCAAGGATACAACCAGCAAGAAGGAATTAATTTTGAAGAAACCTTTGCTCCTTTAGCAAGGCTGGAAGTAATCCGGATTCTGTGTGCTTTTGGATCATTCATGGGGTTCACACTATACCAAATGGATGTCAATAGTGCATTTCTAAATGGTGTTATCCAAGAAGAAGTTTATGTTAAGCAACCACCCATATTTGAAGACCCAAAGCATCTAGATCATGTGTACAAGCTGAAGAAGGCTCTCTATGGATTAAAGTAGGCTCCTAGAGCCTAGTATGAGAGGTTAACTTCATTCCTCATATCCAAGGGTTATATCAAAGGCAGAGTAGACACCATATTGTTCATCAAAAAGAAAAAAAAATGATATCATTCTAGCCCAAATTTATGTGGATGATATTATATTTGGAGCTCCCAATGAAAGGATGTGTAAAGAATTCAGCTCTCAAATGCAGAAGGAATTTAAGATGTCCATGAAAGGAGAACTCAACTTCTTCCTTGGTCTGTAAATCAAGCAAAGTTCGGATGGGATTTTCATTAATCAATCAAAGTAGACCAAGGAGATCTTGAAGAAGTTTGAAATGGACAAGAGCAAGCCTATATCCACTCCAATGGGATCAGATACAATCCTATCCAAGGATTGTGAAGGAGAAGATGTTGATCAAAATCTCTATAGAGGGATGATTGGCTCACTTTTATACTTGATAGCTAGTAGACCTGATATACATTATATAGTCTGCTACTGTGCAAGATATCAAGCCAATCCTAAGGAATCTCATCTTAAGGCAGTAAAAAGGATCCTTAGATACCTTCTAGGAGCCACTGATGTTGGGTTATAGTGTCCTAGTAATGGAGATTTCATACTCCAAGGGTTCACTGATGCAGACTATGGCAGGGATACTCTTGAGAGAAAAAGTGCATCCGGAGGATGCCATTTCCTTGGAGATTGCTTAGTTTCATGGTACAGCAAGAAGCAAACTTCAGTTGCCTTATCTACTATAGAAGCTGAATATATGGCAGCTGGAAGTTGTGTAGCTCAACTCCTCTAGATCAACCAACAGCTTGAAGATTATGGAGTTCAATCCGGATGTGTGGATGTTATGTGTAACAACAAAAGTGCTATTGATGTGTCAAAGAATCCAGTACTCCATAGCCGGATGAAGCATGTCAACATAAGGCATCATTTCATCAGGGATCATGTGATGAAGAATGATGTTGCTTTAGTATATATTCCAACCAATGAGCAAAGATCAGATATCTTTACTAAGCCACTAAGTAAAGACCAATTTGGAAAGCTACGGGAGTCAATTGGTATGTCCAATCCAATTTATGACCAATCCGAAAGACAACTTGAAATTAAGCCGGATCCTAGGCTGAAAACTCAATCCGGGAGAGAAGAAGTATTGGAGGGAACTCTATTCTGGAAGGATGCCACGTCAGCAGACAAGAAGGACAAATGACAGTAAAAGCGCGTAAAGATTACAGTTACTTTTTTTAATTTCAAAAGTCTATTGGGTGTTATACGCGCTGTAAATTTGACAGTTATCATTCAAAATAAACCGTTCCCATTCTTTGGTTAAACTGAATTTACCTCTGTCTTAAAATTCGATTGCCATATCATCAATCCAGCCAAAATTATTGGGATCCGGATTACCAAAATACCCTCAATTTGGAAAATCTATAAAAAAAACCTCCAAGTTCTCTTTCTTCCTTACGCGAGCAATAACTCTACTGTTACTCTACAAAAATCGAAACCCAAAACCCTAATTTCTTCAAGTCTTACTTCAAAATGGCAGCAATTGAAAACGAAGAAACCCAAAGTTTTCCTACCCGAAATCTCTTCTCAAAATCCAACCTAAAAGACGATGATTTTGAGTAATCAAAACTCAAATCTAATGACTTAGTCATTCCTACGGATTTCCTGGGAGACAATTTTTTATTCGAAACACCCCCCTACTCAACGCTAATCGATGATCAGCATTTGGGTGACTTTCTCAAGATTAACTGCCTAACGTATCCAGAAATGGTTAAAGAGTTCTCTTACAACCTCCAAGTCCACAAGGAGTTTGATGCCCTACGAACTAAGGTTCAAGGGAAAGAAATCACCATTACTTCCGATTTCTTTGAAAAATATCTCAATATGAAGAATTCCGGATTGCAACTACAGACCGATAGAGATAAAGCGGAAGTGGAGTATGATTCAAAGCTGTGGTTACATACCAATTACTTTAGGGATAAATTTCCTACTCACTTCCCAGAAACCCCAAGATTTTTCTTGCATGTCTTGGCAAAACTCATTCTGATCCGGAAGGGATCCTTGACAATAGCCTCTGCACTACAACACTGCATCCTACAACACTGGGTTGGATGCATGGAAATCAACTGGCCTATACTAATAATCACTTACCTCAAGAACCACGTCAATTCCTACAGGGTTCTAATCACTCGGATCCTAGTAACTAATGAGGTAAATCTGACTAGTTTCCATGCTGATAATGGAAAAGAAATTCTTGAGAAGAACTTCAAAAGACTGTCCTTCGGAGAAGAATGGAATGAAGAGAAAGCAAAAAAGCTCAGGGATAACAGAAAGAATAAGACCTGGAAAGCTACAAATCTGGATGCTATAGCCCCTGCTCTTAAAAAGCCTAGGACCAGGGCTCAAAAGAAAATTCTTGTGATTCTAGATAAAGTGGTGGATGAGGATACCCAGTCCATTACCCAGCTACTCAATAAATCCCCAAAAAAGCCAAAACCAAAGGGAAGGCTCATTAAGACGGTTGATCTATTGAAAAGACCAGTATGTGATCTAGAAGTAAGGGAAACCATTGTAGTAGCCACTGCTGTAATAAGAAAAGGCTATCAGAAAAGCTAGAAAAGAAAAGCATCGAAATTGCTAAAGGGGGAGATGGGTCTGATGAAGAGGAAACGGAAGATGAAATGCCTACACCAAAGAAGCAGTTCACCCGGAAGGGGTATACTTTTGATAAGGCAGTCAAGGCATGACAACATCAAAAGAAAATCGCCAAGAGGCCAACGGGTATAGTCATTGATGAAGAGGCAGCAAAGAGGGTAGTTGTGGAGGAGCTGGCTAAGGCCAAAAGCTCAAAGGGCAAGAATGTACCTAGATCTAATGAGGACATCCTTCCGAAGGATCCTCAGTATGAAGAGATGATGGCTTTAGTGGCAAAAAACTACCAGCTGAACAATTTAGCCATTGAGGGACCCAGGGGATCTTTTGCTCAGCCAATTTTAATTGACTCAAATGCCATGGTTAAGCTGTCTAAAATTCTAGACTTCGGATCATTCAACTTCCTACCCATCACAGAGCCTCTTTCAGAAGATCTGCTAAGTCCGAAAGCTAAAAATCAAGCAGAAATAAGTCCTGAAAAGGCAACAGTAGAGGGCATTGAGGACATTACCAATGCGCTTGAGGGAGGTATAATAATTCTGGAAAAGGCACTTTCTCTGGATGATTGAGGACAATTCCAGTCATCCAGAGGTAGAGGTAGAGAAGAAGAATGAAGAAGTAGCCTTTCAGAACATCCTGCCATCAACTGAGGTAATCTCAATGCCAATAAATCCTCTTAATAATATTAATGTTGCTGCCAGTGATGAAACAGTAATTGAAAAAAGGGACAACTTTGATATATATGTCCCAAATGTATCCAATGAAGGTATGCCCAACCTCGGTAATCTTACTCTAGAGGAGGGACATTATCTAGGATCCAATGAGAACACTCCTAGAGTGGACTCAACGGGCGAGGCAAGTGCGGAGGAAAGGTCAAAGGAGATGAGAGAAGAGCAAGATAAGTCCAAATCAAAGGAGACCAATAATGATGCTGATAATTAACCCTCCGGAAATAGCTCTAGCTTAGGAGATGAATCCTACAGCTCCTCTGAAGAAGAATTTCCTCCAAAGGTAAGCCCCATGAGAGTGCCTGCAAATAACACAGTTAAATCTACTAAAGGAGGCTGCCAAGAGGAGAATGAGGAAGGGTATGTCAAACAGAGCCTCCGGACCATATGCATACATCTACAAGGAGTTGAAAAAGAGCTGCTCAGACAAGCCAATAATCTAGAAATAAAGAAGGAGCTGGGTGAAATCAAGCAATCTGTAAAGAAAATCAAAGAAAAGGTCATAGATTTTCCCACTCTAGGAGCTATAGTTGAAGCCTCTCTCTCTCTGATCAAGCCAACCTTCAATGAGCTTAAAGAAAATGGTTCCACAGCTAACCGAACTGCTGATCAAGCTAATACCTTGGCTTCAAATAACTGTAGAACTATAAAGGCTTTTAAATGGTTCCACATCCTCTTCCTCTGAGCTCTTAGAAGATATAAAGGCGTATCTAGATACTAATTTTGAAAACTTGACAAAATTTATGGTTGAGAAAGACCCCACACCCGCCATAAAAAATCTGGGAGTAGACCAACAAGTCACCCAACAAATTTTGGTGCACTTCATCGAGAAAACTATCCCCAAAATTCAGGAGAAGATTTTGGATGACATGGGTGATGAACTGGGGAGTCGCCTGTCCGGATTAGAGAAAATAATAATGGATTGGAAGGCATCCATCACCAAAGAAATCTCCCTTCAAACAGAGTCTATCCATAATATCCGGAAAGAGATTAGTGAAGAAATCACCCTACTCCAGACAGGAATCAATAACCTCTAAATATTCAGATCCTCTTCCTCTCCTGCTATTTTGAAAAGCCAGCTCCTTCCGGTCTTCCATAACCTTATACAAGCAATTGGAGATTTCAGTTTCTTTGGTCAGAAAGGGATGACAACTCTCTTAAAGGTCCTTTTCCCTTACTATGACCCAAAGGACCAAGAGTTTATCTTGGGCATTCATCCGTCTATCAAGCAATCCTATGACAATTTTGAAGAAGACCATCGTGCCTTACTATCTTACTCCTCCTACCATTGACCGTATCATTGCCTAAAGATCCAAAGGTAATCCTAATTACTCCATTTACTCAAAATGCTTGGCAACAGGCCTGGGATAACAAGACATATATGGTAATTGATCCCCAAGCTGGCAACAAAAAGGGGGAGATAAGTCTATAAGGGGAAGGAGCAAGCAAAGGGAAAGAAAAGGAAGAAGGTCCATCCGGAGGAAATTAGACTAGCTATAATTTTTGTAATATCTTGTAATAGCTAGATTCACTATTATATATTTCTGTAATCTATAATCTGAACTTCATTGATGTTAACTATTATTAACAGTAGAAGTATATATAGTGAAAATATCTAATTCTCAAACTGCTGCTTCTAAATTACAATCTGCAATTGTACTAAAACAAACTTAGAATCTAGAATTGAAAAATATTGGGGGAGTTAGGATGCTAGAACTATATGGGAGTAAAATCTGTAAATGTCTAAGTATCAAGAATCATACTTAGTTCATATATACTCCATTCCCTTGTACTTAGTTTCTGTTTCAATCAAATGGGGGAGATTGTTAGGAAACTATGATCCGGGCCACACATTAAACTAAATTATCTAGATCAGGTTTGAAAGAAATAAAAACTTAAACTATGTAAATGCCAATGGAAACATCTGGACAAAGATCCAGATACAAGGTTGATCATTGAAAACATCAAGTACCTAAGCACAAGGAATCATCATAATAAAGCTTAGAAAGGAAACAAGCTTTAATCCCTCAAGATCAGCATCCGAAAGAACTGATTGCCCTATCTCTGGAAGAAGGCAGATCCGAAGAATATGAGTCTAAAGACATCTAAAAGACTTATGCTTGAAGACAATGAGAAAAGTTTCAAAGATAGCTTTTTCCTCCACCTTTTTTGTCTATAAAGTCAAAGATCCTTTCCCCAAGATAAAGACAAAATGACAGCTTGCATTTTTTAGAGAAAGGATAAAAGGACTGACACCGAACTGAAAAAGCTAACAACCTTTTTCACCTAGACCAATAAGGAGGCGCGTCGAGCTCACACAAAAAAGCTAATGGTGTAAAAGTTGGTGTATCACAAAAAGCCAAGTAAAACGATCACTGACAACTTTTCAGCATCAATCCCTAGAATTTAAACGGGTCAAATTACGTTCTAATGGATTGATCAACTGCTCCAGAAGTGCACCTATAACCTGATCAAAGGTGAAGATTTATTACAAGTTCAATAACCCACAACGGCTACATTTATGATAGAATCCTATAAAAGGGAAGCTTCACCAAATGAGAAGATTGGCTGTTTGATTGATAAAAACAACTAACAAAGAACAAGCATTCAATCAGTTTACAATCCCTCCAAGAATCAATTAATTCCAAATCTGTTGTAAGGATTCCTAAGTGAATTATAAACTTAAGGAAATCCAAAAACCAAAACCTTTGTGAAAACAAGAGTGTAAGGATCTCCAACTTGGGTGACTTGTGAGATCGGGATACAACTTAAAGTTGGTGCTTTGAGTGGAAACTCCTTGTAGGACTCAGCTTAGATTCGGGGTAGAAGTTTAAGTGGTATATCCTACTAAAGACTAAAGGACTCAGCTAGGAGTTGGTGCTTCTAGTGGTATATCCTACATTCGGAAGGGGTTACCATCCAGAGAAAAATTGTAAGGCTTGATTCCTACCAGTTGGAAAGGAATCCACTAGTGGAAAAACTCGAAGGAAGGAAACTCTGGGGACTGGAGTAGGCGGGGTCGAACCAGGATAAAACCCTCTATGTTTGATTTCTCTAAATTTTTATTATTTGCATTATATTATCATAACTGCATCATCCGAATCCATCATCCGGTTCATAATCAAACAAGCTACACTAAGACTTTTTGAAGTCTTTACATTCCGCGAAAAAGGGTCATTCACCCCCTCTGACCTTATAAAGGCCCTCACAAGGACCAACAAACACCACTGTCAAGTTTGACAATATTTCAACAAATACTAATCTTTTTTTTAAAAGAGATACAGATCAATTATTCTTCTCCTTCTTAATCCTCATCCATTTTGCTCAATTGCTGGAAAGTTGTGCATTATATTCATCTATCAATATCAACGGTGTCAAAATTTCATTTCTTATCTCTACAGGAGTGATAGAAGAATTGATCCCATTTTTGATATCGAATCCTGCCAAACAAAAATAAATAGATAAATAAAAGACCTAATTTAAATCATAGTAGACAATGAATTATTTATACTTATAATATAAATATTAGAAGTACCTTAAAATTTTTATTTGCATTTAAAAATTGATAAACATCAAAATCTGGATCTTGTTGTAAAAAATTGCAGTTGAACTTCATTGCATGAGAACCAAAAAAATAAAAAACTTAGTACCTCTGTATTCTCGAGCACGTATCAACTGCATAACAATGATAATTCGTTCATCATTAGATGAATTCAAATGAGATAATATTTGTTTTACAAATTCACCCCGGAACGTTGTTGATATTCTATTTTGCCTGCATTTTAATTTTCTGATAAAGTTTTAATTAATAAGGAACAATATATGCAAATAACATGAAAAATTGTAGATAAATACTTATGGTCTTGAAGTTCCAAATTCACGAAAACACTATTATTTTCATTCATGAAACGACTTTGCACATCACCATGGCTGACAATTTCACCAATTACAAATGTAAAAAATCCGTGTATTTCATTAATGGCTAATTAAAGTTTAAAATATGGAATTCAATCTAAAAATAATAAAAAAATATATATACATACCAAATAGAACATCTTCATTGGCTTTGCTTGGATCAAGTAATTCTGTATAAAGGATTGATTCGAATAAATTCAAACTAAAATTTTGGTCATTGACCTCCCAAACAGTTGTCCTCGACGAAAATGTTAACATCCATTCAGTTTTTTGTTGACTTAGGTGTTTGATATTATTTTGGTTGATAATGAAATTTCTCATATGGTACAGCTTGAGTTCTTGAAGATTATCAACAAACTTGGAATTTTTTCTAGTTACCGTCGCTTGAATGCGATCTTCCTATTGTAATATTACAAAACATAAAAAAGATTAGAATCTTTTTGTTAGTTATACAATTTAATTGAATATTTATTGTGATCAATTTTTTAATACTCAATGACAAATAATTTATTAATATATTTTTTCGTCTTGCAAAACTATTTTAATAGTATATATTAATTTTAGTTTATTGCATTTTAGAATGGTCCAAAGACGGCGAACACGTACTTTGAGGGTCCATAACATCTTAATTAAATTTATATCACATATAAAATCCGTCTTCAATTGCACCCTAATTGGGTGATACCATCCACCTAATTATGTTTCTTCTTCGACATAATGAACAATACACTTTTCTACAATTATCTTATGATTTCCTGTTAAATATTTCATGAGGAAAAAAGAGTCACACTGATTCATAAATAAGAATGCGTAAGTACTATTATGAAATTTAAATTTTTTTCTTAAATAGGATTATAATCAACAGAACTAAATAAAATCAAGAACAACAAATTAAATTTTAAATAAATATATTTAGGAGATATATTAGTTAACCAAATAATTTAAAATATTCTATTATAGGAGTAAATACCATTATAAAATTAAAATTTTTTTCTTAAATATGTTTATGAGTTATACTTTTTTGCAATTATCTTGTGATTCCTTTTCTAATATTTGAGGAGGAAAAAAGAGTCACATTAATTCTGTAATAGGATTATAATCAAAAGAATAGAATTAAATAAAATCAAGTACAACAAATTAAATTTTCAAAAAATAGATGTACGAGATATATTAGTTGATCAAATAATTAAAAATATTCTATTATTATCCATATGAAGGAGTAAGTATTATTATAAAAATTTAATTTATTTTCTTAAATAGGACTATAGTATATAATTTTCTGCAGTAATCTTGTGAATCTCTGTCAAATATTTGAGAAGGGAAAAAGAGTCATCTTAATTCTTAAACAAGATCATAATCAATATAGTCATAATTATCAAATTTCAATTTGTTGTCCTTAATTTTATTTAATTCTGTTGATCATAATAAAAAAGAATAGAAAAAATTTTAGAATGAGGTCAATTCTCTTTTTAAAATTTAATTTGTTATTCTTGTTTTTATTTAGTTCCGTTGATTACAATCATATTTAAGAAAAAATTTGATATTTTAAATTTTAATTAACAATTAATTAAACACACGGATTTTTCGATAGATATAATTGGTGATTTATCAATCGTGGATTTTTTGACGGATTATAATCCTATTTAATAATTAATGTGGCTCTTTTTTCCTTATCAAATATTTTATTATTGTTGTTCAAATTTATATTTTTGTATTGTTATGATTATTATGAATATAACTGAAATATAACTTTTATTATTTTTATATATTTATTTATTGTTTTGCTTTTATTCATTAAAAAATAATTAATAATTTATTTGTTATTAATACTATTTATAGTTAATTTTTATCATTTATTATTCATGGTAAGTAACATTAATTAATAATCTATATATGTAAAAGTATAAGGATAAAAATCTTTTAAAATGTATAAGAGTAGAATAATTTTATCTTTTAGAACTTTATTGGTTTTATATAGATATATATAAATAATTAAGGTATATGATACGGTTTTTTTTTGTTTTTTACAAAGTAAGAATCATTTTGCACCATTGGATCAATATATTATCATTCACCTAATAGTGATGGAGTAATGTAAAGTTTACTTGGATAACAAAAAAAATGTAAAAGTATTTTTTCTATAATTATATGAAAGTCGAATATAAATTTCTTAATGTTGGTTTTCTTCAATGTAATGCTTTTGAACATATCTTCATAAACGCAAATGGTGGTAGTTGGTGAATAAATACGTCCACTAACACAATGCTTTTGAACACATGTTCATAAATGAAAAATAAAAGCAATATCATTGGCATTAATTGTAAAACTTTCTAACCATTAGAAATTAAAATTTGATGCAGATGGTGTGGTAGGTGGCAATTTCAAATGAACTAAAGAGCCTCTACGTGGAGAAATAGCTACCGTTAATCCTACTTAACTTTTGAAATTCTCCACCGAACCAAAACTATCAAGCTAAATTTCTCCGGTAGGGTAAGTCTAACCACAATTCAATTTAATTTAAATCACTTTATTTTAATTCAGTTTAATTCACTTTAGTTTAGAGTAACTATACTTAGTTATAAATTTACACTGAAATAAATTTAAATCAGTTTAATTCAGCTCACTACAGTTCAATTCAACCAACTTCAATTCAATTTAGTTCAAATCAGCTTTCAGAAGTTAAAGACAACGGACCTTAAATTAAACATAGTAGTGATTACATCATAACACAAATAAAATATCTTTATTACGTGTTATTGTAAAATGTAAGAAGGGAAGTTGAGCTACAAAATTGGTTATACTTTTATATTTATTTCATTCTCTCAACAATATATAATATTTTAAAATAATATTTATTTTATACCAACCAATTCTTTTTCTTTTTAATGTGGAATAGCAATACCAATTCTAGTAATGTGGAATAAAGAAATTTGTTTTTTACTAACTCACGTCCCAAAGAATGTCCTCACAAATAAGGGTTGATCCAAATGATAAACGATTTAATATCACTTAAATAAGGTTTTAAGTTCGGATCTTAGCAAATACAAGTATTGGGAGACTCGCCTACTACAGCAAGGTGTGCAAACCGAGTCGGATCTGAATGTAGTCATTAATCTTGTATATGTTTATTTTATTTCTGTTTAAGTATTATAACAAATGGAGTTACCATTGGGGTTATAATAAGTTTGAAGTGGTTTGAAGAAAAAGAAAGTCATTTTCTTATATATTAACACTTTATACCAATGGTTATTTGGATGTTTGTTTATCGAGCTAGGGATACATTTTGTTTGATCTGAATCCAGTGAGGATATCACGATAATTCCTAGGTTCAAGAAAGTCTTGAAATTTGAGTTGAATTCAATGTTTAGAGGCTCGGGATTCAGCTTCCGAAAAGAACTTACAACAGCATTTGTAGCGGTTGAAAGGGGTTGTCCAATTTGAAGCAATTTGAAACACATCTTAAACTGTTATTGAATAAATTGATCAAGCTTTAATTAATCTTACGGCTATATAAAATTTTGATTACATGAAGCTTTATCTAATGTGAAATGCTCATCAACATCTTTCAAACCCATATCGTTCAAATATTAATTCACCCCAAGAAGCTTATGTCTTCTTCTTCTTTTACATTGACTTTAAATCCTTAATTAATAGTATCTCATACTTCCCTGCATTTGATGCCAAATTATATGTATCTAAAAGAATCAAAATAAATACTCCCTCGATCTTTTTAAACTTGTCTTTCTAGCTACTTTTTCAAATACTTTTTTACTTGTCATTCTTAAATATCTAGACGTTTTTTCGATTATTTTTTGGATTATTCTCAAATATTATTAATTGCAATGAAATGGAAAGCTAAACATTAAATAAAGGATAAAATAATATTTTTCTACCGTAATTAATTAATTCATTAAAAAATATGAAATGCGTTAGAAGAATAAAAAAAAGATAGAGGGAATAAATAATCTCGCCTAGGCACCGCCTAGACAGTTCGCCTAGGACGATTTTTAAAACAAAACCCCCGCCTAGACCCGCCTATCCCCGCCTTGGACCGCCTAAATCGATCAACCGCCTAGGACCGCTCGACTACCTAAAATCACGACGGTGTTATGAAAAATCCCGCCTAGACGGCCGCTTAGCCCGATTTTTAAAACACTACTTTTAAGCTAATTTGCCACTATTCCATCATCTCTTTTAAGTTAAATTTAGTTGAATATAAAAATTTATATTAAATTCAATTATGCCAACACTATTTTTTGAAAACACTTATGATGAAATTAAACTACATTAAAAATATGGTAAACTTAAAAAAAAATATGTACTGTAGTTTGATCGTTTTGCTAAAAGGCCCTTGTGAAATTTTATTTTTCAAATGAGTGCACGTGGTTTCAAAAGTTAGCAAATAAAAGAAAAGTACAAGGTATGTTTTTGAAATGTAGTTTTTTGCTAATGCTACACAAGTTATTTTAATAAATTTAACATTCCTATATTTTAACTATATTATATAGGAATCATATATCAAGATTTAAGTAAGTTTTGAAAAAAATTTATTTTGTTATGATTTTATAAAGTTATCATCAATTTTTAATAAAAAAAATTATTTGTACTTCTTAAAAAATTTTAAATTTATCACCTGGGTGTATTTTATTTTTTTTAACTAAGATGCAAAATTTCACTTCAAAATAGATAAAATTATCCTTTAAAATATAGTTTCAAAATTTCAAAATTTTTTTTACTAACTTTTAATAACACATGCATCAATTTTAAAAAATAAATCCATAAAGCACATTTTCCTTATGTATTGTATAAAGAAGAAAAAAACAAGTTTGAAAAATCACAAAATTGATACTCATTGTCCGTATGTACTTAATAAACTTCAAAACCATGTGGTTTGACCTTGGTTTTGAAGATTATTAAGTACATAGGGAAAATGAGTATCAATTTTGTGATTTTTCAAACTTTTTTTCTCCTTTATACAATACTTTTGAGATTTTTTACCAAAAGAAAAAAATACTTTTGAGATTTTCATTTTTAAAAAAAAAAATTTAATCCAATTTTCTACTCCCTTTCAAAAAAAAGGGACACGTGACATCCTTTTTCTATTTAGTCTAACATTTGTAATTACAACTATCATTATTCATGTGCACAAAGGATAGCGTGATTTATTAATTATTAATTATTAATTATACTGTAATACTGAAATTGAATTGAATTATATGTTGAAATAACAGGGTTTGAGTGAATAAAGTTTTTTAGAAAAATGTATATCAAATCATAGCCGTTTAAAATGAAATGGAAGATTGAGATATGCTTAAATGTATATTGGTTGATAGTTGATACTAGTGAAACTCATTTCAAATCAGAACAATATTTCTTAAAAAGGAGATATTTATCAATTATTTTTTTATAAAAAAAATTCATATTTATTAAACTAAGGATACATTGCCAGAATAAATCGCATACATTATACAAAATACCATACCTAATCAAAGAAATAAAATCGCATCATATTGGGATAATAATTAAGAAACTTAACACTACAGTAAGAAGACAAACATAAACCACCGAAAATCAAGATAAAAATTGCAATCTATATTTTTTTTTCGAAAATCCACAACCATATAAACACTAGTGCACGTCGTAACATCGATCTGCGGATATAAAGTAATCATACAAGATAAATAGATCAGGGTATTAAATGAGAAAGATCCACATGTATTTTCGTTTTAAGGTTGATGAAGTCCAATCCAGTTGTAAAACTATCAAAATAGAGAAGTGTGGCATTGAATACATGTTTGAAAAGAACACCATAGTGGTAAAAACCTTTGTGAAGAGTGATTTGTCATTAGAAGATATTCACAGTATATAATACATAAGAGTCCTGGGTGTGCGATGATATAATACAGGAATACTACAATTAGTTGGGGAGTAAATCTGTTGAGATAATTCACACTATTTAGGACTCTATTACCCTCTCTCAAGTTGTGCGTGGGGAACAACAAACAAATGCTCAATAGAAACCGGTCTTTGCCTAATGGTTTGGTGAGAATGTCCGCTACTTGGCCGTGAGTCGGAATGTAGGAGACATGTTACAATTCTTTCGACACTCGATCACAAATAAAGTGGAAGTCTACCTCTAGGTGTTTGCTTCGTTCATGATATATAGGATTTACAGTGAGGTATGTGGCGGATAGATTGTCGCACCATAAGTGAGGGGACCGAGGGAGAGAGAAGCCAAGTTCATGAAGTAGAACTTGCAGCCAACCAATCTCCCAAGCACCCGTAGCGAGTGCCTTGTACTCGGCCTCAGTAGAGGACCTAGACATTGATTTCTGCTTTTTGGAACTCCATGAAATCAAGTTGCAGCCTAGGTGAATTGCGTAACCCGTGGTTGATTTTCTATCATCGAGATTGCCTGCCCAATTCGAGTCCGTGAATCCGTGAAGGTGTAGGGGCGAGTTTTTGTGGATAAAAAGACCATGATCATGTGTACCACGTAAGCAACACAAATTTCGTTTCACACCTTGCGAATGAACAAGTGTGGGAGCATGCATGAATTGTGCCAACTTGTTGACGGCGAGATGTCTGATCGAGTCAAGGAGAGGTATTGAAGGCTGCCTAAAACGCATCGGTAATTTTATGCAAAGAGATAATTCACACTATTTATGACTCTATTAAGTGAAAGATAAAATAATCATTGATGCATATTATTTGCACAAAAAAGCGAGAAAAAAAACAAGTAAAACTAAAAGGATCCATCGTTTTATATGCGTCAATAATTAAATCGTGATCTATATTAATTATTATATATGACAAATTAAATATAAAATTTTGCCATAATGAAAAACTCCAGTACCAATATAACGAAATATCCGTGGTAGAGAGTTTAATACTGTAGTTTATTCTATAGTTCAAAATGTTTTTCTCGATGTAGATCAGTAACATTTGTTGATTCAACCTTTAACTTGTACAATCTACAAAAATTACGAAAAAAACCCAAATCAACCCATAGCACGATCTCCATCAAGCTATTAAAATCTCTAGCAGCATTTACACCATTCAGTTAAAATGAGAGGATTGTGTTGAGGTCCGAATCGATTTCCTTAAAACAAAATTTATCCTGTATATAGTAAACGGTCTCCCACAATACAACAACAGAAATTGAGCGAACTCAACCAAGTGTAAAATATTATCATCAATGGATGCAAGGGCCACGGCAGGGAGAGGTGGAGCAGGGCTGAAGCCCTACCCCAGTCGCCGGAATCATCCTTCCCTGCCTCCAGCAGCCCCACCTTGAAATTTGAAGATGACAAAAGTATAAGTGATGGGCTTAGGCATCCGTCTTTACTATGGGCTTTTACTTTATGTTTAAAATAAAATTTAGTCCACCTGACTATATTCTTTGTTGGCCGGACAAATTTTCATAAAATGGCCTCACCTCTCAATCTTTTTTTTTTTTTGACTGATCCTCTCAATCTTTTAATATATTGAAATTTTTTTGAACTTTAATAAATTAAGCTTTTAAAATTAAATTGAAATTAGGTTTATATGTTCGGATGAATCACAATAGAATTTACTGCAAATGAATTAAATTAGAAATTTTGAATTGAATTGATTTGGAGCTTCAAATGGTAATTCCCCACTCACACGTACAGCCCCACCCTAAATCACATCTTGGCACCGCCACTGGATGGACAGATCGCTAAGAACCTAAGAACTATAGGCTACAAAAATTAAATAGAGAAATAGCAATTTAGAATTTCTTTTTTGTGTGGTTTTATTTTTCTGTATAAAAACGAAAACATATATAAAGAGAAAGAAGAGGGCATGGATGAACATACATTAAATCCCCATCTTCATAAATTCACTTTCATTCAATTTCATTTTTGGTAAGGAAAGTCTCCCCAAGGGTTGCAAACTCGGTGTCTGAAAGTACAGACGAGGTCATAGAGGGTGAAAGTCAGTGAAAGAATTAGGGTATGTGCCCTCTCCTTAGGTAGTGAGGCAAGAGGTGTTTAAATAGGTCTGAATATGGGTTATGGGCTTGTTAATGGGTTTCTGGTATGTGGGCTTTATATATACTTACCAATTTTCAATAAAATTGAGGACAAAAGAAAAAACTGAATAACTCTTCTTCCGTTTCTAAATGCATGAAAATATTATTATTATAATATCTATTTTCTTTTACTTTTCTTTTAAAAATTACCACCGACGGTACCCTGAAGCCATAGCAATTGATGCTCGAAGAAAACAAAGGGCATTAGTGGAATTTTTAAAATGTTGAAAAATAGTACGTGAGATGGTTTTGAAAGGTAAGGGTATTTTTGACAGTAATTGATACTAATTTTAACCATTATGTTAGCTAAGGGATAGGTTTATGTACCGTTATGTCTAGTTTTGAAGTTCATGTATTATTATATTAGTAAACATAAAGTTCATGTATCATTAATGATTTTAACCCGCAACTAGAACTGATGAAATCAGGGGAAGGGGAAGGGAACTTATTTGGTGAAGGGCTTAAGTTCTGTTTATTACATGAACTTATTTCTATATATTGGATGCTGTCAAAGGTTTGAAGGATTTATTGTGATTCCATTACTAAGCTATCCAAGATAAATTTTTACTTAGGGATTCAATTGGAGGTCATATGTTGGATGGCATAGACCTAACTATATTACTTCTTTAATAGTCATTCAGCCGCAACTGATATTCTTTTAATATTCATCATCTAGTATTTCACATGTTCCATTTCGTCTTGCAACTTGTGTTACGTATGCTAAACTGAACTCATCTATTTATAAACTCATTATGCTAAATCATTATATGTTCAGATCTTACTAACATAGCTTTCATTTTTTTTCTTCAGCTTAAATCTAATGTGATTTCTTTGTTATGGTAAAATTCAACATACAATGGTCGGTTGATCACAAGGTGATACACAGAAAAATCTACACTCTCAACTCGAAGTCGAAAGTGTTGAAGAAAGAACGGCGGGTGGAAAATGTAGATGAGAGTATCTATACTTTTAGTAGTGTTTATTTAGTTTTGCATTATTTTTTTGAATTAGTTAAATGTAAATGACTTTGGATTGAATACTGTATTTTAAATTATTACAATAAAATATTGATTTTATTTATATTTACCTGTAAATGTGTTGCAAGTGAAATCCAAAAGTATTGCAAATGTTTTAAAATGGGTTGCAATAACAAACCGAAGCAAAACAAAAAGGAGTTGCAAGTACTTTTGAAAGTTCTGCCATTGGTAATATAAGGGCCAGTTTGATATTGCTGTTTGAGCTGCTTTTAAAATAAATTGTTCTCACAAACTTTTATTAGTACTACATATTTTGATTTTGAACAACACATTTTGGTCTTTCATACTAATTAATTAGGAATTGTCTGATTTATTTTTTCCAAATTAAAATCTGTAGCTTTCAAAAACAGCTTGAAAATGGAGTTTTTCAGAAAAGCTGCTGAAAAAGGTGTAAAAATTCATAGCCAAACTAGCCCAGAGTGAGTTGCTTCTGCAAACCCCTGTGTCACAAAAAAAGCACTGCAATTTCCTAAAAAAAGCTGCGGCAAACGGTAGCCAACTGTAACATGAAATGTTTATTGCAAATTCATTAATGTCGCCATAGGATCTTTTAGCAACTTTTTAGACGTTGCAAGAAACAGGCTAAAGTGTTGCATAAGGCATCAATTGCAAGGGAGAAGAACCAACCCTTTTTATGCGAGAATTGTAGCCAGTTCATCTATTGTCACCATTTTGGCACTTAGGCCATGTCCAACTCATGACTCTATATCATCTGCTCTAAACTCTATTTTTACAGTATTTAATCTATTTATATAATTGCTACAGTTTATTCATTCCAACCCATTTACTCCAAATATAAAGTACTGTTGGAATTGTCCTTAAAACACTACATGCCATCTATGGGAATGCAATTCATTATCCTCAAAATAATATATCGTCAGGTTGAAAAGAAAAGTCCAAAAAGAGTTTTCTTGTTAAACTCTTTAGATTGTAAGGGGTAAGAAGAGAAAACGAGTTTGTTTTCTAATTTAATTACTCAACTCAGTTGTCTTTATTATATTTTTTTCATTATTTTTTTATAAAAAAATAGTATATTATATCACATTAGAATCAATAGCAGCTCTAATCTAAGGTGGATAAATTTTCCTACATGTCGAACAATCAGCTGCTCTAACTAATAATTGTGCAGCATGATTTGCAGACCGATTAACATAGACAATTCAAAAACTAATGTAAAGATACTACTGGAGTTAAAATACCGGACGAAAATAACTAACACAAACATACTAAACTTGCTTCAACGCAAGACAAACAAGCCATAAGGCAATACTAACTAAAAAAACAAAATAAAATAAAAAAATAAACGTTGCAACCTATATTTCTTAATCTCAACTAACGATTTCGATCAACAACTGTAAGCGCTTCTGCGTACTCCATAACATCAATCATTAATGCAGATCTAGAATAATCTTGCTTAAAGGAGAAATCTGAGTGTCGATCATAATATTTTTTATGATTTTTTCTAAAGCTTGTTATTATAATTTTCTTAAAAATATTTTCTATTCAATTTTTTTTTAAAAAAACAAAATAGTATCCGTGTAGAATTTAAAGTTCATTAGCACCGCTTAAACTATCATTTACCATTTCCAACGTTGTTCCATCACAATCACAATATTTGACATTTGTTTTGTCTTTTTCCTGCTTGTAACGTATGCTTCTCCACATCTATGTATGAACACAAAAAATTCAATTGACTTTATTTTCTGAAATGGTTGTTCTAGTAATATCATCTGCTATTTTCGGAATTACTGTCCTCAGAAGAAATATACTATAAATGAAGATAAAACAAATCTGAATTAATTTAAAAAAACTAAACTATGATATGCGTTACGCTGTTCACATCACTTGTCCCATGATGGTCTATACCAACAGCATTCATATTTTAATTCATTCATGTCTTAAACGGAACCTTTGCAATATTGTATAGAAATTATTCATAGAGCATTCATCTCTATCTGAATTATTATGTTGTTTTGGGGCGGATATATACCATTGCAACTGCCCGCAAGCAACCTGATAAATACTCTCTCTTTTGTTTGTTTTATGGTTTTACTCATGTTATATTTATTTTATTTTTTTTAATATTTATAAGTATCTTCATTGAGATAATTTTGTTTGGGGCTTAGTAGCAGTTAAGGCTCTCCACCCCTCTCAACAAGTGTATTTGAACCCTGTTTTTCTCCAACTTGTTCAGCCTGCTTAGCCAACTGAACTAACCTTATTGGTGTTTTGATTTTTCTTTCACTTTAGCTCTGTTTATCTTTTTTCTGCCCAAATTTTCTGACTCCAACATTTAATTGAAAAACAACTGGTCAAAATGTAGATGCTTATAAATCAACCACAAAAATGAAAAATCAACTATTATAAAAATCATCAAACACTTCATTATCCAGCTAATGAAGTTAAAATGTTAATATAGAAATGCAAAAACAATCAATACTTGTCTGCTAATATCTATATATTATAATGTAATTAATACATGCTGTATAGACCATGTTCTCTTATACTTATACTTCCTCAGGTTCCAAAAAAACTAGTCATTTTTAGTTATTTTATTTTGATTCCTTTTACTTGTCATTTTAAAATATCATTGTAACTTTTATAATTTCTTCCCTAATTTACCCTTGTATTAATTAGGAAAGATATAGGTATTGATGAAATTATAAAATGGTAATTAAGATGAAAAAAAAGTTTATTAAAGATATATATTAGTCATTTAGTAGAGTATTAAATTTTTATTTGTTTTGATGAAAAGTCTAAAAAGCGATTAGTTTGTGTAACCGGAGGAAATAATAATTAGAAAATTGAGTTTCAGATCGCTAAAACTTTACATAATTATAAATTACTCTTAAAAAGTTCAATTCAATTTAGCTTACAAAGTCCGGAATTAAAGAAATGATATGAGTGCTATATATAGCGCATCTCATTAGCTTCAAACTACACGAAGTTAAGTTGAATAGAATCAATCATCCAAATTCATATTCCAATAAAATGTCTGAGAAAAAACATGTTGCAGTATTTTCCTACCCATTTAGCAGCCATCCAAGACCTCTAATGACTCTTCTTCTCAAAATGGCAAATTCTGCCCCTCAAATCCAATTCTCTTTCTTCGGCACTGAAAAATCCAATTCATCGTTGCTCTCATCTTCAAATCTCAACGGTAAATTACCTCTCAATGTCAAAATCTGCAACATCCAAGACGGTGTATCGATAGATCTCACAACAGTTAAAACACTCAAAAACATTCTCGAGCCAATGGATCAATTCTTCAGCGTTGCCCTAGAGAATTACAGCAAAGGAATCGAAACAGCAGTTGCAGAAACCGGAATCGAAATCACTAGTATAGTTACAGATGCTTTACTGTCTTGGTTTGCCTGTGAAATCGCGGAGAAAATAAACTGTTCTTGGGTTTCGATTATCACCGGCTTACCTTGTTGCTGGTGTTCTTACGTTGATTCTCAAGCCATCTACGGCCGCTTTTCAAAAGATCAAAGCGAAGAAAAACCCGAAAAACTGCTCGATTTTATTCCGGCTTTATCAATGATGAGAGTTAAAGACTTGCCTCATTCAGTACTTTCCGAGGATTATCGAAAATCATTGTTTGGTAATAAACTGCTTCAAATAGGGCAACCCCTTTCGAAAGCTACAGCCGTTGCTGTTAGTTCTTTTCGGGAATTGAATCCCGAGCTTCTAAATATCGAATTCGAATCAAAGTTCAAAACTTTCTTGAATCTGGGGATAATCGCGATGTCCTCAATTGATTCAGATCAAACAGAATGCATTCCCTGGCTCGATAAGCAGAAACACAAATCCGTAGCTTACATAAGCTTTGGAATGTCAGTAATGATACCAGACGAAGAACTAAGAGAATTAGCAGAAGCTCTAGAAGTTAGTAAAATTCCGTTTCTTTGGTCTCTTAAAGATGAGTATAGAGATAAATTGCCATTAGGGTTTATTGAGAGGACAAGTGAGAAAGGGAAGATTGTTTCATGGGCGCCGCAGCTAGCGGTATTAGCCCATGATTCAGTGGCGGTGTTTGTGAGCCATGCGGGTTATAATGCGGTGAGAGAGAGTGTACTGAGCGGTGTGCCGATGATTTGCCGGCCAATGTTTGCCGATCAGATGATGGCGGCGAGGCTTGTGGAGGTTGAGTGGCGAATTGGTGCGGCGGTTGAAGGTGGAGTTATTAGTAAAAATGGGTTGTTGAAGAATTTGGAATTGTTTTTGCCGGGTGATAATGACAAGGGAAAGAAGATGAGGGAAAATGTTGAAAAATTGAAAAATGTTGTGTTAATGGCTGGCCAAAATGGTGGAAGTGCTGCTAGGGATTTCAATAGGTTGATGGAGATCATACCCATGGGTTGATTTTTTTTTTTTAATTTCTATAGATTATAATTAAGTTAAAACAAGTTGAAGGTTCATAATTAAATCTCTACTAGAATTTTGGTACTTGGTTTTGTCATTATATTTAATAAATCATAGAGATCTTTTGTAAGAAACTTGTTATATTTTGCAATGAAATTCATTCATTTCAATCAATAATATGATGAATTTGGATTCTCGAAAGTTAGAAGTTGATAAATTAAGTTATACATTTCGGTTAATAATAACCATCCACTTGGTTTTATTGGTTGGGATTCAGTTTTAGTAGTATGTGAGGTCCAACAGTATAATTAAATCTAAACCATTAAAACTCAATAGATGATTGAGATTAATCGAAATGTACAAGTTTACCACCTCTCAACTTTAGAGACTCCATATTATATAAAAAAAACTATAGAGAATCCAAATCGATGACAACCTCTTTATAGATGAACAGCTAGGAAGCACGGAAACTTCTAGACACTAACGTTTCCCGTTTTCGTTTCCCTCTCGAAAACTTGAAATCATGTTATTTCTCGCGTTTCTAGTGTGCATTTTTGAAAATTGGAAACGTTTCCTTTCCCGTTTCTGTGCTACATAAATGAACAGTAATAGTTGTAATTATAAAAGTTAGGCCACAGCTGAAGAGGATGAATTGTGACATGTCCATTGACTAGTATGTGTCCATACATTAATGTGTAGAGAAGTATACGTTTGCAGCTCGAAAAATGCAAAACAACTATCGATTATTGTGTTTGTGATGTAACAATGTGGAAAATGGTAGATGATAGTTCAAAAACGGTGCTAATGAACTTTAATATCTTCATTGAAACTTAATGTTTTTAATGAACTAAGGTATTTTGATTAAAATAATTTTGTTCGGTTTTTAGTTATATTTAAGATTCATAACATTTGCCTACACTGTATATACACATATTCAATATCTTCAATGGCTTCTAAAAGGGTAGGAAAGCACCAAATCGAGCAGACTTAAATACTTCATTAGGTATAGTGGCAGTGTTAGAACCCCAAATGGAGTGGAGTTCTTCGGCCACTGGACTTAAATTCCTCCGATCAATGACCGTGTAAATTTCGGCCGATGAAATAAATCAAAATAATAAATAAAAAATGTTGTCTTAAAATTCAGTTCTAATAAAATGAAAATACATAATTCCTCCGTCTTTTTAAAATCGGCATTCTAGCCTAAAATAGAATTATCAAAATACTTGTCATTTACACTTTTTTAGGTATTTTTTTTCATATTTCTTCCAACTATATCTTTAGTATTAATTGCACTTAGGTTGAAAAATTAAGGCATTAATTTGAGATTTAAGGGTAAACTTGTATTTTCATCTCATTAATAAATGAATTTATTAAAAAGCCAGAAGACAAGTAAAAAAATTTAAAGGGAGTAATAATTACAATAGCATTAATTAAAAAAAAAGAGTAAGATAAAACATTTTTTCTCTAGTAAAAGGGTAGGAACCTTTGAATTTAATATGGTTTTCAGACTCGAATCTGTCACGGAATCGATGAAGGCAATGGGTATGAATTTAAGGTTCAACGCTTAATTCAGCCGTCCAACTGGGTTTTAAAAACCTATTAAAATATTAATATGTTTTATAATTCATTATCAAATATATAATATAAATTGTATTTCTTTAATTATTGGTTGGTATAAATATATTATTAAAATATATTAATTGGATGACTAATGACAATAATAAATGTTATAACTCATGGTTTTTCACTCTCTCATGTGCCTATAAATTAAGGTGATATTTGTGATAAAAATAAGGAAGTTCGATCATAATTTAAATTTGCTGTCCCCATTTATATCCCTCATTCATATTTTATCATATATAAAAAATTAAAATTAAAAAATTAATTAAGAATAAATAACACATGACAAAATCTGAATAGGGGACATGAAAGAGAACATACAAATGGGGACAACAGATTTGAATCCCATACATATTTCTCTCGTACTCAACTTTTGTGGATGTTCTTATATTGATATTTTTTTATAAATTTATATTATTTACAACACCTTATTAGCACGATCGCGATGAGAAAGTGTGTTAAGAATAAATATAAACAGGGTCTAGAAGGCCTTAGCTTGTATGACTCGTTTTAAAACCGTGAGGTTGGCCGTAAACGTCGCCAAAGTAGTGTTATCAAAACCGTATCGGGTGTCAAATCATTGGAGTAAATGGTACATGGTATTACTGGGTATCATCTGTATAATATGTGGTATAACCTGTTTTTTATTTTTAAAACAATATATATTATTTAGGGTTTTAATGGCTATTGCAACGCTTTCTGTGTTTTTTGTAACGCTACTACGTGTTGCTACTAGGGTTTTGGAAAAGAATATATATTACTTCGGGGTTTTCAGTAGCTATTGCAACGCTTTTGGCTTTTTGCAGCACTTTTACTTGTTGTCAAGGGTGTTTAAGGTAAATCAACCGGTTCGCTGGTTTAATGGTTTTTTCTGATTCAACCCAATTTTTCCAAATCCTTTTACTAAAACCATTTTTTAATTAATTAATACCGTAACCGATTTACGGTGAAATCAATTAAATCGAACGATACAATACGATTTTGATACCAATGCCCTAAATTGTTCAAACTATTTAATTCACTTTTAGTTGTCGTAACTTAAAAATATTTAATTATAGTTATAAATTATAATAAAAGATAAAAAAATATAAAGATGAGAAGTTTATTCAAACATGATGAAGTATTCATTCCAACAATAATTTTATTATATAGGTAAAAATAGACAATTGCTTAAAAAAATTGTTCTAGATTATAGTTTCACTATTTTATGTTTCTTATATGATGTGGCATAATAAATATTAGACATTATCTATTTGATCTTTTACATGTAGATAATCAAATTGATTACCAACTCATCAAATAAACTAAAATTTTAATATTTAACCTTGAAACAAACTTGTAATTGAGTACTTTTTATTATTTAATTACATAATTCTAAATAAAATAGACAATCTAGTGTGACTCTCTTTTTATAAATATTTTCTATTTTTAAAATTATTAATTTATCATTAATATAAAATTCTATTTCACATATTATATAATTATAAAATCCAAAATATATTAAAAATATTAAATTATAATAAAATATAAAAAAAATATAAAGATGAAAAGTTTATTCAAACATAATAAAGTAAGACACGCACCCACGTGGCCCTTCCCCTTCCACATTTTCTTCTCTGACATTACCAAAGTACTCTTCTTCTTCTCTCTTTTCAAAACCTAATTTAAACACTTCATCTTCTTACACACACAAGTTAAGTTAGCATCAACCATGGCAGCTTAGATTTTTTCTGATTTTTTTCTGATCTATTATCTCTTTTTGATGAAAAAAAGGGGTCAACTGAAAAAATAAGGCTAACACAATATGAGGGAAAAAATTTAGCGGTTAAATTAGCAGTTAAAAATTAGTGTGTAGTAAAGAGTAAGGGGAGAATGGATCTAGATGGAGGTAAAAAAGCCTACCAAATGAGCGAATGAATTGAATCAAGCTCTAGCCTACTGCATAATTTTCCTTAAACATCCTTGACCCGAAACAAGCCATCAGTGACAGATTTCCACACATAAACTTCATGACTCGTAGACAGCCTCGAAACCTTTGCAATATCATCTTGAATTCCCGTCGGCAGCCCTTCAACCGAGTGCCAGTTCCCATCATCAAGAAAATCAGCTATGTTACCCGAAACTTCTTTTCGTTGCACAAGATCCAAATTCAGTTTAGTAACTAAAGGCTGCCCTAACCAATTATCAAACCAAAAATTAACTTTGTTACCATTAGCAATAAGTCAAAAAGAGTTCATGTGAAAATAATCAAAATTGGACTTTTTTTACTTAAAATTACCTAGTGAGAGGGAAAAGGCAAGCGGAGATTTTACACCCCACCGCCTTTAAAAAACCTCCCCTAGGCTAGTATTATTAAAGAAAAGAAAAAATACAGAAAAATAAAGAAAGTCAAACAACCATTATGGCATAACATAAAAAATTATCTACGAAGGTGAACTTCTGTGGAGGTTTGCGCTCTCGATTAACACAAAATTGGACTTAAGGGAACTTCAAATCGGAGACGTAATGGGCAAAAGAAGCGCATCACCATTGTCACTCAAAAACTGATTTTTTTTATCACCGTCATAACCCATGAATCCTCCTTCAACATCTCGAAATTTAGCTTGCAAAGAAGCGCCTCATTAAACTTCCTTAAGGCTTTTAATTCCTAATCCCCCGCAATCAATAGGCTTGCAACAATTTTTCCATGGCACCGTAATAACAAGCTGGCGCTTAATAAGCGAACCTTTCCAAACAAAATTACGAATAACACGCTCCATTTCCTTCAAAAGATTAGTAGGCCAACGAAAAATGGAAAAAGAATGTATAAAAGAACTCTGAATCACAGAGTTAACAAGGCATACCCGTCCCGCCACTGAAAGAGAAGAGCCACGCAAACCTGAAAATTTCCCAAGTATTTTGTCTGCAATATTCGGCCTAAGAACCGTAGACCGGGGGATACCACGAGATAATGGAACACCAAGGCATGAAAAAGGTTTGTCCAAAGTCCGAACTCCCAATAAAGAAGAATGATTACGAGTCCTAGCCTGACTAACCCCTTTGCCAAAGAAACAGAAGATTTACTCCAATTAACCACTTGCCCTCAAATTCCCGCATAATCATTGAATAAATCTCTTAACAGTTTTCAAATTCCTCTGCGTAGCCTTTCCAAATATATTATGCAATTGTTTACTTGTATAATAAAATTTAAAACAATTGTTGATGTGGAAATAACAACAAAAATTACTGAAAATTCTCCCAACACCAAATGGCTTATTATAATGATATACTAAAAAATTCCTAATAAACAATAATAATATAATAATCACTATCATCTACGGAAACTCCCCAACACAACATAATTATTCAGATAGAGATTAATGCTCTATGATTAATTCTATACAATATTGCAAAGATTCCGTTTAAGACATGAATTAATTACTATATGAATACTGTTTGTTTATTCCATAATGGGTGCAACGTAACGCATATCATAGTTTTTTAAAGGGCTAATGCATTACGAATTCCCTAAATTTGTCCCTAATCGTCCTTCGCCCCTTGAACTTTCAAAAGTTCCGCTTGCCCTCCTGAACTATTCTAAAGTCCCTTTCGCTCCCTGAACTTGTCCAAAGTGTACCTCATAGCCCAATTCGGCTGACGTGGCATGTCATTTGGCAATGTTGAAAAGTCAATGCCATGTCAGCCAAAAGGAGTCATGGGGTGCAATTTAGACAAGTCCAGGGAGGAGAGTGGAACTTTTCAACATTGCCAAATGACTTAGACAAGTCCAGGGAGGAGAGTGGAACTTTAGAAAGTTCAAGGGGGCGAGAGCGAATTAGAGACAAGTCCGGGGGCTCATGATGCATTCAGAGCCTTTTTTAAACTAATTCAGATTTTTTCTCTCATCATTTTTAGTATATTTCTCCCGAGGCCTAATGCATCCGGATCCCCCTGAACTTGTCCCTAATAGCCTCTCGTGCGCTTGAACTTTCAAAGGTTCGTGTCGCCGCATGGACTTTAACAAAGTGCCTCTTGTCCCCCTCATTTTGCAAAAGGGCAAATTTTATACAGGACCAGGTATTTAATACCCCTCCCGTTAGATGTTTGACATGTATGCAGTTTTTATTATTATAATATATAAACTGCATATGTGTCAAACATCCAACGGGAGGAGCATTAAATACCCGGTCCCGTATAAAAAAACCCGCAAAAGATGCACCATTAACCGCTTAAAGCTGACCTGGCATGACATGTGGCAAAATATGAAAAGTCAAGCGAGTTATAAGTTTTTTGTAAGAATAAAAAATGAAAAAACTAAAAGGAAATGATAGAAACTTCCTCGTCTTCTCCGACGGTCTTTAACGGCGGCGGTGCCGGGGACTTACTCTCTCGGTCGAATCTTTGCATACATACTCCGAATCCATTTCATCTCAACATCAAATTTGATTTTATCATGATTCAATTCAAACTTCAAAATCCCTAACCCAAACAAACACAGATAGTGATTTTGACATTTTTTTTTGTTTAGACCTGGGAATAGAATAGTTTAGATTTGGATTTAAAGCAATTGATGTTGTTGAAGATGCTGAGTTCTGGGATTCCATTTTCACCGCCGACTTCCTATCATTGCGTCTTCTTGACCAACTATGGATTCCTCCCAGCAGCACTTCCTTAATAATCTCTCTTAATCGATTCCTCTTTGTGCTCCCAGCAGCGCCCCAAGTGTTGGAATTAAAACACTCAAATGAACAACTTTTATTAAACTCAAAAATATTATAAGAACACTCTCACTCAAAATATAAAACTACAACTCACTCTTTTACTTCTTTTCTCTCTAAAGAAGTTCTTATTTTTGTTGATGAAAAACAACTAAAGAACTCACCTATTTATAAGTGAATTATACAACCCCCAACTCAACACCCACAATTAATAACCACAACTCTTAACTAACACAATTACTTACCACCGCCTCTAACTAATACAATTAATAGCCAACTTATTTAGTTAATTTAATGGCCTCCAAATTGGTTGTAGTTAATAGCTTCCAATTTGGTTATCACACACAAAAATCTACATACTTAAAATACCTAAATAAATTTACTATATTTTGGATTTGTGGGCTTAGACTCCAATTGATTGGATTTGGATTTTGGGTTTCCATTGATATGGATCAAGTTTATAATCCAACAACCCCCCCTTAAACTTGATCTTGTCATTCCTAGTGAGCTTCTCAATCTGATGTAGTTTTCGCTTGTGAGCGGCTTAGTGAATATATCCGTAATTTGATCTTGTGTCTTCACGTATTCAACTTGTACTTCCTTTCTTGCAACACACTCTCTTATGTAATGGTAGCAGATGTCGATGTATTTGCTTCGATCATGGAATACAGGATTCTTTGCTAAGGCAATGGCTGACTTATTTCAACACGGATCTCAGTCGGCTCCTCTTGCATTAACCCAATCTCCTTCAATAAATTTCTAAGCCAAATTGCATGACAGACGCACGAGGTTGCTGCAGCATATTCTGCTTCACATGTGGACAAAGTTACAATTGGTTGTTTCTTTGACATCCATGTGAAAGCAGTGTCTCCCATGAAAATCACGAATCCACTAGTGCTTCTTCGGTTATCTACGTCTCCACCCCAATCGCTATCGCTATATCCAACAAGCTTGTAATCATTAGATAACGAATAAAACAAGCTAAAGTCAGCTGTACCTTTCAAATAGCGAAGAATTCTCTTAGCGACTTTGAAATGGGTGGTTGTTGGTGACTCCATATAGCGGCTTACTAATCCGACTGCATGAAGGATATCTGGCCTCATGCATGTAAGATAGCGTAGACTTCCAACCAAACTTTTGAAAAATGTTAGATCTACACTTTCCCCTTCTTCATGTTTGGACATCTTAATCCCGTACTCCATCGGTGTGCTTAACGGCTTGCAGTTATCCATCTTGAACTTTTTCAAGATCTCCTTCGTATAGCTTTCTTGTGAAATTAAAATTCCATCTATTTGTTGCTTTACTTCTATGCCGAGGTAATACGCCATTAGCCCCATGTATTTCATCTCGAACTCCTTCGTCCTCACTTTTTTGAATTCATCAAACATTCTTTGATTGCTTCCAGTGAAGATCAAATCATCCATGTAGAGGCACACAATCAAAATATCTCCATCTTTGATCTTGATGTACAAAGCGTGCTCATAGGGACATTTGTTGAAGCCATTTTCTTAGAAGTACTTGTCGATTCTACTATTCCATGCCCTTGGTGCTTGTTTTAGCCCATAAAGAGCCTTCTTTAACTTCAACACCTTGCCTTCATGGCCTTTTGCTTCGTAGCCTGGTGGTTGTTGAATGTAGACTTCCTCTTCAAGAACTCCATTTAGGAAGCCCGATTTTACATCCATTTGATGAATCCTCCATTTGTTTTGAGCCGCCAAAGATATGATTAGTCTAACAGTTTCCAATCGAGCAACTGGAGTGAACACCTCATCGTAGTCGATTCCAGCCTTTTGGCAGTAGCCTTTTGCAAGAAGCCTCGCCTTATGTCTTTCGATCTCTCCCTTGGCATTTCGCTTTGTTTTGTACACCCATTTAACACCTATTGCCTTGTGTCCTTTGGGAAGTGAAGTGAGTTCCCATGTGTCATTCTTCTCAATGGCCTTGATTTCTTCGTCCATTGCATCTCTCCATTGTTTCTGTAGTGCAGCTTCTTGAAATGTCACCGACTCACAATCAACAAATAGACAGAATAATTTAAGATTGTCTAATTGTTCAGTCACCTCATAGAGTTCTCGAAGACTTCTCGTACGATGCACTTCTCTTTCATCTTCAATCTCACTTGAGGATGGAGAATGCGATGATGATGACCCATCTCCATGAGTAGGAAAATTTGGTGGAGTTGTGAGGCCTTGTTGAAGTTGTCTTGGATGCTCAAGCATTGTCTGCTCATCTTCCTCGAATGGGAAAAAATTAAAGTCCTCCGTTTGAGAATTAAAGTTCCATTCGCCTTCTTCATCAAATATCACATCTCAACTGATAAAAAACTTCTTGCCATTCGGATTGTATAGCCTGTAGCCTTTTGAGCTTGAGTCATAACCGATGAAAATAAAACTTTTGCTTTTATCATCAACCTTGGTTCGATTCTCATCTGGTACATGAACATGAGCTACGCTCCCAAAGACTCGAAGGTGGGAAATTCTGGGCTTTCTTCCGCTCCATGCCTCTTATGGTGTCTTTCCCCATACACTTCTTATAGGAAAATGATTTGACAGGTAGACTACACATGCCACCGCTTCTGTCCAAAACTCCTTGGGTAGTTTCTTGCTTTTGAGCATACTTCGTGCTATGTCGAGGAGTGTTCTGTTCTTCCTTTCCGCCACACCATTTTGTTGGGGGGATCTAGGGACTGTTAGGGGGCGACGGATTCCATGTGCTTCACAAAACTTATTGAATGCCTTGGACGTGAATTCTCCTCCTTGATCTGATCTCATGGCTTTGATTTTATGACCACTCTCCTTTTCGATGGCTACTTTGAACTTCTTGAATACTTCGAAGACTTTTGATTTTTGTTGTAAGAAGTACACCCATGTTTTTCTTGAAAAATCATCAATGAAGAGGAGGAAGTAATTTTTATTACCGAAAGAACTTGGCTTAAAAGGACCGCACACGTCTGTGTGGATGAGCTCGAGCGGCTTCTTGGCTCTAGAATCTGACTCCTTTGGAAAGCTTATCCTGAATTGCTTCCCTTGTAAACATCCTTCGCATAATTGATCAGGATTGTTGATACATGGTAAGCCTCTAACCATTCCTTTCTTTGATAGTAGCTCCAATCCTCCGAAGTTGAGATGACCAAATCGAAGATGCCATATCCACGATGCGTCTTTATAACACGCCTTCAAACACTTTGCAACATCATTCTGAATGTTCAAAGGAAACATTCTATTCTTTGACATTTGCACTTTGGCAATTAGATCTCCTTTGCCATCTCTTATGAAAAGACTACAATTTTTCATATGAATATCATAACCTTTTTCTAAGAGCTGGCCCAGACTTAGAATGTTGCATTTCATATTACGCACATAGTAGACATTTGAGATTAACTGGTGGCTACCATCTTTTGCCCAAAAAAGTATGTTACCTTTTCCTTTCACCGATATTTTGCTGTCATCTCCAAAAGAGACGTTGCCACTTACTTCTTCAGTGAGCTCCACGAATAAACTTCTTTTGCCACACATGTGATTGCTTACACTGGTGTTGAGATACCATGTGTTCTCTTGATGATCATTGCTGTTGTTGTATGCAAGAACGTTTCTTTCTCTTCGGTTTTCTCTTCTACAAAGTTGGCCTTCTCCTCGACCTTACTGCTAGGGGATCTACATTCTGAAGCGTAATGTCCAAGCTTTTGACAATTATAGCATTGGACTTGAGATTTATCATACCATGAGTTTGGGTTGCTCTTCTACGACCTTATATAGAGCTTTCTACCTTCTTATAGTTATTGTTGGAATTATTGTTGTTGTGATTCCAACTTCATCCACGACCGCCACCTCATCTGCAACCTTGACCTCGGCCTCTGCCTCTGCCTCTGCTATGTTGGTCTCTACTATTGCCATGGCTTTCACTCGTATCCTTGAGTTGTAGTTTGAGGAGTTGCTCAGTGATCCCTTGCATCTTCTTGTGCTTTTCTTCATAAGCTTGTAGTGATCCTTGGAGTTCCTCGATCGTCATCTCTTCCAAGTCTTTTGTTTCTTCAATCGTCACTATGATGTGCTCAAATTTGGGATCCAACGAGCGGAGTATCTTCTCTATTATTCTTACATCTTCTAACTTCTCACTGTTTCTTTTCAATTGATTAGAAACAGCTACTACTCTGGAAAAGTATACGGAGATAGACTCGGATGGTTTCATGTGCAAGGATTCAAACTCACCTCTTAGTGTTTGGAGACAGACCTTCTTCACCTTTTCGACTCCTTTGTAAGAGGTTTGTAGCTTGTCCTATGCTTGCTTGGAGAAAGTTGCACTTGAAATCTTTTCAAAACCATCATCATCTAATGCTTGATAGATGAGGAAGAGAGCTTTCTTGTCTCTCTTTCGGGAATCCTTCAAAGTTGTATCTTGATCTGGTGTGAGAGAGGCTTCATTTTCGGGCTCCTTGAAACCTTTCTCTACGATATCCCAAACATCATGCGCACCCAGAAGAGCCTTCATCTTGATACTCCAATTGTCATAGTTGTTGTTGTTGAGTGTTGGAACTTGAAACGATGCCACGCTATCCGTCATCTTACTCAAATAGCTTTTCTAGACCTACAGGGGCTGTTGCGACACTTTCTGGAATCGTTTACTGGACGTATTGCAACGCTTTTGGCAGTCTACTGCGACACGTTCTGGGCTTTTTAGCTATTGCAACGCCTGGGCAGTTTCAACTCGATTTTTCCGCACTCGGAAAAAAAATTCTTTTCGGGAGGAGGACTCGAGGTCTCAACCTAGCTCTGGCACCACTTTGTTGGAATTAAAACACTCAAATGAACAACTTTTATCAAACTCAAAAATATTACAAGAACACTCTCACTCAAAATACAAAACTACAACTCACTCTTTTACTTCTTTTCTCTCTAAAGAAGTTCTTATTTTTGTTGATGAAAAACAACTAAAGAACTCACCTATTTATAGGTGAATTATACAACTCCCAACTCCCAACTCCCACAATTAATACCCACAACTCTTAACTAACATAATTACTTACCACCACCTTCAACTAATACAATTAATAGCCAACTTATTTAGTTAATTTGATGACATCCAAATTGGTTGTAGTTAATAGCCTCCAATTTGGTTATCACACACAAAAATCTACATACTTAAAATACCTAAATAAATTTACTACATTTTAGATTTGTGGGCTTGGACTCCAATTGATTGGATTTGGATTTTGGGTTTCCATTGATATGGATCAAGTTTATAATCCAACACCAACAACGTCTTCTCGACTCGGACTTTAATTGAGCCGAACAAGCAACAAGCAAGAGATATACTAATCCAGATTCTCTCTTAACCAAGGCTGTTTTCCAGGTTTCTTAATCCTCTCTTTTCATTTTTTCGTCGTTTTGTTTAAATTTATGAATCGCAGTTGTATGGTCGTTGTCTGATTTGCAATTGCAAGAAAAGTGTTTATTGTTTTCGCATACTGTCCCTTAATTTTGCGATGAATCTAATTTCGATGTACTCTTGCTTAGATGATGTATGGAGGAGTTAGGGTTTCAGAACCCTTTGCTTTGTGAGTATATATTGTCTTTGAAATCATTGCTGGTGTTTTGACTTAGAGACTGGGAGCTACTGTCCCCCTTATTAATTTTGCTCTTTTGTTTTGTTGTTTGGTCTCTGTGTATTCGTTGAGACTCCTTATTCTGTTCCCTTTAATTTCCTTATTCACAAAAAAATATATTGTCTTTGAAATCAATACTATAAGGTTGATGAAGGGATGAATGCAAATCAACAGAGGTTGAAGCGAGTTTGAATATCGAATTATGGTTTTTGAAAGAAATGAATATACAATTTGAATTGGAATTCAAGGTTGAAGATGGTCTTTTTGGAAGAACTGATTTTTTTAAGTAAACATTTTTAAAGAATTAATCGTATAGGGACCTTATTGCAACTTTTCCAAGGATTTAGTTGTAATATTTTATTGTGTATGCCATGTGGCAGCTTGCAATTCGTTTGACTTTTCTCATTTTTTTACAGCTCTTGGCGCGCGTGTAATTCACACTCCGATGTGCAACTGATTTAGTTACGTATAGGGGTCTAATCAGTGCACTTTAAAAACTTTCGGGGGGGCGAGAGACACTTCATTAAAGTTCAGGGGGGCGAGAGGAAAACTTGAAAGTTGAGGGAGGTAAGGGCTATTAGGAATAAGTTCAAGGGGTCTGAATGTATTAAGCCTGATTCGAAAGACACTAATTCCGAAAATAGCATATTCTATTCCTACAACAACCATTTCAGAAAATAAAGTCAATTGAATTGTTTGTGTATGAACATACGTTAGCAGCAGGAAATGTGTACAAATATCAAATATTGTGATTATGATGTAACAATGTTGGAAATGGTAAACGATAGTTTAAGCGGTCCTAATAACTATTGTTTTTTACTTTCTCTGATTTTTTAGCTAGTTATTTTAGAGTTTTTATCAAAGGCAATGAAACATTTATTATATCATATAACTGACTAATTTAGTCTTAATATTTTATAAATAATTTCTCTTTCTTCATAATTATTCACTTATAATTTTATTAATACTTAATTTCTTTTCTAATTAATACAAGGATTTAGAAAAAAAATGATGAGAGTCACATTGATAATTGAAAATGATAAATAAAAAGAACCACTATCAAAATCTTAAAATGACTAGTAAAAAATACCGGAGGAAGTAATAAACTACAACTACATTGGTTAAAATGATTTTTGTTTTGTTTTCGGTTATAGTTAAAATTTATTACTACTATGTAATAAGAGACAAACCTGAGTTTTGCGCATATTAAACACGTGTTTTTAACTGAGCTAGACTTTATACATGTACACGAACTTATATAATTAATGAACTACATACACTGATTTTATCTAAAGCATATCGCTTGTATCCAGAAATAATAATCACACTTTATAAATTATTTATAAATTTATCATTAAGTCAAACTATTTATAAATATACATTCCCTTCATTTCTATTTACATACCATGCCATCCACTTGTTTCTCCTTTTTTTCTTTTGATTTTTTTCTTATTTTTCATTTATCTCCCAAACCCTTTATTTTTTCAACATGCCGCTTTACAATTTTTTGTTCGTCTTATTTTTATCTTCGAAATGAAATCCACTCTGACATTTTCGAATTTTTTGAACTAATAGATATCTAATAGATGTCCAATAGACATGTGATAGAAGTCTGATAGACATATGGTAGATATTAGTTTTTGATGGTTTTTATTTGGAATCGTTATGTTAGTTTGTGCAATAGAGATCAAAAGAGAAAGTACAGTGTACAAATCAAAAGAGAAAAAAAGCTAATGAAAAAAATAGATTCCACATATCTACCAGACTTCTACTACATGTCTATCAGACTTCTATAACATGTCTACCAGACATACACCACATGTCTATCAGTTGAAAAGGTTTGAAAAAATCACAGTCGATGTCATTTCAAAGATAAAAAAGAGACGAACAAAAAACTCTAAAGCGACATGTCGAAAAAATGAACGGTTTGAAAGATAAATGCAAAATAAAGTAAAGAAATTAAAAAAACCCATGAACATTGTAGCAATAGAGGGGGAACATATATGTGGAAATTTTTTATCTTTTGCTCCAAATTATTTTATGAAAAGGGGTATTTTTTATAAGAGCTCCTTAAAAAATAAACTTGTTTTATCTTCCTTCTCCCTAAAATCTAAAGAGATAAAGAAGAAAAATCTTTTTGGACTTTTCTTTTCAACGTGACAACATATTTTTTTTAAAAGGTACATTCATAAAGTGGGTAGGGAGTTATGGGTTCAAACCAGAGCTCCTATATAAAACTCATGGTTAAAAAAATTAATCCTGACGATATATTCTTTTGAGGATAATGAATTGGATTCACAATGCCATATATGGCATGTAGCATCCCGAACAAGTATTGCTTTAAGTGCCAAAAGAGTACAATAGATGAACTGGCAACACTTTTTGAGTCCCTGGCAATAGATGCCTTAGGCAACACTTATCCTGTTTCTTGCAACACGTTTAAGGTTGCTAAAAGGGCCTACGGCTAGGCTTTTACACCGAGAGGCATATCGTCGTGGAGTTGCAATAAACATTTCACCTTTATGGTTGACAGCAGTTTTCTATAAAATGCAACTTTTTTAGGAACTTGCAACGCTTTGTTGTCACAAATTGGTTTGTAGTAGCAACGCTTTTACACAATTGCAATCACTTTTGTTACACTTATATTATCAATGGCAGCACTTTCAAAAGCGCTTGAACTCCTCCTTTCGCTTCGGTTTGTTATTGCTACTATTTTAGAATATGCAACGCATTGCAACTCAATATAAATAAAATTAATATTTTACTGTAATAATTTAAAATACAATATTCAATCCAAAGTGATTTACATTTAACAATTTAAATAATTTATAGTACAAAAAAACAAAACAAAACAAAAATAAACACTACTAAAAGTATACATGCATATAAAGTGTTTTTCATATACATTTTGCACACGTCGTTCTTTCTTCTACACTTTCAACTTCAAGTTTAGAGTGTAGATTTTTTTGCACATCACCTTTTACATAAGTGACCATTGTATATTGAATTTCACTGTAACAAAGAAATCACATTAGATTTAAGGTGAAGAAAAAAATTTAAGGCTATGTTAGTAAGATCTGAACATAATGAGTTTATAAATAGATCAGTTCATTTTAGCATAATATAGTAACACAAGTTGCAAGATGAAAAGGAACACGTGATATACTAACATTTGAGCCCCTGAAGACTTGGTGCCCTGAGCGATCATATGTTGGATGTCATATATATCACATTTTTTTCCATATGTATAACTAGCTATGCCTGAATATGTTTAGATTGTTCCACTCTTGTTCATTAATTAAGATTTCTAGCGTATCAAGAGGGTTTTACTATATACTGACATAATGTTTCATTAGTGCTCTGCTACAGATTCAAGTCTTGCTAAGATTTTATTTCAATGAACTACATTTGAAATTGATTTTGGCACTCTAACTATCATCTTTTACTTTCAATTGACATAAACATGTTTATTGATTTTTTATTATGAGACTAGCAAGTGTATTCTAACTGCTGGTTATAGTGGGTCGTGGACCATGTTCTTTTCAACTTCTGAAAAGCTGAGCTGAATTGAATTGAATTGAACTTATTTCAGTGTAAATTTATAACTATGCATAGCTGAACTGAACTACATTGAATTGTAGTCCAAGAGAACAAGCCCTTGGATAGGGAATTTTAGTGGTGGAATACAAGTGTTGTGGAAGAATAAAAATCATACCATTTGCTAGATAGGAGTTGATTTTTTCCTTAGTTTTAAATTCATATCTTCATAGTTTTGATATATATATATATATATATATATATAAGTAATTGGATATGAGAACATGAAAAACGTTTCGCCCAGTGGTAAGGACGTTAGCAAGCCTTCTTCCTTGTGCGCCTAGGTTTGATCCCTAGAGGACCCTCTTTCTTAATCTCCTTTTTCCTTATTTTTCCTTGAAAAAATTGTTCCATTTGATAATAATACAATACATATATTTTTTTTGAAAATATTTCAAAACACATTTTATTTTGTTTTCAATCTTATAAAGTCTTTAATACAAAAATTAAAGATACATTTTAATTAGTTTATTAAATAAAAGGTTCTTTATTTAATATCACAAGGTGACTATATTATCATTTAGATATAATTTTATTATTAAAAAATTAGATAGTCTTTAATTATCTTTTACTAGTTTTATCTCACAAATCTAATAAAAAGAATTAACAAGAAGTTTAAGTATTTATTATTTACAATTTTTTTTATGAAAGATTGAGGTCAACTAAAAAATAAGGCTAAATCAGGGGAAAAAATTGGTTGTTTAAGAAGTATGAAGTAAGGTGAGTATGGCTAAAGTGGCTACTACACTTACAAAACTCAACCAATCGAGGCGGGAGTTAATGGTCATAACCACCATACCAACATTTACTCGATCCAAACTCAAAAACCTACATATTCCCCAACTAATCCTTATTATTTTACAATTAACCGGTAATGATTTAACAACTTTTTGAGTATTTTTTCGATGTGATAAATAAAATAGTCTTCATTTAACATGACAACATGACTATATTATCATTTTCATATTAACAAGGAAGTTTAAGTATTTATTACTTTACAATTAATTAGTAATGATTTGGCATTAACTTTTTAAGTATTTTTTCACCGTGACACTTTTTCTTCTTTCTTGTTCCAATGAATCAAAAAATCTGGTAGCTAAATAGTTTGATTGATTCAATATATATTTTCAAGTTTCTAATATGATATTTCAATTAAATTCATTGTAATATTATATCTTTAAAAAATATCAACAATCAATAAAATCGAGAATGTGATTTTAGATAATTTTTTTGTGAAAAATCGATCTTGCAATTTGCTTCAAAAAATATTCAGATAACTAAAATTTCAAATGATAGCATCGTAATCGAAAAATATGTATATACCAAAGTTTAATAATTTTTTCATGTTTATTAGTGAAATAAAAATTTTGTTGGTAAACATTTTTAAAAATGATTTCAATCTACAGGAGCCTCTATTTTCATTTTTTAATCGGAGCCCAAAAATATCTAAAACGCCTTGTTAGACAGCTAACATCTTAGTAATAGAATCAGAATAAAGGTTACGTTCAAGTTCCCCATTCTGACCAGCAACTCGAATTTAATTAACGGAGTTGGTCACCTTATATACATCTCAGACCAGTGAATAAATCCTTATATATCTTCGACATTTAAAAAATTCGACTAATGCCCTTTGTCTTCTTCGAGCATCAATGGCCATGGCTTTATAGTACCTTCTTAATTAATCTTTAATTAACTAACCCTTTCTTAATTACTTTTCTTTTCTTATTTCATAGTGCAGAAACTATTAAGCAAATTAATTTAAATTTGTTGATTCTATCAATCACATGGAGATGATGATGTTTGCACATGTGATTGCGATTTTCAGAACCCGCAATTCCAGCAGCCACATGTTGGAATTACCAATAAAGTGTATCCATTTATCTGAATGCCACGTGTCAAATTTTACTTGGTTAGACCTTTTAAAGATTTCATTTATTTTATTTTTCTCTTCAAGCTGAAGTTATCACGTGACAATAAGAGGTCAAACTGATGCCAAGTTCATGGGCCAAGAGAAAATTTGAATAGTTTTAGAGGCCGTATACCGTTTGATCAAGTTGTGGTAATTGTTGTATTTGGTCAAAACTAATCAATTAATACAATGTGATTTGTAAGATTTTATATTAAACATCTGACTTTTTACACTTTCATGTAATTTGAGGGTTGAGAATTTATTATGGAGTAATTAATTAGAGTGAGAAAATAATTAATTAAATGTTAATAAATTCTCGAATGTTGGATTAGAGAAGGGTGTAAAAAGCCAGGTATTTAATATAAATTCCCGTGATTTAGGCAGAAAATTAAGTAAATCTTACCCCATGTAGCTCAGTTAGAAAAGTAAGCTCAGTAAGTTGGGGGAGATTCAAGTCGAATTCCACTGAATACACTTACAAGGAGGGGATGAAGAGCCTAAGTCCCGAACAAAAATATCTCAATGAAGATAGTTTTAAATATTAAAAAAAATGTATGATCGTTAATTCTGTAGTTCGTTAATTCTGTAGTTGATTCCATAGTTCAAAATGTTTTTCTGGATCCATAACCTGAATCTATAGAAATTACAATTAAAAAGAAAAAGAAAATCAAATCAACCCATAGCAATGATCTCCATCAGCCTATTGAAATCTGTAGTAGCACTTCCACCATTCTCGTTAGCCATTGACACAACGTTTTTCAACTTTTCAACATTTCCCCTCATCTTCTTCCCCTCTTCATTATCACCCGGAAAAAACAATTCCAAATCCTTCAACAACCCACTCGTACTAATAACTCCGTCTTCAACCGCCACACCAATTCCCCACTCCACCTCCACAAGCCGCTCCGCCATCATCTGATGGGCAAACATCGGCCGGCAAATCATCGGCACACCGTTCATTACACTCTCTCATCCCTTTACACCCGACATGGCTCACAAACACTGCCACTGAATCATGGGCTAATACCGTTAGCTGTGGCGCCCATGAAACAATCTTCCCTTTCTCACTTGTCCTCTCAATAAACCCTAATGGCAATTTATTTCTATACTCCTCTTTAAGAGTCCATGGAAACGGAATTTGACTAACTTCTAAAGCTTCTGCTAATTCTCTTAGTTCTTCGTCTCGTATCATTAATGAAGTTCCAAAGCTTATGTATGTTGGATCATAAACTTGATCCAAGTTAAAAAAACTCAAGAAACCCAAACCAAATAAAAATGAGTCCAAGCCCACAAATTCAAATTGTAGTAAATTATTTAGATATTTTTAAGTATGCAGATTTTATTTGTGTATGGAAAATGTATGATGTGTTAAAAAGTTGTGTTAGGTTTGATGAATGGTTAGAAAGTGTGAAATGTAGAGAGTTAGTTGGAATTTGTGGTAAGTAAGTATGATATGTGGAAGGTTAGTTGAAAGTTGTGGTTAGTAATGTATTAGTTGTAAAATGTGGTTAGTATTTTGTGGTTGTATTATTTGGTGACTTGCCTAATTTATAAGCCTTGTATTAGGATACATATTCACCTATAAATAGGTGAGTGTTTAGTTGTTTATGCATCAACAAAAATAAGAACTTCTTTAGAGAGAAAAAAAGTAAAGAGTGAGTTGTAGTATTGTATTTTGAATGAGAGTGTTCTTGTAATATTTTTGAGTTTAAGAAAAGTTGTTTATTTGAGTGTTTTAATTTCCAACAAAGTGGTACCAGAGCTAGGTTGAAAGCTCGAGTCCTCCTCCCGAAAAGAATTTTTTTCCCGAGTGTGGAAAAATCGAGTTGAAACTGCCCAGGCGTTGCAGTAGCTAAAAAGCCCAGAAAGAGTCGCAGTAGACTGCTAAAAGCGTTGCAATACATCTAGTGTGTTGCAAAAGACTCCAGAAGTGTCGCAGTCGACTCCAGAAGTGTCGCAGCAGACTCCAGAAAGTGTCGCAATAGATTCCAGAAAGTGTCGCAATAGCTCCTATACGTCTAGAAAAGCTATTGAGTAAGATGGCGAATAACGTGACATCCTTTCAAGTTCCAACACTCAACAACAACTACGACAATTGGAGTATCAAGATGAAGGCTCTTCTCGGTGCTCATGATGTTTGTGATAGCGTAGAGAAAGGATTCAAGGAGCCCAAAAATGAAGCCCCTCTCACGCCAGATCAAGCTACAACTTTGAAGGATTCCCGAAAGAGAGACAAGAAAGCTCTCTTCCTCATCTATCAAGCATTAGATGATGATGGTTTTGAAAAGATTTTAAGTGCAACTTCCACCAACCAAGCATGGGAGAAGCTACAAACCTCTTACAAAGGAGCCGAAAAGGTGAAGAAGGTCCGTCTCCAAACACTAAGAGGTGAGTTTGAATCCTTGCACATGAAACCATCCGAGTCTATCTCCGATTACTTTTTAAGAGTAGTAGTCTTTTCTAATCAATTGAAAAGAAACAGTGAGAAGTTAGAAGATGTAAGAATAATATAGAAGATACTCCGCTCATTGGATCCCAAATTTGAGCACATCGTGGTGACGATTGAAGAAATCAAAGACTTGGAGGAGATGACGATTGAAGAACTCGAAGGATCACTAAAAGCCTATGAAGAAAAGCATAAGAAGAAGCAAGGTATCTCTGAGCAACTCCTCAAGTTACAACTTAAGGATACGAGTGAAGGCCAAGGCAATGGTAGAAACAACCATGGTAAAGGCAGAGGCAGAGGACGAGGAGGAAGCCGTGGTCATGGACGTGGTTGGAATTACAACAACAATTCCAACAATAAATATGAGAAAGGAGAAAGCTTCATGCAAGCTCGTTTAAAAGGAAATTCGAACTCCAGGTATGACAAATCTCAAGTTCGATGCTATAATTGTCAAAAGTTTGGGCATTAGGCTTCAGAATGCAGAGCTCGTAACGATCAAGTTGTAGAAAAGGCAAATTTCGTGGAGGAGAAGATTGAGGAGAAAGAAATGCTATTATTAGCATACAACAACAACAGTGATCATCAAGACAACACATGGTATCTCGACACCGGTGCAAGCAACCACATGTGGGGAAAAAGAAGCTTATTCGTGGAGCTGACTGAAGAAGTAAGTGGCGATGTCTCATTTAGAGATGATAGCAAGATATCGGTGAAGGGGAAAGGTAACATCCTCTTTCATGCTAACGATGGTAGCCACCAATTAATTTTAAATGTCTACTATATGCCTAATATAAAGTGCAACATTTTAAGTTTGGGCCAACTCTTAGAAAAAGGCTTTGATATTCATATGAAAGATTGTAGTCTTTTAATAAGAGATGGCAAAGGAGATCTGATTACTAAAGTACAAATGTCAAAGAATAGAATGTTTCCTTTGAACATTCAACACGATGTCGCAAAGTGTTTGAAGGCATGTTGTAAAGATGCATCGTGGCTATGGCATCTTCGATTTGGTCATCTCAACTTCGAAGGATTGGAGCTACTATCAAAGAAAGGAATGGTCAGAGGCTTACCGTGTATCAAAAATCCTGATCAATTATGTGAAGGATGTTTAAAAGGGAAGCAATTTAGGAGAAGCTTTCCAAAGGAGACAGATTCTAGAGCCAAGAAGCTGCTCGAGCTCATCCACACAGACATGTGCGGTCCTTTTAAGCCAAGTTCTTTCGGTAATAAAAATTACTTTCTCCTCTTCATTGATGATTTTTCAAGAAAAACATGGGTGTGCTTTTTGCAACAAAAATCAGAAATCTTCGAAGTATTCAAGAATTTCAAAGTAGCCATTGAAAAGGAGAGTGGTCATAAAATCAAAGCCATGAGATCAGATCGAGGAGGAGAATTTACGTCCAATGCATTCAATGAGTTCTGTGAAGCATATGGAATCCGTTGCCCCCTAACAGTCCCTAGATCCCTCCAACAAAATGGTATGGCGGAAAGGAAGAATAGAACAATCCTCGACATGGCACGAAGTATGCTCAAAAGCAAGAAACTGCCCAAGGAGTTTTGGGCAGAAGCAGTGGCATGTGCAGTCTACCTGTCAAATCGTTCTCCTACAAGAAGTTTATGGGGAAAGACACCACAAGAGGCATGGAGTGGAAGAAAGCCTGGAATCTCCCACTTGCGAGTCTTTGGCAGCATAGCTCATGTTCATGTACCGGATGAGAATCGATCCAAACTCGATGATAAAAGCAAGAGTTTCATTTTCGTCGGTTATGACTCGAGCTCAAAAGGCTACAAGCTATACAATCCAACTGATAAGAAGGTTGTGATAAGCCGAGATGTGATATTTAATGAAGAAGGAGAATGGAATTTTGATTCTCAAACGGAGGACTTCAACTTTTTCCAGTTCGAAGAAGATGATCAGACAACAGCTGAGCAACAAAGAGAACTTCAACAAGGTCGCACCACTCCACCAACTTCTCCAACTCATAAAGATATGTCATCCTTATCATCCTCTCCATCTTCAAGTAGGAGTGATGATGAAAGAACTGTGCATGGTACAAGAAGCCTTCGAGAACTCTATGTGGTGACCGAACAACTAGACAATCTTACATTATTTTGTCTATTTATGGATTGCAAGCCAATGACATTTCAATAAGCTGTACAAGAGAAAAAGTGGAGAGATGCAATGGACGAAGAAATCAAGGCCATTAAAACGAATAATGCATGGGAACTCACTTCACTTCCCAAAGGACACAAGGCGATAGGTGTCAAATGGGTGTACAAAACAAAGCGGAATGCCAAGGGAGAGATCGAAAGACACAAGGCAAGGCTTGTTGCAAAAGGCTATTATCCAAAGACTGGAATTGACTACGATGAGGTATTCGCTCCAGTTGCTCGATTGGAAATTGTCAGACTAATAATTTCTTTAGCGGCTCAAAACAAGTGGAGAATTCATCAAATGGATGTAAATTCGGCGTTCCTAAATGGAGTTCTTGAAGAGGAAGTTTACATTCAGCAACCACTAGGCTACGAAGCAAAATGCCATGAAGACAAGGTGTTGAAGTTGAAGAAGGCCCTTTATGGGCTAAAACAAGCACCAAGGGCATGGAATAGTAGAATCGACAAGTACTTCCAAAAAAATGGCTTCAACAAATGTCCATATGAGCACGCTTTGTACATCAAGATCAAAGATGGAGATGTTTTGATCGTGTGCCTCTACGTTGACGATTTGATATTCACTGGAAGCAACCAAAGAATGTTCGATGAATTCAAGAAAGTGATGATGAAGGAGTTTGAGATGACAGACATAGGGCTCATGGCATACTACCTTGGCATAGAAGTAAAGCAACAAAAGGATGGAATTTTCATTTCACAAGAAAGCTATGCCCAGGAGATCTTGAAAAAGTTCAAGATGGAGAATTGTAAGCCGATAAGCACACCAGTGGAGTACGGGATCAAGATGTCAAAACATGAAGAAGGTGAGAGTGTAGATCCAACACTTTTCAAAAGTTTGGTTGGAAGTCTACTCTATATTACCTGCACGAGGCCAGATAACCTTCATGCAGTCGGGTTAGTTAGCCGCTACATGGAATCACCAACAACTACCCATTTCAAAGCTGTTAAGAGAATTCTTCGCTATTTGAAATGCACAGTCAATTTTGGCTTGTTCTATTCAGCTTCTAATGATTACAAACTTGTTGGATATAGCGACAACGATTGGGGTGGAGACATAGATAACCGAAGGAGCACTAGTGGATTTGTGTTTTTCATGGGAGAGACTGCTTTCACATGGATGTCAAAGAAACAACCAATTGTAACTTTGTCTACATGTGAAGCTGAATATGTTGCAGCAACCTCGTGTGTTTGTCATGCAATTTGGCTCAGAAATTTATTGAAGGAGATCGGCTTGACCCAAGAAGAGCCGACTAAGATCCGTGTTGACAACAAGTCAGCTATTGCCTTAGCAAAAAATCCTGTATTCCATGATCGAAGCAAGCACATCAACATCCGCTACCATTATATAAGAGAGTGTGTTGCAAGAAAGGAAGTACAAGTTGAATATGTCAAGACACAAGATCAAGTTGCGGATATCTTTACTAAACCACTGACAAGTGAAAACTTCATCAGACTGAGAAGTTCACTTGGGATGACAAGATCAAGTTTAAGGGGGGGTGTTGGATCATAAACTTCATCCAAGTTAAAAAAAACTCAAGAAACCCAAACCAAATAAAAATGAGTCCAAGCTCACAAATCCAAATTGTAGTAAATTATTTAGATATTTTTAGTATGTAGATTTTATTTTGTGTATGGAAAATGTATGATGTGTTAAAAAGTTGTGTTAGGTTTGATGAATGGTTAGAAAGTGTGAAATGTAGAGAGTTAGTTGGAAGTTGTGGTAAGTAAGTGATATGTGGAATGTTAGTTGAAAGTTGTGGTTAGTAATGTGTTAGTTGTAAAATGTGGTTAGTATTTTGTGGTTGTATTATTTAGGTGACTTGGCTAATTTATAATCCTTGTATTAGGATACATATTCACCTACAAATAGGTGAGTGTTTAGTTGTTTATGCATTAAAAAAAATAAGATTTTCTTTAGAGATAAAAAAAAGTAAAGAGTGAGTTGTAGTATTGTATTTTAAATGAGAGTGTTCTTGTAATATTTTTGAGTTTAAGAAAAGTTGTTTGTTCGAGTGTTTTAATTTCCAACAATGTATGCTACCGATTTGGGTTTATGTTTATCGAGCCGGGGAATGCATTCTGTTTGATCTGCATCAATTGAGGACATTGCGATAATTCCCAAATTCAAGAAATTTTTGAACTTTGATTCGAATTCAACGTTTAGAAGCTCGGGATTTAATTCCCGAAAAGAACTGACAGCAACAGCCGTAGCTTTTGAAAGGGGTTGCTCTATTTGAAGCAGTTTATTACCAAACAGTGATTTTCGATCATCCTCGGAAAGTACTGAATGAGGCTAGTCTTTAACTCGCATCATTGATAAAGTCGGAATAAAATCGAGCAGTTTTCCTTGCTTTTCTACACTTTGATCTATTGAAAAGCGGTCGTAGATGATTTGAGAATCAATGTAAGAACACCAGTAAGAAGGTAAGCCCGTGATAATAGAAACCCACGAACAATAGAATTTCTCAGCGATTTCACAGGCGAACCAAGACAGTAAAGCATCTGTGACTATACAAGCGATTTCAGTTCCAGTTTCTGCAACTGCGGTTTCGATTCCTCTGCTGTAATTATCAAGAGCAAAGCTGAAGAATTGATCCATTGGCTCAAGAAGAGTTTTAAGTGTTTTAACTGTTGTGAGATCTATTGTTACACTTCTTGGATGTTGCAGATTTTGACATTGAGAGGCAATTGACCGTTGAGATTTGAAGATGAGAGGAAGGATGAATTGGATTTTTCAGTGCCGAAGAAAGAGAATTGGATTTGAGGGGCAGAATTTGCCATTTTGAGAAGAAGAGTCATTAGAGGTCTTGGATGGCTGCCAAATGGGTAGGAAAATACTGCAACATGTTTTTTCTCAGACATTCTTTTGGAATATAAATTTGGATGACTGATTCTATTCAACTTAACTTTGTGCAATTTGAAGCTAATGAGATGCACTATACATAGCACTCATATCATATCTTAAACTCTAAAAATTTGTGTAATACGTGGTGATCTGAAACTGAACTTAGTGTACTTATAATATGCAAAGCTGAATTTATTTAAAATTCATTTTTTCTATTACCCGTCTGGCTCTCCGGAACTTTGCTCTAACTATATTCAGATTCAAACCGAGTCACACACTAGGCTATATTTTGATGAGTCTCCCGATGAGGATTTTCTACATCCACAAAATTTATATATGAGATCTTGCTTAAGTGATACCGAGTCTTAGTGGCGAATCCAGAGATCTTTTATAGTGGTGTCCAATACACGAAAAAAAGTTTACGAATAATAGCAATCAATATTTTGCTTGCCAATAAACAGTAAATAAAATATTAAATCAACCAATAAACTATCTAATTTATGAAATATTTGATATTTTATTTATGATGGATATGAGGTTATTTACAAGCTAGAATTTTCTTTATTATTTCTATTTTCTTAATGTAAATGAGGAGTTTTAAATTAATATGGTGTCCATATTTTATTTATATATATTTATACCAATATTTTTTAACATATTATGGGGTCATTGGACCTCATATTCATCAAGTTGGCTTCGCCACTTCCTAATCGCTTACTAATATTAAGTATAAGAGAACAAGGCCTAGATAGTGTATGTATTGCTTACATCAGAATATATAGATATTAGAAGAAAAGTGTAGATCTTTCTTTGTATAAGCATTTTAAGTTTACAAGTTAGATAAGAAGTGTTTCATAATCTGAAGTACTAAAGACAGTCGGAAATTACTTGTTATAGTCGGTGAAAAAGACATTACTACTCTTACTTAGTAAATTAATAGATTTTAGCACAAAAACACCCCTCCACTATAGAGGCGTTTCTAGGAAACGCCTTTGTAGTGGCGGGGGCTTTTCCATGAGACGCGTTTGTGGAGGCATTTCATGGAAGCACCCCGCCAATGGAGGGGCGTTTCCCATCAATTTTTTTTTTAACTTTTAGATTTTTGATTCGTTAATTTTATAATATTAAAGTTTGATTTGTTAATGGTTATAGATGATTCATTAGAGTTTGATTTCTTAATGGTTATAGATGCTTTAAGGGCGTTTTAAGCATAAGGGTGAAGTTGCCTTTTACACCAACTGTAACAAATAATTTCTGACTGACATTTTAAACCTGCTTATGGCCCCGTTTCGTAGTTCGAACGAAAGGTCCTATTTGGGTTTGAAAAGGAAAAGGAGATTTATTAGTGTTTGGTTAAATTTTAAAACATATATAGAATTGCTTTTTACAAAGGATTTATCTCCTTTTCCAAACCTCACCAAATTACTACTACGATTTATGAATTACTTTTGTGGTTTGGATTTTAATTTATCCTAAATATCCTTCAATATAACTTCTAATTTATTTTAAATATGTCTATTTTAGTAATTTATATCTCCAACTGCAATAGTAAATTTATATTTTTATCAAACACTAAGTACAAATCGGTTAATAACAATAACTTAAAACCGCAACTAAAAACACAAGCAGCAAACTGGAACAGTAACCCCAACAGAAACTGTTTTGCCAAACAAGGCCTTAATATACAAGACTATCTTCTCCTAATGGCATTTTAAGCCAACTTTTTAAAGTTGTTATAGGTTTTGTTACTATTAATAACGTTTTTATTTTCTACACAGTTTAGCAATTGTTTAGTTAACTAATAACTATTTAAAATAACAACAGAAATTACTGAAAATTCTCCCAGCACCAAATGGCTTATAATATACTAAAATAAAGCTAATAAACAGTAGTAATTTAGTAATCACCATCATCTAGAAACGCTCCAAAACACCATAATTGTTTAGATAGAGATAAATACTCTATGAATCAGTTCCGTATAATATTGCAAAATTTCCTTTTAAGACATGAATTAACTATATATATATATATATATATATATATATATATATATATATATATATATATATATATATATATATATAAACTGTTCAATAGTCCATAATGGGACAAATGATGTGAACAACGTAACGCATGTCATGTTAAGTTCTTTTGAATTATTTTCAGATCTTTTTGTCATCATTTGTAGTAAGCATATTTCTCCTAAAGACACCTATTGCGAAAACGGCATATTTTATTCCGAGAACAACCGTTTCAGAAAACAAAGTCAATTGAATTGTTTGTGTGAGAAGTCTACGTTAGCAGCAGGGAAAATACAAAACAAATAACAAATATTGTGATTATGATGTAACAATGTTGAAAATGGTTAATAATAGTTTAAGCGGTGCTGATGAACTTTAATTTCTACACGGAAACTATTGTTTTTTTTAGTAAACTACTACAATTATATTAGTTAAGATAATTTCAGTGTTATAAGAATCGACGGTACCGGCGGGTTCGACCGGAGTTACTGCAAACAACACATGGCTACATCACGGTTTAACTGAAAAAAAGTTTTTTAAAAAGTCTATGGCGACATTAAAAAGTGTTGCAAAAGACCCAGAAGTGTTGAAACAGACTCAAAAATCGTTGCAATAGACCCAATAAGAGTTGCAATAGACACTGGAAACACGCAGAAATATTGAAAACTCTATAGCGACACCCAAAAACGTTGCTAAAGACCCACAAAACGTCGCAATAGCTACTGAAAACCCTAAATAATATATTCTTTCAAAAATAAAAAATCGATAAACCACTAATTATACCGTTATACTGATATATCGCGTTATGATGCCTGATCCTTGGATAATTTTGTTTGGCTTTTAGTGATTGTTAAGATTCAATACATTTGTCTATGATGAATACAACGAGAGTCAAATCTGAAAAACATGACACTAACCCATATTTTCAGTGAACTGCACACACTTTTTATCAATATCATACAGTATCACTTATATCAACAAATAAAACATTGGTTGATAAAATAAACGAAAAAACATAATAGTGACAAAAAAGCTAAGTTGAGTACTTAATGCAGAAAACAAACTGACGACATAAAGAGATAAAGAAAGAACACTCTTTTTGGACTTTTCTTTGCAACCTGACGATATATTTCATACAATTATTTGATTTAAAATTTTAAATTGTTAGATATAGTCCACTAATAATTTTATACTACTTTATTTACGATGTCTTATTATTATTATTATTATTATTATTATTATTATTATTATTATTATTATTATTATTATTATTATTATTATTATTATTATTATTATTAACACTTCGGTGCATGAGAATGTTTAATCAATAAATTGACCTAATTTGATTCGAAACTTCCAACTATATTCTAATCTACTTTAAAACCACGTCATGAAAATAATGGATTCAAAAACTTAAACTGATAAATACAATTGACAACTTTTACATTATTTTTGACACTATAAAGCATAAGTATGCAATTAATCAAATGAATGATTAAAAACAAAATATATACTTATTAGTTGGTCATTTTTTTTTGAAGGAAAGGAGTAATTCAATAAATCAACTGATAAAACATTACAGTTCAGACAAGAAAGAAGGTAATGAATGCGACTCTCCTCTATATGTCGAAGAAATCGCAGCACGTGCAATAGCATACGCTAAGTGGTTCGCGACCTACGAGCAAAACTCAAAACAATCCTGCCAATCTCTAGCCAAAATGAAACAAGCGTCATACACAAAGTCTTCAGGAGTACGAAAAATAAAATGAAAGTTCAATTTATTCACACCACTTGGACATTCATTTCTGTTATAATTTATAACCCTACTCCTGCCTGTTAGGAAACCGTAAATTGAAAGGATAAAAAGAACACAGCAGATGATTTGAATGATGTGATTTTATTAACTTCAGCTTTGGCTTAAATAGCCACTTGAGTACAAATCGTAACAGAAACGTGAATAACTCAAACTAGTAACAGAATCCTAATTCAAATCAGATACTGATAGATATTCCTAAAGACTAGGACTTTATTCAACAGAACAATGACTAGGACTTCATTCAATAAACTAACGGTAAACTCCTTCATTCCCTCCCTTGTGAAACAATTAGTTTATATCAAGAATCTCACAAACTCCTAGCACCTTCCGAAACTTCTGAAATAGTTCAAGCTTCAACGGTTTCATCATTATGTCCGCCACTTGATCTTGAGTTCCACAATGAAGTAAAGCAATTGTACCCTCTTTCATAAGATCTCTTAAGAAATGAAACCTCACATCAATATGTTTGCTGCGTCCATGCATAACTGGATTTTTAGATAGCTTGATGGTCGAGCTGTTGTCACAAAACACAGAAATACAACCTCCATCAGACTGTCCTAGATCCTTCATAATTCTTTTCATCCACACTCCTTGACAAGCACAAACCGCAGCTGCCACTAATTCAGCTTCTGTGGTTGATAAAGTGACAACTGGTTGCTTTTTTGAACACCACGAAACATCACTTGAATTCATTAAAAACACCTAACCGGATGTACTCTTTCGGTCTTCCATATCTCCAGCATAATCGCTATCCGTAAACCCCAACAATTTGCCATCTCCTCCTTTCTTATAAAGAATTCGATAATTTATGGTTCCTTTTAAGTATCGCAGTGCTCTCTTTGCAGCTTGTAGATGAATCCCCATTGGCTTTGCCATATATCTACTTATAAGACAAGTAGCAAACATCATGTCTGGTCTTGTGGCAGTGAGATACATTAAACTACCCACCAATTGCTTGTAATAGGTCTCATCAACAAGGTCTCCATCCTCACCTCTGGTTATTTTGAAACCTGGAACTATTGGACTGCTCACTGCATTGCTATCCATTATACCAAACCTTTTCAAAACTTCTAAAGCATATTTCCTTTGGCATATGTAAATACCATCAGACCTTTGTAGTATCTCAATCCCAAGAAAAAATCTCATCTTTCCCAAGTCAAACATATCAAATTCCCTTAACATAGAGCATTTGAATTCATACATCATAGCTTCATCATTACTAGTGAAGATTAAATCATCAACATAAACACGTACAATGATAATCTTTCCTTCTTTGCTTCTTTTTGTGAATAATGTCTGCTTGCTATCGCACCTTTGAAATCCCTCATTGACAAAATGCGAGTCAATTCGACTAAACCAAGCTCGAGGAGCTTATTTTAATCCATACAAAGCTTTGCGTAGCTTGTAAACTAGGTGCTCACTGCCCCTTTTTTCATATCCTCTTGGCTGCCCCACATAAACATCTTCACTTAGTTCGCCATGGAGAAAAGCCGACTTGACATCCAGATGAAAAATTGTCCAGTTCCTTTGCGCGGCAAGAGCTATTATCATCCTTACCGTATCCATCCTTGCCACAGGAGCAAACACTTCTATATAGTCCACTACGTACTTTTGAGAGTACCCTTTAGCAACCAAACGAGCCTTGTATTTATTGATCTCTCCAAGCTCATTGTATTTTGTTTTGTAGACCCACTTCACTCCTATTCTTTTGGCTCCACTTGGCAGCTTAGTGAGTGTCCAAGTTTGGTTCTTTTCAATGGATTCGATTTCATTGTCCATGGACAATCTTCAATTCGCACTCCTAATGGCTTCCTCATAACTCAATGGTCAGTTGATACTACCATATGAACTTCATCCTCAAATAGACCTTCACCACTAACATAATCATTCATCCATGTAAGAGGTTGCCTCTCACGAGATCGCCTCAACTCCCTTGCTCTCCCTTCACCCTCGTTACAACCATCTTCATTGTCTCCAACTCCCTCACCACTTACATCTTCTACCACCTCTGGTTCATTATTTTCTTCACCCTCACCTTCACTCACCCCTTCTTCACTTTCACCATTGCTATCACCCCATCCTGAATCCACTGTTATTTGATTTTTATAACTCACATCCCAATCCCATTGTTTTTCTTCTTCAAAAACTACATCCCTACTCACAACAATTCTCTTAGCAATAGGATCAAATAGCCTGTAACCTTTTGACTCCTCACTAACCCCCAATAGAACACAAGTGATACTTCTATTATCAAGTTTGGTCCTTTTCTCTACGGGAACATGAACATGTGCTTTAGAACCAAAAACCCGAAAATGATCAACTGAGGGTTTCACTCCACTCCAAGCTTCCTCTGGTGTAACATCCTTGACTGTCAATGTTGGACACCTATTTAGGACATTAATTGTCCAATTTACAGCCTCTGGCCAAAAGGTCTTGGGGATATTCTTCTCAGATAACATAGAACGGACCATATTCATCATAGTTCTGTTTTTTCTTTCGGCCACACCGTTTTGCTGCGGTGTATAAGCGGTGGTCAACTGCCTCTTGATCCCACTTTGCTTGCAAAAATCGTTGAACTCGTTTGAATTGAATTCTCCTCCTCTATCAGTGCGGAAACACTTAATAAACAACCCTGTTTCTTTTTCAACCATAATCTTGAAGCATTTGAAAAATTTAAAAGCCTCTGATTTTTCCATCAAAAAATATGCCCAAGCTCTTCTACTGTAATCATCAATAAATATAAATATGTACCTCTTGTTGCTACTTGAGGCAGGAGTGATAGGGCCACAAATATCTTCATGGACAAGTTCCAATTTTTGAGTTGCTCTCCACGTACTCCTTTTCGGAAAAGAGTCACGGTGCTGCTTTCCGCTGTTGCAATAGTGCATGTCATATATGATGGAGTGAGTTGAGGAAGTCCACGTACCATGTTCTTGTATAGCAAGGTTCTCAAACCTTTATAACTTAAATGGCCATACCTCCGATGCCAAAGATGAAGCAAATTTTGAGTTCTTGTGTGAAGGCATTGATCTGATTGTACTATAGAGGACGATTGAGACTAAGTCAGCAAGATAAACATCCGATTGGCACTCATGTTTGTTTGAATAGTCAGCCCCTTCTCCGGATGAAAAATTTTGCACATCCCTTCCTTGATTAAGATGGCCAAGCCTCTTTCTTGCAACTATCCTATGCTCAAGAGAATATTTCTCAATTCAGGAATGTAATATACCTCAAGAATAACATGATTGACTCCATTTAACAGCAGCTTCACACTTCCCTTTCCCATCACGTCCATCTTTGTGTTATTCCCCAATTTTACTGAATGTCGAAATGTTTCATCAAGCTCATGGAACTGAGTTCGATTTCCACTCACGTGATTAGAGCACCCTTAATTGAGAAACCAAGCATCTTCTCTTTTAGCATTATTTAACTCCACATAAGACATCAGGAGCATTTCTTCTTCCCCTTCAAGTTCTGCACAATTTGCTTCTTTGTTCAAAGGACATTCATTTCAAAAATGGCCAAGTTGATGACATCGATAACATTCAACAGTTGCTATGTTGAAATCTGCTCGGCCTCTTCCTCTGCCTCTATAGGTGCCACGACCTCTTCCTCCTTCATATGTCACTTTCAAGGCCGACTCCTCACCATTTTGTCTCTAAAATTTTTGTTCATGCACTATTAATGAGCTTTGTATATCATCAATAGAAAGAACATCAATATCTTTTGATTCCTTAATTGAGCATACAACAAAGTTGAATTTTTTAGTTAAGGAGCGTAAGATTTTTTCCACTACTTTAACATCCTACATATCTTCTCCATAAACACGCATCTTGTTGGCCACTGTCATAACTCTGGAAAAATACTCTGTCACTTGTTCACCAGTCCTCATCTCCAGAGTTTCAAATTCTTTGCGGAGAGCTTGAAGATGAGACCTCTTAACTCTTGGATTGCCTTCGTATTTTTTCTTCATGGAATCCCATATCTCTTTGGCAGTATCTTTGTTGAGAATGGTGTCGAGAACAATTCGATCAATGGCCTGAAATAGATAATTCTTCACTTTTAAGTCCTTCAGCTTCATCTCATCGTTCTTCTTCCATTGTGCATCTGTTAGAACTGAGTTACTTGCTGGTTTAATATAACCAGGCTCTATCAACTCCCAAAATTCCTTTGATCGCAAGAAATTCTCCATCAACATGCTCCAATGATCATAGTGACCATTAAAGCGAGGAATAGCTGGCTGACGAAACTCCCTTCTGTAGTCATTTTCTTTGCTGCTGCAAGAACTTCAAGGACTGCTGCTTTGAATTACCAGGCCCAGTGGGGGCTCTGATGCCAGAATGTTAAGAAACCGTAAATTGAAAGGATAAAAAGAACACAGCAGATGATTTGAATGATACGATTTTATTAACTTCAGCTTTGGCTTAAATAGCCACTTGAGTACAAATCGTAACAGAAACGTGAATAACTCAAACTAGTAACAGAATCCTAATTCAAATCAGATACTGATAGATATTCCTAAAGACTAGGACTTTATTCAACAGAACAATGACTAGGACTTCATTCAATAAACTAATGGTAAACTCCTTCACTGCCAAGTTCATTGATCCACGATAGATTTTGTCAATAAGGAAATTGTGGCACTAAGGCCGTGTTTTATTAGACTGCAATCGGATGAATTTTTTTCCGTTAATAGCGGATGGTTGTAATACGAGTTCAAATATTATTAAAAAAGAAAAGACATACAAAAATAAAAGAAAATTAAAAGAAGAAAGAAAAAGACTAAAGAAAACCAACATGAACATGCTAAGAAATACATATCTTAGGGAGAGTATCGAACTGGTTCCTTATGTGGGCACTAAGATTGTTGTCTACTTGCCACAGAAAAAATTTTCTTCTTTCGAATTTTCACCGACTGGTAGGGGAAAATATTTTCCATCAATCGCATCATAATTGTAATCGTTAATCATAAAATCATCTACAATAGATTGTTCCCGAAAGGTCATGTTTCCCATATCAGTTGTTTCTTCCACATCATCACTTGTACCAAACATGTCAGCCCAAGACATAGTTTGCGTGCCTTCCCGACGGTCTACAAAAGCAACTTCCTCAATATTTATAGACTGAGGCATCTCTTCCTCAGTTAACAATGCAATAGCGTATTAGTAGTAATGGGTGTTTTTACAGGCTTAGTGACAGGCATAGATTGTGACGTTGCCATTGGCATTACAGGTTGAGCTTGTGGTGGTGCGAGTTGGATGTTTTCCGTAAATGTGTCATTATGCCCTGTGTTGTTGGGCTAACAAATTGACTTAATCAGAAACTTGAACCTCCATTTCTGCCTGTGGATTCTTAGCTTGCAAATAAGAATTGATTCTACAGAAAATCGCTCTAGCATGCACATTGCTAGATTTTCCATCTTTTCGAACTGAGTTAATAAAAATATTTTTCTTCCAATTCAATGCATCATGTCCTATAGAAGAACAAACACTACACAATAGAGAAAAGCTTTCATATTCGATGTTCACCCAATATTTACCAAATTTAGTGTCTTCACGAATTTGATCTTTCAATGGTTTCAAGAGATCAAATCCACCAATATCCGAGCATAATGCCCAACACCACGAGCAATATCTGCAAGGATTCTCCTATCCCAAACTTCCCAAGGCAAATTAAAAAGTTGAATCTATAGCTGATAGCTTGTTTGTTTATGTTTCATGGGATCGAATCCCGGTTTCCATAGAGTGAATCGTAAAATACCCGATTTCCATGGAGTGAATTGTAAAATACCCGGTTTCAAGTTAAGGTTACCCCGTAGTCCAACCTTGTTCCAAAGCCTCCTCAGAAGGCATAATTATGTGATAAAATCCATGTCTAATAGAAATCAATATCCAGTCCATGGATCGCCCCCAAACCACGTTTACATTTGCTTCAATTCAACATACTTCCACGTGGTATCTCCTTTTGCCGAAGTAATTCGACGTATTACTGTGAACTTGCAAGTATCCACCCTTGCTTCATAAACCTGTTGTGAGATTTTTATGAATTTATATCCACTTCCAACATCAGATATGATACTAACCGATGAATTTGTTGGTTTGAGATTAGAGAAAGACCTAGCTGTTGTAACAAAAGAGTGCTTACGAGGCAAAGCTTAGTTGTTTTGCCAGCTATCGAAGAGGAAAGAGGCTGCTTTGACTGAGAAAATTGATTGTTGAAGAGCTTTGATCGGCTTGAGAATCACCATGGTTCATGACATCAGCGGCAAGGATGAACGGTAAAAGAGGTTGGCGGCTAGGGATTTCGTTCTCATATCAGGAAGCTATACTAAACTGAACTGAATGTATCTAAACTAAAAACTAAACGGACTTGAACTCAACTGAAACTATTAATAAATATTAATAATTATAAATACTATTAAAATAATAGTTAATAAAATAAATACTAAAAATAATAAATTATTAATATTTAACAATTGAAATATTAAAAAAATAATAGTAGTATGATATATAATGATATTAATATTAAATAAAATTAATATAAATATAAATATAAATACAATAATAATTAATCATATATATAACAATAATAGGTATACTAATTTTTTAAAAAAATTTGTCTCATTGTGCTTACAATAATAATAAAGAAAAACCACATCCCTCCCCACCCATATGTAGACTTGAACCTATGACCACCATGATTACAGCTTAAAGGCTCAACCACTAGACCAAGCTTTTGCTACATAAGTATATTAATATATAATAATATTTACTAATAAATAACATAACTACATGCCAGTTTGCTAAGCTTTTTTCAGCAGTTTTTTTAAAAGATTCATTTTCAAGCTTTTGCTATAAGCATCAGGTTTTATTTTGTAAAAAAAAATCAGGCAGTTTCTAATTAATTAGTAGGAACGCTCAAAATCTATTGTTTAAAGTAGGGCCTAGCAAAAAAAACCAAAAACTGAACCAAATATATTTGGTTCGGTTTTGGTTCATAAAATTTACGATTTTTTATTTTGGTTTCGATTGGTTCGGTTTTTGAAATGACAGAACAAAAAAGAAAGAAAATTGAACCAAATAAACTGAACCGAATTATTTCTGTTTGGTTTTCGCTTTATATATTCTCTCTTAATGGTTTTCAGTTCAATTTTTGAACAAAACCGAATTTGCTCCACCCTAGTTTAAAAAAATATATATAGTTATATTCAAAGTTTGTGAGAGCAACTTATTTTAACAATAGCTTAAAAAGCAATACCAAATTGACGCTACTACAAATAGCACAGTTAACATTTAAATTATTATTATGAATTTTCCATGACCAAATTTAATTTCTAATACTTTTGTTACTAATAAATAAGTTTAATACTTATTAAAAAATAAATTATTATTATTAAAATAAATTGCTATTATTACAATTATTATTTTTGAAATGAAGTATTTTTAATATTATATTAATTATTATTATTATTATATTTTTATTTTTATTTTTATTGTTATTGTTATTCATTATTATTATTATTATCATTTATTACTAGAATTATAATTAAATTATTGTTATTAATTAATATTGTTATTTATAGTTATAGAGTTAAATTGAATTAAAATAAATTAAATAAAATTAAAAATAACATGACCTAACTTTAAAAAAACAAGCGTTATGAATCATACAAATGGGCTCACACATGATGGGCCAGACTCACTCCACAATCCACATACTAATTGTTATAAAAAAATGAGAAGTAAACCATTTTGAACACTAATTTATCTCTCCCTCTCTACTAGACTTACTCGATTGACCTAAGGTTTGCCAAGTGCACTCAGGCATGTCATTTGTGAGTTAGGCTTTAACAAATATATTGTGATAAAAGTACAATCTGGCTCTGCAAAGGCCCTAAAATATGTTGGGTATCGAAGATATATATATTTAAAAATTATTTATTAATTGATTAGCAGATTCGATTATGCATGAAATGAAGTCTTAAACTTAGGCCCAATTTGGAGACTCATGTATATTATTAATGCAAGCTAGGTTGGATTTGAATATGGCAAAATTTTTATTGATCCGATTAGACCCGGCTCGAATCTGGTCCAGCCCGCATTTGGACTTGTCTACTCTCAACCAACCTTTAAAATTTGGAGATATTTTGTAACGGACCATGCTAAAAAAAATTTTAAGATAAGGTAATTCAACTTTTTGTTAAATTATATCAAGATAACTTTATCTAAGTAACAGTTTCAAAATAAATTTAGATTTTTAAACTTCATTCATTCATTTTATTTATTCATTGATAAGAAAAGACAAAAGAAAAGGATGGATAGGCTTCATTAAGCGTGGCCTGGCCAGAACCCATTTGATACATCATTTCTCCTTTATTATATAAATAGATATAAGATTTGTTGGGAATCACATATAAATTACATTTTGTCCAACAACTCATCTTACCTGATAGAAATTATACCCTATTTAATGGGTGGGTTGAATCAGACTCGGGTCGGATTTAGTCAGACCGACATAAAATTTATCCTGCCCAAACTCAATCCAGCCCAACCTAGCTCAGCCCAGCCCGTATGAATATTTTATATGAGCCGGGTGGACGGACCTTAATTTAAAAGGTCATTCCAAAATTCAGTCCAGCCTGCCATTAATAATTATATATTCATATATTATTTAAAATTAATTATCATATATAATTTTTTAATACTTTTTCATGGAAAGTATCATTCTCCTCGGTACAAATAAACCCAGGCTTGGAAGTCCCAACGTGGTAACAATACCCCAGCATAGTTACATATATTTGAAATATTTTTTTAATAATTAATAATATATAAAAATATATTTTTATTCATATATATATATATATATATATATACGGGTGGGCCGGACTAGACTGGACTTGAATTTTTATATGAAAATTAAGCACAACCCATTATATATACGGGCTTTGACGGGCTTGAACTGAATCGAACTTATATTAATATATTCTTGTTCAAGCTCGATCCATAAACGTCGGGCCTGGACGGATCAGTTGGCCCACATATGGCTTGAACAGGTCTAATAGAAGAGGATCTAATAGATTTTATTTGAGTTAACTTTCTAATTTGTCCATGAACATGTGGATCTAATTATATTAGCATCCATCAATTGAGCATGCCTCGCGTTTGGTTGTGGTAATGGGTACCACCGCCTAGGGCTTATAGTTGGAAAGGACTTAAAAATATATATATTTTAAATATTTAATTATTATTATTTAAAAGATAAAAGTAGGCTCAAATAAATGGTAGTAGAACTGGTAATGTGTTTGATAAAATTGTGAAAAGGCAAGGGTTTGATACCTAATTTCTATGAATAATATGTTTTATTTCATTATTTTTTTATTAAGGGATCCTATTTTACTACTTTTAATATTAATTTATTTAGGGCCCAAATTGTCAGGACCGGGCCTGTAATTGAGTGCAGCATAATTGGTACATCACTAATGGTCACTACAAGAAAATTCGCATTTTGCAACGGAATACTTGCAAGGGAAACAGATTTACTAAGTTGCAACGGACTTTGCAACTGAAAAAAATTCCCTTGCAGAATTATAAAAAATAAAATTTTGAATATAATTGCGAGCGAAATTGCAGGGGTTGATAGTTTCACCTGCAAATTATTAGCGGGAAATGTTAGAAGGAAATAATGCAACAGAATTTGCAAGAATCTGTTTGTTCCGCTCCAAATTATAGTAATAAAAAAATAAAAAAACAATCTCACATTCACGATTTCTATCCATGTTTTAACCTAATTCCTGACTTCTCTCTGTCTTCGACCTTAAAGGCCGCTCTCAGTCTCTCGATCTCTCATCTCCTCTGCCTCCTTCGTGTTATGGTCACCGTTAACCCTTAAATTTCATGTTTCTTCCATCTCTTCCTCTCCTATACCGTACTAAGGTATAAGACCTTTCTTTCTCCAAATGTTCAGTGACTCACCTCCGACCCTCACTCCCTCTCTTTGCCGACTCAACCCAGCCCGACCATCCGCATCGTTGTTTCTCAAGGCATCTTCAATACCAATTTCAGGCAAGTTTGTATATATATGGAATGGAGATTTTCGATTTTGAGTTTGAATTTTCTATCTACTGCATAATTATAAATTAAACAAGTTAGGTTTCTCTTTTGTCTATTAATTCTTCGTCGTTTAAGAAGTAAGACTAATTGATTGTGATTTGTCTCGGAGTAGAGTAATTGTAAGTTCGTCTTTTTACTTGTAGACATTCGTGATAAGATTATGCCTAATTTCTTAGCTGTTAATTACTAAAGCCCTAAATGCTAATCTTTCACTTTAGGTGGTCTTACTAAGATTAAGAACAAATCGTGGGTATTATTTGGAAGTGCTTACTTGTTTTTGAATTGATTTAATACTTGAAAAAAGATGACCTTTACCAGATTTTATGCATCTTGTATAAGTTTTGGTTGGTTGAGTCCAAAGAAAGTATTCATACTTCAATAGCTGTTGGCAAACTATGGGTAAAGTGTTCCTTTTTTGAAGTTAAATTTGTAGTGCATTTTTATTTTCACAAGGAAACTAAATAAGCTAGAGAATTTAACATAAATAATTTTATTGAAATTAGTTGAGATGATATCATTTAACCCTGATGCCTTATTATTGATTTCTTTTTGTAGCGGAAGAATTTTATTTCAGTTTAGTTGAACCAAACTCCCAAGGGTTGATGCCTATCTAACTTGTATAGACTAGTACTTGCAAGTATACTCTTGTTAGGGATGTTAATGTTTCTATGGTCTGAGAAAAGCGTCCAATCTACTTCTGGACGTAAGTGATGTAATCAAAGTTGTAACTTGAGTAACAAATGCGTTCTTGGCTGAAATATCACAAGCTAGTCCACATTATCTTGTGTGTTATAATGCATATATGCATATATGTACATATATGCACTATATGCTCTATCGTTATCTTTATCTTTCTACTTCTACATCTATTTTGAGAATTCTTTCAAATATATTTGTTCGTATTGGTCGCATTAGTTAAAGGATTTTTCAGGTTCATTTCAATTTGAAGCATTTTGAGGTTCTTGATCATGTTACTTGTATTGGTTTGAGTTGAAGACCTTTAATTTTGTCGGTTACTCTTTTTTTTGGGTTCTCACCACGAGGTGGTCCTGGATGGGTCGTGGTGTTGAAATATTAAACTTAATAAGAAAAAAATGAAAATGATAAAGGAAAGAGAAGACATGGTTGGCAACTCATCATTAATTTGCAATATATTAATTTGGGCGGCAATTCATCATGATGGGCAGACATCAAAATTACAAATGACTTTATGGGTGGCAATTCATCATGATGGACAAACATTAAAGTTGCAAGTGACTTTATGGGTGACAATTCATCATGATGGGCTGAAATTTTACAATTTTGTGATTCACAATCACTATATATAGGTTTCAATTTGTTGTATCAGATGAGAGAGTATGAAAAAAAAGTAAGTCAATTAGAGTGTGAGCAGAGGAAAAGAAGAGAGCAAACTTTGTAATATATAAAACTCTAAGTTTCAATCAAAAATCCTTTTGTGTTTAAGCGTTGATTCATTTTACTTCCTCTTCCTTGATTCATTAAGTCCAATTTATCCCCAACAAAGTGGTACCAGAGCCATTTCGTATCCAATCCACTTCCTATAAATCTCCGAGTAAAAAAGTCAAGTTTAAAGAGTTGCAGACTCTCCCTAGAAAAGTGTTGCAAAAGGGAGTTTAAAGCGTTGCGAAAAATTCACAAAATGTCGCATTACGTTTAAAGTGTTGCCTGATACTCAAAACCGTTGCAATAGCCTCGTACGCCCAGAAAATAATTTTTCTGGAAAATCTTTTCGTTGCAAAAGTTCATCCAGTATTGCCAGGAAAATTTTCCCTTGATGTTATCCTTGCAAAATCTGTCTGAAGGCTATAGTGTGACGCACCAAAGTGTTGCAATAGACTCAAAAACGTTGCAACAGCTCTTGTACGCTTTGAAACAAATTTTCCTCTACAGAAATGAATCTCAACGGTGTTTCCTTCATTTTCCCTCAACTTACAAAAACCAATTACAAAAATTAGTGTATCAAGATGAAAGCCATTCTAGGATCCCAAGATGTTTGGGATACTGTTGAAAAAGGCTTTGAAGTCCCAGCTGCAGATGCACAACTGTCGAAGCCGAAAAGGACAGTTTGCATAAGAGTCGTCGTAATGACCAGAAGGCTCCTAGTATCATCCATCAAGGGTTAGATGATGTTATATTTGAGAAGGTGGCAAAAGCGACCACCTCCAAGCAAGCTTGGGACATACTACGAGTTTCTCTTCAAGGAGAGGAGAAAGTACAGAAAGTTCGGCTCCAAATGTTGAGAGGAGAGTTCGAGATGATGAAGATGAAGGAGACAGAAGCGATTGTAGATTACTCCTCACGATTAAAATCTGTCGCTAACCAAATATGGGAATATGGAGAAAAGCTTAAAGAATCCAGGGTTGTTGAAAAACTTCTAAGTTCACTACTACCAAAGTTTGACTACGTAGTAGTGGCAATAGAAGAATCTTAAGATATAAGTTAAATGACCATCGATGAAGTGGTTGGCTTACTACAAGCACATGAGGAGAGACTAAACAAACAAAGAAAAGAGTCTGTAGAACGAGTCTTGGCAGCAAAGGTTTCAGTCAAAGGTGAAAGTAGCTAGGATTCTAGCCATTACGGACGAGGACGTGGTAGAGGTCGTGAAGGAAACGGAAGAGTAAGAGGACGTCACAGATTTCAACAACATGAGAGAAGTGACAATAATAACAGAGATAATAAGTCCACAAGAGGCAGAGGTCGTGGACGTGGATGAGGAAGAGGAAACTGGAGGCAGAATGATGGATGTGACAAGTCCAATGTTCAATGCTATAATTGCTCCAAATATGGCCACCATACAATAGAATGTCGGAGCCCACCGAGGCAAATAGAGGAAATAGCGAACAACATTCAAGAAGACGACGTAACCGACACGGTATTACTAACCTGTGACGGTGAATACAGTCATGAAAACAATATATGGTATCTTGATAATGGTGAAAGTAACCATATGTGTGGAGACAAGAAAATGTTCATAGAGCTAGACTAGTCGTTCAGTGGTAATGTTGTTTTTGGGGATTCCTCAAAAGTTCCTATTCAATGAAAAGGAACTATTCTTATTCGTTTAAAGAATGGAGAGCACACATTCATCAACAATGTTTATTATGTTCTAAAATGAAAAGCAACATTTTAAGTTTGGGACAACTGTTGAAGAAAAATTACCAAATTCACATGGTGAACCGAAAGTTGGTGCTGTTAAACGAAAAGAAGGAGCTGCTAGCTAGTGTGCCAATGTCAAAAAATAGAATGTTCACTCTCAGTATCAAGACGAATGTAGCGAGATGCTTAAAAGCTTGCGTGAAAGAATCGGATTGGCTTTGGCATTTGAGATTTGGGCATCTCAACTTTGGAGGGTTGAAAATGCTAAGCTAAAAGAAGATGGTGCATGGTCTTTCGCTGATTAATAAACCCCATCAGCTTTGTGAAGGATGTCTTGTTGGAAAACATTCCAGAACTAGTTTTCCAAAAGAATCCATGTCAAGAGCAAAGGCTCCCCTTGAGCTTATTCATGCCGATGTTTGCGGACCAATGACACCAATATCATTGGGAGGCAATAAATATTTCTTACTATTCATTGGTGATTATAGCAGAAAGACGTGGGTTTATTTTCTGATAGAGAAATCAGAAGTTTTTGAAGCATTCAAAAAGTTTAAAGCTATGGTAGAAAAAGAAAGTGGTTATTACATCAAAGCTTTAAGATCCGACAGAGGGGGAGAATTACCTTCAAATGAATTCAAAAGATTTTATAAGCACTATAGAATCTGTCATTTCCTATCAGTCCCTAGATCGCCACGATAAAATGGTGTTGTAGAAAGAAAGAACCGAACGGTGATGGATATGGTGAGGAGCACGCTGCAGAGTAAAAATTTGCCCAAAGAGTTATAGGTAGAAGCGGTTGGTTGTGCAATTTATATCTTGAACCGATCCCCAACGACAAGTATTTCAGATATAACACCCCAGGAAGCATGGAGTGGGAGAAAGCCTACTATCTCTCTTTTTCATGCTTTTAGGAGTGTTGCACATGTTTATGTTGCGGATGTAGAAAGGAGAAAGCTGGATGATAAAAGCAAAAAATACTTGTTCGTGGGATACTCAGAATTTCCCAAAGGTTACAAGATGTTTGATCCTGAGACTGGAAAAACTATCATCACTAGGGACGTGACTACTGACGAGGAAGCAATTTGGGAATGGAATAATGACAAGTAGAAGAATTATAGTTTTTATCCTTTCACCATGGATGAAAACAATGATCGAGATGTGGAGGAGCCAGGCAAAGCATCGACGTCATATAGTCCCATTCCAATTGGATCTCTAGGACACGATGATGATGAAAGTCAAAGTCCAAGAGAAAGACCTAGAAAAGTTTGTCTTGTTGAAGATCTTTATGATGCAACTAGAGAGCTCAATGAAGAATTAACTCTTTACTGCCATCTCATTGGTAGTGAGCCCATTGATGCTGAAGAGGCCATGAAAGATAAAAACTGGAGAAGAGCCATGGATGAGGAAATCCAAGCAATTGAGAAGAATGAGACATGGGAGTTGACCAAACTTCCAGCTGATAAAAAGCCCATTGGAGTCAAATGGGTGTTCAAGGCAAAGAAGGATGCAAATGGAGAAATCGTTTGACATAAAGCGAGACTAGTCGCAAAGGGATATAGTCAAAAACCTGGTATTGACTATGATGAAGTATTTGCAATAGTAGCAAGAATGGAGACTATCAGACTGGTGATCTCATCCACTGCCCAAAATGGATGGAAGATCCACCAAATGGATGTAAAGTCAGCATTTCTAAATGGATACTTGGAGGAAGAGATCTATGTCCAACAACCACCTAGTTACATTGTCAAAGGTCATGAACGAAAAGTGTTGAAGCTAAATAAGGCGTTGTACGGACTTAAGCAAGCACCGAGAGCTTGGAACAGCCGCATCGACAAATACTTTTGCAAGAATGGATTTGTCAAGTGCCCACACAAGTATGCCTTGTACGTGAAAGTGAAAGGTGGAGACATATTGCTTATTTGCTTGTATGTGGACGATCTCTTATTTATCGGGAACAATCCTCAAATGTTTAATGATTTCAAGAAGACGATGACTCGTGAATTCGAAATGATTGATATTGGACTGATGTCGTACTATCTTGGCTTTGAAGTGAAGCAAAGTGATGATGGAATTTTTATTTGTCAAAGTGGCTTCGCCAAGGAGATCTTGAGGAAATTTAAGATGGAGAATTCCAACACAGTCAGCACTCCGACCAAATGCAGTTTGAAATTAACCAAGGATGAAAATGGAGTCAGAGTGAACCTGACAATTTTTCAAAGTTTGATCAGGAGTCTCAGATACCTGACATGCACAAGGTTAGATATTCTGTATGCAGTTGGACTAGTAAGTAGATACATGGAAGAACCGAAGGAGTCTCATTGGAATGCAGCTAAAAGAATACCCCACTATGTCAAAGGTACAACTAATTTTGGATTACATTATTCAAAATCTGAAGAATTCATAATAGTTGGATATAGCAATAGTGATTGGGCCAGAGATAAAAATGATCGAGAAAGCACGAGTGGATTTGTATTTTTTCTTGGCGAAATAGCATTCACTTGGAGTTCAAAGAAACAACTAATTGTTAAATTGTCAATCTATGAAGCTGAATATGTAGCTGCAACCTCGTGTGTATGTCATGCTATATGGCTACATTGATTATTGAAGGAACTTCAAATGACACAAAATGATCCAACCGATATTTTTGTCGATAACAAGTCAGCCCTGGCATTAGCGAAAAATCCAGTGTTTCATGATCGAAGTAAACACATTGACACGAGATTTCATTTTATCAGAGAGTGCAATAAGCAAAAGGAAGTCACGTTGAAATACGTGAAAACGCAAGATCAAATTGCGGACATCTTTACGCAGCCACTGAAGTATGAAGTGTTTAGCCAACTACGAGCATTGTTGGGAGTAACAAAGAATTAATTTTAAGGAGTGTTGAAATATTAAACTTAATAAGAAAAAAATGAAAATGATAAAGGAAAGAGAAGACATGGTTGGCAACTTATCATTAATTTGCGGGTTGTATATGGGCAGCAAATATATTAATTTGGGTGGCAATTCATCATGATGGGCAAACATCAAAATTGCAAGTGACTTTATGGGTGACAATTCACCGTGATGGGCAAACATCAAAATTGCAAGTGACTTTATGGGTGCCAACTCATCATGATGGGCTGAAATTTCTCAATTTTGTGATTCACAATCACTATATATAGGTTTCAATTTGTTGTATCAGATGAGAGAGTGTGAAAAAGAAGTAAGGCAATTAGAGTGTGAGCAAAGGAAAAGAAGAGAACAAACTTTGTAATATATAAAACTCTAAGTTTCAATCAAAAATCCTTTTGTGTTTAAGCTTTGATTCATTTTACTTCCTCTTCCTTAATTCATTAAGTCAAATTTATCCCCAACATGTGGATGGGTCAGTTGCTCTTATTTGATTGAACACGGGAAGTATCTGGATTAATATTTATTATTTCTTTGGTTTTTTCCTTCAATATTTCCATTGGTTAGTGATAATTTGTATTCTCTCTTTGGCTTTTGTATTTTAAATGTTTTCTTACATTTGTTTTAAACATTTTATTTCGCAGGTTTCGGTGATCGTTATCATTTTAGCATTTCAGATTTCATGTTTCATGTTTCTCCCCTTTATTGTTGCAGAAACTACCAGGCTTCTCCATAAAGGTATTTTTCTTTTTTTGATCATTATGAATATTTGAAGAGGCTAGGTATTGAACCTAAGACCTCCCACCACTACATTGAGTGGTGTACCAATTGATTTAGAAAATAATCAACACGTACACCTTCAATACTTTTTACTATTCATTTAGGCCATGTTCTCTTGGAGTATAATTCAATGTAGTTCAGTTCAGACCACTTCAGTTCAGTTCATTTCACCTATGCATAGTTATAAATTTATATTGAAATAAGTTCAGTTTAACTCACTTCAGGTCAGTTCAGTTCAACTTTCAGAAGTTGAAAAGAATGAGGCCTTAGTGAATCCAATTGGCATAGAAGTTGATGATTCAATAAGTGTATCATTCATAGTGTGACTATTTATGGTAATTGACATACATTTGAGGTTGTGATTTATCGAAGTTCTTAGTTTACTTTTGTATTTTTTTAATTATTATATGGACACTTGCTTCTTTTCATGTAGTTTATTAGTTAAATAGATTTTGGCCCATGCCATCTTCATAGTTATTTACATTTTACAATATTATATATTGTCATAGATTTGCCTTGTATTAATATAATTTGAAGAAAGAGAATTAGATGAAAGAGTAAATGTATGAGGAACCAAGTTAAGCTTTAAGACATATGTTTTAACCTTTTTTTTTTTATCTCATTTACTTGGATTTTATGTGCAGTTACAAAGCTATAAATCCAGCATGGGAAGTAAAGTAGATATCAACGGCCTCAAAGACGATGTCAATTATACCATGCCTTTGAAGCCCAACTTACTAAAGGTACAGAAACATTAAACTCATAAGACTCTATATTGTTTCAATTACGTGCAAGCTCTGTTATTATGATATAGGTGAAACTGTTGCATGGTATACATCTATCGTGTGCCCCAAACTTTGGTGGAGTCCTATAATATGTACATGATTGTCATTTACGAGATAGAGTTTTTATTTTGATTTATTGCGCAAAGATTATCTACTATAGAACGTGTTACTAAATTAGCTGAATGCTATGGGCCTAATTCTGGCATTCCTTATTTTTGAATTAAATTATTCAAGGTTTAAAGTGGATTGATCATAGAAGGAAGATACACATATAAGTTGTACTTTCCTATGTTTAATAGTATTTACAGGGGTTTTTCATTTTTTGTTATTATTTGTTTTTATTTATCTTTTTTTTAAGTAAAAGTTGTGACCGGTAATCCGGACCCTAATATTATTAAAAGGGAAAAGAAAAAGGTTACAAGACAGAAAAGAAAATGGATGCCTCATATATGAAGCAACAATAGAGGGCATACAAGAATAATCGTGGGGTAGGCCTCTAATAAAAAACCAAAGCACATCTTATGGGGAGTAACGGTTAGGCTCCCTGTGAGGACGCTCTGAGTGCCTGGGAGTCCTGTAATAGATTTTTTTATTTTTACGAATTTTGACTTGCCATGGATTATTTTCATCCTCCCTATCCTCATACCGTAATGTATCATGCAATGAAAGTAGTGGTGCCCTCTCAACCGAAGTAGGGGGCTTCCTCTGTGAGTGGGCTATATGTTGTGGTGTCTCCTCTGGTTGTGGGGTTGCTTCTATCTCTATGACATTCACATTTTCCACTGATTCATTTACCATATTAACAATGGCAGCAGCTCCATTTTGGTGATGTTTGTCTCGATGGCCGTCTTATCAATTCCTTCATCTTCACTCGTGTCCAACATGTCTGCCCATGATTGTGCTGCTTTCCCCTCCCTCTGTTGATAAGCCGCGATAGGCTCATTAATCTTGAATTCAGTTTTGTTTGATGGCTTTTGTCTCGCTTCGTTGGCAATATGTCTACTGCGGGTATCCTGTGATTTCTCTTGCAATTTATCCACTTGGTGAAATATTCTTCTGCAATCAGCTGCAGTGTGACCAATTGAGTGACATGAAGAACACAAGGGAGCGAGTGATTCATAATCTATTTTCACCCACAACTTGTCAGAGTCTGTATCAACACGAATTTGATCCTTCAATGGCTTCATCAAATCGATATCCACCAATATACACGCATAATGCCCAAATTCTCCCTCGATTGTATTCTTATCAAACCAAATTGGAATTCCAATTCCTCAGGCAATATCAGCTAACAATTTCTTATCCCAAAATTCCCACGGGAGGTTGAGTAAGCGAATCCATACCTGTGTGGTTGTTTGCTTGTGTTTCGTTGGGTCGAATCCTGGCTTACGTGGAGTGAAACGCATTACGCTTGGCTTGAGGTTTAGATTCCCTTTGCTCCATACGGTCTGCAATATGGTCTGCAAAGCCTCGGAGGATGGAATAATAATCTGGTAGAACCCGCGGCCAAGCGAGATCAACTTCCAGTCCAGGCATCGAGCCCAAATCCCATTTAGCTTGGATTTTAAATCTCCATATTTCCATGGAGTTTCTCCCTTTGATAAGGTTATTCGACCAATGACCGAGAATTTACAGGAATCGACCCTTTCATCATAAATTCTTTGTGAAATTTTGATTGCTTTAAATCCATCTCCGACATCTGAGATAATACTAGACTCTCCTGGGTTGGTATTGCTATCCACGGCAGCATGAGGCTTTCGATAACCCTCTACTGCTGCAGCATACAAGCGCCTAGGAGGCAAAGCTTGATTTGACTGGCAAGCTGTCGAAGGTTGTTTTGATGGAGGCTGCTTTTGTTGATTGTTGAATAGCTTTGCAATATAAGCTTGAGAATCACAGGGATCTATAGCGTCGGCAGTGAACGGCACTCACTGCGGCGACGAAAGATCAACGGCAGATCAAAAGAAGGCTGAGAACCAAGGTAGGAAGCTCAAAACAAACCTTATAGAGCTTCTCTCTCCTTTCTTTCTTTTACCATTTTCCTTTATGTTTATTTATCTAGTCTACATTTTTTTGTACTTTCAGTAACTAACAAAAGGGGCTAGCGAGTTCACATAAAATTTATTTCTTCTTATTAAATTACATAAGGGCAGCCTTACTACTTAGCTGTAAATTCATGACTCCTGAGTGCAAATTTTCTTTTATGAATGTTTAACTCTAATCTAATGTCAATGTTCATTTTCGGACCTACCATTTTTAAGCAAAGTTTATGTTCATCCAAACATAAGTAATATCTTTCTGTTTATGCTTATGACATGTGCCTAGTTGGTCATTCGTTTGTTTCCTTCCTGTATCCTTCCATGCTTATATGCAGAGGTGTTAGAAACTTGTAATTTGCAGTTAGGCCACTTCATTAGTCATTGCATATTTTTCTGTTTTCTTGATAAGTCTATTTTAAATGAGGTGCACATATATACCTAATTTCATTTCCAGTAGCTTTAAAGTTATTATAAAATATAGTTTAACAATAGTCGTGAATAATAGTTCCCTTCAATCAAAATAATATATTTTTTATTTATATTTTTCAATGAAACATTCTGCAAGGGATCTTGCACTTGCAAATCTGCAAGAAACTATACTGCAAGGGATGTTATACTTGCAGATCTGCAAGAGAAAATTGTAAGTGAAATGTACTTGCAGATCTGCAACGTAATCTGTAACAGAACAATATACCGTTGCAAATTTGCAACGGATTGAGAAGCCCTTGCAAACTGATCTACAAGAAGGTGGTGAGATGTCCGACCTTCAATACTAACCTCTTCAAATATCCTGGACTATGAAACAAATATATTGTTTGATTTCTTCTACGTAATTTTAATCAATAAAGCCTCATTAATAAGTGCTATAAGATTCCGCACACTAAAACTCATGGATATGAACCAGAATCTGCTACGGAAACCTCTTTTCAAAGTGAAATCCCTTAGCATTCAAAAAGTGAAAATTGATTTCTTTTTTGAAGGAAATAAATATGTAGTATTAAGAAGAAAATAGATGAGCAACACAAGGCGGAGGGTGCATATACCGAACTCCCATTACTTTATCTAAGAACACAACACTGGCTAAACAATGAGCAATATTGTTATAATCTCTATTGCAAAAAATGAAAATGCATGAACTAAACATAAATGCTAAAATCTCATGTCCTCTATTAAGGAAGCGAAGTAGGATAATCCAACATCTGAAGTAGACAGAGCTTTAAACAAAATCATATTATCAACCTCATTGATGATATGAGTGTACTCGAGGTCCTTAAGCCACGAGAAAGCTTCACAAACTGTCAAAGTTTCCGCCTCAAGAATTGAAGTATGAGATGGTAGCTGACCCTTTTTGCTGCAACAAAATGTCCCATCAAGTTTCAAACAACAACTCTGAAACTAACAAATTCCCCATTATTAAAGATGGTGGCATGGTGGCAGCAACATTGCACTTAAGAAAAGGTAGACAAGGGGGCTGCCATGAGACATCTGCGTGATCATCATGAATATTATTAAAGGCTACAATTGAACCCATAGTCTCATGTGCCAAACTAGAATAAACAACTACCTAACTTGATACAGCAACTTGTGCAAGTTTCACAATCGAAGTTGGTTGTGAGTAACCTGATTCCATACAATCTTATTTCAAGCGTACGATAAGGCCACAACGCCATAGATGGCATACAAAAACTCCAGAAAAGTATTGCTTAAGGTGCCAATAAAGTTGCCATATGTGAATCTGCAACTCTTTGGCCAAAAAAAGGGTTGGTATTTTGCTCCTTGCAGTAGGTCGCCTCGACAACTCTTTCCCCTATTTAATGCAACATAGTGAGAAACGTTGCACTATATGCCTTTAGCAACACTTTCACACTATACACAACACTTTATGAGAGTTGCAAAAAAAGGTAGATGTTACGGTTAACGGACGTTTGATTAACAATGGCAACACTTTTTACCGCAATTAAAACTCCTGTTTGTTATGCTTTTGGTTAGTAAAAGCAACACTTAAGAACAAATCGACAACGCTTTTGATTAATGGTTTTTTTGAATAATTGCAACACATTGACACAAATGCAACTTTTATGAATGGCACATTATCTGGCAATTGCAACCTTTCATTTGGAATACCATTGTATTTTTGGCAACTAATTTGTATATAATGCAACACCTCTTAAAACAATATGCATGTATACAATAAATAAAATACCTATTAAATTAATATTGATAATATTAATAATAGTAGTAATATCATATTCAAGTATTTCAGCAAAAACCATGTCTGCTTTCCAGAATACTTCATACATAAGGAAAGACAGTTCAAAAGCATCCAAAAGAGACATCCATACATAAGTCAAATCCAAAAGATAATGTGCAAAAAGACAGTTCAAATGACAAACTTAAAAAGTGGTAACTGAAGCCCTTAGAACTACATGTCTTTAGAAGACACTTTGCCATCATTCTCACTTGTGTAATGAAGAGCATGTAAATCAAGTTGAAGGTCAAGATTAGCTTTAACAAGTTTCTTCACAAGAGAGCCATGTTGTCTTGTACTTGTTGTTTGATAGTATCCAGCACTTTAACTTTTAGATTTTCTATGAGCTTTGCTGTTTTGTCCATTATTTTGATGGGGCCAAAGATTCACCATTCTTTGGCTTTAGATTATAATGGACTAAAGCAAAATGACTCATTAAACTATCTGAGCTTCTTTTATTGTGAAGTCACGGATAGCTGTTGCAACTCCACTTTGGGTCAATTGGAAACAACCTCTTTGTAATTACAGAGGTAAGGTTGCGTACACCCGACCCCCCCTTACCCCACTTGTGCGGGAGCCTTGAAGGCATTGGGGTAATGTTGTTGTTGTTGTTGTTGTATGATCTTTGCTGTCAAATCTTCCTCATCAATGGGCACTTGTGAACTGTTTGTAGCTGATGATTCTGTCTTCGACTTCTTAGGCAATGTAAGCCTCCCAATAAGCCATGAATCCCAATATGATTCATTACCAAAGACAAGCTGGTCAACCCTCTCACTATTTGCACCAGACGAGCACATCTCTTGAATAATTGACTGAAAAAATGGCATTAATAATATTATCCTTTTGTTATTTATAGAGGTAAGTAAATGTGACCATCCAAAATCTAAAGGTAAGCTATTATTTAGATCCATGGATCGTCATAAATAAATAATATGCTACTACATCAGATTACTACACCATTTGTATTTAGGAATAAAGAGCATATTTACAAGTCGAGTATTTATCACATCAGTAGGGGACTTATAGTCACGTCCTTCTTTGTGTTTGCGGGTCTTAATAAACAGTTTTGCTTTTGATGGTGCAACCCCATTATCATTCTCAAGTTGCTAACATAGAAGGAAAATCGTAATGTCAAATATGGAATAAGAAAGCAAAAGCAAAACTGCTAGTCTAACCAAAGTGATCATAACCGAACCAATACCATTAACATAACTATATATATCTGCAATAATAGATAACATTTGAATCAATATAAATTTTTCTACCTTGTAAGATATTGAAATCTACAATTTTTGTGATATTGAAACATAGTTGTCAAGGCACTAGGCGCAGCCTAGGCTCCAGAGGGTCAGGCGCGCCTAAAGGTGAGGCGCTAGGCAAGGCATGGGCCTGAATAGAAATTGAATTATGAATATCTAATTATTATTAAAACTCTTAAAAGTAGATGGACAACACATGTTAAAGTAAGTTAAAACCTTAAAAAAAAGTTTCTCTGAGGCATGTGAGGCGCACACTTAGGTGCACAAGGCATATGCCCGAGGTACGCCACCTCGCCTTGCGTGTGGCTTGCCTTTAACAATTATGTACTGAAATCTATAGTTTCTCTTTCAAGGTAAGAACTGGTTAGAAAATAAGATTATAATTTCCTATGGAAGGGCAGCAATTATCTAACTTATGGGTGTGACTGGTTCAATGACTAACATATTACCTAAACGTGAATTCAGTAGCCAAGTACAGCTACGGGAAATTTCTAGTTTATAATCACCACAATGTACTAATGTCGATAGGTAGTTCGTAACTCCATTGAAGATAACTGTAAAGAAATTAAAAATAGCCTAAGTTCCAAGTGTGATTAAGCAAATTTACAACAATTCTAAACGAAACAATGTACCATTTTATTACAGTTATAATAACAGCAACAATATCCAATGCTAAATGAAACTTACCGTTTTATTGCTAATCTGAGCAAAACTAATTGGTCCTGCAGTGTGTATTTCAATGATCTTCCTCTAATTTACAACGTTTCGCGCAGCTATTTCCTATAAATTAGTAGTAACAAGTGAATAACAAAAGTGTAACTGACACTGCTAATCAAATGTAATAACAATACATTGTTATGTACCTGCACTTTCGGATTTCCCCAATATGTCAAGGGCACCTTGAACTCTTCGAGTGGAATATCAGTTGGCTTATTTTTGAGCCTTTCAGCATCATTGTCATAAATTTTGTAGTGTGTACTCTTGGTATGGCTCTTATACACCTTTCATGAATCACGAATTGTCTTTAATACCCAAGGTTTTCCTTCTTCAGCAATGATGTACTTTATCTAACATATATGCAAGCAATCAATTAATTTTAGTTTCTACATGAAGAAGTACCACATACAATTGCAAGGCTTACCTTCACAAACTCCCATAGGTTATTCTTATCAGGAACTTTGTGCCAACTAATGTAACTAAGGGGCATAAAATTCTTTGCTAAGGTTCCCAAGAAACTGCTAAATTTTGAAATCAAGGAAGTATCACTTGAAACAGGTTGAAACTTGTCATTCAGAGGGATTAACTTTCGATCCTTAAACTTCCTTGTATATACTTTAACCATTTTTGTTTTTCCTCTCACTCTTCTCTTTGAACATTCCGCTAAAATGCACCAAGAATTACCAAATTAATCCATGGTATACATAAAAGTGTATTCAGTGTTTAGAAATGTAAGTAACAACCTTTAGATTTTTTTGCAGTTTGAGAATCAGGCTGGGTCAGCACCGCTTTTCCAACTTGCTTTTCTTGTCGTTGTTGTTCGTGCAGAGCCAAAAAAATTAGCCATGGATCCAACCTCATTTTGAATCCGTTGTAACTGTTGTAACAATGGTTATTTAATAAACAATCTAAGTTAGGATGCAATATAACAAAATCAAAACTAAAGACTAGAAATGGTATAGATTGAAACGTAATATGTTGATTACTTAAGATAACGGTCATTTTACAGGTTTAGATTGAAAATAAAGATGCTGATCATGAGTAGATTCTACTAATTTATTGTCACATTTTCAATTAATTCAAAAAAGCTATTCTTATTGTAAAGTCGTTTAAAAAAGTTAAGCTATGTTAATTGAGAATTAAGGAAGCAAATAAATATGTACGTACACATACATTGGTAGAATATAAACTAGTTACCTTTTTCGCATCACCTACAGCTTGTACATCTGTCTCATTATGTTCTACCATAACAGCTTTTTGTCTCCGCGACCGTGTATTACAAGCAGGGCTAGAAGGTGGGATTTTTTTGCCATCATCCACCTTGAAGTAATCAAATTCATAAAATAGAATATCAGTAATACTGTCTATATGATTGTGAATGCAGTAAACCAAGTTAAAAACCAGAAAACCTGTGCCAAATGTAAACTTCTCATTAAGCCTGCTGATTCCATATCAGTAGCATATGCTTCAGCATTTTTGTCACCACTCAAGCTCTTCTTTCCATCTTCTGCACAAGGTCCGTATGTTTTGCCTTCATCCACCGAACTTACACAAGGCAGAAAATGTTATATACAATGAAAACAATAATGTGGCATGAGCAAATATTGTCATTAAAGCAAGAAAAAGACACTATGAACTTCAGGCAATAACATATTTATTCAAAAATAAAAGGTAATAAGATGGAAGTATAAATCAATGACAGTAGTGACAATCTCTGTAGTGACATGGAAATATGATCGTTGATTAAATTATGAAGAATTTTGTACTCAATTATAGAGTTCTACTCGTAAGGGGTTAAAACAATTCTAAATGGAAATCAAAGCCGAAATTTAACTTCATGTTTATCAACATTAATTCATACAAAGAATTAATATAATTAGAGAAATAATTATACCAATTTTATCTTTCTTAATAAAAAAACATTACTAGTTAGCTAATTTAAGAAGTTCCTTACATTGCTAATCTAATAATTTATGATAACTACATCAGTAATTTTAACTTATCTCATGCCTTAAAATTGGTAAACCTTAGCTAATAATGAATTGCAAACAATTCAAATTCACTATTTGAAATGAAAACTTGAGTATGGATGGATTTATAATTAAACGGATAATAAAGACCTGTTCTTTATCGCCTTTATGTGCAGCTCCGGCAAGACTGGATTGAGTTCGGGCTGTGCGAGTATTTCCATCTTTCTTTACATCTTTACCTTTCTTCTTTTGCTGACAAATATTGCATAATATTAATTAAGATTAACATAAAAATGATGCAACTATATTAATTCAAAAGAATTGGACAACTCATGTACCTTTGAAACAACATCAGATTCATCTTCACTGCTCCATCCACCCTCAATGTCATTGGTAGGACAATGCCTATCACTACCCTCTACAATTTGACCTTTCCGTTTGGCACTTGTTCATCCTAAACCTTCAGACCAGTAGCCAACTTTGGTAAATTAAGAGAAATAAGACGTTCGTTGTTGAAAATGATAGTCATCTCTCTGACTTTGTCATATGAAAGTGCATCATGTCCATTTAACTCATCAGCAGACTTTATATTATCCTGTACTGTCAGTTTATTCTTAGCAGTAACCTTTCTCCCCACTGCCTATTTAGTCATTTCTTGTGCTTTCATTTTTTGGAGAGTCACAAACTGGCACTTCGGTTGAATTTTCATGGCTGCACATTCAAAATTGAACAGTTAAAAGAAAAGTAATTCCAATTTTTTATTAATCAATACATTAAAACCCAAAAATGCAAGCTGCAAAATTTACCTTGGGTGAAATTTGGCCTGGGTATAATTTCCACATTTATTGGCAGTTTAGGTAAGGGTTGTATCGATTTATCAACCGTATTGTCGATGTAAAAATCTAACTTATCCCTAGAAATGAATTTCCGAAGATTCATGTCATTGACAACAAGTTCCCATACACCAGTTTCACCTTTAACGTAAATCCCTCCAATTTCAGTGTATCCAAGTAAAACCTTGATGTACTCCACCACATTAGGAAAACCAAAACTGTCCGCATCGATGTCCTCGTCAACATTAGTACTTTTACCTCCGACATATGAAGAGTTGGTGAAAGTTCCTGATGATGAAAAGTAATCCACATTCTGTCCTTTAATTTCTATAAAAACACCAAGAAAAAAAATGTAAAATTAGTAACATGTAAACAACATCTTCACAACTGTATATGCATACATTATTAAGAATGGATACTATAATTTATTCATAACTGTATATGCGTAAAATATTAAAAATATATACTAATCAACAATTCCAATACATAAATTATCACAATGTACCCCAAAAGATAGACAAAATTACACATTGTCAAAGTGTTACAAGATTTCCCAAATATAGTTAAAATATTATAAGATACCATAGGATATAAAGATAAATACACTGTCCATACAGTGACATTACAAAACAGACCCAAAACTACAACAAAAGATCATGTTATAGTCTTATGTATGACGAGAGTCTAATTCTATTTGATTGACCACATAATGCAAACCCTTTTCGACTGGATCTTCAACATAAAACACTTGTTCAACTTGGGCAGCCATAACAAATGGATCATTTTGTTGGCATAACCTATTGAAATTCACCATAGTAAAACCATAACTATCCTTCTCTTGTTTATACCAACAACACCTAAACAAAACCCAATCATAAACTCCCTAATAGTCAATTTCAACGATTTCTTCGATTGATCCATAATAACCAACACTCCCTACTATCAGATTTCTATCCCTAGTACTGGAAAAACTAGTGGTTAAGGCTGCAACAAATACACCACTATTTGTGTGGTACAATTATCATCTCTTCGCTTTGTATGAAACCTGTAACCGTTTATACAATAGCCAGTAAACCGCTTAGCAACTCGATTGGAGCCTTTAGCTAAGGCAGAAAGTTCCTTTGAAGTGTTAAATTGTGTTAAAACCTCTTTCCTTAACCATTTATGGAACTCTTGTGTATGTATCCTCTCTATTGTATACTTCCTTGACCTGACTTGATTCTCAACCATGGTTCGATGTTCACTACAATTATTAAGAGGATGATAGAATTAGTTATTGTAATTTTTTAAGCTTACTCTAATTTGTACAAAAAATTACATTTTATTCTTACTTGATAAAGGGTTGTATTTCTTCGATGTCATAGTTGAATAGCACGTACTGATGAGCTATTAAAAATGTATCATCATCTAGCTAAATTCTTTTTCTGCCTTTGTTTCTCCTTGTCCCTAAAGGATATCCCTCATTCAAACTTCCAAACCTTTCATAATAACAGTAGTTGTTGACAGCGCATTCTCGACCAAAAAATCTTGAGCAAAAAGTTATACATTCTTCGGCCAAATATCCTTCTGCAATTGAGGCTTCTGGTTTACTTCAATTCCAAACATATGACTTTAATTTACCCAAGTATTGCTCAATTGTAAGTGTACCATTATGTCAAAGAAAGAAGGTGGGAAAATGGTCTCAAAGTCGCATAGTATCTCTACAATTTGTTGCTGCAACTTCTTAATTTCTCCCAAATCAATGAATCTGCTGCATATACCTCTAAAGAATGCACTCAATCTAATCAAGGGTAATGCAACTTTGGGTGTCAATGATTTTTTCACAGCAAATTATAGCAAATATTGTATTATAAAATGTGCATCATGACTTTTATACCCTGACAACTTCCTCTCTTTCATGTCTATGCAACGACTTATATTCGATGCACATCTGTACGGTAGTTTCACATCCTTCAAAACAAAATAGAACTTATCTTTCTCCTCCTTTGTTATAGTAAAGCTTGCTGCCCTATATTAAAAAACTCTCCATCATTAGAAATAATAAGGTGCAACGCTTTTCTAATTCCCAAATCTTGTAAATCTTTGCGAGCCTTCAGGTGGTCTTTTGTCTTACCACTAATATCGAGTAAAGTGCCCAAAATATTGTCAAATGGATTCTTCTCTATACGCATGACATCCAAGTTATGTCTAGCTAAATTATTACTCCAGTAAGGCAATTCAAAAAAATCGACTTCTTCTTCCAAGGTGTATCGGCAATACCCTTCTGCTTTCTCTTCTTCTTCCCAAATTCATTCTCATAATCACACAACATAATTTCTATATCCTTTCCACTATGAATTGAAGGACTCTTCCCCATTTCAATTTTTCCGTCGAATCTTCTTTCATCTAACCTATATTTGTATGAATTATCAAGAAACTTCCTATGCCCCATGTAACACATTTTCTTATTGTGTTTCAAATATATAGAAGTGGTCTCATAATTATGCAATGGACAAGCTAATTTTCCTTTTGTACTCCAACCTGATAGCATTGCATATCCGGGGAAATCACTAATAGTCCATAGCATACTTGCACGCAATGTAAAACTATTATTAGCCAAGACGTCAAAAGTTTCCAACCTGACATCCCACAACTCTTTCAACTCAGCAATAAGGGGCTGCATATATACATCAATATTATTCCCAAGAGAATCTAGACCCGATATGAGTGTAGAAAGAATTAGATTTTCAGCTTTCATGCTTAGCCAAGGGGGCAGGTTATAGTTGACCAATACAATAGGCCATGTGCTATGAGTTATACTCATTGTACGAAATGGATTGAACCTATCAGAAGCTAGACTCAATCGTACATTTCGTACTTCTGATGAAAAATGAGGATAGTTAGCATCCATTGCCTTCCATGCCTCACCATCAGCTGGGTGTCTTAGCTTTCCATCATTTTTTCGTCCTATTGCATGCCATCTCATAAGTTCAGAAAACTCTTTGCACATAAAGAGTCTTTAAAGCTTGGTTTTAGCGGGAAATACCACATCACCTTAGCTAGAATTCTTAGAGTCTTTCCTTCACAATTGTTATCGATACCAATAACATTCTTTTCCACCACTTTCCACCTACACAAACCATAACTTGCGCAAGCTTTACCACTTTCGTTCACACCCCAATACAACATGCAATCATTGGGACATGCATTATTTTTTGTTAGTCAAGTCCTAAATCTCTTATAGTGTTCTTTGCATAACTAAAAGACTTAGGTATATTGGCATGGGGGAAAGCCTCCTTCAACAAACCCATTACCATGGTGAAGCAAGATTCTGTCATTCCACTACTACACTTAACATGGTAAAACCAAACCATGAAACTTAATGTAGAAAAATTGTCACACCCCGGATATAGTGGTTGTTTTCCTTCTTCAACAAGTCTACAAAACTTTCGTGTTTCTGGTTTCGCTGCTTCAGGTGGTCCTGCATTTCTTTCTTCATAATTGACAAAGTCTCGATAAGTGGTTCACAACATCGTATCAAGATCGTCTTTGAACAACATGCTTGGATGACAATCCATAACGTCGGAGTTGGTTTTGGGATCTATAGATGTCTCATTGACCCATTGGGAAAATATAGGCGAAACATCGTTGCAAATGAGATGCTCGAAGGTCGCATCTCGACAATGCCATTGCTGATTTTGGCATTTTATGTAAGGGCATCTCATTTTGCTGCCTACATTATTCGTGGGTAATGTATTCCTCAAGAAATCATTCACCCCATTGATATACACATCACTGTGTCTTAGGTGCTCCACCCAACGATTGTCTTCATCATCCATGACTACACAGAATGAATGAAGCTATCTATCTTAAACATTTCACATAACTTTTAGTAATACAGTAACTAACAACACATATTAACTTAGTTTGCATTCTGTTTGAAATTCAACATCAATTTCATGGAAACAACAAAATATACACTAAATTTCATTTTGTTTCATTTATAATTTCTGTTCTAGCACATTAAATTGGCACATAAATTGATAATTCAGTTGGGATGGCATTCAGGTTAAGATTTAACATGGGAAGATGAAGTTGAGGTAAAGTACATACCTTTATTAATCTAATAAAGAGGACGAGGAAGAGTAGTAATTTTTTTTCAATCATGTGATAATTTCATATAATAGTGCTAACCTTAATCTAGGGTCATACATTAAAGGATGAACTGAAATAAGATAACATATAGCATGCCATTTATGTATGGTGAGTTATAAATCTAATAAAGATTTACAGCACTCATCAAACAACATATAAAAAATCAAATTACATGTACTCAATATTTAACAAATTTGTACCTTTTATAGCTGCAAGTCCAACTTTAGTAACTTATGTTCAAGCACTCCATATTCCTTTAAAGTGAACACCCTATTAAAAGGAAAGAATTATTAGGAAGCTATACAAGTTAATTAGGAAGCTGTAAATTATTTTATTTTAACACATTTAATACAAAACCTAAATAGGCATAAGGAAGCTTCAAGAAAAAATGACAAACAAATCCAAACGGAAAATAGCACATTAACAACTACAAGTAACAGTATTATTTGATTTGAGACAACATTCAAATCTACAACCAAAGGAAACACACATAAACCTTGTAACTGAATGCCAACAAGGGAAGGGGAATTCACAAAATCAACATCAAAAGTTAATAACTGTTGCCATGTCATATGCATAAGGTTTACATCAACTCCAATACCTCAATGGAAAACAAATATACTTTATCATTTAAAAATCCCACAGCACAAACCATAGTATGTATTTTATTATTCACCAAATGCTCACATGTTTTTTTTGTCAAACTTTAGGTACCCTAATAAAACATAGGAGCAATTACAGATCGCATGTTTTAGATAATAAAAAGAAACACATTGAATCATATGTAACTTGTAAATTTTCTTCAATTTGCTCAATGTATAATCAACTTTCACAGTTAACATAGCTTGCAATTAAACCAAAATAAACAACAGAAGACATAAAAATTAAAATCATTGGCCCTTTAACAGAAAATCAAGTGAAAAGTTACCACTCAAAAGCATAACACATGAATAATAGTAACAAAATGATCAGATCCTCATTTAAATTAATGTGATAATAGATTGAATGATTATAATTTCCACTACATTCCAAAACTGTCAAATAGTCATCTGACTTCTCTGATACAGCTAAATAACATTTTGAACTACAATAAAGAAAGCATGAATCTGGAAAACAAAATTTTTGCATAAAACAACAAAGCGTGTTGAAAAAGCCCGCAACTCAACTATGTTTCATATTCGTTAAATGAAAATATAATACCTCCATAAAAGCAGTAGTTGTTTTAGGCAGCAGCAGAGCAATAATTCTGAGATGTTGAAATCTTTTTGGTTGAGAGGAAATAGAAAATATTATCAACTAAGTAACCTAATTCATGAGAATCCTAAGTACCTAGAAATAAAAAAAGTCATTCATATAAAACAGAAGCATGCATGTACACCTAGGAACAATTACATGTTAAATCAAAAAATCAACCCACAAGAAAATGCCAACATTAGTTCTATCTACACCCAAACAAATCTGAAGACTCAATTTAATCTTGTTCGTTTTTAAATTCCATCCACCAAAATATGTAATCCTTAATTTTTTACCTATGAGCATGTAATGTACTAAAACGAAATTAAAAGAAACATAAACATGAGAAATGAACATAAATTGAAACGAACCTCAGAATCGAAACATCAGAAGCATGAACTTGGAGAAGACGAAACAGTGGAGAGTAACACTGGGTTTTTGAGAAATGGTGAGAAGGAAATTAGTTTTCCAGAAACGGTGGGAGATTGATGGGATTTACAGAAACGGTGAGGGAGATGGCCTGAGATTGGGTCAAGAAGCGAATACGCCGGTGAATTGGTATTTTGGCGAGAGTTAGGGTAGTTTTGTGGCCGCATGGAGGAGACAAAAGTGAGAGTAATTCCCGCCATTGTTTTTTTACTATTCATGGGCATCGAATGCAACTCTTTTCAAAAAGTTGCAGATAATTAGAGTATTTCGTAAATTTTTTATATAATGCAACTTCTTTCAAATATTTTCATAAAAAAGTTGCTGAAATTCAAAATTTTCAACGCAAATGCAACTATTTCGATGCAACTCTTTCCTTTTTTATTGCGGTAAGCCATCTATAGCGTAGTGGGCCCACATTAAATAGAAAACATGCTGTAAAAAACTCACAGAGCCATTTTGAAGCCACAACACACAATATCCTTTGGATTAACACAAGTATTAGACACTACTAGATGTGGATTAAAGACAGCCCGTACACCGCTTGCAAAACGGCAATTAAATAGCGCATGAGAGCAGTCTTCAAGTCCCAAAAAAAAACTCTAAAAAATGATTTCTTTGTTGTGGAATACAACACCTTTCTTATTTGAATGCTCTTGTATTTGACTTATAGTAATCCAATGATGAAAAATAAAAAATATTAAAAATGTATATGTTATTTATTAGCATTGACCTGTGATTTTTTATTTCAAAAATGAAGAAAACAACTATTACAAGATATACAGAACAAATTGACAAAAAAAGTAAAGCACAATATTTTTAATAGTGCTAATCAAGAATGCAATAAAATAAACTAATAAATACATCTAAACCATAGAAATTATTTCCATCAACTTATTAAAATCTCTAAAAGCACTTCCACCATGTTGAGTTGCCATTAACACAACCTTTCTCAATTGGTCAACATTTTCTCTCATCTTTTTCCCCTTTTCTCCATTTTCTAATAGCTCTAACTTTTTCAACAATACATTCTTACTAATCACTCCATCTTCAAACACCACACCTATTCTCCATTCTACTTCCACCAATCGAGCCGCCATCATTTGATCCCCGAAAAACGGCCGACATATCATTGGTATGGCATTCACCACGGCCTCTCGTACTGCGTTATACCCTGCATGGCTTATAAATACACCTATCGAGCTATGGCCTAGTACTAATAGTTGCGGCGCCCATGGAACGATTTTTCCTTGCTTGCTCGTTCTCTCGGCGAACCTTTTCGGTAGTTTGTCTCTTAAATCGTCTGTAAGAGACCAAAGAAATGGAGTCTTGCTACATTCCAAAGCTTCTGCTAGTTCTCGTAACTCTTTCTCGGGTAATTCAGCTAAAGTCCCGAAGCTAATATATGCAACGGATTTAGATGGTTGCCTGTCTAGCCATGACAGGCAACCCGATGGATCTGAATCTAATGGCATTGCGAGAATACCCAAATTCAAGAAATTGTTGAACATGGATTTGAGATCGTTGTTAAGTAGTTCGGGATTCAATTCTTCAAAAGAACTTACCGCAAGAGCTGTTGCTTTTGGAAGCGTTTCTCCAATACGAGAAAGGGATTTCGCGAAAAACGACTTTTGCTTATCGTCTGCAAGTATAGCAGGCGGTAAGTCTTTCGCTCGCATCATAGATAAACCCGGAATAACTTCCAAGGTTTCATCTTTAGCAACACAATTCTTAATGTGTTGCAATTGAAGATAACTGTACAAACAAGAAGGCAACCCCGTCCAAACCGGAACCCAAGAAGCGCGAAACTTCTCAGCTATCTCAACCGAAAACGTCAAGAAAGCATCACTTACAATACAAGTAACCGCGATTCCTAGTTCAGCGACCACCATTTCGATTCTTTTAGTTATATTTTCTAGGGCAACATTCAAGAACAAATCGAACGGCTCGTGATGGTGATTGCTGGTGAACTTGTGGTTAAACGGCATGCCATCTTCGACATCGTAGATGTTAATATTACTTGGGATCCGATCAAGATTCGAAGAGGAGAACAAGGAAAGATTGGATCTTTTTGTGCTGAAAAATGAAAATTGTATATGAGGCGCTGAAATTGCCATTTTAAGCAACAGTGCCATTAAAGTGTTGGGATGGCTGCTGAATGGGAAAGGAAGAATAGCAACATGTGCTTTTATTGAAGTTTCAGACATTTTGGGGATTGCAGAGGTAGCACAGAAATCCTTAGGTACTAACATGTTATATATATATATATATATATATATATATAGCTCTTAAGTTATATCCTAAATTATACAACTATTACGTTAGATCCTAAATTAATGCATCTGTTATCTATTTAATATTGTCAATGAAAGGTCAAATTGAGTTGTTGTTTGGGTTTTTTCGGTAGTTGTTCGTTAATTATATTTTAAGCATCAAGTCGTAGTTTTAAATGTTTAAAGACTGATATGATAAGAAGACATTGGTTATTTAGAATAATAGCAGCAGACAACAACAATGATAAACACAAAAATTTTTTTTCTATTATAATATATATATATTTTTTTGACAAACTCACTGTATGTTTTCAATGTTTTTAAAACCATACCGATTGGTTCGACTTGTAAAACCGTTAACCATCAGTTAGTCTATTTCTATTGCTTAAACTAGCAGTTTGAAAGAAAATCATATATATTGATAAAAAAAATAGGAAATAATATATAATGTTCATATTTTGAAATAAATTTAAATTCCAAAAATGTATTGATATAAAAGGGTGAAACACATTTTTATACCTATATTATAAATGTATTTTTAAATCATTATTTCAAAAAAATTTATCATACACAAATAGCTTTACCAGTTTGTTGTCTGATATATTTATTAAAACATTGTGTACTTTTTTATTGGATAAACAATGTTATGATTCAATTAAAAATACATAATAAAAAAATATAACAAGCATGGATCATGGACAATATTTGATAAATATAGGAGTATTCCACACCAGTACGTGACAAGCATGTTCAATTCAAAAAATTTGAGTATTATAAATTTCAACCATCTCATAATTTATCGATTGAGCATTTTCAAGTTCTTTTTGAATTTTAAATGCACAGAAGCGGCCTTCTTTGTTGAATTTATTGCCAATATTCTCAGTATAAATCATGCCGTTGCTTCAGGCCCGGTCCTGATATTTTCGGGATCCTAGGTAAAATGGCATGTGAAGCTAATAAATTGGGTCATTTTGATAAAAAAAAATAGTCCAGTAATATGTATTTTTGTAAGAAAATTGTTCTCACAATTTCGACACGTGTAATTAAGGCATTTTTTTAAGGATGAAATTTTCAAATTTTAGGGTTCAACTAGCATTTTCCACTGATACTAATACTCTTGAAATCTAATTATAAAATAAAATATATAATTTGATAACAAACTAAAAAAATTAATTATATTCAATTATTTTAGAAAAATGGAACTAAAAAATAAATGAGTAAAACAACATAAAATTTTAATTTATGTTATTAAATTATGATTCATTAAAAATATTAGATTTTTTTATTAAAAATAACAACAAATTTTAATTTTTGTTGTTATAAATTTTTTTTAAAAAAAACTAAAATATTGGGCTCCTTCCAGTTATGGGTCCTAGACGGTGACACCTGTTACACCACCCTCAAGGCTGACACTGCATTTCTTGAGGGTGGTCGGTAGGGCATCCGCTTATGGCCTTTAGCATAAAGGGGTTCAAAATAAAAAAATTTTGTGAGGTATAATAATTAATTAATTTATAATCAAATTAAATGGTATACATCTCTTCAAAAAATTGGACAAATGTTATAAGTTTAATTCACATTTTTTAAATTTTAATTTTTTTATCATAATTTTCAAAATTTGCTGTACTTTTTTATTCATTGCCCAAAATATTAAAAATGAGTTTGCGTGTAAAAAGGGGTCTTAATTTCTTATATGCCGATAAACCTTATAAGTTAAGAGTTGTTAGACAAATAAATATCTCACATTGGTGAGAATATTGGAGTCTTAGAGATGCATGAGTTTGTAAGTGTGAACCATATCCCCATTATTATGAGGCTTTTTGAGGATAAAGCTCAAGAGCAAAACCATAAGAACTTAGGTCCAAAGTGGACAATATCATATTATGTGTGGGATATAGGGTGTCCAAGTGCTTCCCCGATGCGCAACAATTGGTATCAGAGCCGTGCTTTGACGTTAGTCGTAATATGGATTTTTCCTCGGAAAGTCGAACAAATAATGGTACACCTAGTTTGATCACTGGATATCCGTGTAACCACTAGTGCTCTATATAAGGCGTGTCCTTCAATGCACTAGAGTGTGATGAAAAATGTGTTAGTGGACGGATATGGTTGATCGGTCGAGGAGATGCTCGATGAATATTTGTTCTAGGGGAGGAATGTTGGGCAAACAATAATATCCCACATTGGTAAGAAAGTTGAAGATCCATGCATTTATAAGTGTGGACCATATCCCCATTGGTATGAGGCCTTTCGGAATAAACCTCAAGAGCAAAATCATGAGGACTTAGGCCCAAATTGGATAGTATCATATCATATGTGAGGATATGGGGTATCCAAATGCTTCCTCGAGTTGGGATGAGTAGTCGAGGATCGAGATTAAGACCTTGTTCTCTTTGATTGTAATTCAATTCAGTTTAGCTCAGTTCAGAAAACTTCAGTTCAGTTCAGTTAAGCGTAGTTATATATTTACACTAAAATAAGTTCAATTTAGTTTAACTCAACTCACTTCAATTCAATTCAATTTTTAAAAGTTGTAAAAAACAGGTTATAAGTGTTATCTTTTGGAGAGAATAAGTCAATTCAATAAACTTTATTTCTTTCTAATTTTTATTTTAATTTGTTTTGTGCATATAGAACTTGTTTAGTTACTAACTAGTAGCTAGCACAACCAAATTATTGGTTTTCACATGCATAACGAAATTTCGTAGTATTAGTAATATAACTCCACGTTGAGGCAATGCTTAGATTTATATAACGTAATATTTAATAGAAACATAAATAATTAATTAATATTGTTCTTGATTTGAATATAAATGGTTTTATAGGGTAGTCTAAATATAAAATTTGATAGTAAAATTGAGTATAGATGTACCCGAGTCCTTAGGTAGTTCTTTGGTTTCTTGATATTTGAGCAATTAATGTACCCGATTCGTTAATTAAGTAACTTGAAAAACAATATTACTACAATATAAATGTACCCGATTCGTTAGGTAGTTCTTCAGTTTCTTGATATTTGAGCTGAGCATGAAATTTTACGGTTCCTTTTGCGAGACGATGATGACGTGTACCCGATTTTGATATCTCAATATAAAAGTTCTCTTTAGAATTTTTATTACCAATGTAATGTTTCTTGTGAATTTTATACTTGGTAGAATTCAGTTCGGTGTGGCCGATAACGCGTCCAGTAGGAGCTTGAATCCATGATTTACACTCAAATTAAAAATATCTATTAAAATATCATTAAAATTTAAAAAGATGTCTTCTCACCCACTTTTAACAACTTTTGGCGACGTTTTAGGCTCTTGGGCTCGTTGGTTGTAGGCTTGCCGAAAGCTGATGCCATTGGCGGCATCGGCCATGCCGCCGGCGGCATGGCCCAAAACGGGCCCCTGCACAGATAGTTTTTCTTGCCACTTTCAGTGGAATTGATCAAAAAGGTCTCGAAAACCACCCCATTTTGCCTAAAAACGCACCTTCGAGAAGGGGGGACCATCTAAGATTGGAAATTTAGTGTTAGGATGAGAAAATAGATTTTAGCGAGATAAAAATTAGATAAGGCAGGAAAAAAAGGATTCTAATCCATTTTTTCTGATTTTTCTTCTTTCAACTCTCTGATTGTGAGCTTAAAATCAGTAGGTATTTTCGATAAAATCAACTTAATAGGATTTAGAGACTTAGAACTCTTAAATTTTACTACTAAATCATCGTTACAAGCTCCCCGGAGGTGTTTCTTTTCTATTCATGAAGAGGTGGATTCACGACCCCGAGGTAAAAATTCTGAGTCTCATAGCTCTTTGGCATTAATATTACTGATTTGCGCTGATTCTTGTTGATTTGTGTTCATTTTTGGGTTTTCGGTCATTTTTTACTGCTGCCCTCTGCTGCTGCAAGAAATTGAGGTCGTCGGAGACATGTGATGTCGCCGGCGGTATCACCCATGTCGCTAGAGACATCACTAATACCGCTGGTGGCATCACATTCCCATAGACCTCACTTTATTGTGGAACCCTTTCTTTATAGTACTCAGAAAGCCATGTAGCCTGCCTGCATACTGATGCCTCTAGCGACATCATTGATGTCGTCGACGGCATCAGTCATGTCGCCAGGGACATCAACCATGTCACCAGCGGCATCATCCGTATTGTCAGCGGCGTGACTTTCTGGACAGCTATTTTCATTTCGTTCATTTCTGACCTAGTTTATTTTCCGAAACTAGAATACACAGTGCAACGATGGAGGTAAAAAAAACCTTTTGAAAACAGACCCCGCCCCATAACATGCGGCATTTTCACTAATAATCCGGCTAAAACAACGATCGAGCCTAAAATTTGGTTAAAAAGGGAATTTTCCCGCAAACGCCGTTCAAATCTCATTTTAGCCATCCAAGCAGGCTTTATAATACTGTAAATAAAATATGTTATGATCACGGTAACTCGGGTCTTGTTTGGTTTGCTAACTATATGTGGTTCGTGAGATATCTCGTACGACGTACCGTATCTGTGCTAACCATTTTCTGCAGGTAGATGTATATTAGGCCTTCAGGTTTTTTATTTATCGCATAGAAAAATGTATAGGATTTGAAAGCCTTGTAATAATTTTATTTTCTGCACTTATTTTTGGATGACTGTAATAATTTATTCATTGCTTCGATTGCTTGATAAACGCAAAAACAACACAATAACCGAAAACACAAATAAATAGGATGGATTAAACCGATTAAGAAAGAATGAAGTATCTTAACTTGGCCTAATGAAAAATGGATAACATCATTCGAACTCGGAATCCCTACTTAAGGTATGGTCCAACCACCTGGTGGGAAAATCGTACCAAAAATTTCCCGGTTGAGCTGAACCGAGTGGCGACTCTGTTTTAAGTGTGGGATTTTGATCTCGTATCTTTCAAGCATTAAAATATGCAAAACCATTTTCCAATCACTTCACTCGCATCCCCCGTTATTTTAAAGAGGCTGGCCCACCAGCCCGGCTTCACAGCCGTCGTATAGAACGTCGTCCGCTCACAGTGGCTACTCTGCTGGGGATGGATCTCTTTAAACTTGAACTTTCTTTTTATAAAGTTTAAAAATTTTGATGATGTATTGAAATCATTGGTCAAATTAAAACTTCATTCTTTTTCTTATGACATTTTATCCTTAAATACGCGTGTTGATATTTCGATAATTTTTAGGTGCCCTAGCTTACCCGAGAAGCTCACAAAAGTATCACTCATGCCCTGTTAGAATTGAGGATGTCTATTGGGTGGGTCAGTCATTTTAACCAACACATAAACTCCTGCAATCGCACTTATTTGGGGAGTGGTTGAGTAACGTAGAATCAAGGTAAACGAGAACCTTCTACATCAACAACCCTATACCAAAGCCGCGTTAGAAAAAGCCTTAGCACTTCATTCCTTTAGGATCACCAGAACAAATAAAATAATTAGGACGCTCTTCTTTTGCCATTACCAGTGAAGAAGCCAATCTCCATCCTTCCAAAGAGGCATCACGGGGGAGTCATAAGGTTGGAAGAGGGACGATTCGCGTGCTATATGCTCCGTGATCATGCACCCCCATGCATCGGCTTCAAGAGTCAAAAGTGATTCAACTTACCCTTACTACTTCCGCCCGTGGAAGAAGTTTAGCAACACACATAGGACCTCTCTTGTGCCTCTGTTGGGTCACCCAATATCACTATGTATGATGTGAGATAAAAATGTCCCACATATGTTGGAGGTATAAGTCATCGCATCATCTCTAACCACATCTACGTGCAGCCATACGTATCACGTACTGCTTCCCAAAACAAAAGGCATGCATACTATCTATACCATTTAAAAACCCATTCATGATCTGATCCACTGCCTACCATTTCAGCTAGGAGGAGGCGGACTGATCGTCGCACCCCAGTTTGGAAAAGGATAGAACACCGCTTAATTCGTCACCCTCTTACCCCGATTATCACCACAGAAGTCGAAGGGATTCCACACACCGATTCTAGCGGGGAGTCAAATTCAGAACAAGTTTAGTTAAGCCGGAGCCCTTCTCAACCAGCCATGTCTTTTCCAAGAAATGAAGGGATCCCTCCTACCCAAGAACCCTTCGGTCCTACTTCTAGCTCAGGAATGGGATCCTAGCCACCGCCTGGTTTTGGCTTTGCCAGTGCTATAGCACAATTCCTTAACTCGGATGCTTTTCAGGCTTCTATCCAAACCACTGTTCAGGCTGCCGTTAAGTAAGCTCTCGAAGATAGAAATTCTGCTCGAGTATCAGCATCTAATATGAAGGCCCAAAACGGTTCTACATAGATGTTGACCGGTCCGATAGGGACAAGACCTATTGCACCTATTTTTCAATCAACCCAACCTATAACAAGCCTATTCCAATTTGGGCAAGCTTCGGCTTTTCTATCAACTTCGATTGTTCCATCAATTATGCCTTTTAATCCAAGACCTTTCGCTCAAAGCTCTGCTCCTCTAGTATTTACTCACTAGTGCCCAGCTTCTTAACTATTACCCTCTTTCACTCCTCTATAGTTCATTATAACTCCCAAGGGTACCTCCTACCCCCAAAATCGTTTTACCAGCTAGCTGACCATTCGTCCTCCGCTACCTCCGACACTCAACGACCATGTCACGCAACCGCTGGGTGTGACACCTGAGGTAGCCGCTTTTGTTCGATAAATAATAGCTTCTCAAACTGTCAATGACCAGGTCGCATATTCTCTGGGCACGACACCCGAAGCCCTAGCTATCCCTCACAAACCGGTCAGAGACTAGGTCACTCAGCCTCCGGGCATGAGACCCGATATCTAAGCTTACATCAGTCGCCTCATCACTACTAAGAAACCTGAAAGAGATGAAGACTAGCTCCCTGATAATTTTACTGTGCTGAATATGGCTCATTATGATGGTTTGGGAGCACCTTCCTCTCAGATTGTAATTTATAAAAGAATAATGCGCATGAAGAAGTTAAGTGATAAGGTGCTTGCTGAAATATTTCCTTGCTCCCTTTGGGGCCCTGCCCTCAAATGGTATCACACTTGCCACAGCATATTGTTGTTGACTGGAATCTTTTATCTAAGGCATTGAAAGTGCATTATGGTTTTAATACTATCATGGAAACAACCCACCAACTTCTTGAGAGGGTCCGTCAAATGCCCAATGAAACCTTTAAGCAATACTTTAATCGGTGGATGTTGACCCAGGTCTTAATGAAATCCAAGCTAAGCCTCGAGGAAATGATCGTCAAAATCCTCGAAGGGTCTCTCCCCCTATTCAGTAAAGAAATGGCTACTGATTCTTTTTTGTCCTACAAGGCTGTATTCGAGAAAGCCGAGAAGATTGAGCGTGAGGCAGAGCATGAAAAGGCCGAAAGAGCGGGAAAACCGTGGTTTAGAAAAAATAATAAAGCTCAATCCTCAGTCCCAGCACCAGCTAAGCCTAAAGCACCGGCTGCAGTTCAAGCCATTTCTCAAACCCCTGATGCACCCCTCGTAATCACTCCGGCTCCACCAACGGTTGCCACAATCTAGCCTCCTCACCCCACTTTATTTTGGCTAACCCTTATAAGTTACCTCTATAGGTTATCTTTCAACGTTTGAGGGAAGCGGGTTTCATACAGTCCGTTCAGGAATACAAGCCACCTAGACCTAAGGATAAGAACAACTTCTGTAACTATCATGTTTAGGTAGAACACCAAACCAACAATTGCAAAGCCCTACTCTCAGCAATTCAACACTTGGTTAGCAAAGTAAAGATCGCTGAACCTGACAGAATTTCGAGCACTATAAATAACCATTTACCGAATTTTGAGAACAAGGTTGGCATAGTCTAGTCTGGTTTATCTGAAGCCATAATCTTCGATCTCCTTGCTTGAAGGCTGAATAATAGTAACTCTATCCTGGTCATCGGTTCAAGTCTCCCGTCTTACTCGATTTTTGATCTAATCCATCAAGCCAACCCAGGGGTCAACTCTGTCTAGGGGATGGAAGTCGATCCAAACTAGCCAAAGTAAGAGAGCTGCAGGTCTCAGCCATTTGTGGCAAAAAGAATGAAAGTTGAGAAAAAACCATTGTTCAACGTAGATTCCTTTATTTCAAAGGAGGACTACTCCGATGGTGATGAGGAAGTAAGTCAAAGGACCAAGGCCGTAAGCACTGAATTATTCAAGGTTGATCAAAATGACCTTTTTAACGTAGATAAGTATGGGCTGCAAAACCCAGATTTGGACTCTGAGGAGTAACAGTATCTATTTAAAATACGAGCCACTATTTAAAATACTAGCATAATTCAGCCTGAAGACCGATATCTCCACTTAAGCAAAGACCCAGTTCCTAGTAGGGTTGGAACTATCGTGAGACCCCCTTCTTCACCTCCGCCTGTCTCGACCAGTCTTGAGGTTGACCCTCTTATTACCTAGCTGAAAAACACCTAAGCCCAATACAGTATCTGGCAGCTGGTAATCGACTCTAAAGGGCACTGCAGGGGCTTGATTAAATAGCTCCTCGATGTAGAAGCTAATCTGGCCACCTCGGTCGTTGTGATGTGTGCCACGATTGGAGAAGGCATTCCCCTAAGAAAAGGGCCTCAGATTATGTTCGACCATTTTGATCTTCCACTCAAGGGTAGGGATCATAACAGGGCCTTATTCATCTAAATCTAAGTCCTCGATAAGGTTATCCCGTGTATCATGGTGGACAATGGCTCTACTCTAAATCTGTGCCCTCTAAAAATCCTTCCTTATCTTGGAGGACATGCTTGAAAAATCCAGCACTGTTATTAGAGCTTATGATGATTTAAAGCATAATGTAAATGGGACTTTAGAGGCAGAACTCACTATTGAAGGTGTGGCAACCAATGTACGCTTCACTATACTTGACATTCCTGTTACCTATTCTCTGTTGCTTGGCCAACCATGGCTTCATCCTTTAGGCGTCGTTCCATTCACACTACACCAAAAAATCAAGCTTATTCATGAAGATAGAATGGTGACCACAGAGGCCAATCCTGCTTCCGTTATGGCTATTGTGGAAGCTGAAGCTAGTTTAGAAGGAGGCCTTCAGATTGCCGTGATTAGCAAAGCTCAGAAGTCTCCTCCCCTTTGGCATAGCTACCTTCATACTGGTATGGGTAAACTAATGAAGAAATCTAGTTACAAGCCATGCAAAGGTGGGAGAATACATGAGCAGGGAATTGTTCAAGCATTGGAGCTGAAAATCCTTACCCATCGAGCTGGATTGGGATATAAGCCTAGAAAAGCCTACCGCCATATCCCCTCCTGCTACTGCCGCATGGTCACTATTTATGAAATCCAAGGCAAGAGGCCTTATAAGGGAGAGCCTGAGCCGATCGAGTATGGCAGAAAAATATGGCCTGGCTTTGAGATCTTTAAAGATGTCTACGACTTTGAGACCGGCCGCATGATAGTTTCGATCGAACCCAAGCCCGCTGAGCCTGATACACCTATCAATGTTATTTCTATAAGGCTAAGGGAAAATATAAGATGCATCCTAAAGATGAGCCTGAGAGAAGTAGTGAAGAGTCTATCAATCCAGAAATTGAAAATGTTATGGAAACCGTGACTGAAGCTATGGCACTGCTAATAAAGAAAGGCTGAAAGGGTGGGAGAACCGGGGAAGAAGGTGCTATGACAGCAATAATAGGGAAGCTCGCTAGGGCTCTTGCTCAGAAAGCCAACCTGTCCGAGGGGCCATCGCTCACCATTGCCCAAAAGACCGCTATAGAGCACGACCTGGGTGCCAGAGGATGCTCCTCCTGTTGATATTGCTACTGAAGCCCCTCCGTATATGGAGAAGGATATGGATGATGTAATTCTTAACATTTATGATGTGTTTGATGCGAACAATGCTACTTACGAGGCTTTTAATATAGTGAATAACTCTTGTTCTGCTTACTTATTTGATGTCTTTCCTGATGGATCCATGCATTCACATAACAATACGCATAACATTTTTGGCATTAGTGATACATCATTAACTGAAATAAACCTAAGTATAGATGACAATCCCAAAATGGTGACCATTTCCAAAGACTTAACTCCCGAGGAAAAAAGTGAAATCATAAGAGTGCTTAAAGATCATGTTAACGCTTTTGCCTGGTCGTACGAAGACATGCCTGGGATTGATCGACAAATTGCCAAACACAGAATCCCAACTGATCCTAAATTTTGACCTGTCAAACAGAAGCTCCACCGGTTGAGGTCAGAATGGGCAGATCAGGTTAAGACAGAGATCTTAAGGTAGATTAAAGCTAGATTGATTGAAGTTGTAGAATACCCGACTTGGTTGTCTAATATAGTCCCAGTTCCGAAGAAAGATGGTAGGGTCCGGGTCTATATAGATTTTTGAGATCTCAACAAAGCCTCACCGAAAGACGACTTCCCACTCCCGCACATCGATATCCTGATTGATAGTGCCATTAGGGCAGCTATGTATTCGTTCATGGATGGATTCTCAGGGTATAATTAGATTCTGGTTAATATTATCGATAGAATCAAAACAGCGTTCATCACTGAATGAGGAGTGTATTGCTACAAGGTAATGCCGTTCGGGTTAAAAAATGTTGGGGCCACTTATCAATATGTCGTAACCTCCCTCTTACATGACATGATCCATAAAGAAGTGGAAGTGTATATGGATGATATGATTTTAAAGTCCGCTGCTCCAGAAGAGCACCCTGCTATTCTTGATAGGTTTATGAGTCGTATTGAAAAGTATAACCTCCGCCTAAATCCAAAAAAGTGCATGTTTGGGGTTACTTCAGGCAAATTATTGGGGCACATGATTAGCCAGAAAGGAATCGAAATGGATCCAGACAAAGCCAAAGCCATTAGGGACATGCCTCTACCTAAGACAGAGAAAGAAGTCTGATCATTTTTAGGGTCCTTGCAGTATGTTAGTCGGTTCATTGCCCGCCTCACTACTGTTTGCGAACCCATCTTTAAGCTGTTAAGAAAACAGCAACCCATAGTATGGAACAATCACTACTAAGTGGCATTTGACAAAATCAAGGCGTATCTTGTTGATCCACCTATTTTGACACCCCTCATCCCAGGAAAACCGCTCATCCTTTACCTGGCTATCGAGGAAACTTTCGTCGGGGCCATGCTTGTCTAAGAACATGCTAATAAGCATGAACATGCCATCTACTACTTGAGTAAGAAGTTATTAGATTATGAAACCCGGTATTCAATTATGGAAAAGACCTGCACTGCCATGGTTTAGCTCACTAAGAAGTTGCGACATTATTTCCAATCTTATCGTGTCCAAGCTATGGCAAAGATTGATCGAATGAAGTTTCTTTATCAATCCCCCACTCTAGCCAGTAAATTATCCCGATGGTTACTTCTCCTGTTTGAGTCCGACATTGAGTATATGACCCGAAAGGTCATTAAGGGGTGGGCTATAGCCGAATTCCTAGCTAATCAACCCCTCAGCTCTAACTATAAGGAAAATTTAGAGTTTCCTGATGAGCAGCTCGCCTCTGTTACAATCTTTGAAAACATCTAAACAATGTACTTCGATGGGGCTGTGAACCACCGAGGATCAGGTCTCGGGGTCATCATCGTCACACCAGATAATGAGATAATCCTATTGTCCAAACGCTTAGAATTCACTATCACCAACAACGGCGCTGAGTATGAAGCTTGTCTGTTCGGCCTTGAGGCTCTTCTTTAGGTTTAGGCCTATCGCGTATCTGTTATCGAGGATTTAGCTCTGGTTATCTATTAGGTTGTCAAAGATTGGGAAATTAAAGAGGAATCTCTTCGTCCTTACGTTGAGCCTGTTTGCGAATTGTCTGAGAAATTTGCATCGTGCTTGTACCGCCATATCCCTCGGGATGAGAATCAAATAGCTGATGCTCTCGCCACTCTCGCATCTAGATAGGAAGGACCTCAGTAGCAGCCTATTTACGCTTTAGATATATTATCCACAAGATCCCATACCACGTTCAATCAGCTCCTCCAATCCTCACCATCTCATCTGAACCTTGTTGGTATTCCGACATTGTCCTATTCCTTCAGACCGGCCAATATCCTACGGGCTCTTCTGACTCAGACCATAACACCTTACAACAGCTCATTGTCTAGTTCCATATTGTAGATAATGATCTATTCAAGCGCACCAGTGACGGCCTGCTTCTCCGTTGCCTCACTAACTCTAAGGCTCATATCGTAATGACCCAAGTCCATGCTGGTGAATGTAGCCCTCATATGAACGGTCTTGATCTCGCAAATAAAATCCAGCGATTGGGGTATTTCTAGCTCACTCTCACAACCGATTGCATCGCCCAAGTCAAACGATGCCACTAATGGTTTATAGGGATATGCAGCATCTGCTGTCTACCGAACTCCATCATTTACCCATCCCTTGGCCATTCTCGGCATAGGGGATAGACATAATTGGTAAAACCCATCCTTCTTTAATAAACGGTCACAGATTCATTGTGGTAGCAGTAGATTACTTCTCGAAATGGGTAAAAGTCGAATCCTTTACCAATGTCACCGCCAAGCAGATGGCCAAGTTTATAGAGAAGCACATCTTCGCTCGGTATAGACTTCCATACCATATAGTCTCAGACAATGAGGTACAATTTTAAAGAGCAATTGCCTCTCTAATAGAGAAATACGGGATCGAACACCATAGACCTTCCCCATACAGACCGCAAGCTAATAGAGCTGTTGAGACAGGTAATAAATCGATAAAGACAATTCTTTCTAAGATGATAGCCGGTTATAGGGAATAGGCAGATAAGCTGCATTTTGCTATTTGGGGATATCGCACCAGCATTCGCACCTCTGACAGGCCAAACTCTGTTCTCCCTGGTCTACAGGATGGAAGCGATCTTACTAGTTGAAACTCAGGTGACCTCCTTAAGAGTCGCTCTGGAGGCTAAGTTAAAAGAATTCGAATGGACCGGGCGAGTTTTGAATAGTTGAACATGATGGATGAGTAGATGTTAAAGACCCTCGACAACCTCTAGATGTACCAGCAACGTATGGCTCGAGCATGTAACAGTCGGGTAAGACACCAGAATTCCCCCTGAAGGCTGGTGATTTGGTCCTTAAATAGCTGAAACATTCTACCACTAATGCGAGGGGAAAATTTAGGCCAAATTGGGAAGGACCATATGTGATAAAGAATGTGCTTAGCAAAGGGGCAGTTAAGCTTATGGACATAGATGGGAACAATTTTGTGAATCTTGTGAACCAAGATAGGCTTAAGCGTTATCATATCTGATTCAAAAGAAATAAATTAGAAAAGTGGCTCACCAAAAAATATATACATGATAATCACCCACCTTTCGGTATTTTACTGATCGAACAAAAAATAGGGTGACACCCGACGATCGGTATCTTATAAACTGGTCGTGCAAAAATTAGGGGATAAGTCAAACCCGCTAGATAAAAAACCCGAAAAGGGCGATCAAGCCAAAAGTTAGGGTATGTGAGCAAAGAGCGAGTGCCTTCTAGAAAACCAATCTAGGCTAGTGGGCACCGGGAGTTAAATCAATGGGAATGTCAACCGAACATCATGTACTTTATTTTATCTCAATTAACGAAAGTATCTCTTTTGTTGAAATCTAAATGCTTATGCTTATGTGAATCCTGTATTCATAGGATTAAGACAACTCCAGCAAGCTTAGGATAGAGTTCATTTTATTCCATATCAAATGCTCAAAAAAAATTGAGACAAAGTCTGATAGGACAGTCACCCCGACTAGCCTATGCAAAAGATAGAACTGATAAAAGTGCGTCTTAAACTAAGCTTCCTACGTCATCATCATAGTACCTAGAGATCTGCCTTAATATGGTAGTAAAAAGGGGCTCCTCCCCCTACTCCGTAGGCTTCCCCTTGAAGCGGGCCTGTGACCTCTTCCGATGGGTCGTCAAGCATCTTATCTCAGCAAGCCATCCTCTATAATGTGTGTCAGTCTCGATGGTCTCCACATGATCATAATCCAGAATCTCAAATGCAACTTCCCTAGACCACTTCTCCTGGATATAGTTGACCTACCTAGCTTTATAAATTTCGATCTGATTATAGGGCAGCTTGATTGGGATCCTTTGCCTCTTGCCATACTGACGGCATAACCAGTAAAGGGTGTAGAATAAAGATTTCTCCAGACCTATCAACTGAACATAAGCTCCCTAGGATTCTACAACCATGTCCTGAATCCTCCACCATGGACTAACCCACTAAACCTATGCATCAGTATACCCCCTTAAAATAGGCACCCAATCATCATATGTCAACGGATAGAAATCAGCCTAAATAAGCCCCCTCTCCCTCAGATGAACGGGTAGGTACTTCTTCGGATTCCCTCGTGGCGCTTCCCTCAACCTTAGTTTCTCCATCAGCCATACCTATAATTCAAATTCAGGTTAGGATTGGGGAAAGAAATGCATGAAATTGGGAAGAACAAAAGGTACCTACAGTAATATGAGCTGATCTCCGATAAGTGTCGAGTCAACGGAAGCGGCATCCATGTTCAGCAAAACATTGGCCAACCCCACAGCCATGGGAGAAACCCCTGTCGACATGGGTTTGATGAGTAAAATCAGCCTAATCAGAGCAATTGGGCTCACTCCGCACATAAACTCTGCCATGAGTAGTAATGCCACTATGGACAGCCAAGCAAGGTGAGATCGAGGCGCCCCACGGCACCACTCTAAAACTACTCTGAGCTGAAACCCAGGTTTATCAAACAACCAGGACAAAAATGGATCTACAAAGTCCAAATTCCATAACCCTCGAGGAATTCCACAATGCCAAAATGAAATTCCGCAAGTGCTAGAGGCATGCGTTTAGGGCATAGTACTCCCAATATGGTGTGGAACTCTTCAAGCAAGAGGCATAGCTCGAACGATGAAAATCAAAAGACGTGGGCCATTAGGACCTAAAAATATAGCGCGGCTTGAAGGAACTCACGGCTTACGGGCCACGCTGTGACATATCAAAAACCCCAAAGCCTGAATTTTTTAAGCTTCTTCCATTTCGCATTTTCCAGACTTTGCAGTAGCTGTTGATTATGGGTTACCATGACAGGAATTGGTAGAATGGCTGGAATCAGATTTCTGGAAAGGTCATACCGCCGATGATGTGAGTGATGTTGCCGGCGATATGAATCAATTTGGGCGGTATCAACTAATGCCGCCGGCGATATGAGATTTAAGACAGCCCTGTCTATATTATTTCAGCTGGTCGAGTGTGGGGGATATAGGTCATGCCATTGGCGGCATGGAGTTAATTTCCGACAACATTAGAATCATGTTTTTCATTACAGACCTATACAAAACCTGAAAACAATCCTGTAATCAATTTTCAAATACCTGATCAACTGCAATCCATTTTATTAAAATTAAAAAGCCCGAGTGCGCAAATCATTCAAAAATCCCAAATATCTAGCCTACCAAAGCAAAACCAAACAACAAATCCAAATTATTCAAACCCCAATGTATCAAGGTTACAAACCGAAATCTAAAATAAAAAGCAAAATGAAAATATAAAGCTAGGCATGCCCGCCAGTGCAGGCCGGGCAGGATGAAACATCCTCGGCGCTCACTAGCCAATCATCAACATCATCCTCCACTCTTCCCTTAGTCATCGGGACACTGCTGGAGTCCTCGATTGCAATAAACGGGCATCGGTCGATGGATATCTTCACTCCCCTGCGACTGGTGCTACCAGGGTGCGCGGGATCCAGATTTTGCTTACTCCTTCATTCCTAAACGGTAGCCTCCAGCTGACCCTCAAGGCCGCTCACATAACGCCGGAGTTCTGCAGTCTCCTCCTCGTATCTCCGCCGGGCCGCATTAGTGTCTGATAAGGAAAGGGCTAAGAAATCCTGCAAACCAAGGAAAACATCAATAATGCACTTCATTCATAGCATCCATACATGCATCTTATCTTATTTTAGAGTGGCATAAATAGGGAATGTACCTGAACAAGCAGTGATTGCCCGATAAGCATATCCCCGGAGAGCAAAATTATTCTCTGCCAGTAGCTCTACATGACTCCACGCCACCTAAAAAATCCAAAAGGTAAATCATTAACCATATGCATCTAAGGGTAAACAAGAAAGCAATTATCAGGCCTTACGTAAGTGGTGCTTTCTGGCATAAAGATCGGAGCATGCCAGCTCAGGCCTACGTTCCTAGGTTGGAACTCGCCTCAGGAGTTCATCATCAGGAACTGGGTCTCCATCGGGTTGACCAGCCGCCCTTCTACGAAATTGATCCCCTCGAGTACACCATAATACTGTGTCTTACTTTAGTTATACCAGCTTCTCTTCCTCGTAGGTTCCTGAAAAACACGAAAGACACACATCAGCAACATTCCTAAACCCAAATGATTGCAAATTGTGCACATAAACGCAATCATACTTCAAAAGAGCGCTGCCCTCCTTGGGACATTGGCACACTCCTGCTACCTACATCCTCGCCTACCTCATCCTCCCTCTCAAGATTGATCCCAACTTTGCCTTCTACCTCCATCTCTTCCTCCTCTTCCTCTTCTTCCTCCTCCTCCTCAACATCAACTATCCCTTTAAGCTTCCTCTTCTCCTCATCCATCCTCTTCTTATTATGAAACTCGATCATATCATTATCCTTAATCCGAGGGCAAATAGGCAAAAGGAGTTGTTAGTGATACTCGTAGAGGCTCGGGAAGCTAGGGATCACTCGGCCATTCCCCTCGATATAGTCAGCTTTATCAGCCTCGGATGTGATCACCAAATGGGGCCACCATAAACCCTTAGGAGGATCAGTGGGCACAGGCTTGGTGGCAATGGGGACAAGCCTCCAGCCCCGGACGTGCTCCCTCAGGTACCACTACTGGGACAGAGGGCACTCAATCACAAACTGACGGTCGTCCACCTCTCTCCTGACCCTTACAACTTCTAATAGGTTCTCCACCCCATCAAACTGGTCCAGGACAAGCTGTACCAATAATCAACCAAAAAGATTGATGTAAGTATGATGTAAATTCATAAATGCATTTTGTTTACTAATGTGTGAAATAGGATTCTAAACCAAAGCATTACATACAGAGCTAAACCGCGTAAACCTCAATGACTCTCGATAGCTAGTGGAATACTTGGCCTTCCCGACAATGCCACCGAACCATCGGATATAAAAATGGGAACCCGGGGCACGGTAGTCAAGAACCCAACTGGCAGGAGGATCTGATGCTCGAACGCCCAAGCCTACACAAGCAAACAACCAATCAGTCCAAAATGGCCACAATAGATAAACTATTCATACCAAATGGAAAAAAATAAGTTAAATGCCTACAATAACAAATGGCTGACTCGGAGAACCTTCACCTTCTTTCGGGCTCCCACATCCAGCCCATGGTACAGCTGCACCAGGATGGCACGCGGCCAATTCTTCTTCCTTATGCCCGCCACATCCTCCACAGCGGATATCAACCTGTAGTTGATCTTGCTCCCTGAGATTGGAAAAAATAACATGGTGAGCAACGAAATCATGAAGGAGCAGATGCAAGCATCTCTCTCATCCTCGAGCACCATATCTGCCCTAGTCTAGTGTTGGTTCAGCTCACCATAAGATAGCCATCCTAAGGCGGGCTTCAAATCAAACAGCTCCTTCACCCACCTCACCACGGGCCTCTCGATGTGATATTTATCCATATAGGCATCAAAGTGAATGACCTCATCCATCCAGGGAAGCCCAGTCATAGCTACAACATCAGAGGGCGTGACTATCACTTCCCCAAACGAGAAGTGAAAGGTGTGAGTGGTTTTAGGCCACCTATGTGTAAGGGCTATCACGGCCGGATGGGAGATCTTGGGCATTAGCATCGGCATGATTCGGGCCAAGTCCCCAAAACCCGTCTCGTTAATGGCTAGCTCGAGTTTAGGAGCCTTTTTTGAAATATGGAGCCATCACTCGTCGATGGTGCCCATGCCTTCGGTATAAGTTAGTCCATATGGCTATAAAAATCAAAAGCAAAATAGATAAGTCCCCGTTTATTTTCTCATCACTGGTACCTAATGAAAGGCTGCTGATGTCACTTCTGTTTGAAGCAATGTCGCCAGCGAGATCATCCATACCGCCGGCGATATAGATGATGTCGCTGACGACATCACTTTAATCAGAAGTGACATCATACCTCCCTAGGCCTTTTTGCAAGGCCTGATGCTATTGGCGACATCGCTTATGTCACCGGCGACATCACAACCTGCGAGCAGAACCTGTTTTCCCCGAAAATCCCATTCATCATGCCTAAAACCACAACAAATCACAATCAATCAAACCATAAGCCTAAAAGCAGTAAAAATTGAACCTAAAACATGCAATACCAATTTGTAATCAATCTATTTCACGCTTATAAACTCTTATCATGGAACGATTTTGAGCCTAAGTATGAATCGAAACTCAACCCAAAAAGAAGAAATTTGGGTTTTGTAGGATTACCTGGATGTAGCAGAGGTGCTTTTCTCAGGGGTCAGATTTGTGATGGGGGAATTGATCCCGTACCCATACATCTTGGTCGTCTCCTTCAAGCCATAAGCGATAGGAACTGAGAGAAGTTTCAGCCCTTTGACGGAGTTATCAGGCAGGTTCTCCTTAGTCTTAGCAGATTTTCCCTTGAAAGCCTTGGCAATTCTCTTCATGATTGGAATAACGGAGAAAATCAAAAGATTTGGAAAAGAATGGAGCAAAGAGGTACGGTTTTGCAGAATGAGGATGAGTTTTACTTCCTTTTAAACTGCCGCACGAAATTTGAGGAGTTTTGATTTATCTGAAACTGCCCAATTCATGCCGCCGGCGGCATCACTCTATACCGCCAGTGACATCACCCCTTTCAATTTGAATTTTGAACTTTTTTACCAGTCAAAGCTGCCCTATAGCACTCATGTCACCGGCGACATCATTCTCTACAATCAGCGACATCATCCATTTCGCCGGAGATATCAGCTATCCCCATGCCTTTTTTCAGCCATCCTTGGCAAAATCCCGGCTCTAGCCCTAATACCCCAGAACGCCAACTAAAGGTCCCTGATATAGTCTCTATACGTATCACCCTTTGGGTTTACCCCAGAATGCTAAATGAAGGTCCCTGATGCAGTCTCTGTACGTATCACCCTTTAGGTTCACCCTTGAATGCTAACTGAAGGTCCCTGATACAGTCTCTGTATGTATCACCCTTTGGGTTCACCCTAGAACGCCAACTAAAGGTCCCTGATACAGTCTCTATACGTATCACCCTTTAGGTTTACCCTTGAATGCCAACTGAAGGTCCCTGATACAGTCCCTGTACGTATCACCCTTTAGGTTCACCCCCAGAACGCCAACTGAAGGTCCCGGCATGACCCTATACATGTCACCTTTGGGTTTACCCCTCCGTAAAGCATAAGTCAGACCAAGGGACAACCACTCTCCACAAAGCATAAGTTTGACCAAGGGACAACCACTCCACAAAGCACAAGTCCGACCAAGGGACAATCTCTCCATAAAGCACAAGTCCGACCAAGGGGCAACCAACCCACAAAGCACAAGTCTGACCAAGGGACAATCTCCCCACAAAACTCAAGTCTGACTAAGGGACAATCTCTCCGTGAAGTATAAGCCCGACCAAGGGGCAACCACTCTACAAAACATAAGTCCGACCAAGGGGCAACCAATCCACAAAGCACAAGTCCGACCAAGGGACAGTCTTCCCATAAAGCACAAGTCCGACCAAGGCATAATCTCTCCACAAAGCACAAGTCCAACAAAAGGGCAACCACTCAACAAAGCTTAAGTCCGACCAAGGGGCAATCTCTCCACAAAGTATAAGTCCGACCAAGGGACAACCACTCCACAAAGCATAGGTCCGACAAAGGGGCAAAGAAGTCATCCATCAGGTATCATTCATATCCCTTTCTCTTTCATGCGATCATACTGAAATGTGGCAGCAGTGATCCCCCGAGGGGCAGCCAGTGAGCACGGGATTTTACAGTCCCTCTCGTAAGACAATGATGACGTGTACCCGATTTTAATGCCTCAATATAAAAGTTCTCTTTAGAATTTTTATTACCAATATAATGTTCCTTGCGAATTTTATACTTGGTAGATACCAGTTCGGCGTGGCCAATAACGCGTCCAGTAGGAGCTTGAACTGATGATTTACACCTAAATTAAAACTACCCATTAAAATATCATTAAAATTCAAAAAGATGCCTTTTATATTGACCCACTTTTACCCACTTTTGTTGACTTTTTAGGTTCCTAAGCCCGCTGGCTGTCGGCTTGCAGAAAGCTGAGGCCATTGGCAGCATCAGCCATACCGCCTGTGGCATGGCCAATAATGGGGCCCTGCACAAATAGTTTTTCTTGCCACTTTCGGTGGAATTGGTCAAAAAGCTCTCAAAAACCACCCCATTTTGCCTATAAAAACACACCTTAGGCTTTGGGGAGAGGGGGGGAACCATCTAAGATTGGAAATTTAGTGTTAGAATGAGAAAATAGATTTTAGTGAGATAAGAATTAGATAAGGCAGGAAAAAAAGGATTCTAATCCATTTTTCTTGGTTTTTCTTCTTTGAACTCTCTGATTGTGAGCTTAAAATCAGTAGGTATTTTCGATAAAATCAACTTAATAGGATTTAGAGACTTAGAACTCTTAAATTTTACTACTAAATCATCGTTACAAGCTCCCTGAAGGTGTTTCTTTTCAGTTCACGAAGAGGTGGATTCACGACCTCGAGGTAAAAATTCTGAGTCTCATAGCTCTTTGGCATTAAAATTACTGATTTGCGCTGATTCTTGTTGATTTGTGTTAATTTTTGGCTTTTCGGTCATTTTTTACTGCTGCCCGCTGCTGCTGCAAGAAATTGAGGTCGCCGGAGACATGTGATGTTGTCGGCAGTATCACCCATGTCGCTAGAGACATCACTGATACCGCTGGTGGCATCACATTCCCTAGAGACCTCACTTTCTTGTGGAACCATTTCTTTATGGTACTCAGAAAGCCATGTAGCCTGCCTTCATACTGATGCCTCTAGCGACATCATTGATGTCATTGGCGGCATCAGCCATTTCGCCAGTGACATCAACCATGTCACCAGCGGCATCAGCTATATCATCAGCGGCATGACTTTCTAGACAACTATTTTCATTTTGTTCGTTTTTGACCTAGTTTATTTTCCGAAACTAGGATACACAGTGCAACAATGGAGGTAAAAAACCTTCGAAAAACAGACCACGCCCCATAACATACGGCATTTTCACTAATAATCCAGTGAAAACAACGATCGAGCCTAAAATTTGGTTAAAAATGAAATTTTCCCACAAACGCCGTTCAAATTTCATTTTAGCCATCCAACCGGGCTTTATAATACTGTAAATAAAATATGCCATGTTCACGCTAACTCGGGTCTTGTTTAGTTTGCTAACTATATGTGGTTCGTGAGATATCTTATACGACGTACCGTATCTGTGCTAACCATTTTCTGCAGGTAGATGTATACTAGGCCTTCGGGTATTTTATTTATCGCATAGAAAAATGTATAGGACTTGGAAGCCTTGTAATAATTTTATTTTCCGCACTTATTTTTGGATGACTGTAATAATTTATTCATCGCTTCGATTGCTTGATAAACGCGAAAACAACACAATAGCCGAAAACACAAATAAATAGAATGGATTAAACCGATTATGAAAGAATGAAGTATCTTATCTTGGCCTAATGAAAAATAGATAACATCATCCGAACTCGAAATCTCTACTTAAGGTATGGTCCAACCACCAGGTGGGAAGATCGTACCAAAAATTTCTCGGTTGAGCTGAACCTGGTGGCGACTCTGTTTTAAGTTCGGGATTTCGATCTCGTATCTTTTAAGCATTAAATATGCAAAACTATTTTCCAATCACATCACTCGCATCCCCCGTTATTTTAAAGAGGCCGACCCATTGACCCAGCTTCGCAGCTGCCGCGTAGAACGTCGTCCGCTCACAAGTAAGTTGAAGAGATTTGAAAAAAATTTGAGAAAGTTTTAAGTGGGGTTTAATTTAAAAAACAACAAATGGTGGTAGAAATTTAAAAAAAAGTTGACTGAAATTATATATGTTAGTAAGGGACATTTTTGTAGATATAATTATCATTTATATTGTAACTAATATATAAAATTTGATTTTAAATTTGATTTATGTTAAAAGGGTATTTTCGTCGTTTTATGGGACAATAAGTAAAAATTTATGACGATAAATAGCAATCAAATTATTTAAATATTATTTAAAATAAATATGTTCATGAAAAAGTGAAAGTATAGCGCTAATATTGTAATTATATCCGTAATTTTTTCAAATGCCACTATTTTGGTGGGACTTAAAATGGAAGATTGGATGAGATTGTGATGAACAGCTTTGTATACCGTTTTTCGTTTCAGCGATTAGGAAAGTGTTTCGAGTCATATGGAAATGGAGTGAACCCACGCATACCGATCTATAAGACAGAGAACGAGTAAGAAAAGTAGTTGTGACCGACCGACGTAGCTACTTTGATGCTTGATGCAATATTTTTTTCAACTTATTAAATTGAAATGACATTCATTTGTTTTGATATTAATTTATAGGATTCTTATAAAATTCTCATAAAAAACTAAAATAATTTCATATTTTACAAAAATAAGGGAATATATTTACATAAATACGGTATAGTAGTTATTTGATAAATATTTAGTAATCGTCCAGTAATCATCTAGTAATTATCTAGTAAATCATAATTTTAAATATATTTCTAAAACATACATAACATATGACGTCTAGTATTTATCTAGTAGATCATTGTTAGATATCTAATTTTTATCTAGTATGTCTAAATTTTAACAGTTTTTTATGGATCTAATAACACCTAACATTTACATAATATATGACAATTTCATAACAATACTTACATAACATATGACATCTAGTATTTATTTAACAGATCACTGTCATATATCTAGTTATTCGTCTAGTATGTCTTAATTTTGACAGTTTTTTATGAATCTAATCACACCTAACATATATATAATATATGACAATTTCATAATAATTTTTACTAGATAACTACTAGACAATTACTAGACGAATATTAAATATTTATCAGATAAATATCAAACCGTATTCATGTAAATATTTTCTCCTATTTTTATATATATATAATTAATTTGACTTAATTAATTTTATAAATATTTTAGTGATTATAACTTGAAAACAACACATGTTGATGTAGAATAGTTGCTTGGGTCATGTGTCTCATGAATCATGGGCTCACTATTGGCTTAGACCGTTTTTCCTCTATTGGGCTTTGAGAGTGGTTATGGGCCCCAAAGGTATTTCTTATCAATAATTAAGTCAGAACGTATTATATTCTGTAACTTTGTCATTAAACAACAATCCTCATTGGTAACAATTATCAAATAACTGGTTTTTATTGTTTCAAAAACAAAAGTTAAGAACAACAAAAAAAACTATCAAAAATCCAACTTGCAACAACAAATAACAACTAAACCAAACAAAACCTAAGCGAGTGTTTGGAGATTTTTCAAACATAGTCACTGATTACCGAGCTATTATTATTTATAACTTATTAGATAGACAATAACAACCAAACTAATAAGCTGAAACCGTTAAACCAAATGGACTCAAAATATCTTTCTAAAAACATTATAACAAATTCTCAAGAAGGGACTAAAATGAAAGCTACAATTGGCAATTTTTTTAGAAGATTTAGTTAAGCAAAGACTTAATTGGTATTTAATTATCTTATTAAATACGCTCTGTAAATTAAGAAAAACTTCACCGACATTTTCTCAATGTTTCCTCAATTGTACTTACATTCATTCAACTATCCCAGCTATTTTTTTTTCAGATGCAAATAACAAAAAGATTTGGACATAATAGCGAATTAAGTAAAAAACTGTGGCTAATTAGGAAACTAAACTTCAACATAAACACCAAATCTCTATCATCTTTCCTGCTCATACCCATATCTCGAAATCCCCTAGTTTTCCTTCCTATACTCAAATTCCCAGCAATTATCAAACAATTGTTTTTTTTATATGTTTGGAAAAATAAAGCATTATTAGCAACAACAACAAAATCTATGAGCAACAAGTAAGACAAGCAACTAAAGTCAACCCCAATATAACCTATTTCCGTCTTTCGAAAACTAATAAAGGTTGATTCAAGTGGTAAGCGATTTATTATCACTTAAGCAAGGTCTCAAGTTCGAGTTCTATTGAATGCAGAAAATTCTTATTAGAACACTCACCCACCACAGTCAGCTGCTCGATACGGGTCGAATCTGTAAGTAGTCCGAGCTTTGCTCCGGTAAACCAAATGGCAACAAAAAAAATGGGTCTTTGGAAACTTATTTAACATATGTTTTTTGCTTCTTCAGTATTGAACAACAGCTACAATTATCAATGGTTGTTTTTAGTTGTTTTGAATTAAAAAAATCTACAACAACAAACAGTAACAACTAAACTAAACACATAGTAACATATTTAGAAAAAAAAAATTGAAAGTTGGGTATGTGAAAGAGAAATACGGAGGGTATCTTGGAGTATTTGTGGGAATGTTGGGGGAGGAAAGTGAAAATTGGGTAAATTACAGGGTTGCAAATGGAGAATTTCCAAAAGATGAGGACGAAATTGAAAGTTTTGATGGGTTTGTGATTACTGGTAGTTGTAATAATGCTGATGGGAATGATGTTTGGATCTGTAAACTCATTGATTTGTTGAAGAAATTGGACTCTTTGAAGAAGAAAGTTCTTGGCATTTGGTTTGGCCATCAGGTATTATTTTGTTTAAATTTTGTTTTAACTTTTTAATTAATGATTTATTAGGTGTCATTAGTGAGTATCTATGGGAAATTATACAAAGTGACATGTCATTTGAGATTTAATTTTTTGGCTTATTGCATACTTAGTTCCTCTAATTTGGTAACTTTTATTATTTATCGCCTCTAACTTATAAATGTTTTTACTAACCCCTGAATATGGCAGAAGTGCAAAAGTGTTCACTAGAGCCCCCCTTAATGTCACATGTCACCTTCCGATTGGAGAGAGGAAAATGAAAAATTTGACATCTTTGAAAAGTTAAACCAATCACAGGGTGACACGTGACACTGAGCGGCTACAGTGAACAATTTCGCCAAGTTCAGGGGATTGGTAAAGACATCTGTAAGTTGGAGGGACCAAGTAATAAAAGTTGTCAAGTTGAGGGGGTTAAGTATGTATTAAGCCTTTAAGTTTTGGTGATGAGATTTAAATTAGTTGTACTTTTTTTCAAGAAGTAGGAACATTTAATTTTTAAAGAACTTGTGACTCAAACCTACAATCCCTAACTTTTTTCTCTACTTTAAAAAGAAGCTGTGACCCTAAATCAAGTCTCGTGATTAAATTAGTTGTACTTTAATCCCCATCAATTCATCATTGCAAGAGGCAAGAAAAAATGCGTTAAATTTTTTGGACTTTGACAATTTTTAACCTATGTTTTGTGTTAACCTATTATTAGTTTAACTTTTTAACTTGTGTTTAGTGTCAACTCGACATTGATTTGACTTTTCAATCTTTTGAGACATGACACGTATGTAGATCACATACTCCAAATCTTTTGGTTCAGAAGTAATCATAAGGTAAATTTGTGCATTTTTACTAAGTTGAAGGGGTATGAAAATTTTTAATTAGGTTCAAGGATAGCCCGATTTTTTACAAGTTCAGAGAGAACAGTAAGCGATTAAGGCCAGCAAAATACTGATGCATTATGCTAAAGTTTTTTCAAGTAAATGTAGGTGGTTTATGCATAAAAATTGAAAAGTTTGTATCTACGTGTTTTAGCAACTCTTTGTTGTAGAGTGTGAGGCTTTGTTTGTAGGTGAATTTGTTTTATTGGTAAATGTCAAATCTTTTTTGTTATGGAAAAAAATTTACTTTATTAAATAAGGAAAATTAGTTTTAAAAAGATTAAAGTTACTTTTTTTTTGATTTGCTAGTAGGGAGGGGAGAAAAAAAAGACAATTAATTTTTAATATGATTTTAAATAATATTTATATTTATCCACTTAAATAAGCAGAGCAATAAAAAATATTGATAATATAAAAAATATTTTTGTACTTATATGAAATTTATACCTGCTTAATTTATTTCATGAAAATGAATAAAAGATCATTTTGGACTCTGAAATATGTAAGTATGGCCAATTAAAAGAAATAAATGGATAAAATATAAAAACTAGAGAGGAAAAAGGTAAAAAAATAAAGAATTCGTTTGAAAATAAGTTTTTTTTATGTAATAATTACAAGTATCTTATTGAGATAATCTTGTTCGGGGTTTAGTAATAATTAAGCCTCCTCACCCGTCCCAACAAGTGTATTTAGTGAAATTCGATCCTTATTCTCCTCCTACTTACTCAGTTTGCTTAGCCAACTGAAGTTAAGGGCAAATTTATCAACACAAATATTGTTTGGATGGAAAAGTGAGAAAATATAATATAGGGAGGTTATAATTGGATGAAGATAAAGCACAAAAAAGTACAAATCATATTGAAAAAACTCAAAAATATAATAGTGTATTATAATAAACTTTACGAAGATTATAATTATTTATCATTATTTTATGTGTATAAGAGTATTTAATATGGACGAAAACTTTCGGTTTTTATTTAGAAAAATCAACGCCTATTGTTTCTTGTTTTCTTAAAAAATCAAGATGCAATTCCTCACTTATTCACTATGATTAGATTATATAAAGAATTAATTTCTCTTAATTCGTATACATTTTAAGTTCTTAGTTATGGGAGCTAACAAAGTAATATAAGCAAAAATACACATAACCCAATAAATAACTCATTACAGAATATAAGCTAAATTGTTTCGGCCTTATCCATTTCCTTACAATTAATTTACCAATTTTTTTTATTTTAGCATTTGATTTACCAAGTGTTTATTATGTAACATTTTCATTATTCAATGAAAATTGTAAAAATGCAACTATCAGTTGATTCTTTGTAAGGTCAAATGTATGACTTCGATGTCCAATTTTTTTTTGCACTTACGTATATTTGCAGTACCCGAATCTAGATTTAGTCAGCCAAAAGACCAGATACAGGTCGCCAAAGTAGAAAAAAAAGATGTAATTGCCATGTTATTCATGTTTTCTTCTTCATAAAGCGTGACTGCTTTACATTTGTCACAATTTTCATTCTAAAACAATCTCAAGTCTATTTTCTAATTTTTCAACTTGATTCTTAACATAAATGTCATAACTTAACTGAAACTGTCTTTATCAACTTCAAACCAAAGAATCATATTCATCTAAACATATTTTGTTGTTAAACTTTGTGCACTCATTTATATTATTGATTAAACATATGGTTTTATCAGATACTGACACGCTCATTGGGAGGAAAAATTGGGCATTTGAATTCAGGATGGGATATAGGTGTTACACCCATTCATTTTTCATCACCAGCGCTTATTTCATCACTGAAAATGTCTGTTCTCCTATCCATTATTGAGTGCCACAGAGATGAGGTTTGTTTTTTTCAACTTTTATTAAATCGTTGACACCACAGTCGTCATAGTATATTGCTTACAATTCATCCTTTGAGATACTTCCCTTTCTTGAATCCTACGTGAATGTGAAATGATTATTCAACAATGTAAAAATATTACACATTCATTTTATTTATATCCACATATTCCATTCATAGGTCAAAATGCTCCCTCCAAAGGCAGAAGTTATGGCATGGTCTTCAAAAACTAGGATTGAAATATTCATATTTGGTGACCATATAATGGGCATTCAAGGCCATCCTGAATACACCATAGATATTCTCTGCCACTTAATCGACAAACTTCTTCAACGTGGTTACATTGAGGTGCGTGTCTCGGCTCCATCACTTACATTTTCCACTATTTGTTGCTGAATGAATCATGCCAAATTATTAGACATATATATATATATATATAGCTATTCCATGAGATGTGTACTGGCTGGGAATAGCTACTCCTTCTGATGGAGGATTCTAGACCAATAATCTGAACTCTTTTCTATCTATTATTCTTCTATCCCACGGAATAGCAATTCCATGAACCAAACGAGCTCACAGTATTATAATTAGAAATGTTTGGTTTAATTTGCTGTAGGATTCATTTGCTGATGAGATCAAGGCAAAATTGGATGGACAAGAGCCGGATAGGGAGGCATGGAAGAAGTTGTGCACCAACTTCCTCAAGGGAAGAATGTGATTTTATTTATTCGGAAAAAAATTGTTATCAATATTAAAAACTCACATATTTTGGCTTAAAACCTCAACTTTGTTTATTTAATAATTTTTAAATAAATCATTATTTATTATCGAGTAAATAAATAATTTTCATAATTTATCAGCGAGTAGGGACTCGATGAATATAGCAGTGATTTTATCGAATTCAAAAATTGAAAAATTTCTACGAACTAATCTGGACAATCTGAATTCAGTGAAGTAAAGATGTCTTCATATAATGGTACGCCTAGTGTTGGGGAATTTCGGTAGAATGAAGCCTTGAATGTCTGTAAAAAACGTCTCTCAATCTTTGTTGAAGAAATCTAATAAAATGATGCATGGATAATTCTGAAGTCGTGGCGAACACTTTCAGATTGAATCTTATTTGGCGGTTCTCCCAAATAGATCAATCGGATAAAATCAGAAATGATAAGAACTTAGCATGAAATTTTGTTGTGAAGAAAAGTGAATCAAAATTGCAGACAACGTTGTAAAAACTCTCTTTGTAAGTGTTGCCAATGCCATGTTTTATAGACCTGATACAAACAGTCACAACTCTTCAGAACAGAAGTGTTGTGAAAAGACATGTCCATTCGAGCAGCTGAAACAGTTCATAGCAGAAGTGTTGTGAAAGGTAGCTCCCGGACCCTCGTAGCTAAGTATCGTAATAGAACTCGAACAAGCGTGCACTCCGCACTCTCCTAACTTGTTCGATGAAATATTACGACTGCATTGGTCAACTAGTTGATCCAATTACACTAAAATACCAACAATCCTCCCCCATTTTAGTGTAATTCATGATTAACTAAACAAAATCACAACAAATAACAAACTTATGCATAAATGAAATATCGTGACGATTGAATTTCATCTTAGTATATTACACATTCCAAGTATTCGAATAACTAAAGGTGTCACTATGGATTGAACCTTGGTTATCCATCTTGAATACTCGAATATAATATAGACATAAGTTAACATTCTAACATGTTCTTACTTGACACTATCTTTTACTAGCCTTGTGCCCCTATCCTTCATAAGCATATCCAAGCCAAGTCCAAGCTTCTTGAAGCAGCTAAACTTCATGCTTATCTAGGTAGCCTTTTTACTCTCTGCGTATGCAATTTTTCAAAAAGGCTATTAAGAAGTTAAACTTCAACCTTCTTTACTTGCAGGTCTGAACACATACCTTGGGATGTTTTAATCAGTGTGTTCCAATCTCTAGATGTTAAGCTTTCCTCATTGAATTCAGCACCTAACGTCATATTAGGTGGGAATTGGGTATCTTAACATGAGAGATTTTAAATGGACTTTAATTTCATCCCCATGACCGACTTTTACACAAGATCTTTCCTTAACCCTTTGGTTATATGATCGGCTAAATTATGCTTAGTTTTTACAAACTCAGATTCCATTGTTGAATCACTCATACAAGTTTGTTTCTTAGACACCCAAGAAGTAGCACCTCCCCCAAGAAGAAACACTCATCCACTTAAGGAAGAACTACCCTACTCATAAAAAAATAACTTGTATCCGACTAAACTTCAAAAACCGAAGGAAGCCATTAGAAATGCGTTCTGTGGTATTATATTGACCGTCAACTTTGACTTTTGACTGACATGTGTCAGTCAACCATTGATATATCAACCCCAAAAGTTAAACCAATGCCACATTAGATGACGGTTAAATTTGGATAAGGATAAGTTTTTGGCAACGCCTAATTACACTAAAGTGTTGTCAAAACTGCTTCACTTACATTCTTTCTTCCGACACAAAAAAAATATTCTGGCAACGCTCTGAAAATCGTTACCATAACAACCAGTAGCCTTGTTTCTGGCAACACTTCTAAAAGTGTCGCAATAGATTACAAAAGCGCTGCCAAAACTGCTACACGAAGCAACACCACAGATCATGAACCGTCACAAACGGTTGTCACAAAAACTAACCGTCCTAACTTTTCATTTTATGACGGAATTTCTGACGGACGCAGAATCCCTCACAAACAACCTAACCGTCGCATTCAGAAATCGTCAAAATAAATCATCCATTGACTTTTCCTTTTATGATGGAATCTCTGAAGGAATCAGAATCCCTCACAAACCGTCACTATGAACCATGAACTGCGCGAAAAACAATTGTCGTAAATGAACCATCGCAACTTTTCATTCTGCAACGAATTTTGCAACAGATTTAGAATCCCTTGCAAACTGCAGAAAAATGAATTCAGATTTTAAATCGTTTCAAAATCAATTCCGGCCACTGACAAAACCCCGCCTTAGGTTTTTCGACATCCCGAGTCCAATGGAACTGTTCTTTTTACAAAAAAACTAACCTAAACAAGTCGTTTACACAAAACGACTTGAGAATCAAGATTTTTTTTCGAGAAAAAGAACGTTTATACCGCCATGAACAACCGAAAACAAAAATGGCCATCAAACATAATTCAACATAACTTCAATAAATAAAAAAATTCAAATCCTAAATTTTAAAGCATCAAACTTCAATTAAAACACAATAAAATCAACATTCATATTTTTCAGATTTTTCCAGATTTCATGACCTGACTTCCCATGCATTATTAAAATATCACCAAATCGAAAAAATTTCTTCTTAACATAATTAGCCACATGTCTTAGCTTTCCAAATCCACCAGAATCACAGAAATCTAAATTAAATAACCAAAGTTACGATCAAAACACTAAACAGTGTACAAAGCTGAGATTTTCCGAAAACAGATTTCACGACTCAACTTCAAACGAAAATTTCACATTGAAAACGAACGAAATTAAATAAGATTTCTTCTGAACATATATTCCTTAGATTCCGTAGATATCAATAGAATCAAGAATTATTCAAATTGGATTTATATAACAATAAAAAAACATCAAAATAAAACAGGGGCAAAATCTGGAAGTTTTCCGAAAAATCGAGAAATCGAAATTAGAGACACAAACAATCATCGCAAGAGAACGGATCGAATTAGTACCTTTTCGATGAAAAACTCAGGCTTCAAGGGACAAAATAAGATTCAATCTTTGTTGGGGAATTCTGGTGGAATGAAGCCTTGAATGTCTTTAAAAAACGTCTCTCAATCTTTGTTGAAGAAATCTAATAAAATGATGCATGGATAATTCTGAAGTCGTGGCGAACACTTTCAGATTGAATCTTATTTGGCGGTTCTCCCAAATAGATCAATCGGATAAAATCAGAAATGATAAGAACTTAGAATGAAATTTTATTGTGAAGAAAAGTGAACCAGAATTGCAGAGAACATTGCAAAAACTCTCTTTGTAAGTGTTGCCAATGCCATATTTTATAGACCTGATACGAACAGTCGCAACTCTTCAGAACAGAAGTGTTGCGAAAAGACATGTTCATTCGAGTAGCTGCAACAGTTCATAGCAGAAGTGTTGCGAAAGGTAGCTCTCGGACCCTCGTAGCTAAGTATCGTAATAGAACTCGAACAAGCGTGCACTCCACACTCTCCTAACTTATTTGATGAAATATTACGACTGCATTGGTCAACTAGTTGATCCAATTACACTAAAATACCAACACCTAGAACTAATAGTCTTGCTACGCCAATAAATTAAATATATTCTTAATTAAATTATACTCCATCTAACATATTTTAAGTGTCATTTCAAACTCTTAAATATGGTTCTTTTTATTTTGTAAGATCAATGTAACTTATTTGTTAGGCGATTATAATACAACCTTTTTTCACAAAATTGCTTCTTCTCATTTTAGGAATAATAGAATTTGCAAAATTGTTAAAGGGGATTCCACCTAGACTGATCCTGTTCTTATCTCTCAGTCCATTGCAAATTTCTTTTCTCGCCTTTATAAGGCTGATCCAGACATTCCTTTTGATTTGTCTTGCTTGGAGTTTCCAAGTCTTTCGGATGTGGAGAATGGTTCCCTCATAGCCCCTTTTTCAGGATTTGAAATTTGGTCCGCTGTTACATCTTTTGGTGAAAACAAAGCTCCTGGACCGGATGGGTTTAATTTCTTTTTCTGTAAGAGGGGTTGGACTCTCCTAAAGGAAGATGTTCAATCTATTTTTAATAAGTTTTATGAGACGGCTATCTTCCAGTATACTTGAAAACTTCTATTACAGTTTTGGTTCCAAAAGTGGCGGGTTCGCATTGTTTGAGTAATTTTAGACCTATCTCTCTAATCCATGGAGTCTACAAAATTCTTGCCAAACTATTGTCCTTCAGGTTACAAGTTGTTTTGCCTAAGCTCATATCTGAAAGTCAATTTTCTTTTGTTCCAAATAGAAACATTCATGAATGTTCCTTCTTAGATTCAGAGATTGTGTATCAGGTTCATAAGAATCGAAAGCAAACTTTTCTGCTCAAGTTGGACTTTCACAAAGCTTTTGATAGCATTTCATGGAATTTTCTTACTAGTATCATGAGTAGAATGGGTTTTTCTGACACTTGGAAGAATTGGATGGTGGGATGTCGAAGTGAGTCTTCAACTTATATTCTCATCAATGGCTCACCTTTTTAAGAATATCTATTTGCAAAAGGGGGGTTAAACAAGGAGATCCTTTATCGCCTTTTCTCTTTGTTTTGGCAGTAGAAGGTTTAAAGTGATTAATAGATAAAGCCATCTCAGTGGGGATTCTCTCGGGTTTTCAGGTCACTCAAGCTGCACCTCAATCATCCATTTTGCAATTTGCTGATGACACCTTGTGTTTTTTACCTGTTGACTTAGTTCAAGTCACTGTTTTTACTAGAGTGCTACATTGTTTTGAAATTATCTTGAGGTTGAAAATCAACTATCATAAGAGTTCTCTGATTGGAATTGGGGTGGATGATTCTTTCACTTCTCATTGTGCATCTATTCTTAAGTGTCAGGTCTCCAATTTACCGATTACCTACTTAGGTGTTCCACTTGTTCATAGAAGTTCATCTGTTAAAGATTGGGACCCTCTAGTAAGGCGATTTGAATCTAAATTGGCACTTTGGAAAGGAAATTGCTTATCGGTCGGCGGTTTTAATCAAATCAGTTTTGAGCAGTCTCCCAATCTACCTTGTGTCTTTATTCAGAGCACCATTGGCAGTTACTAATAAATTGGAAGGGTATATGAGAAGATTCTTTTGGAAAGGTTCTATTTCAAATAGAGTGCTATGTCGAGTCCCATGGGACACAATATGTGCTCCTTATCAACTTGGAGGCCTGAATTTGTGTCAGTTACAATTGAGAAACACAAGCTTATTGCTGAAATGGATTTGGAAACTGAAAGTTACTAAGGGTAACTCTTTTGTGGAGTCAATTATATATGTACATTGTTGTCTAGAATTAATCATTGGCATCCTTTACATGATATTTTTACCATTTGTTTCACCTATTTGGAGGGGTATTATTAAAGCTTGTATGTCAAATTCTATTTGGTGGAATTTGTTCATTTCTAAAGTGCATATGGATGTTGGCAATGGTAGAGGTACCCTTTTTTGGTTTGATACTTGGAACATGAACTTGCCCATGAAAGATGTTTATCCAGATTTGTTGGATTTGGCAATAAACCCTTATATTTCTATTGCTCATTTTGTTCATGAATTGCCCACAAATGCTAGGCCCACTTGGTTTGGAAGACTGCATTTATCAGAAGCACATGGCGAGTGTCGAATTCGCCAAGTTTAAATTAACCTGTGAAAAATTGCGATAGTGGAAGCAGGGTCGATCCCGTAGGGAGCGATAAAACTTTGTAAAATCTTTTTGCCGAATAGAAACTGCAGGGAGAGGGGGATTTGAAGGTATTGTTGAAAATGATTAAAATACAAAACTAAAAGCTAATGAAAAACAACAAATAAAAGGCATCCAACCAAAGACATAATCCAATCTCGTTCCTTCATTCGATCATCGGTTCAAAAATAGTTCTAAATCAAGTTTTGCTAAACCAGTTATAGTTACCAAGAGACACCCCTAGCAATCAATTCTCCCTTAATTTTAAATCAATCACGAGACGCTCTATGATTGACCCTAACTAAACCATAGTATTTTGGAAACGTTCCCCAGTTTTAACTTGGTAATTGCTTTAAGAAATAGGAGAACCCGATTCAAACCAATCTGTCGTTTAAGTAAGATTGTTTATTTCTTAAGATAGAAAAATCTTAATTTGACACTATACAAACCAATATGACAACTACGGATCAAATTGACTTATATGTCAACATTGAATTCATCCAATTGAAACAAAGGGCCCCTTTTGAAACAAGTAAATGAGCCAAAATAACCTTTAGCAACCGAAATAAACAAATAGCAAATTGATAAAGAAAGATGAAGTAAATTTAGACCTCACGAATGAAAAGAACCGAGAAATAAATTAGCGTTGGATTGAATTGAAGGGAATAAGAATCAAAAGATTAACTAATTCTACTTTCTATTTGTTTCTGTTGCTAAGTCTAAGTCTAAACAAAATAACAAATGACTCTTAAATAGGCAAGATATAAAACTAATTAACAATGCATAATGTCTCCCACTAATTTGCCATTGTTGATCACGCATGAATGAGTGGAATTGGGCTGTTGAAATCTCATCCCATGAGCACGTTAAACATGAAAGTGCCCTCTTTATTTGCTTTAGTTTGTTAAACTCACTAATTAAAGATTGGTTGCTTCCTGATCATGTGGACAACAATGTGGCGGTTGAGCACTTCCATGTCAAATAAAGGTGGATCTTTTTGAGTTGATTTTGTCCAATTTTAACTGCTTGAAATGTCCACTTTTGACTCTCCCGTGTTTACTGCTACTTTGATTGTCCATTTATCTTCTTTTCAAAATAACACTTTGACTTAGTCTAGCAAAACCAAAATGCACACAAATAAGCCAATATTCATAATAAAAATGGACCAACCAAATGCAAATAATAGCTAAAACAACGCATAAAATGCATTCCAACAGAGACGATTTTGTCAATTGGATTGGTAAAGGTAGCAGCACTTTCACTGCTACATCTTTTGTCCATTTGGAAAAAACCAAAACATCTCAACCTGTAGTAGGAAGGCACACTTTAAGTTATGTTGGCAGTCGGCTAGTTTACCAAAGATCAAAATTTTCTTGTGGAATATCCTTCATGATTGTCTCCCTTCAAAAGAGTTCTTATTTCATAGATCCATTTTGTCGGAAAATGATTCTTATTGTATTAGATGTGGAGTTTTTGAATCGCAAGATCATGTCATTTTGCATTATAATGAGATTTACTCTATGTGGTTATCTCTTGCTGCTAGTTTTGGTTTGAACATCACTTTCCCAAGCACAGTGGCATATTTCTTTTTGCAGTGGGTTGTTTCCTTCAAAGACCCTGTTTTTGGATCAACTTAATGGATGGTTTTTGCTGGAAAGATCGGGAAAAGATGGAACAAGCTGGTATTCAACGATTCCGCTTCCTCAGAGGATGTAGTTTATAGTAGTCTTTATTATACTGTTTCGCTTTTGAAATTTTGTAAGCATTCTTTTATTTCCAATTTTTCAGATGTATTCATGAACTCAACGCATTATATTTGTACCTCTTAAGTTCTCAACTTGAGGACTTATTAATCTTAGTTTTATATGTCTTTTAACTAAGGGGTTCTTGTAACGGGTGCCAACCTAGTTGGAATACTTTCTTTTCCTCAGCTATTAGACCATCTTTTATAAAAAAATAGATTAATGTAATTTAATTTATCAATTTTTTTCTAATTGAGATGGTATATATTAGGAAATTAAGCTGGTAATTAAAAAAATATTAATTTAATATTAATTTTTTTAGTAGTGTAATAATTTTTTTTTGTTTTTTTAATGAGAAAAAGTTGTAAAACGATACTTAAAAAAACAAAGAGAAGCAAGAGTCGTGAAAGGCTTTCTTGTGTTGCCGCACATTAATGATTACATTTTGAATAAATTATATAGAATTGCTAATAAAATGTCTAAGTCTTCTTTCATGCCTCTCATTTAAATTTTATTAAATATTATATTTTACTTTCTTTGTTTTTTTATGTAAGTCATTTTAAGATTTTCATCAATATCAATAAAAAATTAATTACACTATTAAAATAATTAATTTATTATTTACTTAAATTCTCTTTATTCTTAATTACCAACATATAATTTCATGAATTTATAATCTCTCTCCTACGTGAGTAACACTTGACAAATCTAATTGTATTTCTCTGTAACACTTGACAAATCTAAATAGGTAATCTGAAAGTGGACGCAATATATTTTATTAATTTTATTTAATAAAATCACACTTGCCATCAAGGAATATTAAATAGGGGTAAATTCTACTCTAACGTTGTATTTTTGCTGATTTTCTCACTATTATATAAGGATTTTAATTCCACACCACTAATTCAATGTTGATGAATGATAAAATAATTTTTACTTTTAAAAAAATAGAGTCATGAACTTCTCTTCCAACATGCCATGTTCATTTATTTTTTTGATTTATTTTACATTTATCTCTCAAACCATTCATTTTTCTGACATGTCGCTTTTGAATATTTTGTTCATCTCTTTTTATCTTTGAAACGACATCCACGGTGATTTTTTTTCCAAACTTTTTTGAATTGTTAGGTATCCAATAAATATATAATAAAAGTCCAATAAAAATCAGTAAATATAAAAGAACTTAGATTCAAAACACTTGATAAATTTTTGTATAGATCATAGCTTCAAAATATACTTGTACAAATGTCTAATATCAGCTTTAAAATAGATTTTCTAATATAAGTCTAGTAAATGTCTGATAGATGTCTGGTATATGTCAAATAGATGTCCAATAGATGTCTAATCGCCTAAGGCTAGAATTGCTAAATTCTCAAATAAATATACGCTGATATTATATAATCTTCTGCCACTGGTTTGCTTCAAATTATCAATGATTATTGTAGAATCTACATCAGTAGAAGTTTTAGAGCTAAACTTGAAAAACGCAAATGAAGAACAACAATCAAAACTTCTCAATTTGAGCAACAAATAGAATAAAATTCCACACCCGAAACCCAAAGTAGCACTAAACCCAATCAAAAAAACAATAACACAAACTAACATAACGATTTCATAAAAAAACTATCAAAACTAACATATATCAGATACCTATTAGATATCTACTTGATGCCTATTGTTTAAAAAGTTCACAAATTCCAATTGGATATCATTTCAAAGATAAAAATAGGACGAATAAAAAACTTTATAGCAGCATGTCAAAAAAAAACGATTTGAGAGATAAATGAAAAATAAAAAAGAGAATCAAAAGAAAAAGGCCGAATGCATCCCCACCCCACCAACTAATCCTTAATAGCATCTCGCCTCCTTAAACTTTCACAAATTTCTCTCAATCCCTTAAAACTTCTCTTAAAATTCTCTCACCCCCTAAAATTTATTCAAAGTGTATTCTATGGCCACCTAAAGTTGATGTGACAGTAAGAAAAAAAAAAATGGGGAGTGGGTGAGTGGTGCCTTTAATTTAAAACATTGAAAAAAAAATTCAGACTTTTTCTTTCCCTTGTTTCGCTTTCTTTTCTCTCCCTCTTTGTCATTTCTTACCATTTTTTTCAATTAATCACTTAAAACTTAAAGCTTCAAGCTTCAAGCTTCAGTCATGGTGTTTATACCCATCTCTCACTTCTCTGTTATCTCTCCATCCTCAATTTCGTCGTCCTTTTCCAATTTTAGATTTCCAAAGTCGGAGCCTAATTTTTGGCGGTGATTCAACTGTGCTAGCAAAAGTCGTCCCCCGGCTGCTCATGGCGGGGATGATGAAAATGGCGGTGGAAGATGTTCAAATTCAATTGAAGGAGACAGTCACCGGATGAGTTGTGGAGGTTCAAATTCAATTGAAGGATACAAGTTTGATTTGTTTGATTCATCTACTTTTCAATTTGATCGTACTTTCAATAATTGTCTAATTAAAATATTTTAACAGGAAACAAGTCGAGCTTGCCATTGATTTGATTCTTAACACCTGGGTTTCGAAGTTCACACCTGGGTGGAAGCCATTGATTAGATTCTTAGCACCAATTTGAATAGCTCTAGATTTTTAGGTTTGTTTTTTTATTTTGTGGCTCTGCAATTGATTCTTTGAAATTTGAAGAATTCTCATATTTGCGTTTTTATTATAAGTTGGAAAATTTTGGTTTGATTGTTAATTCCTTGGCTGCCATTTTTAAGTTTTAATTTGTTAAATAGATTCTAATAAGAAAAGGAAAAGGCCAAATCCATCTTTACCCATTGGCATAAAAAGTTTATTGCCTCCTAAAACTTTTAAAAGTTTCTCATAGCCTCTGAACTTGGCATAAATGTATCAGTTTGCCTCCTGAATTTAGCAAAAAGTGTATCATTTTGCCCTTTAATGCCACGTGTCATGTTTTGATTGGTTTGACTTTTCAAAAATGTTTTTTTCTCTTCCAATCAAAAGTTGACAAGTGGCATTCAAGGGGCAAAATGATACACTTTTACCAAGTTAAGGGGGCAAACTAATACATTATGCCAAGTTCAAGGGGCTGAAAGAAACTTTTAAAAGTTCATGGAGCAGTAGACTTATTTTTTTGCCAAATTTAGATTATAAGTTGCAAAATTTTGGTTTGATTGTTAATTCCTTGGCTGCCATTTTTATGTTTTACTTTGTTAACGAGATTCTGAGGAGAAAAAGAAAATGAAGAAGATGATTAATTTGAAATAAAATAAGTTGTTAAGGACTCAACTGAAGAATTTTTATGGATATTTTTGAATTTTTCACATTCACACCACATGTCAAAATACCATTCGTTTGACTTTTTAACTTTAATAAATTGAAGCATGTGAAAAACACTCCCACATTGAGAGTGGTATAGGTTGAATAAAGGGATTAAGTGGTGTACTTTAAACAAGTTTTAGTGTGGCGGCGAGAGAAATTTGTGAAAGTTTATGGGGTCAGGGGTTATTACGGACAAGTTCAAGGGTTGGGAATGTATTAGGTCAAAGAAAAATGGAGGGCATATGGTATATAAATATAAAAAAAAAGAAAGTAGGTTTAAAATTAGTCTGACTTAATTATAAATTTATAAATACTTTAGTAGACTATTTTTGATAAATACTATATTAAACAAGCAGTTTGTCCTTCCCAAATAAATTTTGAGGAAAAAAAAAACATGTATCTAATTTAGTATCTTTGTCCACGTCCTTTATTTAATTTTTGACATATGATAAATATGTATTAGAGAATATGAAAAGTAAAAAAGAGAATGAAAAATAAAACAAAAACTGTCACATTGTTAAAAACTAAATTAAAGATATCAAATTAAAAACACGTGATATTTTTCCTTAAGAAATTTGGAAAGAATCTAATTTAATAATTTGATATAAAGTTTTATTAATTAGATTTTTTTTTAAATCTTAATTAGATTTGTGTAAAGTCGCGGTATACAATTAAATTAATTAAAGAGGTTTAATATATTTATTGTCTCTTAAATTTATTATATTTTATTATATGTCATTTTCAACTTTTAAATGAATTATTTTACCTTTTAAATTTGGTAAAACTAATACATTTTCTCCCTTGATGTCACGTGTTAACTTCTAATTGGACATATGATAAGACGTGCCAAATTTGGGGCAGCGTTTGACCAATCAAATAACAATATATTGGATAATTATGATAAAATCATATTAGAGATTACCTAGGATATTGTATTATTATGTTGGTGTGACACTTTAGACATGAATTTTCAGGCATTCAATAATCTCAAGAACAAATATGTAAAGGCAGAAAATAAAATTTGCGGAAAGTAAAAGAATATATAAAGTTTTTAAGGCAGTTCCCCCTAATTGGTACGTTTATCCGAAGGACCAACTCTTAGGGTACGTCTGCCAGTGAAGAAGAGAATGCTTTATTCAGACGGTGGCGCTCAAGACCGGCAAAGATACAAGAATCCAATTACAAGCCATAAATCTCAAAGCAAAAACCCAAAAAAACCAAGTACAAGCTTCAAACCCAAAAAAAATGAATAAAACCCTAAACAGAAACTTAGCTCTTTTCACCGCGCACTTCATAGAGGAGAGGAGCAACTAATATAGGCTTCTGAGAAGGAAACCGCCTGACTAATGGCCTAAAAATCATCGCCGTTGATCAAGATCACCGAGAATCAAAGGGATGAAATCACAGAGCATATAAATGGTTAGAGAGGAAAAAAGAAAACGGCGGAGCAAAAAGGGAAGTAAAATAGGGTTTGCACGAAACATGGCTTATATAGCTCAGGACAACAAAAATGTTGAGTTTAAGGCCTAAACGGATGAGAGCTGCCATCTTGAGCTTATGGCTTGAGCAATTGGCAAGGGACATAAAGTCTAACAATATCCACCATGAACCTTGACACCTCCAATCTGAATAATGTCACTTTGATCTTCCTTAATCACCATTAATAAATAGGAGAAATCACCAAAGGACTGAGGGGCACAATTTTGACACAGTCAAAACTGCAAAACTCCTAGCCTCTTTAAAGCTGCCTGAAACTTGTCAGCGGGAATAATTTTAGTCAATAAATCAGTAGGATTAATACTGGTGTGAATCTTAACAACATAAACAGCACCAACAACAACAATATCCCTAACAAAATGAAGTTTAACATCAATATGCTTAGTTCTCTCATGATAAAACAGTGTTTTTACAGAGATGAATAGCAGATTGATAATCATAGTGAATATTAACAGTATCCTATATCACACCAAGTTCAAATGCAATGCCCTTTAAACACAAAGATTCTTTCACAACTTTTGTGAGAGAAATGTACTCTGCTTCAGTGGTAGAAAGGGCAACAACATGATGAAGACAAGATTTCCAATTTATGAGATTATTACCAATAGTAAAACAATATCCTGAAATAGACCTCCTCTTATCTAGATCAGCAGCATAATCAGAGCCACAAAAACCTTCAATCTTAATATCAGTACACTTACCATACAACAAACACAGAGAAGAATTACCAAACAAATACCATTTAACAGCATTCCAATGACTTTTATTAGGGTTAGACATGAATATGCTAACAAGGCTAACTGCATATGCAATATCAGGTCTAGTACAAACCATGGCATACATAAACGAACCTACAACATTTTGATATGGCACATTATGCATAAACTCATATTCATCAACAGATAACTCATTACTAGTAGAGAGCTTAAACTGAGCACCAATGGGAGTACTAACAGACTTGTTTTTATTTAACTCAAAATTATTTAAAACCTTCTCAATATAATCCTTTTGAGTTAGCATTAAAACACCCTTATTTCTATCTCTGAAAATATCTACCCCTAGGATTCTTCTAGCAGGACCTAAGTCTTTCATTTCAAACACAGTATTTAATTTCTTTTTCAGTTTATCAATCTCAAACTTATCTTTGCAAGCAATTAACATGTCATCCACATATAACAACAAAGAGATATAATTCTTATTAGGCAACTTGCTATAGTAAACACATGCATCATAATTACTTCTAGTGAATTTGAGACTAAGCATAAACTGATCAAACTTTAAATACCATTGCCTAAGGGACTGCTTAATACCATACAGAGACTTTTTTAATAAGCAAACATGATTTTCTAGACCTTTGGCAGTAAAACCCTCTGGTTGAGACATAAACAATTCATCATCCGGATTACCATGTAAGAAAGTAGTTTTAACATCCATTTGTTCTAATTCTAAATCATGTAAAGCAACTAGAGATAAAATAAGCCTGATAGAGACATGCTTAACAACAGGAGAAAAAATTTCTTTATAGTCAATTCCCTCTATCTGAGAATGTCCCTTAGCAACTAACCTAGCTTTAAATCTCTCTTTTCCAACACCAGGTATAGCAAGTTTTCTCTTAAAGATCCCCTTACAGCCTATAACCCTTTTGCCTTCTGGTTTAAGCACCAACACTCAACTTGTTTTTGGAAAATGACTCAAGCTTCTCTTTCATAGCTTGAATCCATTTTTCACAGTCCTTGTTAGATTTGGCATCAAGAAAGGTTTTAGGCTCATCAAACTCAATACATTCAGCACTTAAAACAACAAAACCAAGCATACCAGTATAACTGCAATCATACACAACATAGTCCTTAAACTTAGATGGGAATCTAATCTCTCTCCTAGGTCTCATGTTTGTATTATTATCAAGCACATTATCATTGATATCTTGAATAGAATCATCATTCTCAGTTTGATCAATATCATCATTTTCATTAACAAACTGATTATCACTACCATTTTCATTATCAACAAAGTCAAGATTTAAAGTAGTTTGTTCTAGCTTATCAAGCTCCACCTGAAACAGAGAATTATCATACTGAACAGAGTTTTTAATATCAATAGTAATCTTAGGAAAAACATTCTGATAGAGGGGGAGAGTTTACATTAAATGAATTTAAAAGATTCTGTGAGTATCATGGAATCGATCATTTCCTGTCAGTCCCGAGATCACCATAACAAAATGGTGTCGTTGAATGAAAGAATCGAACGGTCATGGATACGGTGAGAAGTACGCTGAAAAGCAAGAATTTGCCCAAGGAGTTGTGGGCAGAGGCTGTCGATTGCGTTGTTTGCATCTCAAACCGATCCCCAACAACAAGTGTGTCAGATATGACACCCCAAGAAGCGTGGAGTGGGAAAAAGCCAAATATCTCTCATTTCCATATTTTTAGGAGTGTTGCACATGTTCATGTTGTTGATGAAGAAAGGAGAAAGTTAGATGATAAAATTAAAAATACTTATTCGTGGGATACTCAAAATATTCTAAAGGATACAAGATGTTCGATCCTGATACGGGAAAGACGATTATCAGCAGAGATGTCACCATTGACGAAGAAGCAGTTTGGGATTGGAACAATGAAAAGAAAAATTACAGTTTTTATCCTTTCATCATGGATGAAATGATCATGATATGGAGGAGCCCGCCACAACATCAATGTTATATTGTCCCATTCCAATTGCATCTCCAAGACAAGATGATGATGAAAGTCAAAGAAAGACTAGAAAATTTTGTCTTGTTGAAGATCTTTACGATGCTACTAGAGAGCTCAATAAAGAATTAACTCTTTACTATTATCTTATTGATAGCCAGCCAATTGATGCTAAAAAAGCAATTAAAGATGAGAAATGGAGAAGAGCCATGGAGGAGTAGATCAATTCAATTGAGAAGAACAAGACGTGGGAGTTAACAAAACTTCCAGCTGATAAAAAGCCCATTGGTGTCAAATGGGTCTTTAAAGCAAAGAAGGATGCAAATGGAAAAATTGTAAGACACAAGGCAAGACTCATTGCAAAAGGATATAGTCAAAAGCCCGGTATTGACTATGATGAAGTTTTTACACCGGTTGCTAGAATGGAGACGATCATATTAGTGATTTCAGTTGCTGCCCTAAATGGATGGAATATCTACCAAATAGATGTGAAGTCAGCATTTCTCAATGGATATTTGGAGAAGGAAATCTATATCCAACAATCGCCAGGTTACATCGTCAAAGGCCATGAGGAAAACAGTGCTTAAGCTGAAGAAGGCACTTTACGGGCTCAAGCAAGCACCAAGAGCATGGAACAGTCGCATTGACAAATATTTTCAAGAACATGGATTTGTCAAGTGCCCACATGAGTATGCCTTGTACGTGAAAGTGAAAGATGGAGATATGTTACTTCTTTGCTTGTACGTGGATGATCTCATTTTCACCGGAAATAATCCTCAAATGTTTGAAGATTTCAAGAGGACGATGACTCAGGAATGTAAGATGACTGACATTGGTATGATGTCATTTTATCTCGGCATTAAAGTGAAGCAGAATGATGATGGCATCTTTATTAGTCAAAGTGGCTTTGCTAAGGAGATCTTGAAGAAATTCAAGATAGAGAATTACAATCCTGTTAGCACTCCGGCCGAATGCAGCCTAAAATTGACCAAGGATGAGGATGGAATTAGCGTGAACTCGACAAATTTTTGAAGTCTGATCGGGAGTCTCAGATACCTAACTTGCACAAGACCTGACATTCTTCATGCAGTTGGGCTAGTCAGTAGATACATGGAACAACCAAAGGAGTCTCATTAGAATGTAGCGAAAAGAATACTCCGCTATGTCAAAGGTACAACTAATTTTGGACTTCGATATTCAAAATCTGATGAGTTCAAATTAGTTAGTTATAGTGACAGTGATTGGGCTGGTGATAAAAATGATCGAAAAAGTACAAGCGGATTTGTATTTTTTCTTGGTGAAACGGCGTTCGGATGGAGTTCGAAGAAGCAACCTATCGTCACATTGTCAGCATGTGAAGCTGAATATGTTGCTGCAACATCATGTGTGTGTCATGCAATATGGCTGAAAAGACTGTTAAAGGAACTTCGATTGGCACAACATGGTCCAACTGATATTTTTGTCGATAACAAGTCGGCACTGGCGTTGGCGAAAAATCCAGTCTTCCATGACCGAAGTAAGCATATTGATACTAGGTATCATTTAATCAGAGAGTGCATTGAGTAAAAGAAAGTCACATTGAAGTACGTGAAAACACAAGATCAAGCTGCTGATATTTTCACGAAGCCACTGAAGTTTGAGGTGTTTAATCGATTGCGAGCGTTGTTGGAAATAACAGAAAATTAAGTTTAAGGGGAGTGTTAAAAGTTAATTAAATTAATTACAAAAAAAATCCTTCATTACCACATGTTTTTTATTATGCAAATATGTAAGTCAATATTTGTAGCTATTGCAAATATTATAGTTGAAATGTTAGATTTGTGGAGTATATTTTATTTGGATTTTGTGAGTCTTAAGCTCTATATAAGAGCTAATATTTGTATGTTAAATATAAAAGTGGTATTTATAAGAATATAAATTTTATGGGTTGTATTTTTAAAGCTTTGTATTTTAAATTTTGTCATTTTATTAAGTTAAGTCCTCTCTCAATCCAACCTAAGTATCATCATCAAAACTCCATTCTTTTTTACTGAAAAGGATAAAAAACAAAGCTCCAATTTTATTTCAATGTTTCCTCAATTGTTGTCGCATTTATTCATCTATAAATCCCCAAAAGATTCTTTCTAGTATAAACTAAAACAATATTACGAAAGTATAACAAAAAAGATTTTGACATACTAAACAGGAAAATAAACTTCAATATAAAACAACACCATCTCTATTATCTTTGCTAATTCTCCTAAATTTGTAAAACTCATTTCTTCAATCTTTCTCAAAAAGATTGAAGCCTTTTAGAGAGAGAAGTGGTGCCATGGAAGTTGTTGCAGAGAAAAAGTATGCAGTGTTGCAATGTGTAGAGGATTCAGAGTATGTGAAGAAGATGTACGGAGGGTATTTTGGTGTGTATATGGGAATGTTGGGGGAGGAAGGTGAAAAATGGGTTAGTTACATGGTTGCAAATGGAGAATTTCCAAAAGATGAGGATGAAATTGAAAGTTTTGATGGGTTTGTTATTACTGGTAGTTGTAATGATGCTGATGGGGATGATGATTGGATCTGTAAGCTTGTTGATTTGCTCAAGAAATTGGATTCTTTGAAGAAGAAAGTTCTTGGCATTTGTTTCGGCCATCAGGTATATTGATCTAATATATGATTTTTTTTTCATCTGGTTTACTGGAGCTTTGCTCCGAATACGTCCAGATCTGACTAGGGTTGCGCATCTGATTATAGTGGGTGAGTCTCCCACACCCAACAAGTATTTTTTGTATGTACTAGAACTCAAAATCAAGACCTTACTTAAGCAATATCAAATCGTTTATCACTTGAATCAACCTTTATTGAATTGATCTAATATAGGATTAAATTTGTGTCCTTTGTGTGATACTAATTTTATACTTTTTTTGTGCTTACTAATATTACTTTGACCTTTAATTTTTTTTATCTGCTATAGGGTAAGATCATGATTATTTTGTAAAAAAAATTTAGAAAAAATAAAAACAATGTGTTTTAATTTTTTTTTCCTAGTGCATACTGGCTACTTTAATTTGTTATCAAAAATTTACTGCTCCTTGAACTTTTAAAATGTGCTCCACTTTACTCCATGAATGTCACGTGTCAGATTACGATTGGAGAGAAAAAAATCAGACAAATGATATTTTTGAAAAGTTAAATCTATCAGAAGCTGATACGTGGCTTTTAGGAATCAAAGTGGTGCACTTTTTGAAAGTTGATGGAGCTATGGGGTCACTTTGAAAGTTTAATAAGGCGGCAGTAAATTTTTCAGGATAAATTCAGATAGCTAGATATGCATTCAGCTTTTTTTTTTTTGTATTTTGATGTTTTGTTTATGTTATGTGAATGTGACTGTCTGCTTTTGATGATTTTCCACCATTTAAGTTCAAATCTTTTGTAGATTTTAATGTTTTGTTTATGTTATATAATCGTTTTGGATGTTAATTCACCATAATTAATACTGAAGCGAAATTTACGTAGAATTCATATTTAACCTATATAATTGCATGTTTAGAATATTTTTTAGAAACATTTTTTCCCGAAATTGAAGAAGATAAGAGAAATACGGATTCAATTTCACTGTCCTCAAATTGGTGTCCCCTCCTGATTCCAAGAAATACCATAAGGTTTTGAAACTAATGAAAGATGGTTTAAACACTTTTGCTTTATGCATATTTAAGAATAATTTTTTTGAGAAATTAGTTGAAAATAGTTCTAAGCTGAAGAAAACAATATTTAATGTTTTATTGCTCTTGACTATTCAAAGAAGCTAAAAAATATGGTAAAAAATTAGCTCAAAATAGAGTAACATTGATAAAGAATTGAATGTTTGGATGTTTAGTTAGTTTAAGCTTATTTGGTTGATATTTTAGCAGATATTCATCGTAACAATTTAAATCAAAATGAACTTTATTTTATGAATACAAATTGTTTTTTTGGCCCCACCCCTTACATCTTTCATCTTTAGTTGGTCTTGGTTGAAAATTTCCATTTTTTTCTCCATCAATAATATTAATGACTATTGTTTCTTATCCAATTTCAGAATCTTGTATTCATCCTTATCTTATGCATTATGGAACAACTATCTTTTGTATTTTCATTATCAAATAACTAGGGCATAGCAAAAAAATAAATAAAAACCCAACTAAATATATTCGGTTTGGTTATCGGTTTATGAAATTTGAGATTTTCGGTATTTGGTTCGGTTCGATTATTGAAATGGTAGAATAAAAAAGAAAAAAAAATCGAACTAAAATGAAAAACTGAACCGAACCGAATCAAATCGAATCAAATTATTTCGATTTGGTTTGCGGTTTATATTTTCTCCTTTAATGGTTTTTGATTTGGTTTAATTCAGTTTGGTTTTTCAATCAAACCAAATTTTGCTCTGCCTTACAAACGACACCCTAAGTGTTGAGATAATAAACTAATCGGCTTCATCTAAACATATTGTGTTGTTATTTGTTGAACATTTTCATATCATATATAGATTGAATATATGTTTTTTATCAGCTATTGGCACGTTCACTGGGAGGAAAAACCGGACGTTCAAATTCAGGGTGGGATATAGGTGTTACACCCATTCATTTTTCATCATCAAAGCTTATTTCGTTGCTGAAAATGCCTGCTCTCCTATCCCTTATAGAGTGCCACCAAGACGAGGTTTGTCCTTTTTAACATTCTATTCTTGCCATTTCCTGAATCCTATGTAAGTATGAGATGTTTCTTGCACTGAGCTGCCTTTTTATGATTCGATTCGACATTGATAGGTCAAAGAACTCCCTCCAAACGTAGAGGTAATAGCATCGTCCTCGAAAACTAGCATTGAAGTGTTCAAATTTGGTGACCACATAATGGGCATTCAAGGCCATCCTGAATATACTATAGACATTCTTCTTAACTTGATTGGCAAGCTACTTCGACTTGGCTACATTTCGGTATGTCTCGCCTCGGTTGCTTACATTTTTCGCTGTTTTGCTATTGGACTTGAAGTGAAGTATGGCTTGATTTTATTTAGGAATCATTTGCTAATGAGATGAAGGCAAAATTGGATGAACAAGAGCCAGATAGGGAGGCATGGAAGAAGTTGTGCACCAACTTCCTCAAGGGAAGACTGTGATTCTATTCACTTGGGTTGATTAATTAGTTATTAGCAAGTCAAATTGTGGGATTTTGGGGGTACTAATTAGTTATATTATGGTTGATGAATGTTAAATGTGATTTTGACGGAAAAAAACTAATAGCAATAATAGAATGTTACATATTTTGGTTTAGGTTGAAGTTGATGATCGTATTGGTACCTCAATTTTCCCCCTCAGAAATTCAACACAGTGCTATATACCGCAAGTTTTTATATAAAATACAAGCTTAATACATCTCCAAGTACCTAAACTTATCTCAAATAAACCTACTTTTAACTTTTAAATGACACCGTAACTCCTTCAATCTTAAAAACCTACACCACTTTGCTCCTTGAGCACCGTATCCGCTTATAATTGATTTAACTTCCAATTTTATCTCTTCAATGAGAAGCTGACACACAACATTAAATGAAAAAGTAATTCACTTTTTAACGGTTAAAAGAGCTATATAATCACTTTAAAAGTCGAGGGAGGCAAATAACAGGTTATTTGAGAAAATTTGTCCTACTAAATTTATTTACTTGTAAAACTAATATCACAATGCCTGTTTCTTTGACTTTCTCCCCCAGCAGAAGACTTGGTAAGTATCTTGTTAGATAACTGAATGAATCACATTATAACTACAGAATAGATCTTGCAAATTATAATAATTAACCAGAGATTTAAAAGAAGAGCATGGACATCACCAAATTGGTTCATTAAAACTTAATGATGTTCACAAGTACCACTCCAACAAATTATTGACATAAATCCCAAACCATAATACGGAGTAAGAGCTTTCATCATCATAAGACATGTACCCAAAGTTTATAATGAATATTCGAATGTGCCGCAGCAAATGATAACTTAAGCATTCAGCATAGCGTTCCTCCTGCACTCGGCCAACATGTCCATGTAGAATTGGCATTTGCTGATATCGCTGCCGAAGTTATTAACGCACTGCACCCAAAAAACTTAACAAGTCATGACCAATTTAACAGCCACAAGAACAGGATAGTAAAACAGGACTATATATAAAACAGATCTGCAACTCGAACAATAGTGAATGGCAAATCAATTTCAACCAAATCCAAGCATCTCATTACGGCCAATGCTAAGATATAGGTATGTAGCATTTCTGATAATGTAATCTAATTTTCTAGCTATATTATATGCTGGACCAAAACTCCAAGCCTAAATGCATCACCAAACTCCTGCAACTTGTCTCATTTCGCCTACTGCCCTCTGAACTTTGAGGAAGTCCTAGTAGCCCCCTTAACTTTCAAAAAGTGCACTAGTTTGCCCATTGAATGCCACACATCAGCTTCTGGTTGGTACTTTTCAAAAATGTCATTCTCCTGATTTTTCTCTCTCCAACTAGAAGTTGACACTCACACATGGCATTTAAGGGGCAAACCGGTGCACTTATTGAAAGTTTAGGGGGGCTACAAAGGCATTTTCAAAGCTCCAGGGCAGTAGGCGGAATAAGACAAGTTGAGAGAGCTGGTGATGCATTTGGCCAAACTCAAACCAAGAAACTAAGTGGTTCCACACATTAATATGAATGAGAAAATTTGCTTACATCTTGGAAAGCCTTGGAGTGAACATTGCAAGCATCAGCACTGCCCATAGTGTTAGCAGCAGCTGCTGGGGCAGCGGCCTCGGAGACAACAGTTTCGTGTTGAATTGTGCGAGGCCCCATCACAGCATCAACAGCTCTGTGTGCCACAGCACTTCCAGTACCAAAAGCCATACCTGTGGAAATAAATTGAGAAAGGTCAGAAAAAAATTTCACATATCTTTCCACATTCAAAACAGCTATGAAATTGAAATCAAAGTGCGCTATTAGGGTCTGTTCTTTTCAACTTATAAGCAGTTGTATTGAATTGAAATGTACTTATTTCAGTGTAAGTTTATATGTATGCAGTACTTATAAGTACTTAACTGAATGGATTATATGTAGAAAAGATCAGAGCCTTAGTTTGGTTAACTTACCCTGAGCAATAGTTGAACCAATGCCTCCAAGCAATGATCCACCACCGCTGCTCTGTACAGGAGCTGGAGGAGGAGCATGATTAACTGCATTAGCAAACACAAAAACATCAGAAAAATGCTTAATATTTGAAACAATGTTTTATAAAAACAAGTTCGGTAAACTATGTACTGATTAATGATCCTGAAAGAATATGGTTACCTGTCTGGGGTGGAGGGCTGCGTGGTGCAGAGCGAGCAGCTGGACGAGGGGCAGGTCTTCCTGGAAAATAGAATTTATGGTACAGTTTATTAGAGACTCAGAACGTTAAAAAGATAATAAAGAATCTCCAACAGCATTAACAAGTAATCCAGAAGTTAAATTTGCCATGACTGGCGCAATTTTACAAACTATCACAAAAATAGATTCAATTAGAAAGTAAAATGACAAATCATGGAACACAGGCATCACAACTAACTCAAGTACACAATTATTAATTAACAAATGCATTTCCATAAAGCACAAATACAATGTGTGAAACAGAATCTCATTATTGGTGACTTGATCCACGTATAATGGACATAATTCCAAAAACAGCTCACCCCCTGTTATAAAATTGCATCATTTTAGTAATCTTTAATTCATTTGAAACAATTAAAGACCAAATACAATGTCATTCCATTTCCACATCAACCTAAACTGCCTAAAGCACATTGCCGGTTAGAAAAATATGAAAGACCTACTTTGTTACATCCAATACAACAGCAACATACCAATATCAAAACTATGTTTTCCAAACAGAGAAATCAAAATATTAGTATCACATTCAAAGAAACCCCATACCTAATTATAAATCCAAACGGCATACAAAACACCCAAAATAAACCCTAATAGAAGACATACAGGATAAAAAGAATCAAAGATACACTCCTACAGCAACATGCTTAGATCCAATAGCTATGGAGCTACACATTCTAAGAGCTTCCCTTCTCTAATACAGCAACAACAACACTACCCTAACTAGGCTCCCGCACAAACCGAGTAAGGGGGTCGGGTGTAGGCACCCTTACTGCTGTAATTACAGAGGGGCTATTTCAAATTAACCCTCAAGTGGAGTTGCATCCGTGACTTAACCATAAATGAAGCGGCCATTTTGCTTTAGTCTATTATAACCGAAAGACATGGATTTAATGAAAATTTCCTTCTCTAATTGAAAAAAATAAAGAAATGTCAATATCCAAATCAAATAAGCAAAATAAAAACCCAAAATGATCAGATCTACAGTTTCTTTCTACAGTATCAACAACAACCAAAACCAAAAAATATAAAACAGTTCCAATACGCAATATTTCGTTCAATTTCCCATCATTTTCAACCTAAATCGAATAAACAAAACGGAAAACAAACCCAGAAATCAAGAAGCCTATTAAATACAGATAATTACTGACCTCCGGAACGGCGAGGCATGGCTGATAGGTCAAGAAAGCGACGGCGTCTAACGGCGAGATTGAGAGGATTCTAGAGATAGAGATCTTTCGGTTATCTGAATTACCAAAACCCTGAGGGCCATTTGCTTATAAAGACTAGTTTTTGTCGTTCAACTTGTAAGTCGGTATACGTGGCATTACACGATTGGTTTTGAACAGGTCGAGGCTGTTTTACATTTGAAGTTGCTTCTAGAATGTTTCGTTAACACAATGCTTTTCCAAGTATGTGTAATTCATTTTTATTAGATAGTGTATGTTGAATCTGTGAGTGTCATTTTTTTATTTACATAGTTCCAAAATTTTATATGGAGCCTGCTCGTTATGAATAATAAATCATTGACGGTAAAATAGAATATATAACATTTATTAGGAGTAGTGTATTTTAAAATATCAGATTTTATATAAAAAAAATTTTATTTTTTTTATTGAAGAATAAAATAACTTTTACTTGTGCTGTTAAAATCATAAAATGAGATAAAGATTAGATTTAATTTAGAATTTGAATTTGAATTAATAATTTATTAGTTTTTTAATATTTTATGACATGTTATCGTGTAAGTTATTAATGGATTATATATCTAAACGTTAGAGCCCAACTTAGCCACGGTTTGGGCTAAAAAAGTTACCTACAAGGCCCGTTTCTCTACTTGACCCATATTTGGGCCTAAAACTTTTATCTAATTATAAATTTATCAAATTTATTATAAAAAAATATTTTATTATTAACTTAAATTAAGAGAAAATGTCATAAAATTTATCTATCAAATAATTTTTTTGTATACTTCATTCAATATGTCAGTTTGATATTGATGTAAAATATATAAATTATAAATATATGTATATCAAATATTCTTAAAATCTTATTTTAATACATTACAGTTTATTTAGTTTTGATAAATCATAAAATTTATACGTACTCACTAGTTTAACTCATTGAACATAAATTTGAATTTTAATTGATCATAAATTATTCAAAATTAAGGCCCTGTTCTTTTGGACTACAATTCAACGTAGTTCAGTTCAGTTCAGTACAATTCAGTACAGTTCAGTTCAGTTCAATACATTTTAGTTCAGTTCATCTATGCATAGCTATAAATTTACAGTAAAAATAAGTTCAGTTCAATTTAGCTCACTTCAGTTTAGTTCAACTCAACTTTTAGAAGTTGAAAAGAACATGAGAATAATTTGCTGGAAGATAACTGTAACAAAAATGTAATATGTGAATAGGGACTATTATTGTTAGTGTGGAAATGTAACAAGGGATATAACATCCTTTTTAGTGTAGAAAATTTTTAATAAATAAAATTTAATTCCTTAAAATCTTATTCACAAAGTGGACTACTGATTTAACAATTGCACAAATTTATAAATAAAATAAAATTGTATATGTAACCTAAGTACACAGAAGAAATATGAATCAGACATGAATTGTTTATTAAAATTGATTTCCTGATGCTCTGTAAAAATATATTTTCATATACTTTCTAAAAAAGCATGTGGACTGAACGCATTATTGTCATATTATTTTCATAGATAGTGATACATTTTTCTATGACAACTGAAAACGAAACTACACTAAGTAATAATTGTTAATATTATGGTTGAACGTATTGACTCATAGTTGAAATAAATGGCATAACTTCAATCGTAATTCATTAAATTCACATGATATTCTATCGGCCTTTTACAAATTAGGTCAAGTTATTTTCAACTTCTAAAAGTAGAATTGAACTGAACTGAACTGAAGTCAGCTGAACTAAACTGGACTAGACTGAACTGAACTGAACTGAATTACATTGAATTGTGGTCTAAGAGAACATTGCCTTATTTTCACAAATATAGTTAGGTGAATTTTAATGGCATATTTAGAGGAACCTTGAACAGCAAGAAATCTTTGACCCAATCTTCTCCACTAAGATTAAGAAAATAACCAAAAATAAAAGGAATTTTCACTTTTTATATAAGTTTTTTGGGTACTAGTCCACAAGAGGAATTTGTCCTAGCAGCTGCTTCTTGTTGGAGCAATATTAATGATTGTTTGAAGTTCCTAATGCTATTGTGAGTTTCTTTTTAGAAGAGAAAAAGGAAAGAAAACGATTCTTCCAATTTATTTTAAAATAAGAGACAACAAGGTACTTCACTAGTTGGATTAAGGTTTAACTTAAAAAAAAATTTGACATTTCACTCATTTTTAAAAGGGTTTTTATGTTATTATTTTTCAAAAGGGCCCTAGTAGTATTAAAAGTTACTAAAAAATGAATTTTCTTTCAACAAAGTTAGCTGCATTGAGTTGGTAAATGGTATTTTCGTCAAATCCCAAATTTTTCAAATTTTAAAGCAAAAAAATATGATAATTCGTCTTGCCAACTCAACATAACTAACTTTGTTATGAAAAAAACCCTTAATTGCTAACATTTGATACCACAAGGGCCCTTTTAAAAAAATAAATAACACAAGAGCCTTTTTAAAAATGAGTGAAACCGCAGAGGTTTTTTTGAAGTTAACCCTTTGTGATTAATTATCATCAACCTATCGATTCTATTAGGTCTAGTACATCATGATCTCTTAAATTGTTATAAATGCCCACTTTCCCTCTAAATTTTTAATTGTTCTAAATAATTCCATGAACTTGTTTAAATTGAACATCATATCATCTGAATGTCGTGTGTCAGCTTCTGAATATAGAAGGAAAAAATCTAAAAAATAACATATTTGAAAAGTAAAACTTACAAGAAGCTGACACATGATGTTCAGGGACAAACTAATACAATTTTTTCACTTTCAAAAGGGTAATTGCATCACGGTGTAAAAACAAAGTAACTATAAAATAACCTGAACACAAATTCTTAATAAAAAAACTCTAAACATAAATGTATAACAAATACTGGTGAGCTATATTTGTAGTAAAATATAGCATGATGGAAAACAAGTTACATGTGTTTATAATTATGTAGACACAATCTATTAATTTGGATAGGGATGATCAGGGATCCAACCCTGACTCTTAAAAAAATCTCGCTTTTAAAAAAAAATTATGTACGCGCAAATGACACCTCATCATATATATGTAGTGCCTTCTTCTCTTATTTGCTGGCCAAACAACACATTAAACACGACGGAATTATGCCAATGGAATATAACTTTTTCTCTTCTTTTTTCAAATAATTACAATTATTATATATATACAAGCTATTTCCTCCACTTCACTTCACTTCACCTTTGCAAACTACATCCAGCTCCTAAAGTATGGGAAATTGTTGTCCATCTCAACCTAAATCCCCGTCCGAAAATGGTAAGATTATTCTTCTTCTTCTTCATAATCTTCTATTTTCTATCAGTTCAAATATTATTCCAAGATATATTATATATTCGTCGTGATTTAAAGACATGGTAGCTTCATATTGATTTGCGTCAAATTTTCCTTAACACAATCACGAAAAGAAAAGACACACTAACGAGTTTTCGATTTTTAGTCATTAATCCCCTTCTATAACGGAAACGGGAAAAGAAACGTTTCCGAAAATTGGAAACACGCACTAGAGACGCAATAAATAACGTGATTTCAGGTTTTTGAAACGGAAAACGTTAGTGTCTAGGAGTTTCTTTGCTTTATAGATCCCCCTAATATCATCATCTTGATTGCATGAACATAGTGTGAGGTCGAGAATTAAAACCCTAATGTGTAAAAAACCGAAAAAATTAGGAACCAAGAAAGTTCTTATTCTGTACTTAATATTTTTTCATGTGTCAAGTCTTTAACTTGATGCTTAGCATACTCTGCTACAATCTCGTGTATCTTATTAAATAATTCTTCAGCTTATTCCCTTTGTTGTTGTTTTTAATGGATTTTTGTTTTTCCTGGCGATTTTTGCAGAGGATTACGAGAATCCGAAACAAATGATACAATTCACAGTGAAGGAGCTAAAAGAATACACAGAAGAATTTAGTAGAAAAAATTTAGTAGGGCATGGGGATTTTGGTTCTGTTTATCGTGGAATCATTAAAGGCAGAAAAGATAGAAATATTAATGGCTTAGCTATTGCTGTTAAATATTCTCACACCCATGATGACAAATCAAGAACTCTCTGGACTGTAAGCAATTTGCTCTATATCTTACACTATGTTTTTATTATTTGGTTGGATGTGGATTCTCTAAAGCTGTATATTTCAGTCAATTTCAACAATCCAATGAGTTTTAATGGTTCAAATTCAGTTTTAGTGGTTTGTAGGGTCCAAAGTGCAATAAAATCTAGACCATTAAACCTCAATGGATGGTTGAGATCGACTGAAATGTACAACTTTAGAGAATCCAAATCCTGGTCGGTTCATATCTTACTGTATGTTTTTATTATTTTGTCGGATTTGGATTCTCCGGAGTTATGATTATCTAAAGTTATACATTTTAGCCAATCTCAATCATCTATTGAGTTTTACTGGGCCAGATTCAGTTTTAGTGGGTGGTAGGGTCTACAGTGCAGTAAAATTTAGACCATTAAAACTCAATAAATGATTGATATTAACTGAAATGTACAACTTTAGAAAATCCTAACTTTAAAAAACCTGAATCTTGATCGGTCCATAGATTACTTTGTGTCGAAAAAAGGAAATAAGTTTGAGTATGAATTTGAGTCTTTAAAGAAATGAGTATTAGAGCTCAAATTAGTCCAATGACTCCAAACACGACTTGTTTCAATACAAGTGATGTTTACATAAGTTATTTTTGACTAATTTAATCGGAAATGTGAAATTAAAGGGTGAAATTGATATTATATTTTATTTAAAAGTATCAGTAAACAGTACAATGGCATCTCTTTGTTGGGTGCAAATCAAATTTGTAGTGAAATATTTATATTCAAATCGGTCCATATTTTGCTGTCAGTGTCACAATCATTTATTTTAATCATTTTGTAATTTATTCTCTCTATTAAATATTAATTAAACAAAGTAGATAAGGTGAATTTTGCTGCACAAAAGCAGAAGAATCACTTTCTGCCAAACCCTACCTTTTATATTTTCCCGCTAATGCCATTTTCACTTACTCATTATTCTCTTCTCTTGGATTATAATTCAGTTTAACTCAGTTCAGTTCGATCACCTTAATTTAGTTTAATTTATTACAATCTAATTCCACTATACATATAGTTATAAATTTACACTAAATAAGTTCAGTTTATCTCATCTCACTTCAGTTCAATTCAATTTAGTTCATCCCACTTCAATTCAGTTCAGCCCAATTTTAGTTTATTTCAATTCAGCCCAACACATTATGCAATGTTTTAAAGTAATCAATTAAATTAAGGTGAATTTGATTTTATTGTTTCTCAGCTTAAAATATGTATGCTAGAGTATGTTTTATTTAATATATAAAGAAAAAAAAATCAGTTTTGTGTTTACAGAAAGCAATATCAAACCCAAAATGAATAGTAATTATAAAATAATGTACAGGCAGAAATAGAGTATTTACCAAAAGTGGTGCACAAAAATATAATAGAGCTGATTGGGTATTGTGAAACTAAAGAAAGGTTCTACCTTGTCTATCCATTCATGCCTAATGGAACTCTCTTCAACCACTTACAAGGTATAATGTTCAATTTAATACTTACTAATTGTGTTATTTTTTGTATTTGTGCTTGCTCACCACTTTTAATTTGTCTCCCGATAACTAAAAGCGGGATTTTGATAATCTCAACCAAAAACTTATGATCAGTGTTATCAAAATCGTAATGAACGTCATATTGGTTAAGATTTTGGTATGCAGTAATATTAGTAGTATCGGTATTATTTGTGATTTTACCGAACATTACACCGATCTATTGCATCACTTTCTATGTCTATTGCAACGATATCTCAGTTGTTTGCAATGGTTTTAAGCTATATCACATGGATTCTTCTACACGACAATATATATATATATATATATATATATATATATATATATATATTAATTACATTATAGCTCAAAATAAAGAACTGAATGAGATGAAAAGACGAAAGAGCAAAATAGAGTAACAGAAGATAGCAGATATTGATAAGTTAATAATTTGATTGAAAAACTAAAATACTATTTAATAAATAGTGATTAATTAGTGGTAATTCATAGACGTTTCAATAAAATCTTTTTCATTAATTTTCAATTCAGAAAAAGAGAATTAATTAATAAAATTAGAAAATTGAAAAAAATCACTCATATAATTAGTTGGAAATATGATTTATTATCAAAATTGAATAAATACTCAATTAATTAAGAATCGACCAATCAAAATAATTTAATAGTTTGATTATATCTTACTAATTAGATAAATATGAAGATTATCTAAAAGAGATTGATTTTTATTTGAAAGCTCTTAATTTAATTTCATTATTGATTAAAGTTTATTAAAAATTTTAATTTAAAAATAAATCCTATACGTGTCCGAGAGTCATCTGTCGGATCGGACACTGATTACGTGTCCATGTCCGTGTATTGGACACAGGTGCGGCTACTCTTTTGGAGAGAGTATATGTAACATAACTTTTAAGTATCGCCACAGAAATTTTTTTAAAAACTATTTTTAAATCAAACTATACTATAGCCATAACTGATTCACATAAATCGATCGAACCAATCGATATGATGCTGTTTTCGTAACACTGCTTATAATTGTTGTTGATGCTGAAATTAAAAAAAATAGATGTTTAAAGAAGTTTTGTTGAGCAATTAGTCTTCAAGAAACATCTAGATTAGTCCTGTGAGAAATATTACTTTATTAATTATATGGACAAAAAATCAATGGAGAATAAGGAACCTTTTGACCTCAATGTCATTCCTCAGTTTATTGCATAAAAAATTAATAATACATAAAATTAAATACTTTATTTATTAATTATTGGGGTTTTTTTTTGGTTTTAGAACTCAACTGGAGCAAAATACTCAATATTACAAAGGGAATAGCAAGTGGGATTCAGAAGCTCCATAGCCACAACCCTCCACTTGTCCATGCCAATTTAAACCTCAAAAACATTTTGTTGGATAAGGTTAATTACTGCCCATTTAAATGCATATAATCTTTTTTTGAAATTTTCCAAGTAATTAAGGATAATTGGTATTGCAATTAATTAACCATAATCATATTCTAATTGTGGAAACTAAGAAATATTTATGTAATGGATCAGGAATTCACTCCCAAATTAGCTGACTTTGGAACGGTTACACCAGAAGGGAAGCAATCACAATCAGGTACACAATCATTGACAAAATAGCAAATACAAAAATATTTATATAGTGATTTAACTACATTGTAAGCAAAAAAAAAAATCCACTCATATTTTTTTTTAGTAATATATATGGGGCATATATTCACTTGTAATTTCTTTAGTTTTGGCTATATGACATCTACAATATAATTGAATATTGAATATTACATAGTTAAAATTGAAGAAGCAAAAAAAAATGAGTAATAACGTATCACTACCGAGATATTATTATGTCAACATTTCACATCTATAAGAGTACATCAATTTAACATGTGAAAATACTATAAACACGGATTAAGGTCCTCTGCGGAGTAAAGTTTGAGAAATCCATATCATAAATCAAAAAATGGATGGTGGGGATCTATTTCAATTTTTCAAATAAAAAAATTGTTGTTTCACTGTGTGTGAAACAACTTTACTCTGTAGTTCAGAACTGCAGAGAATCCTAATAATGTAAACACATTCAACTTATAGCAAATGTTTGAAAGAAACGAGATTATTCCCAAAAATTTACTTGACTTTTGGGTAGTGACAACCTCTCTCCAACTGCCGAAAAATTTTATGAATCTCATTGAAGCAAGACATTGCGCACCATATATACCTTTTAATAAAGACCGAGAATACTAAAAAAACCGAAATTTTTTATGGGCAGATGATATATACAGTATGGGAGTGATAATACTACAGATGATAATGAAAGAAGGGAATCCATCATTGCCTGGAGTACCTGAAAGCATACCTTATCACATAAGTGACAGGGCAAGAACCTTGTTTGAACGAAGAGGAGATGCGGTGCATGACAGCATCAAAAACACTGCAACTAATAATGCTTGTTCTACAAAGACCATTACTAAGCTTGGATTGGACTGTGTCAGCCAAAACCCTTCTCTGCGCCCTAACATTGCTAAAGCCCTTCAAATTCTCTCTGATTTATGCTCTAATTGATTGATGTTATAGGTATATATGAATTTAACACTGGTGTGTTTCTTAGTATTATGTGTTTTTGGTGAAATGTTTTTATCAAGAGTTTGATTTGTGTTTAATTGTTTGTGTTGTGATGTAAAAGTGTTGTGTAATGAAAGTTACTAAAATGATTAAGGGCATTTGTGAAAATTGTGATTTGTCAAATCATGTCTTGGTGCTTTCATGAAAAGTTCATTAGGAAAATGACATTTGTGTTCATTTACTATACACATCGTCCAATAGGTACATATGCATGCAAATTCGTTTCCTCTTTTGTCTTCATCGAAACGGAAATGCATGTGAGACTAAAAATTCTATCAATAATATAGTGCTTGATCTATGCCAAATGGATAAAAAAAGTAATAAATTGTAGGGTAAATTTAAAAAAATTATTATGTGGTTTATGTTAGAAATAAATAATCGATAATGTAAATATATTATATTTACCAGGATCACATATTGTTAGATTATCAAACATTTCAAAACGATTATACATGGGTCCATATTTGATTGCTACGGATGCGGAATCACAATCTTGAAGTGAGCTGGACGAACAGGAATCGATGGATTTGAGACCTTCCTCAACTAAATCTTCAATGTCTCCAAAGAGATCCAAATACTTTATCTCTTGATGGGTAGAGAAAAAATTTATGTGATTTAGTGTCTTAGGGACCTTAACCATATGAATATACATCCTTTTATACAAAAAAAATGGAAACCTCGTAATTCCCCATTATAATTTCATTTTAATGTATTTCTTTAGGTTACTTGTAGGTTATTATCTCATTGAAAACCAATTTCTTTGGTTCACAAAGTAACGGAATAATGTAATCCTTCAATAGCTAATAAAAGTTATATGTTATATGTTGTCCATTTAATTGAAAATTAATATTTTTATAACTTTAAATTATAATTTTCTTACAATCTCCCACTTGGGCAACATATAAACATGTAACAATTATATTACAAAATTCTTTAAGCGCGCTTCTATATGCTATTTGTCATTGGATTTCCTAAAAAATCTTGTCCATTTCATATAAAAATAGCAGAACCATCGCAGCTTAAATCATTAAAATAAAATGATTGAACCACCATGATCACCATATAAATATATGTAATGACATAGATAAAATATGGTTGAAAATGACATGCAACAAAACTTTATGCATGTTTCTTTCACTTAATCCTTCTTAAATCTTTATGAGATCATTTTTTATTTATTTATTTGAGTTCAAGAATGAATTCAAAATACCATCACTTAATTCTGCAGAAAATCAAATAATTTAAGTCTGACATATAACATAGAACATATACATGATTCCCACTAAATCAAGGTATTATCAATAACAACACCCATACGAGCAACGTGCTCCTTACAGATAGTGGGTATTAATCCCTTGGTTAATGGGTTTGCTAGCATAAATTTTGTCCCTATATGTTCTATAGAAATTTGTTTATTTTGAACTCTCTCTTTAACAACCATGAACTAGATGTCGATAAATTTTGACTTTCTCGAACTTCTGTTGCTATTTGAGTAAAGTACTGCTGAGTTATTATCACAATGAATCTTCAATGGTCTTTCAATACCATCTATGGCTCAGAGACACGTGACAAAGTTTCGAAGCCATATACCATGATTGGAAGCTTTATAACAAGCAATAAACTCTGCAGCCATGGTTGAAGGGGCTATGAGAGTCTGTTTAACAGACTTCCATGATATAGCTCCCCCTCGCCATCATAAAAATGTAACCAGATGTAGAACACTTGCTATCTTGGCATCCAGCAAAACCAGAGTCAGAATAACCAACGATCTCTAGATGATTCAAACTCCGATATGTGAGCATGTAATCCTTTGTTCCCTTTAAATAAAGCATAACACATTTGGCGGCCTTCCAGTGTTGTATGTCGGGATTACTCAAATATCTGCCCAAAACTCCCACTATGAATACTATATCGGGACGAGTACAAACTTGAGCATACATCAGACTTCCTACAGCAGATGCATAAAGAATCGTTTTTATTTCTTTACTTTCAAAATCATTCTTGGGGCATTGATCGAGACTAAATTTGTCTCCTTTAGACACGGGTGTATTTGCTGGTTTACTATCTTTCATGCCAAATCAACTTAAGAACTTATCGATGTAGTTCTTTTGTGACAATTTAAGAACACCTAGAGAACGATCTCTAAGTATCTCAATACCTAATACAAAAGATGCATCACCAAGATCTTTCATTTCAAACTTCTTTGTCAGAAAGTTCTTAGTTTCGAATAAAAGTCCTTTGTCGCTACTAGCAAGTAAAATATCATCGATATATAATACTAAGAATATTTATTTACTCCCACTAAACTTTTGATATACACAATCATCAACAACATTAGCTTCAAAATCATATGAGCAAATGACTTGGTGAAACTTGTGATACCATTGACGATATGCCTATTTAAGACCATAGATGGATTTCTTTAATTTACATACCATAGACTTTGGATCTCCTGATACACAGTTTTCTGGTTGAATCATGTAAATTGTTTCATCAATGTCTCCATTTAGAAATGTTGTTTTGACATCCATCTGATGTAACTCTAAATCAAAATGAGCAACTAGTGCCATTATTGTTCTAAAAGAGTCTTTCGAAGATACCAGAGAGAAAGTCTCTTTAAAGTCTATGCCTTCCTTTTGAGTAAAGCCTTTTGCAACTAGACGAGCTTTATATCTCTCAACATTGCCCTTTGAAACCTGGTTGGTTTTAAAAATCCATTTATGACCAATGGGTTTCACACCTTCAGGAAACTTGACAAGATCCTAAACTACATTATCTTTCATTGACTTTATCTCATCATTCATGGCATCTATCCAATTTTGAGACTTAGAACTTTGCATGACTTGACGTAAGTTGATTGGGTCAGATCCTGTCAAACCAATCCCATCCTCATGTTCTTGAAGAAATACGATGTAATCATCTGAAATCGCATTTCTTTTCTCTCTAATGGATCTCCTTAATGGCACTTCTTGAGTTTGTTGAATTTGATCACCTTGGGGAAGAATTTCATTGTTGTTTTTCTCAAAAATAATTTCAGGAACCATCTCATGAACAATGATAGGAATAGAAACCTGATCATTATCTTTATTAGGTTCTTCTTTAAAAATAACATTCTTTATTTTTTCTTCTCCCCCAAATCCAACATCCTCAAGAATTTTTGCATTTCTCATTTTGAAAAAGGTTCTTGATGTGGGGTTGTAAAACTTGTAACCTCGTGAGTGTTCAGAATAGCCAACAAAATAACAGCTTACCATTCTTGATTCCAGTTTCATTTCATGTGGCTTATATTGTTTAGCCTCAGCTGGACAGCCCCAAATATGTAAGTGCCTTATACTAGGCTTTTTTCCTGTCTATAACTCATAAGGGGTTTTGGTAACTGCCTTGCTCGACACTTGATTAAGGATGTAAATAGTTGTCTTTAAGGCTTCTTCCCAAAGTGACTCTAGTAAGGATGAATTACTTATCATACTCCTTACCATATCCTTAAGAGTTCGATTGCGTCGCTCCGCTGCACCATTCATGCTAGGTTTTCCCGGCATAGTGTATTGCGGAACGATGCCACATTCTTTGAGGAAAATAGCATAGGACCCTGGACGTTGTTCTCCCGATCCATCATATCTACCGTAGAATTCACCACCATGGTTAAATTTGACAACCTTTATTTTCTTCCCAAGTTGAAGTTCAACTTCAGCTTTAAAAGATTTGAACACATCCAAAGATTGAGATTTCTCATGTATCAAATATAGATAGCCATATCTAGAGTAATCGTCTATGAACTTAATAAAGTATTGTTGACCATTCCAAGAAGCCGTAGGGAATGGGCCACAAATATCAGTGTGTATAAGTTCTAAGACATCTGTAGCTCTATTGGCACCTAATTTTTTAGTGTTTGTCATTTTCCCTTTGATGCACTCAACACAAACTTCAAAGTTTGCTCTATTCAAAAGTTCAAGAATTCCATCTGAAATGAGTCTTTGAATTCTTTGTTTAGAAATATGACCCAACCGCTTATGCTATAAGATGGCTGAATTCTCAATTAAGTTTCTCTTTGTACTACGTGAATTGGTTTACAGTATTTCATTATGCGAACTAACAACATCAAGCATGTATAATTTTTCAATTAAAGAACCAGAACCAACAAAATTGGAATTTTGATAAAGACTAACTTTATTATTTCCAAAGGAACAAGAAAAACCAACTTTATCCAAAGCAGAAATAGAAATTAAATTTCGTCGAAAAGACGGTACAATAAAAGTCTCAAATAAATCCAAATAGTTTCCAGTCTTTAATGTTAGTCTAAAAGTCCCTATAGCTTCCACCGCAACTTTTTTACCGTCGCCCACATAGATGAATTCCTCATCTTTACTTGGCGGCTGGCTCTACATGGATCCCTGCATAGACATGCTTATGTGAGTAGTAGCACCTGAATCTACCCACCATGTATCTTCAGGTACAATAGCTAAATTAACTTCATAACAAACAAAATTTAGAAGCATACCCTTCTTTTCACGCCATATGACATATTTGGGACACTCTTTCTTCATGTGTCCCTTCTTCTTACAAAAGTAACAATTAGGAACAAACACCTTATCTTGCTTCTTTAGTTTCTTTTGTTGAGAAGAATTACCACCAACATCCTTAGCTCTTTTCTTATCCCATTTTTGAGAAATAGCCAAATGAGCACTTTCAGTCTTATCTCATAATTGCCTCTCTTCTTCTTGTACACAGTGAGATATAAGCTCATTGAGAGACCATTTATCTTTCTGAGTATTATAGCTCACTTTGAATTGCCCAAAGTGTGAAGGAAGAGAAATCAAAACTAAGTGCACGAGTAAATCCTCAGACAACTCTAACTTTAGTGACTTGAGCTTTGAGGCGAGATGAGACATCTCCATAATATACTCCCTTATGTTCCCTTTGCCTTTATACTTTAGGGAAACGAGCTTAGCCAAAAGGTTTCTCGCCTCTGATTTTTCATTCTTGGCGAAAAATTGTTCAATTTCCTCAAGGAACTTTTTTGCATTATCAGTCTCATAAATAGAGTCCTGAAATGCTTCCGGAATGGAGCGCTTCATTATCATCAAACACATTCGATTGGAACGATCCCACTTCTTAATTTTGGTCTCATTGAGATCCTCCTCAGTGGAAATAGGTCGTTCTACATGAAGTGCAAGATCCAAATCCATACAACCGAGAACAATTTCCACGGCGTCTTTCTAGATTTTGAAATTTGTCCCGCTTAGCATGGGCTTATTGTTAACTTGAGCTGAAACATTTGGAGCAGTTGCAATAGAAACTGTATTCACAACAACAAGAAAAGCACATTAAATTAAAAAAATTATGAATAAAATAATCCATAGCTTTTTTTATATAAATACCCATCACACATTAATTCTTAGTCTTTGGACATAGAAATAATTGTTAGTGATACTTGTCAAAAACTTGATAAAATACTATTATTAATTCTGTCAAACAATAGCCTTTCTTTGGACCGAGTTTTGTTCACATGGAAAAAAAGTAATTACAAATCTTATGTATTTATCATTTTAGTAATTCTTTATTTGTTCACTTGTTATTGGCTTAAAAAATACATTCCTGTAGGAAAATACAATTTGCATAAATTACAAATAAACGTATCCAATATTCTACAATAAATTAATTTACACACTAGTGGTCACTTTGGCAACATATTGCTTGGACTAATTTATCATAAAATATTAGAAAATCAAATTCCAAATTTTAAATATAGATATGACAAAATTATTATGATTAAAACTAAATATCACAATATTTTTCTTTATAGTCATAAAACATATATGTAACAACAAATTGAAAACTTATGAGATTCACTTTTAAGATTCTCTATTTTGTTACATATTTATCTGAATGTATGAACCAATTTTGCATAAACATAAACTTGAGTGCAAAATTCAAAACCTTATGATTCAAACACAATTTTTCAATTTCAATCCCTGACAAATATGTTGGCTCGGATACCACTTGTTAGAAATAAATAATCGATAATGTAAATATATTATATTTACCCGGATCACATATTGTTAGATTATCAAACATTTCAAAACGATTATACCTGGGTCCATATTTGATTGCTACGGATGCGGAATCACAATCTTGAAGTGAGCTGGATGAATAGGAATCGATGGAGGCATTCCTCAACTAAATCTTCAATGTCTCCAAAGAGACCCAAATACTTTATCTCTTGATGGGTAGAGAAAAAATATTTGTGTGATTTAGTGTCTTGGGGACCTTAACCATATGAATATACCTCCTTTTATACAAAAAAATGGAAACCCATAAGTCTCCATTTTAATGTCATTTTAATGTATTTCTTTAGGTTACTTATAGGTTATTATCTCACTGAAAACCAATTTATTTGGTTCATAAAGTAATGAAATAATGTAATCCTTCAATAGCTAATAAAAGTTATATGTTATATGTTGTCCATTTAATTGAAAATTAATATTTTCATAACTTAAAATTATAATTTTCTTACAGTTTAATCATTTGTAAAACATGTCTGAGAATTTATTTTTTTTTAAAATGAGGTCTGTAGTTTTAAAAAATTTGATAAAAGAGGATTGTCAACATTAAATTATATCACGCCAATGAGTAATCTTGTTGATTTTTATCTAAAATTATATGAATTGATTAATAAAAATGCAATATGCATCATAATTTTTTAAATTTTTTTGATAGTGCAAATATTTTTTTAAATTAAAATATGACGATAAACTTTTTAAAATCATAAAAAATGGAAATAAAATCTTCGAAATGTATTCAAATCGTGATGTATAATTTTTAAATCATAAGGTTAAATTATGAGAATGTTGAATTAATTAAGATATCTTATGTAACATCACTATTATGAACAAAAAAATATTTTTACCCTCTTTTTACTAATTTTTTGAAAACCATACACCCCATTTTAAAAAATAATTCTCACGCATGTGAATAAGTTAAATCTTTTTTTTGTTAGCCTAAATTGTATAATACATGGAGCATATACGAATAATAGGCAAAACGGACCACATACACAAGTCTTCTTTCCTTTGTATATACAGTAAAACCTCTATAAATTAATAATATTGGGACCGAGATATTTTATTAATTTAGCGAGATATTATTGAATCGATAAATTAATAATTTATTAATTTAAAGAAGTTTTACGTTTGACCTTTAAATTTTCCAAGTCCAATGTATATTCACAAATTAATTGAATTTGTCAAGTTCATTGTTTTTTAATAAGTAAAAAGTTAGTTCATGGTATCAAAAAATAAATTACAAAAATAAATTTCATGGCACATTTCTTCTCCATGTACATTAAATATGGGTAGAAATTGATCACTATAAAACCTCCATTGAAAATTTTTAAAATCACATCAACTATGGCTCCTAAATTAAAATGTGTTCAAAAATCAACCATGATCAATCAACAACGAAAATCGTTATACGAGTATAAGAGAGATTACCAAGGATGCACTCCACAAGATTTGGTGCAGTGGGTTGACAAAACTTTCGATTTGAAAGTTAGTCAAGGAACAATATCAAACTTTTTGTTGCAATACTAGAAGACAATGGCTCAACTCTTAAATGCAATGAGGAGATTTAAAGATGAACTCAATATAGATTTGAAATTCAACAAAAAAACAAGTGACTATAGATTCATTTTTTACTAGACAATCTTAGAATTTGGAATCTTAGAATTTGGAATCTTTTAGTAATTATTAATTTATAGTTTCGTTGGGACTAATATATATACACTGGAATTTCAAAAAAGTTATTATCTTATTATTTTATCGATTGGGATCCAATTTTATACTGATCCCAAGTTAGGACTGGATAAATTATTAATTTTATTAAAATTATTAATTTATCGAGCATTAATTTATAGAGGTTTACTGTATAGCTCATTCTTATATATCGGGCTAAGTGAACCTTTATGGGCTAATGAAGCCCACAATATAAAATTAAGTATAGTATATTAGTATGAAAGAAAACTCTAACCAGTACATAAAGGATATGACAGTAAGTGAGTAGTTTATGAACAGCTCGGTGTTCAGCTTGATAAGAGTTTTACTCAATTTTATTTAGTTTATAAATGAATAGTTTATGAATATGATTTTGGGCTCGAATAATAAATGAGTTGAACATGAACAAGTCCTAGCTCGGTTCAAAAACTCACGAGCAAACTCAATTTGAAGCTCTTGAACAAGTTTATGAGCATGCTCGATAAAAGCTCGTGAACTAACTCGATTATTATTTTCACATAATAAAACATTCATAAAACTATAATAAAATATTTTTTTAAAATAGTTAATCAAATAATGTCTTTATAATATGAACATAGTCCGTAATCCAATTTATGGGCCATATTGAGAGTACTCGTTGGCCCATTTTATACATGGTGAATTAATTCATGGTATAAATAACTAAAATAGGGTTAGATGTCTCCTTGTTTTGTATTTCAGCCTCCAGTTTCTATAGTCTCTACAACTATATATGATATCGCTTAAACACCAAACTCTCAGCTTGACCACCTTTTTGGGCCCTGTGCTATCGAGACTTTATCCTTTAGGTCCCTCTGCTATACACATTACCTTTTTAGTCCTCGTGTTATTAATTCCGTTATCCAAAGGATCCCTTTTTTAACCGAGTTACAACTTCCACACCACATAGGATCCACGTGATAAAAATATCGATCACGTGGAGCCACATCATTTTATAATAGAAAAAAATTAATTTTGGTACTAAATTCAACAATTAAACCTCTTCTTCCTCACCATCTCTATCAAACCATAAAAATCTCAAACTTTGAAATCAACCAAAATCGTCAATCAATTAGTTTGGGTTCGAAATTGCTTTTCAATTACAACTTCTTTAAGGTTTAATTAGTGAGAGTGGATCAGGTAGTAGAAGGAAAGAAATACAATGAAGGATTAATTAGTATGAGAGAGGAGTAGTAAAGTCCTTTTACACTGTAACAAAACACAACCTGCACATCGAAGTGCTATAACTCCGTTAAAAAGGATTCTTTGGGTAACAGAATTAATTGCACGGGGCTAAAAAGATAACGTGTATAGCAGAAGGATCAAAAGGAAAAACTATTGATAGCACAGGGACTAAAAAGGTGGTTAGGCTCCAAACTCTCTCTTAAGTCTAAATAGCATTGTCTTCTTTGGTGTTGAAATATTACGATATTGAGAACTTACTTTTATACATTTTGTTATCAATTTCGTCTGTGAACAAAAATAAAGGAGCTCATTCATAAACAACTTAACAAATTGTTTACCAATAAAAATAAATAAGTTGTTCGTGAATAGCTCGTGAACTACCGAGCTTGTAAACGAGCTGAATACACACATGATTTTGATCTCGATTCTGGCTTCGCTCGACTCGTGTTCGATTAAAAATAAATGAGCTAGACACGAACAAGTCATAACTCAGCTTATTTGCATTCCTAATAAAGAAAGTGTTTTCTCGTGTTACTGGTGTTGTTTAACTTTTGATTATAAATTAACTTATAAAAAGCATAAAAATTACATGTTGAGTAATATTGACTTATCAGTAGTTGAAGTGTTCGTAGATTAAGCTAGCTTATAAGATATAAAATTGTTTAATGACTTGAAAAGGTATGTAAATTATTGAGACGAATTTTTTGTGTATAAAATCAATACGAGATTATATTTATTTGTCTTTTGTAAAATCTAAAGTGCTTGTAAACTTGTTTAAAACAAGTATATAACTTTTTTAGAGTTTTCAAAAACATTTCATTACCTTAGGTATAAATTGAAAAAATATCATTCCTGAAAAAAGTAAAAGACATGAAATGGGTCATATACAAATTATTTGACATTCATCAATTTTCAATGATTAATTTGAGGATGTAACATCACTATATTATGACTACAATTTTCCACACATCTTTGTCAACATAGTAAAAGACCAACAAAATCTCTATTTAAGAACAACAGTCTTCATCAAAGGTTTCACTAGCTAACCCTATACATACATACACTTCATTAAATTCTACTTATTATAACAGGTACGAATACGACCGTTTCTTTGGTTGGCTATCATAAATTTGAGTTTATGATAAATACTAATAAATTTACTAGGACGCATGAATAATAGTATAGCATCCACGTTCCCAAAAATGCATGATTTTGATTTCCAGGTCAGCTCAGTTTTAGTTCGATCGGTGGTAACAAATTTGTAATCCGACAATGACACTACAAGAAATCAAGCTTTTTGTGACAACAAATGTTGTCATGTAAAGCAAGTTGTCACAAATAACATTATGTGACAACAATAAGTTGTCACGGACTCGTCGCTAATAACTCCATAACTGATAATATTGCATCAAAATATTGTCACAAATATTTCAATATTTTGTGACAACTTCAGTTGTAACTAAATAGAAAATATTGTCGTCACAAATATGCTACTTGTCACATATAATACATCAAAATGAATTAAACTATATGACAACATAAAAAAGTCGTCACACAAAAATTTATTTGTGACAAAATGGTTGTCACAGATATTACTTTTTTGTGACTAACAATTTTCTTGTCACGGGTTTTTTTATTTGTTACACCTTTTATTGTAACTAAAAAGAAAACTACTTGACACAAATAATATTATTGTCACTTATTGTACAATAAATTAAACTTGAAGTACATAACAACTTCAAATAGTTGTCACAAAAGTAATATTTGTAATAATAATTGTTGTCACAAAAAAATTTAAAGTTGTCACACAAGTCTATATGTGACAAGAATAGTTGTCACAAGATATCGTCGCTAATAACTCCGTAACAGATAATATTTCCAAATATGTTGTCACATAAAATTCATTATCACAAATAGAGAGGATTGTCACTAATTATATAATAAATATAACTAAAACTTCATGACAAGTTATTAGTCGTCACAAAATACTATTTGTGTCAACTTTTCATTGTCACATAAATGTGATGACAACATATTACATCAATTACAACTTTAATCTGTCACTGTCTATTTGTAGTTACAATATTAACTTGGTACATTAAATATTTGTAACAACTTTAGACTGAAGGGAACTCAAATTTACAATATTGATTTTGACAAATCTGAAAAAATAATACTTAAAGAAGAAATTTTCAATTAATGAAGAGAATATAACAAATGAACAAAATAGACTAAATGCTTATATACTTAATATAAATTAGCCTAAAAACAAAGATAATAATGGTAAAGGTCAAAAAATGCCATATATTTAAGTTAACATAAAAGAATGAAGCAATAAGAAATATTATTACATAATACAGATCAACACAATAAGTTAGGACATTGAAATTATTGTATGTCAGAAGAAAAAGTAGGTGTTCTGCTAGAAATCTCAAGCCTAATTTGCTCCCCTGAATGACAAAAGATTACATGAAAAAGCTAACCTTAATAGCTCCAGTGCCATCAAGCTCCATGCCTACAGAATCTAAATTTAACGTCTTTGTATATGGTGCCCTACCTGGAAAGATCAAAGAAACAACCGTAAGAATGATGATAAAATGACCTTGATATCAAACACAAACTTACACATCATAGAGATTAAACTAAGGTTGCACGAAAACTAAATTTTGAAGAGTTGAAACTCTTGGAAATCAAAAGTTAAAATTTTGGGTTATGATTCTATAATTTTTTGAAATTGGAAGTGGTAACTCATTTCTTAGAATTTGAAAACACATTCCTTAAAATACTTTGTATTTTCTAGAAAGTAGCAACTCATTGTCAAATTGATAAAAGGAACACAACAAACAATACAAAACAATAGAAAAGTTAGCAGCCAATTGATACAAGGAACTAAAGTAATGAACTTTATCCATGTCATATGAAAACTATAACCCACAAAAGAGGATTACAAAAATAGCAGTACCAAAAGAAACATGAAGAGAATTAAAAAGTAAAACTACAATTATCATCCCTCAGACCACATAATAGAAACAATATAGATGAATAATCAACAGAGTATACAAGCTGCAGAAGATGAGAAAAGCTTCAATAAAAGTTCAGATGAATCAAATAACATAATTAGTAATCATCCAAACAAAACAGCATCATAAGCTTTTACTCCTAATATTAGAGGTACATTACAAGCTAACTTGTCCCAACTTTATACCAAATTATTGCGATACAGAACATGACAAAAGCACTCCAAGTCTCCAATTAAAAGAATTAAAATGAGAGAGCGTCGAAAAGAAAATTCATCATGAAGGTCTAAGGATGTCAATGTGATATAGATCACTATTATACCAGAAAGAAAAAATGGCACTATGCTACAACAAGGTGAAATACCATATCGAATACCTCAAATAATAGTGCATGATACTGAACTATAAGGTCAATGATCTTTACTTGTTGGATTCAGTGAGCATTGTGGCAATGAAACAATTACAACCTCCAAAAGTACAGGTTATTGTAGTCCTATTTGTTTATGTATAGAGGTGGAAAAATGGAAATTCCATTCACAATCTTTATGCAGAACAAACATTATCTCAAAATCATTCTTCACAAACTTTTTTCCGTTTTCAATTGCATCTCAAACAAAATAAAGCTAAAACTCAGTGAGCAGCTGCATAGGGGCATTATTCTATTTATATTCAATGGACAATCTAACTTTGTTAATACAAGCACAAACTTTAAAGTTCATATGACAATTTGAACCTGGTAAAGTCACTTATTGCCACATCAAATTCCATGGTTAAGTTCCACCCTGTTACTTCAGGACTAGACTTTGGTTTTTCTACTTTGGTTAATAACCGACACTCTGTATCACATGAATTGAATATATAAAATAAAATGAAAATACAAAGTCTGATGTTTTGAGACAATTTAAAACGGCTGAATAAAACTTAACTAGAAATAAATTTCAGAAAATAAAGGCAATGAATATGCATCAGTCAAGTCCAAATACGTAAATGAACAACCCCATACTAAAAAAGATGATGAATTCAAGAATGAAGCGGAAATTCAAAAAAGAGGAAGGCTATGGAAGGTAAGGATAGAGTAATCTAATTTATTATACATTTCCAAGTCTCTAAAAACACCCACCACACACAAACCATAAACCACACCAACATGATATCTCTCCAATTTAAATGCAATTGCAAAAAGAAATACACAACACTTAAGACATGAAATCATAATTACCTCAAACCCAAAACCAATTAAGATTAAGATAAATAAATCGCCACATAAAGGTTGCCGCCATCAATTCTGAAGAATTCGTGCAATGGATCTGTTTCAAGTAGTATGTATTGAGGGAAATAGAAAGCAAAATTAATGGGGTTAATGAAATAAACATGAGTAAAATACGGGAATCTTACAACTAACCGACCTGATATAAACACCTTGACAGTATGAAGCGTCATTGAGTCACCGCTTGCAAACCAGGAAATCAGGGTTTCTCTATGAATCAGATAGTTTGGAGAGGATATTGAGGAGTAGTTCATCACTTAAGAGAAGAGTACGGTCTACATTAGAGAATTTGGATATCAGGGTTTGGTTTTAGGTTTTGAGATGGGAGTACGCCGAAAATTCAACCGGAAGTGAGGAAATTGGCGTTGGATATGATGTATGCCCTTAAGGTAATTAGGGTGATATATTTTAATTATGTAATAGTATGAATAATTTATTTAATTAATAAAGGCATTTGTTCTTTTGTTTATATCAATGTGTTTCTATACATATATATTATAGCTGGTTAAAATATATTCATTGATGTATGTATATAAAAGTCCTTGACATATCATAGCATGAAGTCAGAGAAATTATAGTTGGACTATATTTGGTGGAACCTACTTCATGTGTAATTATGATTATGTCTAAACTGTCCCTAGTCACAGTGTCATCAAGAAAGGATATTGATGAAACGGAAAGACTAGCATGTAGTCAACTTTCTTGGAAAGGGTCCAAGCAGTTAATCTCCTAAAGACTGAAGGTGGTGCCTTAAGCTTGACACATGGATATATCTGGGAGATATATTGGAGACCGCAGCAAGATAAACACTTGGTATAAATATCAATGTGTTAGTGTTTATCTTCATGCAATAAGCTTTGCGAATGTCCTCATACTTGAGATGCTAGTTGCCTTGTGTGGTACTATTGCTATACTTTGGGTCATTGCTATGCACTCATTAATTTAGGGTGCTACGGGTGATTACGGGTATAGTGATGACAGCACGTTGGTAGGCTGAGTAGTCGGAAAGAATCCATCGCTCCGGATATATTAAGGAGTTTTACCTGGCCACTTGTTGAAGTGATGATTGCCATAAACCTCTGATCAGAGTATGTGTTTGATAGAAATGGTTTCTAGTCAAACACACTATGGTAAAAGGCAATATACTTCGGTAACAAGTAAATAACTGGGATAGCTTGGAGCAACCTTGCTATTAGTGGGTTAACACTTTAACCGAACCCAATAAACCAGATGGTACTAATATTAAAGAATGGAAGGAATTTATCGCACTGGATAATTATTGCATTAACCGGGATTAAGTCATAAGCATAAATGACGTTCTGAGTAATGGGGGATGGTAGACCCTTACTAGAGGCGTACTACAGTCGTTTAAGGTAATCAAGTTCTATTCACGGTCTAGAACATCGAGCCAATGGTTCCATTAGAACACAGGTTGGTTAAGCCTTAACAGCTCAATACTTCGGGATCCTATAAGGTCACACACATTGGACCTTCATCGGACTAAGTAAAGAACTAATAGATTTATTCTATTACAAAAATATAACATGAATAATAATTGGATTATTGTTTAATTGGTTAAAATTGATTAGATCAATTTTTTATAGACCAGGGAATTTATTTTGACCGGTAACTAATTAATTAGAGTCATAAATAAATTATAATTGATTATATCAATTTTGGTTGGACCAAGAAATTTATTTTGACTGATAACTAATTTATTAGAGTCAAAAATAAATATTTATTTGAAAGGATTTAAAGGGGATTTTACATTGGCGAGTTAAAACCGAAAAGTATAAAATATTTTGTACAAATATTTGATTGCGCGAAATACGCCAAAAGGTGCGCGAACATTGCTGGGCGGTGTTCGCGGTGGCCTATATTCATGGGCTGCACAAAGGCAGCCCATGAATACCACATGCAGCACATGCATGTGGTATGTGTGGGATGGGAGTTTTACTCCCATCCCACATCGTTAATTGGGGAGCAAATTTTTGCTCCCCAAGCCTATATATAGACTGTCCCTTCTCCTTTTAAAATGAACCAAGCTCAAAGCATAAATCCTAAGCGAGATAATTAATCTCTCGGGTACTTGAGCAAGTTATTTTTGTGGAGCCTGAATTTATTCGGGCACCGCTAGTTTATATTTTTGGATGAGGCTTCTAGAGTGGTCTAGCAACTACTCGAGGCTTCTAAGTTCTTCCTCCTGGGGAGGTTTTGGTTGGTGGGGTTCGTGTGGATACTGATAGAGGCTATCCTACGACTGGAGGCTTGTGGAAGAAGGTCCTGTAAAAGCACGCTTCAACTGGTAAGTTCTTTTTCTTTCTCTTTTAATTATTAAGTCTTTTTCTTTAAGTGTTTTTAGACTTAATAATTATGCTTAGGTTATTTTTGCATGCTTAGTTTATTTTATGCTTAGGCTATAACTTAGAGTTATAACATGCTTAGTATAAAATAAATATGCTAGGATATAATTTGGAATTATGGTATGCCTAGTCCTTTAGCATGCTAACCTAGGTAGAGAATTATTTAGTTAAGGCTTTATTTAATTTATATGCAACTAATAGGAGTTCCTGGGACAGGGACAAAATTTTGAATTTCCGTCATGCCTCTTATGCATGTTCAATTTGACTGTCAGTTCCCAACAGTGGTATTAGAGCCTGCCTATTTAGTGCATAATTAAGTTAGAAGCAAACTAAATATTATTTTCTAAATGAAATGATTTATTTATTTAATTGTTTGGAACAATATATATATAAACTTCTGTCTTTCATTTCAAGGTTAGAAATTAGTTATGAATAATTTTGAATAAGCTTGCTCAACTTACTCAAATTATACAAGTGTCAATAATTTATTTAAATTACATGGGTTATAGATGCTCCCAATTTACATGAATTGGAAGAACGAAATTTATTAGTTCAAGAGAATCCATTGGTCTTCAAGTTTGTGCCCGTATTTGTTCTGGCTAAGGATTGGACTTGGTGTCTACTCCTCATAGGCCACCTCTCCTACTTGGGAACCTATATCGGTGCAATTTGAATTGACCAATCGGGGGATTAATATGAACTAATTTATTTCTAGTATATAAGATGGTGCTTATATGTGTTTCTATAACAAAGTAAAAAATTAAAATTATTGAATAAAAGCTTAAAGGAAATGCAATATAAATATAACAAATTAAAGCGTTAATTATTTTGCATATAATCTAGGTTGATGGAATAATTATAATAAAGAGCTGAACCCACCTAAGGTTAGACCTTATAAATTAATTTTAAAATTCCTGAATTAATACAAGTAATTATAATTTTGTCCATCTGATAAAATCCTAGATTGGGTGAGACGTTTAACACCAATAAAATCCCAAAGTAAATACATTAAGGCAAGTTATAGTCTTCCTTACTCAAATTTATAATACGGTCTTTTTGGGCTATCAAAGTGCTACGCAAAGCGTTCCTTCTAGTCCACATTGATTGGTTGTAAAGTTTGAGATAGGGTCTGCCTTAACAGAGCTGGGGTAGTCCACCATAAAATTGGGGGCTAGGCCCAGATTTGAGACATATTCAAGGAGATGCTAATATAAGAGCACACGTCCCTTGGGATTAGGGAACTTGAATGAATTAGCAATTGCATGCGATGCAAATGGAATTGGATTCCAACTATAACTGACTATTATGACTTGACTCATAAAATTGGGGGTTGTAATAGACTAGTTATAGATGCTACCTACAAGAAAATTTAGCTGGGCTAAAATTCACGAATTCAATAGAATGGGCTATTGTAAATTTCGAAGAAAATAGTAGGAAAATGTATTTAATTAAAAGTCCTCATATTAAATACATGTACTTAAACTAATATCTAAACACTTTTCTTTTCTTATGTCTTAGGTTGAAAATGGCTTCCAATTTTAATCTCCGTATGTTACTTGACACCAAATTGAATGGCTCGAACTTTTCTGATTGGTTCTGAGCGGTGAGAATAGTTCTCAGATCTGAGGGAATTGCCTATGTCCTAAGTGAAATTTTCCCTGTAGAACCTGATGTTGAGGATTATGTGGAACATGATGCCTGGTTGAAGCACAGGAAAGATCGTGAGACTGTCATGTGTATTATGTTGGGGTCCATGAATTCTGAGCTTCAGAAACAACATGAGAACATGCCCTTGGAGGATATGGTTCTCCATCTTGAAGAAATCTTTTCGGAGAGGGAGAGGACAGAGAGGTATGAGACCTCTAAGCTCCTTTTCGGGACCAAGATGCAGGCTGGCACCTCTGCCTCTCAGCATGTACTGAAACTCTTGGGATACCTTAAGAAGCTGAATCGATTGGGATTTAAGATGAATCATGACTTGAGCATTGACCTTGTGTTGATGTCCTTGACAGATAGTTACTCAGGTTTCGTAACTAACTATTACATGAACAGGATTAATTCAACTATCCCTGAATTAATTAACATGCTGAAAATAGTAGAACCTCAGATCAAGAAAGATCAGAAACCTCTATTGTTGGTTGAAAAAGGCAAGGCTTCTAAGAAGAAGAAGCAGGCACTGGGTGCCAAGAAAAGAATCAGTAAAAAGAAGAATGAAAAGAAGGCATCTAAGTATGTCTGCTTCCAATGTGGGAAACCGGGACATTGGAAGAGGGATTGCAAAGCTCCTGCTTCTGAGCATTTGAAGAAGAAGCCTACAGAGGCATCTACTTCAGGTATATTTGTAATTGAAAACTTTGCTACTTTTCCGCAAGAATCCACTTGAGTATTATATACTGGTTGTGGTTCTCATATCTGTACTTCTGTGCAGGGACTAAGGAACTGTAGAAAACTTGCAAAAGGGGAGATGGACCTACGTGTGGGAAATGGAGCCAGAGTTGCTGCATTAGCCATAGGGAGCTTTAGTCTTGTTTTGCCAAGTGGACTTGTTTTAGTTTTGAATAATTGTTATTACATTCCAAGTGTTACTAAGAATATTGTATCTGTTGCGTGTTTAGCAACAGAGGGATTTGAAATTTTATTTTCGAATAATAATTGTCGGATTCGTTTGAATAATATTCTTTATGGTTATGGAATGTTGAAAGGTGGCATTTATATTCTTGATACTAAAACAGAAGTTTTCAATATAAACAATGTGAAGAAAGTTAAATTAGATAATGAGAATTCCTTTTACTTATGGCATTGCCGTTTAGGCCACATAAACAAAGATCGCTTAACCAAGTTGCATAAGCGTGGAGACTTGGGCTCAATAGACTTAGAGTCTTATGGTGATTGCGAACCTTGTTTAAAAGGAAAAATGACAAAGTTACCCTTTAAAGGGAAGGGTGAGCGAGCCACGAGTACATTGGAACTTATACACACTGATGTGTGTGGTCCAATGAGTGTTCAGGCACCAGGAGGATACTCCTACTTCATAACCTTTATTGATGATTACTCACGATACGGTTATTTGTACTTGATGAAGCACAAGTCTGAAAGTTTTGAAAAATTCAAACTATTCAGAGCTGAAGTAGAGAAACAGCTTGAGAAAAGTATTAAAACACTTCGATCGGATCGAGGTGGAGAATACTTAAGTCAGGAGTTTCAGGATTATCTAAAGGAAAATGGGATAGTTCCCCAGTGCACCCCTCCTTATACACCCCAACACAATGGAGTGTCAGAAAGGAGGAATCGGACTTTATTAGATATGGTCAGGTCCATGATGAGCCATGCAGTTCTTAGTAAATCCTTTTGGGGATATGCACTTGAGAGCGCGGTTTATGTCTTAAACAGAGTGCCCTCTAAATCAGTTGATTTTACACCTTATGAAAGATGGTGTAACAAAAAGCCATCTCTAAATCACTTAAGAGTATGGGGTTGTCCTGCTATGGTAAAGAGGATAGCGTCAGATAAGCTAAATGCCAAGGCTAACAAATGTCTGTTCATTGGATATCCAAAAGAAATAATTGGATATCTGTTTTACCAACCCGAAACACAAAAGGTATTTGTGTCTCGCAATGCTCACTTTTTGGAAAAGGAACACTTACTTGAAAAGGTCAGTGGGAGCAATATTGAACTGGAAGTTCAAGAGGAAGAAATAGACGATCAACTGATTAACCCCGTTCTAGATACACAAGAGAGTGTGATCCAAGAACAAACTGTCGAAACACAATCATTGCGAAGATTAGGTCGTGTTCATAAGGGTCCCGATAGATATGGGTTTATTATCACTAATGATAAGGAACTATATCTTGTGGAGGATGATGAACCAAGGACATATGATGAGGCAATGAAAAGCTCAGATTCTGATAAATGGCAAAAGGCCATGAAATCAGAAATGGATTCCATGTACGAGAACCAAGTTTGGAATTTGGTTGATGCACCGTAAGAGGTTAGACCAATTGGGTGCAAATGGGTCTTCAAGAAGAAGACAGACATGGACGGTAATGTAATTACCTATAAAGCAAGGTTGGTTGCGAAAGGTTATAGTCAACGGGAAGGTATTGACTATGATGAAACCTTCTCACCGGTAGCCATGCTCAAATCCATAAGGATACTCCTCGCCATTGCTGCTCATTACCATTATGAGATCTGGCAGATGGATGTAAAAACAGCATTCCTGAATGGGGATTTAGACCGGGATGTGTATATGACACAACCTGAGGGTTTTACATCTCAGAATGGCTCGAAGGTATGCAAGCTACAAAGATCCATTTATGGACTTAAGCAGGCATCCAGGAGTTGGAATATAAGGTTTGATCAGACAATCTGGGAACTGGATTTCTGCCTAAATGCAAATGAGCCTTGTGTTTACAAGAAGGTTAGTGGGAGTGCAGTCGTTTTTCTAGTATTGTATGTTGATGACATTCTGCTAATAGGAAATGACATTTCTCTTCTTCAAAACGTTAAAGTATGGTTGTCAAGAAAGTTCTCCATGAAAGACCTTGGTGAGGCAGCATTTATACTAGGTATAAAGATCTACAGGGATAGATCCAAAAGGCTGTTAGGTCTTTCTCAAAGTACATATATAGACAAGGTGTTAAATAGGTTCAACCTTGAGCATTCAAAGAAAGGTTATCTCCCGATGGCAAAGGGGATTAACCTATCTAAAGCTGAGTGTCCGAAGACAGCTCAAGAGAGAATGCGCATGAAGGATATACCCTATGCATCCGCGATAGGATCCATCATGTATGCTATGATATGTACTAGGCCGGATGTCTCTCAGGCTTTGAGCTTTACGAGCAGATATCAGTCAGATCCAGGTGAAAAACACTGGATGGCCGTCAAGGCAATCCTTAAGTACTTGAGAAGGACCAAGGATGAGTTCTTGATTTATGGAGAAGGTGATCTCACTATCAAAGGTTACACTGACGCAAGCTTTCAATCTGACAAGGATGACTTTAAGTCTCAGTCAGGTTTTGTGTATATGTTAAATGGAGGGGCAGTATGCTGGAAGAGTTCCAAGCAAGAAACTACTGCTGATTCAACCACGGAATCTGAATACATTGCTGCATGCGAAGCAGCAAAAGAAGCTGTCTGGTTGAAGGGATTTATTGGTGATCTCGGTGTGGTGCCTGAGGCTATTGATCCAATTACTTTATATTGTGATAACAATGGTGCCATAGCTCAGGCAAAGGAACCACGGTCTCATCAGAAAAACAGACATGTATCCAGAAAGTATCATATAATCAGGGAGATTGTTGATGCTAAGATAATAAGATTAGAATATGTACCCACTGATCAGAACCTCGCGGATGGTCTGACAAAGCCATTGACTCAAGTCAAAACATGATCAGCATGTTAAAGCATATGGATTAAAACATATGGCTAATTGGCCTTAGTGCAAGTGGGAGTTTGTTGGATATGATGTATGCCCTTAAGGCAATTAGGGTGATATATCTTAATTATGTAATAGTACGAATAATTTATTTAATCAATAAAGGCATTTGTTCTTTTGTTTATATCAATGTGTTTCTATACATATATATTATAGCTGGTTAAAATATATTCATTGATGTATGTATACAAAAGTCCTTGACATATCATAGCATGAAGTCAGAGAAATTATAGTTGGACTATATTTGGTGGAACCTACTTCATGTGTAATTATGATTATGTCTAAAATGTCCCTAGTCACAGTGTCATCAAGAAAGGATATTGATGAAACGGAAAGACTAGCATGTGGTCAACTTTCTTGGAAAGGGTCCAAGCAGTTAATCTCCTAAAGACTGAAGGTGGTGCCTTAAGCTTGACACATGGATATATCTGGGAGATATATTGGAGACCGCAGCAAGATAAACACTTAGTATAAATATCAATGTGTTAGTGTTTATCTTCATGCAATAAGCTTTGCGAATGTCCTCATACTTGAGATGCTAGTTGCCTTGTGTGGTACTATTGCTATACTTTGGGTCATTGCTATGCACTCATTAATTTAGGGTGCTACGGGTGATTACGGGTATAGTGATGACAGCACGTTGGTAGGCTGAGTAGTCGGAAAGAATCCACCGCTCCGGATATATTAAGGAGTTGTACCTGGCCACTTGTTGAAGTGATGATTGCCATAAACCTCTGATCAGAGTATGTGTTTGATAGAAATGGTTTCTAGTCAAACACACTATGGTAAAAGGCAATATACTTCGGTAACAAGTAAATAACTGGGATAGCTTGGAGCAATCTTGCTATTAGTGGGTTAACACTTTAACCGAACCCAATAAACCAGATGGTACTAATATTAAAGAATGGAAGGAATTTATCGCACTGGATAATTATTGCATTAACCGGGATTAAGTCATAAGCATAAATGACGTTCCGAGTAATGGGGGATGGTAGACCCTTGCTAGAGGCGTACTACAGTTGTTTAAGGTAATTAAGTTCTATTCACGGTCTAGAACATCGAGCCAATGGTTCCATTAGAACACGGGTTGGTTAAGCCTTAACAGCTCAATACTTCGGGATCCTATAAGGTCACACACATTGGACCTTCATCGGACTAAGTAAATAATAGATTTATTCTATTACAAAAATATAACATGAATAATAATTGGATTATTGTTTAATTGGTTAAAATTGATTAGATCAATTTTTGATAGACCAAGGAATTTATTTTGACCGGTAACTAATTAATTAGAGTCATAAATTAATTATAATTGATTAGATCAATTTTGGTTGGACCAAGAAATTTATTTTGACTGATAACTAATTTATTATAGTCAAAAATAAATATTTATTTGAAAGGATTTAAAGGGGATTTTGCATTTGCGAGTTAAAACCGAAAAGTATAAAATATTTTGTACAAATATTCGGTTGCGCGAAATACACCAAAAGGTACGCAAACATTGCTGGGCGGTGTTCGCGGTGGCCCATATTCATGGGCTGCACAAAGGCAGCCCATGAATACCACATGCAACACATGCATGTGGTATGTGTGGGATGGGAGTTTTACTCCCATCCCACATCGTTAATTAGGGAGCAAAATCTATATATAGGCTGTCCCTTCTCCTTTCAAAATGAACCAAGCTCAAAGCATAAATCCTAAGCAAGATAATTAATCTCTCGGGTACTTGAGCAAGTTATTTTTGTGGAGCCTGAATTTATTCGGGCACCGCTAGTTTATATTTTTGGGTGAGGCTTCTAGAGTGGTCTAGCAACTACTCGAGGCTTCTAAGTTCTTCCTCCTGGGGAGGTTTTGGTTGGTGGGGTTCGTGTGGATACTGATAGAGGCTATCCTACGACTGGAGGCTTGTGCAAGAAGGTCCTGCAAAAGCACGCTTCAACTGGTAAGTTCTTTTTCTTTCTCTTTTAATTATTAAGTCTTTTTCTTTAAGTGTTTTTAGACTTAATAATTATACTTAGGTTATTTTTGCATGCTTAGTTTATTTTATGCTTAGGTTATAACTTAGAGTTATAATATGCTTAGTATAAAATAAATATGCTAGGATATAATTTGGAATTATGGTATGCCTAGTCCTTTAGCATGCTAACCTAGGTAGAGAATTATTTAGTTAAGACTTTATTTAATTTATATGCAACTAATAGGAGTTCCTGAGACATGGATAAAATTTTAAATTTCCGTCATGCCTCTTATACATGTTCAATTTAACTGTCAGTTCTCAACAATTGGAGGACGGGATAATAGAGAGAAAAAGAATGACTTAAAAAAATTTAAGAGGGACCAAGAAAAGAGAGGGAAGTTAGACGCATTGGCTGATGGCCAAATTAGATGTAGTGGGTAATTGAATATTCGGTTTCTATGTAACGAACTGATTATTGTTTTAGTATTGAAAATAATAATATATTTATACAATAATATTATTAATTATTGTAATTATTCAAAAATAAAAAGTTATTATTATATAAATCTTATCATTATCATTATTATTATTATGTTAAAATAATACTTTTAATCATTCATTATAATTAATTATTTTATTATAAATTTAATAAGCATATATCAGTTATTATTTATTATTATACAAAATAAATATTGATTTACTAAATTAATTATAATTATTAATACTTGTATAAAAGTAGAGCGGACCTTCCATTGCTCAGTCTAACGGAAGGAAAAATATATCTAACGAATGATCCAACGGCTCTTAAAGAAAAGAGCTGTTATGAGACAGCGTTTAAGATTTGTACTCTAAAAACGAGTCACAACGAAAACATTTTGAAGACTACTTATATAAAGAATTCTACTATCAGTAAGAAGATTATCAAAGCTTTCAATCATGTACTAATACTTTCTTAGCAAATTTGCAAATTGAAAGCAAACATACTCTCAAAAATCTATTTTGTAATCTTGTGAAACCTAAAACAACATCATTATCAATTCGTTACAAAAGTGATTCTTGAAACAAAGCACAAGATCACTAAATCCTTCATTCCATCACTAATGTGAAGACTAGGCAAGGTGCTAGCTTATTGAGGTCTTAATCCTGAAATACAGCTTGGTGATGTATTAGGTCATAACTTTTGAAATGACCTATAACTTTCTTATACATTTTATATAATTCACTTATATATAACTTTTTTATACTTTCCTTATAAAATTTTATCATCTAACTTTCATGTACAATTTTTATAACTTCTCATTAACTTCTCTATAACCGACTTGAACTTAAGTTATTATTATTATTATTAATAATACTAATAATAATAATAATAATAGCTTTTCAAATTATTATTAATAATACTGAATAAGTAATAAAAAGGCTTAATATATATTTAGCTCCTTGAACTTGATAACTTTTTTTTAAATGTCACCTTGAACTTTCACTTGTTCCTTATAAGCCCCTCTACTTGGCAAAAGTGCACTCGCAAACCCCCTTCAATGCCATGTGTTAGCTTATGGTTGGAGAGAAGAATAATAAAATGTCATCTTTGAAAAGTCAAACAAATCAGATGCTTACAATAGCAATGAGGGGGCTCACGAGTGCACTTTCGCTAACTTAAAGCGGCTACTAAGAACAAGTGAAAATTCAAAGCGGCACTTGACAAAAGTTGCCAAGTTAGGAGGGGTAAACATATATTATGGCATAATAAAAAAAATTATAAAATTAGTATTATTAATTATTATTATGACTAGTTTATTTGAATATTAATTTATTATTAGGATCGAACGTTTATATACCTTTAATAACCATTTAAATAACTCATACCTTTAATTACACAATTCATAAACCTTTTATGTAACTTATACATTTTTGTATAACTTTTCAATACACTTTTATACATTTTTTATAATTTTCTTGTAGTTTTTGCGACAATAAATATTTTTTTGTCACAAATTGAATAGTTTTAGTTATAATCTTCATTTGTAACTGAAGTATGTTTTTGTTTCAACTTAAAACTTAAAACTATTGTCACAATACTTGTAACATAAATTTTTTTTTTCAAGTTTAACTTATTTTAACAAAAAAATAGTTAAGTCTTGCAACAAGTTTTTTATGTAGTCACGCATATAGATTTTGTGACGATAAAAAATTATTATCACATTTTGAATAGTTTTAGTTACAACTTTTACTTGTAACTGAAGTATTTTTTGTTTCAAGTTAAAATTAATGTCACCAAAACAATATATTTTTTGCAACAAGCTTTTTACCTTGTAACAAATAGTTTTGTGACGATAAAAAATTTAATGTCACATATTGAATTGAATAATTTTAGTTATAACATTTACTTGTAACAAAAGTATTTTTTTGTTTGAAGTCGAACTTATTGTAACAAAAATAATAATCTTTTGGCAACAACCTTTTAATGTTGTCACGATTATAGTTTTTGTGACTATATAAAAATCTTGTCACATATTGAGTAGTTTTAGTTATAACTTTTACTTGTAACATAAGTATTTTTTGTTTCAAGTTTAACTTATTGTCACAAATCTAATGAATTATTTGCAATAATTTTTTATGTTATCACAAATATTATTTTATGACAACAACAAGTTATTGTCATGTGTTGAATATTTTTAGTGACAAATGTTACATGTAACTGAAGGATTTTTTTGTTTCAAGTTAAATTTGTTGTCACGAAAAAAATAAATTATTTGTAACAAGTTATTTTTGTTGTCACATAGATAGATTTTGTAACGCTCGGTCCTAAGAGGGGTGGCGCCAGGGTAGAAGACCTGAGCAAAGAGCGGCCATGAAGGATGTCGATGGGGACAGGAATGAACCAAATCCACACCCGAAAGAGAGGGTTTCAAGATTGTGCTGGTATGGGACAGCAGAATTGAGAACGGTTAAGGATTTCAAGATTGTGCTGGTATGGGACATTAATATTGAGAGAGACTTAAGAGATTTGATTGGTACTACCTATACCAACAAGGTGCACCTTCTTTTCGGGAGCCTACTCAGGAGAACTTCAAAGTTGAGCGTGCTTGACTTAGAGCAATCTTGTGATGGGTGAACTAGTGGGAAGTAATTTCCAAGTAATTTCCAGGAAGTGAGCGAGTGAGGACAAAGCTCACTGGAAAGACTCATGTTGGTTTGTGGGGGCAGTCGGTCAAACTCGGGGTGTTACAGATTTTGTGACAATAAAACCTTTGTTGTAACAATTGCAAAATTATAGGTTACAACATAAGTTGTAACGGAAAAATATTAGTTACGATCTTGAAAAATTATCACAAAAACATGTGACAATTTTATAACAAAATTTCAAAAATCTAACTTTTGTGACGGTAAAAATTTTATTGTTACAAATAATAGCCTTTTTATGACAACAATTTTAGTGACATTTAAGTTATTGTCACATATTAACTGATTTGTTGTAGTGTGAATCAAGATTTAGACAAACCTAACCCTCCTTCCAAAATATTGGATTCAAGGTGATAATCTTATTTAGTACGAATAGATTCATTAAGTATATTTAGAATGTAATTAAGGATTCAAATTTGTTGTCTTCAAATTAATGTCCCATTTCATATCCTCCATTCAAATATTGACACATGTCTATTTTTATTATTATTTTATTCTTTTTCAGTTTATCTCTCCTATAAATCAATGTTTTAAAAAGTGCTAGGCGCTAGTCGGATGGTCGAGGATTCAAAATGCCTGCCTAGGTGGACCTGGGCGGGGCGTAGGCGGGATAAGGTGGATTTATATTTTTATTTTAAAAAATTTTTAATATGTAAAAATATAAATTTATCTAAAATATAAATTATAATAATATAAAATATAAAAAAGCATAATTTAAACCATGTTTTAAAATAGTGTTAAGAAAAATCCCGCTTAGGCGCCGCTTAGGCCAATTTTTAAAACACAAACCCCCGCCTTACCCCGCCTAGGACTGCCTAATCAGTCAGCCGCCTAAGACCACCCGACTACCTAAAATCGCGGCGGTGTTACGAAAAATCCCGCCTAATCCGATTTTTAAAACACTGATATAAATATTACACATGTCAAATAATGACTAAATAGACATGAAATGAGATACTAATTTGATTACAACAGATTTAGTTCTTATAATGTTATATTGAATAATTAAATTTTACCCTATTGCTTTTTTATTTATCTATTACTTAGAAAATAATTTTGAATGAAAAGAGTTATATATCCATTTAATTAAAAGATAATATCTCTATTTAAAAAATCTATCCTATATTATAACACAAATAGTATCATATTAAATATGCTAGCTAATCCAACATTTTTCACAAAAAAAAATCAAGTCCATGAGTTAATGTACAAAGATTCGATGTATGAATGATGGAGCCATGTAATTGCCAACATTTACTTATGTGTATCAAAAGAGAAAACATAACTTTATTAAACTTTACAAAGTGTGTGATCCAACTTATTTTACTTTATTCTCATTTTAGCTAAAAAATTGGCACAAATACCAAACTTAAATTCCACTTAGTTTTTTAATAGGAAGTAATGACTTTGTATATATCTCTACTTCTTGAATATTACATGTGGAAATTCTTAGCATTGACAATTTATCAGAAAACATGCTACAAAATAGGTTGAGAATATAGGTAAAAAAGGATACGAGTCACTTCTCCTAGTCCTTTTCATCAAATGCAATTCGTGGAGCGAACTGGGCTGGATTTGGATCGGGTTTGTTCGGATTTTTAATTAAAAATATTTACTTAAGTCCTGCTGAAGCTTATGATTTAGAACTTTGGGTTTGAGCTAGGCTCACCAAGTATTTTTTAACCCGGTTCATAGATAATTTTTTTCTTTTAATAATTTATAAACTAAATTGAAAATATTACAGTCTAAATTTTACATACAATGACATTTTCTAGTAAAATTATTTTATATATTATTAAAAATTTAATAGGTTAAAATATGAAAATTTATAAAAACCTATTAAATATAATATAAAAATATAAAACAAACATAACTTTTGTTTGTCTAGCCGGCCTTTGGATTCATGTAAAAATCAAGTCCGACCCATAAAACTTTGAGTTTTTACAGGCTTGAATTTGAGTCGGACTTTATAATAAAATGAGTGTTCAAGTCCGACCCACAAAGATGTCTAAATGCAACCATAAGTCATAAACCCACACAAGTGTCAAATGTTACACTATTCAGTTAGCTAAGCAGGCTGAGTAAGTTAGAGGAGATCAATGTTTGAATCACACTAAATACACTTATTGAAAGAAATAATGAGTCTTAACTGTTAATAAGTCTCGAATAAAATTATCATAATAAAGATACTTGTAATTATTAAAAAAAAAAAAGTGAAATTATGCCTAAAAGTAACTAACTAATCATTAACATGTTTCATAAAAAAACGTCCCATTATATATCAATAGCAAATAGTTTTCTATTATCGAACTTTTTTTCTATCATTCTAAGTGAATATATTTTTCTAGATTTCGGAATGTGATCTTACCTCCAAAACCAAGAAAAGTAGTTAAATGTAGAAAATGTATTCACTTAGAATGTTCATATTAAGTCACAATTCTCTTAGATTATAATTCAGTTCAGACCACTTTAGTTCAGTTTAGTTTACTTTAGTTCAATTCAATTTAGTTATGTATAGTTATAAATTTTCACTGAAATAAGTTCAGTTTAGTTCAGTCCACTTCAGTTAAGTTCAGTCCACTTCAATTCAATTCAGTTCAGCTATGTGTAGTTATAAATTTATACTGAAACACGTTCAGTTCAGTTCAGTTCAAACCACTTCAGTTTAGTTTAGTCCACTTCAGTTCAATTTAGTTCAACTATGCGTGGTTATAAATTTACATTGAAATAAGTTCAGTTCAGTTCAACACAATCAAGTTCAGTTCAATTCAGCATTCAGAAGGTAAAAACACACTTCCAAACACTGGATTAATACAAAATTACCACCAAATATAAAATTTTACACCAATAAGGGTTGATCCAAGTGGTAAGTGATTTTGTATCGCTTAAACAAGGTCTTGAGTTCGAGTCCTAGTACATGCAGAAAATCTTTATTAAGAAACTCATCCACCACAACCAGGTACGCGACCCGAATTAAATATAAACGTAGTCGGAGCCGGATGAAAAAAAAAAATTTCACATAAGAAAGAATATTGCAAACAATTGATTTTTTCCATTAAAACCACATTGTCCTACGAGCCAACAAATTTTGTTATCATTGAACTTCTTTTGCCTTGTGGGGCAAGGATTTTTTTTAGAAAACTAGTATTCTTTATTAAAAATGAAAAATCAGATAGTGCGCAGTTTAAACCAGTTAACACCAAAGGCTCATTCTAGTCCAGGACTCCCTTACCTATACTCCAACCATGAACAGCAACTCAAAAAACCCTCCACTCCAATATTTCAAATCGCCCTTCCCATCTCTCTCAGTGAAGACGAGCTTTCTCTCTCTAGAGTCTCAGGCCTGTATCTCTCTCTGTCTCTAACAAGTTTCAGGAACCCTAGGGCTTCATTCTGGATCCTTTCATGGAAGAGGAACAACCATCGCCGTCGCCGGCATCGCAGCAGCCAGCGGTGGCGCCGCTCGGTTCGTCGGTGATTCCGATAGTGAATAAATTGCAGGATATTTTCGCTCATATTGGAAACCAGTCCACGATTGAGCTGCCTCAGGTGGCGGTGGTCGGCAGCCAGAGCAGCGGGAAATCGAGTGTGCTTGAAGCTCTTGTAGGGAGGGATTTCTTGCCCCGAGGGAATGATATTTGCACGCGGCGGCCTCTGGTCTTGCAGCTTCTGCAGATTAAGAGGAAGGCTGATGGTACGGAGGAGGAGTGGGGGGAGTTCTTGCATCTTCCAGGGAAACGGTTTTATGATTTCGCAGAGATCAGGAGAGAAATTCAGGTATGTTTTTTATTTTATATGTAGTTGAGATTGAAGTCATTTGGTTTTTAACAGGATGCGATTGTAAGTAATTTTAGGTCACAATTATGCTGTTTAGAGCTTAATTTTGAGGCTAGTCCTGCCTTTTCTGGTTTTAATTGCTAGTAACTGACATCAAAGTAAGGAAAATGAGTACAGTCTGGTAAATTTAAGCATGGAATGTACTCAATGTAGGCAGAAACTCTGATACGCTCAATCAAATTATATAGTTGTATTCATTGGAAATTGGAATTGGAAAGGTGCATTTTCTTAGACACTGACACGAGCAATGAAGTTGGCTAAATCTGTTAAAGGATTTTGTAAGAAGAGGCATCTGAATTACATCTTTTGGCTTTTGGAGTTGCCCTAGCAGTTCAAGCTGATTGTACAGAAGTTTTGCTTGATAATCTCATTTGAAAGAAATGTTCATCCGGCAAAGTTGGTTGGCTTTAGTCAATCAAATTGAAGCAATGTGGAAATTTGTTGTTCGATGTTGTCCATAGTGAAGTTATTATTCATTTGCTGTGTTTGATTGTTTTGAAATTGAATCAAGAGAACAACGATAGAATTGGAGAGGTCGGCCTCTAACTTTAGAAAATAAAAGGTGTGATGACATGAGAGTGAAGAGAATAGAGTTACAAGATAGCTTTCTCTAGTTTAATTCAAATCATTGGAGGTGAAGGGTGTGAAAGACATGCTTGACAATTTTTATGATGCTTGAAATGTAGTCAAATGGTTTGTCCTGGGAGAAGTTGCTCTTGAAGCATTAAGATGTTTCTGAGTGCATTGTATATGTATATATATAAGCCTCTTTGGTAATTATAGCAACAGTGGCTTGGGATACTACTTATGCCTAAAAGTTATTTGTTTGATTATTGACTTGAAAATGTTCAATAAAAATTTATGTTAAAACTATCTTTTCCTCATTTGCTAGAGTAAAATTTAAGCAACTGAACTCTTGGTTACAGACTTTCATGAATATGATTATATGAATGAAATTGATATGGTTACATAGAAGAAGAAATACATAGTTCCATCACTTCCATGATGTTAAGTAAGCACTTGACCAATTTTTAGTAGCAGTACTCAGTAGTCGGTCCTTATTTATTTCCTGTTTTTTACTATTTTAAATTGACTCCAGGCTGAGACAGCTAAAGAAGCTGGGCAAAACAAAGGTGTCTCTGACAAACAGATTCGTTTGAAGATTTTTTCACCAAATGTTCTCGATATCACTCTTGTTGATCTTCCTGGTATAACAAAAGTTCCTGTTGGTGATCAACCATCTGATATTGAGGCACGAATTAGAACTATGATTATGTCATATATCAAGCAACCAAGCTGTCTAATCCTAGCTGTCACAGCAGCGAATTCCGATTTAGCGAACTCAGATGCTCTTCAGATTGCAGGAAATGCTGATCCTGATGGTATTTTGATTCTGACACCCCATTCTAAGTGTTCATTTTATGTTCCTTTTCTTTTAGCTCACATGCTATTCTTCACTGCACAGGTTACAGAACTATTGGAGTAGTTACAAAGGTGATTCTGTCACATGATTACTCAGTTTAAGCACTATGATATTTACATGTTTTTCGAACATATCTTGGGTGGTCTGACAATTTGTTTTTCTTTTATTTCAGTTGGATATTATGGATAGAGGTACTGATGCTCGTAATCTCTTACTTGGAAAAGTGATACCTCTACGACTTGGTTATGTTGGTGTTGTCAATCGTAGTCAAGAGGTAGGGACATAGGTGTATAGGAAATATCGTGCGCTTGTTAATTCTTTCGGTGGACATTGTGTTTTTTCCTTTTGACCGCTTCCTAGATTATTTCTAATTGAGACTTTGGCAGGATGGATGCTAATTAAATTTTTAATCTGTTCTTGAGCGCATTTTCCATGTTTTATACCTGTGTTGCTAATATTCATTCACAGTTCACTGTAATTTGTGTGCTTGTTGATTTGTTGTTAGTTATTTTTGTGCGCTACAGATAGTTTTGAGAATATATGTTGTCATGCTCCATGTTTTCCGTTACGAGTTACATGGTTCTATTTTTGTCTGTATAAGTTCAATTGTAGTTCTTAATCTCCTATGTGACTTAGTGCAGGACATTATGCTTAATCGAAGTATCAAGGATGCACTAGCAGCGGAGGAGATATTCTTCCGAAGTCGTCCAGTATGACTTTCTTATCTTATATAATTATCCTGATTATATTTATTTTATATTGGAGAAATTTATTTGATATATGTTTGCAGGTATATAATGGTCTTGCTGATCGTTGTGGTATTCCCCAGTTAGCAAAGAAGTTAAACCAGGTAGAGCATTTGATTACCAGAATACTTTAAAGAGCATATTCAGTTTACAAGAAGTATATTTTCTGGTTCTGTATCAATTATAGTTGTTAAAGGCGTGCCTTGAGCAAGGCTCAAGGTCCTGCGCCTCACCATACCTCAAGTGAGGTAGCGTACCTCGGGCGCGCTCCTTGGTGTGCCTCAGAGACACTTTTAGTTTTCAGGGTTTTAACTTACTTTAATATGTGTTGTCCATCTATGTTTAAGAGTTTTAACAATAATTCAAGGCTAGATATTCCTAATTCAATTTCTATTAAGGCTAGATATTCCTAATGCAATATGTAAATTTACATACATATGTACATCTTACAGTTCTCTTAGTTCTTTTTCTAGTTTTGTTATTGCATTTAACTTAACTTTTCAAGAAAATATTTTTTTGCAAATTTTCTGCGCCTAGCGTACCTCATGCGCGTGCCTCGCCTCGTGGCGCTCCTAGCCCCCTGGTGTGTAGGCTGCACCTTGCACCTTGACAACTATGGTATCAACTCTGCTATTTTTGGGTCTCATTGCCTGTCATAGTACACGCTACTATTGTTGTATTGGTGACTCCATCTCCATGAGTTGACACGACTGTTTGAGATGTGATTGGTTGTTATTTTGGTTGCACAGTCATAAAATCTTATATCTTCGGACCTAACCCTACTCGTTTCTGCCTTTTTTTTGCTCCTGTACAGGTTCTGGTGCAACATATAAAAGCCATTCTACCAGGGTTGAAGTCACACATTAGTTCTCGACTGGTTGCTGCTGCAAAGGAGCATGCTAGCTTTGGGGAAATCACAGAATCAAAGGTATGTGTATCTTTCTGTGGAGTATACCATTAACATAGATGGGAGTATGTGCTTATATAGTTGAAATGACCTCCATTCATTATTTCATTATCGTTAATCATGCTCTAGACTTCTTCAAGAATAAAAGTGTTGATTAAGGCATGGATAAACACTTTCACTACAATGATATCTTGACTACTTGTGTGGAATTTTCTAGGCATGGGGATAAAGGCTATCTGATCATTTCATCATCCTGACTAGATAAACAATAGTTCTTAAGGCCACTTGGTTATGACAATTGCTATTGTTCATTCTCGTCATCTGGAATCCTGCTCAGTATAAAATTCTTCAATAACTTTATGGGTCATTTTATTCCTGTTTTGGATATCATCTTTGTGCTTCTGCTAATTACTTCTTAAAATTGTCTCTGCATAATAGGCTGGACAGGGTGCTCTTCTTTTAAACATTCTTTCAAAATACTCTGAGGGTAAATTTCTTAACTCTCCTCTGCTTGGCCCAAGCTTTGTATAATATTTTTGGTAAATATATTAAATCATCTTGACGTGGAGCTAATAAACTTTGTGTAATTTTCTCTTCAACAGCATTTTCTTCAATGGTGGACGGGAAAAATGAAGAAATGTCAACATCCGAGCTTTCTGGAGGCGCACGTATTCACTATATATTTCAAAATATCTTTGTGAAGAGTTTAGAGGTGAGTGTATATGTGGTAGAAGTATTGCCTTGGATTAATGCATCCATATATGCATGTTAAGTTGCATTCGTATCTTTAGTTAGTATTTAATATCACCATTTATTTATTGTCAAGATTCTAGCTCTATATTAATGGCATTCTCTGAAGTAGAAGTTGTAACAGATGGGCTGATAGATTAGAATTTGATAACAAGCATGTGGGCATTACTTCTTTCTTTTTCAACTTTTTGTTATTTTATTTTAGAAAATATTTCCATGTAATGGGCCTACCTGAGTAACTCTTACCTGCCTAGTAGTCAAATTTTAGTTGCATAAGAAACTAGGTTGAGAGTGGAGACTCCTTTAGATGAAATATGACAAGGATATACAATAATTTGTATCCTCATGCAGTATCATTTGCAATGCAGGAGGTTGATCCATGCGAGGACTTGACCGATGAAGACATTCGAACTGCCATTCAGAATGCAACTGGTCCTAGATCTGCGCTGTTTGTACCAGAAGTCTGTTCCTTTCTTTTTCTTTTCCTACTAAAGAGAATGTTTTATGTTATTATTTTTTTGTTTATAGTGGAATACAATTAATTTTCATTTTCTGTTTTGTACTTGTCTTCTTATTGGTGTATTATTTTGCCTGGAATTTTGTATTTGTAGGTCCCATTTGAAGTTCTTGTCCGAAGGCAGATAGCTCGTCTATTGGATCCAAGCTTGCAGTGTGCTAGGTTTATATACGATGAACTAATAAAGGTAGACTTACACGTGTTTCATTTGAACTTCCATTTCATAATTGCATCTCCAAATAACATTTTCCTCTTTCTCCAGATTAGTCATCGCTGTCTAGTAAACGAACTGAAGAGATTTCCTGTCTTGAGAAAAAGGATGGATGAAGTTATTGGAAACTTTTTACGAGATGGTCTTGAACCATCAGAGACAATGATTGGCCACATTATTGAAATGGAGGTGATGTTCAAAGCATAGTGCTAAATTTGATAATATCATATGCCATGTCTTCTGTTATCTTTTATATGTTTCTAATATTGACATGTTTACTTGTATTATGTCCCTAATTACTTATTCTTCAATCGTGGAAAACCATTATGAATATTATACTCAATGGTTGAGTTGTAAAATTTTGATTTCCAGATTAGTGTTTGGGCCTTGGCTGTTTTGCTCTGTAACACAACCCTTGGGAATAGAAGCTTTCCTTCTGCTTATTTTCTTTTTGTTGACCTTCTGGTTTTCTCATGCTAATTATTGGGATGAGTTTGGCAACAATAAGTTATATTTTCCTCTTGTCTCTGTTGGTTTTGAATTCTCTATCATCAAATTTATATGTAACTTGGTATAATTGCAGATGGATTACATCAATACCTCACACCCAAATTTTATTGGTGGGAGTAAGGCTGTTGAAAATGCAGTACTCCAGACCAAGTCTTCTAGGACTGTGTCTCTACCTGTGAGAACGAAGGTATTTGTTTGGCTGCACGAGTGGTCTACAATAATTTTGTTTTTCTACCTAATTTGCTATTTTTGATTGTGATTTCTTATATTTTGGATTTGGCGGTTCTGTGTTTCTCACTTTTGTTAAATAGGACGGTATAGAGCCTGATAAGGCACCACCATCAGAAAGAGGCGTTAAGTCTCGTGCTATTCTTGCCAGACAAGTGAATGGAGTGATGACTGATCAGGCATGAAAATGCAATTACTTTCTTACTAGCATAAGGCATTACTGCTGCTGATTTGGTTATGCGTTTTTTTTTCTTCTTCTTAAATTTTCGTTGGTATATTTGTAGGGAGTTCGTCCTGTGCCTGAAGTTGAAAAGCCTACACCCCCTGGTAATTTGCTACTTAATTAATATTTCCTCATTTCTTCCTTTGCTGCCTGCTCATCCTCTCTGAGTGACTAAATCAATTAGTTTTCTAGCCATTTTAGGACTAACTTGGCCGATATACTAAGCTGCTTTTTATCCATTATCCCCAGGAAGCACAAGCAGCTCGGGTTGGGGCCTTCCGTCAATTTTTGGTGGGAGTGCTGCTCCTAAAGAGAGCTCAATTGCTAAATTTCGTAGTGAGCCTGTTCAAAGCATGGAAGCTCTGGAACACAGCTATTCTATGATTCATCTGCGAGAGGTATTTATATTAATTCTTCTATTTAATATAAATGTCGGACTATTCTATTTATACTTTTTTCAAAATTCTTATGATTGTGTTTGACTTTTTTGTTTTTCCTTCTCTAAGCCTCCAACTGTTTTGAGGCCCTCGGAAAGTCATTCAGAACAGGAGGGTATTGAAATAGCAGTCACTAAATCACTTTTGAGATCTTATTACGACATAGTTCGAAAGAATATAGAAGATTCTGTACCAAAAGCAATTATGCACTTTCTGGTAATAATTGATTCATATCAACCTATTTCTTTTTTATGATTCTGATTTCCTTTCGTTGAGTTCCTCAAATGTACAAGTCATTAATCGTTATATATTCCACTTCCTGAACTTGTTTCAATTACACAAGTCTGCTGCATGATAATGTGCATTTTTTTGTTTCTGAAAGTCCAAAGTGAGACAGGCCATGTTATATCGAAATTAATTTTCCCTTAAGAGGCTAATGGATAGTTTATGATTTTCCGTAATTTATTTGTGGAAGCATTTCTGGGTGGAAAAGACGGTCTTATCAGCATATTAGTCTTCCAAACCTGTATCTTTTTAATAGATTCTAATTGGTTTGCCTTTTCGTGAATAAACATTGTAGGTAAATCATACAAAGCGTGAACTGCATAACGTCTTCATTAAAAAGCTTTACAGGTAACTGGAGGGTGTTATTTAAATATTTTTTATCTATCAAAATGTTTTATTTTTAGTCAACACTGATTTCGTTTGTGCTGATTGTGTCATCAAATACAGAGAAAACCTATTCGAGGAGATGTTGCAGGAACCTGAGGAAGTTGCTACGAAAAGAAAGCAGACTCGAGAAACACTTAGAGCTCTTCAGCAGGCTTTCAGGGTGGGTTTGTTATCCTTCTTCTGCTTCTTTTATTGTTGGCTAAATACATCTTTACCCGCCTGAACATGGCCTCTGTACTTTTTGAAGTTTCTTTTGGCCCCCCAAACTTGGCAAAAGTGCATCAGTTTGCCCCTTGAACGTCACGTGTCACCTTCTAATTGGAGACCAAAAAAATCAAGAAATAACATCTTCAAAAAATCAAACCTACCAGAAATTGACACGTGGCATTCAAGGGGTAGACTTGTGCACTTTTTCGACTTCACAATAAAAGAAGCTCCAGAAGCTCAGTAAGTTTAATGACCATGTTCCGGCGCCGTTGAGACTGAAGTGGTGTTGCAACAGCTTTAGTCCATTTTTTAAAGTAAACTCAAAAAGTTCAGGAGGCAGTAGGCTATATGAGACTGTAGTATGTAGTGGATTGGGACATTAGAGGTATTTATTAATTAATTATTTGATTTGTCTTTGATAGACATTGGACGAATTACCTTTAGAAGCCGAATCAGTTCAAAGGGGATATGGTACGGGTGCCGATACAACAGGATTGCCGAAGATCCATGGGTTGCCAACATCATCAATGTACTCCGCTAGTTCCGGTGACTATTCGGCTTCTCCCAATCGCTCTAAGTCCCGAAAGTCATCTCACTCTGGGGAACTACACTCTCATGTTTACGCTAATGCAGATTCCAACGGAAGTGGACGCTATATGCCAGCTCTATATCCAACCGTTGATTAAGATTGTGAGCTATAGAGTGTATATAATAGTCTAAGTGTCTCCGAAATGTTCGAAAATAGCTAAATTCGTTTTGATTGCATTGTTCGCTGAAGGTTATTGAAGTCAATCCATTGCCCTTATATACCTCTAGGTTTTTATATGGTGTAGGATTATGAATGCATTTCTTTCAGAAAGATTTGAGAAGAATAATAATCGAGAGCCTCCGATAGTTTACCTTTTTCGGGTTTGAAAGCAGTATGGGCTCTCAATATTTTGCTGCAAAATATCTTTTTGGATGTCTACATTCCCAGGTAGCTGGGATAAAAGTGGTATTTGTCATTATTTTTTAATGTAACCTTGATAGAGTTCTATTACCATTTATTCTACCGGTAGCTTTATGTGGTTTTCGTAACATAGTTACATGTTTTCATTATTGAGTTATGATTTAGAAGGTTGATTGACTTTTGTTTTTAAGCATTACTTGTTCAAAATTGTTGAGACGTATGGTTTTACTATTATGCGACAAGTTCGAGTTACCATTGTTGCGGTTCTTGATAAATGGAATTACATGCTAACAAGATACAGCTTACAATGTTTCAAATATAATCTATTGTTTTGTTGGTATGCTTTGTCAACCAAATAATTAAGCCTTATATCCCACGTTAGGTGGGGTTAGCTATATGAATTTTCTGAGGCATATTATATTCAGAAACAAAAATTATGTGGTTGATGTGCTGAATCTGTGGTCCTTTTTTCTATTTAACGTAAGCAAAGAAAATGCTTAAGATCAAGAATGTAATAATGCTTTATCAATCTGATAAGAGATCCTGAAAATATTACTCAAATCTAAGACTTTGGGAGTTTAAGATCACATTAGCAAGTTGGCGTTTGTCAACATGATTGCTTAAAATTCATTTTAGTATCAATAAAGATGTTATTACCCGAATTCTAAAACCATATCAATATTTTTAGGGTAAACTTAAAAAACATGTCATGTAATTTGATCGTTTTACAAAATGGTATTTATGAAAATTTTTTTTCAAAAGGATGCTTATAGTTTTAAAAGTTTTTCAAAAGGGTGCTTGTGATTTGAAAATTACACTGTTACACCAGTTATTTTAATAAATTCAACATTCCTATATTTTAACTATACTATTTAAAAATTATATATCAAAATTTAATTAATATTTCAAAATTTTTTATTTTGTTTTGATTTTTTAAAGTGTCAAATTTTAAGTAAAAAAATATTAATAATTCTCAAAAAATTTTAAAATTTATCAGAAAGGTGTATTATATTTTCATTAACTAAGCTGTAAAATTTCACTTTAAAATGAACAAGATTACCCTTCAAAATGTGTTTTTAAAATTTTAAAAATCCTCTTTTTACAAACTTTTAAAACCATACACCAATTTGAAGAAAAAAATTTCCACAAACACCTTTTTACAAAACGACCAAACCACAGGACATATTTTTTAAGTTTACCCATGTTTTTATGTGGAGCTATGCTATGAAGACTTAAACATTGTTATTTCGGTGTCAAATTTGAAGTCACCGCAAATCTATCCCGTATCTAACTATTTCGGCCATATGTTTTACGAACATCCAGCCTTATCTGATTAACGTATCGAGCTCAGCAGAATGTAAGAAGTTAAAGAACACTGGTTCTATAATGGAATGCAGACTAAACTAATTTAAAATGCCACAAAAAAAAATTGGTTACACTAAATCTAACTAGAAGAAAAAAAACAGGTACGTAAAGGCAACTTTATACACATAAAAGAGAAATTTATGAAGCCAGGGCCGAGCAATTCCGATACAAACTAGAGATCACAAGGTCCTATAAACAAGAAACCATATCTAAATCTATGGCTTATAACCATATCTTAATCTAAACACTAGTTAGTATGAGCCGAAGTATTGTCCATGGCGTGAAACTGTGTAATAACGGCATGGTCTCGAGTCCCTAGCCTAATCATCAATGTCAACCTGTGAGTTTTCATCACAAACTTACTTTTATAGCATTTTAACCTGGCTCAAGATATGTTGTTAGTCTCCAATATATGCTTAGATGTCAAGTCGCTAAAAGACCACTACCTGATCATCAAAACTCCCCGGAATCTCAAATTCCGAACTCGAGACATTGCCGAGCTCATCCAAAGTTTCCTGAAAGTCCTGCAAAGTTGAAGACACAAATTTGTAACAAAGGCGACGTGCTTATTTTGGCCAAATTTTGACCAAAACTTACTTTGTTGGTCGCGTAACATAAATATAAATCTATGTATAAGAATCTTGTGAATGGGCAAAAGGGCATTTTGGGTCCCTGTGGTATAACTCGTTTACCCATTTGGTCCCTCCGCAATTCATGTTACCCGTTTGTTCCATGTGCTATGTAATTTGTTACCTTTTTTTAGCTCTGTACTATGCAACAACCATTACCCATTAATTCCCTATAATGCAATTTGTTACCTTTTTGGACCCTGGATCGTAGAATCTGTATTGACGTAACCATGCATAATATGCACTAAAGGGACTAAAAGGTAAGAGGTTGGGGACCAAATGGCTAAATGGAAAAGAGGCACACATGGTCATAATTAAACCAAAGATTTAAATAGTATCCATGGTAGTTTAGTTTACCTCATCAAGGTTGATTGACGAATTCTCAACATGCATTGGCAAAGTATCATCAGGGAGTGTTTCGTCAGTTTGCAGCAATTCCTGGACACAAGAGTAGATATTGCATTTAAAGTAAATAGATACAAACATATTAGGGAGTTTTTTTAGCCCCTAAACTATTTGCATTAAACCCTTGAATTACTATAAATGTTAATTTGAGGTCCTAAATCTAATATCATTTTATTTGGTCTTTGAGACATTACAACTCAGAACATTGGGCCTTAATATATAAAACAATTCAAAGGCTCACTAAGCCATTGAAAAAAAAAATCACCAAGCTACGGAGCCAAATATTATGCCTATTTGAAACCTTAGGAAAGATGATCAATTTACAGTTAGCAAGAGGGAGCACCGAATCAAATCGTCCTTGTCAGGAATAATATACATACTACGATTGAGCCTTAGCTATAGCTTAAGCTTATGGGTCAAACGGTCCATAACATGGTATCAAAGCAGCTTAGACCTAAAGGTGAGGGTTCGAATCCTAGCAGCTCCATTTGTTGAATTAAATCGCAACACATAGCGGAATGGGTCTGTGTTGTACCCGCTTCAAGCCCAGAGGGCATTCGTGTGCGGGGGAGTGTCCGGAAGAATATAAATACTACAATTGAGCCTTACCTATCAACTTAAGCTTTTGGTTCAAACGGTTCCATGACAGTCCTAAGATACCAATATTCAGAAAACAAAAATCTTGACAAATCGAAGTCAACATACTCTCAATAAGTAGCACCATTATGAAAAAAGTGTGAAGTTATTGGCATCTTCAAACATTAAGTTGCAGGCCATCTGCTGTAGCTGCCACTATTCATTATATTCTAGAACGTTGATACATCATATTTGCAAGGTAATATACGGAAATAACACGTACCTGCTCCTTTGGCCTCATAGAATTCTCAGTATTTATTAGCATTGGTTTACTCTCTTGCGGGCTTCCCTGAAGATAAAACAATGCATAGTCATATTGCCCTGAAGACAAAACAATGCATAGTCCAATATGACGTAGTCAAGTACCAACAAGCAAAGTATCCTATGCAGTTCATATCAATGGAAAACTTTTGATCTTGACTTGTCATATCATCGGGAAATGGTAAAAAGTAATTTATACCTCTTCATCCTGGTTAGCATAAGGATTTTCTTGTTCCATCATTGAAGGTTTAAAATCAGGAGTTCCCTGAAATAATGGCATAGTTGTCACTTCAATTATATGAATTTACTTTAAACATTTTATAATACAATTTCAATGGCGAAAATCAATATACATAGAAATCTTGAACAAAAAAACATATTGCCACTAGTATAGGATCAGCTGGCCACTGCGCTTACCATCTCATTTTGGTCAAAAGAGGATTGCCTCCCTCCTTTGGAAAGATCCCTCAAAGTGCCCTTCAAAAAATAATATCATGAAAGTCTTAAGCTATACTAAAACAAAAGACATGAAGTATAATTACACTAATTTGTCAAAGAAATGGAGATTAAGGCATGAAGTCCTTGTGACAACTATTACAGAAAAAGCTGATGGAGATCCACAAAAATGGATGATTTTATTTATGGTCATTTAACTTGACACTAAATTTAAACATGGTTACTGAACTGAATTTGCCTCAATATATAACACAACATTTTTGGTTCATTAAATTGTCTGAGCTTCTTAATTGTGAAGTTATGGATAGCCGTCGCAACTCACTTTAGGGTAATTGGAAACAACCTCTCTGTAATTACAGAGGTAAGGTTGCATACACCTGACCCCCCCTTACCCCACTTGTGTGGGAGCCCTGTTAGGCATTGGGGTAATGTTGTTGTTGTTGTTGTATATAACACAACATTTTTGTTTGAAGAAGATCACCACATAGAGTATAGACAAGTTTTTTATGTGTCCAAAGGAATTCACTAAACCTAGTTTTACAAAAGCGATCAGGAATATATTATAAGGTTATCCTCTCTAAAATACAACTAAAATATAGAAATAGCAAAATTAAAAACTGAGTGGTATTCTGCAAACAAAATTAAATGGAATAAGTCAAGATTTATAGTTTTGAACAATTCCTGATTGTGCATTGTAGAAGATCTATTACTCTTTTAACATTTATCAGAAGATATAATACGAATGCACCAACTGGCTTCAAAGCCAATGTTAACACTTGAAAAAATCAAATTGTCTGATTAAACCTACTTTATTTGCCCACATAAGGCCGCAAGCATTGCAAAGAGTTCGTGGACCAGCTGGACCCCGTCGCATTGCTGGAGTAGCCTTCTCACTAATCCCACAGTGGTGACAACTCCGTACACTAACCAATGAATACATAAGAGAAATCAGCATCAACTAATTAAAAGAGCCACAGTCCATGATTACAAACATGTTTTAATATCTGAAAGCAAGTCCAACTCACAGAGATTCAGAATTGGGAGAGTCGTTGCTTGACGCCCAATTACTACCAGCATCTGGGCTGTAACAATCCTTTGATGATGCGAATTGTCCATTTTTACGGTTCATCCTAGCAAAAAGATCATATTTTTTTAAGAAAAAAGAGATCATATAATATATTTGTAAGAAATCATCTTTTTGAGGTAAAACTAATTACATCATATTCATCAATCATCATCAATAATTACTTGCTAGAAAAAACTAAGTTTCCTCTGAAAAATGCAATATTTAAAGCAAAGATGTTTCTTTTCTTTTAAAACTAAAATTGTCTTTACCTTCAACTATTAAGCATTCCTCTTTCGTTTCATTTCCTTGAACATTTAAAAATTCCAATGATTTTAGGAATCCAAAAGAGGTTCTATTGTTCTCCCAATTTCTATAGCCATTTAGTAAGTGAAAGAAATATATGAACTGTTACAATCGATAAATATGCTTCTTGAAGAAACTTAATGTTTTTACTTGGAATTTTATATAACTCTATGATGAAAATAAATTGGAAGTTTGACAAAATACCAGTTATGCTTCAGCCTTTAACATGTAACAACTAAGTTGTAAATCTACATGCATATTCATAAGCTTTTCTTCTAATTTCACTACATAGTGTGTCCATGAACATATATAGATACCAGTGACTGAATAAGCATCATGGAGGAATAAAAAGGAACTGATAAAGCGAAAAGAGAGATAAAATGGCATTTTTTTTCAATAGCAGAAGATTCATTTATATTTTACCCTACCTCTGAGCAACTTCTTTCCGGCAAGTATACCGAATTTTTTTCTCAAAGCATCTCTCTTTTCGCTTTTCACGGAATCTAACCAGGGAGGCAATTCTTCGTGAAAGTTTTGATTCTCCCGAAGCATCATCTACACTCTGGAGAACACAATAAGAACAGTTAACACTTGCAAGTACATCTAATTTGTTTCTTTACAATACAGTGTAATATCAGTACATCACTGGCTGCAGCATTCTGTTGTTGCAAAAACTCAGAACTTGGTACTGTTGTAGGTTTTTCAGTACATCCCAGAAGCAAAAGAACAGCTTGCACCTGTCATATGAAACCAATTAAACCGAATGACAGAGAAACTAAAAACAATTACAAAAGGGAAGGAAAAAGACTGGTATATCTCATGAACACAATGAAAAATTGTATCACATTGAAGATCTAGACATTCTAACAGAAGTTCATTTTAACAATGAGCATCACCAAAACAAGCAGATAAAAATCTTTATAATACGTCAATATGAATGTTGGAAGCATATGTTCAGACTTCGGAGGACTGAAATGTCCCTCTATAGTGACCGAAATAGCAATTATTTATTTACATAAGGCTTAAATACATCATTTTCCCCATGAACTTGGCACGAAAAGTCAGATGCCACCCTGAACTTTCAGAAAGTTATAACTTAGCCCCTGAACTTGGCAAAAGTGAACCAGTTTGCCGCTTTAACTTGGCAAAAGTGCACCGGTTTGCCCCCTAAATGCCATGTGTCAGCATCTGATTGGTTTAACTTTTCAAAGATGTTATTTTTCTGATTCTTTTCTCCAATCAAAAGCTGATACGTGGCAATGAGGGGGCAAACTAGTGCACTCTCACCAAGTCGGGAGGGCAAGTTGGAACTTGTGAAAGTTAAGGTTGGCGTATGGTTCAAGTTCGGGGGAAACGATGTATTTGGCCTTTACATAATGAAGCAACACACTTAACAGAGGGAAAAGAAAGGAAAACGGAAGGCCAAGGACTCGGTCAAACACACATGAAATAACAAAAAGAATTAGCAAACAAAATAGCTAATTCAATTCAATGATCAAACAAAACATCAATTTCATTTCAATTAAAAAAAATCCCCAAACATGAAACACCTAACAGAAAGAACAAAAACACACATGCATACACAGAGATAACAGAAATGAACTCAAACCTTTTGAGGCGTAACAGCAGGGAACACATACACCTCGCCTTCAAAAGCAATTGTAAGCTCACTGGTCCTATACCTAGATTGAACTAGAGAATCACCATTACTCTTAAAATCAATCGAACTCATTCGCCGAATTTCTTCAACTCCACTTTCTTCCCCTCCGGCAAGCTCCCCGACGTCGATCTGCACAACCGCCAGATGATTCCGATTATCCGCCGCATACGGCCGTCGATTCTCCCTCTCCATTCCTTCAAAGCATCAAATGAAAAAGGGGAAATGCGTCTTTCTGCCTATTCTCTCTGTGAGTACATCTTTATATAGAGAAAATCTCTGTCCGGCGGTGATTATCTACCTGGAATCTGCAGAAATGGCAGTTTGGAGCATTTCTTCCTAAAATTGACTCGCGATTGACTGGAAATTGCAGCTCAGTAACAGAACCCTACTGTTAATTGGGGTTTGAATATAATAGTGCATTATAAATTGCGTTTCTTTTTCGTACTTGGAAAATTTGTTTAAATGGAAAGCTTTTTGGTATTTTTCTCCTGTTGATGCCTTTCCTAGAAGCAGTGTTATAAGTATGACTAGATGCTGATAATAATATATTTCTTCCCCAGCCTTACACATGATACTGAGGGTTACACTTTTTATTAAGGTTTTATTCCTTGTTATTTTTTTAATTAAATTAAATTAAATTTGATTAAATTAAATTTATTTAAGTGTGAATTTATAACTATATATAGTTGAATTGAACTGAATTAGATTAAATTGAATTGAATTGAATTGAATTGGACTAAAATGAACCAAACTGAACTGGATCGGTCGGAATTGAATTAAATTACACTGATTTATAGTCTAAAATAACAAGATATAAATTCAATGAATTGATAAAGACATTTATAAGTTGAATGCATGATAAAAGTTTTTAAATTATTCAGAGGGGCTAATTATAATTAAGCCTTCATTTTTTTTCTTATTACCAGATTTTTTACCCTATTTCTTATCAAAGAATTATAAGTTTACTATATTTAAAATACTATATTATTATTTATCGCCTTAAATTTTCACTTACCGCCCCTTTAAATGTCAAAAATAATTATTTCACATTAAAATAAAATTTGAACTTATTTTTATAATTTAATTTGGAAAAAATTACGCATCCATAAAGTTAGGCAAAATTAATTGTTACTTAGCCTTTTGGTTGAGTGAAAAGATTATTCGCCCGGCCTTTTGGTCAGCCGATAATAGATTTTGCCCAGCCCTTTGGTTCGGCAAAAATCAGCTTTTGCCTGGTCTTATAAAAATCAATTTCGCTCAAATTGACAGTCCTTTGGTTCAGCAAAATTAAGTTTTGCCCACCCTTGTAAAAATCAGTTTCGCTCAAATTGGTAAAATTTATAGTTCCCGGATATAAAAAAAATTACTCATCCATAAGGCTCAGCCTTTTGGCGGGGGCGGGGTGAAGAGATTATTCACCCACCCTTTGGCTAGGCGATAATAAATTTTGCATAGCACTTTGTATACGCAGAAATTAGTTTCGCAAGATTAGTTTCGCCTAAATTGGTAAAAATTAAAATTATAAGTACTTATATAGCTATAATTTTAATTATTTTTTATTATTTAAAATTCAATATATTATTTACTTTTATATTTATAAATAATTAAAAAATATTTTATACACGTTAAATATAAATATTATTTAACCGACTGGTTGGATAAAATCAATTTTCGTCCAATCAATTAGTCAGGCAAAATTTTATTTTGTCTGGCCATTAGTTGGAAAAAATCCCATTTTGTCGGGCCACTAGTTGAACAAAATCGTTTTTTACTTAGCCAATGATTGGACAAGTTGGTTTTTTTGCCTAATGGTTAGGCAAAATCGTTTTTTGCTCCACTAATAATTGGGCAAAAAAGCTTTTTGTCATTACCATTAATTCTTTTTATTATTAAAAATATATTTAATTAACATTTTTTATTAATAAAAGAGTATTTAAATAATTTTGGGGAGTTGTAACTATAAATTTATCGGCGATAAATAACAATACTCTTAAAATAAATATTTGTTACTTAGATGTAACTATAGAAATTAGATTATCTTTTGATTCAGTGTTAAATATTATAATTTATTTATTTATAATTTATATAAATTGATTTTATTAATATGTTTTTTTTTATCAATTTTAGACTTAATATCAAATGACTTTTTTGTGATAATAGTATCAAAGGACTTTAAAAATTAACATTATAGCTCATCAAAATTTATATAAGTCCAATTTTGATGGACGGTCCACGTAAATTTTATTATACGTGCAAAAATTGGTCAAAGCATACAAATTTGAGCTTAACAAATATAGAGGAATTTATTTAAATAGCTAGTGTGGAGTGTGATACTCTAAAAAGATGCTACCAAATTTCTATACAACTAATCACTCTTTAGTCAATAGTTCAATAAGATTAATAGATTTTTCCAATACTAATCTAATTAATAGAATCAAATAATTAAAAAATATAATTTATATTTAATTTATATAATAATAGAATTTTATTTTATTTTATTTAATAATAATAATAATTAATTTAAATAATAAATAAGTAATTAATTGAACATATAATTAATTAATATTTTAAATAAAATATTTTAAATATTAATATTTTAAATAAAATATTTTAAATATTAATATTTTAATAGAATTCTATATTAATAGAATTTACTAGAATAGAAATAGAGTTTCAATTTTTAATTGAATATAATCTAATATATATATATATATATATATATATATATATATATATATATATATATATATATATATATATATATATATATATATATATATATATAGAAGTCCTAAATTACCTTTTTATCCCCTACACTTTTTAAAAAAATAGTAATATTTTATTATTAAAGTTATTTTATTTTATTATCATATTATTCCAATTTATATTACTCTTTTATATATATATATATAATACTATTATTATAGAAATTGGTTAATATCTCTATAATAATGGTAATTAAAATTGGTTAATATTTATACTAATCATAACAATACCAAAATATAAAATTAAAATAAAATGAAAATAATAATAATAACAACAATAGTAATAATAAAATATTTGATAATTATTTAAAATTGGTTAATATTCATACTAATTATAACAATACTAAAAATATAACACGTGTTGATTATAAAATAATAATAATAATAATAATAATAACAATAATAATAAAAAAATATTTGATAAGTAAAAAGTAGTCAATTAATTTTTATAGAGTCACATTAAGGAGTCATATTAATTCTTATATAGTCACTTTAATATTACTATAATAATGGTCTCATAATAATGGTTAATATTATTTGAAAATATTACTAAAATAATAGTATTTTGAACGCATCTGACTTAGATTACCTTTCAGTGATGCGGTTAACGTAGATACATCTTATAGAGTCACATTAATATTACTATATTAACGGTATTTTTAAAGAATAAAATTAAAATAACAAATCTATATATTAAAACAATAAAATTATATTTCAGTTATATTTATAATAATAATCGTAACAATACCAAAATATAAAAATTGAAATAAAATTAAAACAATAACAACAACAACAATAATAATAATAAAATATTTGATGAGAAAAAAAGAGTCATATTAATTCTTACATAAGATTATAATCAATAGAGTCATATTTTTTAAATTTTAATTTGTTGTTCATATTGTTCAATTGTTATGAAATTTTTTTTAAAAGTTGATTCTTATTTTTATTTTACCAATGTGAATATTTGATATATAACTGCTAACTTTTCCAATTATTTGTTGACATATTAGAGCTTTCTTTACTTTAATTGATTTTACACTATATATGAACAGATTTTATTACTGTCTACAAAATTGTGCATCTAAAATTTGGCTTTCAATTGTTCAATTAATATAGTTAAAGTATTTCGATATTAAAATTGTAATGAATTAAACATTCAAATTGGTTTCACAGATATAAGCTTCAAGTTCGTGTAATAGATGGCGCTGAGTTTATTTCGATACTAATTTGGGACCGTGAAGCGCAACAATTGATTGAAAAAACTGCAGATGAATTGAAGGATACAGTAATTGAGATACATACTTTTGGCATATCAATAATATATCTTCTTTGAATTCCAATTAATTTTAGTTTTTTCTTCATTAATAATGTTTTAAACATCTTTTACTGTTTTTGTCTTTTGAAATTATATTAGATGACATATGCACTTGGTGAAACACCTATACCAATGGATTTAGAAAATATTATAGGAAGAGAAATTATGTTCAAACTTTCAGTTAAGAGCAACAATATTATTGCACATGATGAAGTGTATTCTGCGGTTAAACTTACGCAAGATGAACAACTTCTGAAACAATATAATCTTTCTCTCTTAAAATTCATTGACTGTAAATTTAATTTAATTTTATAGGAGACTTGAAATTAGTACGTTGTATTATTTATATTTTAGTTCATGTATATTTTAACTTTAAATCTTTTTTACAATAGGATCCAGATTTCGATGTTGATCAATTTTCAGATGCAAATGAAAATTTCAAGGTACTTCTAACATTCATATTATAAGTACAAATGATTCATTATCTACTATGAACTGAATTCGACCTGTTATTTATTTATTTATTTATTTATTTTTGTTTGGCAGGATTCAGTATCAGAAAATGAGGTCAATTCTCCTGTCACACCTGTAGAGATAAGAAATGAACCTCTGACACCGTCGATATTGACATATGAAGATAATGCACAACTTTCGAGCAATCGAGCAAAACGAATGAGGATTAAGAAGGAGAAGAATAATTGATGTATATCTTTTTAAAGAAAGATTAGTATTTGTTGAAATATTGTCAAACTTGACCAGAATTACTATTTGGTGTTATGTATTATTTATTTTGTATTGTTGGATTAGTTCATTTTCAACATGTATTATTTCTTCCTATTTCTACATTTTTTTTAGGTAAATTTTACAATTCTTATATTATTTTCTCCAAAGTGAAAAAAACTTTGTTGATTGCTTGATTATAAGCCTATCTAAGAAAAAATTTGAATTTTATAATAGTACTTACTCATTCTTATGGATAATAATGGAATATTTTTAATTGTTTGATCAACTAATATATCTCCTAAATATGTTTTAAAAATTTAATTTGTTCTTGATTTTATTTAATTTTATTTCATTGATTATAATCATATTTAAGAATTAATGTAACTCTTTTTTTCATATCAAATATTTGACAGGGAATCACAACATAACTGTATAAAAGTATACATTAAAATCCTATTTTAGAATAAAAATTAAATTTTAAAATAGTACTTACTCCTTCTTATGGATAATAATGAAATATTTTAATTTATTTGATCAAGTGAAATAATTAAAAATATTTCATTATTATCACAATAAATATTTAATAAATTTACAACAAATTAAATTTATAAAAATAGATTTAGGAATTATCAAATATTTGACATTGAATCACAAGATAACTGCAGAAAATTTTAATTTATAATCATATTTAATAAAAAAATTGAATTTTATAATAATACGTACTCCTATAATGTAATGTTTCAAATTATTTGGTCAGCTAATATATCTCTAAAATCTATAAATAATAAATTTAATTTGTTGTTCTTGATTTTATTTAATTCTATTAGTTATAATCTTATTTAAAAAAACTTGAATATCGTAATAGTACTTGCTCTTTCTTATTTAAGAATCTTTGTTACTCTTTTTTCCTCATCAAATATTGGCAAAAATGTATAAATTATAATCCTGTTTAAGAAAATATTTGAATTTTATAATAGTACTTACTCCTTCTTATGGATAATTTTATAATAGTAACTCATTATGGAAGATAATGGAATATTTTTATTTATTTGATTAAGTTAATTCAAATTTCATAATTATCATTTAGGTATATCTATCAACTAATATATCTTCTGAATCTATTTTCTTAAAATTTAAAATGTTGTTATTGGTTTTATTTAATTCTATTCTTTTGATTATAATCCTATTTAAGAAAAAAATTTCAAATTTAATTTAGTTTCTTATGTAAAGATATCATCCTAACGATTATTTACTATATATATAAGCATTAGAAATGGTTATAACTCAATACAAAGTATTATTTCTTATTCTTCCTCTTATCTATCTTCATCTCTCTTTAAACTGCTCATTATTTCTTGAAGAAAAAAAAATATAACTCCTAAATATATATTTTTTAAAAATTTAATTTGTTCTTCTTGATTTTATTTTATTTGATTCTATTCTATTGATTATAATTGTATTTAATAATTAATGTGACTCTTTTTTTCGCAATTCACTTTGATATACAATATAATATATTTTAGCTTTAATATCTTCTATTTTTATTTTTATTATATATATATATATATTAAAAAATAAATTTATTCATTGATATACTGATTACAAATGACACATCCGTGCATCGCACGGGGTATTACACTAATAAAAAATATAAATATAATAAAATTTGAAGCATTGAATTTTGGTTAAATTTTGATAGAATCACTTTTAATGATTAAAATTTGATTTCTATTAAATTAGCATTTCATAGGCATAATGTGTCATGATTTTTTCGCAGGGTTATGACTTATGAGTCTTAATAAACTTGCTAAATCTTAATTTATGTTTCACATGTTAATATCCTTTTATTTTCATAAAGAAAACAATCCCATCCACCCTGGTGTGATTCGTATATGAGACCTTTAGAGGGTACAACTTCGTAATGACATGTTATTACACTTTTGTTTATACAAAGTTTAGACATTTTCTTTTACCTAAGTGATGATGCAATTAATGACTCACGAGTTGCTCTACGAAATTTAGCTCTCAATCATTTCATTCGGTGACAAAAGGAACTAGTTCGTGTAATAGATTACAATAGAATAAGAAATATTTCCATTTCATTCACAGTATTAAGGGAATAACTATTTCATCCATTCCTATTCTATTGATGTACAATAACTGTTATATTCTATTCCACAAGCCAAACGACTTGCAAAATAATATTCACTTACATGCTTAGCAGGAGAGAAATAAAGCAAAATGACTTATTAAATTGTAAGAGCTTCTTTTATTGTGGAGTTACGGATAGTTGTTGCAACTCCACTTCGAAGTCAATTGAAAATCTCTCTGTAATTACAGTGGTAAGGTTGCGTACACCCGACCCCCTATGCGGTAGCCTTGTTAGGCATTTGGGGGTTGTTGTATGCATAGCAGGGGAGAATATCAAGAAAGGTTGACACATCTTTTTCCAGTTGGAAAATTGCAAGAGAACAAAATCATAAAAACATTGAAAATGTAACTTCAGGATCCAAATGTTTCCAAACAATCCATACAAATATACATGCCACAGAAACAGCTAAATCATATGTACAGTTGGTTAAAAGAGAAGGAAAGAAGCTATAACACATGTTTAAATCCTGCTGTCGCTCGCAGTACAATTTAGGCGACAATCTAGTTTACCCAAGCAGGAAGCCATTAACTAATTCATGTTTCGGCTGTCAAAGCTGAATTATCGCCGTTGGAACAAGATACTATATCTCCTACACCAGCCGAGTCATTAGCTTCACCTTCACTCTGCAAATGATGACGGCATTAGTTTTTCAACCGCCATTAGTTCTTCTCAAGTACATATAATGCTGACGTCATGTTGACTCGACTCGACTTGCTATACCGAACAGGGTTTTAGTGTAGATTCCCAGTATCGAAACAAAAATGAAAACTGGGAAGCATGTGTATACCGGTGAAATATATAGGAAACACAACATATTTCACAAATAGAAGTACAATTTTGGATTCCTCTCGAGGTAGGCTTAATGTACCGGAGACCCCCTAAAGTCAGCCCTAAGCGTCTGATTTCACAAACTTTATAAAGTTCCAATTATCCCCTTCATCTTGGAAAACATGCACCGGTGAACGCCGTGTGTCTGGTTGGTTGGCTTTTCAAAGAGGTCATTTTTATTGATTTTTCTCTTTCCAACCAGAAGCTGACACTTGACATTGGGGGGCCAAACAAACTGATGCACACTTTGCAAGTTCAAGGGGTTATTTGAAACTTCTAAAAGTTCAAGGTAGCATCGGATGTTTATGGACGACTTCAAGGGGTTCAAATGCATTAGGCCCTTGAGTTATAAACCTGTTCAATTGGCTTTTGTGAAGGACCTTGTATACCAGTACCAGGCACCTTCGGGAGTTCCCTCAACACTCCCTGCAATATTCAATACATCCACATAAAGCGACCCGATATGCTCTAGTAGTTCAATAAGCTAGTAAATTCACCAACCTTGTTAGCCCACTTGAGTCCACATGCATTACAAAGGGTTCGTGGACCAGTTGGACCACGTCGCATCATAGGTGTAGACTTTGAACTGCTTCCGCAGTGTGTGCAGCTGCACAAAACACCGCAACAAGTCTGGTAAGGATAAACGATATTAAACTCAGAATTTCCAAATACATCTGAAGCCACCTGAACTTTGCCGACTGCCTCCATAAACTTTCAATTATTCCTCATAGCCCCCTGAACTTGGCAAAAGTGCACTGAATTGCCACCTGAACACCACATGTCAAATTCTGGTTGGAGAAAGACAAAATCAGGAGAATGACATCTTTGAAAAGTCAAACCAACTAGAGTCTGACAAGTGGCGTTCATACGGCAATCTAGTGCACTTTAACCAAGTTCAAAGGACTAATATGAACAAATGAAAGTTCAGGGGGGGCAATTGGCAAAAAGTGCCAAGTTCAGGCGGCTTTAGATATATTAGGCCGCTTAGAAATTAGAATCAATGGCTTCATTTCGAGACAAAGATCTATGCTCTGAAAGTGAATAAATTAAATGATTGGGAAACTGAAACTCACAAAGTTTCAAGCATAATCTCGTCTTGTCCAGAACCCTGTGTTCCACTCCCGCCAGAAGAAGCTGAAACCGCTTCATCAGAACTAGCCTTGGATGAAGTAAATTGTCCCTTCTTTCGCTGCATCCTGAACATATCGGCACATGGTTAAACTAAGTTAAGTGCAGTTAAAATTCAAAATGATGAAAAAAACCATAAATTAAAGTGTACGGTCACTAGCACCACGTGGCTGAGTTTTTTTTTTCTTCGATCAATAAAACTATTGAAAGATGCTAAATATTGTTCTGAAAGGGTAGATATATAACCTATATAATTATGAAAAGTGAAAATGTTATTATTAATATTAATCTCTGAAGAAGCACATGAATCATCCTATCAGAGGACCAAAAATCCTTTCAGTTCAGCTCTGGCTTCATTTCAGTTCAGCTCGCAGAAGTTCAAGAGAACAAGGCCTAACTTAAAATTAGGTTAGTCTCTGAGATTAAAGTAAAGGAACGAAACATCCCAAGCAAATTGAGCATTTTCAGAATACCTGAGAGCAACTTCTTTCCTCACACTGTAACGGATTTTTTTAGCAAAGCAGCGCTCTTTTCTTTTTTCCCTGAAACGACTTAAAGAAGCTGCTCTTTGAGGTTGAGTAAATCTTGCAGATAAGTCACTTGGAACCTAGAAGATAAGTGGTTGTTTGTTAGTTACATTTAACAATTTAATAAATAGAAACAACATAAATTGCCTTAGGAGATAATGCTAAAAAAATTTCCCAGAGCGAATTATCGCGTACTCTAGGGGTTAAAGGAAATGTCCCTGTGTTAGGAATAGCACAAGGAATTTCACTCCCGCCTAAAAGCAGCAGAACAGCTTGGACCTGTTGAAAAACAATAACAACCAATATAAGATAATCAAGACAGCTCATTCAAACTGAAAAAAAGTAGGCCTAATACATCGGGACCCCCTGAACTCCGCCCTTAACGTTCATTTGCCCCCTGAACTTCCAAAAGTTCCAACTACCCCTTGAAATAGGAAAAAGTGCCCATGAATGCCACATGTCAACTTCTGGTTGGTTTGACTTTTTCAAAGATATCAATTATATGATTTTTCTCTCTCCAGCCAGAAGCTGGCACGTCACGTGGCATTCAGGTTTGAAGTGCACTTTGAACAAGTTCAGGGGATATTTGGAACAACTGAAAGCAAGGTTTTAAAAAGCGCTAGGCGCTAGTCTGGCGGCCGGGGCTTCAAACGCCTAGGCGGTGCCTGGGCGGATTTGTAAATTTTTAATTTTTTTATAATTATTAATAGATAAAAGTATAAATTTAACTAAAAAATAAATTATAATATAAATATATTTTACAAAAAAATATAATTTAGCATATGAAACCATAAGTCTTAGTTAATTTTTACATAAAAACACATGAACATTAAAATCAATTCCTTAAAAACAAATATTCTCACTAATTTTTTGTGGTTTATAGCATATTATTTCTTGGTTTGATATTCAAAATGAAAATTGTACGGTGAGAATATTTTGTTGTACATTAGTTTTACCAACCGTGCTACCTTTTTTGAATTGAAAAAATTGAACTATAATTATTATAGGTATCAATATCTTAAAAATTGGGGAAAATATCGGACTAGGCGGTGCCCAGGCGGAAAAAATCGGACTAGGCGGTGCCTAGGCTGCAATATGTCGGTCCAGCACCTAATAGCGCCCGAGGAATGAAAAGTCGGGCGGCGAGCCCCAAAATAGTGCCTAGGCGGAGCTAGGCGGGGAGTTTTAAAACAGTGACTGAAAGTTTAGGGGCAAATGGGCGTTTAGGATCAAGTTCAGGGGGTCCTGATGTATAAGGCCATAGTTGTCAAATCGGGATTCGAATCGAGAATCGTGAATCGAATTGTAAGATTCGGGTTCGAGTTCATAAAATAATAAAATATAACATTTAACATGTTTTACTTAAAGATGCTATTAAATTTTAGTCTAGATATGCAATTTTAGAAATCAAAAAACTTATTTTCTACTTTTCCTAAATTAGAGACTAATTTTAAAGAAAAGTATAGATGCAATTTGCTTCAGTGCACAACTACTCCACCGCTTAGTCATAGCCGGAAGTCCATTGTCGGCAGAGTGGTGTTGGGTTCCTCCTTTTGACAACTCATTGGTGGAGCAATCGACTTTGGCTAACTTGAGGAGTTGGGTCAAATCTTTAATTTTATCATTTTCAAAATAATATGCTTCTATTATGCTTCAATTTATTATAGTTCATGAATCGACCGAATCTGTAGAATCGTAAGATTCGTCACTGAATCGGTATTGAATCGTAAGATTCGGGGTGAATTTAAATTCACCCCATAGATTCGAATCGATTTGGGGTTGAATCGAATCGAATCGTAAGATTCGTATAACTATGTATAAGGTCAAAAAAGTTAACACAAAAAAACATATCCAGCTTCGGATGAATAAGTAGGACTAAGCTAAGCTAACCTAATCAAAACAATGTCCATCAACTCAAGACAAAATTATTCAAGTAAAGCTAGTAACCTAAAGCACATTATTACTGCTTTGAGCATGAAACCTAATCCCTAATCCATGAATTACATCGATTGACGTAAGCACTTCTGAATTAACCCAAATACAAACAACACCAGAAATGCTGAACTAAAAATACAATGCAAACCAATGGGCAAAAGGGTCTTTTAATTCATTTTCACATTTGGTCCTTAAGCAATGCAATTTGTCACCTTATTGAACCATGTGCCATGCAACCATTACCCATTAAGTTCCTATACTATGCAATTTGTTATCTTTATGGCCCTGCAATGTGGAATCTCTATTGATGTAACCATAGTTGTTAAAGGCGCGCCTCACGCAAGGCTCAGGGTTATGCGCCTTGCCATACCTTAGGCGAGGTAGCGTAGGCGCGCCCCTCGGAGACACTTTTATTTTTTAAGGTTTTAACTTACTTTAATATGTGCTGTCCATCTATTTTTAAGAGTTTTAACAATAATTCAAGGCTTGATATTCCTAATTTAATTTCTATTAAGGCTAACTCAAGGCTAGATATTCCTAATGCAATATGTAAATTTTACATACATCCGTACATCTAACAATTCTCTTAGTTCTTTTTCTAGTATTGTTATTGCATTTAACTTCACTTTTCAAGAAATTTTTTTGCAAATTTTATGCGCATAGTGTACCTAAGGCACGCGCCTTGCCTTGAGGCGCACCTAGCCCCCTTGGCGCCTTGGCTGCGCCTAGCGCCTTGACAACTATGGATGTAATTATGCATAATATGCACTAAAGGGACCAAAAAGATAATAGCTTGCACAATACAGGGACCAAATAGGTAACATATATACCAGATGAACCAAATGAGTAGATGGATTATACCACAAGGTCCAAAAAGGTGGTTATGCCTCCAGGCCCTCCACTAATGTGATAAGACTCCATTCAAGAAGCAAGAACCCCAAATCAAAATCGAACCACAAAAACAAAGCAGAGATCGCAAAATTAACCAAAACCTAGTTACAAAATCAAACACAATTCAGCCAGAGCAGCAGCAACAACTACAACAACATTACCCCAATGCCTAACAATGCTCCCGCACAAGTGGGGTAGGGGGGTAGGGTGTACTCAACCTTATCCCTGTAACTACAAAGAGGTCTACACAATCTTACCCCTGTAAATACATAGAGGTTGTTTTCAATTGACCCTAAAGTGGAGTTGCAATAGTTATGAATAAAACAAGCTCACAGTTTGATGAGTCATTCTACTTTAGTCCATTGTAATCTAAAGCCAAACAACGGTGAATTTTGGCCCCATGGACATATTCAAGAAGCAAGAACCCCATATCAAAATTGAACCACAAAAACAAACCAGAGACAACAAAATTAACCAAACCCTAGATACAAAATCAAGCACAATTCAGCGAGATCAGCAGCAAAAAAAGAAGTAAAATTCAACAAATTATCTTACCTTATCAGGGGAAACGGCATGAAACACAAAAACCTCACCCTGGAAAGACAGAGTAAGCTGATCAGCTTGGCTACCATCTCCAGTCACCAGAGAATAATCTTGACCACCGGAAAGGTGAGGCACATCTTCTATACCACCACCACTAACGACACCATTTTCATAATTAATATTAGGGTCGTCTAAAGACTCCTCCCCCCCTCCATGCATATCTTCATCTTCCTCCTCTAATTGGGTATCTATATTCATGTCTTCTGCACTTTAAATTGGAGCTAGAACAAAACCCAATTACAAATACAGCAAAAATTAGTAAAATCGATGGCGCAAATTACAGAAGGAAAATAAAAATTAATAATTTCTGAAGACCCAAAACAAAACAGAGAAATTGGGGAAGAAATGGTTAAAAAGGGCGCCGGAGAATGCTTTGATTAGGGATTGTGCAATTGAATTGGTGGTAGTGATACCCACATTGGAACCGTGATTTCAGATGACAGGAGTCCTCATTGGATTGTACATGCTTAATCCACCAAACATCCAACACGTCTCTTTTCTTTTCTTTTTCTTTTATTTTTCCCGGAAAAACAAGCATTCCCTAATTTTACTTTTTATTCAAAGTGTTTTAATTTTCAACGTAATTTCCCATTTTTATTCATATATCATAATGGAATAAGGCATGCTGTTTTATTGAACCGATAATTTATTTATTTTGGTATAAATTTATATATATAGTATTAAATTGAACTAAATTAAATGTATTATAAGTTAAAAAAATAGAGTTTAAGTAATGATTCGGAAAATAAGTAATTAAAATTGAACAATCGCTTTTAATTTTTTCAATCGTGTGTTTAGTTAAGACCAATAATAAATTTAGATATTTTTTTATAATGATATCTATATATATATATATATATATTTAAAGTAAAAATTTTAAATATGATATTAGTATTGAAATTAAAATCATAAAAACTAATATATTCCCAATAAAGTGAAAATTAAATATTATCAATTGATTATCTATCTAACTTGTGAATTATTTGATGTTTTAATTAGATGGTAGTTTAATTATTATATGAAGATGAATAATTTAATACATTATTATAAAATTTTTAATAAATTTTATTTTTTTAAGTATACGTGTAGTTTCAATTTTTTTATGGTGTTATATTTATTCATAAATTTTTACTGTAGTGTAAAAATTAACGGGGTCCAAATACCCCCACACTATTGCACTTGAATATGCCAATATTGAAAAATTCAAATTATAAAATTTTAAATTAATTAAAATGTGGATTACAATACAATAAAATGTAATGAAAACAATAATAGACATATTGAAAAAAATGATTTATTCACATAATAAAAGTATTAGTATACAAAAAAAATATAAGTGGATATGAAGTATTTGGGGCCTCTTATTTTAGTAGCTTAGATTAAATATTGTCAGATAATTTATTAACATATTCCTTCTAAACGTGATATTTAAAAAATAGGCTTCGTAATAAAGATAAAATTTAAAATATAAATATTAACGAATTTAGTGTGTTTTAAAAAGTGCTATGTCAAGCATTACATGTGTCAAAAGATCATATTGGGCTGTGACTAGATAGTAGAAAATTAATAAAATGAACTTGTATGGCTTAGATACATTAAATCAGGTATTATAGATTCTCGTAAAATTTTGAGTTATAGTGAATACAGAAATTTTTTATTAAAATACTCATCCATCACAGTTAGATGCGTGATTCGGATAGAATCTAGAGGTAATCAGGATAAAAAAAATAAATTCACCTAATAGATTTATAAAAAAACAAAAAAAAGCCTATAAGAGAAAATTAATAAAACTAGTAATCCAAAGATATGTTTTTTAAATCACAATAATGAAATGAAGATGACCCTATAAAAGAGTACAAAGCTTGTAAAAAGTAGAGATAAGATATTTTTCAAGTAGAAAAGCGGAAACCATGAATGTAGACGAAGAGGTGCAGAGGCTCAGAGAAGAGATCCAGCGATTGGGCAAAATTCAACCCGATGGATCCTACAAGGTCAGTTTCTATCACTTCATTTCATAATTTATTTCTAGGATTCAGTTTAGATCGAGATTTCATTACGATGCTATCGGTTGTTTTCTCCCCTTATTCGATCCAAAGTTGCAGAATCTCAAGCCGAGAATCGATCTCTTGATTTCCGGTGCCAACAAGTTGTTTGTTCTATGATGCGATTTGTTCCTAGCAATTTTCCAAAACTTATCTTTTTTTATGCTCGGATTTGGGCGAATGGTGATTTCCAAAGAGTTGTAGCAGCTACGAGTTTGATTCTGGAAATGCAATGCAGCTGTAAGCTGCTACACTAATATTTGATGGAAAAAAGTAGAATGAACAATTAGACAGTTAGATTTTCTTAATCAATTATGGTTTTACAAAGAAAATTATGCAAAGAGACCAGATTTTCCAGATCTCTCTGTTTTTAGGTTCTGTGTAGTATTAAAATCAGTGGCACTTAATATTTCTCTTAAATTTTTAATCCTCATATGAACTCATCGCCCTAGAGTTTATTTCCCTGCCGTACCTCGATTAAGATCAACTAGGCCCCGTGAGAGTGGCGAATTTGTAGGATTGAACTAAGGTTTAAGAATCTATGCTGCCAAAATCAGGGTGTTTTGTGGTGTTTAGGGACAGCCGCCTAGTCATGTCCACCCACTAGGAGTAAAATCATTAACGAATTCTGTTAGGATGCTCTCTGCACAAGATATTAGGTAAGTGACATAAGTCAAGTTTTAAGCAAAATGTTGAATTTTGAACGGTTATTATATGTTCTTTTTGCATGCATTAAGGTAGTTCTCTGATGCAGAGTATGATTTGAATTAAAGCTGGTTAAATCAAGGAAATAATAAATAGCCTTCTTCAAGGCATTTAGAACTTTCAGACTTGTCTGTCAAGTTTGACAGTATTTGGTTCCATATTGAAATTGAAATGTCAAATATGGCTTTGTTCTTTTCAACTTATTTAATGTTCAGTTCAGTTCAATACCATTCGGAGTAGAGATAAGATACTAGGCTTCTCCTTTCTCAATCAATAGGATACAAATTAGTCTAACCTACCACTTTTTTGCTCCCAAATGAAGCCTTCAAGAATGCATTAAACTCCTTAAAACAGCTGGTTAGCCCAAAACCTTATAGGATGAAGAAATGATACCAATTTCCTGCCAGAGAAATCAAAGCAACACAACTAAAACCCAACCACACATTCTCTCTCTCCAACAAACCACAAGTAACACAATACTTCCAGGCATTAAGAATCCAGAAGATGTTCATAAAAGTAGATAAAAGACTAATGCAATTACATTAGACATTAGGTTCATAATTGTTGTTGTTGAGCAGATGATTAGGCCCAGAGAGTCATGTAAGAAAGATGTAATCTTTCAAGATACACCAATCCATCAATAAATGGGTTGCGAGACGAGTTCAAAAAAACTTATCGAGGACTCAGATTCGAACACATCATCGTAGTTTCTCTGTAACAGTTATTGGAAGAAAGTTTCTTTGCTCAAGCTAAGGTTGAACATATCCGAAGACCGGAAGAACCATCTTTTTGAACCCTGTGGTATACCATTTATCCATTTGGTTCCTCTATTATACATATTACTTATTTGGTCCTTGTGCTATGCATTCTATTACTTTTTTGATCCCTTTAGTGCATATTATGCATCGTTACAATAATAGAGATTCTACAATGCAAGTCCATAAAGGTAACAAATTGTATAGTTAAGACTTAATGGTAATGGTTGCATAGCACATGGTTCAAAAAGGTAACAAATCGCATAGCGCATGGACCAAATGAGTAACATCAATAGCAGAAGGACCAAACGGACAAATGGATTATACTACAGGGACCAAATACACCCTTTTGCGTATCTGAGACCTATATGAACTATGCAGGGAGTTTTCATATACTCCAATGTCAAACACCAAGATATTTTTTCCTTCGTACAGGTCACATTTGGCGTGCTATTTAATGACGACAGATGTGCAAACATATTTGAGGCTCTAGTTGGAACACTAAGAGCAGCAAAGAAACGTAAGATTGTCATGTACGATGGAGAGCTACTGCTGCAGGGAGTGCACGATAATGTCGAAATCACTCTTAAGCCATCACCTCAGCTGGAATCTGCTGCAACAGCAGACTCCGCAGCAAAGAGTTAAAAGGTTAGCCGTTTTGCCCCTCGGCAAATGCTGTGCTTGTTCTTCTATGCAGTGCTATCTGTTGTTTTCAGCGACATTATAAATACAATTGTGCTTGAGGGTTATTTTACTTCTAATACATTTGGGATTTTCCTTTGTTGACATTTACTCCATCAAACAAAAATGATTGCATCAATATACAGTTTTGATGAGTGGTTTTGGTTTAGCCATTATTATTGAAAGTCGTGGAAATTGTTAGTTCTTGATGATAGTTGTTTTCTATTGTTTATAACTTTGTGGCTTAATATATCTAGAGTCCTAGAACCCCTATAGTTGGCTCTAAAAATCTCTCACCCCTGAACTTACAAAAATTTCATGTAACCCCCTAAACTTATTAAAAGTAGACCTTATAGCCCCTAAACTTGTTAAGGTGGACCTTATAGCTCTCTGAACTTGTTAAAAGTGAACGTCATATTCCCCTTACGCTAACATGACCTGTATTATTCCGGCTAAACAATCTTCGATTCAATCTTTGGCGGAACAATTTTCGATTCAATCTTTGGCGAAATAATAATTGATTTAATCTGTAGCGAAATAGCAATGAGCATATCAATATCAAGGGGCTATGAGGTTCATTTTTAACAATGAGCATATATATCTTTGGCAAAATAATCGTTGATTTAATCTGTAGCGAAATAGCAATGAGCATAATAACATCAAGGGGCTATGGGGTTCATTTTTAACAAGTTCGGGGGGGGGGGGTATAAGACCACTTTAACACAATGTTTTAAAAAGCGGTAGGCGCTAGTCGGGCGGTCAAGACTTCCAGCGCCTGGGCGGATATGCATTTTTTAAATTTTGCTAATATTTATTAATAGATAAAAGTATAAATTCAACTAAAAAATAAATTATAAGGTAATAATATATTACAAAAACATATTTTATCATATGACAACATAAGTTTTAATCGATTATTACATAAAATCAAATAAACACTAAAATCAATTCCTTAAAACGCATATCATCACAAATTGTTTGTAATTTATAGAGTACTATTTTTCGGTTTGAGATACAGTATGAGAATTATACGGTGAGAAACATTTTGAACTATAATTATTATAAGTTTTGGTATCTTAAAACTTGCGGAAAAAATTGAATTAGGCAGTGTCTAGGCGGAAAAAGTTGGACTAGGCGTTTTCTAGACGGTAATATATCGGTTTAACGCTTGATAGCACCCGAGGAATGGAAAGTCGGGCGATAAATCCCAAAATAACGCCTAGGTGGGATCCAAGCAGAGCTAGGTGAGGATTTTTAAAGTAGTGTTTTAATAAATTCAGGGATTACATGAAACTTTTGTAAGTTGATAGCGTCTAGATTTTTTAAGCCTAACTTTTTTAACCAATCATTTAGGATTGTTATTTAACGTAGAAAGACAAAGAAACATCTATTGAAAGAGTTTTGAAACACATGCTTTTCCATTTCTTTTTAGTATATAAAAAGCATTATGTTTGTCTTGCCTAACCAACCATTACTTTTCATTCCATATAACGCTATGGGATTCATTTGGGTTAAAATTTACTGCTGAAAATATAAGCCGATAGACAATAATTTGAATAAATTCACATATCAAATTGATATAATCACATTTAAAAAAAATTGCTTCATTAAGCTTACAGTAATAAAAAAAAACTGTATTTCACCTGAATGTGGACTCGAAACTGTAACCTCTAATATCACAATTTCGTGCTCATCACTTGGCTAAGACCTCTGACACTGATATAATCACGTTTAAAACAATGATTAATAACAATTTATTTTGTCTCGGAATGATACTATCTTTCTAAGCTTTTGAATCAGTTCTTAATTTGTTATATATATCAGAATTTCTTATAACAAGATGTCCATCGTTAATGAATTTCGACGTTCAAACAAAAAGAAAAGAGAAATATATGACTCCAGAAAAGAATAAATACAATTTTCATATATTCTCTAACACAATATTAATTAAATTAAGCAACCCTTAGAAAAATCATGCAACAATGACTAGAAAGAATTTTATTCCTCAATAAATATAGAATTGGTTTTTTTTGTCTTTTTTTTCAACTTTTACTTGTACAATTTTCTGGTGTTAGCGGGGAATCAGCCAACAACGATTTCATCAGTTCATCCACCGGCTGAGACTCAGGTGAGTTAATGGTACCGACATGACGTTGGCGAAAACTAGTTCTAAAACCGCTCCGACAAACGGGTATGCATTTTCTGTTGCACTCGCGTTGAGAAGATAAAGTAGATGAACAACTCTCGTAGCAATTATCAAAACAAGCCCTGTTTATTGACAGAATTGTTTGTCTTTCCCATGGCCATAGAAATGCTTCTCCAATGTTTACCAATGCAAATATCAAAATACAAATTGCTATTGTAATATTGTTATTCTCCATTGATTTTGATTCAATGCAATGGAGAAGAAAATTTTGTTTGACTTCAAATGAAGAAATATCTTCTTCTCCAATGCAATAGAGAAGAAGATTTAAATTATTTATAGTTAATTAAATTTAAGCTTCTTGGTTGTTTTTAATTATTTTTGGAATGATTGCTAGCTCATTGATGAAAATTTAGTTAATTGTTGTTATGTCTATATATAATATTACAACAAGTTTAGTTAATTTTGCCGTAGATAATATAGATTTATGGCTTAAAGCATTTATTGCTTCTCAAATTTGTCATGTTTTATTACATGTCACCTCCAACTTTTAAGTGTTTTTCTTTACACTGTAAAGTTAGCAAAACTCATACAGTTTGTCCCCTTAATACCACGTGTCAACTTCCGATTGGAGGGAGAAAAATCTAACAAATGACATCTTTAAAAAGTCAAACAAATCAAAAACTGACATGTGGCACTAAGGGGGTAAACTGTATCAGTTTTGCCAACTTTAGGGGGGTAAAGTAAAACATTTGAAAGTTAAGGATGTCATGTGATAAAACGTGCCAAATTTAGGGGACAATAGATACGTTTCACCTAGATTTATATTTAAAGACAAAATTGGATTGTACGTACATAAATAACTTCGCAAACAACTCAAAGTATCTCCTCCAAGCTAACTACTAACTGCTTCAACATCTAAATAACAAGCTAACGAGTTCAATTACAACAAACAACTTTCAGTGCTTCTGAGAACTTTTCAATACAGTTTTGTACTAATTTTCTACATTGTAAACTTGTAAATTAAACTCTTTGTTATGTCATGTCACATTCCTTAATTTACAATGTTTTATGTAAGCTCAAAAATAATTTCTTATATACTCAAAATGCAGGTGGCCTTTGTTCGCGATATTAGAGTGATAGATACTGACCCGTCCACAATTAGAGACGGGCTACAAGTTTTACCCCGGCCCAAAACTTTCAGGTAAGCGTTTCTTAACTTATTATTTTCATTTGTTTCTTAACTTGTGATTTTTTTCACTTTCCAGCATGTCAGGAGTTAACAAGGCGATTATTTTCATGGCCAAATTATCAGTTTGGTCCTCGTGCTATAATCAGTTTATCTATTTGGTTCTATGCTATACACGTTACCCTTTAAGTTCCCGCTATTAATTCCGTTATTCAATTAGTCCTTTATTTAACGAAATTGTAACTTTAATGCCACATAGCATCCATGTGTGCTAACATTTAATGACATGGAACATAGGCTTAAATTGGAAAAAAAAACTTAATTTATTTAGGGATCTGAACGAGAATAAGCAGAGCCAGTAATCTAATATCAGATTTTAAATTCAGATCCTACCCTTTTCTTTCTTACTGCATCACTCGATTTTTTTTTCAATCCAAGCATTGAAAAATTCTTAGCCAAAAGAATTTGCCAAAATTATAGACCAAAATCAAAGTGTAGAAAATGTCTATGATCTTCTTCTTCTTCTTCCCCCTCGATGTTGAGTTGGCTTTATTTTCTAAATTTGGTAACGAGCTACAATTTTGATGTGGCCGAAAGTTCGTGCTGTGGAGTTCAAGCGACATTGAAACAAATGGAAGATGATTTTGAGAGTATATGAAGGTATGCTTGAATAAAGCTTTTGATTCCAAATTAATGAAATAAGAGAAGCAAACTCTAAGCATTTTAGGTGTGTTAGGGATAAAAAAATTTGGGGATTGCTGGAATTTGCAAAGTAGTTTTTGGCTATGAAGCACGGAAACTCTGGTTACATGCCGTTTCGGCGTTTCCCTTTCCGCGTCCGTGTTCATTTCCCCACAGTTTCCAAACCTATATTTTTTAGCAATGGCGTTTTCCGGTTTCCGTTTCTGTTTCTGTATCCTTTTCCGTTTTCGTGCTACATAGGTTTTTGGGAATTACAATTTAGATGTGATCGAAGAAGGCTTTCTAACAACATCTTAGAAGTTTTCTTTGTATATTTAAAATAGATATTGTTTTCCATATTTATAGATGTGAATTGCAATTGTCAAGCCATTAATGAATTCTGCAATTGTTCAAGCCATTTGAATATGTCAATTTGAGGTCCACTATCACAATCTACAATTCTACACAACAAAAAAAATGCCAATAAACTATATAAGCGATACCCCATTATCAAGGTTTTCAAATTTAATAGAAAAAATACTTACCTAAATAGGATTGACTATTGAGATAGAAAAGCCACCAAAACAGAATAAAATAAGAAAGCCAGACCGTGTTCTTAAGTCCTAATAATAATTGGGAATCCTTGTTATATGAGATTAATTATCGGCTTATTTTCGATTAGATCCCTAAATAAATTAAATTATTTTTCCAATTTAAGCCTATGTTCCAGGTTATTAAATGTTAGCACACATGGATCCTAGGTGGCATAGAAGTTGCAGTTCCGTTTAATAAAGGACTAATTGGATAACGAAATTAATAACACAGAGACTTAAAGGGTAACATGTATATCAAAGGAACCAAATGAATAAACTGATTATAGCATAGGGACCAAAAAGGTGGTTAGGCCTTATTTTCATTTGTTTTGCCATATAGTGCAATTTGTTGTTTTTAGCAACACTATCTTACAATTGTGCTTGAGGGTTATTTTACTTCTTATACATATGGGATTATCCTTTGTTGACATTTATTGATCAATAATGATTTCATCAATTTACGGTTTTGATGAGTCCCTCTATTTCTTCTTTTTGATTTGGTTAGCTGTTATGATTCACAGTTGTTGATAGTTGTTTGATATTGTTAATATCTGAAATATCTCAGTGTACAAACAAAAATTTTATAATTTGTGGTTATGCTTATTTTGGTAAAAATTCTTTGGGACTGAGTTTCAAAAAAGGTCTTTATGCTTTCGTAAGGACGTCTTTAGTTGGAATTTCAGTAGTCAATGAGGAGTCTCAGTTCAAGTCTTGGTGAAAGACGTCTGTCTCTTTGTGAAATTGTTTAGGGTCATTATGCGGTTTAAATTTCTTTTCTTCTTGATCTTTAATGCATATTTGAGGGCAAACATGGAATAAGTGTGGGGAGATTTGATATATTTTATATCCAACATGTTTTCATCCTTATTTTTATATCATTGAGTACATGTTTTTAGTCTTTTTGGTTGCTATTACTTTCTTTTCCACTATTTTAGGTTCCCAAGATGATTTGAAGAAAACATGCATCCTGATGCATTGGAGAGGGAGCAGTAGCTGGTCCTGGTGATTTTCAGAATATTCCAGAACATCAAAAGTCAAGATTCTTCTAGTCACGCATCAAGTCAAAGCTCGAAATTTTTTAATTATGGCAAATCCTATTTTAGAGGAGTCTTAATTAAGGAAGGAATTATGTTCCTAATCTATTTCTATTTTAGAGATAAATAGGCAGATAAATGAGGAGCTGAAATTCCTATTTGATAAAGACTAAAAATGTATAGAACCTAATCAAGAAGAATCCTAATCAAGAAGGAAGATTAATCAAGGAAGAAAGCCTATTCAAGAAAGGAGTGCTAAACAAGTCACAATTCTTATTGGAGAAGGAAAGAATTGGGGAGGTGGAACAACTCTATAAATTTCCAATGACAAAGCACATTCAAGACATCTTCGAATCACCATTCACAATTTAGAGTAATGAATAGTAGAGTAGAGAAAACTAGAGAGAACTCATTAGATTTGATTTATTTTATTGCTTTAATCTTTCAATTATATTTTATATTTTGTTCTTCATATTCTTTAGTTTAAATCTATTTTCAGTTCTTTAATTCTTGTCTCTTTATTTTATGCGATTTAATTTCATGTTTTTCTTACTTTTATTCACAATTTAACTTTACCATGTCTAGTTAGTTTAGTTGTGACTTAGCCATGGAGCAAGACACTTAATTATTATGGTTTGAGGACCGGTCGTAAGTACAATAATTAGCCATCAAGACTTATTCATCGATTTCGGTACTTAAAGGGTTTTGAAAGAAGATCTCTTTCTCTTGGAGTTGGTTTGGCCAAGCAATTGGTAAGTCTTTGTGATCTACAGTTAGTTCTAATCTTGCATTCGTAAGTGTGTTTGTTGAAGAATGAAGTAACAACGGTCTCCATGAGATCGTGAGAGCGATTGATCTAACGAATGTTAGGAGTGCTTCACTACCTGTCGAATGGGACTTGAGTCTTTCTGGAAGGTAATGCTATTTTTCAGCGAGCTCTTTGGCATAACGTCGAGAGTCACGGTGAGTAAGAAGGTGGTCGTGGCGTGAAGTCCGGTTGCTGTATAAAGTAAGGAAGGATTTCTAGTGTTGGATAGTGTGGAACATCGATATAACTAAGTCTGGGTCTAGGTGTGGTTCATCTTTGATCCCGTGATCACTATGAAGTTTGGTTTCCCTCCTTTGGTTAAGTCACTCTATTGTCATTAGAAGTTAGTTTAGTCTTTTCGCTTTTATTTTACTTTCCCTGCTTTAGTTTTAATTTATATAACTCAATCATTATTATTGAGACTTGCTCAGGTCACGATAAGGTCATTCAAAGTGTTTATATTCAGTTTCTGTTCCTAGTAGGATCAGCCCCTGCTTACCACTATCTCAATTTTATTGCATGGATTATTTTTGGTGGTCTCGCCAGCCATCAAATTTTGGCGCCATTGCCGGGGAAAGGTTCCAACTGATTTATTTTCACCTTGATTGATCAAGAAAACTCCCTCTGGCTGACAGTCATTGTGACCATGGCTGACAGAGAAAATCAGAGAGAGCAGATACTAAGAGACCTCATCTGGGCTTGGTGGATCAACCACCATCCTTATGCATCACGTATCTTGAGAAGAATGAGCAAAATTTTTTTGAGATGAAGACTGGGTTCATTCGAAGCCTACCTAAATTCACCAGGAGCACTACTGACAATCTTTACATGCATCCGCAACTATTCAACATGACTTGCACTGCCAAGAAACCACCTGGAGTCTCTTTGGAAATTGTTAAGATGAAAGATTTTCCTTTCTCTCTTGAGGAAACAACTACAGATTGGTTTTGTTATCTTGCACCAAGAGCTATCAGAACCTAGAACGAGATGACTAAAGCTTTTTTGGACAAATGCTTCCACCATCAAGAGCTACCGCACTAAGGAGACAGATTTACACCATCCATCAGAAGGACATGGAGAGCCTTTATGACTATCATGAAAGATTTTAACACCTTTTGTCTTGCTGTCCACCACATTGGTTTACAAGACCTTCTTTGATACAATGTTTCTATGAAGGTCTCCAGCCCACACATAGAGACTTGATAAATGCAGCAAGTGGAGGTTCTTTATTGGACAAGACACTCACTCAAGCTTGGGATTTGATCAAGAACATGGCCAATAATGTTCAACAATTTGGACGTCATGATGAAACACCAAGAAGTAGAATGACCAACGGAGGAAAGCTTGAAGGAGTAAATGCTATTGGAATCTATAAGGAGAGGCATAACTTTTCGCCATATCAAAGTGACTTCAATGAGAGTTGGAGGGATCAACCATCTCTTAGATGGGGAAGAGACAATGAGAGGCAGCCTCAACCACATCAGAGCATGCAGAGACCTCATCATCAGTTCCAAGGATATCAAGACCATGGGTCTCTTACTAATTTTGTAGCTGATCTTGTTGATAACACACACAAGCACTTAAGAAGCATGGATGTCACCATTTGAGGGATGCAAGGGAGCATGCCAATCATTAGGAGGTAGATGAACGAAATTGCAAATTTTCTTACCAGGATTGAATCTATGGGGACACAACCTTCTCAGACTGAGAGCTACCCAAACTATAATGTCTATATGATCTTTATGCTATCACCAGAACCTATGCAGAGTGAACAGAAGGTCTTGATGGTAGAAACAAATGACACTGAGAGCTTAAAACAGGGAGTAGTGATCACATCTTCATTAGCTGGTCCTGATGAGAAAGTCACACCTATGTAGACCAAGTAGATCATCAAGCAAGACTAGAAGGACGAAATCACGGTCATGCTGAGTGGAACTGCTAATAATTCAAGTATGAATGAAACCTCTAATGATTCAAGTTTGAGACAACAAGAGCTGAAATTAATTGGAGGTATCAAAGATGACTACTATAAGGGCAAATCCAATGCACAAGGTGTATAATAAGACTCCATAAAAAGGCAGAGCAACCTTCATGACTTTAGGAAGACCTCCCATACAGAACCACGAGTCCTGATTTCCCACTCTCATCTTAAGTTATTTCAAGAGCAACAATAATCTCAATGGAATGTCCAATCCACATTGAGTAAGGTGTTACCTCATGAAGCAGTCATGTAGAGAGCATGAAGACTAATTGCACATCCAAAGTTAACGGTCCTCAATTGAAGCCTTGTTAATAAGGGATTCAAAGCTTTCTTGAATGAACTGAGTCTCGAGGAGGCACATTACCATACACTATAACCATGATGCAATATCGGGCAAGCGACGATAAAACAATGTGCTCTTGAGAGGCAGCCCAAGCTTGATGAGACCTCAACAAATTTTCTATCCTTTTCTTTTCTTTTATTTTAGCTTTTATCTTTGTTTTTTTTATTATATTCTCTCTCTATCTCTATCCCTCTCTACTGATATGTATCTCTTTGCAGGATAAAACGAGTTGGATAGTCTCTATGAGAAAGTAGATCCTAGTGGATAGTAAAAATCAAGTGTTAGGAAGATCATTACTCGCACTCTTTTCCTCCTTAAAGAATTTTTTCCCACTAGGTTTTACCTTTAGGAAGGTTTTTAACGAGGCGACACTCCCTTACCTATGGCTCCAATGATGATCTATTTGATGCAACTACAATGGTGAAGAGATCTACTAACTCCGTCTATCAAAGATTCGCATTCTGTCATTTTGGCTACATCAAGACCTGCTCAATCAAAGATGCCCACCTACACTATACATAGAGACTTCTTTCCTTCAATCTCACTAGCTGTCATATAACTATTAGGACTCTCAATCAGAAGGAAGTCAATATTTTATGTTACATACTACACAAGAAGGAGCTGGAGCATGGCTAGCCAAAGATATCCAGTATACCACAACTAATCCAAGGCATCGTGATCTTGATGATTTATCTTGGCATGATTACATTGATTCTACCCCTTGCACCACTGGTCCCGAGACACCTTGTCTGGATATTATGACTCTCTATGACATAATGATGATGGAAACCATTTGGAAAACAACTCATCTACGCTCTAACGGTCCCCCTAAGTAGAATGACTACTTACAAACATCAATGGGAGCAACATCAGAGCCAAGTAACAGCAGTATGTCCACTAACACCTATAGACTTGGAGCTAAATTATATAAGCATGGAGCAGAAACATATAGAGTTGTTTGATAGCATTATTAAGATGAACGTAGAGACCACTCTAGTGCAAAGAGACCACTCCGGTGCACCGGGATTCCTGATGAATGAAGTTTATCTTTTTCTCCTCTTACCAAGCCAGTAACTTTCTATTTTCCCTCTCTTTATCTTTTCTTTTTGGGTTTTACAAGCATTGAGGGCAATGCTTGATTTAAGTGTGGGGCGAGTGTTTGGTATTTATGTGTTTTCCTTTGTTTTTACTCTTCTTCTTTCCTTTATTTTTACATCATGGCTTGGTTTTGCTTATCTTACTCTCTCACTCTAACCTATTGTAAAGAAATGAGGAAAAATAAGAAGAGGAATACTGCGTATGTGGCTAATTAAATGATTAACATGATTGTATTGACTAACCATAACTAGTCATTGAGACCTAATTTGAGTATTATTGTTCCAAATATTTGATATATGAAAGTCACTTGGTAAGATTCTTAGTCCCGATTGAGTGTAGAAAAGTGAAACATAGTTAATCTGTTTGTGTGCTTTAACCTGGACTTGGTTTGTATTTAGTTAGTCTCTCTGTATCATAGGATCTTCATTGAGACCTTATTTTATTCTTGACCTTGATCTTGGTGGTTATTTTTGGCTTCTATTTTCTTATTGGCTAGAAGAAAGAGCACTACTCAGCTCGTAACCGGGTGGTGGCTATTTCATAGTGGCTAGAAGAGGGAGCAAGGCTTGGTTAGCAACCGGGACTTGACTGTCTCATAGGTTTTCATTTTTGCAAGTTTAGAAAAGAAAAAAAAGAAGAAAAAAAGAAGAAAAGGGAAAAAATATATGTGGCTAGAAGTATTAAGGACCCCACCAAGTAAGAATGTGCACTAATTTTATAAAGATCAAAATAAAGCCATCTTGTGTTTACTTAGAGACCCTACGATGCAAAACCAAGATAACTCTGAACTTTGACAATTAATTGTGTGATTATGCTTAATTTGGTAAAAATTCTTTGGGACTGAGTTTTAAACAAGGTCTTTATACTTTCGTAAGGACGTCTTTAGTTGGAATTTCAGTAGTTAATGAGGAGTCTCATTGCAAGTCTTGGTGAAAGAAGTTTGTCTCTTTGTGAAAATGTTTAGGGTCATTATGTGGTTTAAATTTCTTTTCTTCCCGGTCTTTAATGCATACTTGAGGGCAAGCATGGAATAAGCATGGGGAGATTTGATAGGTTGTATATCCAACATGTTTTCATCCTTATTTTCATATCATTGAGTACATATTTTTAGTCTTTTTAGCTGCTATTACTTCCTTTTCCATTATTTTAGGTTTCCAAGATGATTTGGAGAAAACATGCATTATTTGGGCGAAAAGCACATTTTATCGAGGTCCTGATGCATTGGAGCGGGAGCAGTAGCAGTAGCTGGCCCTGGTGATTTCCAGAAAATTCTAGAACGTCTAAAGTTAAGACTCTTCTAGTCAAGCATCAAGTCAAAGCTGAAAATTTATTAATTAGGGCAAATCCTATTATGGAGGAGTCTTAATTAAGGAAGGAATTATGTTACTAATCTATTTCTATTTTAGATATATATGTATGGAGATAAATGAGGAGCTAAATTTCCTATTTGATAAAGACTAAAAAGGTATAGTTACTAATCAAGGAGAATCCTAATGAACAAGGAAGATTAATCAAGGAAGAAAGCCCATTCAAGAAAGGAGTGCTAAACAAGTCACAATTCTGATTTGAGAAGGAAAGAATTGAGGAGGTGAAACAACTTTATAAATACCCAAAGACAAAGCACATTCAAGATATCTTCGAATCACCATTCACAATTTAGAGTAGAGAATAGTAGAGTAGAGAAAAGTGGAGAGAACTCATTAGATTTGATTTACTTTATTTCTTTTAGTCTTTCAATTATATTTTATATTTTGTTCTTCGTATTCTTTAGTTTAAATCTATTTTCAGTTCTTTAATTCTTGTCTCTTTACTTTTATGCAATTTAATTTCATGTTTTTTTTTACTTTTATTCGCAATTTTTCTTTATCATGTCTAGTTAGTATAGTTGTGACTTAGCCATGGAGTAAGACACTTAATTATTATTGTGTGAGGACCGATCGTAAGTCCAATAAGCAGCCATCAAGACTTATTCATCGATTTTGGTACTTAAAGGGTTTTGAAAGAAGATTGCTTTGTCTTGGAGTTAGTTTGGCCAACCAATTGGTAAGTCTTTGTGATCTACAGTTAGTTCTAATCTTGAATCCGTAATTATGTTTGTTGAATAATGAAGTACCAGCGGTCTCTATGAGATCATGAGAGCGTTTGATCCAATGCCTGTTAGGAGTGCTTCACTACCTGTCGGTTGGGACTTGGGTTTTTCTGGAAGCTAATGCTATTTTTCAACGAGCTCTTTAGTGCGACGTTGAGAGTCACGGTGAGTAAGAAGGTGGTTGTGGTGTGAAGTCCGATCGTCGTACAAAGTAAGGAAGGATTACTGGTGTTGGACGGTGTGAAACATCGATATAACTAAGTCTGGGTCTCGGTGTGGTTCATCTTTGATCCTGTGATCAATATGAAGTTTGGTTTCCCTCCTTTGGTTAAGTCACTCTGTTGTCATTAGGAGTCAGTTTAGTCTTCTTGCTTTTATTTTACTTTCCTTGCTTTAGTTTTAGTTTAATCATTAGCAATGAGACTTGCTCAGGTCACGATAAGGTCATTTAAAGCGATTATATTCAGTTTTTGTTCCTCATGGGATCGATCCCTGCTTACCATATCTCAATTTTGTTGCAGGGATTATTTTTTGTGGTCTCGACATCTATCATTAAGACTATCTCTATAATCGAGTCAACAAAATGATGTGCATTTTGGGTAGCACTCATTTATAGAAGATGCACATTTCTTGTAGCAATTGTCCAAACAAGCCTTATCCATTGGCTGGTTTTAACGTGGTGAACTATATGCTGCTTCTGTAGTATTTATCAATGCAAACATCAAAATACAGTTTTGGTTTTGGTTTAGGTTTAGCCGTTATTATTGAAAGTTGTGGAAATTGTTAGTTGTTGACAATAGTTTTTTTTCCATTGTTTATAACTTTTTGGCTTAATACATCTGGACCCCCTATAGTTAGTCCTAAAAACCTCTCAGCCCTTAACTAACAAAAGTTCCACATAATCCCCTAAACTTTTTAAAAGTAGACCTTATAGCCCCTAAACTTGTTAAGATGGACCTTATAGCACCGTGAACTTGTTAAAAGTGAACCTTGCGGTCCCCTGATCCTAACGTGTCCTATATTGTTTTGGCGAAACAATCTTTGATTCAATCTCTAGAGAAACAATATTGAGCATATCAACATCAAGGGGCAATGAGTTTCACTTTTAACAAGTTCAGGGGGAGGGCGTTAGGTGGAACTTTTGTAAGTTCAGGAAGCTGGGGGTTTTAGTGCCAACTATAGGGGTCCATATGTATCAGGCGTAATTTTTTAACCAATCATTTCAGATTGTTGTTTAATGTAGAAAAGACAAAAAATAGTTTTGAAACACATGTTTTTTCATTTCTTTTTACCGTATAAGAAGCATTATGTTTGTCTTGCCTGACCAACGGTTGCTTTTCATTCCATTCTTATAACGTTATTGGATTCGTCTGGGTTAAAATTTATTGCTGAAAATTATCAGCCGATAGACAATAATTCAAAAAGAATCACATATTAAATTGATATAATCAACAGAAAGGCGGTTCTCTCCTGAACCCTAGCTGCCTAGATTCCTTCTCTCACCGATTTTGACCAAGATTATGCCTTCTTTGACCGGTTTTGACCGGCAGTTTGTCATGGAGATTGCTACTTTTCTATCTGCGACCGTTTCTAACGCAACGAATGGCTCATTTTGCATCTCCTCCTTCGGATTGTTAAGGAGCAGACGGCTAAGTCGCTCAGCTTTTTCTCTTTTACGGGCATTGTTTCTGACAGTCCTTCATGGGGACATGAGCCCCTCATATATTTCTTGCTTTCATCGGAGTTTTGGGCGGTTGTTCGTCAAGGGGATAGCCCTCACAAATCCTCCTTAGGAGCGTTTATGAGCAGGTGGCTAGGGCTCTCATCTATTCCTTAGTCGCATAGATTTTTTCTTACCATCGGCAGTCTCTCAGGCTGTAGTGATTGTGAACCTTATAGTCTCGTTTCTTTGGCTGCAGCCCCTCGCTAGAGTTGGCCAGTTTCAGTCTTGCCAGAGCTTTGGTTCCTCATTGGGAGGTACTACTTCAAGATCTTTCCCTTGAAGTGGTTTTGATTATCGGCTCGGGTCTAGAGAGAGGACACTTTTCGAATGATGTTTCTTGTTTGGAAGGTGAATTTGCTTATCGGCTTGGATCTCGATTTTGATCTTAGTCGACAGTTTAATATTTTGACATTGTGCCTATAAGACCTCGAAATTGCTTTGAATCTTACGATGATGTTGTCTTCATCGATGCCGTTAGGCCTCATCATCTCAGCCTTCTCACTGGGATTCACTATGTTGCATCACGGGGAATTTCCTGCTGTTCCTTATCATGCCAGCTACAATTCAGTTGCTGCTATGGGTCTTTAGATCATTATGATCACACTCTGTTGTGATTGAGTTCTTTAGTTCGTTATTATTGCACTAGACTGCAAATGGCATTGTTAACATCGTAGAGATGTTTTTTTTTCTTTTTTTTCTTTTCATTTTAATAAATTGAGCCGGTATTTGCGGAGCTCAGCCTTTACTTAAATTGATATAATCATGTTTTTTTAAAAACAAATTGCTTCACTGGGGTTACAGTCATAAGAAAAAATACTCCACCCCACCCGAATGTGGACTTGAACCTGTAACATTTAGGATCACAACTTTATGTTCAACCACTAGGCTAAGACCCATGCCACTAATATAATCACGTTTAAAACGATGAAAAATAACAACTTATTTAATGATACTATCTTTCTAAGCTTTGGAATCATTTTCTTACTTTATCAGTACATATCATAACTCCTTGTAACAAAATTTCCATCGTTATTGAATTTGAACATTCAAAAAAAAAGAAAAGAGCAATATATGACTCCAAATAAGAATAAATACAATTTTCATATATTCTCTAACACAATATTAATTAAATTAAGCAACCCTTGTTTTTCAAAAAAAATTAAGCAACCCTTAGAAAAATTATGCAACAATGACTAGAATTTTATTGCGCAGTAAATAAAATATCGATTCACCTACAATTTATATAAATTTATCATGGTAATCGTTTTTTAGTAGAATTGGTTTCTTTCTTATTTTTTTTCGAAATACTTGCACCCGAATCAGCCAACAATGGTTTCATCCGTTCATCCATCGGCTGAGACTTCGGTGATTTAACGTTGCTTACTGGAATTAGATAAAACTAGTTCTATAATCACTCCGACAAAGGGGCATGCATTTTTTGTTGCACTCGCGTTGAGAAGCTGAAGTAGATGAACAACTCTTGTAGCAATTATCAAAACAAGCCCTGTCTATTGGCTGATTTGTTTGTATTACCCATGGCCATAGAAATGCTTCTCCAATGTTCATCAATGCAAATATCAAAATGCAAATTGCTATTGTAATTTAGTTATTTTCCATTAATTTTAATTCAATGCAATGGAGAAGAAAATTTTGTTTGACTTCCAATAAATAAAAATCTTCTTCTCTTAGAGAAGAAGATTTAAATTATTTATAGTTAATTAAAGGCAAAAGCATATGTTGCCCCCTAAAACTTGGCACGTTTTGTCAAATGCCAACTCTAAATTTCAAGTGAATCACTTTACCCCCTAAAGTTGGCAAAACTGATACCGTTTGCCCCCTCAATGCCACGTGTCAGTTTCTGGTTGGTTTGACTTTTCAAATATGTCAATTCTTAGATTTTTCTCCCTCCAATTAGAAGTTAACACGTGGCATTGAGGGGGCAAACTGTATCAGTTTTGCCAACTTTAGGGGGTAAAGTGATTCACTTGAAAGTTAAGGATCGATCGAGTCTTGATAGGTGGCCGGGTCAGAGTTTGATGACGGTTGATTCGACTTCATTAGATCACTTTCTGATTATCTACCGGTCCCACGCATCTGTATGGGATGGTAAAAAGATTTTTCGCTCCTTGAATTCTTGGTGGGAGAAGGACGGGTTTCTACCTTTTCTAAAATTGAAGTGGGAGGCTACAGAATTGGCGGATCCGGGGCGCGACATTGATTTTAAGCTATGCCGTCTAAGGAGCTTTATTCGGCCTTGGCATCTATCTAATTTTGGCGGGTTGGAGGGAAGAATAAAGAAGCTAGAGGCTCGTGTTATATCCTTGACATCTAGCTCGGTGGCTCGGCCTATTGAGGAGGAGAGTAATTTGGAGCTTCAGTGCGTGCGATCGGAATTACTTACCTGTAGACGTAACCTTGAACAAATTCACCATCAACAATCACGAGTTAACTGGACTATGCTGGGTAATGATAATATAAGTTTTTTTCATAGGATGGCGTCGGTGAGGTCTAGGGGTAATCGGATTTCACAGCTGGAAATTGATGGGGCTGTATCTTCTAACTCGGAACTTATTAAATCCATGATATGGAATTTTTATCCCAGGCTGTTTTTGAAAAAAGTGGAGGTGCCATATAATTTGAGGGAGCTAAATTTCCGCATGGTTGATGAGGCAGCCAATTCTCGGCTTGTTGAGCCATTTTCAGAGGCTGAAGTGTAGGATGCGGTTTGTGCTTATCAAGAAGGTAAGGCTCCGGGGCCAGACGGATTTTATTTTTTCTTCTATAAATGCTTCTGGGGGGAACTGAAATCGGATATGCTAGCACTGTTCGGCGAATTTTATAGGAATGATCATCTGCCCAATTCAATTAAATCATCCTTTACTGTGTTGATTCCTAAAGTTCCTGGGTCGTCGTTGATGGGAAACTATAGACCGATTGCCTTTATCCATGGTATATATAAAATTGGGTCGAAAGTACTCGCGAAAAGGTTACAGGTTGTGTTACCTCAACTGATCTCTGAGAACCAGTTTGCATTTGTTAAAGGCCGCAATATTCATGAATGCTCGTTTATAGCCTCAAAAGTGATCCAATCAATCCACCGTCGTGGTCAGTCTTCAGTAGCACTCAAGCTTGATTTCCATAAAGCATACGATAGTGTTTCTTGGACTTATATTGATTCAGTTTTGAAGAGGATGGGTTTCTCTGATAAATGGATTAGATGGATGGCGGCTGGCAGAGAGAACTCGGTAACATCTATTCTTATCAATGGAAGCCCTACTGATCCGATCTACTTGGGTAGAGGGGTTAAACAAGGCGACCCCATTTCTCCATTTATTTTTGTCTTAGCTGTGGAAGGTCTTAAACAACTTATTGATGCAAGTGTCCTGAAGGGCATTTTGCCTGGGTTTCGTATTGATGGGTCAGAGATGGATATATCTATTCTTCAGTTTGCGGATGACACGATGTGCTTCTTGCCTGCAGATGAGTCCCTCTTACCTATTTTTATCCGCTTATTACGTTGTTTTGAGCTGATTTCAGGTTTGCCAATTAATTTTGTTAAGAGCTCAATTATGGGTATTAATGTGCAGGACGACATGTTGAATCGGTGTGCGGAGATTATGGGATGCAAGATCGAGAAATTTCCCATTACTTATCTAGGCGCCCCTCTCAGTACGAGACGCATCCCGGTGTCTTATTGGAACTCGTTGATTGGTAAGTTCCAAAATCGGCTGTCAAGTTGGAAAGGTCAGTGTTTATCATATGCTGGCAGGGTGGTCCTTATGAAATCGGTTCTCTCTTCCATCCTGATTTATTTGCTATCATTGAATAAGATGCCACCCTCTATTAATAATAAGCTTGTGCAACTGCTGCGGAATTTCTTATGGAAAGGTAACGCGGATTCTAGAGGGATCTGCAAAGTGAGTTGGGAGACAATTATGCTATCGAAAAATCTAGGAGGCCTGTATGTTAGGGATCTCAGACTAGTAAACTGTAGTTTATTATTGAAATGGATATGGCGGTCTAGAGTAGACGGACATGGATCGCTATGGTATGAGTTGTGTGTCCATAGATATGACTTCGATTCATGGAACTTGTTTGGAAATGTTGAGAGTTCATGCCTTTCGTATGTTTGGCGGGGCATTTTATCTTGCTGTGTAAAGAACTCAACCTTCTGGGAGTTGTTTAAATCGAATGTGAGGGTGAAAGTGGGGAACGGGGCTTGCGGATCCTTTTGGTATGATAATTAGACGGCAAATGTGTCACTATCTCTTATGTAATAGAAAAAGTTGCTCGGTTTGGGATGGGTGTCTGTCAATTTCTGAGGGAGCAGCACTTTCTAGGCCTTTTTAGAAACGTAGTCTAAGGATTTCGAGTAGAGAGAGGTGCTCCCAGCTTCGAAATTGGATTTCCCAGACCTGCCCTGCGATTTTTGTAGGTAATGGGGCTGATGGCAATATGGGGCAGCAGCTACATGCTGCATTTCAAGTGGTGGCAGATAGATTTGAATGGGATCTGGGAGCTAATAAGGTATTTTCAGCTGCATCTTTTTATTTGGGGTTCTATAGGACGCCTCAACGGACTACGCCGGAAACAGATTACATGGTGGTTTGGAATGCGTGTCTTCTTCCTAAAGTTAAATTCTTCGGCTGGTTATTATTGCATAGACGTCTTCCAATGAAAGTTTTTCTGGTTCGTCGCGGATGTAGTGGATGATAAGTGTCGGTTTTATGATGAGTCTGAAACAATCGATCATGCTTTGTTCCACTGTTTGGGTAGTTATCGTATATGGGCTCAAGCTTTTCTGCTGCTAGGGATTTCAGTGACAATGCCATTGAAGGGGGCTGATTTTCTATTAGTATGGTGTGCGCACTTTACCTCGGGTATTGGCTATGAGTTTGGTACGGCTTTATGGTTTATGATTGCGTGGGCTATTTGGAAAAGGAGGAATAAGTTTGTGTTCAAGGGAGTCTTAAGCACAGAAGATCATTTGGGGTCATGCGTTCATCTATGCTGGTTCTTCTTTAAGTATAGGAGGCGGAATCTTAATTTTGTCGTTTCTGATGTCTTTAATTTTCCGAACTTATTACTTAGTTGTAACTAGATAGCTGGTATTCTTTGGTCTATTTCATTGTATAGGCATGTCTTGGGATCGGATTTCATATCCGTATCACCTTTAGGCTGTATTTCTGTCCAATGATGCTCCCATCTTATGAGCAGATTTTGGATTGCTTTAATAAAGAGAGGTAGGTGTTTTGTAGGTAAGCGGGGGCATCAACCTAGTTGGGACGCCCGTCCCGAAATTTTCACCTGCCTCAATCTTTTTCCTTCTAGGGGAACACAATGTTCCTCCGGGGGGTTTTCAAAAAAAGATGGTATGTGACAAAACGTGCCAAATTTAGAAGACAATAGATGCATTAAGCCTTAATTAAATTTAAGCTTCTTGGTTGTTTTTTTATTATTTTTGGAATGATTGCTAGCTCATTAACGAAAATTTAGTTAATTGTTGTTGTATGTCTATATAATATTACAACAAGTCTACTTAATTTTGCCGTTGATAATGAACTGAAAGTCGTAGAATTTTCTCATATATAGATTTATGGCTTAAAGCATTCATTACCTTCCAAACTTGCCTTGTTTTATTATATGTCTCCTTCAACTTTCAAGTGTTTCACTTTACCCTCTAAAGTTGGTAAAAGTCATACAGTTTGCCCCATTAATGTCACATGTCAACTTCTGATTGGAGAGGAAAAAATCTAAAAAATGACATCTTTGAAAAGTCAAACCAACTAGAAACTGACACGTGGCACTGAGGGGGCAAACTGTATCAGTTTTGCAAACTTTTTTTTTGATGGGGGGGGGGGGGTAAAATGAAACATTTGAAAGTTAATGGTGGCATGTGATAAAACGTGACAAATTTGAGGGAGGCAATAGGTTGGTTTGGCCTACATTTATATTTAAAGACAAAATTGGATTGTGGCACATAAATAAGTACGCTAATAACCCAAAGTATCTCCTCCAAGCTAACTACTAATTGCTTCAACATCTAAATAACAAGCTAACGAATTCAATAACAACAAACAACTTTCAGTCCTTCTGAGAACTTTTCAATATAGTTTTGTATTAATTTTTTACCTTGTAAACTTGTAAATCAAACTCTTTGTTATGTCATGTCACATTCCTTAATCTACAATGTTTTGTGTATGCTCAAAAATAATTTCTTATATACTCAAAATGCAGGTTGCCTTTGTTCGTGATATAAGAGTGATATATATTGACCCGTCCACAATTAGAGACGGGCTACAAGTTTTACATCGACCCAAAACTTTCAGGTAAGCATTTGTTAACTTGTGACTATTTTCATTTGTTTCTTGACTTGTGATTATTTACATTAGTTTTCACTTTTCAGCATGTCAGGAGTTAACAAGGCGATTTTTTAATTAAAGGTGGAGGCTGGAGAACCAGACTCGTTTTATTAAATAAAAGAAAAGAAACAAAGATAGTAGAAAATAATAAATATCAAACAACCATTAAAGCAGTAAAAAGGTACTATCAACCAAGGCGATTATTTTCATTTGCTTTGCTATAAAGTGGTATATGTTGTTTTTAGCAACACTATCTTACAATTGTGCTTGAGGGTTATTTTACTTCTTATACATATGTGATTATCCTTTGTTGACATTTATTGATCAAGAGTGATTTCATCTATTTACGGTTTTGATGAGTCCCTCTATTTCTTCTTTTGGATTTGGTTAGCTGTTAAGATTCACAGTTGTTGATAGTTGTTTGCTATTATTAATAAATCTTCTAACTAATCATTCAAGACTGCAGTTTAATGTGGAAAAGGCAAAGAAATTGATGTTGAAAAAGTTTTGAGACATGCTTTTTCATTTCTTTTTCAATCTAACAACATTTTGTTTGTCTTGCCGAACAAACCGTTGCTTTTCATTCTATTTCTAATATCTAAATTTTGGAATTTGTCTGGTATCGGTGCCTTGTGACAATAATTTGAATAATTTCACATATTAAGTTGACACAATCACATTTAATTTGTACTATCATTATAAGTTTTTGAATCATTTTCATAATTTATATATACCAAACTTCCTTAAAAGAGGATGTACTTGTAGTTGATGAAATTTCAACATTCAAACGAAAAGAAAAGAACAATATATTCTCTAATAGAATATTAATTAAATTAAACAATTAAAACAACAGTGACAAGAAATAATTTTATGCATAATAAATACAATATCAATTCACCTGCAAACTTATGTTTTTCAAAAATTTATGTAAACTTATCATTGTAATTGTTTATCAGAAGAATTGGTTTTTACCGTCTTCTTTTCGCAGCTTTTATTTTTTCAATTTTCACTTGTTGGCGGGGAACGGTTTAATTAACCCGTTCATCCTTCATTGGCACAGACTTCGGTGGTTTAGTTTTACTGGTTGGAGCCTGGTTAAGACTATCTCCATAATCAAGTCGACAAAAATATGTGCATTTTAGGTAGCACTCATTTGTAGAAGATGCACATTTCTTGTAGCAATTATCCAAACAAGCATTGTCCATGGGCTGGTTTTCCCATGGCCAACTATATGCCGCTTCTCCAGTATTTATCAATGCAAACATCAAAATACAGTTCTTTTTTGTTTTGGTTTAGGTTCAGCCATTATTATTGAAAGCTGTGGAAATTGTTAGTTGTTGACAATAGTTGTTTTCCATTGTTTATAACTTTTTGGCTTAATACATTTAAATCCCCTATAGTTGGTACTAAAAACTTCTCAGCCCTTAACTTACAATAGTTCCACATAATCCCCTAAACTTGTTAAAAGTAGACCTTATAGCCCCTAAACTTGTTAAGATGGACCTTATAGCACCGTGAACTTGTTAAAAGTCAACCTTGCGGTCCCCTGATGCTAACATGCCCTGTATTTTTCCGGAGAAACAATCTCTGATTCAATCTCTAGCGAAATAATATTGAGCATATCAACATCAAGGGGCTGTGAGTTTCACTTTTAACAAGTTCAGGGGGAGGGGGTTAGTTGGAACTTTTGTAAGTACATGAAGCTGAGGGGTTTTAGTGCCAACTATAGGGGTCCATATGTATCAGGCGTAACTTTTTTAACCAATCATTTCAGATTGTTTCTTTAAATCAAAGGATGAGCATGGCCAAAACCAGCTCCATTTATTAAAAAGAAAAAGAAAAAAGAAACAAGTAAAAAAAACAAAAAAGAAAAAAAAATAAAAAACATCACTAGGATGTTAACAAAGCCAATCACAACAAAGTGTGATATGAAATATCTAAAGAACTCTTAATGAAGGAGACTAATAGCCCGGTTTCCTGCGGTCATGCTAAGCTTGCTCCCTAGTAGCAATCACTAAGCTTTTCTTTTTCTGGACCGAAAATGGCTTCCAATTTGAGTAGCACTTTCATTAGAGCTAGAACCCTTCTTTTTTCTCTTGAATGTTTCCCAAGAATTCTCCTCTTTCGTAGCCTTATCTTGCTCTTCTAAAGCCTTGCCATGTTGTAAACATACAACCAAATTAATCCCCTTAGCATTCTCCACCCTTTCCGTAATTGATGGGGTGTTTGTGATGTTGATCCCAACGTCAATATGCTCATTCTCCAAACTCTCTTCAAAATCTAAATTGGGCTTGAGACTCTCTTCCAAGGATCGGAAAGCATTATCTATTGGAACTACTGCAACAATCTTAAGCCTCTCCTCCAAATCTCGTTGTCTCGGCTTGCTACGTTGAATGAGTTCAAGGTCTGGAAACTCATCACTCCCTCTTGGAACATGTAGAGCAAGTGTATCAGGATCAATATTTTTCGTATCACTGTCTGTTTCTTCACATACATCCGCATAAGAAATTGCCTTTTTTTCTTTCCGCTAAACTCGCTCGGAGCTTCCATTGATTGTATTCATCGGAATGGGGCTAGATAGAACAGCCTCCATTTGCCTTTTCCAAACTTTTAAATTAGTTTTTCGGCCTGGAAAGGGATCTCTAGGCTTCCCTTGACTCAAATTTCTTTTGCAGTTGTCCGCAACATGCCCAATAGACTAAGAGGTCATACAAAAATCTGGAATGTTTTCGTATTCCACCGCCACCCAAAATTTTTTTTCCACTGTATTGACCCTAAAATGATCCATTACAGGTTTTGAAAGATCAATATCAGTATGCGGGCATAATGACCAAATTCCTTGTGATCGAAATGGATTGGAACCCCGATAGTATGTGTGACACTTGAAAGTAGTCGTCTATCCTAGAATTCCCATATAAGATTATACAATCGAATCCATACCTATGAAGAGGTCTGATTGTGTATCGTAGGGTCAAAACCTGCCTTCCTAACCGAGAACCTCATGATCCTAGGTTTTAGGTTTATGTTGCCTGTAGACTAAATGTTCTGTAGAGCTTCCACCGAGGGCATAAGTATATGATAAAAACCTTTCCCTAATGATATTAATTTCCAATCCATATTCCCACTCTAGATTGAGTTAAGTTTGAGCTTAAGATCAGCGTGTATCCACTGCGAATCACCTTTTGTAAGTGATAATCTGCTAATAGCAGAATGTTGAAAGGCCAAAATTTGGTCCTTGTAGAATTCTTCAGGGATTTTGATGGCCTTGTACCCGTTCCCAGCATCCGAGACAATCGCTGAGACCCTCTCGTCAGTTGCTTTTCTGGTGGAGGATGAAGTTTCCTGGTTGAGAACTACCGTATAGGAAAGAGGATTTTTAGGTGGGTTAGCGTTTTGATTTTTGAGTTCCGAGACAGCAGGTTGTTTGACGGTCGAGATCTTGTCCTGGCTATTACAGTAGAACGAAAGGTATGATGCATCCATAGTGAAGAGTGATGGAACGGTGGCCAGAACACGATGACGACGACAGATTCTAGGAGGGAGAAAACCAGCGGTTGGGGTTTTCTCTCATCCTTCTAGCCCCTTCATTTACTGTTGTTTAATGCATAATGATAGCATTATGCTGGTTATGTAAATAATATTATGTTTATTATTATTTTCCTTTTATGTATTTTCCTATATTGTAAAGTTGTACCATACACAAACTCTTCCTATTTTATAATTGCTATTATTAATATAGAACTCTACTCACATTTGTGTGTGTGAATTTCCTCAACAATATTCTAGGTTTACATGGTATTCAGAGCTTGATAAGGCAAAACTGCCGTCGGCTGAGTTACAATCACTGCCGATTATTTTCCTGTCCTTTCTTATTCGTTTTTCCCCCCTATCAGACCTGATATTATGGCCACATCAGGTGCTGCTCTTTCATCATCAACAGGAGCCTTGGTTTCATCTGCCACTTCTAAAAATAGTGCTACAATTACCCCATCCATCTCACATCAATTACCGTTAAAATTGGATTCCGGTAATTATGTCCTTTGGAAAACCTTGATTATTCCGATGCTTATGAGATGCAATCTTGTCAAATATATAGACGGAACAGCTCTAATTCCAGCTGAAGTTTTGGGAGATAATAATCCTAATCCTATGTTTTTATTATGGAGGCGTCAGGATCAACAAGTTCTCAGCTGGGTGTTGAATTCTATTTCGCCGTTAGTATTACCACAAGTCGTTGGTGTACAATTAGCCCGGGAAGCCTGGGTCAAACTTGAACGTGCATATGCCTCAGGTTCTCGTGCTCAAGCTCGTGACCTTAAACAACAGCTTCATCACCTCAAGAAAGGTAATGAAACAATTTCAGCCTATATGCAACGTGCCAAACTGATTTTTGATAGACTGAGTTCACTTAATCATGCTGTTTTGAATGAGGACTTAGTTGATGCTATTTTGGATGGGTTGAGTAGTACAAATAGCCCTTATCGTGATTTTTGTAGATCATTAGAAGCACGTATGACCACTGTTTCTTATGATGATTTGTTTGGTTTATTATTGACAGAGGAACGCCAATTAAGTAAGGATAAAAGCCCCGTTGAGGATCTTAATCATGTGTCAGCACACTACACTAGTCCTTAAAATCTAAGTGGGCGAGGTCGAGGCCGCGGTAGGCATCAATTTCAGCCTCATCGCCGTCAACAAGGATAATTTGACAGCCCCGCTCAGTTTTCTCCTTACGGCCAGCAGGGTCAGAATTTTCAAAACTACGGGCAGCAGTCTTATGGCCACCAACCGTCCAGTTTGAGCCTTCTTCCTCCACCACCAGCCCATACTTCGATCATACAACAGGCACCTAAAGATGCTTCAACTTTGGTCTGTCATAACTACAAGGGAATGTGCCACTACTCGAGACAATGTCCTTCACCTCGACTAAATACCCATCACCGTCCTCCTTCATCAAACTTTACCACTGTAAATCCTACTAACCACTCCTGGATGATGGATAGCAGCGCTACACATCATCTTACTTCCGATTTGGGAAATCTTCATCTTCATTCTGAGTATTCCGGTCCCGAAGGAGTCCTTTTAGGTAATGGTTCTAAACTTCCTATACATCATGTTGGTTCTTCCCATGTTCCTATTACGTCATTAAAATTGCACCAAGTTTTACATGTTCCTCATTCTAATTCAAATTTAATTTCTGTTGGTGCACTTACTAAAGCTAACAATGTTTCAATTGAATTTTTTAATGAATGTTTTGTTGTGAAGGACCTTCTTTCCAAATAGGTGATACTTCGAGGCCAGAATAAGGATGGTTTTTATCAGTTGGCATCTTCGTCCCATGCTCCAGTTCACTCGCATGCTACTTCATTGACTACGTGGCATGAACGACTTGGGCATCCTTCCTTTCCAGTTTTCAGCCGGGTTCTTTGTAAAAATAATATCCAATTTTTAGATAAGTCATCTAGGTGTCAGTTGTGTTCGGATTATTCAGTTAGTAAGAGTCATCGTTTGCCTTTTTCTATTTCAGAGTCTATTGTTTCTGGACCTTTGGATTTAATTTGTTCTGATGTATGGGGACCAGCCCCAATCCAATCACATGATGGTTTTTCATATCACATTTTATTTTATGACCATTTCAGCAAATACTGTTGGATTTACTTTATGGAACATAAGTCTGATGCACTATCTATTTTTATTCAATTTCGTACTACAGTTGAAAAGTTTTTTAACCGATCTATTAAATGCTTCCAATCTGATGGGGGGAGGGGAATTCAAACCAATTCAAAAATACCTTCAACAGCATGGCATTCAATCTCATATGTCATGCCCATATACCCCTAAATAAAATGGTAATGCTGAAAGGAAACATCGCCAAGTGGTTGAAACTGGTCTTGCATTACTACATCGTGTTGGGTTACCTATGCAATTTTGTCCTATGAATTTGATACTGCTGCTTTTCTGATTAATCGAATGCCTTCCAGTGTCATTAATTTTGATAGTCCTTTTCATCACCTATTTCAAGAGTCTCCTGATTATTCATTTTTGCGAGTATTTGGTTGTTTGTGTTATCCGTGGTTGCGTCCTTATGTTTCAAATAAACTTGACTATCATTCACGTCGTTGTGTTTTTATTGGCTATAGTCGTGTTCATAAAGGTTATCGGTGTTTTGATCCTTTTTCAAATAAATTTTTTTATCTCACGTCATGTCTTGTTTGATGAGCAGGTTTTCCCATATTCGGACCTTGTGAAGCCTGCTTTGCATGATCCAATGATCCAAAACTCACTACCAACCATTACCGTACATACCAGGACACCACCTACTTCACCTATAGCTTCTCCTCAACCTAACCCGCTACCAGCTTCTCCTCAGCCTAACCCGCCACCAGCTTTTCCTCAACCTGAACCGCTATAATCACCACAACCTAATTCCTCACCCTCTCTACCTCGAAAAACCAAGACTATTTCACAACTTTATGCCCAAACTGAACCTTCCACCCCGGGTCTTTCCCTTGTAGTGGACATACCCAAGTCTGTGGCGTCTCACTCGGCACATCGTCTCTCACGTGCTCAGGTCAGAAAATATGGACCACGAGCTCTGTATACAAGCACTACTCCTGTTGATCCCACGTATCACACGGAGGCTATGAAAATTTCACACTGGCGGCTGCCATGTCTGATGAATTTTTAGCACTTATTCATAATGGCACTTGGGAGGTTGTACCACCTCATGAAGCTACAAATATTATTGGATGCAAATGGGTTTTTAAAACAAAATTACGTGCTGATGGTACAGTTGAACGCTATAAAGCCCGCCTCGTAGCGAAGGGCTTTCATCAACGACCTGGTATGGACTTCTCCGAAACTTTCAGTCCTGTTATTAAACCAGTCACTATTCGACTACTTTTATCATTAGCTGTAAGTCACTCATGGTTTATCAATCATTTTGATGTTTCAAATGCTTTTTTGCATGGTGGTCTTGATACACCAGTCTATATGGTCCAACCACCTGGTTTCATCAACCCTCATTACCCTACTCATGTCTGTAAATTAAGGAAATCACTTTATGGTCTCAAACAATTGCCACGTATGTGGCATAATAAACTCACTCAGTCCCTTCAGGAGTATAGTTTTCACAGCTCACGAGCTGATGTTTCTCTTTACTTTTATCATCGGGGTTCATGTCTTTTGTTTTGCTTGATTTATGTTGATGTTCTTCTTGTGCTTGGGAATGATTCAAAATAGGCCTCACATTTATTTTCTTTCTTGCAATCTCGATTTGCAATTAAGAATTTGGGACCGGTCAATTATTTTTTGGGTATTGAATTCTCGAGAAAAAATGGCCAATTATTTTTATCTCAACGTAAGTACACGCAAGATCTTCTAACTCGAGCAAATATGTCCTTGGCTAAATCGGTTTCTACTCCGGCCACTCATGTGAAGCTTACAGATATTGACTCTAGTGAATACATTGATGTTACCCATTATCGTAGTTTGGTGGGTGGTCTTCTGTATCTCACAATTACTCATCCTGATGTGGTATTCTCGGTTATAAAGGTGGCACAATCTATGAACTCACCCACAGTTTCTAGTTGGCAAGCTTTAAAATGAATTTTGCATTACTTACAAGGCACCATTGATTTTGGCTTGCATTATTGTCAACAATCGGGCATTCACTTACATGGTTTTTCTGATTCCGATTGGGGTGGTAATGCTATAGATCGTCGTTCAACGACAGGTTATGGTATTTATTATGGTACTAATTTGATCTCATGGACATCAAAAAAGAAACGTACAGTTTCTAGGTCCTCCACAGAGGCTGAGTATCGGGCAGTTGCTAACACTACCTCTGAGTTGGCATGGATAGAGCTTCTTTTGCGAGAGATTGGGTTTCCGGCTAATAGCCCCCCGACACTTTGGTGCGATAATTTGAGTACGACTTATCTCACAGCCAACCCCATCTTTCATTCCCGAACTAAACATTTAGAGTTAGATTTTCATTTTGTGCGTGAAAGGGTAGCCTCAAAGGCCCTTCTTGTTCGACACATCTCAACTGAAGACCAAGCTGCAGATATATTCACCAAGCCATTATCTCGTCATCGGTTCATACTGTTATGTAACAAGTTAGCTCTGGTTCACAACCCCACCCAACTTGCGGGGGGTGATAGAATTACGCTGGTTATGTAAATAATATTATGTTTATTATTTTCCTTTTACGTATTTTCCTATATTGTAAAGTTGTACCATACACAAACTCTTCCTATTTTATAATTGCTATTATTAATATAGAACTCTACACACATTTGTGTGTGTGAATTTCCTCAATAATATTCTAGGTTTACACATAAAAGATAAAAAAAAGTTTTGAAACACATGGTTTTTCATTTATTTTTACTGTATAAGAAGCATTATGTTTGTCTTGCCTAACCAGCGGTTGCTTTTCATTCCATTCCTATAACGTTATGGGATTCATCTGGGTTAAAATTTATTACTAAAAATTATCGGCCGATAGATAATAATTCGAAAAGAATAACATATTAAATTGATATAATCACGTTTTTTAAAAAGAAATTTCTTCATTGGGCTTACAGTAATAAGAAAAAAAACTCCACCCCACCCGAATGTGGACTCGAACCTGTGCCATCTAGGATCACAGCTTCATGTTCAACCGCTAGGCTAAGACAGATAGGTTTTCGGGTTTGGGGAATTCTCTACTCAACTGAGTCAGAGATACTTGTATATATAGTAAAGAGAGATTTACACAATTACAATTACAGTCCTATATACATATGTAAATTACAATAACATATAGTATATCTAACATCCCCCCGCAAGTTAAGGCGGGTTAGAAACAACGGCCAACTTGTCATGTAACTTAGCAAACCGTGAATGGGACAACAGTTTGGTAAAAATATCGGTAAGTTGGTCATCAGTAGAGATGTAGCGGACATAAAGCTGTTTATTTGACACACATTCTCAAACAAAGTGAAAGTCCAATTCAAGGTGTTTAGTCCGGTTGTGAAACACCAGGTTCTCGGTGAGATACGTACCGCTAAGATTATCACACCATAACGTAGGAGTAGCAGTCAATAGGAAATTAACATCGTGTAACAACATCCTATGCCAGGATAATTCAGAAGTGGCTGCTTCCAAAGCCCTATATTCCGCTTCGGTTGACGAACGTGAGACAGTCTTTTGTTTATGGACTGCCCAAGAGATGAGATTCGTGCCATGATATATTGTAAAACCTGTTATAGAGTGTCTGTCATCCGGGTCACTAGCCCAATCAGAGTCCAAAAAAGCTTGTAACATGGTGGAACGTTGAGGGGTGTAGCACAATCCATGGGTTGGGGTGGACTGAATATAGAGAAGGATTTGCTTGAGCGCCTGCCAATGGGCTTCCGTTGGACAATGCATAAATTGCGCGACCTTATAAACTGAGAATGTTAAGTCTAACCTAGTTATGGTAAGGTATTGCAACCCCCCGACCAAGCTGCGATACAAAGTAACATCGGCGAACAAGGGACTGCCGTTAGCCTGTAGTCGCGTGGCAGGGCTAGCTGGAGTGGAGACTCCTTTTGATTCTATCATGTTGGCCTATTTGAGTATATCCTGTGCATATTTATGTTGATTAAGAAACAATTACCCTTTGCTACGGATCAGTTCAATACCGAGAAAATATTTAGCTGAGCCCAAGTTCTTTATCACAAATCGAGACTGAAGGAAGCTGATCAGCTGTGTTTCGGCACTAGTATTATTGCTCAAGACCAAAATATCATCAACATAGATGTGGCAGAATAAAATTGCAGATCCTTTGTGCCAATGATACAAGGAGACATCAGCTTTAGAAGCTAAAAAATCGAATTCAAGGAGAACTATAGTGAGGTGACGATGCCACATTCTTGGCGATTGTTTAAGACCATAAATCAACTTCCTAAGGTGGCACACAAAGGATGGTCGATCCATATCAACAAAGCCGGTTGGCTGGGTCATAAATACCGGTTCATGTAGGTTGCCATGTAAAAAGGCATTTGAGACATCCAAATGTGATAAAGACTAACTATAGGAGACTGCGAGTGACATGAGAAGCTGAATGGTTGCTGGTTTTACCACTGGACTGAAAGTGTCATGATAATCCAAGCCGGTTCGTTGGTGAAAGCCCTTTGCAACTAACCGAGCTTTGTATCGTTCTATACTACCATTCGGGTTCAATTTGGTTTTGTAAACCCACTTGCATACCACAACATTTGCTGCTTGAGATTATGGTACTAATTCCCAAGTCCCATTTGCAATTAGAGCATTGTATTCTTCTACCATTCCTTGTTTCCAACAACTATACTTTGATGCCTCAGTGTAATAAGATGGGGTCGATGGAACTAACATGGCATTGTATGATTTAGGTTTTGATTTGGTTAAGGTGCCTGAGGATTGTCTCGTTTGCATGGTTTTGGGTGGAGGCGGCGGTTTCGGAGGTTGAGGATTTTTTTGGGGTTTGCACGGTTTATATTGAGAGAGGTCAACACTTAAAGAAATGGTTGGATCTGTTACTGAAGGGGATTGATGGAGTAGAATGGACGAGGCAGTAGGCTGATCTGCGGTGGATATTGGGACGGGCAGCGATGCGAGTTTATCCGCTAGGGATTTTCCACGATGCATATATTCCGTGACAGTTTCTGTACGGGATTGTACAATCATGCGCAGCTGATGCTTCAATTCTCGCGATTGTGCCGTGGATCCGGCAGCATAAGAGGACTCTAGTTTTACCCAAACCTCACAGGCTGTTTTAGCCCCTATAACTTGCGGCAATAAGGAGGGAGAAATTGAGTTAAAGATCCATGATATAACCTATTTATCTTGCTTGAACCAGGCGGCATATGGGGGAGTAGGTGTATTTGCGGCAGTCATCACTTCAGGGGCTGGTTCGGTGCCTTCGATGTTAGAATCCAAACCACAACCGGCAATCATGGTCCCGATTAGGGTTTTCCATAACACAAAATTCAATGAATCCAATTTAATTAGAAGTTGATGTGAGTATGAGGGAATGGTGGAGGAATCGGCATGAGTGGCAGAAGCAATAACATTGGAGATTGCATTTGATTAGGTCCCTTGAGTGGCCATTGGCAGAAAAAGGGGACGACTGTTTTGGGAGGGAGGGGCGGCTGTTTTGGGGTCGAAGAAGGGGACGGCTGCCAAACCTAGAGAGGCGTCTGATACCAAGATAGGTTTTAAGGTTTGGGGAATTCTCTACTCAACTAAGTCAGAGATACTTATATATATAGTAAAGAGAGATTTACACAATTACAATTACAGTCCTATATACATATGTAAATTACAATAACATATAGTGTATCTAACAAAGACCTGTGCCACCAATATAATCATGTTTAAAACAATGAATAATAACAATTTATCTAATGATACTATCTTTCTAATCTTTTTTTTATTTAAAGGTTGAGCTCAACAGAACTCTAGCCGCAAGGACTGTAGTTGTGAAATCGATCAGACGCCGGTGAAACCCTAGACACTGAAAATCAGAACCCTAGACGTCGGTGGTCGTCGCCTTTTTGAAACCCGGCCAAACACTGTGGAAAACAAAACCCAAGCCGCAACCACGAGATCTGCTGCAGTGGGATTTAACCAATCAAACGCCGGTGGTGAAAACTAATCACCGATTGTCAGGGCGGCTAAGGTTCAGGGGAGAACCCTAGCCGCCTCCTCTCTCCTTGCTTTTTTCAACAAAATAGAGCTTTTTTTTTTGGAATCATTTTCTTAATGTATCACTATATATCAGAACTCTTTGTAACTAGATGTCCATCGTTAATGAATTTCAACATTCAAACAAAAAGAAAAAAGAAATATATGACTCCAAATAAGAATAAATACAATTTTCATATATTCTCTAACACAATATTAATTAAATTAAGCAACCCTTAGAAAAATATGTAACAATGACTAGAAAGAATTTTATTGCACAACAAATAAAATATCAGTTCACGTACAATTTATTTAAATTTATCATGGTAATTGTTTCGTAGTAGAATTGGTTTTTTTCGTCTTGTTTTCGCAACTTTTACTTGTACAATTTTCCGGTGTTGGCGGGGAATCAACCAACAATGGTTTCACCCGTTCGTCCATCAGCTGAGACTTCGGTGATTTAACGGTACCGTTTGGAACTTGGATAAAACTATCACTGTAATCGCTTCGACAAACGGGCATGCATTTTTCGTTGCACTCGAGTAGAGAAGATGAAGTAGATGAACAACTCCTGCAGCAATTATCAAAACAAGCCCTGTCTATTGGCCGAGTTGTTTGTCTTTCCCATGGCCATAGAAATGCTTCTCCAATGTTTATCAATGCAAATATTAAAATACAAATTGCTATTGTAATTTTGTTATTTTCCATTGATTTTGATTCAATGCAATGGAGAAGAAAATTTTGTTTGACTTCAAATAAATAAAAATCTTCTTCTCTAATTCAATAGAGAAGAAGATTTTAATATTTATAGTTAATTAAATTTTAGTTTCGTGGTTGTTTTTTTATTATTTTTGGAATGATTGCTAGCTCATTAATGAAAATTTAGTTAATTCTTGTTATATGTCCATATAATATTACAACAAGTTTAGTAAATTTTGCCATTGATAATTAACTGAAAGTCATAGAATTTTCTCATATATAGATTTATGGCTTAATGAATTCATTGCCTCCCAAACTAGACATATTTTATTACATGTTACCTCCAATTTTTAAGTGTTTCATTTTACCCTTTAAAGTTGGCAAAACTCATACAGTTTTCCCCCTCAATGCCATATGTCAACTTCTGATTGGAGAGAGAAAAATCTGAAAAATGATATATTTGAAAAGTTAAGACAACCAGAAACTGACACGTGGCACTGAGGGGCCAAACTGAATCAGTTTTGCCAACTTTAGGGGGGGTACAGTGAAACTTTTAAAAGTTAAGGGTGACATGTGATAAAACATGGAAAGTTTAGAGGGCAATGGGTGCGCTTGGCCTAGATTTATATATAAAGACAAAATTGGATTGTGGTACATAAATAACTATGCTAACAACCCAAAGTATCTCCTCCAAGCTAACTAACTACTAACTGCTTCAACATCTAAATAACAAGCTAACGAATTCAATAAGAACAAGCAACTTTCAGTCCTTCTGAGAACTTTTCAATATAGTTTTGTACTAATTTTCTACATTGTAAACTTGTAAATTAAAATCTTTGTTATGTCATATCTTATTACTTAATTTTCAATGTTTTGTGTATGCTCAAAAACAATTTCTTATGTACTCAAAATGCAGGTGGCCTTTGTTCGTGATATTAGAGTGATAGATATTGACCCTTCCACAATTAGAGACGGGCTACAAGTTTTACGCCGGCCCAAAATTTCCAGGTAAGCGTTTCTTAACTTGTGATTATATTCATTTGTTTCTTAACTAGTGATTGTTTTCATTTGTTTTCACTTTTCAGCATGTCAGGATTTAACAAGGCGATTATTTTCATTTGTTTTGCTATATAGTGCTATATGTTGTTTTTAGCGACACTATATTACAATTGTGCTTGTGGGTTATTTTACTTCTTATACATATGGGATTATCCTTTGATGACATTTATTGATCAAGAATGATTTCATCGATTCATGGTTTTGATGAGTCCCTCTATTTCTTCTTTTGGATTTGGTTAGCTGTTATGATTCACAGTTGTTGATAGTTGTTTGCTATTGTTAATAAATTTTCTAACTAATCATTCAGGACTGCAGTTTAATGTGGAAAAAATAAAGAAACTGTTGCTGAAAATGTTTTGAGAGATACATTCTTATTTCTTTTTACAATCTAAAAGCATTTTGTTTGTCTTGCCGTACCAACCGTTGCTTTTCATTCTATTTCTAATAACTAAATTTTCAAAATTTTTCTGTTTAAAATTTATCGCAGAAAATGATAAAAAAAGCTGAGCACGGCAAAAAACTGGCTCATTTTATTAAAAAGAAAAGAAAACAACAAAAAAAGAAAAGAAAAATAAAAACATCCATAGTATGTAAATAAAGCTAATTGCAACCTAGTGCAATAATATTGGGCAACAAATCCCAATCACAACATAGTGTGATCCTAAAGATCTAACATCTCTAGCCAAATACATCTAATCGTCGACTCAAGTCGAAACCGAGATCCAAGCCGATAAACAAATACAAAATCCAAGGAGAAGGTCCAAGGAAGGAAAACTGCCCGATGAGTTGCCAAAGGACAATTGTACACCATGCCTAAAAGCATCGAAAGAAGGGATGCGAGAACGATCCCCATGATGAAAACTGCCTACCAAACCACTGGTGAGAGTGCGCTAAAACAGCCGTAACCACCAAAGAAACCACCGGAGAGAGAGGCCGGAACCCAAAGAAATAGCCGAAACAAAGCCGATTGGAAGAAAAGCCAAAGGAGGCCAACGACCCCTAGTCGAGACACCAGCTAAACAGACCCTTGTCGCCATTGATGAAGGCTGCTGCTGTATGCCAAACAACCAATCGCCGTTATAAGCGCCAATGGAATAAATTGGGTGGCCAGACTACGCCGCCTAATTGCCGAATAGAAGAACCCGTTAGAGAGAGGAACAACCGAGACCTCCAAAGAAACAGTTGGAACAAAGCCGGTTGGAAGAAAAGCCAAAGGCGGCCAATGACCCCTACTCGAGACACGGGCCAAACAGACCCTCATCGCCACTGATGAAGGCTACTATGTGTGACTATGCCAAACCACCAATTGCAGTCCTGCCGAATGTGAGAACGAGAACCAAGCCAAGCGCCGATGGAATAAATTGGGTGGCCAGATACGCCGCTTAATCGCCGAACAGCAAGAACCGGCCAGTAGCCGGTGAGAAGAAACAGGGCAGTTAGGATTCAAGAGAGAACTCTACCCGCCTCTCCTCTAATCTGATTGCCTCTCCCTTTTGTCTTTTTTGTCTATGATCAACACCACATTAATTTTATGTCACATACCATTGCAAAAAATGATGTGCCTTGTTAACAATAATTTGAATAATTTCACATATTAAGTTGATACAATCACATTTAATTTATACTATCATTATAAGTTTTTGAATCACTTTCTTAATTTATATATACAAAATTCCTTAATACTTGTAGTTGATGAAATTTCAACATTCAAACAAAAAGAAAAGAACAATATATTCTCTAATACAATATTAATTAAATTAAACAACATTACAAAAACTAAACAACAATTACAAGAAATGATTTTATGCATAATAAATAATATATCAATTCACCTACAATTTATGTAAACTTTACATGGTAATTGTTTATCAGAAGAATTGGTTTTTACCGGCGGGGAATGTTGTCTGCCAAATGAGTGTGATCTAGCAAGTGCACTAGGTCATGATCAGTAGTAAGTGGCAAATACAAGGCCGTATTCTATAGGGAGTAAGGAAAATACTTCAACTTAAATGTAAATTAGTGAGTTCAAGATCAATAGCAAATGAGTTGAGTTTAATGAAAAAGCTAAAAAGAAACATACAAGAAGGAAAGCAAAAATGATCACTATGAATGATTACTACCAAGCATAACCAATAAGCACGCGGTTACATGAATGATCACTACTCCTTTATTTTAACATATTAGCGCCTAAGGATCTAGCTTTCTTGCATGCCTTATGTACTAGCCATAGTTTCCCTTTGTCTAGTCATTAAAGCCTACTTGTGCGATTTCTTTGTGCAAGTAAAACCTTAAGCATTAAGACTCATACAAGCATTCTTTTAAAGAAACTTCCTAGCATATATAATTAACCTTTCAGTTCCTCTTGTTACGCTCAATATAAGCTAAACCTTACTTAGTTTTAGTGTACAATTCACCTTTTAGTTCCTCTTGTTGCACTTTAACATAAATTAGGTCTTACTTATAAGAATTAAGTTCAACACAAAGCAATCCACAATAAATAATGCTAAAATAAAGGAGATAGAAAGATCATACCATGAAATCTGCTAGCTTTATTGGTTAGGCTTGCTAAGGACTTAGTTACTCATAAAAATGGACAGAAAAACCAAAGGAATTCTCCAGAAAATAAACATAATGATATATATAAAATAAGTAGTATTTTTACAGAGAAAAGTAGTCAATGGAACGATTCCCTCCCAAAGATTGATGTCCGAAAAGTAAGAATCCACCAAGTATATAGTGCAAGTTGGAAAGATCAAGATAGCCAACTTGCAACCCAAAAATAATCCAAAAAAAAATATATATACCAACCAATCAAAACAAAGCTTCTAGAAGGCAAGAGTTCAGTTTAATTAAGTAAATTGCAGCTTGAGGGTTTAGGGTTGCGTGTTTCATTGCTCCACCGCCCAAAGATGCCCTTCACCGTCATCAACTTGCCTATTCACTGACCCAAGCAAAAGACCTTCTAGAAGGGTGATATTTCGGTCATTTTTCCTCCACTTGATAGATTTGAGAGTCTTTATCTTCATATGATCCAGTCTTCTGCTCGCTTTATTCAGCTTTCTGCTCACTCTGCTCGCTTTTCTGCTCACTCTACCTAATATCTAGCTCTTTGGTAGTGATCATTGCTACATCTACTAGTGATCTGAAACTTTATCAAAAACAACAATAATTCATACAAATCTACCACAAATATGATGATTTCAAGCCCAATTGACTAGTGTTTACATGGTACAAATTCTACTTATCAAACTCCTCCACACTTAGACAATTGCTTGTCCTCAAGCAAAAATGCAAGAACATATAGAGAGAAATAAGACAAGTTAAAAGAGAAGAAAAAAGAACAGAACAAAAACACAGGTGGCAATTAACAATCAATTCAACCTAAGGAAATTCAGTAGTCCATTCAAAATACAAAGTTTAAGGTTAATGATGAATACCCCCACTGTTAGCATGTAACTTAATCTCAAAAACAGGTTAAGACACCGATTTAAACCTAATTCATCAATAAATAATTTCAAAATCAACTTTCCTTACCAAAGGTGTCACTTAGTTCACTCTAAGTGGTTAAGATTGAGTTTTGAAAAATCACTCATCAGCTACACTTAGCAAATATTGAGACCATAGGCTTGATTTTCGGTCTCATCTCCACTACTATAGAAATATTTATCAAAATATAATCAAAAGGTCTTTTGATGGGTTATAATGTAGGCTCAAGGTTGGGGGTGTATTAAAAAGGCTTTTTGTGTGTGAAGTGATTTTACCAAGTAAGTATGAATGATTATACAACAAGAATGCATGCTAACTTGTGTTTGGAATTGATTTTCAGGTCCCAAAGGAATTAATGAAGGAGTGGAGCAATCAACGTAGCAAGTAAGGTCAATCATTCTAGCATAGAAGATTGAGCAAATGAGCAAGCATTCAAATGAGAGAATTAAGATAGTTTAGCTTGCTTTTGATCTGACTTCTTTTTATTTATATTTTTTTCTTTTTCTTTTTCTGTAATTTCTTTTTTTCTATTTTCTTTTCTCAATTTTATTTCTTTTGTAATAATGAAGCACAAGGCTAGAGAAGAAAGCTCACCGAAGTTTTTGCTTTGAGACTAATTTGGAAAGCAAGTTAACAACCAGTAGTAGTTTGAGTTTGCTGTTTTGAAAAATTCTTGGTAACATCAAGGGTGAAATACAAAGGTAAAGTTAGAAAGAAAAAGGTTGAGGGGTTTAGATTGTTGTGTGTATAAAAGTGAAGGTTAAGGCTCAAAGGGACTTTCTAGGGGATATTATGTAAGGGTGGCTTTTTGGATAAAAAGGGTGTAATCCTAGTGCCTTAATCATCTCACGTAGTGATCAATAATGTGGTCTCAATAAGTACTATATTCAAATTCTCTCAAATCAAGTTCTAGCCTTAAGTTTCTATGTAAGCCCTCTCAATAAAGAAATTTGAAACATTTTACTTTAAGAGAGAAAATGATTTCAGATGATTAAGTAGAGAGTGATTTTGAAAATTAAGCACTTTGTGTATCAAGAACAGATTAGACATTTGAAAATAGATACAAACATTGATTTTGTGAATGATGAATCAAGAAATTTTTTGGCTCAAGTCCTTACTAAATAATGGGTTTTATTTAGTTGATTATTCTTATCTTATTTATTGAAAACAGTTTCAAATTGTGTCTAACTTGCTTAATCAATCATGTTAGCATGCTAATTGTAGTTTTACGATCATTAATCAAACCCTAAGTATTTTACCTAAACTACCAATTTCCAAATGATAGTTCCTCAAGCTTTTTTAATTGCCAAAAATAGGAAACACTTTTAAAAAAGTTAACAATCTTACACTTTTAAAAGAGAAGTGAAGCTATTTACAACAATAAGGTTGAAAATAGAAAAAAATAGTGCTCAAAATTAAACAAGTGTCTTAAGCAGGGGAGTAATCATAAGTGGCAATTTAAACCATAGTGAATATAGCAATTTTCAGCAATCCACAAGTGATCATTATGCAAAGTTATAAAGCAGTAAACATGCAAAGGTCAGTTTCTGACTTACTCCTCCCCCACACTTACTCAATGCTTTGTCCTCAAAGCATAAACCAATTAAAAAGCAAAGCAAAAGAGTAAGTGTAAGATAATACCTCAGTGATGGCATATAAAAATTTGAATCAGAGGGATAGAAGAAATTTACTCAAATCTCCATGTGGGGTTCTGGCTTACTACTTCCTCTTCCTGTTCCCTACTTTTTATTCGGTCCTTTTTGGATGTTGAAGCTGAAAGTACTGGCAGATTAAGCCTAGCAATAATTTCTTCACTTGGGGTATTCCTGACCAATTCAGGAACAGAGCTCAACCCTTTAGTCTTCAAACTCATCAATCTTCTTTCAACCTCATCCTTCCAGTCATGGTAAGCATTTGTCTTTTCAACCAACTCATCAATGATAGGTAAGAGGGTTTGCATAGACATTCCAGCACACCTATCTAAAAATGCTACCTTCTCATCATCAGCTAACTTCTTCCCAATACTCACCACTGAAGTGATTTTCCTCTTTTTAGAGGCAAGAACATGGGTCTCTTCTTTCACCACCTTTCTTTTCAGTTTCTTGGCTTCTAAAGCATCCATCTCATGGCACAACATCCGCTTCTTGTTCTACAGCCTACAAATCCTAAATTTGTTCATGTTGTTGAACTCTATTGGCTCGGGGTACCTAACTTTTGTTAATCCATGAGCAGAGAAGGATGTAAGCATGTTCTTGGCAATTTTAATGATATAAGACCCCACCAAAATATGCATGTTGCCCTTGGTTGGAAGTCCAAGGATGTAATAAAAAGATAGATGAATGGTCACTTGGTGTTGCCTTCCCTACTTGGTTCAGTTGGTCCTGCAAAACAAAAGGATAGAAACATTAAAAGGGAAATATACTAAGAAAAACAAACTAATATTTACAAAGTTTAACAAATTGAGCTTATGCTCAATGGTTGCTCCAATTGGTGTTTGGAGCGGACACCAATAGTGATTACTATTAAGGTGGGTGTAATTGCGGTATTTCCATAGCAAAGCTTCCTCCAGACAATTAAGGTTTCAATCTTTGCCCATTAACTTTAGATATCTCCCCTGCCTAATTTATGATCTCCACAGCACCATGGGGATAGACTTTATGCACAAAAATCGGCTAGTCCATCTTGATTTTAGCTTCCCCGGGGAATAACTTTGATCTTGAGTTAAACAAAAGTACTTGCTGCCTGGGTTGAAATTCCTTGTTTTGAATCCTTTAATCATGCCATATCTTGGTCTTTTCTTTGTAGTTCATGGCATTCTCAAAGCTAAACAATCTGAATTCTTCCAATTCATTGAGTTGCAACCTCCTTTGCTCTCCAACTGCATTCTTGCAAAAATTTAATATAGTTAGTGCCCACTATGCTTTAAACTCCAATTCAATAGGTAGGTGGCAAGCTTTTCCATAGAGTAACCTAAATGGGGACATTCCTATGGGGTTCTTATATGTAGTTCAATAACCCCATAATGCATTATCAAGCTTGTTTGTCCAATCCTTTCTAGCATTGTTAACAGTTTTTTCTAGGATTCTTTTGATCTCCCTATTAGAAATTTCAACTTGTCCACTTGTTTGTGGGTGATAAGGTGTTGTTAAGTAACCTTTCAAAGTTATTGCAAAAATGAGTTCCTTGGTCACTAATGATTGCCCTAGGTACATCAAAATGAGTAAACAACTTTTTCAAGAAATTGACCACTAACCTAGCATCATTTGTTGGATTAGCAATTGCTTCTACCCATTTACTTACATAATCAACAACAAGAAGAATGTATTTGTTACCATATGAGTTTGGAAATGGGCCCATGAAATCAATGCCCAAAATATAATAAATTTTACACACAACAATGTTGTTCAAGGGCATAGCATTCTTGGCTGAGATATTACCTATCCTTTGGCACTCATTACACTCAACAACAAACCTTTGGTAATCTTTAAAGATTGTTGGATAATAAAAGCCACATTCAAGCACTTTTACTGTAATTCTGCTTGCTACAAAGTGTCCACCTGCTTCCTTACTATGACGCATGGTTATGATTGTTGGAACTTCTTCCTCAGGATCACACCTTCTTATGATTTGATCTGCACATAGCTTAAAAAGAAATGGTTCTTCCCAAAAAGAGTGTTTTAAGTCAGCAAAGAACTTTTTCTTTTGAGCATAAGGTAAAAGAGATTTAATTCCATAAGCAAGAAAGTTAGCAATATCAGCAAACTAAGGGAGTGATCTCACCGCGAGTAAACGCTCATCAGGGAAAGATTCAGTAATTTTTACTTGCTCCAAATGATTGCCTTTAGGAATTCTTGACAAGTGATCACCTGCAACATTCTTTGAGTCCTTCTTGTCTTGGATCTCTAAATCAAATTCTTATAGGAGGAGTAACCATCTGATTAGACTTGGTTTGGCATCTTTCTTTGTTAGCAAGTATTTTAAGGCTGCAAGATTAGTGAAAATAGTGACCTTGGACAAGACCAAGTAGGATCTAAACTTGTCAAAAGCATATACTACATCAAGCAACTCCTTTTCGGTAACAGTGTAGTTTTGTTGAGTTTCAGTCAAGGTTTTTCTTATATAGTATATGGGCCTGAAATGCTTGTCTATCTTTTGGTCTAAAATAGCTCTAATACAAGCATTGCTTGCATCACACATTAGCTCAAATGGTTCCTCCTAGTCAGGAGCGATCAAAATGGGTGCTTTGACTAATCTTGCTTTGAGTTCATTGAATGCCTTCAGACATGCTTCATCAAACTTGCACTCAATATCTTTATGGAGAAGTGCAGTCGAAGGTTGAACTATCTTGGAGAACTCTTTAATGAATCTTCTATAGAATCCAACATGTCCAAGAATGCTTCTGACTTCTTTGACTAATTTTGGGGCAGCAAGCTTCTCAATGATCTCCACCTTGGCTTGGTCTACCTCAATACCCTTCTCTAAAATTTTATGGCTAAGAACAATACCTTTACTAACCATATAGTGGCATTTCTCCTAATTCAAGACCAGGTTAGTCTCTTTGCATCTCATTAAAATAGCTTCAAGGTTTCTTAGACAAGAGTGAAAGGTTGCTCCATAGACAGAGAAATCATCCATAAAGATCTCAACTATTTTCTCCACCATGTCATAGAAGATAGCCATCATGCATCTTTGGAAAGTTGCTGGAGCATTACAAAGTCCAAATGGCATCCTCCTATAAGCAAAGACACCATAGGGGCAAGTGAAAGCTGTTTTCTCCTGATCTAAGGGATGAATCATAATTTGATTATACCCTGAATAACCATCAAGGAAACACTAGAACTTGTAGCCAGCCAATCTCTCCAACATTTGATCAATGAAAGGAAGTGGAAAGTGATCTTTTTTGGTTGGTTCATTTAGCTTGCAGTAATCAATGCAAACTCTCCATCCGGTCACTATTCTTGTTGGAATGAGTTCATTCGTTTCATTTTGTACCACTATCATGCCTCCCTTCTTTGGAACCTCCTAGATAGGACTTGTCTAAATACTGTCTAAAATGGGATAAATGATTCCTACATCAAGGATTTAGATCACCTCCTTCCTAACCACCTCTTTCATGTTGGGATTAAGTCTCCTCTATGGTTGCATAACTGGTTTATGGTTATCTTCCATTAGAATTCTGTGTACATAAATTGATGCACTAATCCCCTTTATATCAGCAATTGTCCATGCTAATGCTTCTTTGTTCTTCGTCAACATCTCAATTAATTGGGATTTTTGGTTAGGGGTAAGTTTGGAAGATATTATCACTGGTAATTTGTTGGGAGGATCAAGAAATGCATACTTCAAGTAAGGAGGTAATGGTTTTAGCTCAAGATCAGGGGGTTCTTCGAGTGATGTTTTAGGAGACAAGTTTGGTGCGTGATTTAAAGAGGTTCAACAAGCTATTTTATGTATGTGGGTTGTGGACAGTATGGTTGCTGCGGCTGTTTTAGTTGCTCCTATGCCAGGTTTGGTTGTTGCGGCAAAATTTCCTCAGGGGCTATCATTTTTGGTTGCTCTGGCAAAATTTCCTCGTCTTCCTCATGATTAAATTTTTCAAGTTCCAGCAAAATAAAAGGATTTAAGTGCAAATCTGTAGTATCAAGAAAATAACATTGATCATCAAGTGAAGAAGGTTGTTTCATTGTTTCATTCATTTTAAAGGTCACTTCTGTTGGATATCATGTATGACCTTAAGGCAATCAGGGCGATATATCTTAATTATGTAATAGTATGGAGATTTTGTTTAATCAATAAAGGCATTTAATCTTTTATTTATATCGATGTGTTTGTATATATATTAAAGCTGGTTAAAATATATTCATTGATGTATGTATGCAAAAGTCCTTAACATATCATAGCATGAAGTTAGAGAAATTATAGTTGGACTATATTTGGTGGAACCTGCTTCATGTGCAATTATGATTATGTCTAAACTATCCATAGTCATAGTTTCATCAAGAAAGGATATTGATGAAGCAAAAAGACTAGCATGTGGTCAACTTTCTTGGAAAGGGTCCAAGCAGTCAATCTCCTAAGGACTGAAGGTGGTGCCTTAAGTCTGACACATGGATATATCTGGGAGATATATTGGAGACCGCAGTAATATAAACACTTGGTAAATATATCAATGTGTTAGTGTTTATCTTCATATAATAAGCTTTGCGAATATCCTCACGCTTGAGATGCTAGTTACCTTGTGTGGTACTGTTGCTATACTTTGGTTCATTTCTATACACATTAATTTAGGGTGTCACGGGTGATTACGGGAATAGTGATGATAACACATTGGTAAGCTGAGTAGTTGAAAAGAATCCATCGCTCCAGGTATATTAAGGAGTTGTACCTGGCCGCTTGTTGAAGTGATGATTACCATAAACCTCTGATCAGAGTACGTGTTTGATAGAAATAATTTCTAGACAAACACACTAATAAAAGGTAATATACTTCGGGAACAAGTAAATAATTGGGATAGCTTGGAGCAACCTTGCTATTAGTTGGTTAACACTTTAACCGAACCCTATAAACCAGATGGTACTAATATCAAATAATGGAAGGAGTTCATCTCATTGGATAACTATTGCATTAACCGGGATTAAGTCATAAGTATAAATGACGTTCTGAGTAATGGGGGATGGTAGACCCTTGCTAGAGGCATACTACAGTCGTTTAATGTAATCAAATTCTATTCACAGTTTAGAACCTCGAGCCAATAGGTCTATTAGAACAAGGGTTAGTTAAGCCTTAATAGCTCAATACTTTGGGATCTTATAAGGTTACACACATTGGACCTTCATCGTACTAAGTAAAGAACTAATAGATTTATTCTATTACGAGAATATAATTTAAAAAATAATTGGATTATTATTTAATTGGTTGAAATTGATTGGATCAATTTTGGATAGACCAAGGAATTTATTTTGACCGGTAACTAATTAATTAGAGTTATAAATAAATTATGGAAGTGGTTAAAATTTATTTGATCAAATTTAGTTGGACCAAGAAATTTATTTTGATTGGTAACTAATTTATTAAGGTTGAAATTAAATATTTATTTGAAAGGATTAAAAGGGGAATTTTGCATTGGTGAGTTAAACCGAAAAGTATGAAATATTTTGTACAAAGTTTGGTGGCATGGAGTACACCGAAAGGTGAGCGAACACTGCTGGGCAGTGTTCGTGGCAAGCCATGTTCATGGGCTGCACAAAGGCAGCCCATGAAGGGCACCGCGAGCTGGGCTTTCGGCATGGGTCGCGAGGCCCAGCTCGCGAGCAAAGCAAGCCTGCAAGGGCTTGCCTTGCAGCTACCACATGTAGCATCCTATGCACGCTATATGGTAGGCGGGTAGAACCCGCAGATCCATATTGATCCGCGGGTCATACCCGCATGGGATACGCCAATGTGCACATCCCACATTGCTTTCTAGGGAGCAAAGTTTTGCTCCCCAAACCTATATATAGGCTTTCCCCTTACCTATTCAAATTGCACCACAGCTCAGAACATAAATTCTAAGTGAGATATTTTTATCTCGGGTCTTTGAGCAAGTTCTTTTTAAGGAGCTTGAATTTAATTAAGCACCTCGAGTATATATTTTCTGGTGAGGCTTCTGGATGGTCTAGCAACTACTCGAGGCTTCTTAGTTCTACCTCTTGGTGAGGTTTTGGTTGGTTGGATTCATGTGGATACTCATAGAGGCTATCCTACGCTTGGATGCTTGTGCAAGAAAGTTCTGCTAAAGCACGCTTCAACTGGTAAGTTCCTTTTCTTTCACTTTTAATTATTAAGTCTTTTTTAAGTGTTTTTAGACGTAATAATTATGCTTAGGTTGTTTTGCATGCTTTGTTTATTTTATGCTTAGGTTATAGCTTAGAGTTATAACATGCTTAGGTTATAGTAATAACATGCTTAGGTTATAACTTAGAGTTATAACATGCTTAGTATAAAATAAATGTGCTAGGATATAATTTAGAATTATGGTATGCCTAACCTTTTGCATGCTAACCTAGGTAGAGAATTATTTAGTTAAGGCTTTATTTAATTTATATGCAACTTATAGGAGTTCCTAGGGATAGGGACAAAATTTTGAATTTCTGCCACGCCTGTTATACATGTTCAATCTGACTGTCAGTTCCCAACAGTGGTATCAAAGCCTGCCTATTTAGTACATAATTAAGTTAGAAGCGAGCTAAATTTTATTTTTTATATGAAATGATTTATTGTTTATTTAATTGTTTTGAACTACATATATGAACTTGTGTTTTCATTTCAAGGTAAGAAAATTTTTGTAAATAATTTTGAATAAGCTTGCTCAACTTACTCAAATTGTACAACTTTCAATAATTTATAAATTATATGAGTTATAGATGCTTCCAATTTACATGAATTGAAAGAATGAAATTTATTAGTTTAATAGAATCCATTGGTCTTCGAGTTTGTGCCCAAATTTATTCTGGCTAAGGATTGGACTTGGTGTCTACTTACTTCAAGGGCACCTCTCCTACATGGGAACCTATATCAGTGTAGCTTGAATTGACCAACCGGGGGATTAAATATGGACTAATTTATTTCAGGTATATAAGATGATGCTTATATATGTTTCTATAACAAAGTAAAAATTAAACTTATTGAATAAAAGCTTAAACGAAATGCAATATAAATATAACAAATAAAAGTGTTAATTATTTTGCATATAATCTAGGTTGATGGAATAATTATAATAAAGAGCTTGAATCCACCTAAGGTTGGACCTTATAAATTAATTCTAAAATTCCCTGAATTAAAATGAGTTATTATAAATATGTCAGTCTAATAAAATCCTAGATTGGGTGAGACGTTTAACACCAATAAAATCCAAAAGTAGATATATTAAGGCAAGTTATAGTCTTCCTTACTCAAATTTATAATACGGTCTCTTTGGGCTATCAAAGTGCTACACAAAGCATTCCTTCTAGTCCACATTGATTGGTTGTAAAGTTTGGGATATGGTTTGCCTTAACGGAACTGGGGTAGTCCACCATAAAATTGGGGGCTAGGCCCAGATCCGAGACATATTCAAGGAGATGCTAATATAAGAGCACACGTCCCTTAGGATTGGGGAACTTGAATGTATTAGCAATTGCATGCGATGCAAATAGAATGGGATTCCAACTATAACTTACTAATATGACTTGACTCATGAAATTAGGGGTTGTAATAGATTAGTTATAGATGCTACGTTCTAGGAAATTTAGCTAGGCTAAAATTCCCGAATTCAATAGAATGAGCTATTGTAAATTTCAAAGAGAATAATAGGACAAATGTGTTTAATTAAAAGACCTTATATTAAATGCATGTACTAAAACTAATATCTGAACAATAATTCTTTTCTTACATCTTGGTTGAAATCTTTATTTCAATACAAACATTCACATTGATAACTAATTTTGATTGGCTCTAGCTTCAAAGGGTTTGTTTAGAAATGTGAGGATAGTCCTCAAAGCCTTGGGCTTTATGTGTGTATTGTATAAGCCCGATTCTAAACAACATGATGCAAGCAAGTCTGCTTGAAACAGATATGCATGAAATACATGAAGGAAACTAGGATATAACACCTTAGAGGTTGTTAACATCCTTGTTACCTTATGTAAGTAGCTGGCAGGAGACAAGGTTAAACATCAAGTCAGATGTTAGGATCCATGTTACCTTAGCTATAAAGGAATCATATTAGGATCCATGTTACCTTAGCTATAAAGGAATCATAAAATCATGGACTTGAAAGTCTATGCCTTTACATCTTAGAGAAAGGATTTCCATGGTGGAAAATTTGAACCAAAATATTTTGATAGAAATTAGTGGGACCAATTAGTCAGAAATTTAAATGGTTCATATCTCAAAGAAGTAAAGGGACACACATGGTGTTTAGTTTTGAAGCAGGATAGAGCTGAGTGAAGAGAAAAGTAAAAGGAATACTAAGATTTTAGTTTGGGAGACAAAATGATTGTTTTCAATATAAAATATTGGAAACAAGATCTTCATTTCAATATGGAATATTGGAAATAAGATCAAAATGGCTAAAGTATCATAGTATGAGAAGAGGAGGCTTAGAGCTTCCACTTCAAGATGTTTAATATTGAGAATTTCTACATCTCAAAGAAATTCTAAATTGGTATAGAATACCTAATTAGAATCGTATATCCATATGATAGTATAGATATGGTTGAGAAGTAGAGTTTTGGCAAAAAAGACAGTTGTACCTATAGAAAATCATTAGAGCTTGGTGGCTGCTATTGATGTAGGAACTTGGAATTTCCATTTTCGTAAAATTTGTAAAAGGATGAACTTCAATTGTTATTATAAAATATTGTTTCTTGCTTCACAACAGATGAAATTTTATTCCAATTTGATAAAATGTGTTATCAAAGCTATGAATGATAATTTTATTGTAATATGACAATTGATATTTCAAAATTACAAAACATATTTCTCAAATATAAACATTGCTAAGAGAGAAATTCAGATAATGAGAAATCTTTCTACTTATGGCATTGTCGTTTAGGCTATATAAATAAAGATCGCTTAACCAAGCTGCATAAGCATGGTGACTTGGGTCCAATAGACTTGGAGTCTTATGGTGATTGTGAACCTTGTTCAAGAGGAAAAGTGACAAAGTTACCCTTTTAAACAAAAGGGTGAATGAGCCACTGGTACATTGGAAATTATACACACTGTGTGGTCCAATGAGTGTCTAGGCACTAGGAGGATACTCCTACTTCATAACCTTTATAGATGATTATTCACAGTACGATTATTTGTACTAAATGAAGCACAAGTTTGAAAGTTTTGAAAAGTTCAAACTATTCAGAATCAAAGTAGAGAAACAGCTTGTGAAAAGTGTTAAAGCACTTTGATAGGATCGAGGTGGAGAATACTTAAGTCAGAAGTTTCAGGATTATCTAAAGGAAAATGGGATAGTTCCCTGGTGGACCCCTCCTTATACGCCCTAGCACAAAGGAGTGTTAGAAGGAGGAATCAGACTTTATTAGATATGGTTTGGTCCATGATGAGCTATGCAGATCTCAGTAAATCCTTTTGGGGATATGCACTAGAGAGCGCGGTTTATGTTTTTAATAGAGTGCCCTCTAAATTAGTTGATTTTACACCTTATGAAAGATGGTGTAATTAGAAGCCATTTCTAAGTCACTTAAGAGTATGGGGCTGTCCTGCTATGGTAAAGAGGATAGCGTTAGATAAGCTAAATGCCAAGGCTGACAAATGTCTATTCACTGGATATCCAAAGGAAATAATTGGATATCTGTTTTATGAACCCGTAAAAATGGTATTTGTGACTCGGAATGCTCACTTTTTTGAAAAGGAACACTTACTTGCAAAAGTCATTGGGAGCAATAACATAAGTTCAAGAGGAGGAAACACAATTAACTAATTGACCCCATTCTAGATGCATAAGAAAGTATGATCTAAGAATAACTTGTCAAAACACAATCATTGCAAAGATCGAGTCATGTTCATAAAGGTCCCTATAGATATGGTTTTATCATTACGGATGATAAAGAACTACATCTCATGGAGGATGATGAACCAAGGACATATGATTAGGCAATGAAAAGCTCAGATTCTAATAAATGGTTAAAAGCCATGAAATTAAAAATGGATTCCATATACGAGAACCAAGTTTGGATTTGGTTGATGCACCGTACGAGGTTAGACTGATTGGGTGCAAGTGGGTCTTCACGAAGAAGACAAACATGGATGGTAATGTAATTACCTATAAAGTAAGGTTGGTTGCAAAAGGTTATAGTCAACGGGAAGGTATTGACTATGATGAAACTTTCTCACCAGTAGCCATGCTTAAATCCATAAAGATACTCCTCATCATTGCTGCTCATTACGATTATGAGATCTGGCAGATTGATATTAAAATAGCATCCCTGAATGGGGATTTTGACCGGGATGTGTATATGACACAACCTGAGGGTTTTACATCTCAGAATGGCTCAAAGGTATACAAGCTAAAAAGATCCATTTATGGACTTAAGCAGGCATCCAGGAGTCGGAATATAAGGTTTGATCAGACAATCTGTGAACTGGATTTTTGTCCAAATGCTAATGAGCCTTGTGTTTATAGGAAGGTTAGTGGGAGTGCAGTCATTTTCTAAGTATTGTATATCGATGACATTCTACTAATATGAAATGATATTTCTCTTCTTCAAAATGTTAAAGTATAGTTGTCAAGAAAGTTCTCCATGAAAGACCTTGCTAAATCAGCATTTATACTAGGTATAAAGACCTATGGAGATAGATCCAAGAGCCTGCTAGGTCTTTCTCAAAGTACATATATATACAAGGTATTGAATAGGTTCAACCTTGAGTATTCTAAGAAAGGCTATCTCCCGATGACAAAGGGGATTAACCTATCTAAGGCTGAGTGTCCGAAGATATCTCAGGAGAGAACGCGTATGAAGGATATACCCTATGCATCCACGATAGGATCCGTCATGTATATTATAATATGTACTAGGCCATATGTATCTCAAGCTTTAAGCTTTACTAGCAGATATCAGTCAGATCTAAGTGAAAAGCACTGGATGGCCATCAAGGCAATTCTGAAGTACTTGAGAAGGACTAAGGATGAGTTCTTGATTTATGGAGAAGGTGACCTCACAATCAGAGGTTACACTGATGCAAGTTTTCAATATGACAAGGATGAGTTTAAGTCTTAGTCAGGTTTTGTGTACGTGTAAAATGGAGGGGTGGTATAGTGGATGAGTTCCAAGGAAGAAACTATTACTGATTCAACAACGAAATCTGAATACATTGCCGCATGCAAAGCAGCAAAAGAAGCTGTCTGGTTAAAGGGATTTATTGGTGATCTCAGTGTGGTGCCTAAGTCTGTTGATCCAATTACTTTCTATTATGATAACAATGGTGCTATAGCTCATGCAAAGGAACCACAGTCTCATCAGAAAAATAGACATGTATCTAGAAAGTATCATATAATCAGGGAGATTGTTGATGCTAAGATAGTAAGACTAGAATATGTACCCACTGATCAGAACCTCGCGGATGGTCTAACAAAGCCATTGACTCAAGTCAAATACAACCAACATGTTAAAGCATATGGATTAAGACATATGGCTAATTGGCCTTAGTACAAGTGGGAGTTTGTTGGATATGATGTATACCCTTAAGGCAATTTATCTTAATTATGTAGTAGTACGAATATTTTGTTTAATCAATAAATGCATCTAATCTTTTATTTATATCAATGTGTTTGTATATATATTATAGCTGGTTAAAATATATTCATTGATGTATGTATGCAAAAGTCCTTGACGTATCATAGCATGAAGTCAGAGAAATTATAGTTGGACTATATTTGGTGGAACCTGCTTCATGTGCAATTATGACTATATCTAAACTATCCCTAGTCATAGTTTCATCAAGAAAGGATATTGATGAAGCGAAAAGACTAGCATGTGGTCAACTTTCTTGGAAAGGGTCCAAGTAGTCAATCTCCTAAGGACTGAAGGTGGTGCCTTAAATCTGACACATGGATATATCTGGGAGATATATTGGAGACCGCAGTAAGATAAACACTTGGTAAATATATAATTTGTTAGTATTTATCTTCATACAATAAGCTTTGCGAATATCCTCATACTTGAGATGCTAGTTACCTTGTGTAGTACTGTTGCTATACTTTAGGTCATTTCTATACACTCATTAATTTATGGTGTCACAGGTGATTACGGGTATAGTGATGACAGCACGTTGTAAGTTGAGTAGTCGAAAAAAATCCATCGCTTCGGATATATTAAGGAGTTGTACCTGGCCACTTGTTGAAGTGATGATTGCCATAACCCTCTGATCAGAGTATGTGTTTGATAGAAATAGTTTCTAGTCAAACACACTATGGTAAAAGGAAATATACTTCGGGAACAAGTAATAACTAGGATAGCTTGGAGCAACCTTGCTATTAGTGGGTTAACACTTTAACCGAACCCTATAAACCAGATGTTACTAATATTAAAGAATGGAAGGAGTTCATTGCATTGGATAACTAGTGCATTACCTGGGATTAAGTTATAAGCATAAATGACGTTTTGAGTAATGGCGGATGGTAGACCCTTGCTAGAGGCGTACTACAATCGTTTAAGGTAGTCGAGTTCTATTCACGGTCTAGAACCTCGAGCCAATGGTTCCATTAGAACAAGGATTTGTTAAGCCTTAACAACTCAATACTTCGAGATCCTATAAGGTCACACACATTGGACCTTCATCGGACTAAGTAAAGAACTAGTAGATTTATTCCATGACGAGAATATAATTTAAATAATAATTGGATTATTATTTAATTGGTTGAAATTGATTGGATCAATTTTGGATAGACCAAGAAATTGATTTTGACCGATAACTAATTAATTAGAGTCATAAATAAATTATGGAAGTGGTTAAAATTGATTAGATCAATTTTGGTTGGACCAAGAAATTTATTTTGATTGGTAACTAATTTATGAAGGTCAAAAATAAATATTTATTTGAAAGGATTAAAAGGGGAATTTTGCATTGGTTAGTTAAACCAAAAAGTTTGAAATATTTTGTACAAAGTTTGGTTGAACGGAGTGCACCGAAAGGTGCATGAACACTGCTGGGCAGTGTTCGCTATAGCCCATGTTCATGGGTTGCACAAAGGCAGCCCATGAAGGGCACCATGAGCTGGGCTCACGGCATGGGCTGCGAGGCCCAGCTCGCATGCAAGGCAAGCCCGCAAGGGCTTGCCTTGCAGCTGCCACATGCACCGTCCTATGCATGCTACATGGCAGGCGGGTAGAACCCGCAGATCCATGTTGATCCGCGGGTCATATGTGTGGGATATGCCAATGTGCACATCCCAAATTGCTTTTTGAGGAGCAAAATTTTACTCCCCAGGCCTATATATGGGCTTTCCCCTTACCTATTCAAATTGCACCATAGCTCAGAACATAAATCCTAAGCGAGATATTTTTCTCTCAGGTCTTTGAGCAATTTTTTTGAGGAGATTGAATTTATTCAAGCACCTCAAGTATATATGTTCGGGTGAGGCTTCTGGAGTGGTCTAGCAACTACTTGAGGCTTCTTAGTTCTACCTCTTGGTGAGGTTTTGGGTGGTGGGATTCGTGTGGATACTCATAGAGGCTATCCTACGCTTGTAGGCTTGTACAAGGAAGTTCTGCTAAAGCACGCTTCAACTGTTAAGTTCCTTTTCTTTCTCTTTTAATTATTAGGTCTTTTTGTTTAAGCATTTTTAGACTTAATAATTATGCTTAGGTTGTTTTGCATGCTTAGTTTATTTTATGCTTAGGTTATAGCTTAAAGCTATAACATGCTTAGGTTATAGCTTAGAGTTATAACATGCTTAGGTTATAGCTTTGAGTTATAACATGGTTAGTATAAAATAAATGTGCTAGGATATAATTTAGAATTATGGTATGCCTAGCCCTTTTGCATGCTAAACTAGGTAGAGAATTCTTTAGTTAAGGATTTAATTAATTTATGTGCAACTTACAGGAGTTCCTCAGGACAAAAACAAAATTTTCAATTTCTGCCATGCCTGTTATGCATGTTCAATCTGACAATCAGTTCCCAATAACTTCTTCATCCTAAATTTTCAAAATCAGTTTGCCATTGATCACATCAATCCAAGTGCTGCTAGTAGAAAGGAATGGTCTACCTAGAATGATAGGAACATGAAAATCTTCATCCATATCCATGATAATGAAGTCAACAGGTAAAATAAGTTTTCCAACCTTAACTAAAACATCTTCTACAATGCCTCTAGGATACCTAACAATCCTATCAGCAAGTTGTATAGACACTTTAGTTGGTTGTGGTTCTCCTAAGCCTAGTTGCTTGTAAATATAATATGGCATCAGATTTATGCTTGCTCCCAAATCACAAAGTGCATTATCAATATTTAAGTTACCAATAGAGCAAGGAATAGAGAAACTCCCTGGATCTTTTAGTTTCTTAGGCAAGGGTTGCCTATTTTGGAGAATGGAGGAGCAATCTCTATTTGATTGAACCACGACCACATTTTCTAATTTCTTTTTGTTTGCCAGCAAGTCCTTCAAGACTTTCACATACATGGGCATCTGTGCAAGTGCTTCTGTAAAAAGAATGTTATTGTGAAGTTTCTTAAAGACTTCTAAAAATTTATCAAATTGCTTAGCCATTTTATGTTGTTTGGCTCTTTAAGGATATGGAATCCTTGGTTGGTAAGATGGAATTGGTTGCTTTTAAGGCATGGAATCCTTGGTGGTGATCACTGGTAGTTCCTCAGTGGTGATCACAGGCTCAGTCTCTTTTGGTTGCTCTGAGACAGGGTTTGGTTGTGTTTGCTACTGGTTGGAGGCAGGTTGTGTTTGCTCTTCAACTTCAGTTTGGTCACTACCTTCAACTTGATCTTTAATGGGTTGCACCATTTCTTTCTTATTACGTGCAAGTTTATTAACAACAACCACAAGGTTAGTAACTTCACAATTCTTACCACTTCTTAAGGTGACAGCTTTGCATTCCTCTCTTAGATTAGGCTCAGTGTTGCTTGGCACTACTCCTTTATTTTTGGGAGTGAAAATGGTGGTAAGTTGCCGGAATTGTGTTTCCAAATTCTTCATAGAAGCATGTGTTTCCTTAATGAACTGCATCATCATGTCCTTCATCTCCTCAATCTCAGATTTCTTTAACTATTGAGATGGGTTTGGTTGCTACACTGCTTGGTTTGGTTGCTGCTATGGAAAATTGTTTTGTGGTTGCTGGTAAGGAACTTTCTTGTTTTAGTTACTCCATGAAAAGTTGGGATGGATGCGCTAGCCAGGATTGTATGTGTTTGCAAATGGATTGTTCCTAGGGTTGTTCCCAATGTATTTACATTGCTCTGGGTCAAGAGGAGTATCGCAATCAATATTTTTATGGTTGCCACCATAAAAATCACAAACAACTTGTGCATTAGTGATTGCTGAAACATTTTGCTTGGCAAGTTGCTTCAAGATCAGGTCCATCTTCTCAGGGAGCTTTATAACATATTCTAATTCCTTCCCTTTATTTCTTTCTTCCCGAACTAAGTGCTATTTATAGCATGTGTTAACTAACCTTTCGATGAGCTTATAAAGCTCTTTGGGGCAAGCTCTTCAGGATCACCATTTGCTACAGATTAATTTTTGGATCTTGTATTGATCATGCAATCCATTGTAGAAATTTTGCATTTGCATCTAGAGTGGAATTTGATGATTTGGCACTCTTCTTAGTAGCTCCTTATATCTTTCCCATGCCTTCGACAAAGACTCATCTAGTTGCTGCGAGAAACGAGTCACCTCATTTCTAAGTTTGATTGCTTGCTTAGGTGGGAAGTACTTAGTAAGAAATGCTTATGCCAATTAATCCCATGTTCTTATGTATCGATGCTGAAGATTTTTCAGCCAATTTTTAGCCTTGTCCCTTAAAGAGAAAGGGAAAAGCTTGAGTCTTATCACATTGTCCGAGATTGCTCTGTTTGTGCGAAAGGTGTCATACATAGTCACAAACTCTTGGATGTGAGAATTTAGATCTTCTCCGTGCAGGCCTCCAAATTGAACAGCTTCCTAGAGCACGTGGATTATAAAGGCTTTGATCCCAAAGAGGTTGTTCCCTTCATTGGGTATCACAATGCAGGAAGAGTGTCCCTTACTTGATGATCTACTGTACTCCTAGAGTGTTTTCCTTGGTGGGGGCATGTTAACCTCGCCTTCTCCTTCTTGGGATCCATTACCATTTGGTGGATTGGTTGCATTAGCCATCCTTTGTTGCCTACATCTTCTTCTAGCTGCTCCATTTAATGTACGATAGGTCCTTTCAATTTCTAGATCTACTGGGATTAGGGGGTGACCAGCTCTATGCATGCAATAATGGTTGCTACTAATACAAGATTTCCTTCACAAATGGCAACAAATGGACTAAACGCACCAATTTACAAGAAAAATTTAAATACTTCACACATTGCTCCCCGGTAGCGGCGCCAAAAACTTATTGTCTGCTAGTGTGATCTAGCAAGTGCACTAGGTCATGATCAGTAGTAAGTGGCAAATACAAGGTCGTATTCCACAAGGAGCAAGGGAAATACTTTAACTTAAATGTAAATCAGTGAGTTCAAGATCAATAGCAAATGATTTGACTTTAATGAAAAAGCTAAAAAGAAAAATACAAGCGGGAAAGCAAAAACAATCACTACGAATGATTACCACTAACAAATTTATAACGAGGCAAGAATAACCAGTAAGCATGCAGTTACATGAATGATCACCACTCCTTTACTTTAACATAGTAGCACCTAAGGATCTAGGTTTCTTGCATGTCTTATGTACTAGCCGTAGTTTCCCTTTGTCTAGTCTTTAAAGCTTATGTGATTTCTTTCTGTAAGTAAAACCTTACGCATTAAGACTTATAAAAGCATTCTTTTAAAGAAACTTCCTAGCATATCTAATTCACCTTTCAGTTCCTCTTAGACGTGAGTTTTGTGTTTTAGTTAGTGTTACAACTCACCTTTCAGTTCCTCTTGTTACACTCAATATAAGTTAAACCTTACTTAGTTTTACTGTGCAATTCACCTTTCAGTTCCTCTTGTTGTACTTTAACATAAATTAGGTCTTACTTATAAGAATTAAGTTCAACAAAAAGCAATCCACAATAAATAATGCTAAAATAAAGGAGATAGAAAGATCATACCTTGAAATCTGCTAGCTTTACTGGTTAGGCTTGCTAAGGACTTAGTTACTCATAAAAATGGAGAGAAAAACCAAAGGAATTCTCTAGAAAATAAACATAATGATATATATAATATAAGTAGTATTTTTACAGAGAAAAATAGCCAATGGAATGGTTCTCTTCCAAAGATTGATGTCCAAAAAGTAAGAATCCTCCAATTATATAGTGCAAGTTGGAAAGATCTAGATAGCCAACTTGCATCCCAAAAATAATCCAAAAAAAATATAAACCAACCAATCAAAACAAAGCTTCCAGAAGGTAAGAGTTCAGTTTAATTAAGTAAATTGCAGCTTGAGGGTTTAGGGTTACCTATGTCATTGCTCCATCTCCCAAAGATGCTCTCCACAGTCATCAACTTGACTATTCACTGACTCAAGCAAAAGACCTTCTAGAAGGGTGATATTTCAGTCATTTTTCCTCTACTTGCTGGATTTGAGAGTCTTTGTCTTCATATGATCCAGTCTACGGCTCACTCTGTTCAGCTTTCTGCTCACTCTGCCCAGCTTTCTGCTCACTCTGCCCGCTTTTCTGCTCACTCTGCCCAGTTTCTAGCTCTTTGGTAGTGATCATTGCTGCATCTAGCAGTGACCTGAAATTTTATCAAAAACAACAATAATTCATACAAATCTACCACAAATATGATGATTTCAAGGCCAATTGACTAGTATTTACATGGTACAAATTCTACTTATCAAGGAATGATTTAACCTGTTCATCCTTCATTGGCGGAGACTTCGGTTGTTTAGTTTTACTGGTTGCAACCTGGTTAGGATTATCTCTATAATCGAGTCGACAAAAAGATGTGCATTTTCGGTAGCACTCATTCGTAGAAGTTGTACATTTCTTATAGCAATTATCCAAACAAGCCTTGTCTTTTGGCCGTTTTTCCATGGCCAACTATACGCTGCTTCTCCAGTATTTATCAATGCAAATATCAAAATACAAATTGCTATTGTAATTTTGTCAAACTCCATTAATTTTGATTGATTACCACTATTTTGTATTGCAATGGAGAAGACGATTTTATTTGACTTAGAATGGAAAAAACCTTATTCTCTAATGAAATGGAGAAGAAGATTCTAATTATTTATAGTTAACGAAATTTAAGCTTCTCGGTTGTTTAAATTATTTTTAGAATGATTGCTAGCTCATAAATGAAAATTTACTTAATTATTGTTATATATGTCTATATAATATTACAACAAGTTTAGTTAATCTTTGCTGTTGATAATTAAGTGAAAGTCATTGAATTTTTCCATATATACATTTATATTTAAAGACAAAATTAGATTGTGGTACATAAGTAACGCCGCTAACTAATCCAATAACAAAAAAATTTCAGTCCTTCTAAGAACTTTTCAATATGGTTTTGTACTAGTTTCTAATTTTTTTTTCCCATCTGGTTCAACCGGAGCTTTACTCCGACTACATTTAGATCCGACCTAGGTCGCGCACCTGGTTGTGGCGGGTGAGTCTCAAATAAGGGTTTTCTGCATTCACTAGAACTCGAACTCAAGACCTTGCTTAAGTGATACAAAACCGCTTACCACTTGGACCAACCCTTAGTGGTTTTGTATTAAATTCTTACACTGTAAACTTGTAAATTAAACTCTTTGTTATGTCATGTCACATTCCATAATTTACAATGTTTTGTGTATGCTCAAAAATCATTTCTTATATAATCAACATGAAAAATTTAATGTTCATTTTGTTTGTCTTTCCAAACGAATGATTGTTTTTCATTCCATTCATACAAAATTTTTGAGTGTGTTACAATCTATTGTTGGTATGAGTTTTAGCATGTAAGGGCATTGACGAAAATCTGAATATTTTTCGCTTTAGTAAACGGCCGAATGCTCTCTAATATCCCCCAACTTGCGCACTTTTGCCTTAGACATACCTAAACTTTAAAGTGGACTCCGAGGTACCTGAACTTGTCAAAAGTGGACCTCAGCGCTACCTATTTTCACTCACCCAGTCGCAGCCTGGAAAGTGCATTACAATCGCTGCCAAATTTCTAAAAAACCCTTGACAAAACTTTTTTTAAGTCCCTGTAACTTTAATTCAACCAAAAAAACTAAAAAATTGGAAATATCCAGAAAATAAAGAATTTCATAGGAAAATAAACATCAAAAAATTTGAAAAAATTATGAGAAATCCGAAAAATGAAGAAAATAAATTTGGTGCAAGAATTTTTCAGAAAATATTTCCGGAAGGACCACAAAATGTAAAAATACGTTTCGGGGCCCGATTTCGTAAAAAATCGAAAAATTCCAAAAAATTATGAAATATTTGGAAAATAAAGAAAATAAATTAGGTGCAAGAATTTTCCAAAAACTGTTTCCGGAAGGGCACAAAAATGTGAAAATACGTTTCGGAGCCGGTTTCCTAAAAAATCAAAAAATCCCAAAAAATTATAAAATTTCCGGAAAATATAGAAAATAAATTTAGCGCAATACTTTTTCAGAAAATGTTTTCGAAAGGGCCCAAAAATGTGAAAATATTTTTTGGGGCCCGGTTTTGTAAAAAATCGAAAAGCCCAAAAAATTATGAAATATCCGAAAAATAAAGAAAATAAATTTGGTGCAAGAATTTTTTAGAAATTGTTTTCAAAAGGCCCAAAAATGTGAAAATACGTTTCAGGGCCCGGTTTTGCAAGTAATCAAAAAGTCCCAAAAAATTATGAAATATAATTCAAAAAATAAAGAAAATAAATTTGGTGCAAGAATTTTTCTGAAAATTTTTATACAAGGGGCTGGAAATGTGAAAACACGTTTCGGGGCCTGGTTTTGTAAAAAATTGAAAACTCCAAAAATTAATTATAAAATATCCGGAATAGAAAGAAAATAAATTTGGCGCGAGAATTTTTCAGAATATGCGAGTTTTCCAAACACACCCTAAAGGAGGAAGATGGTCATTCTGCAATTAGAAAAGTATTTAGGGATTTTTAATGATTTTTTTATTAATTATTGAATTTATATAAGTTTTTTACCCATTTTTAGGTCAACACGTGCCCCCTTGGTCAAAGGTAGCGCGGAGGTCCACTTTTGATAAGTTCAGGTATCACGGAGGTTAACTTTTGACAAGTTCATGTACCTTGGAGGTTCGCTTCAAAGTTTGGGTATGTCTAAGGCAAAAGTGCGCAAGTTGGAGGGTATTAGAGAACATTCGGCTAGTAAACACTATAAGCTTTGACCAATAAGGGTTGGTCCAAGTGGTAAGCGACTTGGTATCGCTTAAGGAAGATCTCGAGTTCGAGTCCTAGTGAATGCAGAAAATCATTATTGGGAGACTCACCCACCACAGTCAAGTGCACGAACCGGGTCAGAATTTAACGTAGTCGGGGCAAAGCTATGGTGAACCAGATGGGCAAAAAAAAAAATTATAAGCTTTGAAATTCCTTTTGATGAACGTATGCATATTTTTTTTAAGAGAGAAAAACAGATGGAACTAAACTAGACCAAGTGTTAGAGAAATCTAATAAAATGATGCATGGATAATTCTGAAGTCGTGATGAACACTTTCAGATTGAATCTTATTTAGCGGTTCTACCAAATAGATCAATCGGATAAAATCAGAAATGACAAGAACTTAGAATGAATTTTTGTTGTGAAAAAGTGAGCCAGATTGCAACCTGATTGCTAAAAATGTTGCCAATGCCAGATATTTATAAGCCTGATATGAACAGTTGCAACTCTTCAGAACAGAAGTGTTGCGAAAAGACATGTCCATTCGAGCAGCTGCAACAGTTCATAATAGAAGTGTTACGAAAGGTAGCTCCCGGACCCTCGTAAGCTAAGTATCGTAATAGAACTCGAACAAGCGTGCACTCCGCACTCTCCTGACTTGTTCGATGAAATATTACGACTGCATTGGTCAACTAGTTGATCCAATTACACTAAAATACCAACAATCCTCCCCCATTTTTGTGTAATCCTTGATTAAGTAAACAAAATCACAACAAATAACAAACTTATGCATAAATAAAATATCGTGACGATTAAATTTCATCTTAGTATATTACACATTCCAAATATTCGAATACCAAAGGTGTCACTATGGATTGAACCTTAGCTAACCATCTTGAATACTTAAAGATAATATACACATAAGTCAACATTCTAACATGTCCTTACTTGACACTATTTTTTACTAGCCTTATGTCCTTATCCTTCGTAAGCATATCAAAGCCAAGTCCAAGCTTCTTGAAGCGGCTAAACTTCATACTTATCATGGTAGCTCTTTTACTCTTGCACATGCGTATGCAATTTTTCAAAAAGCTATTAAGAAGTTAAACTTCAACCTCCTTTACTTGCAGGTCTGAACACACACACCTTGGGATGTTTTAATCAGTGTGTTCCAATCTCTAGATGTTAAGCTTTCCTCATTGAATTCAGCAGCTAACGTCATATTAGGTGGGAATTGGGTATCTTAACTTGAGCGATTTTAGATGGACTTTAATTTCATCCCCATAGCCGATTTTTGCACAAGATCTTTCCTTAACACTTTGGTTATATGATCGGCTAAATTATGCTCAGTTTTTACAAACTCAGATTCCATTGTCAAATAATTGATACAAGTTTGTTTCTTAGACACCCAAGAAGTAGCACCTCCCCCAAGAAGAAACACTCATCCACTTGTGGAAGAACTATCCTACTCATAAGAAAAATAACTTGTATCCGACTAACCTTCAAAAACCGAAGGAAGCCATTAGAAATGCGCCATGTAGCATTATGTTGACTTATCAACTTTGACTTTTGACTAACACGTGTCAGTCAACCATTGACATGTCAACCCCAAAAGTTAAACCAATGCCACATTAGATGAAGGTTAAAGTTAAATTAAGGTCAAGTTTTTGGCAACGCTTAATTTCAATAAAGTGTTGCCAAAACTGCTTCACTTACATTCTTTCTGGCGACACAAATGAAATATTCTGGCAACACTATGAAAATCTTTACCATATCAACTAGAAGCCTTGTTTCTCGCAACATTTATAAAAGCGTTGCAATAGATCACAAAAGCATTGCCAAAACTGCTACACAAAGCATCACTATAGATCATAAACCGTCACAAAGGTTGTCACAAAAACTAACCATCCTGACTTTTCATTTTGCGACGGACTTTCTGACGGAATCAGAATCCCTCACAAACCGTCATAGGAAACCAAGACCTGCCGCAAAAATAGTTGTCGCAAACAAAAATGGTCAACAAACATAAGAAATTCAAATACTAAATTTTAAAGCATTAAGCTTATATTAAAACACAATAAAATCAACATTCATATTTTTCAGAATTTTCCAGATTTCATGACCTGACTTCCCCTGCATTTTTCTCCATTAAAACATCGTCAAATTGAACTTTTTTCTTCTAAACATAATTAGCCACATGTCTCTGCTTTCTAAATTCACTAGAATCGCAGAAATCCAAATTGTATAACCAAAGTTATGATCAAAACACTAAAAAGTGTACAAAGCTGAGATTTTCCGAAATCAGATTTCACGACTCAACTTCAAACGAAAATTTCACATTGAAAATGAATGAAATTAAACAAGGTTTCTTCTGAACATATATTCCTTAGATTCTGTAGATATCAATAGAATCAAGAATCATTCAAATCGGAATTATATAACAAGAGAAAACATCAAAATAAAACAGTGGCAAAATCTAGAAGTTTTTCGAAAAATCTAGAAATCGAAATTAGAGAGACAAACAATCATCGCAAGAGAACGGATCGAATTCGTACCTTTTCGGTGAAAAACTCAGGCTTCAAGCGACAAAATAAGATTCAATCTTTGTTGGAGAAATCTAATAAAATGATGCATGAATAATTCTGAAGTCGTGACGAACACTTTCAGATTGAATCTTATTTGGCGGTTCTACCAAATAGATCAATTGGATAAAATCAGAAATGACAAGAACTTAGAATGAATTTTTGTTGTGAAAAAGAAAACCAGATTGCAACCAGATTGCTAAAAATGTTGCCAATGCCAGATATTTATAAGCCTGATATGAATAGTTGCAACTCTTTAGAACAGAAGTGTTGCGAAAAGACATGTTCATTCAAGCAGCTGCAATAGTTCATAATAGAAGTGTTGCGAGAGGTAGCTCCCGGACCCTTGTAAGCTAAGTATCGTAATAGAACTCGAACAAGCGTGTACTCCGCACTCTCCTAACTTGTTCGATGAAATATTATGACTGTATTGGTTAACTAGTTGATCCAATTACACTAAAATATCAACACCAAGTCGAGGGAAAGATACACCCGAGATATCCTAGGAGATAATAGCTATAGCTTCACGCGTAGGTTGATCAAAGTAGTGGCATTCAAGTGGTAGAGTCGCCCCAAGCAAGGCCAATAAATCAGTGCATCTATTGCCTTCCCTATACACATGCTGAAACAAAACCATCCAATCTAACCCAAGTAGCCTTCGAATGTTCATAACAAGGCTGTGGTAACTGCTGCCTTACTCTTCAACTTCATTAACAACTTTAATAACGAACATAATATCCACCTTGACGATCACTCTTCTGAAGCCCTTCTCCCATGCAAGATTTAATCCATCTAGAACCCCCTAAAGCTCAGCCTGCGCAATCAAAAAGGACCCGATGTTGCGAGCGAACCCCCCAAGCCACTCCCTAGAAGCCCGCCTTATGATTCCACCTAAAGATGCTTTAAAGTCAGCCCCTCTAACCGAGCCATCAAAATTTATCTTGATCCAATTATTAGGTGGCGGGTTCTATGAGAGGTAGCAGCAAACGTGATTTGTATTATGTAATAGGGTGTATATATACAAAACCCTATTGAGAATAATTACAAGTATATCCTTTAGAATAAATGAGAAATACAAATACGTATACATATGCAATATCTCTAACATCCCCCTCAAGTTGAACTGGGGAGGAAGACACAGTCAACTTGTCACTCATCCAAAGAAAGCATTGTTTAGATAGTCCTTTTGCAAGAACATCTGCAATTTGTTCATTGGAACACAGAAATGTAACATGAAGGAAACCCTTGCGAACTCGGTCACCCACAAAATGGAAATCCACTACAAATGTTTGCTTCTATTATGGAAAGTAGGATTAAGAGTTAAATAAGTTGCACCCAAGTTATTTCGTAAAACAAAGAAGATGTAGGAAGCTTAAAAAACCCAAGTTCAGTCAAAAGAATTTGCAACCAGTGAAGTTCATATATAGCGAAGCCAAAGCTCTATATTCAGCCTCCATAGAGGACCTAGACACTGCCTTTTGTTTTCTAGATGACCACGAGATAGCATTAGCACCAAGGTAAATAACAAAGCCGGTAGTGGACTTCCTGTCATCAAGACAACTAGCCCAATCTGAATCAGTAAAGCCTGTTAACTCTATCTTTGAAGGTCGAAGATGAAGACCAAAGTGACTAGTGCCTCGTAAATATCTGAGTATGCATTTAATTACACTCCAATGTAATGTTGTAGGAGAATGCATATATTGTGAAATGCGATTGACAACAAAGGCAATGTCAGGTCAAGTAAGTATTTTAGGGCTCCAACTATAGACCGAAACAATGTAGCAGCATTAAAAGGTTCACCGCCACTCAAAGTTAACTTTTCACTGCAATTGACTAGAGAAGCAATGGAACTACATGTACTCATCTTAGAACGGGCTAATAAATCATTGACATATTTAGACTGATGCAGAAATAATCCACTTGAAAGCCAATCCACCTCAATACCAAGAAAGTAGTGTAATTGACCCAAGTTTTTCACAACAAATTTAGACTGAAGAAAAACAACAACTCGATCCAAAAATTTAGGAGTATCACCCATGAGTAAAATGTCATCCACATATATCAGGCAAAATATTTTGACATGGCCATTAGATATAAAGTAAAGAGAGCTATCGGATTTGGAACCTGTGAAACCAAACTGCAGGAGAGCAGTTGTAAGACATCGATGCCATTGTCATGGCTCCTGCTTAAGCCCATACGAGGACTTGTTCAAACGACAAACATGACTTCGATATTTTATGTCAACAAATACAGGAGGTTAATGCATAAAAATAGCTTCATTAAGTGTACCATGCAAGAAGGCATTTGAGACATCAAGTTGAAGAACAGACCACTTCAAAGAAATGGCCAAGGTAAGTAGCACTCGAATGGTTCTAGGCTTAATGAATGGACTGAAAGTATCATTAAAGTCAATACCAAGCCTTTGTTGAAATCGTTTGGCCATAAGACGAGCCTTATATCGATCAATGGAACCATCAGCCTACTGTTTCACACGAAATACCCATTTGCATCCAATAATATTTTGAGCTTCAGAAGCAGGTACTAGATCCCAAGTATCATTCTTAATAAGAGCATTGAATTCAGAAGCCATAGCTTTACGCCATTCAAGTAACTTAGCAGCTTGAGTGTAAGAAGTGGGTTCAACAATAGGATCACCAGTTTCTGTAGCAATAAGATCAAGAATCTCAAGCTGCTTTAAGGAACCCGTTTGGGCTCTAGTTATCATTCGACGTTGAACAGCAGAACCAGAAGGATCCGTGGGATGTAAAGGACCATGATCATGAAGATCAACTACAAGAGGAAGACCTGGAGTTGTGACTGTCATGTCTGGAGTAGGAGGGCACCGAGTCACAACCCGAGGCCTAGAGGCCGAATCAAGACTTCCCATTGAAATAGGTGATATAGCACGAGTATGAGATGAAATAGAGTCAAGAAATGGTGGCGTTTGTGGAGAATTTTATGGTGCTTGGTTTATTTTGGGGGCTGTATAAGGAAGAGTAATTGTAAATTGGGAAGGGGTGAAGTGCAAGATAAGATTGAGTTTGTTGATTCTGTTGCCACAGTCTCATCATGAACACCAAATGGAAAAACTTGTTCATCAAAAAGTGCATGACGTGAGATATAGATACAACCAGAGCGATAATCAAAACACTTGTACCCTTTATGAACTTTACTGTAACACAAGAATACATAAAGAAAGGAACGAGGTTCAAGTTTATGCTTAGTATAGGGACGCAACCACGGATAGCACCGACAACCAAGGATCTTAAGAAAGTGATATTCTGGAGAAACACCAAACAACTTGTGAAAAGGATTATCAAAAGCAATGGTATTGGTAGGTAATATATTTATATTGTAAACAGCACATTCAAATGCAGCAGTCCAATATTTGATTGGCATATAACTTCACTATGGTGCAATAAGGATAACCCAGTTTCAACAATGTCTGTGTTTTAGTTAAGCCCGCCCATTTTGTTCAGGTTTACGAGGACATGACACCCTTTATGAGATACCATTTTCACAAAGGTAATAGGTTAAGGCTTGAAATTCCCCGCCCCAATCTGATTGGAAAATTTTAATGGGGTTTTGAAAATATTTTTCAATTAATGTGCAAAATTGAATGAAAATGTCTAGAACATCAGACTTTTTATTCATAAAGTAAATCTAGGTATACTTGTTGTGATGATAAAAAAAGAGCACATAATATAAGAAACCATAAAAAGATTTGACTAGTGCCGGTCTCCAAACATCAGCACAAATAAGTTCAAGAGGAGAATGAGTAATAGAATGAGAATTAACAAATGGCATTTTATGACTTTTGCTAATGGCGCAAGCATTGTACAAAGAGACATTTGAATTCGAAAAACCAATTTTATTGAAATTGAGTGTACGTTTAACAATAGGTAACGCAGGATGACCCAATTGGGCATGCCAAGTATTCAAGCTAGCAACATTTGCACTAATTAAAGATCTACTAGAATTTAAACAAGATTGTAGAGTCCATTGTCACTCCGGCCTTATAGAAGAATCGCCTTTGACTCCAAATCCTTAATAAGAAAATCATCAGAAAAGAATTCAACATGCACATGATTAGAATTCGTTAGTGCAAAAACAGATAGTAAATTGCGATTAGCAGATGAAACATGTAGAATATTACGAAAATGGAATGGTTTAGAACCAATTTGAAAAGAATTCTCACCAATATGAGAGATTGGAAGAAACATACCATTCCCGATTTTAAATTCTTCGGGTTCATTATATTCAGAATGATGAGCAAGGTTTTCCATGTCTGATGTTAAGTGATGGGTGGCTCCAGAATCAACAACTCAAGGCTGATTATTAGTGTTAGTGGCTGGAATGTTGGAACTTGGTGAATTGGTGCGGGTTCTGGAAAATCTTGGTGAAGAACAAGTATTGGCTTTGTGGCCAATCCCCTTGCAATTGTAACAAGTTACATCTTCCGGATTAATTGGAGTAGGATTTCGATAATTCTGATTAGAAAAAAGTGAGCCAGGTGTTTAAGAAAACTGGGGGTACTGCTGCTGAAACTGTTGAAAATTATTTAGGTGAAATTGTGGCTAAAAATATACCCGACCAGCTCCTCTTCCACGACCAGTCCCATTCCGACCAGCCCCTCTGCCTCGTTGTTGTGACTGAGATCGTGCAGTTAGCTGTGTAGATGGCTGAATCACTGGTTGTGTCATTGAAAGTTGTTGTAATTGTTGTTCTTCAGTCAGCAACATCCCAATCAGAGTATCGAAACTCACAGGATCAATTTTTAAGTATTGAGCGATTAAATTCACGGTAATTTTCTCCAAGCCCAGAACAAATGGAATTTACTAAATCATCCACTGGTACCATAAAACCGAGGGCAGCCAATTGATCGAAAATTCCCTTAGCAAGTTGTACATAACTCATAATTGAAGCATTACCTTATGAAATAGTCTGTAATTGGTTCCGTAAATTATGGATATGAGGACGAGAACCCATTGCATAAGTAGTCATAATTTTATCCCATACCGCTTTAGCCGTAGTTACTCCAACAACTTGTGGCAGTAAGTCTCATAAATTGAATTAAGGAGCCAACATAATATCTGTCGGTCCTTTCTCTCCCACGCCTCATATTCAGGTAAAATCTGTCCACTTGGCAACATCTTGGTTGGTTCGACGACAGTGCCATCAACATGACCCATAAGACCTTAACCCTTGATCATTGGAATAATCTATGTTTTCCAAACCAGAAAATTAGATGAGGTAAGTTTGGCATTAGAATGAATGACACTAGGAATAGATGACAAAAAAAGAGGGGTAGAAACAGTGGAATTCATTGCCGGCGACGTAGAGGAAATATGGGCGGCGGAAGTAGAGTCAGAGGAGGCTGCTGTAGACATTGGTGAATTAGGTTTCAAAATTCTATAGAATGCCCTGATACCATATGAGAGGCAGCAGCAAACGTGATTTGTATTATGTAATAGGGTGTATATATACAAAACCCTATTGAGGATAATTACAAGTATATCCTTTAGAATAAATGAGAAATACAAATGCAATATCTCTAACAGGTTCCACCCTACCGAGCGCCATTCGCGGTTGACATTAGCCATTTGCGTAGCTGTTACCGCCTCACAAAATGCCTCAGTCAATCCTAATGCTGCAACATCAATTCCTTGCCCTTCTTCAGGAATTCCCTAAAAAATGAAGCTATTCCTTCTTTTCCAGCACAACCAACAAACAATCCCAAAGAGCAGGCCCCAATTCTCATACCCCGAAACGCTGCGTCGCACACAAATTACTAACCAGCCATTGCTGTGAGTTTCCTTCCCCAAATTCTGGCAACAAATCTCGGTATATAAGCCCACTCCACACCTCATGAGGACTAGTGCATTCCCTTAAGACATGTAACACATCCTCACATCCATTTGTACATAAACTGCAGGTTCTGTTAACAATAAGGTGATGTCTCATTCTCTCATCAATGGTCAGCAATCGTTCATGAAAGCACAGCCATAAGAACAATTTTACCCTTTCCGGCCCATTCCAATTCCATACCACCACTACAAGAAATTGCACTTTTAGTGGGGAAAGATTTTGCCACTAAAAGCCTCTTTTTTGCCACTAAAAGCCTCTTTTTTGGCAAAAAATAATTTTGCCACTTAAAGTGAGTCACTAAAGGGTTTTGTGGCGTAAAAGAAAATTCGCCACAAAAGTATCAATTTTTGTAGCAGAAAACATTTTCGCCACAAAAAAGATTACTTTTGTGGCGAAAAAACTCGCCACAAAAGTATCAATTTTTGTGGCTAAGATGTATCTCGCCACAAAAGAGACTACTTTTTGTGGCGAAAATGTTCGCCATAACGACCAATTCGCCATAAAAGATTAAGTTTTGTGGGGAATATTTTCCCCAAAAAAATATAACCTTTTGTAGGGAAATTTTTGCCACAACAGGACATATTTTCTTTTTTTAATACCCATAATATATAGACTATTTTAAATAAAATAGATACATAAAAAGCTTTGGATTGATGGAAGCTGCTAAAATACTAAAGTTCCTAGAGAGTAAATTTCAACAAGGTATACATCTGTTCGAAATATGGCATAAGTGATGATGATGTGCATTATGAACTTTAGGCTTAATTATAATATGGAAAAAGCTATGATTTGAATAACAGGAAATAGGTCATTGTATTCTACGCTTTGAGAGCTTTCCAACGATATATTATACGCCTAAAACGGATTAACGGTGAATGAGAAATTGTAGTTTAAAGTTTTGACATCTGTCAAATTTTGACGCGCTAAATCGGTGATTCGGTACTGAAAAAATATTGCCATGTAATATTTTTTTTCACCAGATTTTTATTTGAGATTAATGGGTTTTAAATCTCTTAATCAATATATTTTCTCATAACATCCTTGGTTAATGACTATAAAGGTATGGTTACTAGTGTTAATGGCCATAAAGGTGTGGTTACAAAGATTAATGCCCTTTAAACCTCATTAAGCCATGTGAATGCCATTTGTCCTATAAATACCCTATTCTTGTAACCTTCTTCTTACTCTTGTTCTTCTCTCTTTTACTCTTGAAAGAAAAAATCCAGATGGCATTTGCGTTTGTTTACTTTGTGATTTATTTTCTGTTTTCAATAATAAAAATATATCTCAAAGTTTTCATTCCTTTTACAAGAAGACTACTTAGTATTAGGTTCTTGTGAATTGCTCTTCACACGGTTAGAATTCGCCTATGATTGCGGTTGTATCCTGGGAGATAAATTCACCGGTAGCGGACGAATAATTGTCTTAAGGAAACTGAATTTCTGGCCTCCGCATTAAACTTCTACTTCGGTAACAAGGTTCAATATTTCTTTCATATTTGTTTGTAATAAATCTTCTTTGTAATTTGTAATTATTCTCAATGAAATATAGTATTGTATATTTTATTCAATACCGCTACTAACAACTTTTCTAACAACATCAACCCCATTTTGGAATATTAAGTTTCTACATTGTCCCCTTGATGTATAGAAAAATAACAAGAAAAGGATAATATGATTTTATTTAATATAGAAACAATAACCTAGGAGAAACTACATTCTATATTTTATATTTGAGTAGCATATCATTAAACTTCTAAATACTTCAACTTCTAAATACTTCAAGGAGTAAATTAGTGAGTGTTTATTATACTTCAAGGTGAAATTAGTGAGTGTTCATGATAATAACATATTCAGACATTATGCATCAATTAATATAAAAAGATACTCAGAAAGGAACTGTCAAACAGCTTTCGCCTAGACACAATCACACAATATATGAGATGATAAATTAAGAAAGGAACAAAAATAGATATTTATTGGATTTGAACAAGCAAACAACACAATTATAAGTTATTCAAAAACCAGGCCAACAATAAATATATGTTTATAGTTATTCGGAAAGAATAATGGGTTAACTTGAATCTAATATAAGTGTACAATAGCAGCGTACTATTCTCGGCACCCAAATCAGCAATGGCGGAGCCAGAACTCTAGAAGTCTGGAGCAGACTGTTATAGAAAGAAATTTCCACCCAACTAATTTTCTAGCAAACTTTTACTGTTATTCACTTCAACCAAGCAAGCGCCCACAAACAAATTTGATAACTGAAATTAAATTCTAGATTTCCTAATTAGAACTCCTAAATCCTGTGCTTGTCGAATATGGACTCCTAGAATTTCAATTGCTTAATTTTAAGTAATTATCCCATGAGATTTCCCACGCTATATAGTCCTCCTACATTAGGGTTCTCATGAAAGATATATGGACCAAAGCCTATTTACCATAATATAAATTGGACAATCTATAATGACTACAGTCCAAAGGGGAAAGCTAACGAACGATAAGTCCATAATCATGTTAATATAAATCCATACCTAACACTTTAAATTCAATATTTTAATTTGAAAATTAAATTTGTTTAACTACATGATCTCCTCTCCATTTCAATATACAAGTTAACATAAAATAAAACTAACTAATTGCAACTAAGTAATACGAGCATGACATAAATATAAGAGCATGAAATGGAAAGCTATTAAGGCCATGTTCTCTTTGAATACAATTTCATTGTTTAGTTCAGTTCAGATCACTTCAGTTCAGTTCAGTTCAGTCCACTTTAGTTCAATTTAGCTATGCGTAGTTATAAATTTACACTGAAATAAGTTAAGTTCAGTTCTCAGTTCAGCCAACTTCAGTTCAGTTCAGCTCAGCTTTTTGAAGTTGAAAGGAACATGGCCTAACCTAGAACTCTTGCAACTCTAACCTTACAAAACAAACATACAAAGGCATATTTGAAGCTTGGAAACAGAGAACGAAGGATTGCGGCAACCGCAGGCGGCTGAGGTAGAGACATTTATAAAGTGGGTGAGCAGGTATAGAAATTGCAGCACTAGTATAGAAATAGTGAGTGAGCTGAACACCTAGAATATAATGTTGTTTTTAGAAACCAAAACGACGTTGTTTTGGCATAATTAGAGATTGAAAAAAGTGCTGAAAGAAACATATCAGATGAACACTAGTTTGTTCGACTTTTGCAGGGGCGATGGCTACTGATACAACCATGGATGGGGCAACTGACCAAGCATAGGTGGGTATACCATCTCCCAAGAAAATGTTGGTATTTTAGTGTAATTGGATCAACTGGTTGACTAATGCAGTCGTAATATTTCATCGAACAAGTTAGGAGAGTGCATAGTGCACGTTTGTTCGAGTTCTATTACGATACTTGGCTTACGAGGGTCTGGGAACTACGTTTCACAACACTTCTATTATGAACTATTGCAGCTGCTCGAATGGACATGTCTTTTCGCAACACTTCTGTTCTGAAGAGTTGCAACTTTTTGTATCAGGTCTATAAAACATGGCATTGTCAACACTTATAGAGAGAGTTTTTATAACGTTCTCTGCAATTTTGGTTCACTTTTCTTCACAACAAAAATTCTATCTAAGTTCTTGTCATTTCTGATTTTATCCGATTGATCTATTTGGTAGAACTGCCAAATAAGATTCAATCTGAAAGTGTTCGTCACGACTTCAGAATTATCCAGGCTTCATTCTACCGGAATTCCCCAACAAAGATTGAATCTTAACTTTTTTCCACTTAAAGCCTGAGTTTTCACGGAAAAGATCAAATATCATTTGGCTTGATCATGCAATTAATTAACTCATCACCCCGTGTGCAAATTATTTTTCTTGATTTTGGTACAAAAATCTCACTCAGGTGCGGAATTTTTAAATTCTTTTGTGATTTTGGCCATATTTTGATTCTGTTTAGGAAATTTGTTTCCAACGTCAATTATTTTGTGATTGATTAATGAAAATCATCTTATGGGCCTTATTAATATTAAATAGTGGTGATTTGTTGATTAATAAAGAGAATGTCCTCTTTTAGTTGTAGTGGCCATCTGGTTTTCCATTTTTTTAATTAATGATTTATGTTATCATAATTCATTTTATGTTTGATGCATATTGCAATAAATTGGAAAATTATATATGGCATGGGCTACAGGGATGCATAAGATGAATTTTGTTAGATGCTCTTGTTTTGCGTGATTTCTAAAGGATAATCAATTATGACTTAAGCAATATTAGAAGTCTGAATAAGATTGGAATCATTCAGAGTAATTATTGATTGATACATCATAAAATTTCATGTGATTTTGCAATTTGAATGTAGAAAAAAAATATTTAGAATTTCCCATGATTTGGTCATCGGTACTTAGAGCGGGTATCTTTGCAATGATTTTCTGTGTTTTGTATATGTAATCTCGTTCTTTAAGTTCTGGAAATTTTGAAATTTATATTTTCAAAGTCGTATTTGAATCGATTGTGTTCAATTTCGTGCATTTTAACATTGTTTTCACCGAAAAAGGTTGCGTTTTTTTGCATTATTTTGGGTAATAGTGAGTTTATGTTCGTCTTTGGTAAAAAGAACGAATCCATTGGACTCAGGACGTTGAAAAACCTAGGAAGGAGTTTGGTCGGAGCTCGGAATCATTTTTGGAACGATTTAAAATAAGAATTCATTTTTCGGCATTTTGTAAGGGATTCCAAATCCATTGCAGAATCCATGGTAGAATGAAAAATTGCAACGATTTATTGTGACAACCGTTTTTCGCGATGGTTCAAGCAGAATCGAAACTATGCTTTTCTGTATTTGCAAGGGAGAATTAATCTGTTGTAGAATCTGTCAGAAAGGAAAAGCTACGACGGTTCATTTGCGACAACTATTTTTCACGACGGTTTATAGTTTATTATGATGGTTTGTGAGGGATTTTTATTGCGTCAGAGATTTCGTCACAAAAGGAAAAGTCAATGGACAGTTTATTCTGACGGTTTCTAAATGCAACAGTTAGGTTATTTGTGAAGGATTCTGTGTTCGTCAGAAACTCCATCACAAAATGAGTTTTTATGACAACCGTTTGCGACGGTTTAAGATCTGTGGTGATGCTTGGTGTAGCAGTTGTAGCAACGCTTTAGTGATCTATTGCAATGCTTTTAGAAGTGTTGCCAGAAACACTGCTACTGGTTGATATGGTAACGATTTTTAAAGTGTTGCCAGAATATTTTTTTTTGTGTGTCGCAAGAAAGAATGTATGTGAAGCAGTTTTGGCAACACTTTAGTGAAATTAAGCGTTGCCAAAAACTTGTCCTTATCCAACTTTAACCGTTATCTAATGTGACATTGGTTTAACTTTTGGGGTTGACATGTTAATGGTTCACTGACCCGTGTCAGTCAAAAGTCAAAGTTGACAGGTCAACATAATGCCTCATGGAACGTTTCTAATGGCTTCCTTAGGTTTTTGAAGGTTAGTCGGATACAAGTTATTTTTCTTAAGAGGAGGATAGTTCTTCCATAAGTGGATGTGTGTTTCTTCTTGGGGAGGTGCTACTTCTTGGGTGTCTAAGAAACAAATTTGTATAAGTGATTCGACAATGGAATCTAAGTTTGTAAGAACTGAGCATAATTTAGCCGATCATATAACTAAAGGGTTAAGGAAAGATCTTGTGCAAAAGTCAGCTATGAGGATGAAATTAAAGTCCATTTGAAATCTCTCATGTTAAGATACCCAATTCCTACCTAATATGACGTTAGGTGCTGAATTCAATGAGGAAAGCTTAACATCTAGAGATTGGAACACATTGATTAAAATATCCCAAGGTGTGTGTTCAGACCTGCAAGTAAAGGAGATTGAAGTTTTACTTCTTAATAGCCTTTTTGAAAAATTGCATACGCAGGTGTAAGAGTAAAAATGCTACCTAGATAAGCATGAAGTTTAGCCGCTTCAAGAAGCTTGGACTTGGCTTTGATATGCTTATGAAGGATAAGGACACAAGGCTAGTAAAAGATAATGTCAAGTAAGAACATGTTAGAATGTTAACTTTTGTGTATATTATCTTCGAGTATTCAAGATGGATAACCAAGGTTCAATCCATAGTGACACCTATAGCTATTAGAATACTTGGAATATGTAATATACTAAGATGAAATTCAATCGTCACGATATTTCATTTATGCATAAGTTTGTTATTTGTTTAGTTAATCATGGATTACACTAAAATGGGGGAGGATTGTTGATATTCTAGTGTAATTGGATCAACTAGTTGACCAATGCAGTTGTAATATTTCATCGAACAAGTTAGGAGAGTGAGGAGTGCACGCTTGTTCGAGTTCTATTACGATACTTAGCTTACGAGGGTCTGGGAGCTACCTTTTGCAACACTTCTATTATGAACTATTGCAGCTGCTCAAATGGACATGTCTTTGTACAACAGTTCTATTCTGAAGAGTTGCGACTGTTCATATTAGGTCTATAAAACATGGCATTGGCAACACTTATATAGAGAGTTTTTACAACATTCTCTGCAATTTTGGTTCACTTTTCTTCACAATAAAAATTAATTCTAAGTTCTTGTTATTTCTGATTTTATCCAATTGATCTATTTGGTAGAACCGTCAAATAAGATTCAATCTGAAAGTGTTCGTCATGACTTTAGAATTATCCAGGCTTTATTCTACCGAAATTCCCTAACAGAAAAGGGTGGGTGCCCGACCACCGCCGCTACCCTCTAGCTTCGCCTCTGCGTATCAGCATCGATTAATGTCCACAAGATGACACCCATATTTGTACCAAAGCAACTACAATTTTAAAGAGAACCACCGAAAAGGGTCTAGCTAAATCTGAATGCTTAACTAAATATATGAACTTCTCACTCTTAAAAAGAGACATTAAAACTCAAGCAATTAGTTCCAACACATTAATTTCAATGGTACCAAGTGGGTGAAAACAAACATGCATCACATTCTTAATGGCAAGTTTGATCATGAGTGAAAGAAAATATAAAAAGTCACCCTTTTTATCAAATAAAGTCCCATCAAAATGGCAAGTCTTGAGAAAAATCATAAAATGAATTTTCAACAAGCTTCAAATTCATCTCGAGAAAAGAATTAAGGTGAGGAAATGGGTCGGACTTCTAATATTCTATATAAATGACCTATCGCTTAATAAAGACTAAATGAAGCGTGATTATAGCTTCTCACATTCAGAGAAAGAGAAGGAGTACCTCAAGGATACTAGCAAGTTTGTTGTGGCTTCTGCGCCAGTTGCGGCTGATAGCGGTGTTGCCCTAATTACTGCTAAGGAAGAGGAAAAGAAGCCTAAACCAGAGGATAAATGTCTGATGATGACTTGGGTTTCAGCTTGTTTGACTAAGTTTCATATAAGTGTGCCAAGTTAGTAGTAATTTAGTTTGATTGTTGTTTCTGTTAAACAAGTTTTTCTTATGTGTTTTTAGCCAGTTAGCCATACATTGTGTCTTCTATAATTCATTCGGTTTTGTCAGAAAGACAGGGGAAACCCTCAAGTTATTTCTACTAGCACAAGCAACTCAATACATTTGTCCTGGAGAATCCTTGCTCACACAATAAGATACTTTGGCCACTCAATTTCATTTTCCACATCACAAATTTCCAGGTCCAACTTATAAGATGTTAACATTGAACTTACCCTGTTCTTTTCAACTTATTTTCTGTTCAGTTCATTTTAGTTTAGTACCAATTAGTTCATTTTAGTTTAGTACCAATTAGTTCAGTTTAGTACCATTCAGTTCAGTTCAGTTCAGTTTCAGTATTCAGTATCCAGCATTCAACATTTAGTATTCAGAATTCGATATTAAGTTTCAATTTATGCATTATATCAATATTATTAATGTAAATTATTATTAATAAATATTAAAAAGCAATAAATATTAATGATAATATCATTTCAATTTCAATTTTAGTTCATTTCTATTTATACATTATATAAATATTATTAATTAATATCAATAATCACAAATAACAACGAAGAAAAAGAAAACAATAATAATATTTTTAAAATTATTAATTATTATTTCTACCATAAATAATTTTGTAAGAAAAATAAATAAATAAGTAAAAATAATGATGTTTTATAAATATTGATAATAATTTAAATAATAAGGTAATATTTATAACAATAATTACAATAAATAATTATTATTATAGGTAATAATTATAAATTTTATTAGAATGTACAATATTATTTAAAGTGTTATTAATTATTATGTATTTTAATATTTTTAAAATATTATTTATATTATTAATTATAATTCAGTTTCAGTATTTTCAATTTCAGTATTGTTCAGTTTTAGTATTTTCAGTTTCAGTACCATTCAGTCCAGTTTCAATACAGTTCAGTTCAGTTTGTGACAAAGAGTCTTTTGTTAAACTGACTTTTATTGAAAATGGGGAGAAACTCTTCATGGAAAATTCTGCTACTTCTAATGTCAAAGGACATGGAACGGTGATTCTGAAAATGACTTCCGGCAAAGAAGTAAAACTGCCAAATGTCTTGTATGTACTTGACATGAAGAAGAATCTAGTTTCTAGGAGCCTATTGAGTGCGTACGGCTTCAAGATGGTATTTGAATCTCAGAAATTTATTTTGTCTAAGGGAGACATGTATGTGGGAAAGCGCTACAAATGTAACGAAATGCTTAAATTTTGTTGTATCTCTTGTAAACAAAATTCTATTAATGAGAATAATTTTGTTACTTATATGATTGAGTCTTCTAATTTATGGCATAGTAGACTTGGACATATTAATTTTGACACGTTACGATGTTTAATTGACTTGAATCATATACCCACTTTTCATATCGATAAATCACATAAATGTGAAACGTGTGTTGAGACAAAATTAACATGATCGTTATTTCAATCCATTTAAAGAAATTTAGAATTACTCGGTCTAATACATACCGATATTTGTGACTTAAAATACGTTCAATCAAGGGGAGGAATTAAATATTTTATTACCTTCATAGATGATACACAAAATATTGTTATGTATATTTGCTAAAAAGCAATGATGATGCTTTGGAGAAATTTATACTCTATATGCAAGAAGTAGAAAACCAACTTAATAAGAAAATTAAGAAGGTAAGAAGTGATCGTGGTGGTGAATATTTTGCACCGTTTGGTGAGTTTCGCTCTCAAAATGGAATTATTCATGAAGTAACACCACCTTACTCTCCACAATCAAACGGTGTAGTTGAACGCAAAAATCGTACTTTAAAAGAGACGATGAATGCAATGTTAACCAATTCTGGTTTACCACAAAACATGTTGGGTGATGCTGTTTTGTCAGCAAATTATCTTTTAAACAAGATATCACGTAAGAAACAAGACAAAACCGCTTATGAATAATGGAAAGGTAGAAGGCCTTCTTATAATTACTTGAAAGTGTGGGGGTGTCTTGCTAAGGTAATTGCACCATTACATATGAAAATAGGTCCAAAAATGGTGTATTGCATTTTTATTGGCTATGCTAGTAATAGCAATGCATATCGGTACAAGAACACTTTGATACAGTTAAAGGATGCTTCATTCTTTGAAGATGTATTTTCATGTAAGGGAAAAGGCGAAGGGTCGGGAAGTAAAAGGTCTCGTGAACTTATTATAAGTGGCGGTCAAGTTGATCAACAAGTTGATGATAAAATTGACAACCTTCAATCAATGATTGAAGAAGATGATCAAATCTCAAGGAGATAATAAATTGAATCACGAGGTGGAACGTAGAAGAAGTAAAAGGACAAGGGTTGAAAAATCATTTGGTCCAGATTTCTTAACGTATATGGTTGAAGCGGAACATAAAACGTATAAAGAAGCTATAAGCTCAATTGAAAGTCCTTTATGGAAAGAAGCCATAAGGAGTGAAATTGATTCTATCTTGCAAAATCATACGTGGGAATTAGTTGACCTTCCTCCCGGAACTAAGCCAATAAGTTCTAAATGGATTTTCAAACGTAAGCTAAAACCTGATGGAACAGTTGATAAGTACAAGGCTCATTTAGTCATAAGAAGTTATAGATAAAAAGAAGGCATTGATTACTTTGATGAGTATTCTATAGTGTCGAGAATAACATCCATTAGGATGACACTTGCAACTACCGCTTTGCAAAATCTTGAAGTACATCAAATGGATGTGAAAACTTCTTTTCCAAACGGAGATCTTGAAGAAGAAATTTACATGGAATGACCTGAGGGTTGTGCAGCTTCTGGTCAAGAAAGGAAAGCATGTAAGATGGTGAAGTCTTTATATGGTTTAAAGCAAGCACTAAAACAATGGCATAAGAAATTTAATGATGCCATAATGGCAAGTGGCTATCGTATAAATGAGTGTGACAAATGTATATATGTCAAAACTACAAATGAAGGATATGTTATTCTATGTTTGTATGTTGATGGCATACTCATTGTTGGAAGCAATGAGAGAATGGTAAAGAGTACCAAAAATATGTTAAATTCTAAATTTGACATGAAAGATATGGGACTAGCTGATGTAATTTTAGGCATCAAAGTTCAACGTTCACCTAACGATCTCATATTATCGCAGTCACACTATGTGGACAAAATAGTTGACAAGTTTAACGAAGGTGATATTGGTATAGCCCAAACACCATTTAACGTTAGTCTATGTTTGTCTAAAAACAAAGGTGAATGCATAGACCAAGTGGAATATACAAGGGTTATAGGCAGTCTGATGTACCTTACAAGTTGTACAAGGCCTGATATTGCTTATATTGTAAGTAGTTTAAGCAGATTTATGAGTAATCCTAGTAAAAGCCATTGGAACGCGATCATAAGAATACTAAGGTGTTTGCTATATACTCGTAATTATGGACTGCACTATACAAGAGAACCTGTTATACTAGAAGCATATTCTGATGCTAGTTGGATAGCTGACATTAAGAATTATAAAGGTACAAGTGGATACGTGTTCACTCTAGGAGGAGGAGCAGTGTCCTGGAAATGATCAAGGCAAACAATTGTAACTCGTTCCACAATGGAAGCTGGGTTTGTGGCCTTGGATAAAATAGGAGAAGAAGCCGAATGGCTACGTAACTTTTTAAAGGATATTCCAGAATGGCCTAAGCCTATGCCTGCAATTTGTGTGCATTGCTATAATCAAGCAACGATTCAAAGAGCACAAAACGTAATGTATAACGGTAAGTTGAGACACGTGCGTCATTGACATAATACCATAAGACAACTGAACTCAACATCGGTTATCTCTATTGATTTTGTAGGATCAAAGGATAACATTGCAGATCCGCTAACCAAAGGTTTAAATCGAGATCAAATTGAAAAGATATCTAAAGGAATGGGACTAAAGCCTATAAATATATAAGGCCCTATGTGAAGGAAAACCCAACCATGTTTGACTAGAGATCCCAAGATATTAGTTCAATGGGATAACCTAATTGCATAGACCTTATGTGGTCATTATGGGGGTAACCCCATGTCCATTCCTATGATGTAAATGGTGACAAAATGGGTTAAGGTTAAGCTACATGCGTTTAATGATCCTTTGTGCATCAACAGTTGAGCAAAAGAGATCACCTATGTGAGAGTGAAGTTGGGTCGCTTTAAAGGATACTATTGGGGTATAGTAATCTAAAACTCTTGCAGAACCAGGAGATGTTCATGAACATAACAAACATAACCATGAGAACCAAAAAAATTATGATGCGTTGATATTTGTTTGGGGTATATCATTGTTTACACAAATGGTAGAATAGTTCAAGGACATCGCTTCTACTAGTTAGCCAATAAAGTAAATATACTTTCGCAAGGGAAGGTTCAAAGGTTGTAGCCTACCTATCTTATGTAAATATTGGACGCAGAGCATTTTCACCCTTCAAATTTTGGAAAATGTCTGATTAGTTTTCAATTTTCATTCTAGTGGGGGATTGTGGGAAATATGGCATAAGTGATAATGATGTGCATTATCAACTTTAGACTTAATTATAATATGGAAAAACTATGATTTGAATAACATGAAATAAGTCATTGTATTCTATGCTTTGAGAGCTTTTCAACGATATACTATACGCCTAAAACGGATTAACGGTGAATGAGAAATTGTAGTTTAAAGTTTGGCAAACTGTCAAATTTAGACACGCTAAATCGGTGATTCGGTAATGAAAACATATTGCCATGTAATATATTTTTCACCAGATCTTTATTTGAGATTAATGGGTTTTAAATATCTTAATCAATATATTTTCTCATAACATCCTTGGTCTATGACCATAAAGGTATGGTTACAAATGTTAATGGCCATAAAGGTGTGGTTACAAAGGTTAATAACCTTTGAGCCCCATTAAGCCATGTGAATGCCATTTGTCCTATAAATACCCTATTCTTGTAGCCATCTTCTTACACTTGTCCTTCTCTCTTTCACTCTTGAAAGAAAAAATCCAGATGGTATTTCCGTTTGTTTACTTTGTGCTTTATTTTCTTTTTTCAATACTAAAAATATCTCTCAAAGTTTTCATTTCTTTAACAAGAAGGCTAGTTAGTATTAGGTTCTTGTAAATTGCTCTTCACACGATTAGAGTTCGCCTACGATTGTGGTTGTAACTTGGGAGACATATTCACCGATAGCGAACGAATAATTATGTTAAGGAAATTGAGTTTCAGGCCTCCGGAATAAACTTCTACTTCGGTAAAAAGGTTCAATATTTCTTTTATATTTGTTTGTAATAAATCTCCTTTGTAATTTGTATATTTTCTTAATGAAATGTAGTATTATTTTTTTATTCAATACCGCTACTAACAACTTTTATAACATCATCAAGCCCATTTTGGAATATTCAGTTTCTACATTGTCCCCTTGATGTGTAGAAAAATAAAAAGAAAAGGATAATATGATTTTATTTAATATAAAAACAATAACCTAGGAGAAACTACATTCTATATTTTATATTTGAGTAGCATATCATTAAACTTCTAAATACTTCAAGGAGTAAATTAGTGACTGTTTATTATACTTCAAGGTGAAATTAGTGAGTGTTCATGACAATAACATATTCAGAATTATGCAGCAATTAATGTAAAAAGATACTCGGAAAGGAATGGTCAAACAACTTTCGCCTAGACACAATCACACAATATATGAGATGATAAATTAAGAAAGGAAAAAAAATAGATATTTATTGAATTTGAACAAGCAAACAACACAAGAATAAGTTATTTAAAAACCAAGCCAACAATAAATATATGTTTATTGTTATTCGGTAAGAATAATGGGTTAACTTTAATCTAATATAAGTGAGCAATAGTAGAGTACTCTTTCCGGCACCCGAATCAGCAGTGGCGGAGCAAGAACTTTAGAAGACGGGGGTAGATTGTTATAGAAAAAAATTTCCACCCAACTAATTTTCTAGCAAAATTTTACTGTTACTCACTTCAACCAAGCAAGCGCCCAAAAATCAATTTGATAACTGGAATTAAATTCTAGATTTCCTAATTAGAACTCCTAAATACAGTCCTTATACAATATGGACTCCTAGAATTTCGATTGCTTAATTTTAAGTAATTATCCCATGAGATTTCCCACGCTATATAGTCCTCCTACATTAGGGTTCTCATGAAAGATATATGCACCAAAGCCTATTTAACATAATATAAATTGAACAATCTATAATGACTATAGTCCAAAGGGGAAAGCTAACAAACGATAAGTCAAGAATCATGTTACTGTAAATCCGTACCTAACACTTTAAATTCAATGTTTTAATTTGAAAATTTAATTTGTTTAACTACATGATCTTGTAACACCCTGGGTTTGACGACTGCCCGCAAAAACCAACACAAGTCTTTCCAGTGAGCTTTGTCCTCACTCGCTCACTTCCTAAAAATTACTTCCTAAGAGGTCACCCATCCCGAGATTGCTCCAAGTCAAGCACGCTTAACTTTGGAGTTCTCCCAAGTAGGCTCCCGAAAAGAAGGTGCACTTTGTTAGTATAGGTAGTACCAATCAAATCTCTTAAGTCTCTCTCAATTGTGACATCCCATACCATCACAATCTCGAAATCCTTTACCGTTCTCAATTGTACCGTCCCATACCAGCACAATCTCGAAACCCTCTCTTTCGGGTGTGGATTCGGTTCATTCCTGTCCCCATCGACATCCTTCATGGCCGCTCTTTGCTCAGATCTTCTACCCCAGCGTCACCCCTCTTAGGATGGGGTCGCTACAGGCCCACCAACTTCCTCCTGGTTCATCCCCAAACCACACCGTACTAGGAGAGAGCTGGCTCTGATACCAAACTGTAACACCCCAGGTTTGATAGTCTGCCCCCACAAACTAACACAAGTCTTTCCAGTGAGCTTTTTCCTCACTCGCTCACTTCCTAGAAATTACTTCCCAGGAGGTCACTCATCCCGAGATTGCTCCAAGTCAAGCACTATCAACTTTGGAGTTCTCCTGAGTAGGCTCCCGAAAAGAAGGTGCACATTGTTGGTATAGGTTGTACCAATCAAATCTCTTAAGTCTCTCTCAATTGTAATATCCTATACCATCACAATCTCGAAATCCTTTACCGTTCTCAATTGTACAGTCCCATACCAGTACAATCTCGAAACCCTCTCTTTCGGGTGTGGATTCAGTTCATTCCTGTCCCCATCGACATCCTTCATGGCCGCTCTTTGCTTAGATCTTCTACCCCGGTGCCACCCGTCTTAGGACCGGGTGGCTACAGATCTCCTCTCCATTTTAATATACAAGTTAACATAAAATAAAACTAATTACAACTAAGTAATACGAGCATAACATAAATATAAGAGCATGAAATGGAAAGCTGTTAAGGCCATGTTCTCTTGGAGTACAATTTTATTGTTTAGTTCAGTTCAGACCACTTCAGTCCAGTTCAGTTCAGTTCAGTCCACTTTAGTTCAATTCAGCTATGCATAGTTATAAATTTACACTGAAATAAGTTAGGTTCAGTTCTCAGTTCAGCCAACTTCAGTTCAGTTCAGCTCAGCTTTTAAAAGTTGAAAAGAACATGGCCTAAACTAGAACTCTTGCAACTCTAACCTTATAAAACAAACATACAAAGGCATATTTGAAGCTTGGAAAAAGAGAATGAAGGATCGCGGTGACTGCAGGCGGCTGAAGTAGAGACATTTATAAAGTGGGTGAGCAGGTATAGAAATTGCAGCATAGGTATAGAAATAGTGAGTGAGCAGAATACCTAGTATATAACCTTGTTTTTAGAAACTGAAATGACATTTTTTTGGCATAATTAGAGATTGAAAAAAGTGGGAAAGAAATATATCAGATGAACACTAGTTTGTTCGACTTTTGCAAGGGCGACGAGTACTGATACAGCCATGGATGGAGCAAGCGACCAAGCATAGGTGGGTTTACCATCTCCCAAGAAAAGGGTGGGTGCCCAACCACTGCCGCTACCCTCTAGCTTCGCCTCTGCGAATCAGCATCGATTAATGTTCACAAGATGACACCCATATTTGTGTTGGAGTAAAGGTAGAGGAATAATAAAGATTGAACTCACAATATATACAAATTAATCATATAAGAATAAAAATAGAAGAAGAATGAAATACAAAGAATAATAAACTTTCTTCCTCTTTAATTAACTCTGCAAATTCTTCTCTCAAATTCTCAATCTCTGATTATTGAAATAGTTGAATTCTCATGCCTTATATAGGCAATTTAGACTTAAAAAAACTTGGACATAATTTCCCTTATTTTTCGACCAAGTATTATGAATGATATTCTAATCTAATTTTGACAATTCAATTTCTACAATTAAAAGCAATTATGCATTTCTCTCTTCTTCTTTCATTTCTTATTTTGTTTTTTATTAATTAAAGTTAATTAATTTAACACTCCCCCTTAAACTTAATTCTCGTGTATTCCCAACAAGGCTCGTAACTGGCTGAACACTTCGTACTTTAGTGGCTTCGTAAAAATATCAACAATTTGATCTTGCATTTTAATGTATTTCAACGTGACTTCCTTTCGTTCAATGCAGTCTCTGGTAAAATGAAATCTTGTATGTTTGTACTTACTACGATCATGGAAGACTGGATTTTTAGCTAACGCCAGGGCTGACTTATTATCAACAAAAATATCAGTTGGATTATGTCGTATCATTTGTAGTTCCTTCAACAATCTCCGTCGCCATATCGCATGACACACACATAAAGTTGCAGCAACATATTCAGCTTCACAAGTTGACAATGTCATAATCGGTTGTTTTTTCAAACTCCAAGTGAACGCTGTTTCGCCGAGAAAAAAATACAAATCCGCTTGTACTTTTTCGGTCATTTTTATCTCCAGCCCAATCAGTATCACTGTACCCAACTAATCTGAATTCATCAGATTTTGAATAATGCAATCCAAAATTAGTTGTTCCTTTAACATAGCGGAGTATCCTTTTAGCAGCATTCCAATGAGATTCTTTGGGTGCTTCCATGTATCTGCTTACTAGTCTATCTGCATACAAAATATCTGGCCTTGTGCAGGTTAAGTATCTAAGACTTCCGATCAGGCTTCGGAAATTTGTTGGATTGACTCTTACTCCATTTTCATCCTTGGTCAATCTCAAACTACGATCAACGGGAGTGCTGACGGGATTGCAATTCTCCATCTTGAATTTCTTCAATATCTCCTTAGTAAAGCCACTTTGACAAATAAAAATGCCATCATCATTCTGCTTCACTATAATTTCAAGATAATATGACATCAAACCAATGTCTATCATTTCGAATTCGCGAGTCATCATCTTCTTGAAATCATCAAACATCTGAGGATTGTTTCCGATGAAAATAAGATCATCCACATACAAGCAAACAACAATATGTCTCCACCTTTCACTTTCACATACAAAGCATATTCATGGGGGCATTTGACAAATCCATTCTCTTGAAAATATTTGTCAATGCGACTATTCTAAGCTCTTGGTGCTTGCTTAAGTCCGTACAACGCTTTCTTTAGCTTCAATACTTTCTCTTTATACCCTTTGACAACTACATAGATTTCTTCCTCAAGATATCCATTTAGAAATGCTGACTTGACAACCATTTGATGGATCTTCCATCCATTTTGAGCAGCAATGGAGATTACCATTTTGATTGTCTCCATTCTCACGACTGGTGTAAAAACTTCATCATAGTCAATACCGGGCTTCGGACTATATCCCTTTGCAACAAGTCTTGTCTTATATCGTACAATATCTCTGCTTGCATCTTTCTTTACCTTGAATACCTACTTAACACCTATGGGCTTTTTGTCTGATGGAAGTTTAGTTAACTCTCATGTCTTTTTCTTCTCAATTGAATAAATCTCCTCTTCCATGGCTTTTCTTCATCTCTTGTCTTTCATAGCTTCTTCAGCATCAATGGGTTCCCTATCAATAAGATGACAGTAAAGAGTTAATTCTTCACTTAGATCTCTTGTCACATTAAAAAGTTCTTCAACCTCCAGAATTTTCTTGGCCTCTCTTTAGAACTTTCACTAGAGCTTTCTCCTTGTTCAAGAGATGCACCTGAAATTAGACTATTCATCATCGATGTTGTGGCTTGCTCCACCGCTTTATGCTCATTGGTTTCATCCATTGCGAAAGGATAAAAACTGTAATTCTTCTCTTTGTGATTGCTTCAATCCCATATTGCTTCTTCATCAGTAGTTACATCTCTACTGATGATTGTCTTTCCTATATCAGGATCAAACATCCTATAACCTTTAGAAAACTCTAAATATCCCACAAACAAGTATTTTCTGCTTTTATTATCTAGTTTTCTCCTTTCTTCATCAGCTACATCAACATGCACTACAATAACAAAAACACAAAAATGAGAGATATTGGGCTTTCTCCCACTCCATGCTTCTTAGAGTGTCATATTAGAAACACTTGATATCGGGGACCGGTTCAAGATATACACAGCACAATCAACAGCTTCTGCCCATAGGTCCTTAGGTAAATTCTTGCTTTTCAACATGCTTCTGACCATGTCCATCACCGTTCTATTCTTTCTCTCCACAAGTCCGTTTTGCTGAGGTGATCTCGGGACTGACAAGAAATGACGGATTCCATGGTTCTCGCAGAATCTATTAAATTCATTGGATGTGAATTCTCCCCCTCTATCGGATCTTAAAGCCTTGATGTAATAACTGCTTTCTTTCTCAACAAGCACCTTGAATTTCTTGAAAGCTCTAAATACTTCTGTTTTCTCCTTCAAGAAATAAACCCATGTTTTTCTGCTACAATCATCAATAAATAGCAAGAAATATTTGTTGCCTCCCAATGATGTTGGTGTCATTGGTCCATAAACATCGGTTTGAATGGGCTCAAGGGGCGCCTTAGCTCTCGACATAGACTCTTTTGGAAAACTAGGTCTCGATTGTTTTCCAATAAGACATCCTTCACACAGTTGATGGGGTTTATCAATAGGGGGAATACCATGCGCCATCTTCTTCTTACTCATCAACTTTAGTCCTCTGAAGTTGAGATGTCCGAACCTCAAATGCCACAGCTAATCAATATCCTTCACACATGTCTTCAAACACTTGGCCACATCGGTCTTGATGTTGAGTGTAAACATCTGATTCTTTGTCATTGGAACACTTGCTAACATTTCCTTCTTATCATTCAACAGCAATAACCTCCTATTCACCATGTGAACTTGGTAGTTTTTCTCTAGCAATTGCCCTAAACTCAAGATATTACTTCTCATGTTTGGAACATAATAGACATTTCTTATGAATTGTGATCCCCATTCTTTAAACGAATAAGAATGGTTCCTTCGCCTTTGATGGGAACTTTTGATGAATCCCCAAATACAACATTTCCACTGAAAGACTGGTCTAACTCAATGAACAATTTCTTCTCTCTACACATATGATTACTTGCTCCATTATCAAGATACCATATGTTATTATCTGGACAATGCTCACCTTTACGGGTTAGTAGTACCACGTCGATGATATCCTCTTCTTGTATGTTGTTAGCAGCTTCCTCCACTTGTATAGAAGGACTCCTACATTCTGATGCATAATGGCTATAGTTTAAGCAATTATAACATTGTACATTGGACTTGTCTCGTCTATCATTTTATCTCCAATTGCCTCTTCCTCTTCCTCGTCCTCATCCAGGTCCATGGCCTCTGCCTCTTGTGGACTGATTATGTCCATCATTATTGTCAATTCTTGAGAATTGCTGACTTTTGCCACGTCCTCTTCCTCTACCATTTCCACCTTGACCTCTACCTCGTCCTCTTCTAGATTGACTAGAATCTCAGCTATTTTCATTTTCTCAAAATGAAACCTTTGCCGCAGGACTTGCTTTATAGACTCTTCTTTTTGTCTATTTAATCTTTCCTCACGTGCTTGCAATGAACCAACAATTTCGTCAACTGCCATTGCACTCATGTCTCTTGATTCTTCGATGGCTACTATTATATAGTCAAACTTTAGTAGTAACGATCATAGAATCTTTTCAATGATTCTCGACTCTTCAATTCTTTCTCCATACTGCCGCATTTGATTAACGATAGATTTTACTCGTGAGGAGTAATCCATAACTGCTTCTGTTTCCTTCAGCTTCATCATCTCAAATTCACCCCGCAACATCTACAATCGCACCTTCTGAACTTTCTCCTCTCCTTGAAGAGAAACTCGTAAAATGTCCCAAGCTTTCTTGGAGGTAGTTGCTTCTGCTACCTTCTCAAACATCACATCATCCAATCCTTGATGGATTAAACTGAGTGCCTTCTGGTCACTCTTACGATTCTTATGCAAATTATCTCTTTCCGCCTGAGATAATTGTGCATTTTCTACTGGACAGGGACTATGTAGCCATTTTCAACAATGTCCCAAACATTTTGGGCTCCTAGAATGGCTTTCATTTTGATGCACAAATTTTTGTAATTGGTTTTGGTGAGCTGGGGAAAATTGAAAGGAAAATTGTTGGTGTTCATTTTCTTTTTTCTTTTTTTTTGGGTCTCTCAAACACTCAAGATAAAATTCTCATAACTCTCATACAGGATTTCAACTTGGCTCTTGATACCACTTTGTTGGAGTAAAGGTAGAGAAATAATAAAGATTGAACTCACAATATATATAAATTACTCATATAAGAATAAAAATAGAAGAAGAATGAAAAAGAAAGAATAACAAACTTTCTTCCTCTTTAATTAACTCTACCAATTCTTCTCTCAAATTCTCATTCTCTGATTATTGAAATAGTTGAATTCTCATGCCTTATATAGGCAATTTAGACTTCAAAATACTTGGACATAAGTTCCCTTATTTTTCGACCAAGTATTATGTATGATATTCTAATCTAATTTTAACAATTCAATTTCTACAATTAAAAGCAATTACGCATTTCTCTCTTCTTCTTTCATTTCTTATTTTTTTTATTAATTAAAGTTTATTAATTCAACAATTTGTACCAAAGCAACTACAATTTTAAAGAGAACCACCAAAAAGGGTCTAGCTAAATCTGAATGCTTAACTAAATATATGAACTTCTCACTCTTAAAGAGAGACATTAAAACTCAAGCAATTAGTTCCAACACATTAATTTCAATGGTAACAAGTGGGCGAAAACAAACATGCATCACATTCTTAATGGTAAGTTTGATCATGCGTGAAAGAAAATATAAAAAGTCGCCCTTTTTATCAAATAAAGTCCAATCTAAATGGCAAGTCTTGAGAAAAATCATAAAATGAATTTTCAACAAGCTTCGAATTCGTCCCGAGAAAAGAATTAAGGTGAGGAAACTGGCCGGACTTCTAATATTCTATATAAATGACCTATCGCTTAATAAAGACTAAATGAAGCATGATTATACCTTCTCACATGCAGAGAAAGTGAAGGAGTACCTCAAGGATACTAGCAAGTTTGTTGTGGCTGCTGCGCCAGTTGCTGCTGATAGCGGTGTTGCCCCAATTGCTTTTAAGGAAGAGGAAAAGAAGCCTGAACCGGAGGATAAATGTCTGATGATGACTTGGGTTTCAGCTTGTTTGACTAAGTTAGTAGTAATTTAGTTTGAATGTTATTTCTGTTAAACAAGTTTTTCTTATGTGTTTTTAGCCAGTTAGGCATACATTGCATCTTCTATAATTCATTCGGTTTTGTCAGAAAGACAGGGGAAACCCTCAAGGTGGGTCTACTAGCACAAGCAACTCAATACATTTGTCCAGCAGAATCCTTGCTCTCATAATAAGATACTTTGGCCACTCAATTTCATTTTCCAAGTCACAAATTTCCAGGTCCAACTTACAAGATGTTAACATTGAACTTAAATTGCTTCAAAGATTATATGATCTCATATACACAAAGACTGAGACTGAATTTTGTATGAGCAAGTAACCACCACAGATTAGGATTGCAAGACAAAATTCAATTAACATAAAAAATAACAACAATAGTATATGACTCAAGTACTAGGTATTTCAAAATAACTATAATGATAATTTTTGTATGAATTTTATAAAGACATATAACATAAACCAGTCAGGCATGAGTGCACGGCAAACCTTTTAATAAACAATAAATATTACTAGATGTAACGTTACAATCACCATCCCAAGCCTATTTTTGAATAGGCTTGAATGAAAAATCATTAACTTAACACTCATCCCCTTTTAAATAAATTTTCTTCGAAACCATTTTCAGTGGATTAAGTAGCATTAAAATATAATGCTGGAACAAAAAAATGTCCATTAAGAACTCCGTAACAATATAACCCTTCATGCATTTAAATTTGTTAGCTACCTTTAATCTCAAAAGCTGCGTATCAAAAATACAGTTGAAAACCAAATTGCAAAGAGATTTCTAAGAACCAGGGACACCTAGAATCCAATAACTAATATTTATTCATGTAATAAAGTCATTAAGGTTAGTTGATTTAAGGTAGACTAACTTAAACTTATCATTCACAACACTAACTCAAAGCCCGACCATAATATCGAATCCCTAGCTCTAAGCCTTTTTACTATCTCTAACAACTTAGTAGAATACACAAATGGGATTCCAATCTAAGAAGTACATATTTAATCAAATGTAACACAAACCATTGAGCCTGATGCAGTAAAAATAAGGACATTATATATAACAACTAAAGCCCTGACTACCAATTCCCTAGTTGAAAGAAATTGTTGAAATAAAGAATAAGTAAAGGTTGAAGTTGATAATCTTAGAGACAAGAGTAATTATGTACCACGGAGCTTGATGGAAGATTCTAGTCTGAGAGCGGAACATAATTGGTTGATTTCATTCTCAATTAGCTCAACCTACCGTTGTTTGAAATAAATTTGAAACCCCCAACATAACAATATTAGATTTAGGTCAACAGTATATCAAAAATTGGCAATAGAAGTAATTGAGGGAATTAGAGATGAAATTAATACAGAAATTGGAATTTACCGTTTAAAATTGTAGCTTGTAAAGAAGAGCCGAATGGTGTGGCCATCAGAGCATTGAGAGGATTTTCGATATCACATCTCTGGCTGATATCAGTTTAGTGAGAGGTAGTACCGACTAAAAGGAAGAAGACAGGGAATACTGATGATAAAGACATTTCAACGGAACACCAAAGAGAGAGTCGATTAGGGTAAGAGAGGTATGAAATTGAACTGATCAAAACATTCAAAGAGAGGGCAAGAAAGCATTTGGCCGAGTGCGCAAATGAAAAGGGGAAATGGTTCTAGGTTTTTCTTTTGCTCATAAATCATAAGAAAAAAAACTTAAACTATAATTCGATGTTATATTGGCGAGTTTGAGTTCCCCCACTCTATATTGGATCACTTGTGGGGTTTTTCAATATTTTGCCACTAAAATATGTGGTATTGTGGCGAAAAGAGAATGCGCCCCTATAATACTACTATTTGTGGCGAACTCTGTGTTTGCCACTAATATACAAATTTCAGTGGCGAATTAGATTTCGCCACTAAACTTTCGCCACTAACACTTCACTTTCTTGTAGTGCACCTTCCAATCACATCTATTCACATCAAAGCTATTATCGTTTAATTGCAGGTTGGCTGATTTTACCGAAAACTTCCCTGATGAAGTTCCATTCCAAAAGCAAATGTCCCTCCCCCCAAGCGGTCAACACAACAAGCTGCAATCTGGAAAAGGCATGAAGTTGTCGGTATGAGTACTTTTATTTAATTGTTATCACTTTCTTATAGGTGAAAATTTGAAAGGTAAATAAGTTTCATTTTAGTAGTACATATATTAAACAATAAATAATATGACCCTTATTACTAAAAAAACTATAAACTATTTTATTAAAATGGCCGAAACCACATATGCTATTTGCAACTTTAAACCGCATATATCATATGCTTAACCTCAATTACTTCTTGTATTATTGGCACAATCTATTTCATAATGGAGTAGTGTTAAGTATACTTATTATTGCAGGTTGCCTTTGTTCATGATATTAGAGAGATAGATATTGATCCGTCCATGTGCAGATACGGGCTACAAGTTTTACCTCGACCCAAAGCTTTCTGGTAAGCGTTCCTTAAGTTGTGATTATTTTCATTTGTTTTCGGGATGCCATGAGTTAACAAGGTGATTATTTTCATTTATTTTGCCATATAGTGCTATCGGTTCTTTTAGCAACAGTATATTACAATTGTGCTTGAGGGTTATATAACTTATAATACATATGGGATCATCCTTTGTTGACATTTATTGATCAAGAATGATTTCATCAATTTACGGTTTTGATGAGTCCCTCTATTTCTTCTTGTCATTTTCGTTTAGCTGTTATGATTCACAGTTGTTGATAGTTGTTTATTATTGTTGATAGATGTTTGCTATAGATAATAACTTTTTTAATTAATCATTTAGGACTGCAGTTTAATGTGGAAAAGACAAAGAATCTCACGTTGAAAAACTTTTGAGACATGCTTTTTCATTTCTTTTTACTCTCTAAAAGCGTTTTTTTTGTCTTGCTGAGCCAGCCGTTGCTTTTCATTCTATTTCTAATAATTAAATTTTTGGAATTTGTCTGGTTTAAAATTTATTGCAGAAAAAAGTCGGTGTCTTGCTGACAATAATTTGAATGATTTCACATATTAAGTTGATACAATCACATTTTAATTATACTATAATTATAAGCTTTTGAATCATTATATACAAGAATTCCTTAAAACAAGATGTCCTTCTAGTTGATGAAATATCAACATTCAAACAAAAAGAAAAGAACATTATATTCTCTAACACAATATTAACTAAATTAAACAACTCTTACAAAAATTAAACAACAATGACTAGAAATTATTTTATGCATAATAAAGAAAAGATCAATTCACCTACAATTCATGTAAACTGATCATGGTAATTGTTTATCAGAAGAGTTGGTTTTTACCGTCTTCTTTGCGCAACTTTTATTTTTTCAATTTTTCACTTGTTGGAGGGAATGGTTTAATTAACCTGTTCATCCTTCATTGGCGGAGACTTCGGTGGATTAGTTTTACTGGTTGGAACCTGGTTAACACTAGTACAAAAATGACCTATAGTGACGCACTTTTGCAGACGGTTAAGGCAAAAGCCGCCCCGAAACGCTTTTTAAAAAACACGAGGTGTAATTTTGAAATATTTACAGGAACAATACGGACGGTTAAGTTAAATAACCGTCCGAAATAATGGTTTAATAGCAATCCGGCCGGTCATTAAAACTATACCGTCCGGATTGCCAATGAGTTTTTCCACAATACAGACGGTTAATTTATATAACCATCCGTATTGAATCAAATTCACAAAATTCACCAAATTCAAAACCCCTAAAACCTGATTTAGTATTTCGAAATCGTAAACCCAGCCCCTCACTCTCTCGTCTTCTCTTTATCCGGCGCCACAGTGCCTTCTTCTTCCTCTCCTCCATTACGAAAATCTCAAGCCCCTCCGCCTCGGTCTTCTCTCTCTCGTGCGCCGCCTCCTTCGCCTTCGTTTTTTCTACGCCGTTATCTTTCCTGGATCTCCGTTGCTTTTCAGCTGCTTTTGAGAATTTTGGAAAAAATTTGGGATTCAGGGATTCGATAACTCAGATGCTATTTTCATCTACTAGGTTTGTTTGTTTAATCACTCCTATTCCCGATTTAGGGTCTCCTTGTGCTTACCATTCTTTGTTTTCCAGATTTCTCTTGTTATATTTACAGTGCTGTGGCTTTTCTATTACAGCTGAGCCACTTTTTTGTCTTCAATCTGATATTTATTGATCAGAAAATGCAAGTGCTTCTCAAAAGGTAATTTCTTGTTTTTGGTATTTAAAAAGCTATCAGCTCGACAAAATCTTAATGTAAATATATTTATAATAATACTTAGAGGCTGATTTGCATCATTCTGTTTGGAGTTTTGTAAGGGAGCTTTATTTTGTTGATCTTTGAATTCGTTTGTTCGATATTCAAATCCAGTTTGTTGTTGATATAGACTTATAGCTAGTTCATTTGGCTAAATTAATTTCCTTGCCGGCAAGTTGTTTTCTAGGATCGGCTATAGCCGACTTTTTGTGTTCTCGTGTCCGAATAGAATGGTATGTTCCCCTGTTTCAATTATATGTATTTCATGTCCTAAAGTGTTACATTTTCAGTCTTTCTTCTGTTAAGAATTAAGCAGGCCTACCAGCTGTTTGATAAAATTCCTGAGAGGGTTATCCATATCAAATTGATACGGTTTCTGTCATTTTCTTTTTGTTGCAGGAATATATTGAACTGAATAGATGCAAAGAGTTAGCCAATTCATCTTCAATTCATCACTCCATTTACTCAAAGGTGACTTTTTGTCACAAGAATGACATTGTTTTGAATTTGAAAATGCTGCATGATTCATGATGGCTGTGACACTGAAGTTTTCCATTTGTCACTAAGTTGCATGATCGATATTTCAATAAAATATTGAGTGGGATTGATTAGTTCATGGGCGAATGAACTAATCTTCCCATTGATAAGTTATTTAAGTCTATGTTTGAGATATGTAAAAGAACCTACCAAAATCTTCCCATCATACCAATTTCTAAATGTTGTCTTGTCTGGAATATAATTATTGTCTTCAATTCCATACAACTCTTAGGGTTTGTTTTCTTTCAGTCCAGCAAAATAATGCCTGCAAAGTCTCATACTGAAAATCGGCGGATAGAACAGAATACGCAAAGTGAGGTGCAATCATCCATTTACTCTTCACCTTGGTGGAGGGGCTGATTCTGGCTTAGATGATGGTGTTAACTCCAATAAAGATAGACAAAGTGCTATGGAGTCAAGATCCGGTATTTATGCTTCTAAGTATTGCTTTACTTTAATAATTTTGTATTAACTATAAAAATTTATCTATACAAATTTAGGACTGAAATAGTGGCGCAAAAGTGAAGAACTAATGTATGATTCCATATCTCTAATGAGCACGATGAACATAGTCTTTTTATATCTTATAGGTTATTATCATATTTTAGTTCTTTATTTTTTTTTGCAATGTTGTCAAAGGCGTTAGGCGCCCTTAAGGCAGTAGACTTCTTTAGTTTTCTTGTTTTACAGATTTTGACATCATATCCATATTCAGATCCATAGTATGGTGGGATGTTAGCTTCTTATTTGACACAAGCTATGGTATGTAAGCCATTGTATTTGCGCCCTTATCCATATTCAGATCTGATGTTGTTCACTTGAATTTTTTTAACTTATATATTTGTATATATGAATCAGCTGGCATAATGTTGTATGGGTCCCTTCAATCCAAAATTATATGAATTAATCAATATGAATATACAAAAAAGATAAAAAGGTTGCGTGCTTATTCCGGACTGTTATATATAGAAAACCGTCCGGAATAATGCTTATTTTGGCCATTCCGCGCACTTTTGTGGACGGTTTTTATATAAAACCGTCCACAATGCTTCTTATTTCGGACGGTTCAAAACCGTCCGCAATAAGGCCGGATCAATTGCGTCGCGGCCTTTGCGGACGGTTCATAACCGTCCAGAAAAGCCCAAAATAACCGTCCTTAAAGCCCATTTTTGTACCAGTGTAAGACTATCTCTGTAATTGCGTCGACAAAAATTTGTGCATTTTAGGTAGCACGAATTTGTAGAAGATGTACATTTCTTGTAGCAATTATCCAAACAAGCCTTGTCCATTGGCTTGTTTTCCCATGGCCAACTATATGGTTGAGTCGACAAAATGATGTGCATTTTAGGTAGCACTCATTTGTAGAAGATGCACATTTCTTGTAGCAATTATCCAAACAAGCCTTGTCTATTGGTTGTTTTACCCATAGCCAACTATATGCTGCTTCTCCAGTATTATCATGCAAATATCAAAATACAAATTGCTATTGTAATTTTGTTAAACTCCATTAATTTTGATTGATTACCACTATTTTGTATTGCAATGGAGAGGACGATTTTATTTAACTTTGAATGGAAAAAACACTATTCTCTAATGAAATAGAGAAGAAGATTAATATTATTTATAGCTAATTAAATTTAAGCTTCTTGATCGTTTTAAATTATTTTTAGAATGATTGCTAGCTCATAATCGAAAATTTAGTTAATTCTTGTTATATATGGCTATATAATTAATATTATAACAAATTTTGTTAATGTTGATAATTAACTGAGTGTCATAGAATTTTCCCATATATAGATTTATATTTAAAGACAAAATTAGATTGTGGTACATAAATCTATATATATATATATATATATATATATATATATATATATATCCTAAATTACTTCTTTGCCCATATACCTTTTAAAAGTAATATTTTAATTTTATTATTAAATTTATTTTATTTTATTACCATATTATCCCAATTTATATTACTATAATAATGGTATTTAAAATTGGTTAATATTGATACTAATCGTAATAATACCAAAATATAATATATATATATATATATACATACATATATATATATATATATATATATATATATATACATACATATATATATATACATACATATATATATATACATACATATATATATATATATATATACATATATATATATATATACATACATATATATATATATATATATATATATACATACATATATATATATATATATATATATACATACATATATATATATATATATATATATATATAAAGCAAACAAGTCCTAAATTACTTCGTTGCCTCTATACCTTTCAAAAGTAATATCTCAATTTCATTATTAAATTTATTTTATTTTATTACCATATTATTCTGATTTATATTACTATAATAATGGTATTTAAAATTGGTTTATATTCATATTAATCATGACAATATAAAAATATAAAATTAAAATAATAATAACAACAACAACAATAGTAATAATAAAATATTTGATGAGTCATATTAATTTTAAATTATAAACCTATTTAAGAATAAATTGTATATTACATATATAAAAAAATTTTGTATTTAATTAATTGCATATTAAAGCTAAAAAATTTAGAACTTTTTCTTAAATAGGATTATAATCACCAAAATTATATTTCGGTGTTGTTATGTTTATTATGAATATTAACCAAGATTAAATACCATTATTATAGAAACAAATTAAAGTAAACGTACAACCAATTAAATCAATAATTACACAGTAAAATAATTCATAATTGATTATAAGAATTATATTGCAAAACTGTTATAGTAATTAATGATTATTTGACCTTTAAAATAATATACAAACGGACATATATAAGGAAAATTTATCATAATAATTAATAGTTTGCTATAAATATTAACTAATTAAAATTTGTTGATTATAACCCTACTTAAAAATTAATGTGACTCTTTTTTCCTCATCAAATATTTGACAGGAAATCACAATATAACTGCAAAAAAGTATAAATTGTAAACCTATTTAAGAAAAAATTTGAATTTTCTGATGGTACTTACTCCTATAATGGAATATTTTAAATTATTTATTCAACTAATATATCTCCTAAATCTATTTAATAAAAAATTAATTTGTTCTTGATTTTATTTAATTTTGTTAGTTATAATCCTATTTAAGAAAAAAATTTGAAATTCGTAATAATAGTTACTCCTTATTTAAGAATAAGTGTGACTCCTTTTTCCTCATCAAATTTTGACAAGAAATCACAAGATAATTGTAGAAAAGTATAGTGTTTATTATGTTGATGCAGAAATATAATTCGGTGGATGATATCAACCTAATTAGGGGGTAACTAAAGACATATTTTATATGTGATATAAATTCAACTAAGAAGCAATGGACTCTCAATAACGGAAATAAGTGAATAAAATTAAGAAGCTAAGTAGCTAATTAGTGGAATTAGTTGACCCTCACATTTTTTCGTGTATTAAATTTATATGTATGATTACTTCAACTGGACATTCTTTTAAAATTCATTAAATTAAAATTTTTCCCGCAAAAAAATCATATTTCTTTCTTTGAAGAAAATATTTAGCTAAAAAAATTGGACTGTTTTTCTCTCTATTACAATTAGGATAAATTATTTTTAGCATCATTAAAAAATAATATTTTTGATGAATTTGGATTTACAAATATAGTTTTTTTATGATAAATTATAAAAAGTTATTTTTGATTAACTACATTAATATTTTTAGGAATAAATGGAGATTCGACGGAAAAAACGAGCAAGAACATCGTCAAATTTCAGCGATATAGGGACCGACTCTATGGTGTTGTCTTTGTGTGGTTGTATTTTTTAATAATAGTGATTCACTTCAATATTTTATAATTTGGGAATACATACTACTAAGATATTGCATATAAAGAGGTTTTCTGCTTTTTAATATGATACACAATATAATATATTTTTTTAGCTTTAATATTTTCTATGTTATATTTTTAATATATATATATATATATGTATATTACAAAATAAATTTATTATTGATAAACTGATTACAAATGACCTATCTGTGCATACAATCTTAAATAGTATCAAATCTTCAAGCATTCCGAATCACTCAATCACTTTGAAGGAGGGTGTGCCAGTGATGTTACTTAGCCATATAGATCAAACATCAGGATTATGTAATGGCACGAGATTGATTGTCACAAGACTAGGAGATTGGGTCATTGAAGCAAAGATTCTATCAGGAAATAAGGCTAGATCTTCTCCTCATTTGCTAAGGTACTGGTAGGTGAACCTTTCTATTTAATTGCAACAACTACAAAAAGAAACATAGATTCGATCAATTCCACTAAAGCGCTACCAAAATGAAATTAGATCAAACCCTTAAGTACAGTTGAGGGGAGAGGGAAGAAGCAATATAGAAGACAAAATCTAAATCCGATCCAGAAATAAAGTTGGAAGCAGCTTTTCCAGCTAAGAGAGGGGGCGGCTATAAAAAAATTCAGATCCTTGTCCATGTCTCTACAGATGCCGGCATCAGCTCTTCTCTTCCACTGTTTGTAGATCGTCGCCTCCGCCAGGCCTCAATCGGACCTTGTCCTTGCGGTCTACACACCAGGCCGCCTTGCTAACTCTCAGGGAGGGATTTGAGAAAGAGATCTCTGTTAACGGCGGATTCAGAGTTACTATTTGTGAAATTTACGGCGGTGTTGCAGCTGATTGTTTGGGAATTTACAAGCTTAATAATCAACCAAAAGGACTAGATTGAATCTTTTCAGTACCCGGAATCTAGCGGCACTGACAACTACTGGCGAGCAGATCTATATCTCCGATTGATCTCGCCGGTGATTGCATCTCGCTTCTTCATCAACTTCATCATCATTGGTTTCATTTTCAATTCATTTTTTCCTTTTCTGCTGTGTAATTCGACATTTAGATTGTGCCATGGTTCATTTAAGAAATTACCGGGATAGGGAAGATCATGATCGCCTATTTAGTAATAGGATTTACTTCAAAAATTTCCCAAACAGCCATGATGCATCGGCTTTGAAGAGCATTTTTTCAAAATATCGAGTTCTAGGAGAGGTTTTTGTTTCAAGGCGGAAAAAAGTGAAGAATCTAAATTTCGATTTTGTCTCTATCAATGGGTTTATCCCTATGCACGATGCTCTTTACAGATTGAATGCAGTTATGATTGGTTATATCAGGATGCGCCTCTTCAAAGCCAAATATCCTTCATTAGGTAAACAGGCTATACCTCATCAACGCCCCCCTCGTGCTCAGGCCAAGCTAAGATCGGTTTTTAGGGATTCGTTGAGGAATAAAAGATCCTACACGATAGTGGTAGCTCCAGCCATGGATCCGAATCAGTCTAGGACAGTTAGTGATTTTCCATTATCGATTTCGGTAAGATTTTCTTGTCTGCTCCGTGCAAAGGATATTTTGGTTATTCTAGACTTGATGGAGATGGTGTCAAACAGAAATTTTGCTTTTGATTATATTGCTCCAGCTGGTGATAATCAAGTGGTTAAGTCTTTCCTTTCGTCTGATGCAAAGATAGCTTTCCTTGAGGGGGATTAGAGTCATCTTTAGGATATCTTTTCAAAATGTGTGGATTTCTCGGTTAATTTTATTCCAACTGAATGTCTCTTTTATATGGATTTTTAGGGGATTCCTCCCGCTTTGATTACCGAACAACTAATCAACAAGCTCACGGTTGAGTTTGGATCACTTATGACACCTGATTTTAACAGTTACTTATGACACCTTATTTAAGAATAAGTGTGACTCCTTTTTCCTCATCAAATTTTGACAAGAAATCACAAGATAATTGTAGAAAAGTATAGTGTTTATTATGTTGATGCAGAAATATAATTCGGTGGATGATATCAACCTAATTAGGGGGTAACTAAAGACATATTTTATATGTGATATAAATTCAACTAAGAAGCAATGGACTCTCAATAACGGAAATAAGTGAATAAAATTAAGAAGCTAAGTAGCTAATTAGTGGAATTAGTTGACCCTCACATTTTTTCGTGTATTAAATTTATATGTATGATTACTTCAACTGGACATTCTTTTAAAATTCATTAAATTAAAATTCTGTCTTGAATCAGGGTGGTGGTTTAACCTGGTTGACTGACAGTGTCCCCGGCGCTCCTCCCGTAGGGGTGAGGGAGAAGGCTGAAATTTTTGTCCATCGAGTCTAGAACACGGGTTCTAGAATTAGGTAAAATGGGTTATCTAACAGTGTCCCCAGCAATCCTTCTCTGGGAATTTCGGTTGGGCGAGTCTCTAGCTCAGATTCACGAACTTCAATTTTAAAGGAAGGAGTTGCTGAAATTTCTGTCCTACAAAGATCCGTGTCTTCTTAGGGTAACCAAGGTATTCGGCTAGGAAAGGAGAACTCACAGGGTCATCCATGGAATGCTATCTCGAGTGCGTCTAACAATAATTCAGATTATAGTGGGGGTACGGTGAATCAGGTGAATTATACATGCCGGGATTTACTAGTGAATGTATTTAGACATGCAGGTCCAACGGTCAAGCAAGGAACAACTTCAAGAATGACTTTGAGTTTGAACTTCTTGGGACCGAATATAGATAATAGAAATAGAGTTATTACACGTTCAAAAGCGAGATCATCGAGCATATCAGAAAATAGGGAGACCTTTGAGGTGGGGAAGGAATTAGGGGTTTTCAAAGACAAGCACACCAAGGCTATTTTACATGCTTTGGCATCACACAAGGCTTAAACGGTCAGGATGTAAGGTATTTTATAATTAATGTCATTTAATTTTTTGAGTTGGAATCGTCTAGGGGGCCCCCATAATAAGGGTAAACAGGTGTTAGTAAAATCTTTGGCTAGAAAATGGAAATTGCATGCATTTGTTTTATTAGAAATGAAGTCTGCGGGGGTGTTGGACCAGGTAATTAGGCAATTCTAGGGGCATAATGATTTCGTATGTCATTGTGTATCAGCCATTGGCCTTTTAGGGGGAATTATAGTTTCATTGAATTCTATATTATTCCAAAGCCTAGTTATACAGGAGTCTGAGAGATGGGTTGTCATTCGGTTGAGCTCATCTCGTATTGAAGTCCATCTTGTTTGTATTTATGCTTATAATGATCAAGAAAATAGAAGATAATTGTGGCAGGGTTTGGCTGATAGTATCATGGGCTTGAGTTTGGTTATTTTGTGTGGGGACTTTAATGAGGTTTTGCATGCTTCTGAGAGGTTTAGGGGGGATTCAACGAATTCGATGATGGAATTTTGAGATTTTATAGATAATTGTGCTCTCTATGATCTACCTCTTAATGGGAGAGATTACACGTGGGCGAATTCTCTATCTTTTTTGAGAATAGACCAGGTTCTTGTTTTGTGTGTGATATTAGATCTCATGTCGTATATGCGCATATCCACTGTGGATTCGACACTTTCAGATCACTATCCTATCATTTTCATGTCACATCCAGCTGGAGTTGGGAGGAGGAGATCGTTCCGTTCTCTTAATATGTGTTGAAAGACTTCATTCGGCCGTGGAACATTGATAATTTTAGACAACTAGAAGAAAGAATTCAGGAACTTGAGGCACATGTAATTAGTCTTACATCGAGTTCGGCTATTCGGCCAGTGGATGGGGTAATAGGATCGGATCTTCAAGTTATAAGGGCTAATTTACGCACCATGAGGGAGAATTTGGAGAACGTTAAACATCAGCAATCGAGAGTCTCATGGGTATTATTAGGAGATGAAAACATAGGATATTTTCATAGGATAGCTTCGGCAAGAGCTAGAAACAATGCTATAAATCAACTTGAAGTGGATGGGGAATTGGTGAGTGACCTAGGAGTGATCGTTAATAAAATTAGGGGCTTCTATTCGGATTTATTTAGTGAACGACAGGTGGTACCATTTTTGTTGTGTTCTTTAAACTTTAGATCGATGGATATTGCCTCAAACAATCGTTTGACGGCGAATTTTTCAGAGGAGAAATTTGGGGTGCGCTTTGTTCTTGTTATGAGAACAAGGCTCCGGGTCGAGAGGGGTTTAATTCTTATTTTTATAAGAGGTTTTGGGCTGATCTTGGAAGGGATATATTCCAGTTGTTTGAGAACTTTTTCACGTCGATCAGGCTGCCCGAAGCTATTAAGATGTCGTATACGGTGTTAATCCCAAAAGTACCCGGGTCGTGTTCTTTATCTAATTATCGGCCGATTGCACTGATCCATGGGATGTATAAACTTGTAGCAAAAGTGCTAGCAAATCGATTACAACCCTGTTTATCAGAACTTGATTCGGAATCACAGTTTGGTTTCATCAAGGGACGGAACATTCATAAGTGCTCATTTATTGCCTCAGAAGTGTTACACACAATTCATTATCGGAGGCAAGATTGCTTCGTTTTGAAACTAGACTTTCACAAAGCTTATAATAGTGTGTCCTGGACTTATATTGATGAGGTAATGAAAAGAATGAGGTTCGATGCTAAGTGGATTTTGTGGCTGAGGAATTGCAGTAGACAGTCGTCTACTTTAATTCTTGTTAATGGGATGCCGACTGATCGAATTAGTATTTGGAGAGGAGTTAAACAATGAGACCCATTATCTCCTTTTATCTTTTTGTTCGCTGTTGAGGGACTAAAATAGTTGCTAGATGCTAGTGTTAGGGATGGCCTACTACCTGGGTTTAGGGTTGATGGCTCTTCAAGGGATATTTCGGTATTGCAATTCACCGATGATACTATATGTTTCTTGCCTTCTGACATTGATATTTTGCCTGTGTTTATTAGAGTACTTCGATGCCTCAAAATAATTTTGGGTCCAAGGATTAATTATGGTAAGAGTTCGATAATGGGGGTCAATGTCCAGGATTAGGTGTTACAGGCGTGTGCTGATTTTATTGGTTGTAAAGTTGAGAAGTTTGCGATCACATATCTGGGAGCCCCTATCAGTTGGAAGAGATTACCAGTCTCATCTTGGAGTCCTCTAGTGGTTTAATTTCAGAATAGACTAGCAGGTTGGAAGGGGAACTACTTATCATATGGAGGCCGACTTGTGTTGATTAAATCATTGTTGTCATCGCTTCCAATTTATCTTCTAGCCTTATATAAAACGTCATAATCTATCATCGATAGGTTGAATTGTTTAATAAGGAACTTCCTGTGGAAGGGAGATGCGTGTACAAGAGGTCTTTGTAAGGTTGCTTAGAGCACAGTTGTGTTGCCTAAGGAATTGGGCGGCTTATATATTAGGGATTTGAGGCTCGGTAATTGCAATTTATTATTGAAGTGGCTTTGGAGACTACGAGAGTTGAACCAATACTCATTATGGTACGACGTTTGTGTACGGCGTTATGGTTTTGACTCGTGGATGGCTTTTTAAAGGGCTGAATTGTGAAATCTACCCCCTATTTAGAAAGGTGTGTATTCGGTGTGCACGAGGGAGGGATCGTTTTGGACCCTCTTAAAAAATAACTCAAGGGTCGTTATGGGCAATAGGACTATAGCATCCTTTTGGCATGATAACTGGACCTTGGATCGTCCCCTATGTGTTCTTTTTTTGGATATCTATTCTCTTTGTAATAGGTAGTCTTGCGCGGTACAATAAGGTTGTGAGTACTTGCTAGGCGCAGATCTTTTTGGTAGACCATTTTGGAAAAGGAATCTACGAATCACAGCTAGGGATCATTGTTGGTAGCTGAGAACGTGGATGTATGAGGCGTGTCCATCTCTTTTCTCAGTGATTGGCTCGAGTTCAACGTGAGATATCAGTGTGGCGTGTAATTTTTCATGGGTGGCGGACAGACTAATATGGGTGTGTGAGACTAATAATGGTTATTCAGCGAGATCCTTTTGTCGTGCATATTATTGCTTACCAAGGAGGGACGCACTCCCTCTCAAATTTAGAAGAATTTGGGAATCTACCATCATACCGAAGATTTGATTTTTCGGTTGGCTATTGTTTCATAATAGCTTACCAACAAAAACAATGTTGCTTATGAGGGGAAGTAGGGCTGTGGAGAATGATGTATGTCCCTTTTGCAACGATAGCGAGATGATAGCACATGCTATATTCTTTTGTCTGCGAAGTCTTAGTATTTGGCACCAGCTTTTTCGTTTATTCGAGATTCCGCTACCTATTCCGTCTTCGCCATGGGAGTTTTTGGAACTATAGAGTTCGTATTTTGTTGCGGGTCCGACACATGAATTTGCTATAGCACTATGGTTCGTGATTTCATGGTCTACTTGGAAACGACGGAACAAGATGGTCTATGAGGGTGTCGACACATCGGAGGATATACTTGTTACAAGTATCTATTATAGCTAGTTTCTAATTTACAATATTTTATTAAAATGGCAGAAACCATGTATGTTATTCGCAACTTTCTAAACCACATATATCATACGCTTAGTCTTAACTACTTTTAAATTATTGGCATAATCTATTTCACGATGGAGCAGTGTTAATTACTTAGGATATCTTTTATGGAATTCAATGACACAGTTGCACTTTTTAACGCCCCCCTATATAGGGAGCGCCACGGTAACTATAAACACCCAATAAAAAACTCTACTCCACTATTTGAAATTCAATACTTGTGGATTTAATATGTGCAAATACAAATATAATGTTTCCAACACCAAATATTTCTCAATGCCACTTTATTCTCCAAATATTCCTCAATACCACTTTATATTTCTCACACTATCTAGTACATGCCATTATTCTACAAACCATAATATTACATTAAATTACAAATATCCACCTCGAGTCTTTCCTTATTTGCTCTTCAAGCTAATCCACTTATTCCACTTTGGTCTAAGCTATCTACAAGTTCTCCACTTATTCCGAATGGCTACGTAACTTTTTAAAGGATATTCCAGAATGGCCTAAGCCTATGCCTGCAATTTGTGTGCATTGCTATAATCAAGCAACGATTCAAAGAGCACAAAACGTAATGTATAACGGTAAGTTGAGACACGTGCGTCATTGACATAATACCATAAGACAACTGAACTCAACATCGGTTATCTCTATTGATTTTGTAGGATCAAAGGATAACATTGCAGATCCGCTAACCAAAGGTTTAAATCGAGATCAAATTGAAAAGATATCTAAAGGAATGGGACTAAAGCCTATAAATATATAAGGCCCTATGTGAAGGAAAACCCAACCATGTTTGACTAGAGATCCCAAGATATTAGTTCAATGGGATAACCTAATTGCATAGACCTTATGTGGTCATTATGGGGGTAACCCCATGTCCATTCCTATGATGTAAATGGTGACAAAATGGGTTAAGGTTAAGCTACATGCGTTTAATGATCCTTTGTGCATCAACAGTTGAGCAAAAGAGATCACCTATGTGAGAGTGAAGTTGGGTCGCTTTAAAGGATACTATTGGGGTATAGTAATCTAAAACTCTTGCAGAACCAGGAGATGTTCATGAACATAACAAACATAACCATGAGAACCAAAAAAATTATGATGCGTTGATATTTGTTTGGGGTATATCATTGTTTACACAAATGGTAGAATAGTTCAAGGACATCGCTTCTACTAGTTAGCCAATAAAGTAAATATACTTTCGCAAGGGAAGGTTCAAAGGTTGTAGCCTACCTATCTTATGTAAATATTGGACGCAGAGCATTTTCACCCTTCAAATTTTGGAAAATGTCTGATTAGTTTTCAATTTTCATTCTAGTGGGGGATTGTGGGAAATATGGCATAAGTGATAATGATGTGCATTATCAACTTTAGACTTAATTATAATATGGAAAAACTATGATTTGAATAACATGAAATAAGTCATTGTATTCTATGCTTTGAGAGCTTTTCAACGATATACTATACGCCTAAAACGGATTAACGGTGAATGAGAAATTGTAGTTTAAAGTTTGGCAAACTGTCAAATTTAGACACGCTAAATCGGTGATTCGGTAATGAAAACATATTGCCATGTAATATATTTTTCACCAGATCTTTATTTGAGATTAATGGGTTTTAAATATCTTAATCAATATATTTTCTCATAACATCCTTGGTCTATGACCATAAAGGTATGGTTACAAATGTTAATGGCCATAAAGGTGTGGTTACAAAGGTTAATAACCTTTGAGCCCCATTAAGCCATGTGAATGCCATTTGTCCTATAAATACCCTATTCTTGTAGCCATCTTCTTACACTTGTCCTTCTCTCTTTCACTCTTGAAAGAAAAAATCCAGATGGTATTTCCGTTTGTTTACTTTGTGCTTTATTTTCTTTTTTCAATACTAAAAATATCTCTCAAAGTTTTCATTTCTTTAACAAGAAGGCTAGTTAGTATTAGGTTCTTGTAAATTGCTCTTCACACGATTAGAGTTCGCCTACGATTGTGGTTGTAACTTGGGAGACATATTCACCGATAGCGAACGAATAATTATGTTAAGGAAATTGAGTTTCAGGCCTCCGGAATAAACTTCTACTTCGGTAAAAAGGTTCAATATTTCTTTTATATTTGTTTGTAATAAATCTCCTTTGTAATTTGTATATTTTCTTAATGAAATGTAGTATTATTTTTTTATTCAATACCGCTACTAACAACTTTTATAACATCATCAAGCCCATTTTGGAATATTCAGTTTCTACATTGTCCCCTTGATGTGTAGAAAAATAAAAAGAAAAGGATAATATGATTTTATTTAATATAAAAACAATAACCTAGGAGAAACTACATTCTATATTTTATATTTGAGTAGCATATCATTAAACTTCTAAATACTTCAAGGAGTAAATTAGTGACTGTTTATTATACTTCAAGGTGAAATTAGTGAGTGTTCATGACAATAACATATTCAGAATTATGCAGCAATTAATGTAAAAAGATACTCGGAAAGGAATGGTCAAACAACTTTCGCCTAGACACAATCACACAATATATGAGATGATAAATTAAGAAAGGAAAAAAAATAGATATTTATTGAATTTGAACAAGCAAACAACACAAGAATAAGTTATTTAAAAACCAAGCCAACAATAAATATATGTTTATTGTTATTCGGTAAGAATAATGGGTTAACTTTAATCTAATATAAGTGAGCAATAGTAGAGTACTCTTTCCGGCACCCGAATCAGCAGTGGCGGAGCAAGAACTTTAGAAGACGGGGGTAGATTGTTATAGAAAAAAATTTCCACCCAACTAATTTTCTAGCAAAATTTTACTGTTACTCACTTCAACCAAGCAAGCGCCCAAAAATCAATTTGATAACTGGAATTAAATTCTAGATTTCCTAATTAGAACTCCTAAATACAGTCCTTATACAATATGGACTCCTAGAATTTCGATTGCTTAATTTTAAGTAATTATCCCATGAGATTTCCCACGCTATATAGTCCTCCTACATTAGGGTTCTCATGAAAGATATATGCACCAAAGCCTATTTAACATAATATAAATTGAACAATCTATAATGACTATAGTCCAAAGGGGAAAGCTAACAAACGATAAGTCAAGAATCATGTTACTGTAAATCCGTACCTAACACTTTAAATTCAATGTTTTAATTTGAAAATTTAATTTGTTTAACTACATGATCTTGTAACACCCTGGGTTTGACGACTGCCCGCAAAAACCAACACAAGTCTTTCCAGTGAGCTTTGTCCTCACTCGCTCACTTCCTAAAAATTACTTCCTAAGAGGTCACCCATCCCGAGATTGCTCCAAGTCAAGCACGCTTAACTTTGGAGTTCTCCCAAGTAGGCTCCCGAAAAGAAGGTGCACTTTGTTAGTATAGGTAGTACCAATCAAATCTCTTAAGTCTCTCTCAATTGTGACATCCCATACCATCACAATCTCGAAATCCTTTACCGTTCTCAATTGTACCGTCCCATACCAGCACAATCTCGAAACCCTCTCTTTCGGGTGTGGATTCGGTTCATTCCTGTCCCCATCGACATCCTTCATGGCCGCTCTTTGCTCAGATCTTCTACCCCAGCGTCACCCCTCTTAGGATGGGGTCGCTACAGGCCCACCAACTTCCTCCTGGTTCATCCCCAAACCACACCGTACTAGGAGAGAGCTGGCTCTGATACCAAACTGTAACACCCCAGGTTTGATAGTCTGCCCCCACAAACTAACACAAGTCTTTCCAGTGAGCTTTTTCCTCACTCGCTCACTTCCTAGAAATTACTTCCCAGGAGGTCACTCATCCCGAGATTGCTCCAAGTCAAGCACTATCAACTTTGGAGTTCTCCTGAGTAGGCTCCCGAAAAGAAGGTGCACATTGTTGGTATAGGTTGTACCAATCAAATCTCTTAAGTCTCTCTCAATTGTAATATCCTATACCATCACAATCTCGAAATCCTTTACCGTTCTCAATTGTACAGTCCCATACCAGTACAATCTCGAAACCCTCTCTTTCGGGTGTGGATTCAGTTCATTCCTGTCCCCATCGACATCCTTCATGGCCGCTCTTTGCTTAGATCTTCTACCCCGGTGCCACCCGTCTTAGGACCGGGTGGCTACAGATCTCCTCTCCATTTTAATATACAAGTTAACATAAAATAAAACTAATTACAACTAAGTAATACGAGCATAACATAAATATAAGAGCATGAAATGGAAAGCTGTTAAGGCCATGTTCTCTTGGAGTACAATTTTATTGTTTAGTTCAGTTCAGACCACTTCAGTCCAGTTCAGTTCAGTTCAGTCCACTTTAGTTCAATTCAGCTATGCATAGTTATAAATTTACACTGAAATAAGTTAGGTTCAGTTCTCAGTTCAGCCAACTTCAGTTCAGTTCAGCTCAGCTTTTAAAAGTTGAAAAGAACATGGCCTAAACTAGAACTCTTGCAACTCTAACCTTATAAAACAAACATACAAAGGCATATTTGAAGCTTGGAAAAAGAGAATGAAGGATCGCGGTGACTGCAGGCGGCTGAAGTAGAGACATTTATAAAGTGGGTGAGCAGGTATAGAAATTGCAGCATAGGTATAGAAATAGTGAGTGAGCAGAATACCTAGTATATAACCTTGTTTTTAGAAACTGAAATGACATTTTTTTGGCATAATTAGAGATTGAAAAAAGTGGGAAAGAAATATATCAGATGAACACTAGTTTGTTCGACTTTTGCAAGGGCGACGAGTACTGATACAGCCATGGATGGAGCAAGCGACCAAGCATAGGTGGGTTTACCATCTCCCAAGAAAAGGGTGGGTGCCCAACCACTGCCGCTACCCTCTAGCTTCGCCTCTGCGAATCAGCATCGATTAATGTTCACAAGATGACACCCATATTTGTGTTGGAGTAAAGGTAGAGGAATAATAAAGATTGAACTCACAATATATACAAATTAATCATATAAGAATAAAAATAGAAGAAGAATGAAATACAAAGAATAATAAACTTTCTTCCTCTTTAATTAACTCTGCAAATTCTTCTCTCAAATTCTCAATCTCTGATTATTGAAATAGTTGAATTCTCATGCCTTATATAGGCAATTTAGACTTAAAAAAACTTGGACATAATTTCCCTTATTTTTCGACCAAGTATTATGAATGATATTCTAATCTAATTTTGACAATTCAATTTCTACAATTAAAAGCAATTATGCATTTCTCTCTTCTTCTTTCATTTCTTATTTTGTTTTTTATTAATTAAAGTTAATTAATTTAACACTCCCCCTTAAACTTAATTCTCGTGTATTCCCAACAAGGCTCGTAACTGGCTGAACACTTCGTACTTTAGTGGCTTCGTAAAAATATCAACAATTTGATCTTGCATTTTAATGTATTTCAACGTGACTTCCTTTCGTTCAATGCAGTCTCTGGTAAAATGAAATCTTGTATGTTTGTACTTACTACGATCATGGAAGACTGGATTTTTAGCTAACGCCAGGGCTGACTTATTATCAACAAAAATATCAGTTGGATTATGTCGTATCATTTGTAGTTCCTTCAACAATCTCCGTCGCCATATCGCATGACACACACATAAAGTTGCAGCAACATATTCAGCTTCACAAGTTGACAATGTCATAATCGGTTGTTTTTTCAAACTCCAAGTGAACGCTGTTTCGCCGAGAAAAAAATACAAATCCGCTTGTACTTTTTCGGTCATTTTTATCTCCAGCCCAATCAGTATCACTGTACCCAACTAATCTGAATTCATCAGATTTTGAATAATGCAATCCAAAATTAGTTGTTCCTTTAACATAGCGGAGTATCCTTTTAGCAGCATTCCAATGAGATTCTTTGGGTGCTTCCATGTATCTGCTTACTAGTCTATCTGCATACAAAATATCTGGCCTTGTGCAGGTTAAGTATCTAAGACTTCCGATCAGGCTTCGGAAATTTGTTGGATTGACTCTTACTCCATTTTCATCCTTGGTCAATCTCAAACTACGATCAACGGGAGTGCTGACGGGATTGCAATTCTCCATCTTGAATTTCTTCAATATCTCCTTAGTAAAGCCACTTTGACAAATAAAAATGCCATCATCATTCTGCTTCACTATAATTTCAAGATAATATGACATCAAACCAATGTCTATCATTTCGAATTCGCGAGTCATCATCTTCTTGAAATCATCAAACATCTGAGGATTGTTTCCGATGAAAATAAGATCATCCACATACAAGCAAACAACAATATGTCTCCACCTTTCACTTTCACATACAAAGCATATTCATGGGGGCATTTGACAAATCCATTCTCTTGAAAATATTTGTCAATGCGACTATTCTAAGCTCTTGGTGCTTGCTTAAGTCCGTACAACGCTTTCTTTAGCTTCAATACTTTCTCTTTATACCCTTTGACAACTACATAGATTTCTTCCTCAAGATATCCATTTAGAAATGCTGACTTGACAACCATTTGATGGATCTTCCATCCATTTTGAGCAGCAATGGAGATTACCATTTTGATTGTCTCCATTCTCACGACTGGTGTAAAAACTTCATCATAGTCAATACCGGGCTTCGGACTATATCCCTTTGCAACAAGTCTTGTCTTATATCGTACAATATCTCTGCTTGCATCTTTCTTTACCTTGAATACCTACTTAACACCTATGGGCTTTTTGTCTGATGGAAGTTTAGTTAACTCTCATGTCTTTTTCTTCTCAATTGAATAAATCTCCTCTTCCATGGCTTTTCTTCATCTCTTGTCTTTCATAGCTTCTTCAGCATCAATGGGTTCCCTATCAATAAGATGACAGTAAAGAGTTAATTCTTCACTTAGATCTCTTGTCACATTAAAAAGTTCTTCAACCTCCAGAATTTTCTTGGCCTCTCTTTAGAACTTTCACTAGAGCTTTCTCCTTGTTCAAGAGATGCACCTGAAATTAGACTATTCATCATCGATGTTGTGGCTTGCTCCACCGCTTTATGCTCATTGGTTTCATCCATTGCGAAAGGATAAAAACTGTAATTCTTCTCTTTGTGATTGCTTCAATCCCATATTGCTTCTTCATCAGTAGTTACATCTCTACTGATGATTGTCTTTCCTATATCAGGATCAAACATCCTATAACCTTTAGAAAACTCTAAATATCCCACAAACAAGTATTTTCTGCTTTTATTATCTAGTTTTCTCCTTTCTTCATCAGCTACATCAACATGCACTACAATAACAAAAACACAAAAATGAGAGATATTGGGCTTTCTCCCACTCCATGCTTCTTAGAGTGTCATATTAGAAACACTTGATATCGGGGACCGGTTCAAGATATACACAGCACAATCAACAGCTTCTGCCCATAGGTCCTTAGGTAAATTCTTGCTTTTCAACATGCTTCTGACCATGTCCATCACCGTTCTATTCTTTCTCTCCACAAGTCCGTTTTGCTGAGGTGATCTCGGGACTGACAAGAAATGACGGATTCCATGGTTCTCGCAGAATCTATTAAATTCATTGGATGTGAATTCTCCCCCTCTATCGGATCTTAAAGCCTTGATGTAATAACTGCTTTCTTTCTCAACAAGCACCTTGAATTTCTTGAAAGCTCTAAATACTTCTGTTTTCTCCTTCAAGAAATAAACCCATGTTTTTCTGCTACAATCATCAATAAATAGCAAGAAATATTTGTTGCCTCCCAATGATGTTGGTGTCATTGGTCCATAAACATCGGTTTGAATGGGCTCAAGGGGCGCCTTAGCTCTCGACATAGACTCTTTTGGAAAACTAGGTCTCGATTGTTTTCCAATAAGACATCCTTCACACAGTTGATGGGGTTTATCAATAGGGGGAATACCATGCGCCATCTTCTTCTTACTCATCAACTTTAGTCCTCTGAAGTTGAGATGTCCGAACCTCAAATGCCACAGCTAATCAATATCCTTCACACATGTCTTCAAACACTTGGCCACATCGGTCTTGATGTTGAGTGTAAACATCTGATTCTTTGTCATTGGAACACTTGCTAACATTTCCTTCTTATCATTCAACAGCAATAACCTCCTATTCACCATGTGAACTTGGTAGTTTTTCTCTAGCAATTGCCCTAAACTCAAGATATTACTTCTCATGTTTGGAACATAATAGACATTTCTTATGAATTGTGATCCCCATTCTTTAAACGAATAAGAATGGTTCCTTCGCCTTTGATGGGAACTTTTGATGAATCCCCAAATACAACATTTCCACTGAAAGACTGGTCTAACTCAATGAACAATTTCTTCTCTCTACACATATGATTACTTGCTCCATTATCAAGATACCATATGTTATTATCTGGACAATGCTCACCTTTACGGGTTAGTAGTACCACGTCGATGATATCCTCTTCTTGTATGTTGTTAGCAGCTTCCTCCACTTGTATAGAAGGACTCCTACATTCTGATGCATAATGGCTATAGTTTAAGCAATTATAACATTGTACATTGGACTTGTCTCGTCTATCATTTTATCTCCAATTGCCTCTTCCTCTTCCTCGTCCTCATCCAGGTCCATGGCCTCTGCCTCTTGTGGACTGATTATGTCCATCATTATTGTCAATTCTTGAGAATTGCTGACTTTTGCCACGTCCTCTTCCTCTACCATTTCCACCTTGACCTCTACCTCGTCCTCTTCTAGATTGACTAGAATCTCAGCTATTTTCATTTTCTCAAAATGAAACCTTTGCCGCAGGACTTGCTTTATAGACTCTTCTTTTTGTCTATTTAATCTTTCCTCACGTGCTTGCAATGAACCAACAATTTCGTCAACTGCCATTGCACTCATGTCTCTTGATTCTTCGATGGCTACTATTATATAGTCAAACTTTAGTAATAACGATCATAGAATCTTTTCAATGATTCTCGACTCTTCAATTCTTTCTCCATACTGCCGCATTTGATTAACGATAGATTTTACTCGTGAGGAGTAATCCATAACTGCTTCTGTTTCCTTCAGCTTCATCATCTCAAATTCACCCCGCAACATCTACAATCGCACCTTCTGAACTTTCTCCTCTCCTTGAAGAGAAACTCGTAAAATGTCCCAAGCTTTCTTGGAGGTAGTTGCTTCTGCTACCTTCTCAAACATCACATCATCCAATCCTTGATGGATTAAACTGAGTGCCTTCTGGTCACTCTTACGATTCTTATGCAAATTATCTCTTTCCGCCTGAGATAATTGTGCATTTTCTACTGGACAGGGACTATGTAGCCATTTTCAACAATGTCCCAAACATTTTGGGCTCCTAGAATGGCTTTCATTTTGATGCACAAATTTTTGTAATTGGTTTTGGTGAGCTGGGGAAAATTGAAAGGAAAATTGTTGGTGTTCATTTTCTTTTTTCTTTTTTTTTGGGTCTCTCAAACACTCAAGATAAAATTCTCATAACTCTCATACAGGATTTCAACTTGGCTCTTGATACCACTTTGTTGGAGTAAAGGTAGAGAAATAATAAAGATTGAACTCACAATATATATAAATTACTCATATAAGAATAAAAATAGAAGAAGAATGAAAAAGAAAGAATAACAAACTTTCTTCCTCTTTAATTAACTCTACCAATTCTTCTCTCAAATTCTCATTCTCTGATTATTGAAATAGTTGAATTCTCATGCCTTATATAGGCAATTTAGACTTCAAAATACTTGGACATAAGTTCCCTTATTTTTCGACCAAGTATTATGTATGATATTCTAATCTAATTTTAACAATTCAATTTCTACAATTAAAAGCAATTACGCATTTCTCTCTTCTTCTTTCATTTCTTATTTTTTTTATTAATTAAAGTTTATTAATTCAACAATTTGTACCAAAGCAACTACAATTTTAAAGAGAACCACCAAAAAGGGTCTAGCTAAATCTGAATGCTTAACTAAATATATGAACTTCTCACTCTTAAAGAGAGACATTAAAACTCAAGCAATTAGTTCCAACACATTAATTTCAATGGTAACAAGTGGGCGAAAACAAACATGCATCACATTCTTAATGGTAAGTTTGATCATGCGTGAAAGAAAATATAAAAAGTCGCCCTTTTTATCAAATAAAGTCCAATCTAAATGGCAAGTCTTGAGAAAAATCATAAAATGAATTTTCAACAAGCTTCGAATTCGTCCCGAGAAAAGAATTAAGGTGAGGAAACTGGCCGGACTTCTAATATTCTATATAAATGACCTATCGCTTAATAAAGACTAAATGAAGCATGATTATACCTTCTCACATGCAGAGAAAGTGAAGGAGTACCTCAAGGATACTAGCAAGTTTGTTGTGGCTGCTGCGCCAGTTGCTGCTGATAGCGGTGTTGCCCCAATTGCTTTTAAGGAAGAGGAAAAGAAGCCTGAACCGGAGGATAAATGTCTGATGATGACTTGGGTTTCAGCTTGTTTGACTAAGTTAGTAGTAATTTAGTTTGAATGTTATTTCTGTTAAACAAGTTTTTCTTATGTGTTTTTAGCCAGTTAGGCATACATTGCATCTTCTATAATTCATTCGGTTTTGTCAGAAAGACAGGGGAAACCCTCAAGGTGGGTCTACTAGCACAAGCAACTCAATACATTTGTCCAGCAGAATCCTTGCTCTCATAATAAGATACTTTGGCCACTCAATTTCATTTTCCAAGTCACAAATTTCCAGGTCCAACTTACAAGATGTTAACATTGAACTTAAATTGCTTCAAAGATTATATGATCTCATATACACAAAGACTGAGACTGAATTTTGTATGAGCAAGTAACCACCACAGATTAGGATTGCAAGACAAAATTCAATTAACATAAAAAATAACAACAATAGTATATGACTCAAGTACTAGGTATTTCAAAATAACTATAATGATAATTTTTGTATGAATTTTATAAAGACATATAACATAAACCAGTCAGGCATGAGTGCACGGCAAACCTTTTAATAAACAATAAATATTACTAGATGTAACGTTACAATCACCATCCCAAGCCTATTTTTGAATAGGCTTGAATGAAAAATCATTAACTTAACACTCATCCCCTTTTAAATAAATTTTCTTCGAAACCATTTTCAGTGGATTAAGTAGCATTAAAATATAATGCTGGAACAAAAAAATGTCCATTAAGAACTCCGTAACAATATAACCCTTCATGCATTTAAATTTGTTAGCTACCTTTAATCTCAAAAGCTGCGTATCAAAAATACAGTTGAAAACCAAATTGCAAAGAGATTTCTAAGAACCAGGGACACCTAGAATCCAATAACTAATATTTATTCATGTAATAAAGTCATTAAGGTTAGTTGATTTAAGGTAGACTAACTTAAACTTATCATTCACAACACTAACTCAAAGCCCGACCATAATATCGAATCCCTAGCTCTAAGCCTTTTTACTATCTCTAACAACTTAGTAGAATACACAAATGGGATTCCAATCTAAGAAGTACATATTTAATCAAATGTAACACAAACCATTGAGCCTGATGCAGTAAAAATAAGGACATTATATATAACAACTAAAGCCCTGACTACCAATTCCCTAGTTGAAAGAAATTGTTGAAATAAAGAATAAGTAAAGGTTGAAGTTGATAATCTTAGAGACAAGAGTAATTATGTACCACGGAGCTTGATGGAAGATTCTAGTCTGAGAGCGGAACATAATTGGTTGATTTCATTCTCAATTAGCTCAACCTACCGTTGTTTGAAATAAATTTGAAACCCCCAACATAACAATATTAGATTTAGGTCAACAGTATATCAAAAATTGGCAATAGAAGTAATTGAGGGAATTAGAGATGAAATTAATACAGAAATTGGAATTTACCGTTTAAAATTGTAGCTTGTAAAGAAGAGCCGAATGGTGTGGCCATCAGAGCATTGAGAGGATTTTCGATATCACATCTCTGGCTGATATCAGTTTAGTGAGAGGTAGTACCGACTAAAAGGAAGAAGACAGGGAATACTGATGATAAAGACATTTCAACGGAACACCAAAGAGAGAGTCGATTAGGGTAAGAGAGGTATGAAATTGAACTGATCAAAACATTCAAAGAGAGGGCAAGAAAGCATTTGGCCGAGTGCGCAAATGAAAAGGGGAAATGGTTCTAGGTTTTTCTTTTGCTCATAAATCATAAGAAAAAAAACTTAAACTATAATTCGATGTTATATTGGCGAGTTTGAGTTCCCCCACTCTATATTGGATCACTTGTGGGGTTTTTCAATATTTTGCCACTAAAATATGTGGTATTGTGGCGAAAAGAGAATGCGCCCCTATAATACTACTATTTGTGGCGAACTCTGTGTTTGCCACTAATATACAAATTTCAGTGGCGAATTAGATTTCGCCACTAAACTTTCGCCACTAACACTTCACTTTCTTGTAGTGCACCTTCCAATCACATCTATTCACATCAAAGCTATTATCGTTTAATTGCAGGTTGGCTGATTTTACCGAAAACTTCCCTGATGAAGTTCCATTCCAAAAGCAAATGTCCCTCCCCCCAAGCGGTCAACACAACAAGCTGCAATCTGGAAAAGGCATGAAGTTGTCGGTATGAGTACTTTTATTTAATTGTTATCACTTTCTTATAGGTGAAAATTTGAAAGGTAAATAAGTTTCATTTTAGTAGTACATATATTAAACAATAAATAATATGACCCTTATTACTAAAAAAACTATAAACTATTTTATTAAAATGGCCGAAACCACATATGCTATTTGCAACTTTAAACCGCATATATCATATGCTTAACCTCAATTACTTCTTGTATTATTGGCACAATCTATTTCATAATGGAGTAGTGTTAAGTATACTTATTATTGCAGGTTGCCTTTGTTCATGATATTAGAGAGATAGATATTGATCCGTCCATGTGCAGATACGGGCTACAAGTTTTACCTCGACCCAAAGCTTTCTGGTAAGCGTTCCTTAAGTTGTGATTATTTTCATTTGTTTTCGGGATGCCATGAGTTAACAAGGTGATTATTTTCATTTATTTTGCCATATAGTGCTATCGGTTCTTTTAGCAACAGTATATTACAATTGTGCTTGAGGGTTATATAACTTATAATACATATGGGATCATCCTTTGTTGACATTTATTGATCAAGAATGATTTCATCAATTTACGGTTTTGATGAGTCCCTCTATTTCTTCTTGTCATTTTCGTTTAGCTGTTATGATTCACAGTTGTTGATAGTTGTTTATTATTGTTGATAGATGTTTGCTATAGATAATAACTTTTTTAATTAATCATTTAGGACTGCAGTTTAATGTGGAAAAGACAAAGAATCTCACGTTGAAAAACTTTTGAGACATGCTTTTTCATTTCTTTTTACTCTCTAAAAGCGTTTTTTTTGTCTTGCTGAGCCAGCCGTTGCTTTTCATTCTATTTCTAATAATTAAATTTTTGGAATTTGTCTGGTTTAAAATTTATTGCAGAAAAAAGTCGGTGTCTTGCTGACAATAATTTGAATGATTTCACATATTAAGTTGATACAATCACATTTTAATTATACTATAATTATAAGCTTTTGAATCATTATATACAAGAATTCCTTAAAACAAGATGTCCTTCTAGTTGATGAAATATCAACATTCAAACAAAAAGAAAAGAACATTATATTCTCTAACACAATATTAACTAAATTAAACAACTCTTACAAAAATTAAACAACAATGACTAGAAATTATTTTATGCATAATAAAGAAAAGATCAATTCACCTACAATTCATGTAAACTGATCATGGTAATTGTTTATCAGAAGAGTTGGTTTTTACCGTCTTCTTTGCGCAACTTTTATTTTTTCAATTTTTCACTTGTTGGAGGGAATGGTTTAATTAACCTGTTCATCCTTCATTGGCGGAGACTTCGGTGGATTAGTTTTACTGGTTGGAACCTGGTTAACACTAGTACAAAAATGACCTATAGTGACGCACTTTTGCAGACGGTTAAGGCAAAAGCCGCCCCGAAACGCTTTTTAAAAAACACGAGGTGTAATTTTGAAATATTTACAGGAACAATACGGACGGTTAAGTTAAATAACCGTCCGAAATAATGGTTTAATAGCAATCCGGCCGGTCATTAAAACTATACCGTCCGGATTGCCAATGAGTTTTTCCACAATACAGACGGTTAATTTATATAACCATCCGTATTGAATCAAATTCACAAAATTCACCAAATTCAAAACCCCTAAAACCTGATTTAGTATTTCGAAATCGTAAACCCAGCCCCTCACTCTCTCGTCTTCTCTTTATCCGGCGCCACAGTGCCTTCTTCTTCCTCTCCTCCATTACGAAAATCTCAAGCCCCTCCGCCTCGGTCTTCTCTCTCTCGTGCGCCGCCTCCTTCGCCTTCGTTTTTTCTACGCCGTTATCTTTCCTGGATCTCCGTTGCTTTTCAGCTGCTTTTGAGAATTTTGGAAAAAATTTGGGATTCAGGGATTCGATAACTCAGATGCTATTTTCATCTACTAGGTTTGTTTGTTTAATCACTCCTATTCCCGATTTAGGGTCTCCTTGTGCTTACCATTCTTTGTTTTCCAGATTTCTCTTGTTATATTTACAGTGCTGTGGCTTTTCTATTACAGCTGAGCCACTTTTTTGTCTTCAATCTGATATTTATTGATCAGAAAATGCAAGTGCTTCTCAAAAGGTAATTTCTTGTTTTTGGTATTTAAAAAGCTATCAGCTCGACAAAATCTTAATGTAAATATATTTATAATAATACTTAGAGGCTGATTTGCATCATTCTGTTTGGAGTTTTGTAAGGGAGCTTTATTTTGTTGATCTTTGAATTCGTTTGTTCGATATTCAAATCCAGTTTGTTGTTGATATAGACTTATAGCTAGTTCATTTGGCTAAATTAATTTCCTTGCCGGCAAGTTGTTTTCTAGGATCGGCTATAGCCGACTTTTTGTGTTCTCGTGTCCGAATAGAATGGTATGTTCCCCTGTTTCAATTATATGTATTTCATGTCCTAAAGTGTTACATTTTCAGTCTTTCTTCTGTTAAGAATTAAGCAGGCCTACCAGCTGTTTGATAAAATTCCTGAGAGGGTTATCCATATCAAATTGATACGGTTTCTGTCATTTTCTTTTTGTTGCAGGAATATATTGAACTGAATAGATGCAAAGAGTTAGCCAATTCATCTTCAATTCATCACTCCATTTACTCAAAGGTGACTTTTTGTCACAAGAATGACATTGTTTTGAATTTGAAAATGCTGCATGATTCATGATGGCTGTGACACTGAAGTTTTCCATTTGTCACTAAGTTGCATGATCGATATTTCAATAAAATATTGAGTGGGATTGATTAGTTCATGGGCGAATGAACTAATCTTCCCATTGATAAGTTATTTAAGTCTATGTTTGAGATATGTAAAAGAACCTACCAAAATCTTCCCATCATACCAATTTCTAAATGTTGTCTTGTCTGGAATATAATTATTGTCTTCAATTCCATACAACTCTTAGGGTTTGTTTTCTTTCAGTCCAGCAAAATAATGCCTGCAAAGTCTCATACTGAAAATCGGCGGATAGAACAGAATACGCAAAGTGAGGTGCAATCATCCATTTACTCTTCACCTTGGTGGAGGGGCTGATTCTGGCTTAGATGATGGTGTTAACTCCAATAAAGATAGACAAAGTGCTATGGAGTCAAGATCCGGTATTTATGCTTCTAAGTATTGCTTTACTTTAATAATTTTGTATTAACTATAAAAATTTATCTATACAAATTTAGGACTGAAATAGTGGCGCAAAAGTGAAGAACTAATGTATGATTCCATATCTCTAATGAGCACGATGAACATAGTCTTTTTATATCTTATAGGTTATTATCATATTTTAGTTCTTTATTTTTTTTTGCAATGTTGTCAAAGGCGTTAGGCGCCCTTAAGGCAGTAGACTTCTTTAGTTTTCTTGTTTTACAGATTTTGACATCATATCCATATTCAGATCCATAGTATGGTGGGATGTTAGCTTCTTATTTGACACAAGCTATGGTATGTAAGCCATTGTATTTGCGCCCTTATCCATATTCAGATCTGATGTTGTTCACTTGAATTTTTTTAACTTATATATTTGTATATATGAATCAGCTGGCATAATGTTGTATGGGTCCCTTCAATCCAAAATTATATGAATTAATCAATATGAATATACAAAAAAGATAAAAAGGTTGCGTGCTTATTCCGGACTGTTATATATAGAAAACCGTCCGGAATAATGCTTATTTTGGCCATTCCGCGCACTTTTGTGGACGGTTTTTATATAAAACCGTCCACAATGCTTCTTATTTCGGACGGTTCAAAACCGTCCGCAATAAGGCCGGATCAATTGCGTCGCGGCCTTTGCGGACGGTTCATAACCGTCCAGAAAAGCCCAAAATAACCGTCCTTAAAGCCCATTTTTGTACCAGTGTAAGACTATCTCTGTAATTGCGTCGACAAAAATTTGTGCATTTTAGGTAGCACGAATTTGTAGAAGATGTACATTTCTTGTAGCAATTATCCAAACAAGCCTTGTCCATTGGCTTGTTTTCCCATGGCCAACTATATGGTTGAGTCGACAAAATGATGTGCATTTTAGGTAGCACTCATTTGTAGAAGATGCACATTTCTTGTAGCAATTATCCAAACAAGCCTTGTCTATTGGTTGTTTTACCCATAGCCAACTATATGCTGCTTCTCCAGTATTATCATGCAAATATCAAAATACAAATTGCTATTGTAATTTTGTTAAACTCCATTAATTTTGATTGATTACCACTATTTTGTATTGCAATGGAGAGGACGATTTTATTTAACTTTGAATGGAAAAAACACTATTCTCTAATGAAATAGAGAAGAAGATTAATATTATTTATAGCTAATTAAATTTAAGCTTCTTGATCGTTTTAAATTATTTTTAGAATGATTGCTAGCTCATAATCGAAAATTTAGTTAATTCTTGTTATATATGGCTATATAATTAATATTATAACAAATTTTGTTAATGTTGATAATTAACTGAGTGTCATAGAATTTTCCCATATATAGATTTATATTTAAAGACAAAATTAGATTGTGGTACATAAATCTATATATATATATATATATATATATATATATATATATATATATATATCCTAAATTACTTCTTTGCCCATATACCTTTTAAAAGTAATATTTTAATTTTATTATTAAATTTATTTTATTTTATTACCATATTATCCCAATTTATATTACTATAATAATGGTATTTAAAATTGGTTAATATTGATACTAATCGTAATAATACCAAAATATAATATATATATATATATATACATACATATATATATATATATATATATATATATATATATATACATACATATATATATATATATATATATATATATATATATATACATACATATATATATATACATACATATATATATATATATATATACATATATATATATATATACATACATATATATATATATATATATATATATACATACATATATATATATATATATATATATATACATACATATATATATATATATATATATATATATATATAAAGCAAACAAGTCCTAAATTACTTCGTTGCCTCTATACCTTTCAAAAGTAATATCTCAATTTCATTATTAAATTTATTTTATTTTATTACCATATTATTCTGATTTATATTACTATAATAATGGTATTTAAAATTGGTTTATATTCATATTAATCATGACAATATAAAAATATAAAATTAAAATAATAATAACAACAACAACAATAGTAATAATAAAATATTTGATTAGTCATATTAATTTTAAATTATAAACCTATTTAAGAATAAATTGTATATTACATATATAAAAAAATTTTGTATTTAATTAATTGCATATTAAAGCTAAAAAATTTAGAACTTTTTCTTAAATAGGATTATAATCACCAAAATTATATTTCGGTGTTGTTATGTTTATTATGAATATTAACCAAGATTAAATACCATTATTATAGAAACAAATTAAAGTAAACGTACAACCAATTAAATCAATAATTACACAGTAAAATAATTCATAATTGATTATAAGAATTATATTGCAAAACTGTTATAGTAATTAATGATTATTTGACCTTTAAAATAATATACAAACGGACATATATAAGGAAAATTTATCATAATAATTAATAGTTTGCTATAAATATTAACTAATTAAAATTTGTTGATTATAACCCTACTTAAAAATTAATGTGACTCTTTTTTCCTCATCAAATATTTGACAGGAAATCACAATATAACTGCAAAAAAGTATAAATTGTAAACCTATTTAAGAAAAAATTTGAATTTTCTGATGGTACTTACTCCTATAATGGAATATTTTAAATTATTTATTCAACTAATATATCTCCTAAATCTATTTAATAAAAAATTAATTTGTTCTTGATTTTATTTAATTTTGTTAGTTATAATCCTATTTAAGAAAAAAATTTGAAATTCGTAATAATAGTTACTCCTTATTTAAGAATAAGTGTGACTCCTTTTTCCTCATCAAATTTTGACAAGAAATCACAAGATAATTGTAGAAAAGTATAGTGTTTATTATGTTGATGCAGAAATATAATTCGGTGGATGATATCAACCTAATTAGGGGGTAACTAAAGACATATTTTATATGTGATATAAATTCAACTAAGAAGCAATGGACTCTCAATAACGGAAATAAGTGAATAAAATTAAGAAGCTAAGTAGCTAATTAGTGGAATTAGTTGACCCTCACATTTTTTCGTGTATTAAATTTATATGTATGATTACTTCAACTGGACATTCTTTTAAAATTCATTAAATTAAAATTTTTCCCGCAAAAAAATCATATTTCTTTCTTTGAAGAAAATATTTAGCTAAAAAAATTGGACTGTTTTTCTCTCTATTACAATTAGGATAAATTATTTTTAGCATCATTAAAAAATAATATTTTTGATGAATTTGGATTTACAAATATAGTTTTTTTATGATAAATTATAAAAAGTTATTTTTGATTAACTACATTAATATTTTTAGGAATAAATGGAGATTCGACGGAAAAAACGAGCAAGAACATCGTCAAATTTCAGCGATATAGGGACCGACTCTATGGTGTTGTCTTTGTGTGGTTGTATTTTTTAATAATAGTGATTCACTTCAATATTTTATAATTTGGGAATACATACTACTAAGATATTGCATATAAAGAGGTTTTCTGCTTTTTAATATGATACACAATATAATATATTTTTTTAGCTTTAATATTTTCTATGTTATATTTTTAATATATATATATATATGTATATTACAAAATAAATTTATTATTGATAAACTGATTACAAATGACCTATCTGTGCATACAATCTTAAATAGTATCAAATCTTCAAGCATTCCGAATCACTCAATCACTTTGAAGGAGGGTGTGCCAGTGATGTTACTTAGCCATATAGATCAAACATCAGGATTATGTAATGGCACGAGATTGATTGTCACAAGACTAGGAGATTGGGTCATTGAAGCAAAGATTCTATCAGGAAATAAGGCTAGATCTTCTCCTCATTTGCTAAGGTACTGGTAGGTGAACCTTTCTATTTAATTGCAACAACTACAAAAAGAAACATAGATTCGATCAATTCCACTAAAGCGCTACCAAAATGAAATTAGATCAAACCCTTAAGTACAGTTGAGGGGAGAGGGAAGAAGCAATATAGAAGACAAAATCTAAATCCGATCCAGAAATAAAGTTGGAAGCAGCTTTTCCAGCTAAGAGAGGGGGCGGCTATAAAAAAATTCAGATCCTTGTCCATGTCTCTACAGATGCCGGCATCAGCTCTTCTCTTCCACTGTTTGTAGATCGTCGCCTCCGCCAGGCCTCAATCGGACCTTGTCCTTGCGGTCTACACACCAGGCCGCCTTGCTAACTCTCAGGGAGGGATTTGAGAAAGAGATCTCTGTTAACGGCGGATTCAGAGTTACTATTTGTGAAATTTACGGCGGTGTTGCAGCTGATTGTTTGGGAATTTACAAGCTTAATAATCAACCAAAAGGACTAGATTGAATCTTTTCAGTACCCGGAATCTAGCGGCACTGACAACTACTGGCGAGCAGATCTATATCTCCGATTGATCTCGCCGGTGATTGCATCTCGCTTCTTCATCAACTTCATCATCATTGGTTTCATTTTCAATTCATTTTTTCCTTTTCTGCTGTGTAATTCGACATTTAGATTGTGCCATGGTTCATTTAAGAAATTACCGGGATAGGGAAGATCATGATCGCCTATTTAGTAATAGGATTTACTTCAAAAATTTCCCAAACAGCCATGATGCATCGGCTTTGAAGAGCATTTTTTCAAAATATCGAGTTCTAGGAGAGGTTTTTGTTTCAAGGCGGAAAAAAGTGAAGAATCTAAATTTCGATTTTGTCTCTATCAATGGGTTTATCCCTATGCACGATGCTCTTTACAGATTGAATGCAGTTATGATTGGTTATATCAGGATGCGCCTCTTCAAAGCCAAATATCCTTCATTAGGTAAACAGGCTATACCTCATCAACGCCCCCCTCGTGCTCAGGCCAAGCTAAGATCGGTTTTTAGGGATTCGTTGAGGAATAAAAGATCCTACACGATAGTGGTAGCTCCAGCCATGGATCCGAATCAGTCTAGGACAGTTAGTGATTTTCCATTATCGATTTCGGTAAGATTTTCTTGTCTGCTCCGTGCAAAGGATATTTTGGTTATTCTAGACTTGATGGAGATGGTGTCAAACAGAAATTTTGCTTTTGATTATATTGCTCCAGCTGGTGATAATCAAGTGGTTAAGTCTTTCCTTTCGTCTGATGCAAAGATAGCTTTCCTTGAGGGGGATTAGAGTCATCTTTAGGATATCTTTTCAAAATGTGTGGATTTCTCGGTTAATTTTATTCCAACTGAATGTCTCTTTTATATGGATTTTTAGGGGATTCCTCCCGCTTTGATTACCGAACAACTAATCAACAAGCTCACGGTTGAGTTTGGATCACTTATGACACCTGATTTTAACAGTTACTTATGACACCTTATTTAAGAATAAGTGTGACTCCTTTTTCCTCATCAAATTTTGACAAGAAATCACAAGATAATTGTAGAAAAGTATAGTGTTTATTATGTTGATGCAGAAATATAATTCGGTGGATGATATCAACCTAATTAGGGGGTAACTAAAGACATATTTTATATGTGATATAAATTCAACTAAGAAGCAATGGACTCTCAATAACGGAAATAAGTGAATAAAATTAAGAAGCTAAGTAGCTAATTAGTGGAATTAGTTGACCCTCACATTTTTTCGTGTATTAAATTTATATGTATGATTACTTCAACTGGACATTCTTTTAAAATTCATTAAATTAAAATTCTGTCTTGAATCAGGGTGGTGGTTTAACCTGGTTGACTGACAGTGTCCCCGGCGCTCCTCCCGTAGGGGTGAGGGAGAAGGCTGAAATTTTTGTCCATCGAGTCTAGAACACGGGTTCTAGAATTAGGTAAAATGGGTTATCTAACAGTGTCCCCAGCAATCCTTCTCTGGGAATTTCGGTTGGGCGAGTCTCTAGCTCAGATTCACGAACTTCAATTTTAAAGGAAGGAGTTGCTGAAATTTCTGTCCTACAAAGATCCGTGTCTTCTTAGGGTAACCAAGGTATTCGGCTAGGAAAGGAGAACTCACAGGGTCATCCATGGAATGCTATCTCGAGTGCGTCTAACAATAATTCAGATTATAGTGGGGGTACGGTGAATCAGGTGAATTATACATGCCGGGATTTACTAGTGAATGTATTTAGACATGCAGGTCCAACGGTCAAGCAAGGAACAACTTCAAGAATGACTTTGAGTTTGAACTTCTTGGGACCGAATATAGATAATAGAAATAGAGTTATTACACGTTCAAAAGCGAGATCATCGAGCATATCAGAAAATAGGGAGACCTTTGAGGTGGGGAAGGAATTAGGGGTTTTCAAAGACAAGCACACCAAGGCTATTTTACATGCTTTGGCATCACACAAGGCTTAAACGGTCAGGATGTAAGGTATTTTATAATTAATGTCATTTAATTTTTTGAGTTGGAATCGTCTAGGGGGCCCCCATAATAGGGGTAAACAGGTGTTAGTAAAATCTTTGGCTAGAAAATGGAAATTGCATGCATTTGTTTTATTAGAAATGAAGTCTGCGGGGGTGTTGGACCAGGTAATTAGGCAATTCTAGGGGCATAATGATTTCGTATGTCATTGTGTATCAGCCATTGGCCTTTTAGGGGGAATTATAGTTTCATTGAATTCTATATTATTCCAAAGCCTAGTTATACAGGAGTCTGAGAGATGGGTTGTCATTCGGTTGAGCTCATCTCGTATTGAAGTCCATCTTGTTTGTATTTATGCTTATAATGATCAAGAAAATAGAAGATAATTGTGGCAGGGTTTGGCTGATAGTATCATGGGCTTGAGTTTGGTTATTTTGTGTGGGGACTTTAATGAGGTTTTGCATGCTTCTGAGAGGTTTAGGGGGGATTCAACGAATTCGATGATGGAATTTTGAGATTTTATAGATAATTGTGCTCTCTATGATCTACCTCTTAATGGGAGAGATTACACGTGGGCGAATTCTCTATCTTTTTTGAGAATAGACCAGGTTCTTGTTTTGTGTGTGATATTAGATCTCATGTCGTATATGCGCATATCCACTGTGGATTCGACACTTTCAGATCACTATCCTATCATTTTCATGTCACATCCAGCTGGAGTTGGGAGGAGGAGATCGTTCCGTTCTCTCAATATGTGTTGAAAGACTTCATTCGGCCGTGGAACATTGATAATTTTAGACAACTAGAAGAAAGAATTCAGGAACTTGAGGCACATGTAATTAGTCTTACATCGAGTTCGGCTATTCGGCCAGTGGATGGGGTAATAGGATCGGATCTTCAAGTTATAAGGGCTAATTTACGCACCATGAGGGAGAATTTGGAGAACGTTAAACATCAGCAATCGAGAGTCTCATGGGTATTATTAGGAGATGAAAACATAGGATATTTTCATAGGATAGCTTCGGCAAGAGCTAGAAACAATGCTATAAATCAACTTGAAGTGGATGGGGAATTGGTGAGTGACCTAGGAGTGATCGTTAATAAAATTAGGGGCTTCTATTCGGATTTATTTAGTGAACGACAGGTGGTACCATTTTTGTTGTGTTCTTTAAACTTTAGATCGATGGATATTGCCTCAAACAATCGTTTGACGGCGAATTTTTCAGAGGAGAAATTTGGGGTGCGCTTTGTTCTTGTTATGAGAACAAGGCTCCGGGTCGAGAGGGGTTTAATTCTTATTTTTATAAGAGGTTTTGGGCTGATCTTGGAAGGGATATATTCCAGTTGTTTGAGAACTTTTTCACGTCGATCAGGCTGCCCGAAGCTATTAAGATGTCGTATACGGTGTTAATCCCAAAAGTACCCGGGTCGTGTTCTTTATCTAATTATCGGCCGATTGCACTGATCCATGGGATGTATAAACTTGTAGCAAAAGTGCTAGCAAATCGATTACAACCCTGTTTATCAGAACTTGATTCGGAATCACAGTTTGGTTTCATCAAGGGACGGAACATTCATAAGTGCTCATTTATTGCCTCAGAAGTGTTACACACAATTCATTATCGGAGGCAAGATTGCTTCGTTTTGAAACTAGACTTTCACAAAGCTTATAATAGTGTGTCCTGGACTTATATTGATGAGGTAATGAAAAGAATGAGGTTCGATGCTAAGTGGATTTTGTGGCTGAGGAATTGCAGTAGACAGTCGTCTACTTTAATTCTTGTTAATGGGATGCCGACTGATCGAATTAGTATTTGGAGAGGAGTTAAACAATGAGACCCATTATCTCCTTTTATCTTTTTGTTCGCTGTTGAGGGACTAAAATAGTTGCTAGATGCTAGTGTTAGGGATGGCCTACTACCTGGGTTTAGGGTTGATGGCTCTTCAAGGGATATTTCGGTATTGCAATTCACCGATGATACTATATGTTTCTTGCCTTCTGACATTGATATTTTGCCTGTGTTTATTAGAGTACTTCGATGCCTCAAAATAATTTTGGGTCCAAGGATTAATTATGGTAAGAGTTCGATAATGGGGGTCAATGTCCAGGATTAGGTGTTACAGGCGTGTGCTGATTTTATTGGTTGTAAAGTTGAGAAGTTTGCGATCACATATCTGGGAGCCCCTATCAGTTGGAAGAGATTACCAGTCTCATCTTGGAGTCCTCTAGTGGTTTAATTTCAGAATAGACTAGCAGGTTGGAAGGGGAACTACTTATCATATGGAGGCCGACTTGTGTTGATTAAATCATTGTTGTCATCGCTTCCAATTTATCTTCTAGCCTTATATAAAACGTCATAATCTATCATCGATAGGTTGAATTGTTTAATAAGGAACTTCCTGTGGAAGGGAGATGCGTGTACAAGAGGTCTTTGTAAGGTTGCTTAGAGCACAGTTGTGTTGCCTAAGGAATTGGGCGGCTTATATATTAGGGATTTGAGGCTCGGTAATTGCAATTTATTATTGAAGTGGCTTTGGAGACTACGAGAGTTGAACCAATACTCATTATGGTACGACGTTTGTGTACGGCGTTATGGTTTTGACTCGTGGATGGCTTTTTAAAGGGCTGAATTGTGAAATCTACCCCCTATTTAGAAAGGTGTGTATTCGGTGTGCACGAGGGAGGGATCGTTTTGGACCCTCTTAAAAAATAACTCAAGGGTCGTTATGGGCAATAGGACTATAGCATCCTTTTGGCATGATAACTGGACCTTGGATCGTCCCCTATGTGTTCTTTTTTTGGATATCTATTCTCTTTGTAATAGGTAGTCTTGCGCGGTACAATAAGGTTGTGAGTACTTGCTAGGCGCAGATCTTTTTGGTAGACCATTTTGGAAAAGGAATCTACGAATCACAGCTAGGGATCATTGTTGGTAGCTGAGAACGTGGATGTATGAGGCGTGTCCATCTCTTTTCTCAGTGATTGGCTCGAGTTCAACGTGAGATATCAGTGTGGCGTGTAATTTTTCATGGGTGGCGGACAGACTAATATGGGTGTGTGAGACTAATAATGGTTATTCAGCGAGATCCTTTTGTCGTGCATATTATTGCTTACCAAGGAGGGACGCACTCCCTCTCAAATTTAGAAGAATTTGGGAATCTACCATCATACCGAAGATTTGATTTTTCGGTTGGCTATTGTTTCATAATAGCTTACCAACAAAAACAATGTTGCTTATGAGGGGAAGTAGGGCTGTGGAGAATGATGTATGTCCCTTTTGCAACGATAGCGAGATGATAGCACATGCTATATTCTTTTGTCTGCGAAGTCTTAGTATTTGGCACCAGCTTTTTCGTTTATTCGAGATTCCGCTACCTATTCCGTCTTCGCCATGGGAGTTTTTGGAACTATAGAGTTCGTATTTTGTTGCGGGTCCGACACATGAATTTGCTATAGCACTATGGTTCGTGATTTCATGGTCTACTTGGAAACGACGGAACAAGATGGTCTATGAGGGTGTCGACACATCGGAGGATATACTTGTTACAAGTATCTATTATAGCTAGTTTCTAATTTACAATATTTTATTAAAATGGCAGAAACCATGTATGTTATTCGCAACTTTCTAAACCACATATATCATACGCTTAGTCTTAACTACTTTTAAATTATTGGCATAATCTATTTCACGATGGAGCAGTGTTAATTACTTAGGATATCTTTTATGGAATTCAATGACACAGTTGCACTTTTTAACGCCCCCCTATATAGGGAGCGCCACGGTAACTATAAACACCCAATAAAAAACTCTACTCCACTATTTGAAATTCAATACTTGTGGATTTAATATGTGCAAATACAAATATAATGTTTCCAACACCAAATATTTCTCAATGCCACTTTATTCTCCAAATATTCCTCAATACCACTTTATATTTCTCACACTATCTAGTACATGCCATTATTCTACAAACCATAATATTACATTAAATTACAAATATCCACCTCGAGTCTTTCCTTATTTGCTCTTCAAGCTAATCCACTTATTCCACTTTGGTCTAAGCTATCTACAAGTTCTCCACCTACGTGTAAAAAAAAAACTACACGCTAAGCAAATTGCTTAGTGGTGTCCATAAAAAAAATATAACAACTTTGAATATTTTTAAGACTTCAAAATAGAAAACAAGATTTTTCATTAGTCAAAAACAAATTAACCAACTTTATGAAACCAAATCACAAAACTTATATAGTAATCCTTTCAAAGTACGATCAAATTTGTACCCAATTTTTTCAAACACTTTAACCACATATTGCCCAAAGTAAACAAGTCCTGAATAACGGTAAAATGGATACGGGAGCGGACAAGCCCGAAGCCGAAGCTTCAAAATCAATATATCGGTCAAGGCCGAAGCCGAAGCTTCAAATTCAATATATCGGTCAAGCCCGAAGCCGAAGCTTCAAAATCAATATATCGGTCAAGCCTGAAGCCGAAGCTTCAATAAATATATATATATATATATATCATAATATCGGCCAAAGCCCGAAGCCAAAGCTTCAATTGTTTGTACAGTACTGTACCCCCCTTTATTGGCGCCAATCTACACTGACCCATATTCTACTCGTTTAATAAGGGCAATAAATTAAAGTAACATCTTAAAAATTCCAGTATAAATCATCAATCATAATTCAACATAACTTCAGAAATTAAGAAATCCAAATCCCAAATCTTTAAGCATCAAACTTCAATTAAAACTCATTAAAATTAATATTCCTACTTTCCAGAATTTTTCCAGGTTTCATAACCTGACTTCCCCTGCATTTGTCACTGTCAATATATCACCCAATCGAAGAACTTTCTTCTAAACATAATTAGCCACGTGTCTCAGCTTTCCAAAACCACCAGAATCACAGAAATCCAAATTTTATAACCAAAGTTATGATCAAAATACTAAACAGTGTACAAAGCTGAGATTTACCGAAAACAGATTTCATGACTCAATTTCAAACGAAAATTTCACATTGAAAACGAATGAAATTCAATAACGTTTCTTCTGAACATATATTCCTTACTTTCTGTAGATATCAATAGAATCAAGAATCGTTCAAATCGGATTTATATAAGGAGAGAAAACATTAAAACAAAACAGGTATACAATCTGGAAAATTTTCCGAAAAATCGAGAAATCGAAATTCGAGACACAAACCTTTTTCTAAGCTCTTTCTAGCTCTCTTCTACCTCTTTTGCCTTTGATTTACTTGCAATAGCTTCCTCTACAACATCCATATATAATTCTATCAAGATATTGCATAAATAAACTTCCTAATACCATAAATATGCTTAATCTACCATGAATTTTACTAATTAAGCTTTAATTTCACCAAAAATCACTCACCTCAAACTCGGGTTACTATTCATCTGAACCTTAAAATCTAAAATCCTCCTCTTGTAGTCTTGATTGACTGAAATTGATGATGATAGAGGGCTTAAGGATCAATTTCTAACAAGAATTTGAAGTTGAATCGAAGAAATCGGAAGTTTTTGGATAATGGAAAAATTTTGGTAAGGGAAGAGACAGAGGAGAAGAAAAATGGTGGAGGTGAAAAATGATAAGAGAAGATGCTGAATCTCATGTATTTTATTTTTTTTTCAATTTTCAATATTGCCCTTGGATAAATAATTAAATGCCCAATTCATCCCTCTTACTTAATTAGCTCTTATTTCCTCATGCCTTATATCCAATAACAATAATAACAATAAAAATAATTTCCATGATATTTTAATACCATAGTAATTTATTATAAGCAAATTTTTAAATTTTCGGTTCGTTACAATTCTCCCCCTCTTATGAATTTTCGTCCCGAAAATTTCCTGAAAACAGTTGCGGATATTGAGTTTTCATTGTGTCCTCCGGTTCCCAAGTTGCTTCTTCAACCTTATGATTCCTCCAAAGTACTTTTACCAAAGGAATAAACTTGTTTCTCAATTGTTTAACCTCTCTCGCCAAGATTTGTACCGGTTCCTCTTTATACGTCAGGTTGGGTTCGATCTCCACGACATTAGGAGATAAGATATGTGATAGATCGGATCTGTATCTCTTTAATATCGACACATGGAACACATTGTGAATTTTGTCGAGCATCGGGGGTAGCGCCAACCGATAAGCTACCGGTCCAACCTTCTCTATAACCTCATATGGGCCAATGAATCTCGGACTGAGCTTGCCTTTCTTGCCAAATCGCAGGACTTTCTTCCAAGGAGATACTTTGAGAAATACTTTATCCCCCACTTCATAAGTAATGTCTTTTCTTTTTAGATCAGCATAAGATTTTTTGTCTATCAGATGCAGCCTTCAATCTCTTGAATAAGTTTTACCTTCTCCTTTGTCTCCTGAATCAAATCCACCCCCACAATCTTGTTTTCACTAAGTTCGGTCCAATTTAATGGAGTTCGGCATTTTCTTCCATACAATGCTTCATATGGCGCCATTTGTATGCTTGACTGATAGCTGTTATTATAGGCAAATTCCATGAGGGACAAATACTTATCCCAACTTCCCTCAAATTCAATGATATAACTTCTCATCATGTCCTCCAACACTTGAATTACTCTTTCAGATTGACCATCTGTTTGAGGCTGAAATGAAGTACTGAAATGAAGTTTACTACCTAAGGCTTCTTGCAACTTCTTCGAAAATCTCAAAGTAAATCTTGGATCTCGGTCAGAAATGATTGAAATAGGCACTCCGTGTAGCTTTACTATCTCATCTACATATAACTGAGCCAACCTATCAAGTGAATAATCCATCCTAACTGGAAGAAAATGGGCAGACTTTATCAATCTATCTACAATAACCCACACTGCATCATGTTTCTTCTGTGTAAGTGGTAAAGATGTCACGAAGTCCATTGTGATTCTTTCCCATTTCCATTCTGGAATTGTTATAGGTTGCAACAATCCAGAAGGAACTTGATGTTCTGCTTTCACCTGTTGACAAGTTAGATATTAAGCAACTTAGTTAGTAATGTCTTTCTTCATTCCATTCCACCAATAATGGCTCTTCAAATTTTGGTACATCTTGTTTGCTCCTGGATGCATCGCATAAGGACTACTATGCGCCTCATGTAAAATATTCTTCTTTAATTCTTCATTGTTTAGCACACACAGTCTATCTTTAAAATGTAGACATCCATCTTCTCGAACCACATAATTGTCTACGATACCCACTTGTGTCCTTGCTCGAATGATCTTTAAGTCACCATCTTCATTTTGTGCTTGCTTAACCTGTTGTGGTAGTACAGGTTGAATCTTTAATTCTGCAATTAAGGCTCCACTACTAGTAAGAGCTAATCCCGTATTCATAGCCCTTAGTGCCATCATTATCTTTCGGCTGAGAGCATCTGCCACTACATTAGCCTTTCCTGGATGGTAATCAATAAGACAATTGTAATCTTTAATGAATTCCATCCACCTTCTTTGCCTTAAATTCAACTCTTTCTGTGTTGGTAAATATTTCAAGCTTTTGATATCTGCATAAATATAATATTTTTCTCCATAAAGATAGTGTCGCCAAATTTTCAAGGCAAAGACTATTGCAGCCATTTCCAAATCATGAGTAGGATAATTCCTTTCATGATTCTTCAATTGCCTGGAAGTATAGGCAATCACTTTTCCTTCTTGCATCAAAACACACCCAACACCACTTGCGAAGCATCACTATAGATTACAAAGTCTTTTCCAGGCTCTAGTTGGGTAAGGATGGGTGCTTCTGTTAACATCGCCTTCAATTTCTCAAAACTTTCTTGACACTTGCGATTCCATTCAAATTTTGCATTCTTTTGAAGTAGTTTTGTCAATGGGGCAGCAATGACTGAAAATCCCTTCACAAATTTTCTATAATACCCCACTAAACCAAGGAAACTTCTGACTTCCGTAGGGTTCTTTGGTGGTTTCCATTCTACAACTGCTTCTATCTTTTTAGGATCCACTTTAATTCCTTCTGCAGAAATAACATAGCCTAAGAAAGAAACTTCTTCAAGCCAAAACTCACATTTGCTAAGTTTGGCATATAACTTATTTTCCCTCAGAGTTTGGAAGACTATCTGCAAATGTTGATCATGCTCTTCCCGTGACTTAGAATACACCAAAATATCATCAATGAAAACCACTACAAACCTGTCTAAATATAAGTAAAATACACGGTTCATAAGGTTTATTAATGCTGCTGGTGCATTAGTTAGACCAAATGGCATCACCAAAAATTCATAGAGCCCATATCTAGTACGGAAAGCCGTCTTTGCAATATCATCATCTTTCACTCTCATCCGATAGTAGCCCGATCTCAAATCAATCTTGGAGAAGTATTTGGCACCCTTGAGTTGATCAAATAAGTCTTCAATCCTCGATAATGGATACTTGTTCTTCACTGTCAATTTATTCAACTCCCGGTAATCAATACATAATCGGAGCGACCCATCTTTCTTCTTAACAAACAACACTGGTGCACTCCACAGGGATATACTCAAGCGTATGAATCCTTTGTCTAACAATTCTTGCAACTAAATCTTCAACTCTTTTAATTCAGCAGGCGCCAATCTGTATGGTGCTTTGGATACTGGTGCGATACCCGGCAATACATCAATTGCGAATTCTACCTCTCTTTTTTATGGCAACCCCAGTAGTTTTTCTGGAAATACATCGGGAAAATCACATACCATAAGAATATTCTGCAATTCTAACTCACCTTCCTTCAATTCTAGAGCGAAGATTAGGTAGGCCTGACATCCCTTCCTAACTAATCTTTTAGTCTTCATAAAAGAAATTATGTTACAGAGATAATCTGATCTTTCACCCACGATAACTATTTCTTCTCCATCAGAAACTTGAAGTGACATTCTTTTATTTTTGCAATCCACCATAGCTCGATGTTCCGATAACCAATCCATTCCCAAGATAACATCGTAATCTCGGAAAGGTAACTCAATTAAATTTGCATGGAAAAGTTGATGTTGAATCATAATGGGGCAATTCATATACACTTTGTTTACTATCACACTGTGTCCTAAAGGATTAGTCACTTTAATATTTTCTACTAATTCTTCTACATGTAACCCTTTCTCTTGTGCTAATGCAGTACCTATATATGAATGAGATGAACCGGGATCTATCAAAGTATAAACATCGTGATTAAAGAATGAAAATTTACAGACTATAACATCAGTAGATTCCCGAGTCTTAGGCCCTCGGATTGCATAACTTCGAGCCATTCCTCCTGGTCTACCACTCTGCGGTGCTTGTTGAGCCACATCATGTCCACTTGAACCACTAGCATTTCCTCTTCCTCTTCCTCTTCCTCTTCCACCTTACATTGTAGGAGTAGGAACTACTGTAGGTGCATATGTACTTATCTGTCTTTTAGGACAATTTGCAATCAAATGTTCCCTTGAGCCACATTTAAAGCAGACTCTACCTTTTCCCCAACATTCCCCTGTATGCAACCTTCCACAATTAGAACATTGTGGAATATTTCCTCTGCCTCTACCTGAAGGTACGCTAGCTGCTGATCCCGTACTTATAGTTTGTCTCGGTGAAAACCCTCTGAAATAAGATTGTGTTTGTTCTGATGTTCCCTTCTATCTCTTACTAGGAGATTTTGAACTAGCTGGACCCTGTGATCTCTTTTGAAATCCAGACCTTTTAGCCATTCTTTGTTGTCTATCTGAATTAATCTTCTTAATGCCTGTAGCAGCATCAACCAAGTCATTGAACACCCTAATCCTTTGTGCAAGTAAATGCACTCTAATTTCATCATTCAGCCGATCCTAGAATTTCTTACATCGCCTTACTTCACTGTCAACGATATCACGAGCATACCACTCGAGTTTGAGGAATTGAACTTCATATTCTGATACAGTCATTCGTCCCTGTCTCAAAGATAAGAATAATTTCCTCTGCTCATCCTTAAATCATTCGCTAACGTATTTCTTGTCAAATTGTTCCAAGAAAAGGCCCCAAGTGATTTCTCCGGGTCGCCTTTCTCTCACAATATTTTCCCACCACCTCCTAGCTTGTTCTTTGAGTAGACCTTGCATACAGTCTAATCTCTCTTCATTTGTAAAATGAAGCCTAGTCATACACCATTTAGTATGATCAAGCCAATCTTCTGCAATTGCAGGATTCACTGTATCCCCTTTAAAGTCATCAGCCGGAAGCTTTTTGATTCTTTCAAGAGGAGTTCTCTCCTCTCTTCTTTCAATGTGAGGTACTACAGGAACTTGGGGGATTTATATGTTTCATAGTACTTGTGTGATTATTTCAGTTGTCATATGCTGAAGTAAAGCAGCTTGTGTTGGAGTAGGTTGTTCGGGAAAGCCATGAACTGGTGGTGGTTCATGTCTTTGTTCATCCCCTTGTCTAATACGGACCGTACTCTCAGCATCCTCTTCCTCACTCTGGTTGTGACTACTACTAGCCATAACTTATTCCTGAAAATTAGACCAAAGTGGATCAATCAACTAACATAACATATTTATATCTTAAATGGCATGTACAAACTAGTCCTAGAATCGCCTAAACCTCATCTCTGATACCAACAAATATAACGCCCCCCTATATAGGGAGCACCATGGTAACTATAAACACCCAATAAACAACTCTACTCCACTATTTGAAATTCAATACTTGTGGATTTAATATGTGCAAATACAAATATAATGTTTCCAACACCAAATATTTCTCAATGCCACTTTATTCTCCAAATATTCCTCAATACCACTTTATATTTCTCACACTATCTAGTACATGCCATTATTCTACAAACCATAATATTATATTAAATTACAAATATCCACCTCGAGTCTTTCCTTATTTGCTCTTCAAGCTGATCCACTTATTCCACTTTGGTCTAAGCTATCTACAAGTTCTCCACCTACGTGTAGAAAAAAAAACTACACGCTAAGCAAATTGCTTAGTGGTGTCCATAAAAAAAATATAGCAACTTTGAATATTTTTAAGACTTCAAAATAGAAACCAAGATTTTTCATTAGTCAAAACAGATTAACCAACTTTATGGAACCAAATCACAAAACTTATATAGTAATCCTTTCAAAGTACGATCAAATTTGTACCCAATTTTTCTAAAAACTTTAACCACATATTGCCCAAAGTAAACAAGTCCTGAATAACGGTAAAATGGATACGGGAGCGGACAAGCCCAAAGCCAAAGCTTCAAAATCAATATATCGGTCAAGCCCAAAGCCGAAGCTTCAAATTCAATATATCGGTCAAGCCCGAAGCCGAAGCTTTAAAATCAATATATCGGTCAAGCCCGAGGCCGAAGCTTCAATATCAATATATATATATATATATATATATATATATATATATATATATATATATATATATATATATATATATATATATCATAATATGGGCCAAAGCCCGAAGCCAAAGCTTGAATTGTTTGTACAGTACTGTACCCCCCTTTATTGGCGCCAATCTACCCTGACCCGTATTCTACTCGTTTAATAAGGGCAATAAATCAAAGTAACAGCTTAAAAATTCTAGTATAAACCATCAATCATAATTCAACATAACTTCAGAAATTAAGAAATCCAAATCTCAAATCTTTAAGCATCAAACTTCAATTAAAACTCATTAAAATTAATATTCATACTTTCCAGAATTTTTCCAGGTTTCATAACCTGACTTCCCCTGCATTTTTCACTATTAAAACATCACCCAATCGAAGAACTTTCTTCTAAACATAATTAGCCACATGTCTCAGCTTTCCAAAACCACTAGAATCACAGAAATCCAAATTTATAACTAAAGTTATGATCAAAATACTAAACAGTGTACAAAGCTGAGATTTTCCGAAAATAGATTTTATGACTCAATTTCAAACGAAAATTTTACATTGAAAATGAATGAAATTCAATAAAGTTTCTTCCGAACATATATTCCTTACTTTCTGTAGATATCAATAGAATCAAGAATAGTTCAAATCGGATTTATATAAGGAGAGAAAACATTAAAACAAAACAGGTATACAAATCTGGAAAATTTTCCAAAAAATCGAGAAATCGAAATTCGAGACACAAACCTTTTTCTAAGCTCTTTCTAGCTCTCTTCTACCTCTTTTACCTTTGATTTACTTGCAATAGCTTCCTCTACAACATCCATATATAATTCTATCAAGATATTGCATAAATAAACTTCCTAATACCATAAATATGCTTAATCTACCATGAATTTTACTAATTAAGCTTTAATTTCACCAAAAAGCACTCACCTCAAACTCGAGTTACTATTTATCCAAACCTTAAAATCTAAAATCCTCCTCTTCTAGTCTTGATTGACTGAAATTGATGATGATAGAGGGCTTAAGGATCGATTTCTAACAAGAATTTGAAGTTGAATAGAAGAAATCGGAAGTTTTTGGATAATGGAAAAATTTTGGTAAGGGAAGAGATAGAGGAGAAGAAAAATGGTGGAGGTGAAAAATGATAAGAGAAGATGCTGGATCTCATGTATTTTTTTTTTTCAATTTCCAATATTGCCCTTGGATAAATAATTAAATGCCCAATTCGTCCCTCTTACTTAATTAGCTCTTATTTCCTCATGCCTTATATCCAATAACAATAATAACAATAAAAATAATTTCCATGATATTTTAATACCATAGTAATTTATTATAAGCAAATTTTTAAAATTTCGGTTCGTTATAACTTTTGAGTGCGTCTATCAGTCAAGTAGCTGTAATATGTCTTTAATAACATCAAATTACACGTTACGTGTACAAGTACAAATTTAATATTAGCTTAGGAATATGTTATACACAATGGTTGTGAAAATCAGGCTGAACTAGCTGGCCCGTGTAGACTCACAAGAACTAGAGGTTGATTTGATCATGTTCCTCAGGTTGATTTGATCACAAGAACTAGAGTCTCTCAACGAATGCAACATCAAAGTTAGAAACCGAGAGACAACAGTTGAAGTGGATAACATTCCCATGAAAAGGAAGACTGGTGATAGCACAAAAGTCCACAGGAGTAATTGTAAACTCTCCACACTTAAAATGAAAAGTGTCAGTCGTGTCCGACCACCTGCTCAGCAAAGGCGAGACGATCTCATTATGCCTCAAACGAGGGTAGCCAAAGCACTTACTATAAGAAATATTTTGCATCAATCGCCCGATGCAAGTATTATCGACGATTCTCTTCACACCCTGTAAAAGTTTGGCGTACCACTTGTGAGCAAATTGAATGGCACCCCCCTCATGTTTACGAACTTACAAAGAAGAGTCGAACTAAGGAAAGCCAAATGGAATAAGTGTAGAAAGCTGAAAAATAGCATTCTATGGAAACTAGCCAAACGGGTATTGTTGGTCCCTGTGCGAGTATAATATGGGTCAGAGGGGGGTGAATGACCATTTTTGCAGAATATTAGACTTTTCAGAAGTCTTGTTTAGCTTGTTTTATTTATTCCAGAGTCGGTGGATCAGGATGATGCAAATGTGATTGTAATGCACTAAAAGTAAAAGCTTGAAGTAAAATAAATCAAACACTGATATTTTTATACTGGTTCGGCCCTGCCAACATTCAGTCCCCGGAGTTTCGTCCTTCGAGCTTAATCCACTAGTATGATTTCTTTCTCAGGCAGAAATCAAGCCTTTACAATAGTCTCCAGAGATTTCTTCTCCTCTGGATGTAGGATATACTACGTAGCTAATTCCTAGCCTGGCTGTGTCCTATGCAGCTTATCTCCGTAGAATCTCTCTTCTTTCGGAAGTAGGATATACCACCAAACTGATTCCTAGCTTGTCTGAGTCATTTGTGTGTAGTCTCCAAAAGATAGTCTCTCTTCCTGATGTAGGATATACAACCAAACCACTGAGCTTGGCTGAGTTCTTTCCTTTAGTAGGATATACCACTCAAACTCTATCCAAGTTTCAGCTAAGTCCCATAAGGATATACAACATAAACTTTCCTAGTTTAAGCTGAGTCCCAATCTCAATACTCACCCAAGTATGAGGTATTACAAATCTTGTTTTATTAAGGTTGGGTTTTGAATTCTTCAAGCTTATAATTTCACTTGAGAATTCATACAAACTGATTTAAGTGTTTAGTTCTTAGAGGGATTGAATCACTGATTGTGTAGCGAATTTTTTAAATATAATTGCTTTCTTAAAACAACCAGCATCTTCCCAACTTGTGAAGCTTCCCTTTTATAGTCTTAGATAATAAAAGTAGTCGTTGCTAGATCTTGAATCTTCGTCGTTGATCGGATATGAGATGGCGCTTCTGGAGTCATTGATCTGCCTGTTAGTTCCAATAAATGTCCCGTTTGAATTTGTTGAGATTGGAGCAACAGAGTTATTAGTCGTCATTACTTTTGCTTTTTGTGCTCTGCCAAAATTTATGCAACTTTGTCTTTTGTGTGGACTCCTGGCACCTTGCTATTGGTCTAGGATAAAAGGTTGTTCCTTTTTCTCTTTCTATATCAGCCTTTTTGTCCTTTCCTGAAATCGTGCAAGCTATCATTTTTTTCATTCTCCAAGGCAAAAATCAATTTTGAATTTAGACCAATATTGGAGGGAAATTGAATATTCGAATATTCCCTTTGTATTGAGAGATGAGTATTCCAGATGTCTTCAGACTCAATCTTTTCCTGATGCTATTCAATTTGTGATCTTCTTCGGATGGCATCTTTTAGGGATTAGAAGTTTGTTTCCTTTCCAAACTCTAACCGAATGCTTTCTTTTTGTATTCTTCTACCTGAAATTGGACGAGGTGTTCCCAGACTTAGTGATTTGTTTTCTTCAATACTTTGTCAGGATACTTTCTCTTTGTACTTAGTAGTTTGTTTCATTCCAAACTCTAACCGGATGTGTGAGCAGGGGCTTTTCGGTGTCCCGTGGATTGATGATGACTTTTTGCTCTAACCTATTATGGACTGGTTGTTCTATTCTTTAAGGGTCGAATCATACTTGGAAAGTACCTATTGAGGATTTTGGACCTTTGACCGTACTTAAAATTCATTAAAATGTGTTTAGAAATTAACTATTATCCTGCTCTCGCGTGCAGTAATTTGTTTTGTAATTTTCTATAAAATCCAAACATTTTAAGTGAGTCTCGTTAGAATCTTTGGATTTTAGACTCTTCGAGCTTTTCGGAATGTCAAGAATCGCCTCTATTGGATAACCGTAGTGAAAATTATGAGCATTCAAATTTGAAACCCTAATAAATAAACCCTAGAGCCCTTAAAACCCTAGCTCTCCTTTCCCGCCAGCCGGAGCCGCCCCTGCCATGGTGGCGGTCATCGCCACTGTTGTGGCGGTGATTGCCGCCGGGGTGGTCACCCCTTGCTACCATGGCAGCCTTTCCCGCTACCATGGTAGCGATGGCCGTCGTGGCTGTGGCTGTGGTAGTGGCCGCCATGGCAGCTGTGGCACGACCAATTTTAAGTCATGCCACTTCATTTTCCTCTCTCTCCTCTCATTGGGCAACGTATTTTCCATAAAAAAATTCACCAAGGTCGGTGTATTTTTTAATGTGGGAGTATTTAAACCCATTTAGGAGAGAGATTTAGGACTTTTCTCCAAAATTTAAATTAAAATCTTATTTAGAGAGAGAAAATTAAGAACAAAAGAGTGGAAGGGAAGAACGAGAGAGAGAAAGCTTAAGAAAAGCATAGAATCCGGGTTTAATCTCCTCTAATCTCGATTCTTAGTTGTTCTTAGGATTGATCTCATAGCCTAATCACTAAAATCGGTTAGAAATCATAGGTTAAAACGAATTAAATAGTGTTTTAAAGACTTTTCTCAAATACCACCTAAAATTCGTAACTGATTTCATTACAATTTCCATTACTATTCTATTGAATTTGAAAATCATCAAAAGGACCTCGTCAAGGGTTGATTCGAGTGTCCGAAGATAGATTCACAGTCTAGAGGTAACAAAATTGAGTTCCATTATCTATTTACTCCTTTTTATTACGTTTCACTGCTGTTCTTGGTGATTTTGGTGTTGGTTCTTTTTCTCTTCTTTGGATTTCTTGCGAAATCGTCAAAAAATGGTCTGACCTCTATAGGGAAAGCCTTCACCGCTATCCCTATAGCCTTGGCCGCTACTCCTATAGCGTTGAAGACTATAACTATAGTGGTGAAGCTACCCTTATAGAGGTCCCATCATTTTTTGCAAATTTTGGGTATTTTCTTACCCAAATCCATAAAACTAACATTATGTGTGTGTTTTAAGTCTAGATCTGTTGAAATATGGTTTATTACGACTTAAAACTTCAATGATTTTGAGTTTATGGATGTGAAAATGCCATTTCCCCCCTTAAAAATGAATTTCAGCGATAACAACCTTGACCGCCGTTGCTATAGCCCCCACCGCTGTTACTATAGCGGTGAAGGCTATGGCAATGGTGGTCAAAACTGTTGCCATAGCTTTGACCATCAAAATTCGATTTTAAGTCCTCCTTTCATCGTTTTCTTGCGTTTTTTACCCCGATTTTTACCCAAAATATTTTCTAAAAATCATAAATAATCTGTAAATATTTTATTTAATTTTTAATCTGCTTTATTTTAATTAGTTTATTATTTAATTGATTAAATAGCCATTACAACAACAACATGCCTTTTTAACTCTAAAAATTCCCAAAAAATGTTTTTCTCCATAATAAAATTTGCTTTTCTGCCTTTAATTATTTATGCCTTATTTGTGATTCATTTATCGTGTTTCAAGCCATTTCGGTGTTGGTAACTTCGGTTGAGGCCTAATTTCGGTCTCTCTTTGTTCGCTTTATTTATCCGTTTCTTTTACTTTTCCCGCATTAGAAAAATGTATAAGAATTCGTAAGGCCATGTAATAATTTATTTACTTGCTTTATTTATTACTTTTGTGTGATGTATGGCTATATAAACCAAAAACTCTAAAAATTAGTTAGATTTAAATCGCATAAGAACTAAAGTCACGTTTATTAAAATGTAAACGATTTGATTTAATAAATGAAAAGTAAGCAACATCATCCAAACTCGGAATCTCTTTTTTAAGGTACGATCTAACCACCTGGTGGGAATATCGTACCCAAATTCCCGGGTGACTCTATCTTAAAATACGGGTTTTGGGTCTCATATCTTTTTAACCATTAAATTGGACCTAAATATGAACTTGAACATTGATTTTGTCAGGCTATCTTTTCATCACGCTAAAATGGGGATCAATCCTCTGCTCGCTTTGCCACACTCATTTTTCCCGCACCCCTTTTAAGGGTCAGGAAAAAGGTCGCCCATTTACAGGATGCTTCTGTCTTGAACCGGATGAGGTCTTCTTGGACTTGTGGTTTTTGTTTTCTTTAAAACCTTGATCCAGATGCTTGTCTTGAGGTTTTTGCTAAGTCTTTCGCATGATTGATTTCCAACAGTCTCCCCCATTTTGATGGAAACAAAAACCTAAGGACAGAAGCATATTAATATGGAAAGATGAGCTAAGTATGATTCTTGATACTTAGTCATTTACATTTTTCTCCCCCATAATCTAGCATCCTAACTCCCCCAAGATATTTGCATATGAGCTTCTAAGTATTTCTAGTATAATTAATGGTTGTACTTTAGAAGCAATTTTTTATAACTTGTTTTCACTATATAGCTCCTATTGTTAATAAGTGTTAACATCAATGAAGCACATGATTACAAATACAGAAAATTATAATTGAAGAACAATTGCATAGCTAACTATTACAGATGAATTACAAGATAATTTTCAACTAAGCTATCTACTGCTCTTTTACTTCTTCTCCTTACCCTTCTTCTGTTGTTTTCTCTCCCTTTTCATTTTCATCAACCGGGGGGACAATTTCAATGAATTTTTGCTTATTCCATTGTCTTTCCCAAGCACTAGAGAGGAGTGTGTAATCCGAATTCCCTGCTAGCTTTTGCTCAACAATCCTATCCACTGTGAAGGACACAAGCTAAATTGGCTTAAGGGATTTCCAGAATAGCATATGAATTTGTGAGATAGGGGTGCATCTTAATGGAATACTCTCGGTCTTCTTCTTCTAATGGGAATATGCCCCTAATTAGGGTAAGCATGCACTTATAGCCTCCAAAGCTAGTATCCTATATGTGTTGGACTAATTGCTAGAAAAATGGAAGGAGCAGACTTTAATGAATGTATCCGGAAGAGCTAGAGGTGGATGGAGCATTCAAGTTTAGGTTGGACAGTGAGGAGCCAAGTTGTTGGATTTCTTCCATGACCGTATTGGCACTACTGTAGATGTTTTCATTTAGATGCTGGAGCTCTATGTGGATATATCTTGCCAATTTCTGATAGTTTTGTTCATAGAGAAGAGGCCAGTTTGGCAGTCACTTCCTATATCCTCAGCTTCTTTTTCTAGAAAAGTTGGTAAGTTATCCTTGATGAATTTTGTAACTTGCCCTTTCAGTTCCTATTGCTCTATTGTGAGAGAGGTGATTCTGGAAGATATGGCATTTGTTCATTGAGTGAGAGCAGTAGGAATTGGATTTAACAAGTTAGCCAGTGTTTGCTCTATCAAGACCTTAAGCTCCTTTTTCATATCTTGAGTAGCAGAGTTAATGTGCCCAAGGAATGCTTCATTGCATGATTAAACTCCGGATGCAGCTTTGGTAGCAGTTGTTTTGGCTTTAGTAACATCTTTGGATATGTTGGATTGCCCTTAGAAAATGCCTTATCAGATATCTGCTCAATACTCAGAATTTTTTCACTCTCTGCCCAATATCAATCTGCTTGCTTTGGATGCTCTCTAACTCAGTTTTTAGATCTTAGGGAACTGAGAGGTTTTGAGTGGAGTACACAATCTTTCCCAATCTTATATAGATGTCTCAAAGTATGGGCTCAAGCCTGGATTCCTTATTCTTCTTATCTTTTATGGCTGCTTCTTCTAGAAGTTCCCAGGCCATTCTTAGTTTCTCAGCTTTTGTTGTTGGCATGGATGGAGTGCTGGCTCTTGGTCTTAACTCAAACAAGCTTAGGGGTGAATAGTCAGGACTTGAGCTACCCTCATCATCTTCATCATTCCCATCTCACTATTGTCTTTCTCATCATTATCATTATTACTCACATCTTCTTCCCCATCTTTTTCCTGAATATCCTCTTGTATCATCGGATCCTCCGGAAATGACCTTGCCCGTTGAGGTGGCCAATGTGGCATCCTCATTGGGACCCAGATCATTTTCCTCCTCTGGTGTTTTTGACACCAAGTTAGGCTTATCTACCTTGGATGCAATGAGAGATTTTGTTCTATTCAAGTTGCCTTGATTTTTAACTATCTCAACAAGTTTAGGATTATCAGCATTGAGATCAATAATTACCTCTGTATTTTGCTTTGTCGGATTGCCTGCTTCTAACTCGTATGCCTTTTTCAGATTTTCAATACCTACAGCTTCATCTTCCTCAACTCTTTCAGGAATAAGGAGTCGATCTAGAATAGGTGTAGGTGTTACCGAGGGGAGAACCAGCTTAATTTGATCAGGAGGAACCTTCGAGCCCTTCTATAGAGAGAATAGTTTTATTAATCTCCTGATTCTCTATGATGGCAGCAATCAATGTATTGTGTTTCGGATCCTCCGGATGTAATGTTTTTGGAGTGACACTAAAAAATATGACTTTTGAAGACACAAAACTGAAGACGACTTACTCCTATAGTCTTGAATGTAATTATAAAATTAATATCGTGGACAATTCCATTAATGGTCCCCAATTCATTATCTATCTTAAGCATGGAGGACAACTTGTTTTCAAATAATATCAAATATAATCAAATAAATGTTTTATTAGCATTTAGGGACTAATTAAGATGGATTTATGTTATATACCATTTTCCTTTCATTGGAACACGGTATTGTTCTTCTTTCACCAGTCGTTTTCTTCCTAATCCTTAACTATTGGTAAATCCCTAATCCCTCTCTCGCAAATCATTAATATCTTCATCTCTCTGTTCACACCCGGTATCATGTTAGACTATCGATTTCATATTATTGGTTTCATCTTGATTTAGTTCAAATTTCAAAATCCCTAATCCCTAATCTCACTATAGCCTATCAGACTATCAACTTCACATCGATTCATCTGGAATCGCTGATTCTCTTCTTTCTCGAGTACAACTTCGTTGCCATCTACCAGTCTATGCTCGCCGCCATGCCTGATCGTCTATATTGTCAGTCTAGGTAGCCCTTACTCTGTTATTACGGTTAGTTTCAATTTAAATCCTTTCTAGTATAAAACCGTCATTCAAATCCCTCAATTTGAATCATTTAGAAACTAGTAGCAAATTTTGTTTAATTTTAATTATTTCATATTCACACAATCACTTTACATGAAGGGCCATGCTTATTAGGTGTTTGATGAAATGCATCAATTGTATCATTATGCTATTATGTCTCCATCTGTTACTCTACATTTCACAAATGGCTCCTTTATATTCCTAGTTTATGTACTATTGAGTTTGAATTTGTATTGTTGATACCTATTTGAATTAGTAATTGACTATTTTGTTATTATTTTCAAGAAATGAGTTGTAATTGACATTGAAATAAATTGACACAATGCGTAACGTTCCAAGTTGCTACTATTATTCTCTAGCAATGATAATTTGGTCTTGAGATCATACCCTACCATTGGTAAAATTGCTGCAAAGGTTTTTGATGTTTTACTTGTGTTTATGTTATTTGATTCTTTCATTGATTCAGCTTTTAACTGAAGTTTAATGCTAAATTGAGCTTCCTAATTTTTGGATATACCAATTACCTCAAGTTACTTGAATCTTCCTTTGTACTTGGCAGACTTGCATAAGAGAGGTGTAAACAATGACCATAGGGTTTCTTGATTGAATTTAATAAACTAAAATATACTAACAAGGATATAAAACAAAAGAAGAAAGCTATTTGTTTACACTTTCAGTGGTCAAATGTTTCAATATGTGTTTGATATGTATGATATTTGTCTGTTCAAATAAATGAAGAAAGCACAAGTAATGTTAATTTTTTATTTTAAGATGCTCATATCTGATATAATTTTTTTATCCACATTACATATAGAAAATAAAAAAATATGAATTTTTGGTTGAAGTAAAATTAACAAGTAAGACTTTGTACAAGAAATTGATGCTTAAATTCCTAATTTATGATCCAGGATTGTCTTCTCGGTCCTACGGGGTTTGCTGCTAATGAGGACTTTCTTGCCTTCTCTAAATGACAAGGCTACAATATTTTCAAATGCGATGCATCATGCTTTTATAATTGGTGGTGTTTGATTCATCGAACAACAAAAGAATGCGGAGGTGCATGTGTATAAACATTGCGAGATGTGCAATTGTTTATTATTGCAGGTCTTCTCTTTTATGTTAAACACTATATGCAATGGTATTTCACATCTCTATTTTTCATTCAAGGTGTGGTTTTGAAGAGATAAAACAGTACGGAAACTGTTGAAGAGGAAAGTTATCGTGACTGATGATGGCTTAGCTATTCCACTCAGACTGCCTCATTTGAATAAATTCTGTATCTTTCACAAAATACTTTTGTCAAGAAAAGTATAAATTAACATTCTTCTAATCTGTGAAAACTATAGATTGTCGTTTTATTTTATTGGCATAGATTTCTGAGGAGTGTTCATTAAACTTACTAAAGAGCTAAGTTATATTTTCTTACATCTTGTTTAGTATGGTTGGAGAATTAGTACAAATGGTTGATCTTGCCAAACTTCACATAGAGCATGGTCTTTTTTTGTCAGTCCTGGTGGTATTAGCTATTTTGAAGGTTGTGCGTATGACGCTTTCTAAACTATCTTGTTTGTGTATGGCTTCTTTGAGGACTATATGTGTTGAAGGCGACATTGACATATGTGTTGGAACTTTGAGTAAGGCAATTGGTTCCCATGAAGGATTTTTAGCATGCAGGTAATTCAATCTATGTTTTACTCCTTAATGTTATCTGATTTATTAGGATAGCTGTCGATAAATAGAAAAAGTGTTTCTACATCTTTGCAGGATAGGAAATATATTATATTTGATATATTTTTATATCAAATTTTTTTGAACTTTTAGATGACTTCCTTCTGGTGATACTCCTATGAAAGAATAATGATTTATGCTATAGTTACCTTTACTTGTATCTTTGTTGTAGATTCTACATGAATAGCATAAACTGGAAAAAGAACTCGTACAATCAAGGGGGCAACCATTTATATTTTCAACTGCAACCCGGTCACACTTGTTGCTATTGCTCATGGTAAATGTCTTCTTTTTAAGTATAAGAAATACCGACATTGATTAATAGTTCCTTACAACATTGAGGGAAAAAATATTATAACTAAATTATAGTTGTTTTCATAGCCTTCTAGTCTATACTAACATGATTGGCACACCTGTCATGTAAGATGGCGCAAATGCTTGTTAAGAAATGCAGTGGCCGTCGTATTGACTTCTCAATCCTTGGCTGTTGAGACATATCTGTATGTATCTCTATGCTATTAACAGCTCGTGTACAGTGCAAAGTGATCTTGATATAATAAAGACTAATAAACTCATGTGGTCGTTCATTTTCTTTCTTTACAGGTGGACAAATTCACTTTACAAACAGAGCAACTAGTAAAGGAGTGGCCTATTTGTGGGTGCGTAACTGGATAGCCCAATGACATGTCACTCCAAAGGGAATACTGCTTTCTTACTATAAATAATTCATGTGGGTGAAAGATTACCAAGATAAAATATGATTTTGAGCTAACTTATATATGCTGGTCTTCCTTAAGCTCATTTGGTCGCATAGTGAAGTTTTTTATAACATATATGCCTATTAACAATGTTAGTATATTGAGATTCTAGAGTAAATATTATGGCATATTTACTGTCTCTCAATGTTTACCTCCTTTTGAATGTGAATTGGGAACTCTTTATACATGATTTCTATTTAATTTTTGTGTGCATCTTTTATATATTTATTTAGCTATTTTAGTGTTGGGTTCTGAAATTCCAATTATCATCGTATTGAAATGTAGGTTAAATAATGCTAGGTCCTCAATGTATATGTAGTCGAATGAGATTTACAAGTTAGTTTGTGGTGCTTTTTTACTATATTTGTTCTTTTCAACATGTTATATTTGTGTTTGTTTTATACTTAGAATCTTATTTTTAGAACTCTATTGATGTTATGCATTAGTATAGTTCTTAACAATGTTTAAATGTATCTCACAGATAATTTTTAGCTCTCTTCAATCCAAACATTATTTTCTTCTCTTTTGTACGGGGACATCAATTGTCACCTAAAATATGTAAATGGTCGTCTTCTATATGCAAGAAAGATGTTTTTTTTAAATAAGGACAAACAATTGTCCTCTATTTTTGGTACAAGAGAAGACAAAATGTCTCCTAATGTAGGAGACAAAAGTCATTTTCATTGTAACGGCGCAATAATCGTCCCATTATCAAGGACAAATAGTTGTCTCTAATATGGGGACAAAAGCCATCTTTTTATGTAGGGACGAGAATCGTCTCTCAAAATGAAGACAAATTTCATCACTATTCCTATAGACGAAATTCATCCCAAAATGAAGGACGACATTTGAATTTTTGTCTCCTATAGATTTGGGGACGGAGGAATTGGTAACGACTATTGGGGACGGAAATATCGTCCGTAAAAGTATAGAGGACGAGTTTTCATACTTTTGAGTACAATTTTTGTTGTCCCCGAAAGTCCATTTTTTGTGGTGTGATTTTTGCATGCTTTCCCTTACTCTTCTTAGCTTCAGCCAACATTTCTGCTTTAGAGAGCTTAGGAGCAGGCTCCCTTAGGGTTATACCAGCAGCCGGCACTTGTGAAGAAATCTTAGCTTTTCTTTGTCTTCATAGCTTGAGTAAAGGTTGGTCCTTTCTTTATCAACCTTTTCTTAGGCGCCGAAATAGCTTCCTATTCCTTCTCACTACCACTACTCGATGAACTTTCTTCTTCTAGATCATCAACTGGATTTCTCTTCTTAGCAGCAACCTTAATGAGCCTCCCTCTGGGCTTTACTAAAGTCTTCTAAAGAATCTAAGTAAGGGTCATTAAGTCCTCATTGTCCTTTTCTACAACCTCTTCATCTACCGGATCTAAAACGGTCTTTTTCTGGGCTATAGGCTTGGTGTTTTTGGCCTTTTTCACTACTGGAGCCTTTTCAATAGTTCCTCCGGCTTTCCTGACTTTACTCATTTCTTACTTTAACCTTTTCTGTTCTAGGGCCTTGGCTTCATCCCATTTTTCATTAAAGGTCAATTTTCAGAAGTTCTTCTCTAAGATACCTTTCCCTTCCACTGACTTCTCTCCGGTCAAGTCTACCCCATTTTCGTACAGGATTTTTGTGATTAGGGCTCTATGGGATAATTTATGTTACTTTAGGTAATGAATGAGCAGAACTGGAATATTTACTTGTTTGCTCTCAAACCAATGTTGTATGACACAGTGTTAGAAGGCTAAGGCAGTGTAAATACTTCCCTTCCGAACTAGAACCAGTTTGGCCATCACAAACTGTAGTATTCTGGGAACTTCTGGCCATAGAGTGGAGAATTTATCGCTAAAATATCACTCTGGAAGCCACATCTTAGGGTCATTCTTTACAGATTGCTAATCCCCATCATTCCTTAGGATGACTTCGCTATTTTGCATGTTGAAATGAGTCACAAAGAATTCAGGGGTGACAGTGCTGACTTTCCCTTGCACCTTAATTCGGAGTGCATCAAAGTAGAAGTGAACCTTGAGATTCTCGTAGAATTCCTTTACTAGGATAGGGTAAGTGGGGTTATCCATCCAGAGGAAGACCTCCAAATGTTGGTCTTTTATAAGGAGTTGGGTGTAGGGTTCTGTGGTGAATATGAACTCATCTCCCAGGTGATCAATGGTGTCTGAGCTTTTAAGGAATGAAATCCTTATCCTGGAGATTTGCTTCCTGGAATATATTCTTTGGATAAGGAGGAGGGGAAGTTTGATTTTCTGAGTTGGCCATTTAAGAGTTTGAGAAAGGAGTTTGAAAGATTTAGGGTATTTGGAGAGATTTTTGCCGAGTAACAGTAGGTAGTTCCTCGCATGAAGAAGAAGAATTTTGGGGGCTTTTTTATAGAGTTTTCAAGGTGAGGGCATGTTGGTAATCCGAAAGCGATTAAATCTAACTGGATTGATGACTTAGCAGTTAAATTTAAAGAGAGAGGCTAATGTCATGTAAACCAAATAATGGAAACTACGCCATAGATGGCCTTCTGCAACCCCGGCAAAAGGTTTTCTTAAAGGGGTAAAAAATTTGCCTCAACAGAAAGGGCAACCCTTTTGCCAAAAAAAGCGTAGGTTTCTTTGCCCTTGCCTAAAGTCGTTTATGCAACCGTTTTTTGTATCTCTAACAACCCGGGAAAAGGGTAACCTAATCTTCCTATAGCAACCCTTTTACACTCATAGGCAACCCATTTAGGGGTCGCTAAAAACATCAAATTGTTTCGTTAACGGCAATTGGTTTTTTATAGGCAACCCTTTTTTTACTTAGTAGCTACTCATTTTATATAATGCTTTGCCTTGTATTTGCAACCTTTTTGAAAACATTTGCGGCTTTTTTTTCTAATTGCTACACATTTCATAACTAGTGCAAGTCACTTTTAGAAAATTGCATAGTACGGTTCTAGTTTATAGCAACCTCTATTTAGTGCACAAACAAAGTTTGCTATTATAAATTTTCTATAAGAAATATAAATGAAACAAATATTGAACTAATCATATAATATATCAATAGTCAATATTTAAACAATTGTTTGTCAGAATCTTTGTTACATAAAAAAGACAAAGTTGAAAATATAAAGTAGTTCTAAAGTACATAATTAAGTTGAAACACATCTTTCTCACTTCAAACTATTTCATTAAGTCTCTAGAAGACACATCCTCATTATCACCTTAAACTTCACTTTAAGCTTCATGAGAATCTCCTACATCATTACAAATTTAATGCATTGTTAGACACTATACGAAGTAAAAATATTCATCAAATTAACTAGCAAATTTCTTAGTTAACAGCTGTATAAAACTCTAAGCAAAGCTACATAATTGACAAGCTTAGTCCCTAAAAGGCGCATTGGAGCTAAAGGTGTATCAAGTTCTAGGCTCCATGGGCTAAAGGCATGCGCTTGATACAATAACTGTCTAGGCAAGTTAAGTATGACAAATAAATTTATATAGAAGCCCACATTCATAAGTTGCACATCCTAACTTATATTACTAGTTAAACTATTCCACTAATCCATACAATCAGATATGACAAAGTACGAGCATCAGGTTAACAATGATATGAAAAATAACATAATGGAAATTACTTAAATGATTATCAATTTTTCTTCCAGTGTTGAGTTAGAAATTTCGATCCTTTAAAATATTGGATTCCACATGCGAGAGGCAGTACAAAGGAATAGAGACCACAACTCCATAGCAAATAATAGTTAAATAAATAAATAAAGCTGCACACTTGCATTATAAATGTTAAAGTCAACTGATAGGCAGCTACTGGTGTTGAAAACTTTGCCAAGCAACAGTTACAGACATTCTTTCATGCTCGTAACAGCGCCTCAGAAAAAACTTCACTAATATATGAAAAACAAAGTAGGCAAGCTAGAGATTTAAATTAAACTTTTACACCAATGGCAGTTCTTTCAACCTCAAATTTGGAGGACAAAATAGCAAAAATAGGGTTGCATTCATATGAACAATAGGTCTCAGATTCAAGCCGTGAAATCAAAAATTAACACAAATGTCAGAGTAGGCTGCTTGCAATCATAGTTGTTATGGGAGTGCCTCAGGCTCCAGGTGCTCGAGGCTCAAGGACCAGCGCCTCACAGAGGGGGCAGGCGAGGCGCGGTTCATGAGGCACGCGTCTTAGGGACACTTCTATTTTTCAGAGTTTCAACTTACTTTAGTATGTGTTTTCCATCTACTTTTAAAAATTCTAATATTCGAGGCTAGATATTCCTAATTCAATTCCTATTAAGGCTAGATTAAGTCAAGGCTAGAAATTTCTTATGCAGTGTATAAATTTTTCATACATATATGAATATTTAACAATTCTCTTAATTCTTTTTATGGCAATGTTATTGCATTTAACTTCACTTTTCAGAAAAATATTTTTTGCAGATTTTTTGCACCTACCGTATCTCGGGCGGGCGCCTCACCTTTGCGTATGCTGGCCTCTTTGCGCCTGAGTGCGCCTTGCTTCACTAACAACTATGGTTTCTTCTGGCACCCATAAATAAAACTAGTTTAGGCAATGCTTAATTTTTAATTGACTGTATCAATCACATAAATAAAGAAATTTAGAAAGATCGAATAACTAGTTTAGGCATCAATCACGGAATGTAGCATTCCAAGTTATATCCATATGGACTTAATCTAAACAGCTCTCAGACTTGCAATTTTCACACGCAAACATCTCAAAAAATTCAGAACAGAGCATGTGAATCAAAAAGCCCTCCCTAGCTGCCTATTTACCGCTAATATTTACTATACTTCACAAAATATTACATGTGGAAGACTTGAGACCAAACTTTAATCTATATTATTCAAAAATATATTACAAGTGGAAGACTTGAGACCAAACTTTAACCTCTCATTAGTGTATATATAAATACAGAATTGCACAGTTTTTTTTCCTTCTTGTACATCAATCAAATACTTAACTAAATAGATATGAAGTTCATATGAAGCTAAGCCAAACAGGGAAATTTTATGAAACAAAGGCCAAGAAAAAATCGATAAGTTTAAGCATTTCAATTATCAAGAAAAATAAGAAAGATAGCTTCTTATCAATCACAGAATTTATCATGTACCATATTCTATCATAATTTTATTCTAACTATTCAAGACATCGCGCATCATTTTAATAACCACTACTTGCTCCAGCTCAATTGGATCTTTCAAGAGTTTTTGATTAGACATCATAAGCTGATTTATATTCTTCATCAACTCCACGCATATTCAGCTAGTACTCTATTAGTAGTAGCAGAAAATGACTACAAAATTAGAACTTGAACTGACCTAAAGATTGTCTGATATTGGAGATGCATGCAAATGACTGCGCAATCACTTTCTAGTCTTCATATGTTGCAAGCGTATAACAGTCCCACTTTTAATAGTATCCCCTTGTTTCGCATCTGACTCAAGCATTGGCTTAACGATCTACAAAATCAATGCCACTCAATATATATTCCTAAAGATGAGTAATTTTTAACATTGACTAGTTTACTCCTGCAAATTACAAATTAGTAATTCAAGACAAATCTAATGACCAAAAAGTTCATCATAAAAGACACAAAACTTCAATAATTAATCAAATCAGAAAGACTTGATCAAATATTTCAACATTACCAAGTCGCTATTGGAATCACCCAAGTATTACCCGGAAGTTATTGATGCAATTGTGCAATTGTAACTTCTCTTTTTTTAAAAGTTACACTGTAATTTTTATCTAACTTCATCCTCAAATATAGGATTATAAGCTTAATTTCTCATGACCATACAATGAATAGCTTTAGAACATAGTATGATCTTTTCTCAGAATATGCAATAATTGATACTGCAAAAGAAAACAAATCCCAATAGAAAAATAATTAACTGACTCCTTACTTAGCACAATAAAATCAAATGATTGGTATATATGCACTCACCTCTGGAAAAACAGATTTCAATTTCGTGTCAAGCTTGCAGAATGGACAAAAAGTCCCCCTAGGCAGTTAGCCACGAATCCACACACTTGGAATGACATTCTGCAAGTAAAAAAACTAACAGTGTCATTACCCTGTAAAACGAGCTTCCTCACAGGCAAACAAACGAAGAAAGTAACTAATTTACACCTTAACAAACTAGTCTATGAACAAAATCCTACCATGTTGACAAGGAAGAACTTTAAGTATTTCCCCGTCTTTGTAATCCTTAATACAAATAGCACAAGTTTCTATTAGCTTCAGCTCAATAAGACATATTTTGCCAAAGCAAGATTGTGACGAAAAGGATGAATTTCTATTAGCTTCAGCTCAATAAGACCATATTTTACCCAACTAATAAGTAGAAATCATCTAATTACACAAGTCCAAAAAAAAATATTTTTACCTGGCTAAAAAGGCCCCAAAAGCGGGATCTAAAAGGCCAATCAAGCACTAAGTGGAACCAACAAAAACACCTCTGGGTCTCAGAACTCGACTTATTTCAGGTACCTGTAAAACAATAGCTAACAAATCAATACATAAAGTAATCAGAAAGTGAAGATGAAGTTCTTAAATAGCATGCTGCTGTTGAATGAATTGGATAACTATCACTCAAAGGATCCTGTAGGGTGTGTTCAAATGTATTTCATTCTTTGAGGTCTCAACTCCGGCTTCCCTATGGGTATGTATACAGTGAACTTTAGATGAAATTGAAAGTAACTAACTGTGGTATTGAATTTATAAACCATGGCCAGTAATGATGGGATCTCAAGCAAGCAGATCAATAAGTTTACAATACCAAAGTTATGAATCCCAAAAACGAAATGCAAAGGATGAATACTTAAGTCATAACATATGATACAATATAATAAGAATGTAAAGGAACAAAAACGTGCTCATATAACAGAACGTATAAAGGAAAATAAAGTATAGTTATCAATGCTACTCAACTGAGTCTTAAGTGTCCTGTAAAATTGATTATGTACCATGGAAATATAATTGAAGTCGAACTCAAAAAGCCCCAATTTCAAAAACCCTAGATTACAATTAAAATGGGTAAAGCTAAATGAACTATACCTTAATATGAGATGGACTTACTATTGAGTGTTAGATAGTTATCCTATAAGCTAACTTTGGAATAAAAACCTTACACCCAATAATTATGAGGAAGAAGAGAGCAACATTAGAATTAAACATCAACAATTAACTGGAAGAAGGGTCATCTAAAGTAGCCAGCAAACTCAACGACAAAACGAGCAGTCCAAAAGAGCCTCAATTGAAAAAAATACTAACCCGTTACGAATGAAAAAGGTCGTGGAAATGGAGAGAAGACGGCGGTGAACTATGAAAGAGGAGACGGTGGTGAGCAACAAAAGAGGAGATGACGGCATACAACGACAGAGGAGACGGCAGTGAATGGCGACCATGAATGTGAGACGGTCGTGAATGGGAGAAGAAATTTATCGAGAGAAGAGGACAGAGATGAGGGGAGTTGAGTGTCTTAAAAACCTAAGAGAGATTTTATGAATATTTTTTATTTTATTTATTTAATTATTTTCGTGTGCAATGAAGAGCGGGATTTAATCCCACTAATAAAAGTTCACTGTTCATTTTATATAGGCAACCGTTTTCTAAAGGGTTTCCTAATCTAGCGTTTTTTAAAAAATTTTATATAACAGCAACCTTTTTCAATAAATTTGATAAAGGGTAGCTATAAGTCTGACTTTTCATCACAACTACAACTCTTTCATGCAACCATTTTTAAAATTCATTTCAATAGCCCATCTATGGCTAACGGTTTATTTAATTTAAACTGTTATGTCTTTTACTACTCGTGATGTGCACAATAAAATTTAGAAACTCAAAAGTGAACAGTTACTTTTACCGCCTTTATTGTCGTTTGTCACTTCTTATCTGCTGAGCTAGCAATATTTCCTTCGGGATCCTGAATTGATTCACTTCTCTTTTCCTCCTTGATTCCTTTACTATTGGAGACTTGAATAACTGCATATTTGTCTTCCGGAACCCACTTCAAATTGGATTGGACATTTCAATTGCCTCCCTAAGCATGTTGAATTGATTTTTACTAATAGGTTTAGTAAAGATATTTGTTCTTTGCTCATTTGTTGGAATGTAGACCAGAATTACCTCCTTTTTCATTACATCTTTTCATCAGTAGCTCCAAGGATAATGTCATCATCATAGATTTGAACACGAATGACATCACCCCTCTTTTCTTTTTAATAAAGGATGTTTTATTAGCTTTTCTCGGCAAGTCTCTCATACTAGGTTCTTGGTGCTTGCTTTAGTCCATGGAGAGCTTTCTTCAGCTTCTAGATATGCTCCAGATACTAGGAATCTTCAATCCTCGGTGGTTGCTTCACTTAGGCCTCTTTTTGGATAACACTATTTAAGAAAGCACTTTTAACATTCATTTAAAATAGGGTGAGACCCATATAAGATTCAAAAGCATATAAGATCCTAATTGCTTCCAGCCTTTTTAGTGGATCAAAAGTTTCTTCAAGGTCTATGTCTTCTTACTTTGTTTCTCACTACTACTTCGAATTCATTCAGCTTGTTCCAAATCACTCATTGTGTGACACTAATTTTATTTTTCTTCAGGATGGGGTAATAGATCCCAAACATCATTTCTAGTGAATTGATCTAGTACTTCTTTCTTGGCTATTCTCCAGCTTTCATCTCCTTTTACATCTTGGAATATCTTTGACTCAATAAGTGAGACAAGGGCAACATGGTTCATCATCCTATTAAGTTGTCCTTTGGTTTTGACTGGATTCAGAACGTTGTCCAAAATGGCTTCTACATGGTGATTTCTTTTAGTTTTGGTTTTTCTTTGCAAGTCTCCATGTGCTAGAATTGGTTCTCCATCAGCTTCAACTCTTACTTCTGGTTCTTGATCATCATTGAAGTTGACTTCAACATTGTAGGAATTATCTAGAAGTTTATCCAAGTTGAAGTTGATTCCATCATCCTCTTCTTTATGCTTCCTTATTTGAACAGGTTCTAGAGCCTTCATTAGTTCTACTTTATCCACAACTATGTCATCCGGACCTTGACCTTTTGATTTTCTCCACGGCTTACTTTTCAATCTTTCTTCCGGGTTAATATGATGGAGGCGTTTTCATCATTGTTCATGTGCCTTAAGCATCCACTTTCAGAGTACCAAGTTTGTTGATTTTAAGTGGACCTAAGGCAAACATACAAAACAAATTAAGTAGGATTGGTATCCAATTAGATTTGGGACTTCTCGAGTTAATAACTATTTCATGCCATGTTTTGATATCATAATAAGCATTTTTTAATCTACACATTTTATTAATATGGTTATTAGCACCACAAAACTTGCAGCCAGCAACTGGTTTGTTTTACTTGAGCTTGTCTTCAATCTTATGGAGATCCTTTCCATAGTCTCCAGAATTCCCTGCTTTGGATTATTGTTCGGTTTGTATCCGGTAGTTGACTGGAGGAGCAATTTTCACTTTGTAATTCTTTCTTTGCTTGAGTGGTTTCTCATCATCAACTACCACAGTTTTTCCTTTTTGAGCAGCTATATATCTTTGTGTTTGAGGTTTTCTATTTGAAGGAGGTAGGTACTTTTGTGCTTGAGGCTGCCTCTAGACTTTCTTTGGTTTTGGAGGTTATGGCTTTCTTCCGACAGCTTCCTTCATTATCATTAGCTCTCTATCTAACACAAACACAATGGCATTTAGTATTTGGATTTGATTTTTCAAGAAGTTTTCTTCAACAGCTTCCATGTGCTTACTGATTCTTACAAGATTGATAAACTATACCAATACTTCAGCATCTTTAGCTAGCTCCATTATTTGTTTTTGAAGAGATTTGATGGCCTTTGTGTTATTCTTTACATTTTTTATCACAATGCCTAAAGCCTTGGCAAATTCATAGTTAGAAAAAGAATTAGGTGAGAGTTTACCTCTGTGCCAGCTGACTCTGAATCAGATTCATTTATTCGCTCAGCGATCTGCTGAGTTGTTCCTCTTTCGAATGGTTCTCCTTCTGACTCGGTCAGTGCCACAAATGCACAATTGGCAGTTTCTTTTTCTTCAGAAGATGATGAACTCCTGCTCTCCTAGTTATTGCTCTATGTGATCACCATTGCCTTCTTTTTATACCACTTTTCCTTCATCATCTTGGAACATTTTGATATAAAATGTCCTGTCTTTCCACATTCAAAGCAGGCCATCTCCTTCTCTTGATCCTTTTTTCATCTAGATCTTTTCTGTACTTATCCTTCTTAGAGTTGCTTTCTCTCCTTTTCTTGGAGTCAAATCTTCTGAAGCTTCTCCTTGATCTTCTTTCTGCTTTTCTCAGGAATCTATTGAATTGGCTTGCTAGCATGGTCATTTCTTCTTTGTTGTAAGTAGATTCCTTTGACTGTTGTTCTATTCTAGAGGATTCTGATCCAGATAAGTCTGCCTATAGAGCAATTGCTTTCTTCTTCTCTTTTGGCTTTCCTCTCTTATTGATTATATCTCTCCAAGGATACTTCTTGAGTCAATAGATTTATAATGAGTTTGAAACTTTAGGTCATGAGCTTCCTTAATGGTTGTCTTTTCATTATCCCACTCCTTGGTGAGACTCTAGAGAATTTTCTTCACCATCTCCTCAGTGATTTCTTTCTTAGCCTCTTCATCTCATTTACTAGGTTTTTATATCTAGTGTTAATGCTGCTGATGGATTCCTTTGGCTCCATCTTGAAGTTTTCAAGCTTTTGTTGGATGAGATCAATGTTGGCTTCTTTGACTTTTTTGTTCCTTCATAGGTCACTTCAAGTTTTTACTAGATTTCTTGAGCTGTTTCATAGCCTGATATCCTGTTAACTTCAGCTGCACTTAAAGCACAATGAAGCATATCAATAGTATTTGCATTTTCATGCAACTTTTTATAATCATTTTCATCCCATTGATTAGAGGGTTTTCTTGTGGTGATACCCTCAACTTCATAGATAGAAATATATGGGTCATCTTTAATGGCCATCCATACTAGCATGCTTTATGCCTGAATGAAATTCTTCATCTGATTCTTCTAGAACATGTAGTGTTCACTAGTGAAGAGTGGAGGACGGGTAATAGACATACCCTCCGGGAGAAACTGTGAGTTGTTGGAACTCATCTTGATTTTGTGATCAAGTTTTGATCTTTAGCTCGAGATTATTAAGTCTCTAGTTTTGAGCACTTGCTCTGATACCACTTTTTGGTCCCTGTTCGAGTATAATATAGGTCAAAGGGGGGTGAATGACCCTTTTTGCGGAATATTAGACTTTTCAAAAGTCTTGTGTAGCGTGTTTGATTTATTCTAGAGTCAGTGGACTTGGATGATGTAAATGTGAATGTAATGCACTAAAAGCAAAAGCTTGAAGTAAAATAAATCAAATAATGATAATTTTTTACTAGTTCAGCTCATCCTACATCCAATCCATGAAGTTTCCTCCTCCGAGCTTAGTCCATTAGTGTGATTTCTTGCTCAGGAAGAAATCATGCCTTTACAGTTATCTCTGGAGATTTCTTCTCCTCTAGATGTAGGATATACAACCTACCTAATTCCTAGCCTAGTTGAGTCTTGTGCAGCTTGTCTCCATAGAATCTCTCTTCTACCGGAAGTAGGATATACCACCAAACTTATTCCTAGCCTGGCTGAGTCCTTTGTGTGTTGTCTCAAAAAGATAGTCTATCTTCTGGATGTAGGATATACCACCAAACCACCAAGCTTGGCTGAGTCCTTTTCTTTCGTAGGATATATCCCTCAAACTTTACCCAAGTTTAAGCTAAGTCCCACAAGGATATACCACTTAAACTTTCCTAGTTTAAGCTGAATCCCAATCTTAATACTCACCCAAGCATGAGATATTACATATCTTGTTTTATCAAGGTTGGGTTTTGAATTCTTATGGCTTATAATTTCACTTGAGAATTCTTACAAATTGATTTGAGTGTTTAGTTTTTGGGGGGATTGAATCACTGATTGTGTAATGAATTTTTACAATATAATGGCTTTGTAAAAACAACCAGTATCTTCTCAACTTGTTAAGCTTCCCTTTTATAGGCTTGGATAATAAATGTAGCCATTGTGGGATCTTGAATCTCTACCATTGATCAAATATGAGATTGTGCTTTCAGAGCCATTGATATGTTCGTTAGACCCAATAAATGTCCCATTTGAATTTCTTAGGATTGGAGCGACGAAGTTGTCAGTCATAGTTATTTTGGCTTTTTGTCCTCTGCCAGAATTTATGCAACTTTGTCTTTTGTGTGGACTCCATGCGCCTTGCTATTAGTCTAAGATAAAAGGTTGTTACCTTTTTCTCTTTCTATGTCAGCCTTTTTGTCCTTTCCTGAAATAATGCAAGCTATCACTTTTTCATTTTTTTTGAAAATCACAAGAAAATGCAGACAATAGAAGTGGAGGAGACTGTAAGTATCTGCTGTCACTTTTTCATTCTCCAAGGCAAAAAGCAATTTTGACTTTAGACCAATATTAGAGGGAAATGAAATATTTGAATATTTTCTTTGTATTAAGAGATGAGTCTTCCGGATGTCATCAGACACATTCTTTGCTTGATGCTATTCCAGTTGTGATCCTCTCCAAATGTCGTCCTCTAAGGATTAAATGTTTGTTTCCTTTCCAAACTCTAACCAGATGCTTTCTTTTTGTATTCTTCTAACTTGAACTGGATGAGGTGTTCCTGGACTTAGTGATTTGTTTTCTTCAATATTTAGTCCAGATGTTTTTCTTTGTACTTAGTAGTTTGTTTCCTCAAAACTGTAATCGAATGCTTCTATCTTGAACCGGATGAGGTTTTCTTGAACTTGTGGTTTTTGTTTTCTTAAAAACCTTGATCCAGATGCTTGTCTTGAGGTTTTTACTAAGTCTTCCGGATGATTGATTTCCAACAGGTAATTTCCAAAGGTAACTAGCCGAATGGGTAATTTCCCCAGAAGCTTGTTTTCAGGTTTCCCTATAAACCAAAGTCCCTGCAGTGAAAATTCACAAAAATCCCAAAATTCACAGCAATGTCCAGCCAAAAACAGCGATCATCGAAATCTAAATCAAGCCCCTAATCCATTCTAATCTCCTCAAATTCAATCACAATCCAAAATTCATCATTCGTTTCAATCGGGGAAGTTCCAATTACTACCCCTAAGCATGCAAATTTCAATCAAAATCCATTCCCTAAGGTTCAATGGCATTCTAATTCGACTATCAGAGAAATTTAATTTTAAAAAAAAGGAGGAAAGGGAATGAAATTTACCAAGGCTTGGGAAAGATGTTGGCTTTGCTTGAGGGCCAGAGGAATCGCTTCACCCTCGCTTATCCCATGATACTTTCAATTTGGTGGGAGCTGGTAATAAGTTTCAACCCAAACAATGCGAAAATTGATGTTCTCGACATCAGTTCGCTCCGCCGTAAGAACTTGTGTGACTGCAAGTACCTCTCTAACGTTATATAACTTGCTATACATTGAAACCCCAAAGAATCAGAGAAATAACGACATGAAGGACAAGAGAGCAAAAGAAAACATGTTGGATTGTGTTTTGAAGGCTTGAAAATCGCAAGAAAATGCAGACAATAGAAGTGGAGTAGACTGTGAGTATTCTGTCCCCCACAATACAGGTTTTTATAGCCTGTGGAAATTAACAAAATGATTATTTTCCCTGAAAAATACCCGGTCGGGTATATCCCCATTAACGCTGATTGACCAGTTCATCGGACAGGTAATGGATAATGCTTATCCGAATTAATTTTGAACTTACTTTAGAAATTACCCGGTGGGGGTATTTTCCCTTTCTTTTTCTTTTTTTATTTATTTTCTTTATTTGTTCATTTTCCACATTTTAAAACCTGTTTTTAAATGGACAGATCATATAAGGTTTCGGCACGCATTTGCATGCATTTTACTAAGCTTTATTTTAAATAATAATAATAATAATAATTTTTATTATAATTATTATTATTATTATTATTAATATCTCAAGTATTTTATGCTTATTTTCATATTTAAAATTTTTACAAAATAAATGATAAGTGTAAAATAGTAGTGATTTATTATATTTTTATTGTGCTTAATTTACTTAAATTAAATAAGTTTTTATTAATTATTGGCACAATTTCAGATTATGGCCGAAATTGAGAAGACCTCTCCAACAGACCGTGTTAAATTAGAAATTTGAGGAAAAAGAGACTAAAAAGGAGTAGAATCACAATTCAAGTCAACCACCTAATTAAGAGCTGATTTGGACGTGATTTATGAAAGAAAAGAAGAGATTTTATTATTTAATTATTCCTAGATAGTTTTTCTTGTTGGACAGGCTTAATTAGAGTCCTTTATTATTAGGATTTGCTTTCCTTTTTAGATTAGGACTAAATAGGTTTTTAGTTATCTTTTAATATTTTATATTTATCACTTAGTGGGTATTTATACCCATCTTCTCCGATGTAAGTATGTAAAATCTTATTTTGAATCATTTGATGATTGATGTATTTGACGAATATTTAATTGGGTTCGATCGGCTCATACATGCTATAACAATAAGTATCGAGGGGAGATTTGTTATAGTTAGAATCACAAACACACACACATATTACAAGGGCCTGAGGGGGAATTGTGTATGTTCTAACGGTTTTAATTTTGATTAAATGCTTTATCAATCTTAATGCAAGTTTACTTATTTAACAAGTACCGAGGGTAGACTTAAATTAGTAATCTAAAAAACCAAGTGAGGCCGAGAAGTAAGCTTGGGGAAATCTGGTTAAGATACCTTAGATCTCTGCACACAACCAAGTAGTTTTACATGTCTTTCTAGGAGGGAAACCTTACACTACTTTGGGTATGTGAAGCTTGTGCCTTCTTATTATTGTTTACTTCTTTTTATTTTATTGCTTTTTATTTCTTTTCAAACCAACAACCAACTTTCGTAATTGACAAAATTTCCCCTAAACCAGTCTACTAGGGAAACTTCAAACTATTTTACATTGCTCCTTATGGGATACGACCTTGTGCTTACCACACTACTTTGATCCTAGTGCACTTGTTAGGTAGTCCATTTAAGAAGCCATAAGTTTTTGGAGTCATTGCCGGGGAGCAAAGTTTAATAGTTTGATTAATTTAACTATAGATTGGTGCTTTTGAACTTGTTTGTTTAGCTTGTGTAGTTATTTTGATCTTGACAACCTGATGACAAAGGCAAAAAACTAGAAGACTTTCCAGTAATCTCTTGAGCACACAACTTGACTAGTGAAGGAAGCAAAGGCTTTCCCGGTGGCAGATTATGAAGCCTTCATGCCACGAAAAACTCTCATGGAGTATGGAAGACCTTCTTTATTGTGACACATGTCATGCGTTGTGATATCGGAAGAAGGAGAAGATCCTGTTGAAATTAAGGCATCCATGATTAAACTTGTTCAATCAAATGTTCAATTCAATGGATTGTCTAACGAGGTCCCAAATGATCACCTTTATGACTTTCTTGATATATGCAATCTTTTTAAATCTGATCGTGGTGTATCTTTTAATGTGGTTAGATTAAAGTTGTTTCCTTTCTCTTTGCAGGATAAAGTAAAATCTTGGTTCAAGTTGTTACAAACTAGCTCGATCCCAACTTGGAAGTACATGGCCGAGACTTTCTTGACAAAATACTTTCCACCTTCCAAGGTTGTCCAATTCAGGAATGAAATTTTTAGTTTTTCCCAATTTAAGAAGGAGCCTTTCCAGTGAGCTTGGGAAAGATTCATGGGCTTATTGAGAAGAGTACCAAACCATGGTTTACCCAAGTGGATGCAAATTCAAATCTTTTATAATGGGATAACCGATGAGCATAAATTTTGACTAGAAACTCTTGCAGATGGTGACCTAGAAGATTTGAAGCCTGAAGAAGCCTTTTCCCTCATTGAGAACGTGGTGAACACAAGTTACAAGCGACATTCAAAGAAAAGCTTACACTTTCCCAAATCTGAGGTTGTCCATTAATTTTCAGGGAGACCTTCACCGTCATTCCAGCAACCTCATCAACCATTCCCACAACCTCAACATCTCTTCCTGCAGGTTTCCTCACCATGCGAATCAATGCAACTTAGCTTGAAAGAGGTGATGATGGAGTTCTTGAAGCAAACACAAACATCACTTAAGAACTTGGTGACCAAAGTTCAGCAAATAACCAATATGGTGATTTTAAAGGATGAGGAGGTCTCTCTAAGCAACATTATAATGAACTTTATGGAGGAATCTCAAAGGGATGGTAAGGTTGTTGATTATTCTAACAATATGGTTGTGGATGATTTTGATTATGTAGGAGGGCAATCTGAGATTTTGATTAACCAACCTGATCATAGCTTGAAATTTTCTGCTTAACACCATGATCATATTGTGCTTAACGGTGTGCATGTAACACCCCCCTATAGGAAGCGCCACAGTAACTATAATCACCCAATAAATAACTCTACTCCACTATATACAGTTCAATACTTGTAGATTTAATATGTACAAACACAAATATAATGTTTCCAACTCCAAATTGTTTTCTAAATATTCCTCAATGCCACTTTACATTTCTCACATTATCTAGTACATGCCATTCCTCTACAAACCATAATATTACATTAAAATAAAAATCCACCTCCAGTCTTTTCTTATTTGCTCTTCAAGCTGATCCACTTATTCCACTTTGGTCCAAGCTACCTACAAGTTCCCAACCTACGTGTAGAAAAATAACTACACGCTAAGCAATTTGCTTAGTGGTGTCCATAAAAGAAATACAATAACTTTGAACATTTTTAACACTTTAAAATAGAAATAAAGTATGTTAAACAACTTTATAAAACCAAAACACAAAACTTATATTATAAACCTTTCAAAGTAGATTCAAATTTATATCCAATTTTTCCAAACACAATAACCATATATTGCCCAAAGTAAACAAGTCCTGAATAACGGTCAAATGGATACGGGAGCGGACAAGCCCAAAGCTGAAGCTTCAAAATCAATATATCGGTCAAGCCCGAAGCCGAAGCTTCAATATATATATATATATATATATATATATATATATGTATTCTACTCGTTTAATAAGGGCAATAAATCAAAGTAACATCTTAAAAATTCTAGTATAAACCATCAATCATAATTCAACATAATCTCAGTAATTAAGAAATTCAAATCTCAAATTTTAAAGCATCAAACTTCAATTAAAACTCAATAAAATCAACGTTCATATTTTTTTCAGAAATTTCTAGATTCTGTGACCTGATTTCCCTTGCATTTTTCACTATCAAAACATCACCCAGTCGAAACTCTTTCTTCTAAACATAATTAGCCACATATCTTAGCTTTCCAAAACCACTAGAACCGCAGAAATCCAAATTGTATAACCAAAGTTATGATCAAAATACTAAACAGTGTACAAAGCTGAGATTTTCCGAAAACAGATTTCATGACTCAACTTCAAAAGAAATTTTCACATTGAAAACGAACGAAATTCAACAAGGTTTCTTCTGAACATATATTCCTTACTTTCTATAGATATCAATAGAATTAAGAATCATTCAAATTGGATTTATATAACAATAGAAAACTATAAAAAAAATACAGGGATACAAATCTGGAAATTTTTCCGAAAAATCGAGAAATCGAAATTTGAGATACAAACCTTTTTCTAAGCTCTTTCTAGCTCTCTTCTACCTCTTTTGCATTTGATTTGCTTGCACTAGCTTCCTCTACAACAGCCATGTATAATTCTATCAAGATATTGTATAAATAAACTTCCTAATACCATAAATATGCTTAATCTACGATGACTTCTACTAATTAAGCTTTAATTTCATAAAAAATTACTCACCTCAAATTCAGGTTACTATTCATCCGAATCTTGAAATCTGAAATCCTCCTCTTCTAGTCTTGATTCACTGAAATTGATGATGATAGAGGGCTTTAGGATCAATTTCTAACAAAAATTCAAAGTTGAATCGAAGAAATCGGAAGTTTTTAGATTGTGAAAAATTTGATAAAGGAAAGGAAATGAGGTAAATGAAGAAGATGAAGGGTAGAAGCTGATATGTATTATTTTTTTTTTCAATTTTCAATATTACCCTTGAACAAATAATTAAATGCCCAATTCATCCATCTTACTTAATTAACTCTTATTTCCTCATGCCTTATATCCAATAACAATAATAACAATAAAAATAATTTCCATGATATTTTAATACTATAGTAATTTATTATAAGTAAATTTTGAAAATTTCAGTTCGTTACAATTCTCCCTCTCTTAGGGATTTTCGTCTCAAAAATTACCTAAAAACAGTTGCGGATATCAAGTTTTCATTGTATCCTCCGGTTCCCAAGTTGCTTCTTCGACCTTATGATTCTTCCAAAGTACTTTTACCAATGGAATAGACTTGTTTCTCAATTGTTTAACGTCTCTCGCCAAGATTTGTACTGGTTCATCTTCACACGTCAGGTCGGGTTCGATTTCTATAACATCAGGAGATAAGATATGTGATGGATCGGATCTGTATCTCCTTAACATCGACACATGGAACACATTATGAATTTTGTCAAGTATCGGGGGTAGTGCCAACCGATAAGCTACCGGTCCAACCTTCTCTATAACCTCATATGGGCCAATGAATCTCGGACTGAGCTTGCCTTTCTTGCCAAATCGCAGGACTTTCTTCCAAGGAGATACTTTTAGAAATACTTTATCCCCAACTTCATAAGTAATGTCTTTTCTTTTTAGATCAGCATAGGAATTTTGTCTAACCGATGCAGCCTTCAATCTTTCTTGAATAAGTTTTACCTTCTCCTTTGTCTCCTGAATTAAATCCACCCCCACAATCTTATTTTCACTAAGTTCGGCCTAATATAACGGAGTTCGACATTTTCTTCCATACAATGCTTCATATGGCACCATTTGTATGCTTGATTGATAGCTGTTATTGTAGGAAAACCCCATGAGGGACAAATACTTATCCCAACTTCCCTCAAATTCAATGATACAACTTCTTATCATGTCTTCTAACACCTGAATTACTCTTTCAGATTGACCATCTGTTTGAGGATGAAACGAAGTACTGAAATGAAGTTTACTACCTAAGGCTTCTTGTAATTTCTTCCAAAATCTTAAAGTAAATCTTGGATCTCGGTCAGAAATGATTGAAATAGGCACTCCGTGCAGCCTCACTATCTCATCTACATATAACTGAGCCAACTTATCAAGTGAATAATCCATCCTAACTGGAAGAAAGTGGGCAGACTTTATCAATCTATCTACAATAACCCACACTGCATCATGTTTCTTCTGTGTAAGTGGTAAAGATGTCATGAAGTCTATTGTGATTCTTTCCCATTTCTATTCTGGAATTGTTATTGGTTGCAACAATCCAGAAGGAACTTGATGTTCTGCTTTCACCTATTGATAAGTTAGACATTGAGCAACATAGTTAGTAATGTCTTTCTTCATTCCATTCCACCAATAATGGCTCTTCAAATTTTGGTACATCTTGTTTGCTCCTGGATGCATCGCATAAGGACTACTATGCGCCTTATGTAGAATATTCTTCTTTAATTCTTCATTGTTTGCCACACATAGTCTATCTTTAAAATACAGACATCCATCTTCTTGAACCATATAGTTGTCTACGATTCCCACTTGTGTCCTTACTCAAATGACCTTGAAGTCATCATCTTCATTTTGTGCTTGCTTAACCTGTTGTAGTAGTACAGGTTGAATCTTCAATTCTACAATTAAGGCTCCACTACTGGTAAGAGCTAACCCCGTATTCATAGCCCTTAGTGCCACCATTGTCTTTCTACTGAGAGCATCCGCCATTACATTAGCCTTTCCTGGATGGTAATCAATAAGACAATCATAATCTTTAATGAATTCCATCCACCTTCTTTGCCTTAAATTCAACTCCTTCTATGTTAGCAAATATTTCAAACTTTTGTGATATGTATAAATATAACATTTTTCTCCATAACGATAGTGTCGCCAAATTTTCAAGGCAAATACTATTGCAGCCATTTCTAAATCATGAGTAGGATAATTCCTTTCATGATTCTTCAATTGCCTGGAAGCATAGGCAATCACTTTTCCTTCTTGCATCAAAACACCCAAGACCACTATGAGAAGCATCACTATAGATTACAAAGTCTTTTCCAGGCTCTGGTTGGGTAAGGATGGGTGCTTTTATCGACATCGCCTTCAACTTGTCAAAACTTTCTTGGCACTTATCATTCCACTCAAATTTTGCATCCTTTTAAAGTAGTTTCATCAGCGGGACAGCAATGACAGAATTCCCTTCACAAATCTTCTATAATACCCCGCTAAACCAAGGAAACTTCTCACTTTCGTAGGGTTCTTTGGTGGTTTCCATCCTATAACTGCTTCTATCTTCTTAGGATCCACTTTAATTCCTTCTGTAGAAACAACATGGCCTAAGAAAGAAACTTCTTCAAGCCAAAAGTCACATTTGCTAAGTTTGGCATATAATTTATTTTCCCTTAAAGTTTGGAAAACTATCCGCAAATGTTGATCATGCTCTTCCCGTGACTTAGAATACACAAAAATATCATCAATGAAAACCACTACAAACTTGTCTAAATATAAATAAAAGACACAGTTCATAAGGTCTATAAATGCTGCTGGTGCATTAGTCAGACCAAATGGCATCACCAAAAATTCATAGTGCCCATATCTAGTTCGAAAAGCCGTCTTTGCAATATTATCATCTTTCACTCTCATCTAATAGTAACCCAATCTCAAATCAATCTTGGAGAAGTATTTGGCACCCTTGAGTTGATCAAATAAGTCTTCAATCCTTGGCAATGGATACTTGTTCTTGACTGTCAATTTATTCAACTCCCGGTAATTAATACATAATAGGAGCGACCCATCTTTCTTCTTAACAAACAACACTGGTGCACCCCATGGGGATATACTCGGGCATATGAAACCTTTGTCTAACAATTCTTGCAACTGAATCTTCAACTCTTTCAGTTCAGCAGGCGCCATTCTATACGGTGCTTTGGATACTGGTATGGTAACCCGACAATTCATCAATTGTGAATTCTACCTCTCTTTTTGGTGGCAAACCCGATAGTTCTTCTAGAAATACATCAGGAAAATCACATACCGTAGGAATATTCTGTAATTCTAACTCACCTTTCTTCTATTCTAGAGCGAAGATTAGGTAGGCCTGACATCCCTTCCTAACCAGCCTTTTAGTCTTCATAAAAGAAATTATGTTACAAAGATAATCTGATCTTTCCCCTACGATAATTATTTCTTCTCCATCAGAAACTTGAAGTGACATTCTTTTGTTTTTGCAATCCACCACAGCTCGATATTTCTATAACCAATCCATTCCCAAGATAACATCATAATCTCGAAAAGGAAACTCAATTAAATTTACAAGGAAAAGTTGATGTTGAATCATAATAAGGCAATTCATATACACTTTGTTTACTATCACACTGTGTCCTAAAGGATTAGTCACTTCAATATTTTCTCCTAATTCTTCTACATGCAACCCTTTCTCTTGTGCTAATGCAGTACATATATATGAATGACATGAACAAGGATCTATTAAAGCATAAACATCATGGTTAAAGAATGAAAATTTACCGACAATAACTTCAGTAGATTCCCGAGTCTCAGGCCCTTGAATTACATAACTTCGCGCCATTCCTCCCGGTCTACCACTCTGCGGTGCTTATTGAGCTACATCATGCCCACTTGAACAATTAGCATTTCCTTTTCCCCTTCCTCTTCCACCTTGCATTGTAGGAGTAGCAACTACTACAGGTGCAGATGTACTTATCTGTCTTTAAGGACAATTTGCAATCAAATGTTCCCTTGAGCCACATTTAAAGCAGACTCTACCTTTTCCCCAACATTCCCCTGTATGCATCCTTCCACAATTAGAACATTATGGAATATTTCCTCTGCCTCTACCTGAAGGTACACAAGCCGCTAACCCCGTACTTATGGTTTATCTCGGTGAAAACCCTCTGAAATGAGATTGTGTTTGTTCTGAGGTTCCCTTCTATTTCTTACTTAGAGATTCTAAACTAGCTGGACCCTGTGATCCCTTTTAAAATCCAGACCTTTTAGCCATTCTTTGTTGCCTATTTAAATTGATCTTCTCAATGCCCGTAGCAGCATCAACCAAGTCATTGAACACCCTAATCCTTTGTGCAAGTAAATGCACTCTAATTTCATCATTTACCCCATCTTCGAATCTCTTAAATCGCTTTACTTCACTGTCAACGATATCACGAGCATACCTCTCAAGTTTGAGGAATTGAACTTCATATTCTGATACAGTCATTCGTCCTTGTCTCAAAGATAAGAACAATTTCCTCTGCTCATCTTTGAATCATTCACTAACGTACTTCTTGTCAAATTGTTCCAAGAAAAGGCCCCATGTGATTTCTCCGGGTCGCCTGTCCCTTATAATATTATCCCACCACCTCCTACGTTGTTCTTTGAGTAGACCTTGCACACAGTCTAATCTCTCTTCATCTGTAAAATGAAGCCTAGTCATACACCATTTAGTATGATCAAGCCAATCTTCTGCAATTACAGGATTCACTGTGTCCCCTTTGAAGTCATCAGCTAGAAGCTTCTTGATTCTTTCAAGAGGAGATCTCTCCTCTATTCTAATGTGAGGTACAACAGGAACTTAAGGGATTTGTATGTTTTGTAGTACTTGTGTGATTACTTCAGTAGTCATATGCTGAAGTAAAGCAGCTTGTGCTGGAGTAGGTTGTCCGAGAAAGCCATGAACTAGTGGAGGTTCATGTCTTTGTTCATCCCTTTGTCTAATACGGACCGTACTCTCAGCATCCTCTTCCTCATTCTGATTGTGACTACTACTAGCCATTCTTGTTCCTGAAAATTGGACCAAAGTGGATCAACAACTAATACAACATATTTATATCCTAAATGGCATATACATACTAGTCCTAGAATCGCCTAAACCTCAGCTCTGATACCAACAAGTGTAACACCCCCTACAGGGAGCGCCATAGTAATTATAATCACCCAATAAACAACTCTACTCTACTATATACAGTTCAATACTTGTAGATTTAATATGTACAAATACAAATATAATGTTTCCAACTCCAAATTATTTTCCAAATATTCCTCAATACCACTTTACATTTCTCACATTATCTAGTACATGTCATTACTCTACAAACCATAATATTACATTAAAATAAAAATCCACCTCCAGTCTTTTCTTATTTGCTCTTCAAGCTAATCCACTTATTCCACTTTGGTCCAAGCTATCTACAAGTTCCCCACCTACGTGTAGAAAAATAACTACACGCTAAGCAATTTGCTTAGTGGTGTCCATAAAAGAAATACAATAACTTTGAACATTTTTAACACTTTAAAATAGAAACAAAGTATGTTAAACAACTTTATAAAACCAAAACACAAAACTTATATTATAAACCTTTCAAAGTAGATTCAAATTTATATCCAATTTTTCCAAACACAATAACCATATATTGCCCAAAGTAAACAAGTCCTGAATAACGGTAAAATGGATACGGGAGCGGACAAGCCCAAAGCTGGAGCTTCAAAATCAATATATCGGTCAAGCCCGAAGCCGAAGCTTCAAAATCAATATATCGGTCAAGCCCGAATCCAAAGCTTCAAAATTAATATATCGGTCAAGCCCGAAGCCGAAGCTTCAATATTAATATATATATATATATATATATCAGATATCGGCTAAAGCCCGAAGCCAAAGCTACAATTGTTTGTACAGTACTGTACCCCCCCTTTATTGGTGCCAATCTACCCTGACCCCGTATTCTACTCGTTTAATAAGGGCAATAAATCAAAGTAACATCTTAAAAATTCCAGTCTAAACCATCAATCATAATTCAACATAACTTGAGTAATTAAGAAATTCAAATCCTAAATTTTAAAGCATCAAACTTCAATTAAAACTCAATAAAATCAACGTTCATATTTTTCCAGAAATTTCCAGATTCTGTGACCTGACTTCCCTTGCCTTTTTCAGTATCAAAACATCACCGAATCGAAGAACTTTCTTCTAAACATAATTAGCCACATATCTCAGGTTTCAAAAACCATCAGAATCACAGAAATCCAAATTGTATAACCAAAGTTATGATCAAAATAATAAACAGTGTACATAGCTGAGATTTTCCGAAAATAGATTTCATGACTCAACTTCAAACGAAAATTTCACATTAAAAATGAATGAAATTCAACAAGGTTTCTTCTAAACATATATTCCTTACATTCTGTAAATATCAATAGAATTAAGAATATTTCAAATTGGATTTATATAACAAGAGAAAACATTAAAACAAAACAGGGATACAAATCTAGAAAATTTTCCAAAAAATCGAGAAATCAAAATTTGAGACACAAACCTTTTTCTAAGCTCTTTATAGCTCTCTTCTACCTCTTTTGCCTTTGATTTGCTTGTACTAGCGTCCTCTACAACATCCATGTAAAATTCTATCAAGATATTGTGTAAATAAACTTCCTAATACCATAAATATGCTTAATCTACCATGAATTCTACTAATTAAGCTTTAATTTCATCAAAAATCACTCACCTCAAATTCGGGTTACTATTCATCTGAATCTTGAAATCTGAAATCCTCCTCTTCTAGTCTTGATTCACTGAAATTGATGATGATAGAGGGCTTTAGGATCGATTTCTAACAAGAATTCGAAGTTGAATCGAAGAAATCAAAAGTTTTTAGATTATGGAAAATTTGATAAATGAAAGGAAATGAGGTAAATGAAGAAGATGAAGGGTAGAAGCTGATATGTATTTTTTTTTTCAATTTCCAATATTGCCCTTGAACAAATAATTAAATGCCCAATTCATCCCTCTTACTTAATTAACTCTTATTTCCTCATGCCTTATATCCAATTACAATAATAACAATAAAAATAATTTCCATGATAGTTTAATACCATAGTAATTTATTATAAGTAAATTTTGAAAATTTCGGTTCGTTACAGTGCAAGCTCATGAGCAATCTGAGAATGTCCCAACTTTGGAACCATAGAAGACTTCCCCAGAAGTAATGGTTCCAGAAATCTTGAAAGATGCCGAAAAGCTTGTTGAGAGTATCCTCGCACAACCTTTAATCGAAGATCCATTTAAGTCATGGAGAGATGTGGATGCGCTTCAACAACAACATCAATACATTAATCCATAAGTTTCAGCATTCATATATGAGCCTCGTTGAGCAACCTCCAACTTGGTGTCCGCCTCAGACACCAATTGAAGTAACTTGTTGGGAAAACCCCAACTTTTCTTACTTATGCTTTCTTAGTTAGTTTGTTTTTGTTTTAGTTTTTTTATTTCTTATGTTTTATTGGTTTTTTTTGTAGGAATTAATAAAGGACAACTTGAAGTTGTTGAGGAAGTCTTGCTCCTCGAACAACCTTGAGATAGTCTGGTAGTTGTGCCCGTTTCACACACCAAGCAAAGCAGTTCTTGAGCAAACCTTGAGGTTTTCTCAATCTCTCTTTTCGGTCATGGTGAATGGTCACATCTAGCCTTTCCTTATCTGGTTATCTCAGGAAAGTCTTTCCTTAACCTTTTTGTATTTCATTCTTAATGCTTTGAGGGCAAAGCATAATTTAAGTGTGAGGGAGGGATTAAGAATTTCTTGCATGATTTTTCAACTTTTAGATTTTCACTACCTATGCTTAACTATTTCAAGAAAGCCATAAGATTGCCCCTGTTTGACTTTGCCAGCCAAATTGAATTTGCTTTGTGCTCATTGTTAGATTACCTTGCTGAATAATGAAACTTGTAAAGTCTATGTAAAGTTGAAATTGGATAGCTTTTAGCGAAGATTCAGAATGAAATTTGAGGACTTTGAAAAATTAAGTAGAGTCGATCTTGTAGGACCCGTAAGCATGTTTAAGTTTTTGAAATTTTAATTTTTACTTCAATTTTATAGCCTAAATCAGATACACAATCCTTATAGGCGACCTTTCTATTTTTAGCTAGAACTTGCCATGGAAAATGCATGCTTACACTTGTTATTATATGCTAGTACTTATCAAGACCACCATTGAACGCTTGTATTAAATGATTAAGGCTAGATTTACCCTCTCTAGCCAAAAAGCCTTCCCTTTTCAACATTTTATCCTTAGATTACCTTTGAGCCTTAGCCTTTTCTTTCTTACACACATTATAAACCAAACAACCTTCACTTTGATTTCCCAAAAATACCCTGAGTTTTCCAAAGAGATTATCATCACTTAGTGCAACAACAATATCAATTGAAGAAGACTTTCCCGACTTTGAAGATTTCCCCAGCAAAACTGTATGGAACCAGAAGACAACCTCAAATATCAGCATAACCTGAGAAAGCCTCATTGTCTCTTGTTTGTATTTTTCATTAAAAAACGAAAAGAAGAAAAAAAAGAGAAAAAATTGAAAGAAAATAAAAATAAATCAAAAAAATGAAAAAAAGAAAAAAAAACGTAAAAAAAGATGAAAAAATGTAAAAGAAAAAAATGATTTTGTTTTGCTTGTGTTTGAGGCATGGATAAAAGTTTCTCAAGGTTGGGGTACTTTGAAGAGACGCGCTTAAAGGAATAGCTTTTGTGAAAGACAATGTCAAAGGTTTCCTGTGCTTGAAGACAATCTGCTTCTGAACAAGGTTTTCATGTCTCATAAGAAGTTGCATGCTCATCAACTTAATTTCTATTGGAAACTCCTTACACACAAAATTCCCTTTTTCCTTACCCTCACCTAAGCCTAATTAACATTACAACCCTTTAAAGACCTTTTAATGGTATATGCATTCAATACTTTATGGTGGAGATTTGACCGATCGACAAGCTTATGGTCTAAAGGTAGTAGGCTTTTACTGAATAAGGAAGGTAATCTAATTTTTGTTGCTATTTCATTGAATTAAGAAGTCTAATTTCTCTTTCTTTGCATGCTTTATGTGGAAATATGAGATTTCTCTACTAAGGTTTTCCTTGTATTGGAATTAAGTTCTGAACTTGTTTAAAGCTATTTGATTTTCCAAATTATAGGAGACTTTCCTTGTTTTGTTATCAAGTTTGTGTTAGTCTCTTTGTTAAAGTAAATTACTTGAGGACAAGCAAATGTTCAAATGTGGGGAATTTGTTAAGTGTAAAATAGTAATGATTTATTATGCTTTTATTGTGCTTAATGTCCTTAAATTAAATAAGTTTTTATTAATTATTGGCATAATTTCAGGTTGTGGCCGAAATTGGGAAGACCTCCCTAGCAGACTGTGCTAAATTGGAAATTTGAGGAAAAAGAGACTAAAAAGGCGAAGAATCACAATTTGAGTCAACCACCTAATTAAGAGTTGATTTGGACATGATTTAAGCAAGAAAAGAAGAGATTTTATCATTTAATTATTCCTAGATAGTTTTTCTTATTGGACAAGCTTAATTAGAGTCATGTATTATTAGGATTTGCTTTCCTTTTTAGATTAGGACTAAATAGGTTTTTAGTTATCTTTTAATATTTCATATTTATCACTTAGTGGGTATTTATACCCATCTTCTCCAGTGATGAACATGTGCCTCTTTAGGGTTTCCATTGTATTATTTTCTCATTAATAAAGTTAGTATTTTCTTCATTATGTGCAAGTAGTCTGTCTGCAAGCCAAGCCTTTCCTAGGCAGAGTAAGACTTCCTCCGATGTAAGTATGTAAAATCTTATTTTTAATCATTTGATGATTGATTTGTTGGAGGAATATTTAATTGGGTTGGGTCGGCTCATACATGATATAATAATAAGTGCTGAGGGAAGATTTGTTATAGTTAGAATCACAAACACACACATATTACAAGAAACCGAGGGAGGGATTGTGTATGTGCTAAGGGTTTTAATTTCGATTAAATGCTTAATTAATTTTAATGCAAGTTTATTGATTTAAGAAGTACCGAGGGGAGACTTAAATTAGTAATCTTAGCAACCAAGTAAGGCCGAGGGGTAAGCTTGGGGAAATCTGGTTAAGATACCTTAGATCTATGTGCACAACCAAGTAGTTTTACATGCCTTTCTATGAGGGAAACCTTACACTGTTTTGGGTAGGTGAAGCTTGTTACTTTTTATTACTGTTTACTTCTTTTATTTTATTGTTATTATTTCTTTTCAAACCAACAACCAACTTTCGTAATTGAAAAGACTTCCCCTGAACCAGTCTACTAGGGAAACCTCAAACTGTTTTACATTGCTCCTTATGGGATACGACCTTGTGCTTAACACACTACTTTGACCCTATTGCACTTGCTAGATAGTCCATTTAGGAAGCAACAACAAATTTTCTAGTTAAAATTTTAATTGAAAAGGGCAAAATATTTTGTTTCAAATTTATCGATCATTCACACACAAAAAAAGCTTTAGTTTGTTTTGCATATGACCAAATTTCACATGTGAAATTTTTGTATACGAGGGGCAAACTGTTAGCACGGTCCGCTCTAGCCTGACGATGATACAAACCTTATTCATCACAATGATATTACAAGGAGTTGAAGATGGAACCAAATTTTTTGGGATCATTAATTGCATTTTCCCCGACCCAAAATTCCCTCATGTTCTTTGACCTAAATATTCTATCTCAAAAAATTACACATTTCCCGAAAAATTCAAAATACTGAACTATAAAACAGTTAAGTTGTTAGAAATCCCGAAGAAAATATTGTGAAATATCGTGAGTTTGGTAGAACTAAGGCTAAAAGCTTGTACCTTTGACTTTAGGGTTTTGATTACCTAAAATTTTGCCAATTGCGAAAAATAGCCGGTTGGGTATTTTCCCTCTAGGGCATTTACCCACATGGGTAATTTCAATTTACTATTTTGGATATGGATGAAACTACCCGGTCAGGTATTTTCCTTCTAAAGTACCCGATCGGGAATTTTCCAGTTACTATTTTGGATAATTAGATAACTCAACTTTTACCCATTCGGATAATTCTCTTGGGAAATGATCCAGTCGGATATTTTTCACATACTATAAATAGGCTTATTCACCTCTCATTTTCACACCACACCACACAACAAGAGCATCATCCATTCATTCCACATTATAGGTAGCAAATTTAGAGAGAGAAATTCTGATTTCTAGAGAGAGAAAGAAGACCCTTAAGCCCTTCAATCCTAATATTCTATACCTTGTCCATCAGTATTGGAATAGATCTCGAAACTTTGCCCAAATTTAAACACTTGGGTTTTCTTAAACTAAGTGCTAATCAAAACTCTGCCCGAGTCAATGTATTTGCAATTCATAATATTGATTCACTACTGAAGCTCCGTCTAGATTTCCTGTAAATTCTTCATTTGAAATTCATAATGTTGAGTTTATAGCTGAAATATTATCCGTTCAAATACTTGAAATTAGTAGTATTGAACTCATCTCAATTCTCCTTTTACCAATATTTGGAATTCATAATATTGATTCATTGTCGAAGCTCTGTTCAAATTCCTCAAAAAGTTAGTATTTGGAATCCATAATACTTATTTGGTTCTTCAATAATCTCGCTGTGGTTCAATACTTGAAACTCATAGTGCCGAACCTATGCTCAATTCTCCTTTCATCAATACTTGAAATTCATAATATTGATCCTACATACAACTATATACAATTCCTAACCAGCTCTCACATCATCCTGGACAAACAAAAAGGCAAACTAAGGGCAATATCACTTCAAAGCCAACTTTTCCATTTCAGGTTGTTTTTATTTTCATTTTTTGTTTATTAGTTTCATTTTGATTTGTTTATTTGCACATTTCCATTAAGTTGCATTAATATCAAGATCAAGCTTCTAGGAAATTAGGCAGAGTTATGCCAACATTTTCAAAGCTCAGAAACCCACCGTAAAGTATCTTTATCTTATCTATTATATTTCAGTTATACCCATATGATGCACTAATTAAATTTAATTTAGTCTTCAAGTTAAAAATGTGATTAGTAACTATTTTATCCGAACCCAGAATCTCATCTTTTGGTATTAAAATCTCATTTTGGATCGGTATACCACAATTCCCAATGGAGCTGAACCGGATGGCGACTCTATTTTCTCAGAAAAAGAAATAAAAATATTTCTATTTTACAAAATGAATGTTATTTATATAATTATTTACATAAATATATTTTATAACACGGCAAAGTTATTTATATAGTTGGGTTTTCGTAAAGTTTCACCCATTTTAATGATAATGTTATCTTTTTGTTTATAAAAATAAGTTACCATATGTTTTCTATAACTAATTCTTATAGATCACTATTTTCTATTCCATTATTTTTTCTGCATCGATCGAAAAATAATGCCCGCTCCATAATACTTTTTTAGAAACAGCATTACCTTATATCATACCTTGGTCTACCATGAAGTGGCACTTCTCATAGCTAAGTACTAAGTAAGACTCAATACAACGCTTAAGGATCGTACGAAGGTTATTGAGACATGTAATGAAAGAGTCACCATACACTATAAAATCGTACATGAAGACTTCAATGATGCTCTCAACTAATCAGAAAAGATACTTACCATAAACCTCTAGAATGTAGCGGGAGTATTGCAGAGACCAAAAGGCATCTGTCTGTAAGCAAAGGTGCCAAAGGGACACATATATATTGTCTTCTCTTGATCTTTTTGGTGCCACCAAGATTTGATAGAATCCAGACATCCCAATGAGATAGCTGTAGTGAGAGGTTCCTGCTAGTCTCTCTAACATTTGATCGATGAATGGTAGTGGAAAGTGGTCCTCCTTGGTTGTGGTGTTGAGCTTGCGATAGTCAATGCAAACTCTCCACCTGTTCTGAACTATCATCGGGACCGATTATCCTGCTTTGTTTGTTATCACCATGATCCCCGTCTTCGTAGGAATAACTTGGACTAGGCTAATCCATCCATTTTCAGAGATGGGGTAAATGAGGTTATCCTCTATGAGCATGATTACCTCCTTCTTCACAACTTCCATTATGGGAGGATTGAGCCTCGTTTGTGGTTGGCGGCAGGTCTTGGAATTCTCCGCTAGTTTGGTTTTGTACATGCAAGTGGTGGGACTAATCCCATTGATATCAGTTATAGTCCAGCTAATTACCTCCTTATGTTGCTGGAGCAAGGAGGCCTATTGTTTTTTTCATCAGGACTCAATTTGCAAGAGATAATCACCGGGAGTGTATCATTGTCTCCTAAGAAGCATATTAAAGGTGACTTAGAAGCCTTTTGAGTTCAAGCTCCGCTGGTTGAACAATGGAAGGAGTGGGCTTCTTGAGGGGTGGTAGAGCGAGTTTTGGTTCTGGTCTTACCATAGGTGAAAGTTTATCGAGACTGTAGATGGCCTTTTTCAGCTTCTCATCAAACTCGATATCATCGAGACTCTCGGTATCAAGTGCCTTGTTGAACACGACCAAATACTTGTCTGAGAGATAGAGCTTAAACATTTGTTGAATAATAGGATTAAGACTATCAATGCTACATAGGCTTGAATCTTCTTCTGGGGTCTTCATGGCATCATAACCTTTGAAAGCGACTACTTCTTCATTAAACTCCATAGTGAGAGAACCATTGTCTACATCAATCTTGGTCTTGGCAGTGCTCAAGAATGGTCTCCCTAGCAGCAAATCTGACCTTGACGCGCTTCTGGAAGAATATTGGCTCTATTATTTTGAAATGTTCTGGAATCACCGGGACCAGCTATCCCTCCTACTACTATACATCAGGATCACGGTGAAAGGCCTTTTTGCCTAAATAATGCATATTTTCTCCAAATCACTCTGAAAACTTGAAAAGATAGTAAAGAAAGTAATATCGACCAAAAAGACTAAAAACATGGTCTCAATGACATGAAAATGACTATAAAGACATGTTGGATTTACAACTTATCGATTATGATAATATATATATATATATATATATATATATATATATATATATATATATATTACTAGTTTCAGTGTATTTAATTAAGTTCTAAAAAATTCAACTTACTTTCTAATACATTTCGATTTACATAGAGTTTCGAAATTTGATTGGTTACTTATTTAATAAAATATTTCTTTTTTAGTTTTTGGTTAAATATGTTAGGCAAATTTGGTTTACCTAATGTTTTCTTATTATTGTAGTTTTTTAAGACTTTTTTTTAAAGTAAAAGCTGAGCATGGCAAAAAACCTGACTCCATTTTATTAAAAAGAAAAGAAAACAACCAAAAAAAGAAAAGAAAAGAAAAAACATCCCTAGGATGTATATAAAGCTAGATGCACACTAGTGCAATAATAATGGACAACAAGTCCCAATCACAAACATAGTGTGATCCTAATGATCAAACATCCCTAGCAAAAATGAAGAGACGATAAGTCCGAACGGCAGCGATGATGATAATGTCATCATAAAATTCAAAGCAAAGAAATCAAGTCATTGAATCAGGTCGAAACCGAAATCGAAGCCGATAATGCACATTCCAAGGAAAAGGATGTCCAAGGAAGGAGTCCTGCCCGATGAATTACTATAGGTCAAAAGAACTCCGCGCCATAAAGCTTTGGTGGAAGGGATGGGAGAGCGATCCCCATGATGAAAATTGCCGCCCAAACAGTCGGTGAGCAAGGGCTAGTATAGCCTGAACCTCTAAAGTAACATCTGGAATCGCCGAAGAGAGCAGAATAGCCGGAACCTCCAAAGAAACAGCCGGAATAAAGCCGGTTGGAAGATAAGCCAAAGGCAGCTGATGACCCCTAGTCGAGACACCGATAAAATAGATGAATGCCAAACCACCAATCAAATGCCAAAAACCCAGCCAAGAGCTGGTGGAATAAACTGGATGGCTATATTCACCGCCTAATCACCAAATAAAAGAACCTGCCAATTGTCGGTGGGAAGAAATCAAGGCAACGAGAAAACAGGAGAGAACCTTAGCTGCCTAATCACCTAAGAGAGAAGAGCTCTCTCTTCCGTAGTCAGACTTCACCGCCTAATCATCGAACAGAAGAACTAGCCAATCGATGGGTTATTAATGAGTTTGCTATTTCTTTTTCATATAACATGTCTCTTTTTCTAACAATTTTCCATGGACTTGGATAAAATATTTTTTTCCTATCTTTCTTTGTAGTTCATATCTTTATTCTAAAGCAATTTACTGCTCATCACCAAAACCAGAGACGCTTAAGTTTGCTTATATTGAGTTAGAGGAAACTTATGGGGAAATTTAGGTATTTGCAATTCATGATGCTATTTTTCCTTTTTATATTTTCATAAAAGTAAGCTCATGCTTTCATTTTTTTTTAAAAACCCATGGAGGAATATTGTGTTCCACCACAGGAAAAAAGATTGGGGTGGATGAAAATTTCAGGGCAGATGATCCAACTAGGTTGGCACATCTGCTTGCCTACAAAACACCCACCCCTCTTTTGATTAATATATGATGGTTCTCAAAATAAGAACCAAACATTTATGTTACAAGAGAAGTAAGCTCGGGTTTGTAAATAAGTTCGAGACCGAAACACAAAAATTACATTTGTAAGAATTAAAAAGGAACCAACAAAAATTAATACTGGCAAACAGCAGATCTCCTCGGTCGATCTCGCCTTTAAAGACTTTAATATTGCATCATTTCCAAATATTCTAGCATATAATGAACTATAACGCAGTCCCAAAGTTGTGATGGGTACCCGGTTGGAAGAAGGAACGCCATAGAAGAAGAAAGTCATATCCCGAGTGAGGCAATACCAACGAGATTCCCAGCCAATAAAATGCGTTCCTCCATAGCCCGTAACTCCCCTGGCAGTGGAAAAGACAATAGTCTAAAGATTCTGAGGATGAGCAGAAAGGGCAACTATCATTCTCGATGAGGATGCATCCCCGATGGAGTAAAAATTCGGGCGTAAGTAGCCGATTATGAAACACAATCCACCGGAAGAATTTAATTTTTGGTAGCATATGAGTATTCCAAATTAGCTTGAAGTTTCTTGAGGGAGGAGTCCATTGAGGTTGTTGGTACTAACCATGACAGAAAGAGGCTGCCGAATACACATTATAAACTCTAATATCCCAAATAAAACAATCGGCGTTAGGCAGGAAGGTTGGTTGGTTGATGGCGTTAGGATCCTTAAAAAAATGAACAAGAAGTCATAATCAAGGCTCTTAATTCCATGCATTTCTGCAGCCTTGAGAGTCGAAGACTCCTTTTCCAAAATGGTCGAGTTTGTAGGTTGTCAGAAAATAGGAAAGAACATCCTTCTTCAATCGTAGCGAATTTCCTATTGCAAATATCGAATAAATCCGGAAAGAGGAACTTGATAGGGGTAGTTGTTGCCCAATTATCATGCCAAAAAGCACCTATTTGACCATTGCCAACTCGAACACGGGAATGGGAAGAGAAAAAATCCTAATTTACAGCATTATTAACACAGCATTTCAGAATACCACGCCAAGTAGGTGAAACAGCATTAGAATCCAGAGAGATCATCTCGTGCCAAGTATTAACTCTATAACATTGAACACAATAGGCATACCAAAGAGAGTGGTTGTTGTGTTCGTGAAGCCTCCAAATCCATTTGAGGAGCAAACTAGAGTTGACCACTTTAAGATCACAAATGAAAAGACCACCGAGATGCTTTGGTAGATTAATTGTGCTCCAGCTCACTTTGCACATTCCATTGGTATTTGAGTCACCTCGCCATAAAAAGCTACGCATTAATCGATTAAGGATAGTAACCACAGAGTTTGGCATGCGAAGAATGGATAATAAGTAAATAGGAAGGGAATATAATACCGATTTGATAAGAATGGTTCGCCCTACATAGGAGAGACAGCTTCCCTTCCAATTAGCTCATTGATTCTTGAACTTTGCAATTAAAGGGTCCTAAGAAGTAATGGGGGGCTGATTTATACAAAGAGGTACTCCCAAATACTTTATTGGAAATTTTTCCACCCGACAACCAAATTGCGTCGCATATGAAGCTAAAGAGATGTCGTTAACATGAATCCCCATCGGAGCACTCTGTGGTAATTGATATGTGGTCTAGAAATTAATTTGAAACATCTTAGTATGCGCATGAAGGTAGGAATAACTTTCATATTAGCCGGTAGGAAGCACATAGTGTCATCTGCAAATTAAAGTAATGAAATATCTGGTGAAGATTGCTCAAGTTTGAAACCTGGTAACACACCTTTCCTAATGCTACAGTCGAATAGCTGCTTCAAACCTTCCACGACAAGCACAAATATGAATGGTGATAAAGGATCTCCTTATTTCACGCCTCTTTTAATACGGATCGGGGCATAGGGCTTTCTATTGATAAGGATAGAAGTGGTTGAGTTTTTCCTACAATTAGCAAGCCAAGATATCCATTTCCCATCAAAGCCCATTTTATGAAGAACCGAGTCAATGTAAGTCCATTAGATACTGTCGAAGGCTTTATAAAAATCTAATTTAAGTACCAGGCTAGATTTTCGCCTAGCATGCAGACTGTGAATAACCTTAGATGCCAAGAAAGAACACTCATGTATACTTCTTCCTTTACGAATGCAAACTGATTACTCAAAATTAAAGAAGGTAGGACGGCCTGAAGTTGAAAGGACAACAACTTCGCAATAATTTTGTAGACACTATGGATGAGGGAGATTGGTCTGAAATTATTCAAAGAACAGGAACTTAGAACTTTAGGGATTAGAACGGTAAATGAAGTCTTCAAGGTATCCGAAAGCCGTGAGGTAGAGTGGAATCAGTCAAAAATCCCCAATAATTCAGGCTTTAAATCTTCCCAAAACCGCTTATAAAAGAAGAAGTTGAAACCATCGGGACCTGGGGCTTTGTTCTCACCACACGCACAGATAGACTGCCAAATATCATCCGAAGTGAAGGGGGCGGTCAAGGCAGAATTCTGGTCGGCAGAAATAGTGGAAAAATTGAAGTTACGCAGCGAAAAAGGAACCTTAGGGTTGGCCATGAATAGACGCTTATAGTAGTTCTAAATTGCGTTGGTAATTATCGAAATGTCTGATACGATATGCCCATCAATTTCAAGTTGCATTATTTTATTGTTTCGGTATCTGGCAGAAGTAGTACGGTGGAAAAAGGATGTATTATTATCCCCTAATAAAGTCTAGGTAACGCGAGATTGTTGATGGCAGAGTTTTTCCAAGGCTGCACGGCGTTCCTGGAGAGAATGGCGAAGGTTGTCAAGATCAATGTTCTGCGCTGAGGTGAGAGGGCGGGGGACGTTGCTAGAGGTGAGTGCAAAAATTTCCTTTTCCAAGTTAGAAATCGAATTATCTAGGCTTCCAAAATTTTCAGAGTGCCAATGACGAATAGCCTTACTCAATATCGACAGTTTGAAGGATATGTATCTATGTGGATAAGAAGAACAAATTGATTGCCATTTGGAGCGGATGAAAGGTAGAAACTCTAATTTATCCCACCAAAGGTTTAACGATCTGAACGGTTTTGGACCAGTAACTGTGGCTACGAAGGACCGAAATAAAATAAGGAAATGGTCGGATAAGGTTGTGTCTACGGTCAAAATAGATAGATTCAGCCAACGATCAATGATATCGGTTGAAACAAAGATCCTGTCAATGCACGAGAAAGAGAGCCTATTATGCCACGTGAAGTCGTGGCCATGTAGAGGTAGGTCATGAATCTCGGCTTCTAGCACAAAATTCTGAAATGCGGCCATAGAGGGTTGGGAACGACCCCCAGCTCTTTCTGATCCTTGTAACACTTCGTTGAAATCCCCACATATGAAGACCATTGGTAAATTTCAAATTATCAAAAGAATTTCAGACCATAGTGCATTTCTGTCGATAGGATTTGTCAGGGGGTAGAGACTAAGCACAAGAAAGTCCAACTATTGTATAGTAAATTTCATCACCACCCATCTTGGGAATGAGTGGATAACCGTACCAACAAGTAAAGATGGATTCCATGAGAGTAAAATTCCACCCGAAAGATCAATGGATGGGACGAAATGGTATACAAAATCATTATATCCCCACAAGCGACGAATCACAAAATTAGAGACACCTTCGATCTTCGTCTCTAATAGAACGAAAAATTTCAAGTTATGTTTCCAAATGCAAGATAGCATGAATTGTTGCTTTGAACCGTTGTTAACCCCCCCTCTACAATTCTAATATAAGAAATCCAAAACCATAAGAAAGAAAATAATCCCCAGATGAGGAACGTCTAATCAGTTAATCAGATTATCCATAGTTGCCATAATAACCGAGCCATGACGTTCTTTGAATAAGCCTAATTTGTTGCCTAAATCAATAGTCTGCTCCTTTTCATGATTTGGGGATATTTGTGATTGTGAAAGGATGATAACTCGATTCATATTTAGAATGTTAGGCCCAAAAGATTCCGAATTCATCGGCTGCGGTGTCGGGCTTACTTGAAAAACTGTCAATTGCGCATTCTGTTCGGTCACAATATTCATTTCAGCTGCAGCCGAATTGGTCTCGGGGATAGTGCTTCGGTTGGTACCAGAATGTTCTAGGCCAGGATGGAGTTGCGGAGAATCGGGAATTGGGTCGTGATGTTGCTGAAAATCTATTTGAAATGAATCAGATGAGTTACTATAATCAATTGAGACATCACTGGAGTCACACAGAATGTTGGATTCATTATAGATACAGCGCTCAAAACCAACTCCCTGTCTGAGATTAGTGTAAATAACAACTTCTCTACTGCCATTTAGAAGTTTGAAAGAATGACACGTAGTTCCTATAGGAACCAAGACAAGGCATGATACCACATCTAAGCGATCGGGTCTATCAAAATCAAAGTCTAAAGAGACAATAGTCCCAAATGTGTCTGCCAAGTGTCTGATCAGGTTTTCTTTGATTAGCAGAGGAGGAATTCCCGTAAAGTTAACATACATGATGCATTCGGTTGGTGAAAAATCTGTCGGTAAGGGTGACACAGGCTAAAAACGTATTGCATAACCTTCCAATCTCCACCTACAAAATCATTCATAGCATTCACTGAATTAAAAGAGACAATAACATTGTCATTACCCACTAGAGCCAAAAGGGAAATATCAAAGCCTTGATCATGTAATAATTCATAAGTGATGTGAATATTTGAAATATTGATTAGAGAGACAAGGCAGGACTTATCTTTCCAAGGGGCCACCTCTAAAAGAAGATTATGGCCCCAAGAGGATGCTATATTGTTAGAAGATATTCCCTGTTGATCTGGGATCGGTTTGGCGATGAAATTCGAAACTTTTCGGCTCCTCGATAACTTTTGCATATGATTTGTTGCCATAAAAGGAATTATAAAATTCTAGTTTTTTCCTCGGAGCATGGGGTGGGAATGGATCACGCCTGTACGCCTGGAAGGATGGGGGATCGACCTTCCTTGAATATCTTGCCTTGAAGGCTTTTAAACGAATGATTCTGGTGCAAATCGAATTAAGTCTGTGGAGAACTTCGTGAATAGGCAGTGATCCATCAACATATAAGAAACCGAAATTAAGGTTTCGTACGTTCTTCCTTCTTGCTATGTAAATTCTACCAGTGATTTCATATTTTTTGAAAACCCTAGACATCGAATCTGCCCCGTAAGAGTTCGGGAAGTTCTTAAAATAAATTCTGGTGGTGGGATCGACCGACTGCAATCGATGAGCGCGGTTGTTGTTGTGGTAGGGATCACGACTGTGGGGGTAAGCTGAGGTCGGGATGTGGATATAGGGAGGGCGGTGTGAGGGTCGGTCGTGAAAGGTAGTGTTTTGGATAGGGAGAGGTGTGTGGGTAGTGGGTGGGATGCGGCGATGGGTGGTTTGGCTAAGGTTTGAGGGGGTGATGAGGGCGATGGTGATGGTCATGTTGGTGGCCGGCACGGGGTTGGCGACTGAAGAGGGATCACCTGGTAGGGTACTCCATTAGGGTTTGGGTTAGGTTTAATGTATAGCTTATGCTTTCATTTAGTTTGCAAAAAAATATAAGTCTTTTTGGAGTTGGTGTTGATGCTACTGATTCATCACATTTTCAAGAATGGATATTCTTTACATTTTAGTGAACACATTTCCGTTTTGGAGCGTTTTTTAAGCTAAAATATCAAATACAAGTATCGGATAGAAATAAAGTGGATGACTGGACTTGCTTCATCAAACAACACAATGGAAAAAATAGAAATTTTTGTAATTGATAGAGTTATTAGAGTTTACTTCTATAGTTATTAATTCATGTAAGCTTTCCGATATTAGGCGTGTAACGACCTGAAATTTCAAAATTTACTTGTAATAAATTATTATGGTATTAAAATATAATGAAAATTATTTTTGTAATTATTGTTATTATTATTATTATTGGATACAAGACATGAGGAAATAAGAGTTAATTATGTTAGAGGGATGAATTAGGCATTTAATTATTTATTCAAGGGCATTATTGAAAATTGAAAAAAAAAAGAAAATCAAAATCATATATACGTATTATCCTTCGTTCATCCCCTTCATCTTCTTTATTCTTCCTTACCAAAATCCAAAAGTTTTCCCTAATCTAAAAACTATCGAATTCTTCGATTCAACTTCAAATTCTTGTTAGAAATCAATCCTTAAGCCCTCTATCATCATCAATTTCAGTGAATCAAGGTTAGAAGAAGAGGATTTAAGTTTTTAAGGTTTGGATGAATAATAACCCGAATTTGAGGTCAGTGATGTTTGATGAAATTGAAGCTTAATTAGTAGAATTCATGGTAGATTTAGCATATTTATGGTATTAGGAAGTTTATTTATGCAATATCTTGAGAGAATTATATATGGCTGTTGTAGAGGAATCTAGTCCAAGCAAATCAAAGGCAATAGAGGTAGAAGAGAGCTAGAAAGAGCTTAGAAAAAGGTTTGTGTCTCTAATTTTGATTTCTCGGTTTTTCAGAAAAATTTCTAGATTTGTATCCCTGTTTTGTTTTAATGTTTTCTCTTGCTATATAAATCCGATATGAATGATTCTTGATTCGATTGATATTTACAGAAAGTAAAGAATATATGTTCAGAAGAAATATTGTTGAATTTCGTTTGTTTTCAATGTGAAATTTTCTTTTGAAGTTGAGTCAAGAAATCTATTTTCGGAAAATCTCAGCTTTATACACTATTTAGTATTTTGATCATAACTTTGGTTACACAATTTGGATTTCTATGATTCTGGTGGATTTGGAAAGCTGAGACTTTTGGATAATTATGTTTAGAAGAAAGTTCTTCGATTGGATGATATTTTAATGGTGAAAAATGCAGGGGAAGTCAAGTCACAAAATCTGGAAATTTCTAGAAAATATGAATGTTGATTTTATTGTGTTTTAATTGAAGTTTGATGCTTAAAAATTTAGGATTTGAATTTCTTAATTACTGAAGTTATGTTGAATTATGTTTGATGGTTTATACTAGAATTTTTAAGATGTTACTTTGATTTATTGCCCTTATTAAACGAGTAGAATACGGGTCAGGGTAGATTGGCGTCAATAAATGGGGGTACAGTACTGTACAAACAATTGAAGCTTTGGCTTAGGGCTTCGGCTGATATTCTGATAAATATATATTGATATTGAGATTCAGCTTCGGGCTTAACCGATATATTGATTTTGAAGCTTCAGGCTTGTCCGTTCCCGTATCCATTTTACTGTTATTCATGACTTGTTTACTTTGGGCAATATATGGTTAATGTGTTTGGAAAAAAATTGGATATAAATTTGATTGTACTTTGAAAGGTTTATAATATAAGTTTTGTGTTTTAGTTTTATAAAGTTGTTTAATTTGTTTTTGACTTATGAACATAATTTGTTTCTATTTTAAAGTGTTAAAAATGTTCAAAGTTGTTGTATTTCTTTCATGTACACCACTAAGCAAATTACTTAGCGTGTAGTTTATTTTCTACTCGTACATACTGAAGATTGATAGCTTGGACCAAAGTGGTATAAGTGGATCAGCTTGAAGAGCAAATAAGGAAAGACTCGAGGTGGATTTGTATTTTAATGTAATATTATGGTTTGTAGAATAATGGCATGTACTAGATAGTGTGAGAAATGTAAAGTAGCATTGAGAAATATTTGGAGAATAATTTGGAGTTTGAACCGCCATATTTGTATTTGTACATATTAAATCTATAAGTATTGAACTATATATAGTAGAGCAGAGTTATTTATTAGGTGATTATAGTTACTGTGGCACTCCCTATAAAGGAGGTGTTACATTTGTTGGTATCAGAGCGAGGTTCTAGCAATTCTAGGACTAGTATGTACATGCCATTTAGGATATAAATTAGTTATGTTAGTTGTTTGATCCACTTTGGTCTAATTTTCAGGAATAAGTAATGGCTAGTAGTAGTCACAACCAGAGTGAGACAAAGGATGCTGAGAGTACACTCCGTATTAGACAAGGGGATGAACAAAGACATGAACCTCCACCAGTTCATGGCTTTCCCCGAACAACCTACTCCAGCACAAGCTGCTTTACTTCAGCATATGACTACTGAAGTAATCACATGAGTACTTTGAAACATACCAATCCCCCAAGTTCCTATAGTACCTCGTGTTAAAAGAAGAGAGGAGATAACTCCTCTTGACAGAATCAAGAAGCTTCCGGCTGATGACTTCAAAGGGGACACAGTGAATCCTGCATTTACAGAAGATTGGCTTGATCATACTAAATGGTACATGACTAGGCTTCATTTTATAGATGAAGAGAGATTAGACTGTGTGCAAGGTTTACTCAAAGAGCAAGCAAGGAGGTGGTGGGATAACGACCTGAAATTTCAAAATTTACTTATAATAAATTATTATGATATTAAAATATAATGGAAATTATTTTTGTAATTATTGTTATTATTATTGGATACAAGACATGAGGAAATAAGAGTTAATTAAGTTAGAGGGATGAATTAGGCATTTAATTATTTGTTAAAGGGCATTATTGAAAATTACAAAAATAAAAGAAAATTAAAATTATATATATGTATTATCCTTCCTTCATCCCCTTCATCCCCTTCATCTTCTTCATTCTGCCTTACCAAAATCTAAAATTTTTTTTTAATCTAAAAACTTCGGATTTCTTCGATTCAACTTCAAATTCTTGTTAGAAATCAATGTTTAAGCCCTCTATCATCATCAATTTTAGTGAATCAAGGTTAGAAGAAGAGGATTTAAGTTTTTAAGGTTTGGATGAATAGTAACCCCGATTTGAGGTGAGTGATTTTTGATGAAATCGAAGCTTAATTAGTAGAATTCATGGTAGATTAAGCATATTTATGGTATTAGGAAGTTTATTTATACAATATCTTGATAGAATTATATATGGCTGTTGTAGAGGAAGCTAGTGCAAGCAAATCAAAGGCAATAGAGGTAGAAGAGAGCTAGAAAGAGCTTAGAAAAAGGTTTGTGTCTCTAATTTTAATTTCTCGGTTTTTCAAAAAAATTTCCAGATTTGTATCCCTGTTTTGTTTTAATGTTTTCTCTTGTTATATAATACCGATTTGAATGATTCTTGATTCTATTGATATCTATTGAAAGTAAGGAATATATGTTCAGAAGAAATCTTGTTGAATTTCGTTCGTTTACAATCTGAAATTTTCATTTGAAGCTGAGTCATGAAATCTCTTTTTGGAAAATCTTAGCTTTGTACACATTTTAGTATTTTGATCATAACTTTGGTTATACAATTTGGATTTCTGTGATTCTAGTGGATTTAAAAAGCTGAGACATGTGGCTGATTATGTGTAGAAGAAAATTCTTTGATTGGATAATGTTTTAATAGTGATAAATGCAGGGGAAGTCAAGTCACGAAATCTGAAAATTTCTGGAAAATATGAATGTTGATTTCATTGCGTTTTAATTGAAGTTGATGCGTTAAAATTTAGGATTTGAGTTTCTTAATTACTGAAGTTATGTTGAATTTTGTTTGATGGTTTATACTAAAATTTTTAAGATGTTAGTTTGATTTATTTCCCTTATTAAACGAGTAGAACACGGGTCAGGGTAGATTGGCGCCAATAAAGGGGGGTACAGTACTGTACAAACAATTGAAGCTTTGGCTTCGGTCTTTGGGCGGTATTCTGATAAATATATATTGATATTGAAGCTTCAGCTGCAGGCTTAACCAATATATTGATTTTAAAGCTTTGGCTTCGGGCTTAACCGATATATTAATTTTGAAGCTTCGGCTTCGGGCTTGTCCGCTCCCATATCCATTTTACCGTTATTCATGACTTGTTTACTTTGGGCAATATATGGTTAATGAGTTTGGAAAAAAATTGGACATAAATTCGATTGTACTTTGAAAGGTTTATAATATAAGTTTTGTGTTTTGGTTTTATAAAGTTGTTTAATTTGTTTTTGACTTATGAACATTCTTTGTTTCCATTTTAAAGTGTTAAAAATGTTCATAGTTGTTGTATTTCTTTCATGTACACAACTAAGAAAATTGCTTAGCAATTTGCTTAGCGTGTAGTTTATTTTCTACACGCAGATACTGAAGATTGATAGCTTGGACCAAAGTGGTATAAGTGGATCAGCTTGAAGAGCAAATAATGAAAGACTCAAGGTGGATTTGTATTTTAATGTAATATTATGGTTTGTAGAATAATCACATGTACTAGATAGTGTGAGAAATGTAAAGTGGTGTTGAGAAATATTTGGAGAATAATTGGAATTGAGAAATATTTAGATAATAATTTGGAGTTTGAAACGCTATATTTGTATTTATACATATTACTTCTATAAGTATTGAACTATATATAGTAGAGTAGAGTTATTTATTGGGTGATTATAGTCATTGTGGCACCCTCTATAAAGGGGGTGTTACATTTATTGGTATCAGAGCGAGGTTTAGGCGATTCTAGGACTAGTATGTACATGCCATTTAGGATATAAATTTGTTATGTTAGTTATTTGATCCAATTTTCAGGAATAAGTAATGGCTAGTAGTAGTCACAACCAGAGTGAGACAGAGGATACTGAGAGTACACTCCGTATTGGATAAGGGGATGAACAAAGAAATCAACCTCCACCAGTTCATGGCTTTCCCGAACAACCTACTCCAGCACAAGCTACTTTACTTCAGCATATGACTACTGAAGTAATCACACAAGTACTTCGAAACATACCAATCCCCTAAGTTCCTATAGTACCTTGTGTTGAAAGAAGAGAGGAGAGAACTCCACTTGAAAGAATCAAGAAGCTTCCGGTTGATGACTTCAAAGGGGACACAGTGAATCCTGCATTTGCAGAAGATTGGCCTGATCATACTAAATGGTGTATAACTAGGCTTCATTTTATAAATGAAGAGAGATTAGACTGTGTGCAAGGTTTACTCAAAGAACAAGCAAGGAGGTGGTGGGATAACGACATGAAATTAGAAAATTTACTTATAATAAATTATTATGATATTAAAATATAATGGAAATTATTTTGTAATTATTGCTATTATTATTATTGGATATAAGACATGAGGAAATAAGAGTTAATTAAGTTAGTGGGATGAATTAGGCATTTAATTATTTATTCAAGGGCATTATTGAAAATTGAAAAAAAAAGAAAATCAAAATCATATATACGTATTATCCTTCCTTCATCCCCTTCATCCCCTTCATCTTCTTCATTCTTCCGTACCAAAATCCAAAAATTTTCCCTAATCTAAAAACTTCCGATTTCTTCGATTCAACTTTAAATTCTTGTTAGAAATCGATCCTTAAGCCCTCTATCATCATCAGTTTCAGTGAATCAAGGTTAGAAGAAGAGGATTTCAGTTTTTGAGGTTCGGATAAATAGTAACCTGAATTTGAGGTGAGTGATTTTTGATGAAATTGAAGCTCAATTAGTAGAATTCATGGTAGATTTAGCATATTTGTGGTATTAAAAAGTTTATTTATACAATATCTTGATAGAATTATATATGGCTATTATAGAGGAAGCTAGTGCAAGCAAACCAAAGGCAAAAGAGGTAGAAGAGAGCTAGAAAGAGCTTAGAAAAGGTTTGTGTCTCTAATTTCGATTTCTCGGTTTTTCAGAAAAATTTCCAGATTTGTATCCCTGTTTTGTTTTAATGTTTGCTCTTGTATATAAATCCGATTTGAATGATTCTTCATTCTATTGATATCTAAAGAAAGTAAGGAATATATGTTCAGAAGAAATCTTGTTGAATTTCATTTGTTTCCAATGTGAAATTTTCGTTTGAAGCTGAGTCATGAAATCTGTTTTTGGAAAATCTCAGCTTTGAACACTATTTAGTATTTTGATCATAACTTTGGTTATACAATTTGGATTTCTGTGATTCTGGTGGATTTGGAAATCTGAGACATGTGGCTAGTTATGTTAAGAAGAAAGTTCTTAGATTGAATGATGTTTTAATAGTGAAAAATGTAGGGGAACTCAGGTCACGAAATCTAGAAATTTCTGGAAAATATGAATGTTTATTTTATTGTGTTTTAATTGAAGTTTGATGCTTTAAAATTTAGGATTTGAATTTCTTAATTACTGAAGTTATGTTGAATTATGTTTGATGGTTTATACTGGAATTTTTAGGATGTTACTTTGATTTATTGCCCTTATTGAACGAGTAGAATACGGGTCAGGGTAGATTGGTGCCAATAAAGGGGGGTACAGTACTGTACAAACAATTGAAGCTTTAGCTTTGGGCTTCGGCCGGTATTCTGATAAATATATATTGATATTTAAGCTTCGGCCTCAGGCTGGACTGATATATTAATTTTGAAGCTTCGGCTTCGGGCTTGACTGATATATTGATTTTGAAGCTTCGGCTTTGGGGTTGACAGATACATTGATATTGAAGCTTCGGCTTCGAGCTTGTCCGCTCCCGTATCTATTTTACCATTATTCATGACTTTTTTACTTTGGGCAATATATGGTTAGTGTGTTTGGAAAAAAATTGGATATAAATATGATTGTACTTTGAAAGGTTTATAACATAAGTTTTGTGTTTTGGTTTTATAAAGTTGTTTAATTTATTTTTGACTTATGAACATTCTTTGTTTCTATTTTAAAGTGTTAAAAATGTTCAAAGTTGTTGTATTTCTTTCATGTGCACCAGTAAGCAAATTGCTTAGCAAATTGTTTAGCGTGTAGTTTATTTTCTACACGTAGATACTGAAGATTGATAGCTTGGACCAAAGTGGTATAAGTGGATCAGTTTGAAGAGCAAATAAGGAAAGACTCGAGGTGGATTTGTAATTTTAATGTAATATTATGGTTTGTAGAATAATGGCATGTACTAGATAGTGTGAGAAATGTAAAGTGACATTGAGAAATATATGAAGAATAATTGGCATTGAGAAATATTTAGAGAATAATTTGGAGTTTGAAACACTATATTTGTATTTGTACATATTAATCTATAAGTATTGAACTATATATAGTGGAGTAGAGTTATTTATTGGATGATTATAGTTACTGTGGCACTCCATATAATGGGTGTGTTACAAGGCGAGTGTATTATTTTTCTCCAGTTGAATATTTTCGAAATTGGGTTATATTTCTTCACCTATGCAAGTTTAAATTGCTTAAGTATGTGTTTGTTTTGAGCAGTGCATGGCAAACTTTTGCTAGAAAGAATCAGAATATGTCTCAATACTTTCTTGAACAGGTTCTTATTTCATAATTAAGTAAATATAAGTTGGGCCGCTAGCAAGTTGGTTCTGTTTTAATTTGCATTAGCTAGTTGGATTAGCCGAAATTTGAGTCTCAAAAGCTTAAGATAATTAGAGCGTTTTTCATTCCCAGGTTTAATAACTCATGTTTTGTTTACCATATTGTTTGAGCATAACTTATTATGCTACTTAAGGCATGTGTACAGGATGATGATGTTGCTTGGTGGATTTATTCGGGTGCAACAAGTAATGTTTGTAAGGATCTTCGTTGGTTCAAAGATTTTCAACCAATCGAAGATGGATATAAACTAAAGATGGGAAATGTTGCGACAGAACCAATCAAAGGACTTGGAAAAGTGGATATTGTCTTTACTTCGGAAAAATGTATTTGTTTAAGTAATGTATTGTATGTTCCTGGGATTCGAAAGAATCTGTTGTCTGGTGTTGTATTAAATAACTGTGGGTACAAACAAGTGTATGAAAGTGCCAAGTGTATCTTGTCAAAACATGGTACTTTTATAGGATTTGGATATTTATTTAATGGTGTGTTTATGTTAAATATTAAAGTTTCTTTTAGTGATCAATCTTCTTTTATGCTTTCCTGTAGTGATAGTAAAAATTTGAATAAATCAGAATTATGGCATGCTAGAGTAGGACAAGTACATTATAAAAGATTAAAAGATATGTCTAAAATGAGCCTTATACCTGTCATTGATTTAAACCGTGAGAAATGTAAAACTTGTATGTTGACAAAGATAACCAGAAAACCTTTCAAGAATGTTAACCAAGTGACTAATGAATTGGATCTAATACATAGTAACTAGTGCGATTTTCACTCTACGCCTTCAATAGGAAATAAAAAGTATGTTATTACTTTTATTAATGATGCATCCAGATATTGTAATGTTTATCTGTTGCATGCAAAAGATGAGGCTCTTGATAAATTTAAAATCTATAAACAAGAGGTAGAGTTACATCAAAGTAATTTCATTAAAAGTTTACGCACTGAAAGGGGAGGTGAGTATTGTGATCCAGTATATTTTAAATCTACTGGTATAATACATCAAACCATAGCTCCCTATACACCACAACAAAATGGTGTGGCTGAAAGGAAGAATAGAACCTTGAAAGAAATGGTTAATTCTTTGTTGTCCTATTCAGGTTTGAGTGAAGGATTCTGGGGTGAGGCTATGCTAACGGCATGTTATTTATTAAATAGAATTCCTAATAAAAGGAATAAAATTACCCCCTATGAATGTTGGTTTAAAAAGCCACCAAAGTTGAGTTTTCTAAGAGTTTGAGGTTGTAGAGCAGTGGTAAGAATCACTGAACCGAAAAGACAAAACTTGGGTGAAAGAGGTATAGATTGTATCTTCATTGGGTATGCAGAGCATTCCCATGCATATAGGTTGTATTTAATAGAATCTAATGACTATGTATCTGTAAACTCGGTTGTAGAGTCAAGAGATGTTGTTTTTGATGAAGATAGATTTACATCTATATCTAGACCAAGAGACATGATTAAGAATTCATGTAGTGAGAACCCTGTTCATTCTAAAAGTTTATCTAGTGGAAATGTTTCCTTGCCTGGACCATCAAGGAAAAGTACTAGAGTTAGAAAAGCTAAATCTTTTGGAGATGACTTTCATCTTTATTCAGTTGAAGGATCGAGGGATGAGGTTGAGAATCAGTATAAATATTGTTTTATTGTTGAAGAGGATCCAAAAATGTTTAATAAAGCTATGGCTTCAAGAGATGTTGCATTCTAGAAAGAAGTAATCCAGGATGAGATGGACTCTATCATGCACAATAATATATGGGAATTGGCTGATTTACCACCCGGATGTAAACCACTTGGAAATAGGTGGATCTTTAAAAGGAAAATGAAAGTGGATGGTACCATAGATAAGTATAAAGCCAGATTCGTTATCCAAGGCTTTAGGCAAAAAGAAGGAATTGACTTCTTTGATACTTATGCTCCTGTTGTGAGGACTTCTACTATTAGGTAGTTGATAGCCGTGGCAACTATACACAACCTTGTAATTCATCAAATGGATGTTAAGCATTTTTCTCCATTAAAACATCATCAAATCGAAAACTTTTCTTCTAAACATAATTAGCCACATATCTTGGCTTTCCAAACCTACCAGAATCACAGAAATCCAAATCGTATAACAAAAGTTATGATCAACACACTAAACAGTGTACAAAGCTGAGATTTTTCGAAAACAGATTTCATGACTCAAATTCAACTGAAAATTTCACATTGAATAAGAACGAAATTAACTAAGATTTCTTCTGAACATATATTCCTTAGTTTCTGTAGATATCAATAGAATCAAGAATCATTCAAATCGGATTTATATAACAAGAGAAAACATCAAAACAAAAGAGGGGCACAATCTGGAAGTTTTCCGAAAAGTCGAGAAATTAAATCCGATTTGAATGATTCTTGATTCTATTGATATCTACAAGATCATTTGTCTATTGTAAGCTAATACAACTTATAATAGCTCCCATCAATCTAAATAATATATATGCTCAATTATTTAATTTGTTTTTCATTAAATAGTCTACAAGGGATTCTGCAAGGGAAATTGTTCTACGATTATGCAAGAAGCTATATTGCAAGGGATGTTTTACTTACAAATCTGCAACAGAAAATTGCAAGTAAAATTTGTTGGCAGATCTGTAATGGAAATCAAATCCCTTGCAAAATGATCTGCAAGAAGCAATATTGTAATGAAATCGAAACCTTTGCAATTCCGTTCTAAAACAACTTCTGCAACGGAATTTCGTTGCAGAACGCTGATTTTCTTGTAGTGACAGAGATGGGCTACAAGTTTTACCACGACCCAAAACTTTCTGGTAAATGTCTCTTAACTTGTGATTATTTTCATTTGTTTTCAGCATGCTAGGAGTTAACAAGGCGATTATTTTCATTTGTTTTGCTAGATAGTGTTATCGGTTGTTTTCAGCAACACTATATTACGATTGTGCTTGAGGGTTATTTAAATTCTAATAAATATGGGATTATCCTTTGTTGACATTTATTGATCAATAATGATTTCATCAATATACTGTTTTGATGGGTCCTCTATTTCTTCTTTTGGTTTTGGTTAGCCGTTATGATTCAAGTTGTTGATAGTTGTTTGCTATTGTTACAAAGACAAAGAAACTGACATTGAAAAAGTTTTGAGACATGCTTTTTCATTTCTTTTTACTATCTAAAAGCTTTTTTTTTTGTCTTGCTGAGCCAACCGTTGCTTTTCATTCAATTTCTAATAATTAAATTTTTGGAATTTGTTTGGTTAAAAATTTATGGCAAAAAATGATAAGTCGGTGTCTTATTGACAATAATTTGAATAATTTCACATATTAAGTTGATACAATCTCATTTTAATTATACTATAATTATAAGCTTTTGAATCATTATATACAAGAATTCCTTAAAACAAGATGTCCTTCTAGTTGATGAAATATCAACATTCAAACAAAAAGAAAAGAACATTATATTCTCTAACACAATATTAACTAAATTAAACAACTCTTACAAAAATTAAACAACAAATGACTAGAAATAATTTTATGCTACAGTTTATGTAAACTTATCATGGTAATTGTTTATCAGAAGAATTGCTTTTTACTGCCTTCTTTTTCGTAAATTTTATTTTTTCAATTTTCACTTGTTGGTGGAGAACGGCTTAATTAACCCGTTCATCCTTCATTGGCGGAGACTTTGGTGGTTTAGTTTTGCTGGTTGGAACCTGGTTAAAACTATCTCTATAATCGCGTCGACAAAAACTTGTGCATTTTAGGTAGCACTCATTTGTAGAAGATGTACATTTCTTGGAGCAATTATCCAAACAAGCCTTGTCCATTGGCTTGTTTTCCCATGGCCAACTATATGTTGCTTCTCCAGTATTTATCAATGCAAATATCAAAATACAAATTGCTTTTGTAATTTTGTTAAACTCCATTAATTTTGATTGATTACCACTATTTTGTATTGCAATGGAGAGGACGATTTTATTGAACTTTGAATGAAAAAACCTTATTCTCTAATGAAATAGAGAAGAAGATTAATATTATTTATAGTTAATTAAATTTAAGCTTCTTGGTTGTTTTAAATTATATTTAGGATGATTGCTACCTCATAAACCAAAATTTAGTTAATTCTTGTTATATATGGCTATATAATTAATATTATAACAAATTTTGTTAATTTTTAGTGTTGATAATTAACTGAAAACAGTAGAATGTTTTCATATATAGATTTATATTTAAAGACAAAATTAGATTGTGGTACATAAATAACTACGCCAACAGCCCAAAGTATCTCCTCCACGCTAACTACTAACTGCTTTTGCATCGAAAATAACAAGCTACTGAAACCAATAACAATATGCTAGAACTTTTAGATCCTTTTGTTCATGTGATAATTTTTTGGTAAATTACACTCATTGTTATGTCATTCAACATTCCATAATTTACAATGTTTTGTCTATGCTTAAAATCATTTCTTATTAAGCAACAGGCAAAAATCAATTCGAAAATTTTCCCCTCTAGTCAACCTGTTAGCTTTGAAATTCCTTTTGACAAACGTATGCCACTTGTTGGAAATATGGTATAAGTGATAACGATGTGCATTAACAACTTTAGGCTTAATTATAATATAGAAAAGTTATGATTTGAACAATATGAAATATGTCATTGTTTTCTACGCTTTTAGAGCTTTCCAACGATATATTATATGCCTAAAACGGATTAACGGTGAATGAGAAATTGTAGTTTAAAGTTTGAACATCTATCAAATTTAGACGCGCTAAATCGGTGATTCGGTACTGAAAAAATATTGTCTCGGCATATTTTTTTCACCAAATTTTTATTAGGGATTAATGGGTGATAAATCCCTTAATCAATAATATTTTTCATAACATTCACCATATATTTGTGGTTACAAAAGTTAATGTCTTTTAAACCTCATTAAGCCATCTTAATGCCATATACCGTATAAATACCCTACTCTTATATGCCTTTTACTTACACTTTTCTTCACTCTTTCACTCTTGAAAAAAAAATCCAGTTGGTATTTGTGCTTGTTTACTTTGTGATTTATTTTCCGTTTTCATACTCAAAATATCTCTCAAAGTTTTCATTCCTTTTACAAGAAGGCTACTTAGATTTAGGTTCTTGTGAACTGCTCTTCATACGGTTAGAGGTCGACTAACGATTGTGGTTGTGTGCTGGGAGACAAATTCATCGGTAGAGGACGAATAATTGCCTTAAGGAAACTGAGTTTCAGGCCTCTGCAATAAGGTTCTTCTTTAGTAAAAGGTTTAAGTATTATTGTATTATAATTGTTACATTTGTATATCTTTGAGAATCATATTGTAATATGTACTTATTCTTAATGAAATATAGTATTGTTTATTTTATTCAATACCGCTACTAACAAGTTTCTAACAATCTGAAGACAATTATCTATCTATATTTTTTTCCTTAAGTTAAGTGCAGGTTACTTTGGATTCTAGAAGACTTTTTTTTTACAAAACGTTGTTCATATAGAGAAAAAAACAGTAAATTTGCTTTTCATAAAAAATATTTCTCTTTCTTCTTTTAGTTGGTTTTTTCTCATTTACAAGTTTCTGACTTACTTTGTAGTATTTTAGATTGTGAATTGAGAAAATTAGGGACATTATTTTACCGAGTGAAGATAATGGTTCTAAAACGGTTCCAGGCCAGAATAGCCATAAAGGACAAATTGGTCCTATCGGTGTTGGACCTAATGGAAATGAACTTTCGAGTTTAACGATTGTTATGCATAATGATCATGAGGTTGCTTTGAGATTATATGTTGTTTTAACTCTTAAAAGATCGGAGAAATTTTGTGGATCAAATTTTGAAGTTTGGCAATATAAAATATTTTTATATGTGGCAAACATGAGACACCATAATATATTAATAGATGACCTCATGTTGGAGTGGTTAATGGTTCTTTTCAATTATTTATGGATGGTTGGAATCATATGGATTTTCTTTGCAAAAATCATATCTTGAATGATTTAGTCATTGTCAACCTATATAAGGTGTGTAATATTAAATGTATTGCAAAAGAAATGTGAGATTCCTTAAATAAAAAATTTTCTATTGCTAATCAAGTTTTGGCGAAACCTAACGTGGTAGAGGTCATTAGAGACTCCAAAAAGAGCAAACAACATGTTAAACGTAAGTTCAAAATTGGAAAAAATGGATGCATTTACAAGAGACAAATGTTAAATGGAAAATGCTTAAATTGCAAAAAGATGAGACAAAAATCATATGTTAGTAAATTAACAACATTGAGGTAAATGTTATGAAAGAAATTACAAAAGATGTATATGACATCAACGTATGTGTAATTTCTGAGGTCAATATGACTGACTCAAACTTAACGGAGTGGTGGCTTGACACTGGTGCTACTCATCACATATGTTGTGACAAAGAGTCTTTTGTTAAACTGACTTTTATTGAAAATGGGGAGAAGCTCTTCATGGACAATTCTGCTACTTCTAAAGTTAAAGGACATGGAACGGTGATTCTGAAAATGACTTCTGGCAAAGAAGTAAAACTATAAAATGTCTTGTATGTACTTGACATGAAGAAGAATCTAGTTTCTGGGAGCCTATTGAGTGCACACGACTTCAAGATGGTATTTGAATCTCTGAAATTTATTTTGTATAAGGGAGATATGTATGTGGGAAAAGGATATGAATGTAATGGAATGTTCAAATTCAATTGTATCTCTTATAAACAAAATTCTATTAATGAGAATAACGTTGTTGCTTATATGATTGAGTCGTCTAATTTATGGCATAGTAGACTTGGACAAGTTAATTTTGATACGTTACGACGTTTAATTAACTTGAATCATATACCCACATTTCATATCGATAAATCACATAAATGTGAAACGTGTGTTGAGATAAAATTAACAAGATCTTCATTTCAATCCATTGAAAGAAATTCAAATTTACTCGGTCTAATACAGACTGATATTTGTGACTTGAAATATGTTTAATCAAGAGGAGGCAATAAATATTTTATTACCTTCATAGATGATAGCACAAAATATTGTCATGTGTATTTGCTTAAAAGCAAAGATGAAGCTTTAGAGAAATTTGTACTCTACAAGCAAGAAGTAGAAAACCAACTTAATAAGAAAATTAAGAAGGTTAGAAGTGATCGTGGTGGTGAATATGTTGCATCATTTAGCGAGTTTGGCTCTCAAAATGGAATTATTCACGAAGTAACACCACCTTACTCTCCACAATCGCATGGTGTAGCTGAACGCAAAAATCGTACTCTAAAAGACATGATGAATGCAATGTTAACCTATTTTAGTTTACCATAAAACATGTAGGGTGATGTTGTTTTATCAACAAATTATCTTTTAAATGAGATATCACGTAAGAAACAAGACAAAACCCCTTATGAATTATGGAAAGGTAGAAACCCTTTTTATAATTACTTGAAAGTTTGGGGGCGTCTTGCAAAGGTAATTGCACCATTACCTAAACGTATGAAAATAGGTCTAAAAATGGTGGATTGTATTTTCATTGGCTATGCTAGTAATAGCAACACGTATCATTTTTTTGTGCATGAATCTAAAACCCAGATATACACAAGAACACTTTGATTGAATCAAAGGACGCTTCATTTTTTGAAGAGATGTTTCCATGTAAGGAAAAAGGCAAAGGGTCGGGAACTAAAAGGTCTCGTGAACTTATTGAAAGTGATGGTCAAGTTGATCAACAAGTTGTTAATACAAATGACAACTCAATCAATAATTGAAGAAAATGATCAAAATTCTCAAGAAGAGAATAAATTATCACTAGGTGGAACCTAGAAGAAGTAAAAGGATAAGGGTTGAAAAATCATTTGGTCCGGATTTCTTAACGTATATGGTTGAAGTGGAACCTCAACCGTATAAAGAAGCTGTAAGCTTAATTGAAATTCCTTTATGGAAAGAAGCCATAAGGAGTGAAATTGATTCCATCTTGCAAAATTATACATGGGAACTAGTGGACCTTCCTCCTGGAACTAAGCCACTGAGTTTGATGAGTGTCAAGACCACCACAAATAAATCCCTGAACAAAACAGACTTGTAGTTAGTAGCGATGTGAGCATGGGATTTTGAGTCCCTCTCGCGAGACGATGATGACGTGTACCCGATTTTAATGCCTCAAAATAAAAGCTCTCTTTCGAATTTTTATTACCAAAATAATATTCCTTGTGAATTTTATACTTGGTAGAATCCAGTTCGGCGTGGCTGTTAACCCGTCTGGTAGGAGCTTGAACCAATGATTTACACCCAAATTAAATAATACCTATTAAAATATAACTAAAATTCAAAAAGATGCCTTTCCACCCACTATTAAATCGGTTTTCCTGACTTTTAGGCTTTTTGACCCGTTGGTTGTCGGTATGCTGGAGCCTGATGCCGCCAGCGGCATCAGCCATGCCGCCGGCGGCATCACCATATCGCTGGTGACAGCAGCCATACCGCCGGCGGCATGGCCTAAAATGGGTTCCTCCACAGACAGCCTTTCGGCCACTTACGACGGAATAAGTCAAAAAGGTCTCGAAAAACACCCCAATTTGCCTATAAAAAGGCACCTTAAGCTGCAAAATAGGAAGGGGACTGAAAATTGCAAAATAGGGAGCTAAAATTGGGCGATTTAGAGGCTGTAATTTAAGAGAGAGAGTAGATTTTAGTGAGATAAGAATTAGAAAAGGTAGGAAAAAGGATTCTAATCCATTTTTCCTGGTTTTTCTTCTTTGAACTCTCTGATTGTGAGCTTAAAATCAGTGGGTCTTTGAGTTAAATCAACTTGATAGGATTTAGAGACCTAGAACTCTTAAATTGACAATTAAATCATTATTGCAAGCTCCCCGGAGGTGTTTCCGTTCAGTTCACGAAGAGTTAGATTCACTACCCTGAGGTGAAAATCCTGAGTCTCATAGCTCTTTGGCATTATTATTATTGGTTTGCGCTAATTTTTATTGATTTGTGTTCATTTTTGGGTTTTCAGTCACTTTGACTGCCGACCGCTACTGCTGCAAGAAATTAAAGTCGCCGGAGACATGCGATGTTGCAGGCTCTATCACCCATGTCGCTAGAGACATCGTTGATACCACCATTAACATCGCATTCCCCAGATACCTCATTTTCTTATAGGACCCTTTCTTTATGGTACTCAGAAAGCCCTATGCCTATCTGCATACTGATGTCGCCCGTGACACAATTGATGTTGCCGACGGCATCAGCCATGCCACCAGTAACATCAACCATGTCGCCGGTGGTATCAGTTGCCCCGTCGGTGGCATGACTTTCTGGACAGCAGTTTTGTTTTTGTTTATTCCCGAACTAACTTATTTTCTGAAGCTAGGACATATAGTGTAATGATAGAGGTGCAAAACCCTCCTGAAAATAGACCCCACCCCACAACGAGTGGCATTTTCACTTATAATCCGATTAAAGCAACGATTGAATCTAAAATTTGGATAAAAATGGAATTTCCCTGCAAACGCCATTCAAACCTCATTTTAGCCATCCAATCGGGCCTTATGATATTATAAATAAAATATGGCATATTCGTGCCAACCATCTTCTGCAGGTAGATGTATATCGGACATTCGGGTATTTTATTTATTATGTAGAAAATGTACAGAACTTGAAAACCTTGTAATAATTTTACTTTCCACACTTATTTTTTCTTTTATGGCTGTAAATATTTTTATTGCTTCAATTGCTTGATAAATGCGAAAATAACAAAATAACTAAAAATACAAATAAATAGGAAGGATTAAACCGATTAAGAAAGAATGAAGTGTCTTAACTGGGCCTAATAAAAAATAGATAACATCATCCAAACTCGGAATCTCTACTTAAGGTATGGTCCAACCACCTGGTGGGAAAATCGTACCAAGAATTTTCCGGTTGAGTTGAACCGGGTGGCGACTCTATTCTAAGTACGGGATTTCGATCTCGTGTCTTTTGAGCTTTTAAACATGCAAAACCATTTTCCAATCACATCACACGTATCTCCCCGTCACACCAATGGGCCAGCCCGATCTGGCCCAGCCCCTTGCCGCCCCGCGAAACGTCGTCCGCTCACAGTGGCGACTCTGCTGGGGAATGCTCTTTAAACTTGAACTTTCTTTCACAAAGTTTAAAAGTTTTTGATGATGTATTGAAATCATTGGCCAAATTAAGACTTCATTCTTTTTCATAACGTTTTATCCTCACGCGTGTAGATAGTTCAGTAATTATAGGTGCCCTATTTCACCCGAGAAGCTCACGAAGTATAACTCATGCCCTGTTGGAATTGAGGATGCCTAGTGGGTGAATCACTCGTTTTAACCAATACGTTAACTCCTACGATCGCACCTATTTAGGTAGTGGTTGAATAACGTAGAATCAAGGTAAACGAGAACCTTCTACATCAACAACCCTATACCAAAGCCGCGCTAGAAAAAAGACTTAGTACATCATTCTCTTTAGGACTACCCAAAAGAAATAAAATAATTGGGACGTGCTTCTTTTACCATTACCGGTGAAGAGGCCAAACTTCATCCTTCTAAAGAGGCGTTACGTGGGAGTTATAAGGTTGGAAGAGGGTCGATTTACGTGCTATGTGCTCTGTGATCATGTACCCCCCCATGCATCGGCTTTATGAGCTAAAAATGAATTAACTTACCCTTACCACTTCCACCCATGGAAGAGGTTCAGCAACATACGTAGGACTTCTCTTATGCCTCTATTGCGTACCACATGTGGCTATATAAGACGTGAGATACAAATGTCCCACGCATGTCGGAAGGATAAGCCATCACATTATCTCTAACGACATCTATGTATAGCCATACATATTATGCACCGCTTCCAATAAAAAACATACATACATACCATCCATACCATTTACAACCCATTCATGGTCTGACCCACGGCTCATGATCCTAAATAGTCTTCCTCTTGAACCGAGGCCTTCACAACCAGCCATGCCTCTTCCTCACAATGACAACTCTACCTCACCCAAAGAACAGACTAGTCTTCCTCCCACCTCAGGAGCAAAAATTCACCCTCCGTCTCTTGGATCGGAGATCACCGCTGCTATCATCCAGTTTCTAAACTCCGATCAGTTCTAAAACATCATTCAGGAGCTAGTGTGTGTATTTATCAAGAAAGCCCTAGGAAGTCGGAACTTTGACTAGGTCATGAGATCTCCGAGCATGACACCCGATGGCAAAACACTCTGGCAATCACCGCCAACCGCTTACCCCAGATAAAGAGAAGGAGCCCAGAGTCCAATTCTTCCACCATTCTTTAATGCCTTACTACCAATGTTGGTCATCCCATCACAATTTAAGATCCCCACTGCGCCGATGCTTCCTCAATACGACCAAGTCTTGCAATACAAAGTTGAAGACTTCTCGCATCAATTGATGACAGTGGGCTACAATCAAAAAGAGGGGAGGGTCCAATCCGAGGAGAACTAGATCTTTTAAAACACTGACTCACCCATACCCCTACTACAAATCATAGTGGACCAAGAGACTTCTCAGAAATTAGCACCAGTTGCCATTATTTAGTCAAATAACGGTCTTAAGTGTAGAACAAATCCGTTGAAACTGCCGCTTAATGTAATCTTCACCGGATTGAGGGAAGCTGGCATTCTTAAACCTCTTCGCGAATTCCATCCCCCTATGAGAGAAGAAGGAAAAGGGTTTTGCAGATATCACATATTGTCGGGTCACCACACTAATCATTGTAAAGCTTTGGTCTGTACCATCCAACATCTGGTGGAGGGTAAGAAGATTACCGACCCTGAAAGGGTATTCTATCCCTCACCAGAGTCTGGCAACCAGACACGAATGATTAATCCTGGCTTTTCCAAATGACGGAATGTGCCTCAAGATCTTATCAAGGCCATCTACTCCAATGGTAGGGGAAAATCGCTCTCCAATAGCCAGGACGAAGAATCCCAATTCGCAATCCTTAGAGTTCAGACTTTTTAGCTCCATGAGCAACTTCCATTTTTCTTACTTATGTCATGTCTTTATCATTAGATCTACGTCTTCATGTGAGCATACGTACGATGCTTTCAGTATTTAAGATATTTTTATTGAATGAAATTAAATTGAGTACATATATAGGCTTTTATGTGGTAATCAAATCCAATAATTTAACCCCTGTCAAACACATGTGAGACAATGAAGTGCTTAATGACTATGATAATGCTTTTGCTTAGCTCAATAAACAGATTATTGAAATGCCATGGGTCTCTTCTAGAATTAACTCAACAACCCTACAACGGTACACTTTCAAGCTACCAAAGAAGTATCAACCAGTCCTCTGAAATAGAGAATTATGGCTTACACCCAATGGAGCCCAACCTCCATTAAATAAACATCGTAGCCAAATCTCAGACCAATGTCACCTCCAAGAATATGACCAAATTCGCAGAGAAACACATCTTCACCTAGTACAAATCAACCCCATTAAACCCTTCGACTAACAAAGGTCAGGGAGCAACCACTTTCTAGAACACCAAGTCTAAGGGCAAGCACCTTTATCCCATAAACCACAAAGATGTTTGCACAACCAACGCCACGATCAGATTGCCAAATAAACCAATAAAGCAAACTACCACTTCAAAAGTACCAAACAAAAGGTCCTCAAACCAAACATCACTTGTTCAAAACCCTTTACCACCGATACAGGGTGCAAATTCAGGCCTAAACAAGAAGGGCTATGAAAACCATAGACTGAAGGAGCAATCAAAATAGCGATCAGGACGACAATCAAACCAATCGATAAAGCTTTGGGTAAGCGCCAAAAACTCCCGCAAACTAAACAGCTTGCAATGAGGTCAGCTAAAATCAAAACAAGGTTACCTGATGAATGTTATGATAAATCGGGTGATCCAGGCAAAAAACTGAATAAACACCAAGAATATCTGTAAAGGCACAACCAAGCGCATAATAGTGAATCAGATACTTAACGCCCTTGTCGAGAGTCATAGGCCCGACAACGAAGCATCTGAAAACCTCCGATACCAATGAAAAGTTTAGATCAAATTGAGAAGGCTATCATATGGCTAAGGATGGTACCGAAGTCATAAGCATAGGCAAGAGAGAGTTCATCGATCTAGTCAACCAAAATAGGCTTAAGCATTATCATGTCTAAATAAAAGAAATAAATCAAAAAAGCGGTACACTAAAAAATATACAATAGTCGCCCGCCTTTCGATCTTCTACTGACTGGATAAAAATTAGGGTTACACCCGACGGTTGGTATCCTGCAAATCGACTGTATAAAAATTAGGGGATAAGTCAATAATGCCTGCTGAACTTAAAACCTAAAGAGGGCAGTTCAGACAAAAATTAAGGCATGAGAGAAAAACAGTAAGATGTTAACTTGAAAACCTGTAAGGCTGGCTAACACCAGGGGTTCCATTAATGGAAATGATTGCCAACATCTTGTACTCAAATTAGATTCACTTGATAAAAGTGTCTTTCATACTGAGACCTCTGTGTTTGTGATTGTATGAATGTCTGGCGATCAAATGATGGAAACATCACAAGTAAGGTTAATCGAAGACGCTATGCACTCAAAAGTCGGGATAAGTCTACTAGGTTGAAAACTCGAAAGGACAGTCTAAGCAAACATTAGAGTCATGATGGAGCCTGAATTCCTCAAGCCTCTTCCAGTCTGCATTCACCAGACTCTGCAGAAAACCCCGTAGCTTTTGATTGTGGGTTGCCTTGACAGGAATGGACAAAATAGTTAAAATCAAATTGTTGGAAAAATGATACCGTCGGCGATATGGGTGATACCGCCGGTGATTTAGTGATGCCACCAGCGACATGGGTATAGGCGATTTTCAAGCGACGTACCTGGCAATGAGAATGATACCGCCGGCGATATGGATTATTTTAGGCGACATCAGTTGATGCCACCAGCAGTATAGAGTTAATTTTCTGGGCGGCATTGGAAGCATTTCTTCCATTTCAGACCTGTACAAAACCTGTAAACAATCCTATACTACGTTTCTAATGCCTTATTAAACAACAATTCATTTTTATTCAAAATAAAAAGCCCAAAGGCGCAAATGACTCGAAATATCCCAAAATAGTTAGCCTGTGACAAAACCAAATTATCCAAACCCCAATGTATCGAGGGTACAAATAAAGAACTAAAAAGCAAAACAAAAATGAAAAGAAAACTAGGCATGCCCGCCACTATCGGCCGGGCGAGATGAAAGGTCTTTAGGACTCACAAGCTATTCATCAACATCATCCTCTTCCCTTCCCTCCATCATGGGCACACTGCTAGACTCCTCGACCATGGCAGGTGGGCATCGGCCGGCAGATATCTTGATCCCTCTACAACTGGTACTACCAGGGTACACATGGTCCAGGTTTTGCTTACTTCTCCGTTCCTGAACGGTGGCTGCCAGCTGACCCTCAAGATCACTCACGCGATGCCGTAGGTCTGCAATCTCCTCCTCGCACCGCCGCCGAGCTGCATTAGCATTTGATAAGGAAAGGGCCAAGAAATCCTGCAAACTGGAGAAAATATCAGCAGTGCATATCATTCATAACATCCATACATGCATCCCATCTTAACATGTGCATAAAAATACCTAAGCAAGGAGTGACTGTCCAATGAGTGTATCCCGAAGAACAAAATTGTTCTCTGTAAGCTGCTCCACAAGGCTCCGCGCCACCTAGAAAATCCAAAAGGCAAATCCTTAGACACCTGCATCTAAGGCTTAATAAGAAAATAATTATTAGGCCTTACGAAAGTAGTATTTTCAGGCATGAAAATCGGAGCTTGCCAGCTCGAGCCAATATTCTTATTGAGGAATTCGCCTCAGGAGTTCATCAACAGGAATGTGGTTTCTAACGGATTGACCAGACACCCCTCTACAAAGTTTATGCCCTCCGGCACACTATAGTACCGGGCTCCACTTTAGTTATCCCAGCCCCTCAAAAGAACGTTGCTCCCCTTGGGACATTCGCGCACTCCTGCCAGCTACGTTTGTGCCCACTCATCCTCCCCCTCGGGGTCGATTGCAACATCCCATTCAAGCGCCTCATCCTCATCATCATCTTCCTCATCAACGTCCATAATGCCCTTGAGTCACCTCTTCTCATCCTCCAACCGTTGCTCGTTATGATACTCGATCGTATCATTTCCACAGATACGAGGACACACAGGGAGTAGACACTGCAGAAGCTACTCGTAGAGGCCAGGGACGCTAGGGATCACTCGACCGTTCCCCTCAATATAATCAGCCTTGTCAGCCTCAGAGGTGATCACCAAATAGGGCCACCATAAGCCCCTAGGAGGATCGGCAGGCACCGGTCTAGCAGCCACCGGGATGGACCTCCAACCCCGGATGCACTCGCCCAGGTACCACTGCTAGGATAGAGGGCACTCAATCACAAATCGGTGGTCATCTACCTCCCTCTAGACCCTTACGACCTCGGCTAGATTCTCCACCCCATCGAATGGATCCAAGATAAGCTACATCAAAACAACCAATTTAAGTCCATAAGCCATTTTTGTCTTGTCTAAACGTAAAAACAAAGACTAAATCAAAAATTGCATACCGAGCTCAATCGTACGCTCCTCAAGACCTCCCTATATTTTATGGGGTACTTAGCCTTCCCGCTGATGCCCCCGCACTAGCGAGCAAGGAAGTGAGAGTCTGGCGGCACAACCTTCTTAAACTCTACCGGCAGGAGGATCTGATGCTCGAAGGCCTAGGCCTGCACAAATAACAACCAATCAATTTAAAAAATGTCATACAATAAATGAGAACACGTACTATCAAGTAAAAACATTTTTAAAGAGATATACCTGGAGCAATAGGTGGCAAAGGCGAAGGGCCTTCTCCTTCTTTCGGGCTTCCACGTCTAGCCCATGGTACAACTGGGCCAAGATGGCCCTCGATCAATTCTTCCTCCTAATTCCCGGTATGTCTTCCACTGCAGTTCTAAGCACATAATTGATCTTACTCCTTGAGATTAGGAAGAACAACACAGTGAGTAGAGAAATCACGAAGGACCGGACATAAGCCTCCATCTCCTCCTCAAGCACTACGTCCACCCGGGTCTAGTGATGGTACAACTCTCCATAGGACAGCCGCCTAAAAACGGGCTTCAGACTAAACAACTCCTTCACCTGCCTCACCATGGGGCCTCTCAACATGGTACTTGTCCATGTAAGCATCAAAGTGTATGACCTCATCCGTCCAAGGGAGGTCAGCCATGGCTACTACGTCAGAGGGGGTAATCATAGCTTCCCCAAAAGAGAAGTGGAAAGCATGAGTGGTCTCGGACCACCTCTCGGTTAGGGCCGTTACTACTGAATGAGAAAGTTTAGGCATTAGTATTAGCATTATCCGCCCCAAGTCCCCGAACCCTGTCTTATTAATGGCAAGCGCGAGCTCGGGGTCGTTCTCCGAGATATGGTGCCACCATTCACTGATGGTGCCCATTCCCTATATAAGTCAGTTCATATGGCTGCAAAATTAGAAACAAAGCGGATCAGTCCTGCTTATTTTTCATTAGAAGAGCTACTGATGTCGCTTCTGCTAAAAGAGACGTCGCCGGCGGCATCAATCCATACTGCCAGCGATATGGATGATACCGTCGGTGACATCACCTTAAACAGAAGTGACATCAGACTGGCATAAACCCTTTCACAAGGACTGATGCCACCAGCGACATCACTCATGTCGCCGGCGACATCACTATGTGCGGGCAGAACCTGTTTCTCCCTAAAAATCGCATCCATTGTGCCAAAAACGCAAAAAATGGCACAATAAGCCCAAAAATGATAAAAATCGATCCTAAAGCATGCAATATAGTCAATCTATTTCCCATTTAAACTCCTATCATGGCATGATTTCAAATCTAAAGCCAAATCAAATTGAACCCAAAAATAAGAGATTCGGGATTTGTGAGATTACCTGAACTTATTGATGGGAGAATTGATCCCATAGCCATACATCTTGGCTGTCTCCTTCAGGCCTTAAGTGGTAGGAACAGAGAAGATTTTCAACCCCTCAACAGAAGAATCGGGCAAGTTCTCCCTAGCCTTGGATTTACCACTGAAAGCCTTGGTGATTCGATTCATGATTTCAAAGACAAAGAAAAAAAAATAAAAAAACTTTGGAGAAGAGAAGGTAACGGGGGTGCGGTTTCTGGATAACGAGGAAGAAGGGAGTTTCAATCCCTTTTAAACTGCCGTGGGAATTCGAGGAGTTTTAATTTATCTAAAACTATTCATTCATGCTGCCGGCGGCATCACTCCATGTCGCCGATGACATCGCGTCTTTTAGTTCAAATTTTAAAATTATCTGACCAGTCAAAGGTGCCACGTGGCACTAATGCCGCCGCCGGCATCAATCCATACCACCAGCGACATCACTCCTCCTGCTGCCGGCGACATCACTCCTCCAATTCAGATTTTTGTACAAGCCCGACCGAAGGGCGATCTCTTTAAAGTGAAAGTCCGACCAAAGGATAATCACTATACAAAACACAAGCCCAACCGAAGGGCGATCTCTTTAAAGTGAAAGTCCGACCAAAGGATAATCACTATACAAGCCTGACCGAAGGGCAATCTCTTCAAAGCGAAAGTCCGACCAAAGGATAATCACTATACAAAGCACGAGCCCGGCCGTAGGGCAATCTCCTCACAAAGTGAAAGCCCGACTAAGGGGCAATCACTCCACAAAGTGAAAGCCCGACCGAAGGGGCAAATTCTACACAATGTGCAAGTCCGACCAAGGGACAAGCACTCCACAAAGTGAGAGCCCGACCAAAGGGCAATCTCTCTATAAAACTTAAGCCAGACAAAGGGGCAATCTCTTCACTAAGTGAAAGACCGCCCAAGGGACAATGACTCCACAAAGCATAAGCCCGACCAAAGGGTAATCACTTTACAAAGTGAAAGTCCAACCAAAGGATAATCACTATACAAAGCACGAGCCTAACCAAAGGGCAATCTCCTCATAAAGTGAGAGCCCGATCGAAGGGCAATCTCTCCACAAAACTTAAGCCCGATAAAGGGGCAACCAATCCACAAAGCGTAAGTCCGACCAAGGGATAATCTCCACAAAGTGTAAGTCTGACCAAGGGATAATCTCCACAAAGCATAAGTCCGACCAAGGGGCAACCAATCTAAAAAGCACAAGTCCGACCAAAGGACAACTTCTCCGCAAAGCTCAAGTTCGACCAAGGGACAATTTCGATCAAAGGACAATCTTCCCACAAAGCACAAGTCCGACCAAGGGGCAATCTCCACAAAGCGTAAGTTCGACCAAGGGATAATCTCCATAAAGCATAAGTCCGACCAAGGGGTAACCAATCTATAAAGCACAAGTCTGACCAAAGGACAACTTCTCCATAAAGCTCAAGTCCGACCAAAGGACAATCTCTACAAAGCTTAAGTCTGACCAAGGGACAATTTTCGATCAAAGGACAATCTTTCCTCAAAGCATAAGTCCGACCAAGGGACAATCTCCACAAAGGGTAAGTCCGACCAAGGGGCAACTAATCTATAAAGCGTAAGTTCGACCAAGGGGCAACCGATCTACAAAGCACAAGTCCGACCAAAGGATAACTTCTTCGTAAAGCTTAAGTCCGACCAAGGGACAATTTTCGATCAAAGGACAATCTTTCCACAAAGCATAAGTCCGACCAAGGGGCAATCTCCACAAAGCTTAAGTCTGACCAAGGGACAATCTCCACAAAGCATAAGTCCAACCAAAGGGCAACCAATCTATAAAGTACAAGTCCGACCAAGGATAACTTCTCCGCAAAGCTCAAGTCCGACCAAAGGACAATCTCTACAAAGCTCAAGTCTGACTAAGGGATAATTTTCGATCAAAGGACAATCTTTCCACAAAGCACAAGTCCGACCAAGGGACAATCTCCACAAAAGTGTAAGTCCGACCAAGGGGCAACCAATTTACGAAGCATAAGTCCGACCAAGGGGCAACCAATCTACAAAGCGTAAGTCCAATCAAGGGGCAACCAATCTACGAAGCGTCAGTCCGACCAAGGGCAACCAATCTACAAAGCGTAAGTCCGACCAAGGGGCAACCAATCTATAAAGCGTAAGTCTGACCAAGGGTCAACCAATCTAAGAAGCGTAAGTCCAACCAAGGGGCAAACAATCTACAAAACATAAGTCCGACCAAGGGGCAACCAATCTACCAAGCGTAAGTCCGACTAAGGGGCAACCAATCTATAAAGCATAAGTCCGACCAAGGGGCAACCAATTTACAAAGCATAAGTTCAACCAAAGGACAAACTCTCTACAAAGCTCAAAATCCGACCAAGGGACAATTTCCACAAAGCATAGGTCCGACCAAGGGGCAACCAATCTATAAAGCGTAAGTCTGATTAAAGGACAAACCAGTCATCCCTCAGGTATCATTCCTATCCCTTGCTCTTTCGTGTGATCATACTGACCTGTGGCAGCAGTGATCCCCTGAGGGGCAGCCTATAAGCACGGGATTTTATAGTCCCACTCACGAGATGATGATGACGTGTACCCGATTTTAATGCCTCAAAATAAAAGTTCTCTCTAGAATTTTTATTACCAAAATAATATTCCTTATGAATTTTATACTTGGTAGAATCCAGTTCGGTGTGGCCGATAATGCGTCCGGTAGGAGCTTGAACCGATGATTTACACCCAAATTAAATAATACCTATTAAAATATAATTAAAATTCAAAAAGATGCCTTTCCACCCACTATTAAACTACTTTTCCTAACTTTTTAGGCTTTTTGACCCGTTGGTTGTCGGTATACTGGAGGCTAATGCCGCCAGTGGCATCAGCCATGCCACCGATGGCATCACCATATTACCGGTGGCATCAGCCATATAGCCGGTGACATCAGCATGTCGCCGGCGGCATGGCCTAAAATGGGTCCCTCCACAGACAGTCTTTCAGCCACTTTCGGTAGAATAAGTTAAAAAGGTCTCAAAAAACACCCCAATTTGCCTATAAAAAGGCACCTTAAGCTGCAAAATAGGGAAGGGACTGAATATTGCAAAATAGGGAGCTAAAATTGGGCAATTGAGAGGCTGCAATTTAAGAGAGAGTAGATTTTAGTGAGACAAGAATTAGAAAAGGAAGGAAAAAGGATTCTAATCCATTTTTCCTAGTTTTTCTTCTTTGAACTCTTTGATTGTGAGCTTAAAATCAGTGGGTCTTTGAGTTAAATCAACTTGATAGGATTTAGAGACCTAAAGCTCTTAAATTGACAATTAAATCATCGTTGCAAGCTCCCCAAAGGTGTTTCTATTCAGTTCACGAATAGTTAGATTCACTACCTAGAGGTGAAAATCCTAAGTCTCATAGCTCTTTGGCATTATTATTATTGGTTTTCTCTAATTTTTATTAATTTGTCTTCATTTTTGGGTTTTCGGACACTATGACTGCCGACCACTGCTGCTATAAGAAATTGAAGTCGCCGGAGACATGCAATGTTGCCAGCTATATCACCCATGTCGCTAGAGACATCGTTGATACTGTCGTTAACATCGCATTCTCCAGAGACCTCATTTTCTTACGGGACCCTTTCTTTGTGGTACTTAGAAAGCCCTATGCCTGTCTGCATACTGATGTTGCCCGTGACATAATTGATGTCGCCGGCGGCATCAGCTATGCCGCCAGCGACATCAACTATGTCGCCGGTGGTATCAGTTGCCCTATCGGCGGCATGACTTTCTAGACAGCAGTTTGATTTTTGTTTGTTCCTGAACTAACTTATTTTCTGAAGCTAGGATATATAGTGTAACGATGGAGGTGTAAAACCCCCCGAAAACAGACCCCACCTAACAACGAGTGGCATTTTCACTTATAATCCGATTAAAGCAACGATTGAATCTAAAATTTGGATAAAAATGGAATTTCTCTGCAAACGCCATTCAAACCTCATTTTAGCCATCCAATTAGGCCTTATGATATTGTAAATAAAATATGCCATATTCGTGCCAACCATCTTCTGCAGGTAGATGTGTATCAAACATTCGGGTATTTTATTTATTGCATTGAAAATGTACGGAACTTGAAAACCTTGTAATAATTTTACTTTCTGCACTTATTTTTTCTTTTATGGCTGTAAATATTTTTATTGCTTTAATTGCTTGATAAACGTAAAAATAATAAAATAATTAAAAATATAAATAAATAGGAAGGATTAAACCGATTAAGAAAGAATGAAGTGTCTTAACTTGGCCTAATGAAAAATAGATAACATCATCTGAACTCAGAATCTCTACTTAAGGTATGGTCCAACCACTTGGTGGGAAAATCGTACCAAGAATTTCCCGGTTGAGCTAGTGGTGACTCTATTCTAAGTACGGGATTTTGATCTCGTGTCTTTTAAGCATTTAAACATGCAAAACCATTTTCCAATCACATCACACGCATCTCCCCGTCACACCAATGGGATGGCCCGACCTGGCCCGGCCCCGTGCCGCCACATGAAAGGTACAGTACTAGCACCGTACAATACTAGCAACTCTTCCTTACTGTGTATGAAGACTAGACTTCATGCCAAGACCTCCCTCTTACTCACTATGTCTCTCGACTTTGCACTAAAGAGCTCGTCGATGAATAGCAATACAAATTACATAATCCTAAACCCTTACCAACATATAGTGAAGCACTACCAACAGGAATAATATTACCTTTCTCCAGTCTTAGTGGAAACTGTCGTTACTTTATCCCTCTTCAGGCACAATATGGATGCAAGAATTAAGATTAATAATAATCACAGAGACTTACCAAATGGTTGGCCAAACCACACAGCGAGAATAAGTGATACTCTTACCGTAGAACCCTTGAAGTACCGAGATTGATAAATAGGTCACCTTATAAACTTTTGCATTCAATTGTAGTCCTCACGCCATTCAAACTCAGCCTTGACCCTTACTTGGTCCAATTATAAGGAATTTAGCTAAACATGACTAAATTTAAATGCAAGAAATGTAAAGAGACCTAAAGTAAAGCATGGAAAGAGTAAAAAGACTTGTAAAGTAAATTGCAATTAAAAAGAGTATTTGAAAAGAATAATGAACTAATCTAAAGAGCAACGAACTAATCTAAAGAACAATTAATCTAAACTAAGCTTTGGTAGTGAATTATGGCTTCTCAACCTCTAGAATGTTGAATTATAGCTTGTTGAATGGATAAATACGCCGGCCTTGGTATTTATAGTGAGTCTTGCCTCTTGCTTCCTCTTTTATCTCTAATTAGGTCTCTTGTGTTATTGCTTGATTAGGTCTAATTGGTCTCTTTGCATTTATCTTGTTCGATTCATTTCCTTTTAGCCTTTATCTTCAAATGGTAGTAAAATCCCTTCCTTTATAGAATTAGGAAAGAAATTAAACTTCTTCCTTAAATTGGGCTCTTCCTGAATAGGTCGCATTAAGTGTCTCCCAGATCTAAAAATTTGCATGCCTAGGTGTTGATGTGATCTTGGTCACTCTAGAATGTTCTGGGATCACCGAGACCAGTTATCGCCCCCGCTGTCTGCATCAAGACCTTGGTAGAAGGCTCTTTAGGAAGTCCTTGAGCGACAAGGATTCCTCTTTAGGATAAGGAAAGGAATTAGTCAACATTGAATTCACGCCACTTTCTCAATTAGGTTATGGTCAACTTTGGCATCTTTGACTTCTTCTCTAGAATGTTGACACGTCATCGAGACCTCATCAGTCGTGGTGAACACACCATGATTTCAATGACTTTTAAATTTTTACTGATACTTCCTCTTTTCATTTCTTCCTTATATTCCAGAAGGCTTCCAGGTCACTAGGACCAGAATAGTCTTGGTGCATCCATCAGGAGTCTCCTTAGTTGCTTGTTTTCTGCCTAAAAATGCATCTTTTCTCTAAATTACCTTAAAACCCTGAAAAGATAGAAAAGGAAGTAAAAGCGACCAAAAAGACTAAAAGCATGGTCTCAATGATATAGAAATAACCATAAATACATGCAGAAAATATAACCCATCAGAGTTCTGAATGGATTTTCAAACATAAGCTAAAAGCTGATGGGACAATTGATAAGTACAAGGCTCGTTTAGTCATAAGAGGTTATAGAAAAAGAGAAGGTCTTGATTACTTTGATACATATTCTCTAGTGTCGAGAATAACTTCCATTAGAATGATACTTGCAATTGTTGCTTTGCAGAATCTTGAAGTATATCAAATGGATGTGAAAACTGCTTTTCTAAATGGAGATCTTGAAGAAGAAATTTACATGGAAAAACCCGAGGGTTATGTAACTTTAGGTTAAGAAAGAAAAGTATGCAAACTGGTGAAGTCTTTATATGGTTTAAAACAAGCACCAAAACAATGGCATAAGAAATTTGATGATGCCATGATGGGAAGTGGTGATGGTATAAATGAGTGTGACAAATGTATATATGTCAAAACTATAAATGAAGGATAGGTTACTCTATGTTGTATGTTGATGACGTACTCATTGTTGGAAGCAATGAGAGAATGGTAAAGAGTACAAAGAATATGTTAAATTCTAAATTTGAAATGAAAGATATGGGACTAGCTGATGTAATTTTAGGCATCAAAGTTCAACATTCACCAAAAGGGCTCATATTGACGCAGTCACACTATATGGACAAGATACTTGACAAGTTTAACAAAGGTGATATTGGTATAGCCAAAAAACCATTAGATGTTAGTCTATATTTTTCCAAGATTAAAGGTGAATGCATAGACCGAGTGGAATATGCAAAGGTTATAGAAAGTTTAATGTACCTTACAAGTTGTACAAGGCCTGATATTGCTTATATTGTAAGTAGTTTAAGCAAATTTATGAGTAACCCGGGTAAAATCCATTGGGATGCGATCGTGAGAATACTAAGGTATTTGTGATATACTCATACTTATAGAATGCACTATACAAGAGAACTTATTGTACTAGAATCATATTTTGATGCTAGTTAGATAGCTGACATCAAGAATTGTAAAGGTACAAGTGGGGAGCAGTATCTTGGAAATCCTCTAGGCAAACGATTATAACTCATTCCACAATAGAAGTTGAGTTTGTAGCCTTAGATAAAACGGGAGAAGAAGCCGAATGGCTACGTAAATTCTTAAAGGATATTCCAGAATGGCATAAGCATGTGCCTGCAATTTGAGTACATTGCGATAATCAAGAAGCAATTAAAAGAGCACAAAATGTTATATATAATGGTAAGTCGAGACACATGAGTCATCGACAAAATACCGTAAGACAACTGATCTCAACGTCGGTTATCTCCATTGATTTTATAGGATCAAAGGATAACATTGCGGATTCACTAACTAAAGGGTTAAATTGAGATCAAGTTGAAAAGACATCTAAAGGAATTGGACTAAAGCCTATGAATATTTAAGGCACTATATGAAGGAAAACCCAACCATGTTTGACTGGAGATCCCAAGATCTTGGTTCAATGGGATAACCTAATTGCATAGACCTTGTTGGGTCACTGTGGGGGTAACCCTGTGTCCATTCCTATGATGTAAATAGTGACAAAATGGGTTAAGGTTAAGCTACATACTTATAATGATCCTTTGTGCATCAATGGTTGAGCAAAAGAGATCACCTATGTGAGAGTGAAGTGGGGTTGCTTCAAAGGATACAATTGGGGCGTAGTAATCTAAAACTCTTGTTGAACCAAGAGATGTTCATGACCATAATGAACAGAACCATGAGAACCAAAAAACTGTGATGTATTGATATTTGTGTGGGGTATATCATCGTTTACATAAATGGCAGAATAGTTCAAGGACATCGCATCCACTAGTCAGCCAGTAAAGTAAATATACTTTCACAAGGGAAGGTTCAAAGGTTGTAGCCTACCTATTCTGTGCAAATATTGGCCGAAGAGCATTTTCATCCTTTGAATTTTGGAAAATGTCCATATCGTTTTCAATTTTCATTCATGTGGGGGATTGTAGGAATTATGGCATAAGTTATAATGATGTGCATTATCAACTTTAGGCTTCATTATAATATAGAAAAGCTATGATTTGAATAATATGAAATATGTCATTGTATTCTATGCTTTGAGAGCTTTTCAACGATATATTATATGTCTAAAATGGATAAACGGTGAATGAGAAATTGTAGTTTACAGTTTGAACATTTGTTAAATTTAGACGCGCTAAATCGGTGATTCGGTACTGAAAAAATATTATCTCGGCATATTTTTTTCAATAGATTTTTATTAGGGATTAATGGGTGATAAATCCCTTAATCAATAATATTTTTCATAACATTTACCATAAATTTGTGGTTACAAAAGTTAATGTCTTTTAAACCTCATTAAACCATGTTCATGCCATATACCCTATAAATACCCTACTCTTGTATGCCTTCTACTTACACTTTTCTTCACTCTTTCACTCTTGAAAAAAAACACAGTTGATATTTGTATTTGTTTACTTTGTGATTTATTTTTTGTTTTCATACTAAAAATATTTCTCAAAGTTTTCATTCCTTTTACAAGAAGGCTACTTAAATTTAGGTTCCTATGAATTGTTCTTCACACGGTTAGAGTTCGACTAACGATTGCGGTTGTATGTTGGGAGACAAATTCACCGGTAGCAGTTGAATAATTGTCTTAAGGAAACTGAGTTCTAGGCCTCCGCAATAAGCTTCTTCTTCGGTAAAAGGTTTAAGTATTATTATATTATAATTGTTACATTTGTATATCTTTGAGAATCGTATTGTAATATGTACTTATTCTTAATGAAATATAGTATTGTTTATTTTATTCTATACCGCTACTAACAAGTTTCTAACACCACTTTCTTCTGTACCTTCTTTTTTTAAATAAAGAACAAGTTTACGGAGGGAGCAACATTGTATCATTCATCCACATATTTTATGGTAAACCAGAACCGATCAACATTGCATTCATCATCTCTTTTAGAGTACGATTTTTGTGTTCAGCTACATCATTTGATTGTGGAGAGTAAGTTGTGTTACTTCGTGAATAATTCCAATTTGGGAGCAAAACTCACCAAATGGTGCAACATATTCACCACCATGATCACTTCTAACCTTTTTAATTTTCTTATTAAGTTGGTTTTCTACTTCTTACTTATAGAGTATAAGTTTCTCTAAAGCCTCATCTTTCCTTTTAAGCAAATACACATAGCAATATTTTGTGCTATCATCTATGAAGGTAATAAAAAATTTATTACCTCCACTTGATTGAATGTATTTCAACTCACAAATATCAATATGTATTAGACCGAGTAATTATGAATTTCTTTCAACGGATTGAAAGGAAGATCTTGTTAATTTTGTCTCAACACATGTTTCACATTTATGTGATTTATCAATATGAAATATGGGTATATTATTCAAGTTAATTAAACATCATAATGTATCAAAATTAACGTGTCCAAGTCTACTATGCCATAAATTAGAAGACTCAATCATATAAGCTACAACGTTATTCTCATTAATAGAATTTTTCTTATAACAGATACAACTGAATTTGAACATTCCATTACATTCATATCCCTTTCCCACATACATATCTCCCTTGGACAAAATAAATTTATGAGATTCAAATACCATCTTGAAGCCGTGTGCACTCAATAGGGTCCCAGAACCAGATTCTTCTTTATGTCAGGTATATACAAGATATTTTGCAGTTTTACTTCTTTGCTTGAAGTCATTTTAAGAATCACCGTTCCATGTCCTTTCACATTAGAAGTAGCAGAATTTCTCATGAAGAGTTTCTCACCATTATCAATTAGGGTCAATCCAGCAAAAGACTCTTTATCACAACACACATGATGAGTAACACCAGTGTCAAGCCACGACTCCATTGGGTTTGAGTCAGTCATATTGACCTCAGAAATTGCACATACGTTGATGTTATATACATCTTTTTTTTATTTCTTTCATGATGTTTACCTCAATGTTACTGATCATTTTTTGTAATTTACAAACAAATGATTAAGCATTTTCCATTTAACATTTGTCTTTTGGATATGCTTCTATTTTGTCCAATTTTGAACTCACGATTAACATGTTGTTTGCAATTTTTAGAGTCTCTAAAGACCTCCACCACGTTAGCTTTCGTCAAAACTAAATTAGTAATAGAAAAAATTTATTTAAGGAATCCCACAATTCTTTTGCAATATGTTTAATAGTACACACCTCATATAGGTCAATGACTAGTCATTTAAGATATGATTTTTCCAAATAAAATCCCTATGATTTCAACCATCCATAAATAATTGAAAATAAGCGTTAACCACTCCAACATGAGGGTAATCTTTAAATATATTATGGCATCTCATGCTTGTCAAATAGAAAAAAAATTTATATTGCCAAACTTTAAAATTTGATCCACAAAATTTCTCTGATCTTTTAAAAAGCTGAAATAAGATATAATCCCAAAGCAACCTCATGATCATTAGGCATAACAATTATTAAACTCAAAAGTTTATTTCCATTAGGTGCAGCACCAATAGGACCAATTTGTCCATTTTGGCAATTCTGGCCCGGAACCGTTTCAGAACCATTACCTCCAATCGGTAAAATAATGTCGATAATATTCTCAATTCACAATCTGAAATACTACAGAGTGAGTCAGAAACTTGTAAATGAAGAAAACCAAGAAAAAGAAGAAAGAGAATTTTTTTTATGAAAAGCAATTTACTGTTTTTTTATATGAACAATGTTTTATCCAAAAATACAATCTTGAAGAATTCAGAGTAACCTGCACTTAACTTAAAAAAATATAGATATAATTGTCTTAAGATTGTTAGTAGCGGTATTAAAATAAATGAATAATACTATTTTTTTATTAAGTATGAATTACAAATTACAATGGAGATGAGATAGAAAAATACAATCAAAATAATAACATACTCTCAAACCTTTTACCGAAATGATGTTTATTGCAGGGGCCTGAAACTCAGTTTCCTTAAGACAATTATTCGTCCGCTACCGGTGAATTTGTCTCCCAGGATACAACCGCAATGATAGGCACACACCAACCGTGTGAATAGCAATTCACAAGAACCTAATACTAAGTAGCCCCAACTTGAAAAAGAATGAAAACTTTGAGGAATAATTTTAGTTTATAAAACAGAAAATGAACCACAAAGTAACCTATTGAACAAGTATCAGCGCTGGATTTTTATCAATAGAAAATTGTATTTTTTTTAAAGTTTGTCTAAAGGCTACAAGAGAAGGAGTTTATATGGATCATATGACATTAGCATGATTTAATTGTGTTTAATGGAGATTAAACACATGTAACCACAACTTTTTATGTCGAGTAACTCATATATGTTATGAGTATTAAACACAATTAATCCACCACTTTTTATGGTGAGTAACTCATATATGTTATAAGTATCTTATTGATTAATGGAGTTACAACTCATTAATTCATAAACTAAAACATATGAGAAAGTAAAATGACAAATTAACTTTCTATTGAAATATTGTCGTAACACGTCAAAGTCTGACAAATATTCAAACCTTAATCTTTCAATTTCTCATTCACCATAACACGTTTTAATTTATAATATATCGTGAAAAACTCATAATTCGTAGAATAAATGATATATTCCATTTTATTCAAATCATTTTTTTATATATTATAATTTAGCCTAAAGTTGATAATGCATATCATTATCACTTATGTCATATTTTCAACCGTCTTAAATCACATCAAATTATACGTTAATTGTACAAATTGAATATTAGCTTAGGAATATGTTATACACAATGGCTGTGAAAATCAGAATGAACTAGCTGGCCCGTCTAGGCTCACAAGAACTTAAGGTTGATTTGATCACGTTCCTTAAGTTGATTTGATCACAAGAACTAGAGGGACAATCTCCACAAAGCATAAGTCCAACCAAAGGGCAACCAATCTATAAAGTACAAGTCCGACCAAGGATAACTTCTCCGCAAAGCTCAAGTCCGACCAAAGGACAATCTCTACAAAGCTCAAGTCTGACTAAGGGATAATTTTCGATCAAAGGACAATCTTTCCACAAAGCACAAGTCCGACCAAGGGACAATCTCCACAAAAGTGTAAGTCCGACCAAGGGGCAACCAATTTACGAAGCATAAGTCCGACCAAGGGGCAACCAATCTACAAAGCGTAAGTCCAATCAAGGGGCAACCAATCTACGAAGCGTCAGTCCGACCAAGGGCAACCAATCTACAAAGCGTAAGTCCGACCAAGGGGCAACCAATCTATAAAGCGTAAGTCTGACCAAGGGTCAACCAATCTACGAAGCGTAAGTCCAACCAAGGGGCAAACAATCTACAAAACGTAAGTCCGACCAAGGGGCAACCAATCTACCAAGCGTAAGTCCGACTAAGGGGCAACCAATCTATAAAGCATAAGTCCGACCAAGGGGCAACCAATTTACAAAGCATAAGTTCAACCAAAGGACAAACTCTCTACAAAGCTCAAAATCCGACCAAGGGACAATTTCCACAAAGCATAGGTCCGACCAAGGGGCAACCAATCTATAAAGCGTAAGTCTGATTAAAGGACAAACCAGTCATCCCTCAGGTATCATTCCTATCCCTTGCTCTTTCGTGTGATCATACTGACCTGTGGCAGCAGTGATCCCCTGAGGGGCAGCCTATAAGCACGGGATTTTATAGTCCCACTCACGAGATGATGATGACGTGTACCCGATTTTAATGCCTCAAAATAAAAGTTCTCTCTAGAATTTTTATTACCAAAATAATATTCCTTATGAATTTTATACTTGGTAGAATCCAGTTCGGTGTGGCCGATAATGCGTCCGGTAGGAGCTTGAACCGATGATTTACACCCAAATTAAATAATACCTATTAAAATATAATTAAAATTCAAAAAGATGCCTTTCCACCCACTATTAAACTACTTTTCCTAACTTTTTAGGCTTTTTGACCCGTTGGTTGTCGGTATACTGGAGGCTAATGCCGCCAGTGGCATCAGCCATGCCACCGATGGCATCACCATATTACCGGTGGCATCAGCCATATAGCCGGTGACATCAGCATGTCGCCGGCGGCATGGCCTAAAATGGGTCCCTCCACAGACAGTCTTTCAGCCACTTTCGGTAGAATAAGTTAAAAAGGTCTCAAAAAACACCCCAATTTGCCTATAAAAAGGCACCTTAAGCTGCAAAATAGGGAAGGGACTGAATATTGCAAAATAGGGAGCTAAAATTGGGCAATTGAGAGGCTGCAATTTAAGAGAGAGTAGATTTTAGTGAGACAAGAATTAGAAAAGGAAGGAAAAAGGATTCTAATCCATTTTTCCTAGTTTTTCTTCTTTGAACTCTTTGATTGTGAGCTTAAAATCAGTGGGTCTTTGAGTTAAATCAACTTGATAGGATTTAGAGACCTAAAGCTCTTAAATTGACAATTAAATCATCGTTGCAAGCTCCCCAAAGGTGTTTCTATTCAGTTCACGAATAGTTAGATTCACTACCTAGAGGTGAAAATCCTAAGTCTCATAGCTCTTTGGCATTATTATTATTGGTTTTCTCTAATTTTTATTAATTTGTCTTCATTTTTGGGTTTTCGGACACTATGACTGCCGACCACTGCTGCTATAAGAAATTGAAGTCGCCGGAGACATGCAATGTTGCCAGCTATATCACCCATGTCGCTAGAGACATCGTTGATACTGTCGTTAACATCGCATTCTCCAGAGACCTCATTTTCTTACGGGACCCTTTCTTTGTGGTACTTAGAAAGCCCTATGCCTGTCTGCATACTGATGTTGCCCGTGACATAATTGATGTCGCCGGCGGCATCAGCTATGCCGCCAGCGACATCAACTATGTCGCCGGTGGTATCAGTTGCCCTATCGGCGGCATGACTTTCTAGACAGCAGTTTGATTTTTGTTTGTTCCTGAACTAACTTATTTTCTGAAGCTAGGATATATAGTGTAACGATGGAGGTGTAAAACCCCCCGAAAACAGACCCCACCTAACAACGAGTGGCATTTTCACTTATAATCCGATTAAAGCAACGATTGAATCTAAAATTTGGATAAAAATGGAATTTCTCTGCAAACGCCATTCAAACCTCATTTTAGCCATCCAATTAGGCCTTATGATATTGTAAATAAAATATGCCATATTCGTGCCAACCATCTTCTGCAGGTAGATGTGTATCAAACATTCGGGTATTTTATTTATTGCATTGAAAATGTACGGAACTTGAAAACCTTGTAATAATTTTACTTTCTGCACTTATTTTTTCTTTTATGGCTGTAAATATTTTTATTGCTTTAATTGCTTGATAAACGTAAAAATAATAAAATAATTAAAAATATAAATAAATAGGAAGGATTAAACCGATTAAGAAAGAATGAAGTGTCTTAACTTGGCCTAATGAAAAATAGATAACATCATCTGAACTCAGAATCTCTACTTAAGGTATGGTCCAACCACTTGGTGGGAAAATCGTACCAAGAATTTCCCGGTTGAGCTAGTGGTGACTCTATTCTAAGTACGGGATTTTGATCTCGTGTCTTTTAAGCATTTAAACATGCAAAACCATTTTCCAATCACATCACACGCATCTCCCCGTCACACCAATGGGATGGCCCGACCTGGCCCGGCCCCGTGCCGCCACATGAAAGGTACAGTACTAGCACCGTACAATACTAGCAACTCTTCCTTACTGTGTATGAAGACTAGACTTCATGCCAAGACCTCCCTCTTACTCACTATGTCTCTCGACTTTGCACTAAAGAGCTCGTCGATGAATAGCAATACAAATTACATAATCCTAAACCCTTACCAACATATAGTGAAGCACTACCAATAGGAATAATATTACCTTTCTCCAGTCTTAGTGGAAACTGTCGTTACTTTATCCCTCTTCAGGCACAATATGGATGCAAGAATTAAGATTAATAATAATCACAGAGACTTACCAAATGGTTGGCCAAACCACACAGCGAGAATAAGTGATACTCTTACCGTAGAACCCTTGAAGTACCGAGATTGATAAATAGGTCACCTTATAAACTTTTGCATTCAATTGTAGTCCTCACGCCATTCAAACTCAGCCTTGACCCTTACTTGGTCCAATTATAAGGAATTTAGCTAAACATGACTAAATTTAAATGCAAGAAATGTAAAGAGACCTAAAGTAAAGCATGGAAAGAGTAAAAAGACTTGTAAAGTAAATTGCAATTAAAAAGAGTATTTGAAAAGAATAATGAACTAATCTAAAGAGCAACGAACTAATCTAAAGAACAATTAATCTAAACTAAGCTTTGGTAGTGAATTATGGCTTCTCAACCTCTAGAATGTTGAATTATAGCTTGTTGAATGGATAAATACGCCGGCCTTGGTATTTATAGTGAGTCTTGCCTCTTGCTTCCTCTTTTATCTCTAATTAGGTCTCTTGTGTTATTGCTTGATTAGGTCTAATTGGTCTCTTTGCATTTATCTTGTTCGATTCATTTCCTTTTAGCCTTTATCTTCAAATGGTAGTAAAATCCCTTCCTTTATAGAATTAGGAAAGAAATTAAACTTCTTCCTTAAATTGGGCTCTTCCTGAATAGGTCGCATTAAGTGTCTCCCATATCTAAAAATTTGCATGCCTAGGTGTTGATGTGATCTTGGTCACTCTAGAATGTTCTGGGATCACCGAGACCAGTTATCGCCCCCGCTGTCTGCATCAAGACCTTGGTAGAAGGCTCTTTAGGAAGTCCTTGAGCGACAAGGATTCCTCTTTAGGATAAGGAAAGGAATTAGTCAACATTGAATTCACGCCACTTTCTCAATTAGGTTATGGTCAACTTTGGCATCTTTGACTTCTTCTCTAGAATGTTGACACGTCATCGAGACCTCATCAGTCGTGGTGAACACACCATGATTTCAATGACTTTTAAATTTTTACTGATACTTCCTCTTTTCATTTCTTCCTTATATTCCAGAAGGCTTCCAGGTCACTAGGACCAGAATAGTCTTGGTGCATCCATCAGGAGTCTCCTTAGTTGCTTGTTTTCTGCCTAAAAATGCATCTTTTCTCTAAATTACCTTAAAACCCTGAAAAGATAGAAAAGGAAGTAAAAGCGACCAAAAAGACTAAAAGCATGGTCTCAATGATATAGAAATAACCATAAATACATGCAGAAAATATAACCCATCAGAGTTCTGAATGGATTTTCAAACATAAGCTAAAAGCTGATGGGACAATTGATAAGTACAAGGCTCGTTTAGTCATAAGAGGTTATAGAAAAAGAGAAGGTCTTGATTACTTTGATACATATTCTCTAGTGTCGAGAATAACTTCCATTAGAATGATACTTGCAATTGTTGCTTTGCAGAATCTTGAAGTATATCAAATGGATGTGAAAACTGCTTTTCTAAATGGAGATCTTGAAGAAGAAATTTACATGGAAAAACCCGAGGGTTATGTAACTTTAGGTTAAGAAAGAAAAGTATGCAAAGTGGTGAAGTCTTTATATGGTTTAAAACAAGCACCAAAACAATGGCATAAGAAATTTGATGATGCCATGATGGGAAGTGGTGATTGTATAAATGAGTGTGACAAATGTATATATGTCAAAACTATAAATGAAGGATAGGTTACTCTATGTTGTATGTTGATGACGTACTCATTGTTGGAAGCAATGAGAGAATGGTAAAGAGTACAAAGAATATGTTAAATTCTAAATTTGAAATGAAAGATATGGGACTAGCTGATGTAATTTTAGGCATCAAAGTTCAACATTCACCAAAAGGGCTCATATTGACGCAGTCACACTATATGGACAAGATACTTGACAAGTTTAACAAAGGTGATATTGGTATAGCCAAAAAACCATTAGATGTTAGTCTATATTTTTCCAAGATTAAAGGTGAATGCATAGACCGAGTGGAATATGCAAAGGTTATAGAAAGTTTAATGTACCTTACAAGTTGTACAAGGCCTGATATTGCTTATATTGTAAGTAGTTTAAGCAAATTTATGAGTAACCCGGGTAAAATCCATTGGGATGCGATCGTGAGAATACTAAGGTATTTGTGATATACTCATACTTATAGAATGCACTATACAAGAGAACTTATTGTACTAGAATCATATTTTGATGCTAGTTAGATAGCTGACATCAAGAATTGTAAAGGTACAAGTGGGGAGCAGTATCTTGGAAATCCTCTAGGCAAACGATTATAACTCATTCCCCAATAGAAGTTGAGTTTGTAGCCTTAGATAAAACGGGAGAAGAAGCCGAATGGCTACGTAAATTCTTAAAGGATATTCCAGAATGGCATAAGCATGTGCCTGCAATTTGAGTACATTGCGATAATCAAGAAGCAATTAAAAGAGCACAAAATGTTATATATAATGGTAAGTCGAGACACATGAGTCATCGACAAAATACCGTAAGACAACTGATCTCAACGTCGGTTATCTCCATTGATTTTATAGGATCAAAGGATAACATTGCGGATTCACTAACTAAAGGGTTAAATTGAGATCAAGTTGAAAAGACATCTAAAGGAATTGGACTAAAGCCTATGAATATTTAAGGCACTATATGAAGGAAAACCCAACCATGTTTGACTGGAGATCCCAAGATCTTGGTTCAATGGGATAACCTAATTGCATAGACCTTGTTGGGTCACTGTGGGGGTAACCCTGTGTCCATTCCTATGATGTAAATAGTGACAAAATGGGTTAAGGTTAAGCTACATACTTATAATGATCCTTTGTGCATCAATGGTTGAGCAAAAGAGATCACCTATGTGAGAGTGAAGTGGGGTTGCTTCAAAGGATACAATTGGGGCGTAGTAATCTAAAACTCTTGTTGAACCAAGAGATGTTCATGACCATAATGAACAGAACCATGAGAACCAAAAAACTGTGATGTATTGATATTTGTGTGGGGTATATCATCGTTTACATAAATGGCAGAATAGTTCAAGGACATCGCATCCACTAGTCAGCCAGTAAAGTAAATATACTTTCACAAGGGAAGGTTCAAAGGTTGTAGCCTACCTATTCTGTGCAAATATTGGCCGAAGAGCATTTTCATCCTTTGAATTTTGGAAAATGTCCATATCGTTTTCAATTTTCATTCATGTGGGGGATTGTAGGAATTATGGCATAAGTTATAATGATGTGCATTATCAACTTTAGGCTTCATTATAATATAGAAAAGCTATGATTTGAATAATATGAAATATGTCATTGTATTCTATGCTTTGAGAGCTTTTCAACGATATATTATATGTCTAAAATGGATAAACGGTGAATGAGAAATTGTAGTTTACAGTTTGAACATTTGTTAAATTTAGACGCGCTAAATCGGTGATTCGGTACTGAAAAAATATTATCTCGGCATATTTTTTTCAATAGATTTTTATTAGGGATTAATGGGTGATAAATCCCTTAATCAATAATATTTTTCATAACATTTACCATAAATTTGTGGTTACAAAAGTTAATGTCTTTTAAACCTCATTAAACCATGTTCATGCCATATACCCTATAAATACCCTACTCTTGTATGCCTTCTACTTACACTTTTCTTCACTCTTTCACTCTTGAAAAAAAACACAGTTGATATTTGTATTTGTTTACTTTGTGATTTATTTTTTGTTTTCATACTAAAAATATTTCTCAAAGTTTTCATTCCTTTTACAAGAAGGCTACTTAAATTTAGGTTCCTATGAATTGTTCTTCACACGGTTAGAGTTCGACTAACGATTGCGGTTGTATGTTGGGAGACAAATTCACCGGTAGCAGTTGAATAATTGTCTTAAGGAAACTGAGTTCTAGGCCTCCGCAATAAGCTTCTTCTTCGGTAAAAGGTTTAAGTATTATTATATTATAATTGTTACATTTGTATATCTTTGAGAATCGTATTGTAATATGTACTTATTCTTAATGAAATATAGTATTGTTTATTTTATTCTATACCGCTACTAACAAGTTTCTAACACCACTTTCTTCTGTACCTTCTTTTTTTAAATAAAGAACAAGTTTACGGAGGGAGCAACATTGTATCATTCATCCACATATTTTATGGTAAACCAGAACCGATCAACATTGCATTCATCATCTCTTTTAGAGTACGATTTTTGTGTTCAGCTACATCATTTGATTGTGGAGAGTAAGTTGTGTTACTTCGTGAATAATTCCAATTTGGGAGCAAAACTCACCAAATGGTGCAACATATTCACCACCATGATCACTTCTAACCTTTTTAATTTTCTTATTAAGTTGGTTTTCTACTTCTTACTTATAGAGTATAAGTTTCTCTAAAGCCTCATCTTTCCTTTTAAGCAAATACACATAGCAATATTTTGTGCTATCATCTATGAAGGTAATAAAAAATTTATTACCTCCACTTGATTGAATGTATTTCAACTCACAAATATCAATATGTATTAGACCGAGTAATTATGAATTTCTTTCAACGGATTGAAAGGAAGATCTTGTTAATTTTGTCTCAACACATGTTTCACATTTATGTGATTTATCAATATGAAATATGGGTATATTATTCAAGTTAATTAAACATCATAATGTATCAAAATTAACGTGTCCAAGTCTACTATGCCATAAATTAGAAGACTCAATCATATAAGCTACAACGTTATTCTCATTAATAGAATTTTTCTTATAACAGATACAACTGAATTTGAACATTCCATTACATTCATATCCCTTTCCCACATACATATCTCCCTTGGACAAAATAAATTTATGAGATTCAAATACCATCTTGAAGCCGTGTGCACTCAATAGGGTCCCAGAACCAGATTCTTCTTTATGTCAGGTATATACAAGATATTTTGCAGTTTTACTTCTTTGCTTGAAGTCATTTTAAGAATCACCGTTCCATGTCCTTTCACATTAGAAGTAGCAGAATTTCTCATGAAGAGTTTCTCACCATTATCAATTAGGGTCAATCCAGCAAAAGACTCTTTATCACAACACACATGATGAGTAACACCAGTGTCAAGCCACGACTCCATTGGGTTTGAGTCAGTCATATTGACCTCAGAAATTGCACATACGTTGATGTTATATACATCTTTTTTTTATTTCTTTCATGATGTTTACCTCAATGTTACTGATCATTTTTTGTAATTTACAAACAAATGATTAAGCATTTTCCATTTAACATTTGTCTTTTGGATATGCTTCTATTTTGTCCAATTTTGAACTCACGATTAACATGTTGTTTGCAATTTTTAGAGTCTCTAAAGACCTCCACCACGTTAGCTTTCGTCAAAACTAAATTAGTAATAGAAAAAATTTATTTAAGGAATCCCACAATTCTTTTGCAATATGTTTAATAGTACACACCTCATATAGGTCAATGACTAGTCATTTAAGATATGATTTTTCCAAATAAAATCCCTATGATTTCAACCATCCATAAATAATTGAAAATAAGCGTTAACCACTCCAACATGAGGGTAATCTTTAAATATATTATGGCATCTCATGCTTGTCAAATAGAAAAAAAATTTATATTGCCAAACTTTAAAATTTGATCCACAAAATTTCTCTGATCTTTTAAAAAGCTGAAATAAGATATAATCCCAAAGCAACCTCATGATCATTAGGCATAACAATTATTAAACTCAAAAGTTTATTTCCATTAGGTGCAGCACCAATAGGACCAATTTGTCCATTTTGGCAATTCTGGCCCGGAACCGTTTCAGAACCATTACCTCCAATCGGTAAAATAATGTCGATAATATTCTCAATTCACAATCTGAAATACTACAGAGTGAGTCAGAAACTTGTAAATGAAGAAAACCAAGAAAAAGAAGAAAGAGAATTTTTTTTATGAAAAGCAATTTACTGTTTTTTTATATGAACAATGTTTTATCCAAAAATACAATCTTGAAGAATTCAGAGTAACCTGCACTTAACTTAAAAAAATATAGATATAATTGTCTTAAGATTGTTAGTAGCGGTATTAAAATAAATGAATAATACTATTTTTTTATTAAGTATGAATTACAAATTACAATGGAGATGAGATAGAAAAATACAATCAAAATAATAACATACTCTCAAACCTTTTACCGAAATGATGTTTATTGCAGGGGCCTGAAACTCAGTTTCCTTAAGACAATTATTCGTCCGCTACCGGTGAATTTGTCTCCCAGGATACAACCGCAATGATAGGCACACACCAACCGTGTGAATAGCAATTCACAAGAACCTAATACTAAGTAGCCCCAACTTGAAAAAGAATGAAAACTTTGAGGAATAATTTTAGTTTATAAAACAGAAAATGAACCACAAAGTAACCTATTGAACAAGTATCAGCGCTGGATTTTTATCAATAGAAAATTGTATTTTTTTTAAAGTTTGTCTAAAGGCTACAAGAGAAGGAGTTTATATGGATCATATGACATTAGCATGATTTAATTGTGTTTAATGGAGATTAAACACATGTAACCACAACTTTTTATGTCGAGTAACTCATATATGTTATGAGTATTAAACACAATTAATCCACCACTTTTTATGGTGAGTAACTCATATATGTTATAAGTATCTTATTGATTAATGGAGTTACAACTCATTAATTCATAAACTAAAACATATGAGAAAGTAAAATGACAAATTAACTTTCTATTGAAATATTGTCGTAACACGTCAAAGTCTGACAAATATTCAAACCTTAATCTTTCAATTTCTCATTCACCATAACACGTTTTAATTTATAATATATCGTGAAAAACTCATAATTCGTAGAATAAATGATATATTCCATTTTATTCAAATCATTTTTTTATATATTATAATTTAGCCTAAAGTTGATAATGCATATCATTATCACTTATGTCATATTTTCAACCGTCTTAAATCACATCAAATTATACGTTAATTGTACAAATTGAATATTAGCTTAGGAATATGTTATACACAATGGCTGTGAAAATCAGAATGAACTAGCTGGCCCGTCTAGGCTCACAAGAACTTAAGGTTGATTTGATCACGTTCCTTAAGTTGATTTGATCACAAGAACTAGAGTCTCTCAACGAATTTAGCACCAAAGTTAGAAACCGAGAGACAACAATTGAAGTGGATTACATTCGCATGAAAAGGAAGACCGGTAATGGCACAAAGAAGCGCCAAACTAAGGAAAGTCGAATGGAATAAGTACAGAAGCGTCGAACTAAGGAAAGCCGAATGGAATAAGTGCAGAAAGCTGAAAAATAGCATTTTGTGAAAGCTACCCGAACGGGAAATTTCTAGTGGAAACTAGCCGAACGGGTAATTTCCACAAAAGCTTGTTTCCAGGTTTCCCCACAAACCAAAACACCTGAAATCAAAATTCACAAAAATCCCAAAATTCACAGCAATGTCCAGCCAAAAACAGTGATCATCCAAATCTAAATCAAGCCCTAATCAATTCTAACCTCCTCAAATACAATTGCAATAAAAAAATGCATCAATCGGTTCAATCGTGGAAGTTCCAATTCCTACCCGTAATCATGCAAACTTCAATCAAAATCCAATCCTTAAGGTTCAAGCATGACATTCTAATTCGACTTTTAGAGAAATTGAATTCCAAAAAAAAAGAGGAAAGGGAATGAAATTTGCCAAGGCTTGGGAAACATGTTGACTTTGCTTAAGGGCCAGAGGAACTTATCCCATGATACTTCAAATTCGGTGGGAGCCGGTGATGAGTTTCAACCCAAACAATGCAAACATCGGTGTTCTCGCCATCAATTTGCTCCACCCCAAGAACTTGATTGACATGGAGTTCCTCTCTAACATTACATAACTTGCAATACATTTAAACCCCGAAGAATCGGAGTAATAACGGCATAAAGGACAAGAGAGCAAAGGAAAACATGTTGGATTACATTTTGAAGGCTTGAAAATCGCAAGAAAATGCAGAAAATAGAAGTGGAGGAGACAGTGAGTGTTCTGCCCCCGCAATGCATGTTTTTTTAGCATGTGGAAATTAGTAGAATGACTGTTAACGCTGATTGACCAGTTCATCCGACAGGTAACGGATAGTGCTTATCCCAATTAATTTTGAATTTACTTTGGAAACTACCCGGTGGGGCATTTTCCCTGCGGACCATAAAAGCTTTTGGCATGCACTTGCATGCATTTTACTAAGCTTTATTTCAAATAATAATAATAATAATAATAATAATAATAATAATAATAATAATAATAATAATAATAATAATAATAATAATAATATATATCCCCAGCATTTTGTCTTTATTTTTATTTTCAAAATTTTCACAAAATGAATTTTCTTGTTAACATTTTAATAGAAGGGGAAAAATATTTTATTTTAAAATTTATCGATTAAAATGTCAACTTATGTATTCACACACAAAAAAATATGTTTTACCTTGTTTCACATACGACCAAATTTCATATGTAAAATTTATGTATGCGAGGGGCAAACTGTCTGCACGGTCCGCTCCAGCCTGATGACAAGTCAAACCTTATTTATCACATCGATCAGATAAGGAGTCGGAGATGGAACCAAAGTTATTGGGATCATTAATTGTGTTTTCCCCAGCCCAAAATTCTCTCATGTTCTCCAGCCTAGAAATTCCATTTCGAAAAATTACACATTTCCCGAAAAATTCAAAATGTTGAACTGTCAAATAGTTAAGTTTTCCCGTAGAAAATATTGTGAAATATCATGAGTTTGGCGGAACTAAGGCAAAAAGCTCCTACCTTTGACTTTAGGGTTTTGATTACCCTAAATTTTGTCAACTGCGGAAAATAGTCGGTTGGGTATTTTTCCTCTGGGGCATTTACTCACACGGGTAATTTCAATTTACTATTTTGAATATGGAGGAAACTACCCGGTCGGGTATTTTCCAGCTACTGTTCTGGATAATTGGATAACTCAACTTTTACCCACGGGTAATTCTCTTGGGAATACTTGGTCAGGGTATTTTCCACATACTATAAATAGGCACTTTTGCCTCCCATTTTCACAACACACAACATAACACAACAAGAGCATCATCCCTTCATTCCACATTATAGATACCAATTTAGAGAGAGAAAGTCTGAGTTCTAGAGAGATAAAGAAGGCCTTTAAGCCCTTCGATCCTATTCTTCTATAATTTGTCCATACTTGGTATAGGAATCTCAAGAACATCTTGAAACTCTGCTTTCTTAAACTCAGTGCTAATCAAAACTCCACCCTATTCAATATTTAGAATTCATAATATTGATTCATTGTCGCAGCTCCGTCTAGATTTCCCTTAAATTATTCATTTGAAATCCATAATGTTGAGTTTATAACCGAAATATTGTCCGTTCAAATACTTGAAATTCATAGTATTTAACTCATCTCAATTCTCCATTTTATCAATATTTGGAATTCATAATATTGATTCACTTTTTAAGCTCTTTTCAAATTCCCCCAAAAGTCAGTATTTGAAATTCATAATACTAATTTGGTTCTTCAATCCATCCAAAATCTCGTTGCGGGCTAATACTTAAAACTCATAATGCCGAACCTATGCTCAATTCTCCTTTTATCAATATTTGAAATTCATAATATTGATCCTATATACAAGTACGGTTCCTAACCGGCTCTCACGTTATCCTGGACAAACGAATAGGTAAATTGAGAGTAATATCACTTCAAAGCCAACTTTCCCATTTCATGTTGTTTTTATTTTTATTTTCTTTTTATTATTTTCATTTTAGTTATTTTATTTTCACATTTTCATTTAGTTTCATTAAGTTTCAATAATATCAAGATCAAGCTTGCAGGAAATTAGCCAGAGTTATGCCAACATTTTCATAGCTCAGAAACTCACTTTAAAATATTTTTATCTTATCTATTTGTATTTCAATTATACCCCTGTAATGCATTTATCAAATTTGATTTAGTCTTCAAGTTAAAAATGCGATTAGTAACTATTTTGTCCGAACCCAGAATCTCGTCTTTTGGTATTAAAATCTCATTTTGGATCAGTATGCCACAATTCCCCGTGTAACTGAACCGGATGACGACTCTATTTTCTTAGAAAGAGAAATAAAAATATTTCTCCTTTAAAAAATGAATATTATTGTTATTTATATGATTATTTAAATAATTAGAATTTGAAATTTGGCAAAGTTATTTTTAGAATTGGATTTTCATACAGTTTCACCCATTTTAATAATAATATTATCTTTTTATTTATAAAAATAAGTTACCATATGTTTTCTACAATGAATTCTTATAAATCACTATTTTCTATTCCATTATTTTTTCTGCATCGACGGAACGCCAGCTCCACAATACCCTTTTTAGAAAGAACATGACCTTATATCATACATTAGTCTACCATGAAGTGACACTTCTCATAGCTAAGTACTAAGTTAGACTCAATACAACGCTTAAGGATATTACCAAGGTTATCGAGACATGTAATGAAAGAGTCGCCATACACTGTAAAATCGTCCATGAAGACTTCAGTGATGCTCTCAATGTAATTAGAAAAGATACTCACCATACACCTCTAGAATGTAGCTAGAGCATTGTAGAGACCGAAAGACATCCATCTGTAAGAAAAGGTGACAAAGGGACACGTAAATGTTGTCTTCTCTTGATATTTTGGTGCCACTGAGATCTAATAAAATTCCGACATCCCAACGAGATAGCAGCAATGAGACTTGCTTGCTAGTCTCCCCAAAATTTGATCGATGAATGGCAATGGGAAGTGGTCCTTCTTGGTCGCGGCATTGAGCTTGCGATAGTCAATACAAACTCTCAACTCATTCTAAACCCTCGTCGGGATCGATTCTCCTTCTTCATTTGTTATCACCGTGATCCTCATCTATTTAGGAACAACCTGGATCGGGCTAACTCATTCACTGTCAGAGATGGGGTAAATGAGGTTAGCCTCCATGAGCCTGATTACCTCATTCTTCACAACTTCCATCATGGGCGGATTGAGCCTCCTTTGTGGTTGGCGGCAGGTCTTGGCATTCTCCTCCAATTTGATTTTATGCATGCAAGTGATAGGACTAATCTCCTTGATATCATCAGCTATAGTCCACCCAATTGCCTCCTTATATTACTAGGGGAGACCAATTGCTTTTCTTCATCAGCAGGGTCGGTCATGGGCATAGATTGGAGGAGGGACAGCTTAGTGCCCATGACCAAAAGGGGGCCCATAATTTTTTATTCCACATATAGGTATATATAAACTTTAAAAAGCATTGAATGAGTTAAATTATTAAGCTAAACTAAAATTTTGATATATTTTTTATTTGATATTTATTATAATATATTTTAATTTATATATTTTTTTAATAAAGAGGGTCCATATTTCTATTTCGCCTAGGGCTCTCGAAATGTCAGGACCGACCCTGTTCATCAGAACTCAATTTGCTAGAGATAAACACCGGGAGTGTATCATTGTCCCCTCAAGAAAGCATACTTGAGGTGACTTGGAAGACTTTAGAGTTCAATGTCCGGTGGTTGAACAATGGAAGGAGTGAGCTTCTTAAAGGCTGGTAGAGCGAGTTTTGGTCCAGGTCTTGCCATAGGTGGAAGTGTATCAAGATTATGGATAGCCTCTTTCATCTCATCAGAGTCAGTATCATCAAGACTCTCGGTGTCAAGTGACTCGTTCAGCGTGACCAAATACTCGTCTAATAGATTGAGCTCAAAAATTTGTTGAATAACAGGATCAAGACTATCAATGCTGCATAGGCTTAAATCTTCTTCTAGGGTCTTTATGGCATCATAAACATTGAAAGTGACTACTTCTCCGTAAATTCCATGGTGAGAGAACCATTGTGTACATCAATCTTGGTCTTGGCAGTGCTCAAGATGGTCTCCCTAGCAGCAAATCTGACTTTGAAGCGCTTCTGGAAGAATATTGGCTCTGTCGTTCTGAAATATCCTGGAATCTCCGGGACCAGCTACCGCTCCCGCTACCATACATTAGGAACTCGGTGAAAGGCCTTTTTGCCCAAATAATGTATATTTTCTCCACTTCACTCTAAAAACCTGAAAAGATAGAAAATGAAGTAATATCGGCCAAAAAGACTAAAAACATGGTCTACATGACATGAAAATGACTATAAAGATATGTTGGATTTATAACCTATCGATTATGATATATATATATATATATATATATATATATATATATATATATATATTACTAGTTTCAACGTATTTAATTAAGTTCAAAAAAATTCAACTTACTTTCTAATACATTTCGATTAACATAGAGTTTCGGAAATTTGATTGATTACTTATTTAATCAAAATTTTCTTTTTTCGTTTTTGGCAAAATACATTAGGCAAATTTTGTTTATCTAATGTTTTCTTATTAGTGTAGTTTTTTAAGACTTTTTTTAATGAGTTTGCTATTTCTTTTTCATATAACATGTTTGTCTCTTTTTCTAACAATTTTCCATGGACTTGGATGGAATATTTTTTTCGTTGTCTTTCTTTATAGTTCACGTCTTTATTCTAAAGCAATTTACTGCTCACCACCAAAATTAGAGACGCTTAAGTTTGCTTATATTGAGGGGAAATTTAGGTATTTGCAATTTATTATTTCATGATGCTTTTTCCCTTTTTATATTTTCATAGAAGTAAGCTCATGCTTTCATTTAGTTTGCAAAAAAATATTAGTCTTTTTGAAGTTGGTGTTGATGCTACTGATTTATCACAATTCAAGGATGGATATTCTTTATATTTTAGTGAACACATTTCCGTTTTGGAGCCTTTTTTTAAGCTAAAATATCAAATACGAGTATCGGATAGAAATAAAGTGGATGACTGGACTTGCTTCATCAAACAACACAACGAAAAAAAAAAGATTTTTTTGTAATTGATAGAGTTATTGAGTTTACTTCTATGGTTATCAATTCATGTATTCATGATCTAACAGCAGGGTGGTGAATCAGCTTTCCGAAATTAGGTAAGGGTTGAATATTTCCGAAATCGGGTTATATTTTTTTTTTAATTAAAGGTGGAGGTCGGAGAACCGGACTCGTTTTATTAAATAAAAGAAAAGAAACAAAGATAGTAAGAAATAATAAATGTCAAACAACCATTAATGCAGTGAAAAGGTACTATCAACTAAAGAGAAAACTTTAGTGGAGGTTTGCGCTCCCGATTTCCGGGCGGATTTTGACGTCCCGCCCCTCTACTAGGCTGCTTAGCTCCACCACGCATTTTAGCACCTCTTTTTCCACTCTGAACCTTCCATGGTTCTTCATGGACAATTGGTGTAGAAGCCGAAACTGTCCTAGATGCTGAAACCAAATCTTGTTCATCCTCAGAATCTGAATCGCCCCAAAATTTCATTCCTTGATTAGCCAACTGACTCCCCGCAGGAGTAGAATCATTGCTCCTAGATCCCGACTGCACATTCTTATAACCTAAAGCACTTGACTCACTAATATCACTTAATTGCCCATCCATCTAGGAATCTTTGCCAACCTGAACTTGCTCAGAACGTGACTTTGTAATAGGTGGAATAGTAGAATCCACCTCAATCAGATTAGTCACAGCTATAGTAACTGCAACAGTTTTATCCTGAATTGCCGAAACATGGCCATGCTGTTTTCGACTTTCCTCAAAGGCTTGTTCCGGAGCCTTGTCTTTTCCCAAATCCTCCATAATTCGATGCTGAACCTGAATAAGAGGAACATTATTATCGGGAACATTAACTGCTGCCACATCCTTCCCAACATTCACCTGCCTACCCACAACTTTTCCAGCATCCTTCGACTACTTATTATGTCTACAATCTCTCCAAGAATGCCCTATAGAAGAGTAAATCTTACAGAAATCTGGTATATTTTCATATTGCACATAAATCCAAAACTGTTTACCTTCCTTTTCAACCCCCAACATAGTAGGTAATGTGGTAGCGAGATCTAAATCTATTAAAATCTTGGCATAATGTCCATAATCCCCTTCAGTAGTATTCCTTTCAACCCTAGAGAAACCTCATATGCCCTTCGAGATACAGGCTAGAATCGCACCATCTAACCTGACCCAAACTAGGGCTTTTGTAGTCTTTTGATCATTCGGATTCAAATGCGGTTGCCATGGCTAAACATGGAAAGTTCCAGGTTTCAAACGTATGGTTCCCTCAAACAAGATTCTCTGTTTTCGATAATTAGAACCAAGAAATATATGATAATATCCCTTACCTAACGAGATCAATCTCCACAATTCTTTCAAGCCCCAAATCTTGGCAAGCGTTTCTTTCAAATCTGTCAACCTGTAGGGCGCATCCCCACTCTGTAAAATCAGCCTTCTGATTAAAGAATTTGAACACATGGCAATTCTTTTATCTAAAAGTTCTTATGGAATCTTGATAGATGTGTACCCCCTTTGGTCGATACCTCAGTCGTAGCAGCAGCTGCATAAATTGATGAGTTATTGTTCCCCTTCACAATTGTTGTGAAACTAGGTTGTCCCTTAGGTTGGGCAATATCAATTGATTTTCACAAATTAGGGTTCTCTACACCCCTTAAATCCTTCGAAACTGCATTTGGCTGAGCTTTGGTCGTTTTGTCGAAGTTAGGGTTAGGGTTTTGTTAATCCAAAGCCCTTGTAGTGGCTCTCATGTAGCTTTCCCGGCTAAAAAGACCGGTAGTATAGCCCGACGGCAAGAGAGTGGCCGAAGATCCGGCAACATTGGCTGCATCCGGTGATTGGATTTTGGTGGCATAAGCTTGTTGTCGAGACAACGATGGTTTGTCCTTCGATTTACAATAAAAAGAAAGACATGAATCATTCATGTTGTATAAGAAATGAGAAACCGATCAAGATTGATCGGAAGAAGGAGAAGAACAATGAACTAGGGTTTCATCCTGAGTATCGCCACTTTTCATTTACCTACAACTCGTTTTTTCGGGTCATTTGTTGTAGTACCGCTATATTTCTTTACCTGTGCAATTTTAAATTGCTTAAGCATGTGTTTGATTTGCGTAGCGCACGGAGAACTTTTGCTAGAAAAAATCAGAATATGTTCCAATACTGCCTTGAACAGGCTCTTATTTCATAATTAAGTGAATATGAACTTGGAGCACTAGCAAGTTGGTTCTGTTTTAAATTGCATTAGCTAGTTGGATTAGCCGAATTTTGAGTCCAAAAGCTTAAGATAATTAGAGCGTTTTTCATTCCCAGGTTTAATAACTCACGTTTTATTTACCATATTGTTTGATCATAACATATTATGTCTACTTAAGGCATGTTAACATTTGTCTATTGAAGCTAATATAATTATAATAGCTCCCATCAATCCAAACAATATATACGCTCAACTATTTTATTTGTTTTTCATTAAATAGTCTACAAGGAATTCTTCAAGGGAAATTGTTCTTGCGATTCTGCTACAAGCTATATTGTAAGGAATGTTTTACTTACAAATCCGCAATGGAAAATTGCAAGTAAAACTCGTTGGCATATCTGCAATGGAAAATCAAATCCCTTGCAAAACGATCTACAAGAAGCAATATTGTAACGAAATCGAATCCTTTGCAATTTCGTTCTAAAACAACTTCTTGCGGAACGCGGATTTTCTTGTAGTGACAGAGATGCGCTACAATTTTTATCCCGACCCAAAACTTTTTGGTAAACGTTTCTTAACTTGTGATTACTTTCATTTGTTTTCAACATGGTTGTCAGACTCGGACCGGTCAGTGAACTAGTAGAGGAACTGGGTCATGAATTTAAGGTTCAACCAGATTAAATCGATGGTCGAACCGAATTCTCTTAACATATATTAAAATATTAAATATGTAAATTAATTTGATAAAAAAATGTAATATAAACTAAATTACACCAATTATTGATAATATTAAGTATTAATATGCCATAATACAAAGTCAATAATTCAAATAAAAAAATAAATATGGTAATCAATATTTTGATACATATTATTTGTCAAGAAAATCTCATCAATTAAGTACACTTTAACGCATAATTAAATGTGTCATTAATTGTAGTTTAATTTTATAATTAAATGTATTTTTCAATACAATTAGAATGGTGATCAATATCTTCAAATAAAAATTTAAAAATACATAGTTTTTGTCAATAAAATCTCATTAATTAATTACACTTTAATGCACAATTAAATGTGTCATTAATTGTAATTTAATTTTATAATTAAAGAAATGGTAAGTAATTTATAATTTTAAATTTCAAACAAAATTATAAGATTTTATGTTAAAAATAGTATAAAATAATAAAATAAATTTTTAAATTTTATTAAACCGGCCGGTTCATTAACCGGTTTTCGGTCCGATCGGCCGATTCAACAGATCAATAGCCGATCAACAACCGATTTTTAAAAGATTTGTGATCCAGTGAAAATCGGACCGGACACCACTAGTTCCGATCGAACCCAGTTCGATCGGCCGGTCTGGTGCAATTTTCAAAACCATGGTTTTCAGCATGTTACGAGTTAACAAGGCGATTATTTTTATTTGTTTTGCTAGATAGTGCTATATGTTGTTTTCATCAACACCATATTAATTACAATTGTGCTTGAGGGTTATTTTACTTCTAAAAGATATGTACGGTTTTGATGGGTCCTCTATTTCTTCTTTTGGTTTTGGTTAGCTGTTGTGATTCACTGTTGATAGTTGGTTGCTATTGTTAATAACTTTTTTAACTAATCATTTAGGATTGCAGTTTGATGTGGAAAAGACAGAGAAATTGATGTTCAAAAAGTTTTGAGACATGCTTTTTCATTTCTTTCTACTATGTAAAAGCATTTTGTTTGTCTTGCCGAACCAAGTGTTGCTTTTCATTCCATTTCTAATAAATTTTTGAAATTTGTCTTGTGTTTAAAATTTATTGTAGAAAATGATAAGTCGGTACCTTATTGACAATAATTTGAATAATTTAAGCTGATACAATCACATTTAATTTATACTATCATTATAAGCTTTTGAATCATTTTCTTGATTTATATATACCAAAATTCCTTAAAACAAGATGCCCTTGTAGTTGAAGAAATTTTAACATTCAAACAAAAAGAAAACAACAATACATTCTCTCTCCCACAATATTAATTAAATTAAAAACTCTTGCAAAATTTAAACAAGAATAACTAGAAATAATTTTATGCATAATAAATAAAATATCAATTCACCTACAATTTATGTGAACTTATCGTGGTAATTGTTTCTTAGAAGAATTGGTTTTTATCGTCTTCTTTTGGCAACTTTTATTTTTTTCAATTTTCACTTGTTGGCGGGGAATCAGCCAACTACGATTTAACCCGTTCATCCTTCATTGGCGGAGACTTCGGTGATTTAGTGGCACTGGGTGGAACCTTGTTAAGACTATCGCTATAAACGAGTGGACAAACCAACGTGCATTTTTTGTTGCACTCATTTTTAGAAGATTTACATGTGTTGTGGATGCAATTATCAAAACAAGCCTTGTCTATTGGCTGTTTTTCCCATGGCCAATGATGGGTTGCTTCTCCAATATTTATCAATGCAAATATCAAAATACAAATTGCTATAGTAGTTTTGTTAAACTCCATTAATTTTGATTGATTACCACTATTTTGTATTGCAATGGAGAAGACGATTTTATTTAACTTTGAATGGAAAAAACCTTATTCTCTTATGAAATAAAGAAGAAGACTTTAATTATTTATAGGTAATTAAATTTAAGCTTTTTGGTTGTCTTAAATTTTGTTTAGAATGATTGCTAGCTCAAAATGAAATTTAGTTAATTCTTGTTATGGCTATATATATAATATTACAACAAATTTTTTTTAATAATTACCGTTGCTAACTGAAAATTAACTGAAAGTCATAGAATTTTCCAATATATATAGATTTGTATTTAAAGACAAAATTAGATTGTGGTGTATAAATAACTATGCTAATAAACTGCTTTTGCATCGAAAATAACAAGCTAATCAAACCAATAACAATATACTAGTACACACAGTAGATATAAACTATTTTATTATTATTTTCTTATCAATCAATGTGGAAAATCATTGGTGAAAATTTGTAAGGAAAAGAAGTTACTTTGTATTAGTACATATATTAGATATAAACTATTTTATTAAGAGTCTTACAGTGGAAAATTACTTGTCTTAATTAGTAGAAAAGATATTTTTGCTGTTACTTAAAAATCAACAGGATTTGGCACAGGCGTTTCTATGAAATGCCCGCGCCATTGCAGAGGCTTTTCCTAGAAAGCCTTGCACCGCAGTGCCTAGGCGTTTCTAGAAAAATGCCTATGCATTGGTGGTGGAGTTTTTTTAGAAACGCCACCACCAATGGATGGAGGGGACATTTTACAGAAACGCTTCTACCTTATTATTTTAGGGTTTTTAAGGATTTTTTTAATTATAATGGCAAAGTCGTCTTTTCTACTAATTATAACAAGTAATTTATGACAGTATTTAATATCGGATTTTATTAAAATGGCCGAAACCATGTATGTTATTCGCAACTTTCTAACCACATATATCATATGTTTAATCTCAATTACTTAGACCTAATTCTTTATAATTTATAAGTAATAGTACTGAACTGAACTAAACTGATAAATATTTATTTTAATATAAATTTATATATATATACAATACTAATAAATATTAAACTAAACTAAACTAAATTAGATATAAATTGAAAATAATACGACGGCGAGATATCTTTTATGGGATACAATAACACAATACTTTTGAATGCGTCTATAAGTCAAGTAGTTGTAATATGTCACATCAAATTACACGTTAATTGTACAAATTGAATATTAGCTTTGGAATTTATTATATACAATGGTTGGGAATGTCGGAGTGAACTAGTTGGCCGGTTTAGGCTCACAAGAACTCGAGGTTGATTTGATTAAGTTATTGGGGCACTTTCAATGGTTACTCATTTTAAGAAATTCTTTAAAATAGAGAATATAAATGAAAAATGGTTGAGTCTAATCATTCTTCATATGGTATGTTCTCATATATGGGAACCCCATTTTAGAGAATCGATGATTATATTATTACTTTTTATGGTTTTAATTTTTTAATTATTTTATTAGTTGAATATAATAAAAATGATGTAAAAAAATTAATATAATAATAATAAAGTATTATTATTTTTAAGAAATTTAATATGGAGAGTGAAAAATTGAAAAGATGAATAGAGAAAAATATTATAGATTCTCAAAATAGAGTTTGGGGAACGAAAAATGATTTAACTTGCCCTTAGTTTGTGCTATTGGGGACACCGATTTAGTAGCTTAGTTAAACTTAAATATGTTAAATTGAGGTATGTCTTTTAGTTCAACCAAGCGGATAATTTCATTAAAAACTAATCGGACTGATATAAATTTTAAACTAATAGTCAAAATGTTTCATGACGCGTTACGAGATTTTTTTTTTTTGACAAAACCACGTTATTAGGTTAAAACCTTGAATTCCTAGTAATAGGATTCTAATGAACTCAATTAAACATGCTAGGTGTAAGCCTAGTACATATCAAACTAAAAACTTATTAAGGAACCTAGCGTTAGTAAAAGTTTTAGGCCTTAATATAGTACTGGTTAAACTTTAAAAAAAATATCATATAATTTCATTTATTTATAAAATAGATTTCGAGAATTTTTTTATAAAATGGGGTTCGTAATTTAAAAAATTAATAAAAAGGGGATTCTTAATATTATATTATATCACGATAATAAATAATCTTATTTATTATTATCCAAAATTTTATGAATAGGTTAATAAAAATGTAATACACATGTAATAATTTTTTAAAAAAATTTAATAGTGTAAATATTATTTTAATTAAAATGTAATGATAAACTTTAAAAATTATTAAAATAAGAAAAAATCTTCAAAAATTACTACAATTATAATTTTTAAATAATAAAATTAAATACAAAAATGTTAAATTAATTAAAATATATTATATAATATTATCATTCTAAATAAAATATATTATTTATTATTTTTTTAATTTTTTAAAATTACAGATAATAATTAAAGTAATTTTTTAATAAAAAATGACCAAATTACCTTACATATTTTTAAAATTTATAGAGCTCTCAAGTGTACATCTCTCTTGATAGGAATTAGGAATTAGGAATTAGGAATTGATTACACATCCGAAACCTCTTCCAGGCACGATCAATTTCACTTTCTGGAGCTTTTCTTTCGCTGTTTGATTGTCTATAATTTGTGTCTTTTTAGCTCAAATCTCACTAAGTTCTTCCATTGAAGATGTCTCCCTGGTTATGCAGATTTCCCTCTCTGAGTAGATCTCTTAATCTCCGTAGGTTTCCAATTTCCGTTTCCTTCTCAACTTCAACCCCCAAAATTTCAGCATTTGATTTCTTAGTTAACCAACACATTTGCGCGTCAAAAGTTTCCTCATTATCATCTACAAAGTTCCTCATCAAACCCCAAAATGCCAATTCGGTTCTCAATTTCCTCAAGGGAACTGGGTTCACCATGAATCAGATAGAATCTATTGTCCAGAAACATCCCTGGGTCCTTTCTTGTAATGTTGAGAGAAGCCTTGAGCCTAAAATCAGGGTTTTTCAGGAATTAGGGTTTCACCCCACTGATTTAGCTGATATTGTTTCTACTTATCCGTGTATATTTCGGAGGGCTTCTGAGAGGCTTGAAAGGTGTGTTTTAATGTTGAAGAATATTTTAGGATCTAATGCTGATATTTCTAGATTTTTAATTCACTGTAGGAGTTGGATGCTTCTTGAAACGAATTTAGATAGGGCGCTCGTTCCTAATGTAGAATTCTTGAAAAGTTGTGGGATTTGTTCCCTGCAGATTGCTAAGCATGTCCCTAACTATTCCGGGCTTTATCTCACAAGTATAGAGAAGCTTAGAGGTTGTGTTAAAAGAGTAGATGAGATGGGTATTCATAGGGAATCTTTCGAACCAGAATATTTTGCATGCTTTTAGACTATGCCCTCCAGTATTTGCTGTTTCGGGGAGGAAGATTAAGGAAGTAACACAGCTGTTGCTAACTGTTGAAGGTGTGGGAATCTCTTATATTGCTAGCAACCCGCATTTGCTTATGTTCAGTGTGGAGAAGAGGTTGAAGCCCCGATTGAGAGTACTTAATGCCTTCAAGAGTAAGAATTTGCTTAAGAAAAGCCCTGCTTTGACTTCATTTTTTCAGATGGCTGATGCAAAATTCGTGCAGAAGTATGTAACTCCTTATTCAGGTGAATTGGGAGATCTGTATGCGGCTGATCAGGGTTCTATTAATTCTTTTATATCACTTCTATTCTAATCAACCAACAAAACAATTTAAAAAAATAAAAATAAAAATAAATAAGAATTTAATATTTATCCTTTAAAATAGGTTCCCTATAGATAAAAATCCCTATTTCAGGGATATACCATATAGGAATGGTTGGATTTAACCATTCCCTATATTCTTTCCCTATTTTAGAGAATACCGGGATTTGCTCTCATGAGTGTACAAATGCGGTTTTAATTTAGCCCTTCCTACGGAAATTTTCAATTCACTTTTTATGGCTAGTTTGACTGTGAGTTTTTACAGCTTTTTCAGCAGCTTTTCTGAAAGCTCTATTTTCAAGCTTTTTTTTAAAGCTGCATGTTTGATTTTTAAAAAAAAAAATTAAATAATTTCTAATTAATTAATATGAAAGATAAAAATATATTATTTAAAGTTAAAATATATATCACTATAAAAAATTTATGAAAATAACTTATTAGAAAAACCGATGAAATTGGCCCTTAAACATATCCAACTCGCATCATTACAATTTACAAACCAAACCCAACTACAAATGGGACCGCATATGAAAGCTTCAAATGGCCCAACCCCTAAGATTCAGGGTTTACAGAAATGAAAAGATTCTAGGTTTACTGATCTCTGTTACACTTTGTTTTGTGCTAGTCCATTTTGGGGATTTAGCTTCAACATCTCACTATATTCCCCTGAGCACCATGTTTCTCTGTAAATGCAGAATTCTCCCTTTCAACACCTCTCTTCATCTCCATAAAAATTCATTCTTTGAAACAATACCTGTTCTTCCCTTTTCCACTTCAACCCCCAAAATCTCCATTTTCGATTACTTAGTTAATCGCCACCACTTTTCCCTCAAATCCGCCGGTAATGCAGCCTCCTCCTCCGACACCCAATTCGTCATAAACCCTAAAAACGCCGATTCCGTTCTCAATTTCCTCAATCAATCTGGGTTTTCCAAGAATCAGATTGAATCTGTTGTCCAAAATCCCCCTGGGTCCTTTCTGCTAATGTTGATTCAACTATTAAGCCCAAAATCAAGGTATTTCAAGACATTGGTCTAAAATCTGTAGATTCTGCTCAAATCATCTCTGCTTCTCCATCGTTATTGAATATACTTACTGATAAGATTCTTCAATCTGTTGACTTTGAAGAGTGTTCTAGGCCCTAATGCTGATATTTCTAGGTTCTTAAAGAATTCTTGGACAGGAAAGATTCTAGCTTTTGATTTGAATACAACATTATTGCCTAACATAGAGTACTTAAAGAGTTGTGGGATATGTCCTTTACAGATTTCCAGGAATTTTTGTTACTACCCATTAACTTTTCTTGTCAATCAAGAGAAATTAAAGGGTTTGGTTAAAAGGGTTGAGGAAACGGGAATCGAAAAGGATTCGAACGATTTTCTCGAAGCTGTTAGGGTTATGAGTTCTATGAGTAGACATAGAGATAAAATTGAAGCGCCTTAGAGAACTAGGGTTTTCAGACAAGAATATTGAGTTTGTTTTTAAGAAACAACCTCTAGCTTTTGGTGTATCAGATGGGAAAATTGAAGAGATAGTTGAGTTTTTGCTTAATGTGGGGAATTTGGGTATTAATGATATTGTTAGCCACCCTGAATTGCTTACTTATAGTGTCGAGAAAAGGATGAAGCCTCGAGTTCGAGTGCTTAAGGTAATTGAGAGTAAGGATTTGGCTAAGAGAAAACATGGTTTGGTTAAGTGTTTGAAGATGAGTGATGCAGAGTTTAGAAAAATGTTTGTGAATCCTTATTTAAAAGATGGAGTTGGAGATTTGTATGCTACTCGACAGGGTTTAGAACCGAAAGATTCGGCATATTTTTTTTTTTTTTTTGAAAACCCCCCGGAGAAACATTGTGTTTCTCCAGAAGGAAAAGGATCGAGATAGGTGAAAATTTCGGGGCGGGCGTCCCAACTAGGTTGATGCCCCCGCTTACCTACAAAACACCTACCTCTCTTTATTAATGCAATCCAAAGACCGCTCACAAGATGAGAGCGTCAGTGAACAAGGATACAGCCTAAAGGTGATACGGATATGGAATCCGATCCCGAGGTATGACTATACAATGAATAGGCCAACTGATGCCACCTAGCTAGTTACAGCTTAGAAATAAATCTGGACAGTTAAATACATCAGAAACAACAAAATTAAGATTCCGTCTTCGATACTTGAAAAAGAACCAGCATAGATGAATGCTTGCCCCCAAGAGATCATCTGTGCTTAAGACACCCTCGAACACGAACTTATTCCGCCTTTTCCAAATGGCCCACGCAATCATAAACCAAAAAGCCGTAACAAACTCCTGTCCAATCCCTGAGGAAAAATGCTCTCGCCATACTACAAGAAAATCAGCCCCCTTGAATGGCATTGTTACCGAAATCCCTAGTAACAGAAAAGCTTGAACCCATATACGATAACTACCCAAACAGTGAAACAAAGCATGATCAATTGTTTCGGATTCATCACAAAACGGACACTTGTCATTCAATACCGCTTGGCATCCGCGACAAACCAGAAAGACTTTCGTTGGGAGGCGTCTATGTAACAATAACCAGCCAAAAAATTTGACTTTAGGAATAAGACACGCATTCCAAACCACCATATAATCCGTTTCCGGCGTAGTCCTTTGAGGCGACCTATAGGACCCTAAACAAAAAGATGCAGCTAAGATTCGGCATATAATTCTTGAGGTTTTTGAGGTTTCATGTTGTCTGTTCTTAAAGAGGACTTTGACATCAATCTTACATTACTATCTTGTTGTTGTCATAATCTTACTTTCACGATATTGATTTTTGCTGAAGCCTGACGGTCATAAATTTTCGGATATTTTCAGGTCGTTTGATTGTTGAATGTGATGCAGGATGCAAAATTGTTCTAGTTTGAAGAGTATCTTAGTTAGTTTTTGGGTCAGTGAATCCGGTTTATAACCATTAATAGAATGTCAGTATTAGATAGAGTTGATTTTTGGTAGTAAATGCAGGAAATTTCTCGTTTAGTGTAGGTTAAAATCGATTGGTGCTCATCGTTTCAAAGTTTCCGGGTTATGATCAATGGGCCGCATCTAGATCTGGTCCAGATCCATTTTTATATATGTGACCTAGACCCGCTTTATATCCATTGGATCTGTAATTTTGATACCTAGAACCAAATCCATATGTTTGGCAAAGGTTATTAGATTTTATGCTTTTGAAACTGGAAGTAAGAATATTTTCAAATTTGTGCTGCGTACAAATTTATATAATTGCAATAAAATATACTAATATATATTGCAAATCATTAAGTCATGTGTACATATGAGCTCTAAAGAAAAATCACTAATAATATTTAGATCTACAGAGAATCAAAGTATGCGTTAATTTATGTGTGTAGAATTTTACATTGCCAGACTACGAAAGTTAAGAGTAACCACGTTCAGTTGATCAGATGAAACAACTCATAATTATCGGTGTGATCCTATAGGATTTGAGGAAGAACGTTTTTCACCATATAAGCAAAAGCGTGGTTGTAGGCTGCTAAAGTCAGATGAACTCCATCCCAAAATAAATACTCATCGGGATTTTGACATGTCCCCACATTATCTCGCTTGCAAACCGATAACAAATTATCGCAACATCCAGTTGATGTTTCCACCAAGCCTGAGCATCAAAACAATAACAAAAAATACTTACATTATTTTGTGAGCATGTTAAGAATTATTAGTGGTATAACTAAATAAGCTTCATTACCATAGATCTTGGGATTATGAAGCATGTCGATAACCGGGGTATAGAAGTCGTTATACACGAGTTTAATGCCCGGGAGAGACGGTTGCAATGTGGGAACATATTCACAAGCTTTTGATTGTAAACAATAGAATCGTTGTCTTGATTCTCAATACATTTGTCTTGAAACCTCAACTCCTTTTGAAAAGGAAAGCAACCCGTCGGAGCTAGCCCGCTTACCATTATCGAGCGACAACCGATTCCATGCAACTCCTGAAAAAGTTAAAAAAAAATTCGGTATATATGAGCTAATAAAATATGCACATTATTAGATATAAAGCACAATCTGAATCATAATCGATCAAACGACTTACATTGATGAAGTTTTTGATCCTATCCAATAGAAAATCTTGGTATCCATTAACGTCGTAGGTTAATCGTCTTGTAGGGATGTCATAATAGTTGAAAAACCAGTCATTCCATCCGGCACTAAGAACTACAAAAGAACTATTAAGAGTTGCCATTGCGTTTTCCTCTCCAACAAGCCCTTTTAGTCTAACAATGTAGAGTTTAAAGTTTTCGATTTGTTGGGAAACCGGGATAGCTTTACTAGCAACACTAGTCAAATCATCAAAACCGGACCCCGCGGATGCAAAATTGACACCTGTCATGAGATCATCTTTCGAAAGGGTCGGGTCCAAGAAAGGAGGAAGAGATTCTTTGATGCCAAAAAAAGAAGTCAACATGTCGGAAATAAGTTTGCCGTTAGAGAATCTTCCAGTTGGCAAACCCGACACATAGTTTTGACCGTATGGTAGGTAGTTCGCCTGAAGCCAAGTAGGGATATAATTGTTATTTCCCGTGTCCATTACCGAATCTCCAACGATGAAAATGGCTGGAAATTTTTTCTCAAAAGCGGGTTGGGATTCTATAGAAGTACATGTGATGTACAAAATGAATAAGATTGCTAATAGTTTAACGAATGCCATATTTTTAAAACTGTATTCAAATTATGAAGAGTTGAGTTTAGTTTTGTAAGTATTTGTTAGCCATACAACATGTACTTAAATAGTAGAGATGTCTGAAAATGCATGTATAGTTTGATTTTGAGAGTTTAATTTTCACTAATTATTTTTGTCCAAATACATTCATGAAATTATTATGATTAAATAGAAGATTAACAACCGAACTCCGTTGGTACACTCGTTTACAAAATTGAATGTTGAGGAGAGGAATGGGCTACAATGACTATTTATGAATAATATAAGACCAAATTCAGAGGGCAACTGATGCATTCGACCTAAAATTTATATATAATTATCAAAAAATTTAACGGGGACTTCTGCATTCAAATAGTCATTGTAATAATCTAATTCTTCTCCTCCAAATTCATTTTGGTAAAAGAGGAGTGTACGAATGGGAATCGATTGTTAATGTTCTAAGTAATGATACTAATTTTATAAATGAATTTGGACAAAAAAAATAGTGAAAAATTGAAGATTAACTACTCTTGAAATAGAATTATGGCAAAGGTTTAGCCTGGAAGCTGTAATATTAGAAATTATAGATTTGAGTCCACAAACGGGTGATGTGGGATGGGGTTTTTTCTTTAAAAAAAATCTTGAAATAGAACTATACATCCACTTTTAGACTATTATGTTGTATTGTACGTTTGTAGTTGGACATTTAGAAAAACATGGACTGGTATTTAAACTTTCATAAGCCCATTTTCTTGCATCCAGACAAAATGCGCATTAAACTATGCCGTTAATGGATACCAAGATTTTCTATTGGATAAGATAAAAAAAACTTTATTACAACGTAAGGCATCGATAGATTATGATTAAAATTGTGTATTAGTTCTAACAATGTGCATAGTTAGCTCGTATACCCATTGGCGGAGCTTGGGGTGGCGGAAGTCGGCGGTCGCCGCTATTCATCGGAAAAAGCCCTACCCATGCAAATATACCCGAAATTTTATGAAAATTTCAAGAGTTGCATGGGTCGAACCCGAGCCCCCAAAAGCCCGAAGTTTTATGGGCCGGGCCTGGTTTTTATATAAATACCCAAGCCCGACCCGAGCCCAGCCTGAAGAGCAAACAATATATTTATTTCATATTTTTATATTATATTTAATAGTTTATATAGATTTTTATATTTTGACCTACTAAATTTTTAACTATATATAAAATATTTTTACTTAAAAATGTAATTGTATGCAAAATTTAGACATTTTTGTATAAAATTTGTAATTTTTTTCAATTTAGTTTACAAAATATAAAAAGAAACAAATTATCGATGGCCATGGGTCGGGCTTGAAATGAGTTAGTAAGCCCGACCCAAGCCCATAGTTCTAAATCATGGGCTTGGGCCGAGCTTGGGTTAGTATTTTTTTAAAAAGCCCGGCCCAGCCTGCCCGATGAACAAGTCTAACAATAAGTACCGAATTCTCTATATATCACTTATCCCATAAAAAAAGTGACTACAATGCAGTGTCATCGAAACCGGTGAAAGCAATTGTTCACGATTTTTATAATTAATCGTCGTTCAATTAAATTAAACCGAAGTTTAGTTATGGTTTAATTGTAGTTTTTTTAGGTAAATCAGGCGGTTTGATCCTGTTTTAATAACATTGCTGCAACGTGTAATTATTAGCGGAATCCTATAAAACTTTTGAGAGAAATTGTGAACTACTTTTAGAATTAATGATAATAGTAGTAAGAATTTAATTAATTCTACTTCTTTTTCTTTCTATCATTTTCATCGAAATCAATTCCCTTCTGTTGTTGAAATCCTTTCACTACTAGATGAGCTTTATACTTCACTAGCTTTCCATTGCCATCTCTTTTGAGCTTGAAAACCCATTTATTCTTCAAGGCTTTTCTTCCTCTAGGAAGTTCGACTAACTCATATGTGTTATTTTTCTGCAAGGAATTCATTTCATCTTGCATTGTCTTCAGCCAAGATTCTTTATTTGCATGAGTTAAAACTTCTTGGAAATTCTCCGGCTCCCCCTCATTAGTAAGGAGAATGTAGTCAGAACTAGGATACTTTGATGTTGGTTGGCAATTCCTAGTAGATCTTCTAAGCTGTTGTTCAACCTCAACTTGCTGGGTGTGTTGCTCCCCCTGCTCATCAACATCTTCTTGCTCGCGATCCTCCATTAGCTCTAGAATTTTACCATTGTTCTAAACTTGTTCCTCATCTCCACTAATGGCACTATTTGATGGTGAAGGAACATGGCTGGGAATGACATCATCCACAAATCCTAACTTTCCATTCTTCTTAAAGCTTTCAATACTCTCGTTTTCTCAAAGGACTACATCTCTTCGTCTAATGGTCTTTTTCTTTTTTGGGTTGCACAGTTTGTACCTGAACTCTTCATCTCCATAACCAAGCAAGATACATGGACTTGATTTGTCATCAAGCTTTGACCGTTGCACCTTAAGTACATGTGCAAATGCCTTAGAGCCAAACACCTTCAGATGAGAGTATTGAACATCTTTTCTAGTCCATACCCTTTTTGGAATATCAAAATCTAGAGCAGTAGATGGTGACCTGTTAATGAGATAGCAGGTTGTGTGTGCTGCTTCTCCCAAAATGACTTTGGCAAGTTAGCCATTTTGAGCATACATCTAACCTTCTCCACAATAGTGCGGTTCATCCTTTCTACTACACCATTGGGTTCTAAGTACATTCTTTTCATGTCGAATTCCATATATAGAACATTAGCTCTCAAACTCATATGATGTGTATTCACCTCCATTCTCGGATCGGAGACATTTTAATTTCTTTTTTATCTCTCTTTCCACCTTAACATGAAATTTCTTGAATGACTAGAATACCTGATCTTTTGTTCTCATAAATACATCCACATCTTCCATGATGCATCTTCAATAAAAGTACAAAATACTTGTTACCTCCCAAGGTCTCATATTTAAAGGGGCCACAAATATCCGAGTGCACCAAGTCGAGAACACTTGCCTTTCTGCTTGATGACTTGCTGAATGACGCTTTATGTTGCTTACCGGATAGGCAGTAATCACATGGAGATAATGGTGTACCATTAGCCAACGGTACGAGCTCCTTCTTGGCTAGAATCTGTAACCCTTTCTTACTGATGTGAGCCAATCTTCTATGCCACAAATCTGGTAAAGATTCTTCTTCAACAGCATGTAATCCATCTTTACAAATGACTGCATTATTTTGTACAGTGTATAACACATAGCACCTTTCACAATCACCAATGGGTTGAGCCTCAAATTAGGAACGTGTCTAACTTCTTTAAGGATGAGTGTGCAACCAGTGTTTGTCTTAATACAAATATCATCAATACCAACAATTTTGGAATGACCATTATTTCCCATCTTCACCGTACCAAAATTTCCTACTTTATATGTGGTGAAGAACTCTTTGGTAGGAGTGGCGTGATAAGAGGCTGCAGTATCGATCACCCATTCCGTCTCATCTTGACTTCAGACTTGTGGACATTGTTCTTCATGGCTGAAGGAAAGAAAACAATCTCCTCAGTTGCTGCAGTGGTGTTCTTGTCTTCCTCCTAGTTATTGCCATCCTTATGTTCTCTCTTTAGCATTCGATAGTTCCTCTTTAGATAGCCTTCTAGTCCACAGTGGTAGCATTTGACTCTAACCCTAGACTTAGATCTGCCCATGAATTTTTCTCCTCCTTTGGATTTTTCAGGATTGTTGGGATCTCGATTTTTTCTCCGACCTTTATGTTCTATGACAAGAGCTTGACTGCTTTCAGTAATTAAAACTTTCCTCCTTGTTTCCTTATTGAGCATATGCTAACAACGTGGTCCAAGGAAACTTTTCTATCAGGAGCGAAATTGGTCACAAGTACCACTAAGGTTTACCAACTATCCGGTAAAGAATTGAGCAACAATAAGAATTGGACCTCATCTTCAAGTGTGATTTTCATAGAAGACAACTGATTAATAATACCTGTATGGGGTGGTGGGGCTGTACGGGTCAACCCATGGACCTGTACCCCCAAGTGCGACCCGTATAGGTCTGTAAAGGCAGTCTATCTCTTTATGTCAGGTATATATAAGATATTTTGCAGTTTTACTTCTTTGCTTGAAGTCATTTTAAGAATCACCGTTCCATGTCCTTTGACATTAGAAGTAGCAGAATTTCTCATGAAGAGTTTCTCCCCATTATCAATTAGGGTCAATCCAGCAAAAGACTCTTTATTACAACACACGTGATGAGTAACACTAGTGTCAAGCCACGACTCCTGTAACGCCCCCCTATAGGGAGCGCCAGGGTAACAATAAACACACAATAAACATCTCTACTCCACTATATAGAGTTCAATACTTATAGATTTAATACGTACATATACCAATATAAAGTTTTAAACTCTAAATTATTCGTCAAATGCTAATTATTCTCCAAATATTTCTCAATGTCACTTTACATTTCTCACTCTCTAGTACATGCCATTATTCTACAAACCATAATATTACATTAAAATATAAATCCACCTCGAATCTTTCCTTAATTGCTCTTTAAGCTGATCCACCTGTACCACTTTGGTCCAAGCTATCTACAAGTTCTCCACCTACGCGTAGAAAATCAACTACACGCTAAGCAATTTGCTTAGTGGTGTCCATAAAAAAAAATAACAACTTTGAATATTTTTAAAATAGAAACAAAGTATATTTATAAGTCAAAAACAAATTAACCAACTTTATGGAACCAAATCACAAAACTTATATAGTCATCCTTACAAAGCATAATCAAATTATATCCAATTTTTTTTTAAACACTTTAACCACATATTGCCCAAAGTAAACAAGTCCTGAATAACGGTAAAATGGATACGGGAGCGGACAAGCCGGAAGTCAAAGCTTCAAAATCAATATATCGGTCAAGCCCGAAGCCGAAGCTTCAAAAATCAATATATCGGTCAAGCCCGAAGCCGAAGCTTCAATATCAATATATATATATATCATAATATCGGCCAAAGCCCGAAGCCAAAGCTTCAATTGTTTGTACAGTACTGTACCCCCCTTTATTGGCGCCAATCTACCCTGACCCGTATTCTACTCGTTTAATAAGGGCAATAAATCAAAGTAACATCTTAAAAATTCCAGTATAAACTATCAATCATAATTCAACATAACTTCAGTGATTAAGAAATCCAAATCCCAAATTTTTAAGCATCAAACTTCAATTAAAACTCAATAAAATCAATATCATGCTTTCCAGAATTTTTCCAGGTTTCATAACCTGATTTCCCTGCATTTGTCACTATCAAAACATCATCCAATCGAAGAACTTTCTTCTAAACATAATTAGACACATGTCTCAGCTTTCCAAATCCACCAGAATCACAGAAATCCAAATTTTATAACCAAAGTTATGATCAAAATACAAAACAGTGTACCAAGCTGAGATTTTCTGAAAACAGATTTCATGACTCAACTTCAAACAAAAATTTCATATTGAAAACGAACGAAATTCAACAAGTTTTCTTCTGAACATATGTTCCTTACTTTCTGTAGATATCAATAGAATCAAGAATCGCTCAAATCGGATTTATATAACGAGAGAAAACATTAAAACAAAACAGGTATATAATCTGGAAAATTTCCCGAAAAATCGAGAAATCGAAATTCGGAACACAAACCTTTTTCTATGCTCTTTCTAGCTCTCTTCTACCCCTTTTGCCTTTGATTTACTTGCAATAGCTTCCTCTACAACAGCCATATATAATTCTATCAAGATATTGCATAAATAAACTTCCTAATACCATAAATATGCTTAATCTACCATGAATTCTACTAATTAAACTTTAATTTCACCAAAAATCACTCACCTCAAACTCGGGTTACTATTCATCCGAATCTTAATTTCTGAAATCCTCCTCTTCTGGTCTTGATTGACTGAAATTGATGATGATAGAGGGCTTAAGGATCGATTTCTAATAAGAATTCGAAGTTGAATCGAAGAAATCGGAAGTTTTTGGATTATAGAAAATTTGATTAAGGGATTTAGGAAGAGAGAAAAATGGTGAAGAAGATGAAGGGAAATGGATAAGGAATACGAATAAGATGATATGAATTTTTTTTTTATATTTCAATTTTCAATAATGCCCCTGATCAAATAATTAAATGTCCATTTCATCCCTCTTACTATAATTAGCTCTTATTTCCTCATGCCTTATATCCAATGACAACAATAACAATAAAAATAATTTCTATGATATTTTTAATACCATAGTAATTTATTATAAGCAAAATTTTAGAAATTTCAGTTCGTTACAATTCTCCCCCTCTTATGAATTTTCGTCCTGAAAATTTCCTGAAAACAATTGCGGATATTGAGTTTTCATTGTATCCTCCGGTTCCCAAGTTGCTTCTTCAACCTTATGATTCCTCCAAAGTACTTTTACCAAAGGAATAGACTTGTTTCTCAATTGTTTAACCTCTCTCGCCAAGATTTGTACCAGCTCCTCTTCATACGTCAGGTCGGGTTCAATTTCTACGACATCAGGAGATAAGATATGTGTTGGATCTGATCTGTATCTCCTTAACATTGACACATGGAACACATTATGAATTTTGTCGAGTGTTGGGGGTAGTGCCAACCGATAAGCTACCTGTCCAACCTTCTCTATAACCTCATATGGGCCAATGAATCTTGGACTGAGCTTGCCTTTCTTGCCAAATCATAGGACTTTCTTCCAAGGAGATACTTTGAGAAATACTTTATCTCCCACTTCATAAGTAATGTCTTTTCTTTTTAGATCAGCATAAGATTTTTGTCTATCCGATGCAGCCTTCAATCTTTCTTGAATAAGTTTTACCTTCTCTTTTGTCTCCTGAATCAAATCCACTCCTACAATCTTGTTTTCACTAAGTTCGGTCCAATATAATGGAGTTCGACATTTTCTTCCATACAATGCTTCATATGGCGCCATTTGTATGCTTGACTGATAGTTGTTATTATAGGCAAACTCCATGAGGGACAAATACTTTTCCCAACTTCCTTCAAATTCAATGATACAACTTCTCATCATGTCTTCCAACACCTGAATTACTCTTTTAGATTGACCATCTGTTTGAGGATGAAATGAAGTACTGAAATGAAGTTTGCTACCTAAGGCCTCTTGCAACTTCTTCCAAAATCTCAAAGTAAATCTTGGATCTCGGTCAGAAATGATTGAAATAGGCACTCCGTGTAGCCTTACTATCTCATCTATATATAACTGAGCTAACCTATCAAGTGAATAATCCATCCTAACTGGAAGAAAGTGGGCAGACTTTGTCAATCTATCTACAACAACCCACACTGCATCATGTTTCTTCTGTGTAAGTGGTAAAGACGTCACGAAGTCCATTGTGATTCTTTCCCATTTCCATTCTAGAATTGTTATAGGTTGCAACAATCCAGAAGGAACTTGATATTCTGCTTTCACCTGTTGACAAGTTAGACATTGAGCAACATAGTTAGTAATGTCTTTCTTCATCCTATTCCACCAATAATGGCTCTTCAAATTTTGGTACATCTTGTTTGCTCCAGGATGCATCGCATAAGGACTACTATGCCCCTCTTGTAAGATATTCTTCTTTAATTCTTCATTGTTTGGCACACATAGTCTATCTTTAAAATATAGACACCCATCTTCTCGAACCATATAGTCGTCTACGATACCCACTTGTGTCCATGCTCGAATAATCTTTAAGTCATTATCTTCATTTTGTGCTTGCTTAACCTGTTGTAGTAGTACAGGTTGAATGTTCAATTCTGCAATTAAGGCTCCACTAATGGTAAGAGCTAACCCCGTATTCATAGCCCTTAGCGCCATTATTGTCTTTCTACTGAGAGCATCTGCCACTACATTAGCCTTTCCTGGATGGTAATCAATAAGACAATCGTAATCTTTAATGAATTCCATCCACCTTCTTTGCCTTAAATTCAACTCTTTCTGTGTTGGCAAATATTTCAAACTTTTGTGATCTGTATAAATATAACATTTTTATCCATAAAGATAATGTCGCCAAATTTTCAAGGCAAAGACTATTGCAGCCAATTCGAAATCATGAGTAGGATAATTCCTTTCGTGATTCTTTAATTGCCTGGAAGCATAGGCAATCTCTTTTCCTTCTTGCATCAAAACACACCCAAGACCACTATGTGAAGCATCACTATAGATTACAAATTCTTTTCCAGGTTCTGGTTGGGTAAGGATGGGTGCTTTTGTTAACATCGCCTTTAATTTCTCAAAACTTTCTTGACACTTGTGACTCCACTCAAATTTTGCATTCTTTTGAAGTAGTTTCGTCAGTGGGGCAGCAATGACTGAAAATCCCTTCACAAATCTTCTATAATATCCCGCTAAGCCAAGGAAACTTCTGATTTCTGTAGGGTTCTTTGGTGGTTTCCATTCAACAACTGCTTCTATCTTCTTAGGATCCACTTTAATTCCTTCTGCAGAAACGACATGGCCTAAGAAAGAAACTTCTTCAAGCCAAAACTTACATTTGCTAAGTTTGGCATACAATTTATTTTCCCTCAAAGTTTGGAAGACTATCCGCAAATGTTGATCATGCTCTTCCCGTGACTTAGAATACACCAAAATATCATCAATGAAAACCACTACAAACCTGTCTAAATATAAGTGAAAGACACGGTTCATGAGGTCCATAAATGCTGCTGGTGCATTAGTTAGACCAAATGGCATCACCAAAAATTCATAGTGCCCATATCTGGTTCGGAAAGCCGTCTTTACAATATCATCATCTTTCACTCTCATCTGATAGTAGCCCGATCTCAAATCAATCTTGGAGAAGTATTTGGCACCCTTGAGTTGATCAAATAAGTCTTCAATCCTCGGTAATGGATACTTGTTTTTCACTGTCAATTTATTCAACTCTCGGTAATCAATACACAATCGGAGCGACCCATCTTTCTTCTTAACAAACAACACTGGTGCACCCCATGGGGATATACTCGGGCGTACGAATCCTTTGTCTAACAATTCTTGCAACTGAATCTTCAACTCTTTCAGTTCAGCAGGCGCCATTCTGTATGGTGCTTTGGATACTGGTGCGGTACCCGGCAATACATCAATTGTGAATTCTACCTCTCTTTTTGGCGGCAACCCCGGTGGTTCTACTGGAAATACATCAGGAAAATCACATACCGTAGGAATATTCTATAATTCTAACTCACCCTCCTTAAATTCTAGAGCGAAGATTAGGTAGGCCTGACATCCCTTCCTAACCAGCCTTTTAGTCTTCATAAAAGAAATTATGTTACAGAGATAATCTGATCTTTCCCCCACGATAACTATTTCTTCTCCATCAGAAACTTGAAGTGACATTCTTTTGTTTTTGCAATCCGCCATAGCTCGATGTTCCGATTACCAATCCATTCCCAAGATAACATCGTAATCTCGGAAAGGTAACTCAATTAAATTTGCATTGAAAAGTTGATGTTGAATCATAATAGGGCAATTCATGTACACTTTGTTTACTATCACACTGTGTCCTAAAGGATTAGTCACTTCAATATTTTCTCCTAATTCTTCTACACGTAATCCTTTCTCTTGTGCTAATGCAGTACATATATATGAATGAGATGAACCAGGATCTATCAAAGCATAAACATCATGATTAAAGAATGAAAATTTACCGACAATAACTTTGGTAGATTCTCTAGTCTCAGGCCCTCGGATTGCATAACTTCGTGCCATTCCTCCCGGTCTACCACTCTGCGGTGCTTGTTGAGCCACATCATGTCCACTTGAACCACTAGCATTTCCTCTTCCCCTTCCTCTTCCACCTTGCATTGTAGGAGTAGGAACTATTGTAGGTTCAGATGTACTTATCTGTCTTTGAGGATAATTTGCAATCAAATGTTCCCTCGAGCCACATTTAAAGCAGACTCTACCTTTTCCCCAACATTCCCCTGTATGCATCCTTCCACAATTAGAACATTGTGGAATATTTCCTCTGCCTCTACCTGAAGGTACACTAGCCGCCGACCCCGTACTTATGGTTTGTCTCGGTGAAAACCCTCTGAAATGAGATTGTGTTTGTTCTGATGTTCCCTTCTGTCTCTTACTTAGAGATTCTGAACTAGCTGGACCCTGTGATCCCTTTTGAAATCCTGACCTTTTAGCCATTCTTTGTAGTCTATCTGAATTAATCTTCTCGATGCCCGTAGCAGCATCAACCAAGTCATTGAACACCCTAATACTTTGTGCAAGTAAATGCACTCTAATTTCATCATTCAGGCCATCCTCAAATCTCTTACATCGCCTTACTTCACTGTCAATGATATCACGAGCATACCTCTCGAGTTTGAGGAATTGAACTTCATATTCTGATACAGTCATTCGTCCCTGTCTCAAAGATAAAAATAATTTCCTCTGCTCATCTTTGAATCTTTCGCTAACGTATTTCTTGTCAAATTGTTCCAAGAAAAGGCCCCAAGTGATTTCTCTGGTCTCCTTTCTCTCACAATATTATCCCACCACCTCCTAGCTTGTTCTTTGAGTAGACCTTGCACACAGTCTAATCTCTATTCATCTGTAAAATAAAGTCTAGTCATACACCATTTAGTATGATCGAGCCAATCTTCTGCAATTGCAGGATTCACTGTATCCCCTTTGAAGTCATCAGCCAGAAGCTTCTTGATTCTTTCAAGAGGAGTTCTCTCCTCTCTTCTTTCAATGTGAGGTATTACAGGAACTTGGGGGATTTGTATGTTTCGTAGTACTTGTGTGATTACTTCAGTAGTCATATGCTGAAGTAAAGCAGCTTGTGCCGGAGTAGGTTGTTCAGGAAACCCATGAACTGGTGGTGGTTCATGTCTTTGTTCATCCCCTTGTCTGATACGGACCGTACTCTCAGCATCCTCTTCCTCACTCTGGTTGTGACTACTACTAGCCATAACTTATTCCTAAAAATTGGACCAAAGTGGATCAAACAACTAACATAACATTTTTATATCTTAAATAGCATGTACATACTAGTCCTAGAATCGCCTAAACCTCAGCTCTGATACCAACAAATGAAACGCCCCCCCTATAGGGAGCGCCACGGTAATAATAAACACCCAATAAACATCTCTACTCCACTATATAGAGTTCAATACTTATAGATTTAATACGTACATATACCAATATAAAGTTTTAAACTCCAAATTATTCTCCAAATGCTAATTATTCTCCAAATATTTCTCAATGTCACTTTACATTTCTCAATCTCTAGTACATGCCATTATTCTACTAACCATAATATTACATTAAAATATAAATCCACCTCGAATCTTTCCTTAATTGCTCTTTAAGCTGATCCACCTGTACCACTTTGGTCCAAGCTATCTACAAGTTCTCCACCTACGCGTAGAAAATCAACTACACGCTAAGCAATTTGCTTAGTGGTGTCCATAAAAAAAATAACAACTTTGAATATTTTTAAAATAGAAACAAAGTATATTTATAAGTCAAAAACAAATTAACCAACTTTATGGAACCAAATCACAAAACTTATATAGTCATCCTTTCAAAGCGTAATCAAATATTGCCCAAAGTAAACAAGTCCTGAATAACGGTAAAATTGATACGGGAGCGGACAAGCCCGAAGCCAAAGCTTCAAAATCAATATATCGGTCAAGCCCGAAGCCGAAGCTTCAAAAATCAATATATCGGTCAAGCCCAAAGCCGAAGCTTCAAAAATCAATATATCGGTCAAGCCCGAAGCCGAAGCTTCAATATCAATATATATATATATATATATATATATATATATATATATATATCATAATATCGGCCAAAGCCCGAAGCCAAAGCTTCAATTGTTTGTACAGTACTGTACCCCCCTTTATTGGCCCTAATCTACCCTGACCCGTTTTCTACTCATTTAATAAGGGCAATAAATCAAAGTAAAATCTTAAAAATTCCAGTATAAACCATCAATCATAATTCAACATAACTTCAGTAATTAAGAAATCCAAATCCTAAATTTTTAAGCATCAAACTTCAATTAAAACTCAATAAAATCAATATCATGCTTTCCAGAATTTTTTCAGGTTTCGTAACCTGACTTCCCCTGCATTTTTCACTATCAAAACATCAACCAATCGAAGAATTTTCTTCTAAATATAATTAGACACATGTATCAGCTTTCCAAATCCACCAGAATCACAGAAATCTAAATTTTATAACCAAAGTTATGATCAAAATACTAAACAGTGTACCAAGCTGAGATTTTCCAAAAACAGATTTCATGACTCAACTTCAAACGAAAATTTCACATTGAAAACGAACGAAATTCAACAAGTTTTCTTCTGAACATATGTTCCTTACTTTCTGTAGATATCAATAGAATCAAGAATCGTTCAAATCGGATTTATATAACGAGAGAAAACATTAAAACAAAACAGGTATATAATCTGGAAAATTTCCCGAAAAATCGAGAAATCGAAATTCGGAACACAAACCTTTTTCTATGCTCTTTCTAGCTCTCTTCTACCCCTTTTGCCTTTGATTTACTTGCAATAGCTTCCTCTACAACAGCCATATATAATTCTATCAAGATATTGCATAAATAAACTTCCTAATACCATAAATATGCTTAATCTACCATGAATTCTACTAATTAAACTTTAATTTCACCAAAAATCACTCACCTCAAACTCGGGTTACTATTCATCCGAATCTTAATTTCTGAAATCCTCCTCTTCTGGTCTTGATTGACTGAAATTGATGATGATAGAGGGCTTAAGGATCGATTTCTAATAAGAATTCGAAGTTGAATCGAAGAAATCGGAAGTTTTTGGATTATAGAAAATTTGATTAAGGGATTTAGGAAGAGAGAAAAATGGTGAAGAAGATGAAGGGAAATGGATAAGGAATACGTATAAGATGATATGAATTTTTTTTTTATTTCAATTTCCAATAATGCCCCTGATTAAATAATTAAATGTCCATTTCATCCCTCTTATTATAATTAGCTCTTATTTCCTCATGCCTTATATCCAATAACAACAATAACAATAAAAATAATTTTTATGATATTTTTAATACCATAGTAATTTATTATAAGCAAAATTTTAGAAATTTCAGTTCGTTACAACTCCATTGGGTTTGAGTCAGTCATATTGACCTCAGAAATTGCACATACGTTGATGTTATATACATCTTTTTTTTATTTCTTTCATGATGTTTACCTCAATGTTACCGATCATTTTTTGTAATTTACAAACAAATGATTAAGCATTTTCCATTTAACATTTGTCTCTTGTATATGCTTCTATTTTGTCCAATTTTGAACTCACGTTTAACATGTTGTTTGCAATTTTTGGAGTCTCTAAAGACCTCCACCACGTTAGCTTTCATCAAAACTAAATTAGTAATAGAAAAAATTTTATTTAAGGAATCCCACAATTCTTTTGTAATACGTTTAGTAGTACACACCTCATATAGGTCAATGACTAGTCATTTAAGATATGATTTTTCCAAATAAAATCCCTATGATTTCAACCATCCATAAATAATTGAAAATAAGCGTTAACCACTCCAACATGAGGGTAATCTTTGAATATATTATTGCATCTCATGCTTGTCAAATAGAAAAAAAATTTATATTGCCAAACTTTAAAATTTGATCCACAAAATTTCTCTGATCTTTTAAAAAGTTAAAATAAGATATAATCCCAAAGCAACCTCATGATCATTAGGCATAACAATTATTAAACTCAAAAGTTCATTTCCATTAGGTGCAGCACCAATAGGACCAATTTGTCCATTTTGGCTATTCTAGCCCGGAACCGTTTCAGAACCATTACCTCCAATCGGTAAAATAATGTCGATAATATTCTCAATTCACAATCTGAAATACTACAGAGTGAGTCAGAAACTTGTAAATGAAGAAAACCAAGAAAAAGAAGAAAGAGAATTTTTTTATGAAAAGCAATTTACTGTTTTTTTATATGAATAATGTTTTATCCAAAAATATAGTCTTGAAGAATCCAGAATAACCTGCACTTAACTTAAAAAAAATATAGATATAATTGTCTTAAGATTGTTAGTAGCGGTATTAAAATAAATGAATAATACTATTTTTTTATTAAGTATGAATTATAAAATACAATGGAGATGAGATAGAAAAATACAATCAAAATAATAACATACTCTCAAACCTTTTACCGAAATGATGTTTATTGCAGAGGCCTGAAACTCAGTTTTCTTAAGACAATTATTCGTCTGCTACCGGTGAATTTGTCTCCCAGGATACAACCGCAATGATAGGCACACACCAACCGTGTGAATAGCAATTCACAAGAACCTAATACTAAGTAGCCCCAACTTGAAAAAGAATGAAAACTTTGAGGAATATTTTTAGTTTATAAAACAGAAAATGAACCACAAAGTAACCTATTGAACAAGTATCAGCGCTGGATTTTTATCAATAGAAAATTGTATTTTTTTTGAAAGTTTGTCTAAAGGCTACAAGAGAAGGAGTTTATATGGATCATATGACATTAACATGGTTTAATTGTGTTTAATGGAGATTAAACACATGTAACCATAACTTTTTATGTCGAGTAACTCATATATGTTATGAGTATTAAACACAATTAATCCACCACTTTTTATGGTGAGTAACTCATATATGTTATAAGTATCTTATTGATTAATGGACAGCTCAAAACTGGGAGAAGACTCTTTCATAAGGTGAGATAGAAGAAAAAGAGCTATCCATAAATAAAAATCGGGAGAAGACTCTTTCATAAGGAGAGATAGATTAGGAAGAATTGATGGTTGGAAAAGGCAACAAGACCTAAGAAAAATGGCAAAGTATGTAATGAGATGAAATGGGTTAGCAAATTTAAAAAGGGCCTAGAAAAGCTAGCAAAGTTCTTAAAATCGCAAAGCAAAATCCAAAAATTAACTAGATGCATCTTAAGGATCCCACCAAGTTAAAATATGCCTCAAATAAATAAAAGGTTTGGAAGCAGTCATCTCATGATCACTAGGATGTGCTAAAATTCAAATCAAGGTAATTATGAATGATAATAATAATTTATGTACTCGTGCTTTAATCTGGTAAATACTCTCGAGCAAAGTTCTAAACAAGGTCTTCTTGACGATATCTTACATTGGAATACTCAATAGTTAACGAAGAGCCTCGATATAAGTCTCAGTGAAGGAATTCGATCTCTGTAAAGTTATTTAAGGTTACTTGCACAGTTTAAATTTCTCTTTTTCCTAATCTTTAATGCATACTTAAGGGCAAGCACGGAATTAGTGTGGGGAGATTTGATGGATTGCATTTTTAACATGTATTTGTGCTTATTTCTATATCATTGAGACCATGTTTTTAGTCTTTTTGGCCACTATTACTTCCTTTTCGGTCTTTTCAGGTTTTCAAGGTGATTTGGAAAAAAACATTCGATATTTGGACAAAAAGAGCCTCTCATCGATACCTGATGCGTACAGCGGGAGCGATAGCTAGTCCTGGTGATTCCAGAGCATTCCAGAACGACCAAGATAGCATCAATGCCATAAGCGTAAAGATCAAGATCTAGAAAGATCACCTAATTCGGGCAAATCCTATTTGGGAAGAGTCCAATTTAAAAGAGCAGATTTATTTCTATCCTAATTCTATTAAAGAAAATAAAGATAGAAATTTATTTCCTATTTGAGATAAAGACTAAAAGGAAGATAAAACCTATTCAAGAGATAATACCAAAGAGTCCTAATTAAGAAAGGAGGTTTATTCCTATTCTAATTCTATTTTGGAATATAAAGATAGATATAAAATTTGTAACCAAGATAAAGACTAAAGAGGAAGAGATCTTATCAAGAGGGAGCACAAGAATCCTAATCAAATGCCAAGGGGGAAGTAATAAGAGGCAGCAAGCACCCTATATAAAGAAGGCATGCGCAAGAGAGTTATGCATCCACTACCTAAGCTTAGTTCGGATTTAGTTCATTGTTCTTTAGATTAAGTTTATAAAAATTTCAAATACTCTTTTTAATCGCAATTTACCTTACAAGTCTTTTTACTCTTCGCATGCTTTACTTCAAGTCTCTTTACATTTCTGCACATTAAAATTCAGTCATATCTAGCTAAATTCTTAATGACTTGACCAAGTAAGGGTCAAGGTTGAGTTTGAATGGTGTGAGGACCGCAAACAAATACAAAAATCTGTAAGGCAACCTATTTACCAATCTCGGTACTTTAAGGGTTTTATGGTAAGAGTATCACTTAGTCTCGTTGTGTGGTTTGGCCAACCATTTGGTAAGTCTTTGTGATTATTGTTAATATTTATTCTTGCATCCATAATTGTGCCTGAAGAGGGATTAAGTAACAATAGTCTCCACCGAGACTGGAGAAAGGTAATCTTATGCCTATTGGGAGTGCTTCACTACCTGTCGGTAAGGGTGTAGGCTTTTCTAATTTATATTCCTATTCATCGGCGAGCTCTCTTGAGCGAAGTCGAGAGACAAGGCGAGTAAGACGGAGGTTGTGGCGCGAAGTCCGGTCTCCATACACAGTGAGGAAGAGTTGCTAGTACTGTACGGTGCATGAGTGCTAGTATAACTAAATCTTGGTCCCGATGCTATTAATTTCTTATGTTATGATCACCATGATATTCAGTCTTGCTCTTCTTTGGTTTAGTCATTGTCTTTCATTGATTTCATTCATGCTTTATTTAGTTTTGATTCACAAATTCCCAAAGAGATCACTTCTAGGTCACGCTGTCTGTCATCTATTGAAAATAACATTGTTGAATACCATTCCCTGTGGATTCGACCTCTGCTCGGTACTAACTACTAGTATGTTTTGTGCAGGATATAATTTTGGTGGATTCGACACCCATCTGCTAAACTTCTCATACACTAGTCATTTGTTTGCTAAAAGAATCACGCCAGTCTAATATATCTAAAAATACAAATAACTATGCCTTGGAATTGAACGATTAATTTTACTGACGTCTACTTAAACAATTTCACTACATAATATATATATATATATATAAAAGATAAACTTTAAAAATATATCATTTGGTTTGACTATTTAAAAAAAAGACCTTGTGAAATTATTTTTCAAATGGGTGTTTGTGGTTTAAAAAATTGGCATAAGATAGGGTAATCTTGTCCATTTTAACGTAAAATCTTGCAGCTTAGTTAATAAAAATATAATACACCTTAGTGATTAATTGAAGGGTCAATTGGAATCAGCCTCTCTATAATTACAGAGGTAAGGTTGAGTACACCAACCCCCATTACCTCGCTTGTTCGGGAGCCTTGTTAGGCATTGGGTGTAATGTTGTTGTTGTTGTTGTTGTAGTGATACATTTTATAAATTTTTGAGAAGTAGATATATTTTCTAATTAACATATGATGATAACTTTTAAAAAATCGTACTAGAATGAAAAATTTCCAGAATTTGCAAAAAAAAAAATTATGTATAATTCTTAAATATTATGATTAATTTATAGGAATTCTGAATCAGTTGAAATATCTTCTGTAACATTGATATTTTAAAACTACATACGCCCCTTTGCAAACAAAAGATCCACAAGAATTTTTTGGTAGAACATTCAAACCACGTGACATTTTTTTGAAATTTATCGATTATATATATATGCAACAAACTGCATCGGATATGTATAAGCAAGAGCTTTTTATAGTTAGCAGTCAAACATAAGGAGCTCTTTAATATACATATTCCAAAATTGTTTGATGACTAAAACATATATATACGATAAGAATGAGCAATAATGAGATAGTAATTGATTAAAAGGGATATATAAATAATAAAAACATTTAATTAATTAATAAAGACTAAAGTCGTAAGATTCTTTTTAGTTTTCACAATGATTCTTATCCCCTTTCCCAAATATTTGGTTTAATAATAAACAAAGTGAACTAATTGATTAACAAATATGTCAAACAAGGCTCTAGCAACTTTAGAAAAATTGGAAAAACGTGGTGCTTTATCGATTCACATGTAGTTCATACAGTAAAATCTTTTTTTTGTTACATGACGCAACATTTCTAAATAACAATAAATGCACGATTGTTACCCGATATTTAAAAAAATTTTGTGTTCCTCAATTAGTAAAGTCGCGAATCAATAAAACGATTCTTACAGACATCTCCTCTAACCAATGGGCGTATAAGGAAAGAATTTAAACCCTAGTATTAGTAAATATTGATAAAGACAAAACAAAATAATAAGGAAACAACAACAAAATGAATCTGCTATATTGAGTATATATTCTAAATATGGGTATTAAACCAGCTATAAATTCATAGCATAGCATTATCAAATCACACAATACAACAATATATCAAAATTAAAACAAAAAAATGATGAAGATATCAGCAAAACTCCTATTTATTTCATGTGTTATACTATCATTGAGTGCATCTACACTTGCTCGAGGTTTTTATTCTTTATTTTATTTATTAAATTATTCGAATTATTTGTATTTAATATATGTGTATATATATTTATACGTAGGTGCAACAAGATCAGAAACTAGAATGGATTTGACATGGTGCCCAAAGGAGGATACATTCATAGGGGGAAGCTGCGGAGGGTCCCAATGTTTATTAGACTTCTTGGGGAAGTATGGAGCTAGCTCTATGCCTAAGAATTGTCTTTGCACACCTTTGGAGTCTAACAAACATTCTTGCAAATGTTTAGTTGTTTGTAATTCTCCTTCTTTCACTTGATCTTAATTTATCTTTTTATTTCTCCACAGTCATAAATTAATGAATGTACTTGGATTGCTCTTTTGTTTCCCTTTTTATGTTATTTTTCCATTTTATACACATTTTTTTACAAAAAGGATGATTTCACATACATCAAAATATTGAGGGCATCATTCGACAAATCAAGCATAACTTTCTATCAAAATCAAAATTACAAAATCAAACTGGAGATTAGAAAAAAAATTATCAAACGAATAAGAGAAACTCATAAAGAATAATAAAACATAATAAAAATATTGCATCCCATATTTTGTTAAGATCCGTCTCGTGTTATCGAAAATTCACAACCACAAGAACTCCATTATATTCCATAACACCAACCTATATTTGGATCGATCTTGCTTAAAAGAGACAGATCTAAGTATCGAATATGAAAGATCATAAATAACTGATTTTTTATTTTTGAGAATTAATTTGCAATGAGTAATTATGTTACTATAGAATTTAGAGTGAGTCTGAAGTTGTTGTTTCCCTTTTTTTATAGCATATTTAGGAGAACATTTTTTGAGAAACCATGAGAACAAATTTTGTATCATGGAAAAGAATGCAGAGATTTCTAACTCGGTGAAAATGGAGGAATCAAAAGAATTGAAAGTGGTCCGTTCCGTGGTACGTGGGCATGGTTTTCCTGGATGATTATGTATGAAGTGCAGCTACGCTGGGCCCACAACAGAAAAGGCCTATTTTTCTTTGGTCTTCTTACAAAATAAGCCTCAGTCATGAAAATAATTGGATCAAATAGAAAGCTAGTAACAGATATGTCCTAAGCCCAACACCTTTCTCACAGGCATGTTCCTCGGCCAACTTTATCTTGCACAACCCTTTTTACAAAATCAAAACGAATTGTTAAACAAAATTTAAGATGACTGTCTAACTAGTAGATATCCATCAGATGACCAAAAGATAAGTACTGGCTGGTATTAGATATTCATTAAATGTGCATTAGCTCTAATATAAATATATCTAAAAAATTTTAATATTTACCACATGTCTATTAGATATCTATCAAATTTACAACAAAAATACAATAGATGTCTATAAGTTATTATATACACACATATATAATTTTTTTGTTAAATGTATTAGTATATTCGTTGATATAATATTAAAAATAACTGAGCTACAACTTGTTGGCTGTGAGATACAGACATGAAAGAGTTTGAATAAATATCAGATGTCTATTAGACATTATATAGATATCTATAACATGTCTACCAGATGTATTTATTGTCAAAAAGTTCCAACATGCAGTAGTTCAAATTTTTGCTCATCTTACATCAGACTCTCTAGTGAAAAACATTTAAAGTCAGAAAAACTAGTTAACCTAGAAATTAAACCACACTAAAAGAGACAAAATTATTTTCAGCAATCTAGATTCCATTATGATGAAGAAAAACAACAATTGCTTCCATTAGAGATAGTAATATGAACTACGATCTTAAAATCAAAAGAAGAATCCTAAATAAAACCAAGAGCGATGGAAAGAGGACAAAACCCTAGCCTAAGCAAACATTAGAGTCATGATGGAGCCTGAATTCCTCAAGCCTCTTCCAGTCTGCATTCACCAGACTCTGCAGAAAACCCCGTAGCTTTTGATTGTGGGTTGCCTTGACAGGAATGGACAAAATAGTTAAAATCAAATTGTTGGAAAAATGATACCGTCGGCGATATGGGTGATACCGCCGGTGATTTAGTGATGCCACCAGCGACATGGGTATAGGCGATTTTCAAGCGACGTACCTGGCAATGAGAATGATACCGCCGGCGATATGGATTATTTTAGGCGACATCAGTTGATGCCACCAGCGGTATAGAGTTAATTTTCTGGGCGGCATTGGAAGCATTTCTTCCATTTCAGACCTGTACAAAACCTGTAAACAATCCTATACTACGTTTCTAATGCCTTATTAAACAACAATTCATTTTTATTCAAAATAAAAAGCCCAAAGGCGCAAATGACTCGAAATATCCCAAAATAGTTAGCCTGTGACAAAACCAAATTATCCAAACCCCAATGTATCGAGGGTACAAATAAAGAACTAAAAAGCAAAACGAAAATGAAAAGAAAACTAGGCATGCCCGCCACTATCGGCCGGGCGAGATGAAAGGTCTTTAGGACTCACAAGCTATTCATCAACATCATCCTCTTCCCTTCCCTCCATCATGGGCACACTGCTAGACTCCTCGACCATGGCAGGTGGGCATCGGCCGACAGATATCTTGATCCCTCTACAACTGGTACTACCAGGGTACACATGGTCCAGGTTTTGCTTACTTCTCCGTTCCTGAACGGTGGCTGCCAGCTGACCCTCAAGATCACTCACGCGATGCCGTAGGTCTGCAGTCTCCTCCTCGCACCGCCGCCGAGCTGCATTAGCATTTGATAAGGAAAGGGCCAAGAAATCCTGCAAACTGGAGAAAATATCAGCAGTGCATATCATTCAAAACATCCATACATGCATCCCATCTTAACATGTGCATAAAAATACCTAAGCAAGGAGTGACTGTCCAATGAGTGTATCCCGAAGAACAAAATTGTTCTCTGTAAGCTGCTCCACAAGGCTCCGCGCCACCTAGAAAATCCAAAAGGCAAATCCTTAGACACCTGCATCTAAGGCTTAATAAGAAAATAATTATTAGGCCTTACGAAAGTAGTATTTTCAGGCATGAAAATCGGAGCTTGCCAGCTCAAGCCAATATTCTTATTGAGGAATCAGGAGTTCATCAACAGGAATGTGGTTTCTAACGGATTGACCAGACACCCCTCTACAAAGTTTATGCCCTCCGGCACACTATAGTACCGGGCTCCACTTTAGTTATCCCAGCCCCTCAAAAGAACGTTGCTCCCCTTGGGACATTCGCGCACTCCTGCCAGCTACGTTTGTGCCCACTCATCCTCCCCCTCGGGGTCGATTGCAACATCCCATTCAAGCGCCTCATCCTCATCATCATCTTCCTCATCAACGTCCATAATGCCCTTGAGTCACCTCTTCTCATCCTCCAACCGTTGCTCGTTATGATACTCGATCGTATCATTTCCACAGATACGAGGACACACAGGGAGTAGACACTGCAGAAGCTACTCGTAGAGGCCAGGGACGCTAGGGATCACTCGGCCGTTCCCCTTAATATAATCAGCCTTGTCAGCCTCAGAGGTGATCACCAAATAGGGCCACCATAAGCCCCTAGGAGGATCGGCAGGCACCGGTCTAGCAGCCACCGGGATGGACCTCCAACCCCGGATGCACTCGCCCAGGTACCACTGCTAGGATAGAGGGCACTCAATCACAAATCGGTGGTCATCTACCTCCCTCTAGACCCTTACGACCTCGGCTAGATTCTCCACCCCATCGAATGGATCCAAGATAAGCTACATCAAAACAACCAATTTAAGTCCATAAGCCATTTTTGTCTTGTCTAAACGTAAAAACAAAGACTAAATCAAAAATTGCATACCGAGCTCAATCGTACGCTCCTCAAGACCTCCCTATATTTTATGGGGTACTTGGCCTTCCCGCTGATGCCCCCGCACTAGCGAGCAAGGAAGTGAGAGTCTGGCGGCACAACCTTCTTAAACTCTACCGGCAGGAGGATCTGATGCTCGAAGGCCTAGGCCTGCACAAATAACAACCAATCAATTTAAAAAATGTCATACAATAAATGAGAACACGTACTATCAAGTAAAAACATTTTTAAAGAGATATACCTGGAGCAATAGGTGGCAAAGGCGAAGGGCCTTCTCCTTCTTTCGGGCTTCCACGTCTAGCCCATGGTACAACTGGGCCAAGATGGCCCTCGATCAATTCTTCCTCCTAATTCCCGGTATGTCTTCCACTGCAGTTCTAAGCACATAATTGATCTTACTCCTTGAGATTAGGAAGAACAACACAGTGAGTAGAGAAATCACGAAGGACCGGACATAAGCCTCCATCTCCTCCTCAAGCACTACGTCCACCCGGGTCTAGTGATGGTACAACTCTCCATAGGACAGCCGCCTAAAAACGGGCTTCAGACTAAACAACTCCTTCACCTGCCTCACCATGGGGCCTCTCAACATGGTACTTGTCCATGTAAGCATCAAAGTGTATGACCTCATCCGTCCAAGGGAGGTCAGCCATGGCTACTACGTCAGAGGGGGTAATCATAGCTTCCCCAAAAGAGAAGTGGAAAGCATGAGTGGTCTCGGACCACCTCTCGGTTAGGGCCGTTACTACTGAATGAGAAAGTTTAGGCATTAGTATTAGCATTATCCGCCCCAAGTCCCCGAACCCTGTCTTATTAATGGCAAGCGCGAGCTCGGGGTCGTTCTCCGAGATATGGTGCCACCATTCACTGATGGTGCCCATTCCCTATATAAGTCAGTTCATATGGCTGCAAAATTAGAAACAAAGCGGATCAGTCCTGCTTATTTTTCATTAGAAGAGCTACTGATGTCGCTTCTGCTAAAAGAGACGTCGCCGGCGGCATCAATCCATACTGCCAGCGATATGGATGATACCGTCGGTGACATCACCTTAAACAGAAGTGACATCAGACTGGCATAAACCCTTTCACAAGGACTGATGCCACCAGCGACATCACTCATGTCGCCGGCGACATCACTATGTGTGGGCAGAACCTGTTTCTCCCTAAAAATCGCATCCATTGTGCCAAAAACGCAAAAAATGGCACAATAAGCCCAAAAATGATAAAAATCGATCCTAAAGCATGCAATATAGTCAATCTATTTCCCATTTAAACTCCTATCATGGCATGATTTCAAATCTAAAGCCAAATCAAATTGAACCCAAAAATAAGAGATTCGGGATTTGTGAGATTACCTGAACTTATTGATGGGAGAATTGATCCCATAGCCATACATCTTGGCTGTCTCCTTCAGGCCTTAAGTGGTAGGAACAGAGAAGATTTTCAACCCCTCAACAGAAGAATCGGGCAAGTTCTCCCTAGCCTTGGATTTACCACTGAAAGCCTTGGTGATTCGATTCATGATTTCAAAGACAAAGAAAAAAAAATAAAAAAACTTTGGAGAAGAGAAGGTAACGGGGGTGCGGTTTCTGGATAACGAGGAAGAAGGGAGTTTCAATCCCTTTTAAACTGCCGTGGGAATTCGAGGAGTTTTAATTTATCTAAAACTATTCATTCATGCTGCCGGCGGCATCACTCCATGTCGCCGATGACATCGCGTCTTTTAGTTCAAATTTTAAAATTATCTGACCAGTCAAAGGTGCCACGTGGCACTAATGCCGCCGCCGGCATCAATCCATACCACCAGCGACATCACTCCTCCTGCTGCCGGCGACATCACTCCTCCAATTCAGATTTTTGTACAAGCCCGACCGAAGGGCGATCTCTTTAAAGTGAAAGTCCGACCAAAGGATAATCACTATACAAAACACAAGCCCAACCGAAGGGCGATCTCTTTAAAGTGAAAGTCCGACCAAAGGATAATCACTATACAAGCCTGACCGAAGGGCAATCTCTTCAAAGCGAAAGTCCGACCAAAGGATAATCACTATACAAAGCACGAGCCCGGCCGTAGGGCAATCTCCTCACAAAGTGAAAGCCCGACTAAGGGGCAATCACTCCACAAAGTGAAAGCCCGACCGAAGGGGCAAATTCTACACAATGTGCAAGTCCGACCAAGGGACAAGCACTCCACAAAGTGAGAGCCCGACCAAAGGGCAATCTCTCTATAAAACTTAAGCCAGACAAAGGGGCAATCTCTTCACTAAGTGAAAGACCGCCCAAGGGACAATGACTCCACAAAGCATAAGCCCGACCAAAGGGTAATCACTTTACAAAGTGAAAGTCCAACCAAAGGATAATCACTATACAAAGCACGAGCCTAACCAAAGGGCAATCTCCTCATAAAGTGAGAGCCCGATCGAAGGGCAATCTCTCCACAAAACTTAAGCCCGATAAAGGGGCAACCAATCCACAAAGCGTAAGTCCGACCAAGGGATAATCTCCACAAAGTGTAAGTCTGACCAAGGGATAATCTCCACAAAGCATAAGTCCGACCAAGGGGCAACCAATCTACAAAGCACAAGTCCGACCAAAGGACAACTTCTCCGCAAAGCTCAAGTTCGACCAAGGGACAATTTCGATCAAAGGACAATCTTTCCACAAAGCACAAGTCCGACCAAGGGGCAATCTCCACAAAGCGTAAGTTCGACCAAGGGATAATCTCCATAAAGCATAAGTCCGACCAAGGGGTAACCAATCTACAAAGCACAAGTCTGACCAAAGGACAACTTCTCCATAAAGCTCAAGTGCGACCAAAGGACAATCTCTACAAAGCTTAAGTCTGACCAAGGGACAATTTTCGATCAAAGGACAATCTTTCCTCAAAGCATAAGTCCGACCAAGGGACAATCTCCACAAAGGGTAAGTCCGACCAAGGGGCAACTAATCTATAAAGCGTAAGTTCGACCAAGGGGCAACCGATCTACAAAGCACAAGTCCGACCAAAGGATAACTTCTTCGTAAAGCTTAAGTCCGACCAAGGGACAATTTTCGATCAAAGGACAATCTTTCCACAAAGCATAAGTCCGACCAAGGGGCAATCTCCACAAAGCTTAAGTCTGACCAAGGGACAATCTCCACAAAGCATAAGTCCAACCAAAGGGCAACCAATCTATAAAGTACAAGTCCGACCAAGGATAACTTCTCCGCAAAGCTCAAGTCCGACCAAAGGACAATCTCTACAAAGCTCAAGTCTGACTAAGGGATAATTTTCGATCAAAGGACAATCTTTCCACAAAGCACAAGTCCGACCAAGGGACAATCTCCACAAAAGTGTAAGTCCGACCAAGGGGCAACCAATTTACGAAGCATAAGTCCGACCAAGGGGCAACCAATCTACAAAGCGTAAGTCCAATCAAGGGGCAACCAATCTACGAAGCGTCAGTCCGACCAAGGGCAACCAATCTACAAAGCGTAAGTCCGACCAAGGGGCAACCAATCTATAAAGCGTAAGTCTGACCAAGGGTCAACCAATCTACGAAGCGTAAGTCCAACCAAGGGGCAAACAATCTACAAAACGTAAGTCCGACCAAGGGGCAACCAATCTACCAAGCGTAAGTCCGACTAAGGGGCAACCAATCTATAAAGCATAAGTCCGACCAAGGGGCAACCAATTTACAAAGCATAAGTTCAACCAAAGGACAAACTCTCTACAAAGCTCAAAATCCGACCAAGGGACAATTTCCACAAAGCATAGGTCCGACCAAGGGGCAACCAATCTATAAAGCGTAAGTCTGATTAAAGGACAAACCAGTCATCCCTCAGGTATCATTCCTATCCCTTGCTCTTTCGTGTGATCATACTGACCTGTGGCAGCAGTGATCCCCTGAGGGGCAGCCTATAAGCACGGGATTTTATAGTCCCACTCACGAGATGATGATGACGTGTACCCGATTTTAATGCCTCAAAATAAAAGTTCTCTCTAGAATTTTTATTACCAAAATAATATTCCTTATGAATTTTATACTTGGTAGAATCCAGTTCGGTGTGGCCGATAATGCGTCCGGTAGGAGCTTGAACCGATGATTTACACCCAAATTAAATAATACCTATTAAAATATAATTAAAATTCAAAAAGATGCCTTTCCACCCACTATTAAACTACTTTTCCTAACTTTTTAGGCTTTTTGACCCGTTGGTTGTCGGTATACTGGAGGCTGATGCCGCCAGTGGCATCAGCCATGCCACCGATGGCATCACCATATTACCGGTGGCATCAGCCATATAGCCGGTGACATCAGCATGTCGCCGGCGGCATGGCCTAAAATGGGTCCCTCCACAGACAGTCTTTCAGCCACTTTCGGTAGAATAAGTTAAAAAGGTCTCAAAAAACACCCCAATTTGCCTATAAAAAGGCACCTTAAGCTGCAAAATAGGGAAGGGACTGAATATTGCAAAATAGGGAGCTAAAATTGGGCAATTGAGAGGCTGCAATTTAAGAGAGAGTAGATTTTAGTGAGACAAGAATTAGAAAAGGAAGGAAAAAGGATTCTAATCCATTTTTCCTAGTTTTTCTTCTTTGAACTCTTTGATTGTGAGCTTAAAATCAGTGGGTCTTTGAGTTAAATCAACTTGATAGGATTTAGAGACCTAAAGCTCTTAAATTGACAATTAAATCATCGTTGCAAGCTCCCCAAAGGTGTTTCTATTCAGTTCACGAATAGTTAGATTCACTACCTAGAGGTGAAAATCCTAAGTCTCATAGCTCTTTGGCATTATTATTATTGGTTTTCTCTAATTTTTATTAATTTGTCTTCATTTTTGGGTTTTCGGACACTATGACTGCCGACCACTGCTGCTATAAGAAATTGAAGTCGCCGGAGACATGCAATGTTGCCAGCTATATCACCCATGTCGCTAGAGACATCGTTGATACTGTCGTTAACATCGCATTCTCCAGAGACCTCATTTTCTTACGGGACCCTTTCTTTGTTGTACTTAGAAAGCCCTATGCCTGTCTGCATACTGATGTTGCCCGTGACATAATTGATGTCGCCGGCGGCATCAGCTATGCCGCCAGCGACATCAACTATGTCGCCGGTGGTATCAGTTGCCCTATCGGCGGCATGACTTTCTAGACAGCAGTTTGATTTTTGTTTGTTCCTGAACTAACTTATTTTCTGAAGCTAGGATATATAGTGTAACGATGGAGGTGTAAAACCCCCCGAAAACAGACCCCACCTAACAACGAGTGGCATTTTCACTTATAATCCGATTAAAGCAACGATTGAATCTAAAATTTGGATAAAAATGGAATTTCTCTGCAAACGCCATTCAAACCTCATTTTAGCCATCCAATTAGGCCTTATGATATTGTAAATAAAATATGCCATATTCGTGCCAACCATCTTCTGCAGGTAGATGTGTATCAAACATTCGGGTATTTTATTTATTGCATTGAAAATGTACGGAACTTGAAAACCTTGTAATAATTTTACTTTCTGCACTTATTTTTTCTTTTATGGCTGTAAATATTTTTATTGCTTTAATTGCTTGATAAACGTAAAAATAATAAAATAATTAAAAATACAAATAAATAGGAAGGATTAAACCGATTAAGAAAGAATGAAGTGTCTTAACTTGGCCTAATGAAAAATAGATAACATCATCTGAACTCAGAATCTCTACTTAAGGTATGGTCCAACCACTTGGTGGGAAAATCGTACCAAGAATTTCCCGGTTGAGCTAGTGGTGACTCTATTCTAAGTACGGGATTTTGATCTCGTGTCTTTTAAGCATTTAAACATGCAAAACCATTTTCCAATCACATCACACGCATCTCCCCGTCACACCAATGGGATGGCCCGACCTGGCCCGGCCCCGTGCCGCTACATGAAAGGTACAGTACTAGCACCGTACAGTACTAGCAACTCTTCCTTACTGTGTATGAAGACTAGACTTCATGCCAAGACCTCCCTCTTACTCACTATGTCTCTCGACTTTGCACTAAAGAGCTCGTCGATGAATAGCAATACAAATTACATAATCCTAAACCCTTACCAACATATAGTGAAGCACTACCAACAGGAATAATATTACCTTTCTCCAGTCTTAGTGGAAACTGTCGTTACTTTATCCCTCTTCAGGCACAATATGGATGCAAGAATTAAGATTAATAATAATCACAGAGACTTACCAAATGGTTGGCCAAACCACACAGCGAGAATAAGTGATACTCTTACCGTAGAACCCTTGAAGTACCGAGATTGATAAATAGGTCACCTTATAAACTTTTGCATTCAATTGTAGTCCTCACGCCATTCAAACTCAGCCTTGACCCTTACTTGGTCCAATTATAAGGAATTTAGCTAAACATGACTAAATTTAAATGCAAGAAATGTAAAGAGACCTAAAGTAAAGCATGGAAAGAGTAAAAAGACTTGTAAAGTAAATTGCAATTAAAAAGAGTATTTGAAAAGAATAATGAACTAATCTAAAGAGCAACGAACTAATCTAAAGAACAATTAATCTAAACTAAGCTTTGGTAGTGAATTATGGCTTCTCAACCTCTAGAATGTTGAATTATAGCTTGTTGAATGGATAAATACGCCGGCCTTGGTATTTATAGTGAGTCTTGCCTCTTGCTTCCTCTTTTATCTCTAATTAGGTCTCTTGTGTTATTGCTTGATTAGGTCTAATTGGTCTCTTTGCATTTATCTTGTTCGATTCATTTCCTTTTAGCCTTTATCTTCAAATGGTAGTAAAATCCCTTCCTTTATAGAATTAGGAAAGAAATTAAACTTCTTCCTTAAATTGGGCTCTTCCTGAATAGGTCGCATTAAGTGTCTCCCAGATCTAAAAATTTGCATGCCTAGGTGTTGATGTGATCTTGGTCACTCTAGAATGTTCTGGGATCACCGAGACCAGTTATCGCCCCCGCTGTCTGCATCAAGACCTTGGTAGAAGGCTCTTTAGGAAGTCCTTGAGCGACAAGGATTCCTCTTTAGGATAAGGAAAGGAATTAGTCAACATTGAATTCACGCCACTTTCTCAATTAGGTTATAGTCAACTTTGGCATCTTTGACTTCTTCTCTAGAATGTTGACACGTCATCGAGACCTCATCAGTCGTGGTGAACACACCATGATTTCAATGACTTTTAAATTTTTACTGATACTTCCTCTTTTCATTTCTTCCTTATATTCCAGAAGGCTTCCAGGTCACTAGGACCAGAATAGTCTTGGTGCATCCATCAGGAGTCTCCTTAGTTGCTTGTTTTCTGCCTAAAAATGCATCTTTTCTCTAAATTACCTTAAAACCCTGAAAAGATAGAAAAGGAAGTAAAAGCGACCAAAAAGACTAAAAGCATGGTCTCAATGATATAGAAATAACCATAAATACATGCAGAAAATATAACCCATCAGAGTTCTGAATGGATTTTCAAACATAAGCTAAAAGCTGATGGGACAATTGATAAGTACAAGGCTCGTTTAGTCATAAGAGGTTATAGAAAAAGAGAAGGTCTTGATTACTTTGATACATATTCTCTAGTGTCGAGAATAACTTCCATTAGAATGATACTTGCAATTGTTGCTTTGCAGAATCTTGAAGTATATCAAATGGATGTGAAAACTGCTTTTCTAAATGGAGATCTTGAAGAAGAAATTTACATGGAAAAACCCGAGGGTTATGTAACTTTAGGTTAAGAAAGAAAAGTATGCAAACTGGTGAAGTCTTTATATGGTTTAAAACAAGCACCAAAACAATGGCATAAGAAATTTGATGATGCCATGATGGGAAGTGGTGATTGTATAAATGAGTGTGACAAATGTATATATGTCAAAACTATAAATGAAGGATAGGTTACTCTATGTTGTATGTTGATGACGTACTCATTGTTGGAAGCAATGAGAGAATGGTAAAGAGTACAAAGAATATGTTAAATTCTAAATTTGAAATGAAAGATATGGGACTAGCTGATGTAATTTTAGGCATCAAAGTTCAACATTCACCAAAAGGGCTCATATTGACGCAGTCACACTATATGGACAAGATACTTGACAAGTTTAACAAAGGTGATATTGGTATAGCCAAAAAACCATTAGATGTTAGTCTATATTTTTCCAAGATTAAAGGTGAATGCATAGACCGAGTGGAATATGCAAAGGTTATAGAAAGTTTAATGTACCTTACAAGTTGTACAAGGCCTGATATTGCTTATATTGTAAGTAGTTTAAGCAAATTTATGAGTAACCCGGGTAAAATCCATTGGGATGCGATCGTGAGAATACTAAGGTATTTGTGATATACTCATACTTATAGAATGCACTATACAAGAGAACTTATTGTACTAGAATCATATTTTGATGCTAGTTAGATAGCTGACATCAAGAATTGTAAAGGTACAAGTGGGGAGCAGTATCTTGGAAATCCTCTAGGCAAACGATTATAACTCATTCCACAATAGAAGTTGAGTTTGTAGCCTTAGATAAAACGGGAGAAGAAGCCGAATGGCTACGTAAATTCTTAAAGGATATTCCAGAATGGCATAAGCATGTGCCTGCAATTTGAGTACATTGCGATAATCAAGAAGCAATTAAAAGAGCACAAAATGTTATATATAATGGTAAGTCGAGACACATGAGTCGTCGACAAAATACCGTAAGACAACTGATCTCAACGTCGGTTATCTCCATTGATTTTATAGGATCAAAGGATAACATTGCGGATTCACTAACTAAAGGGTTAAATTGAGATCAAGTTGAAAAGACATCTAAAGGAATTGGACTAAAGCCTATGAATATTTAAGGCACTATATGAAGGAAAACCCAACCATGTTTGACTGGAGATCCCAAGATCTTGGTTCAATGGGATAACCTAATTGCATAGACCTTGTTGGGTCACTGTGGGGGTAACCCTGTGTCCATTCCTATGATGTAAATAGTGACAAAATGGGTTAAGGTTAAGCTACATACTTATAATGATCCTTTGTGCATCAATGGTTGAGCAAAAGAGATCACCTATGTGAGAGTGAAGTGGGGTTGCTTCAAAGGATACAATTGGGGCGTAGTAATCTAAAACTCTTGTTGAACCAAGAGATGTTCATGACCATAATGAACAGAACCATGAGAACCAAAAAACTGTGATGTATTGATATTTGTGTGGGGTATATCATCGTTTACATAAATGGCAGAATAGTTCAAGGACATCGCATCCACTAGTCAGCCAGTAAAGTAAATATACTTTCACAAGGGAAGGTTCAAAGGTTGTAGCCTACCTATTCTGTGCAAATATTGGCCGAAGAGCATTTTCATCCTTTGAATTTTGGAAAATGTCCATATCGTTTTCAATTTTCATTCATGTGGGGGATTGTAGGAATTATGGCATAAGTTATAATGATGTGCATTATCAACTTTAGGCTTCATTATAATATAGAAAAGCTATGATTTGAATAATATGAAATATGTCATTGTATTCTATGCTTTGAGAGCTTTTCAACGATATATTATATGTCTAAAATGGATAAACGGTGAATGAGAAATTGTAGTTTACAGTTTGAACATTTGTTAAATTTAGACGCGCTAAATCGGTGATTCGGTACTGAAAAAATATTATCTCGGCATATTTTTTTCAATAGATTTTTATTAGGGATTAATGGGTGATAAATCCCTTAATCAATAATATTTTTCATAACATTCACCATAAATTTGTGGTTACAAAAGTTAATGTCTTTTAAACCTCATTAAACCATGTTCATGCCATATACCCTATAAATACCCTACTCTTGTATGCCTTCTACTTACACTTTTCTTCACTCTTTCACTCTTGAAAAAAAACACAGTTGATATTTGTATTTGTTTACTTTGTGATTTATTTTTTGTTTTCATACTAAAAATATTTCTCAAAGTTTTCATTCCTTTTACAAGAAGGCTACTTAAATTTAGGTTCCTATGAATTGTTCTTCACACGGTTAGAGTTCGACTAACGATTGCGGTTGTATGTTGGGAGACAAATTCACCGGTAGCAGTTGAATAATTGTCTTAAGGAAACTGAGTTCTAGGCCTCCGCAATAAGCTTCTTCTTCGGTAAAAGGTTTAAGTATTATTATATTATAATTGTTACATTTGTATATCTTTGAGAATCGTATTGTAATATGTACTTATTCTTAATGAAATATAGTATTGTTTATTTTATTCTATACCGCTACTAACAAGTTTCTAACACCACTTTCTTCTGTACCTTCTTTTTTTAAATAAAGAACAAGTTTACGGAGGGAGCAACATTGTATCATTCATCCACATATTTTATGGTAAACCAGAACCGATCAACATTGCATTCATCATCTCTTTTAGAGTACGATTTTTGTGTTCAGCTACATCATTTGATTGTGGAGAGTAAGTTGTGTTACTTCGTGAATAATTCCAATTTGGGAGCAAAACTCACCAAATGGTGCAACATATTCACCACCATGATCACTTCTAACCTTTTTAATTTTCTTATTAAGTTGGTTTTCTACTTCTTACTTATAGAGTATAAGTTTCTCTAAAGCCTCATCTTTCCTTTTAAGCAAATACACATAGCAATATTTTGTGCTATCATCTATGAAGGTAATAAAAAATTTATTACCTCCACTTGATTGAATGTATTTCAACTCACAAATATCAATATGTATTAGACCGAGTAATTATGAATTTCTTTCAACGGATTGAAAGGAAGATCTTGTTAATTTTGTCTCAACACATGTTTCACATTTATGTGATTTATCAATATGAAATATGGGTATATTATTCAAGTTAATTAAACATCATAATGTATCAAAATTAACGTGTCCAAGTCTACTATGCCATAAATTAGAAGACTCAATCATATAAGCTACAACGTTATTCTCATTAATAGAATTTTTCTTATAACAGATACAACTGAATTTGAACATTCCATTACATTCATATCCCTTTCCCACATACATATCTCCCTTGGACAAAATAAATTTATGAGATTCAAATACCATCTTGAAGCCGTGTGCACTCAATAGGGTCCCAGAACCAGATTCTTCTTTATGTCAGGTATATACAAGATATTTTGCAGTTTTACTTCTTTGCTTGAAGTCATTTTAAGAATCACCGTTCCATGTCCTTTCACATTAGAAGTAGCAGAATTTCTCATGAAGAGTTTCTCACCATTATCAATTAGGGTCAATCCAGCAAAAGACTCTTTATCACAACACACATGATGAGTAACACCAGTGTCAAGCCACGACTCCATTGGGTTTGAGTCAGTCATATTGACCTCAGAAATTGCACATACGTTGATGTTATATACATCTTTTTTTTATTTCTTTCATGATGTTTACCTCAATGTTACTGATCATTTTTTGTAATTTACAAACAAATGATTAAGCATTTTCCATTTAACATTTGTCTTTTGGATATGCTTCTATTTTGTCCAATTTTGAACTCACGATTAACATGTTGTTTGCAATTTTTAGAGTCTCTAAAGACCTCCACCACGTTAGCTTTCGTCAAAACTAAATTAGTAATAGAAAAAATTTATTTAAGGAATCCCACAATTCTTTTGCAATATGTTTAATAGTACACACCTCATATAGGTCAATGACTAGTCATTTAAGATATGATTTTTCCAAATAAAATCCCTATGATTTCAACCATCCATAAATAATTGAAAATAAGCGTTAACCACTCCAACATGAGGGTAATCTTTAAATATATTATGGCATCTCATGCTTGTCAAATAGAAAAAAAATTTATATTGCCAAACTTTAAAATTTGATCCACAAAATTTCTCTGATATTTTAAAAAGCTGAAATAAGATATAATCCCAAAGCAACCTCATGATCATTAGGCATAACAATTATTAAACTCAAAAGTTTATTTCCATTAGGTGCAGCACCAATAGGACCAATTTGTCCATTTTGGCAATTCTGGCCCGGAACCGTTTCAGAACCATTACCTCCAATCGGTAAAATAATGTCGATAATATTCTCAATTCACAATCTGAAATACTACAGAGTGAGTCAGAAACTTGTAAATGAAGAAAACCAAGAAAAAGAAGAAAGAGAATTTTTTTTATGAAAAGCAATTTACTGTTTTTTTATATGAACAATGTTTTATCCAAAAATACAATCTTGAAGAATTCAGAGTAACCTGCACTTAACTTAAAAAAATATAGATATAATTGTCTTAAGATTGTTAGTAGCGGTATTAAAATAAATGAATAATACTATTTTTTTATTAAGTATGAATTACAAATTACAATGGAGATGAGATAGAAAAATACAATCAAAATAATAACATACTCTCAAACCTTTTACCGAAATGATGTTTATTGCAGGGGCCTGAAACTCAGTTTCCTTAAGACAATTATTCGTCCGCTACCGGTGAATTTGTCTCCCAGGATACAACCGCAATGATAGGCACACACCAACCGTGTGAATAGCAATTCACAAGAACCTAATACTAAGTAGCCCCAACTTGAAAAAGAATGAAAACTTTGAGGAATATTTTTAGTTTATAAAACAGAAAATGAACCACAAAGTAACCTATTGAACAAGTATCAGCGCTGGATTTTTATCAATAGAAAATTGTATTTTTTTTAAAGTTTGTCTAAAGGCTACAAGAGAAGGAGTTTATATGGATCATACGACATTAGCATGATTTAATTGTGTTTAATGGAGATTAAACACATGTAACCACAACTTTTTATGTCGAGTAACTCATATATGTTATGAGTATTAAACACAATTAATCCACCACTTTTTATGGTGAGTAACTCATATATGTTATAAGTATCTTATTGATTAATGGAGTTACAACTCATTAATTCATAAACTAAAACATATGAGAAAGTAAAATGACAAATTAACTTTCTATTGAAATATTGTCGTAACACGTCAAAGTCTGACAAATATTCAAACCTTAATCTTTCAATTTCTCATTCACCATAACACGTTTTAATTTATAATATATCGTGAAAAACTCATAATTCGTAGAATAAATGATATATTCCATTTTATTCAAATCATTTTTTTATATATTATAATTTAGCCTAAAGTTGATAATGCATATCATTATCACTTATGTCATATTTTCAACCGTCTTAAATCACATCAAATTATACGTTAATTGTACAAATTGAATATTAGCTTAGGAATATGTTATACACAATGGCTGTGAAAATCAGAATGAACTAGCTGGCCCGTCTAGGCTCACAAGAACTTAAGGTTGATTTGATCACGTTCCTTAAGTTGATTTGATCACAAGAACTAGAGTCTCTCAACGAATTTAGCACCAAAGTTAGAAACCGAGAGACAACAATTGCAGTGGATTACATTCGCATGAAAAGGAAGACCGGTAATGGCACAAAGAAGCGCCAAACTAAGGAAAGTCGAATGGAATAAGTACAGAAGCGTCGAACTAAGGAAAGCCGAATGGAATAAGTGCAGAAAGCTGAAAAATAGCATTTTGTGAAAGCTACCCGAACGGGAAATTTCTAGTGGAAACTAGCCGAACGGGTAATTTCCACAAAAGCTTGTTTCCAGGTTTCCCCACAAACCAAAACACCTGAAATCAAAATTCACAAAAATCCCAAAATTCACAGCAATGTCCAGCCAAAAACAGTGATCATCCAAATCTAAATCAAGCCCTAATCAATTCTAACCTCCTCAAATACAATTGCAATAAAAAAATGCATCAATCGGTTCAATCGTGGAAGTTCCAATTCCTACCCGTAATCATGCAAACTTCAATCAAAATCCAATCCTTAAGGTTCAAGCATGACATTCTAATTCGACTTTTAGAGAAATTGAATTCCAAAAAAAAAGAGGAAAGGGAATGAAATTTGCCAAGGCTTGGGAAACATGTTGACTTTGCTTAAGGGCCAGAGGAACTTATCCCATGATACTTCAAATTCGGTGGGAGCCGGTGATGAGTTTCAACCCAAACAATGCAAACATCGGTGTTCTCGCCATCAATTTGCTCCACCCCAAGAACTTGATTGACATGGAGTTCCTCTCTAACATTACATAACTTGCAATACATTTAAACCCCGAAGAATCGGAGTAATAACGGCATAAAGGACAAGAGAGCAAAGGAAAACATGTTGGATTACATTTTGAAGGCTTGAAAATCGCAAGAAAATGCAGAAAATAGAAGTGGAGGAGACAGTGAGTGTTCTGCCCCCGCAATGCATGTTTTTTTAGCATGTGGAAATTAGTAGAATGACTGTTAACGCTGATTGACCAGTTCATCCGACAGGTAACGGATAGTGCTTATCCCAATTAATTTTGAATTTACTTTGGAAACTACCCGGTGGGGCATTTTCCCTGCGGACCATAAAAGCTTTTGGCATGCACTTGCATGCATTTTACTAAGCTTTATTTCAAATAATAATAATAATAATAATAATAATAATAATAATAATAATAATAATAATAATAATAATAATAATAATAATATATATCCCCAGCATTTTGTCTTTATTTTTATTTTCAAAATTTTCACAAAATGAATTTTCTTGTTAACATTTTAATAGAAGGGGAAAAATATTTTATTTTAAAATTTATCGATTAAAATGTCAACTTATGTATTCACACACAAAAAAATATGTTTTACCTTGTTTCACATACGACCAAATTTCATATGTAAAATTTATGTATGCGAGGGGCAAACTGTCTGCACGGTCCGCTCCAGCCTGATGACAAGTCAAACCTTATTTATCACATCGATCAGATAAGGAGTCGGAGATGGAACCAAAGTTATTGGGATCATTAATTGTGTTTTCCCCAGCCCAAAATTCTCTCATGTTCTCCAGCCTAGAAATTCCATTTCGAAAAATTACACATTTCCCGAAAAATTCAAAATGTTGAACTGTCAAATAGTTAAGTTTTCCCGTAGAAAATATTGTGAAATATCATGAGTTTGGCGGAACTAAGGCAAAAAGCTCCTAACTTTGACTTTAGGGTTTTGATTACCCTAAATTTTGTCAACTGCGGAAAATAGTCGGTTGGGTATTTTTCCTCTGGGGCATTTACTCACACGGGTAATTTCAATTTACTATTTTGAATATGGAGGAAACTACCCGGTCGGGTATTTTCCAGCTACTGTTCTGGATAATTGGATAACTCAACTTTTACCCACGGGTAATTCTCTTGGGAATACTTGGTCAGGGTATTTTCCACATACTATAAATAGGCACTTTTGCCTCCCATTTTCACAACACACAACATAACACAACAAGAGCATCATCCCTTCATTCCACATTATAGATACCAATTTAGAGAGAGAAAGTCTGAGTTCTAGAGAGATAAAGAAGGCCTTTAAGCCCTTCGATCCTATTCTTCTATAATTTGTCCATACTTGGTATAGGAATCTCAAGAACATCTTGAAACTCTGCTTTCTTAAACTCAGTGCTAATCAAAACTCCACCCTATTCAATATTTAGAATTCATAATATTGATTCATTGTCGCAGCTCCGTCTAGATTTCCCTTAAATTATTCATTTGAAATCCATAATGTTGAGTTTATAACCGAAATATTGTCCGTTCAAATACTTGAAATTCATAGTATTTAACTCATCTCAATTCTCCATTTTATCAATATTTGGAATTCATAATATTGATTCACTTTTTAAGCTCTTTTCAAATTCCCCCAAAAGTCAGTATTTGAAATTCATAATACTAATTTGGTTCTTCAATCCATCCAAAATCTCGTTGCGGGCTAATACTTAAAACTCATAATGCCGAACCTATGCTCAATTCTCCTTTTATCAATATTTGAAATTCATAATATTGATCCTATATACAAGTACGGTTCCTAACCGGCTCTCACGTTATCCTGGACAAACGAATAGGTAAATTGAGAGTAATATCACTTCAAAGCCAACTTTCCCATTTCATGTTGTTTTTATTTTTATTTTCTTTTTATTATTTTCATTTTAGTTATTTTATTTGCACATTTTCATTTAGTTTCATTAAGTTTCAATAATATCAAGATCAAGCTTGCAGGAAATTAGCCAGAGTTATGCCAACATTTTCATAGCTCAGAAACTCACTTTAAAATATTTTTATCTTATCTATTTGTATTTCAATTATACCCCTGTAATGCATTTATCAAATTTGATTTAGTCTTCAAGTTAAAAATGCGATTAGTAACTATTTTGTCCGAACCCAGAATCTCGTCTTTTGGTATTAAAATCTCATTTTGGATCAGTATGCCACAATTCCCCGTGTAACTGAACCGGATGACGACTCTATTTTCTTAGAAAGAGAAATAAAAATATTTCTCCTTTAAAAAATGAATATTATTGTTATTTATATGATTATTTAAATAATTAGAATTTGAAATTTGGCAAAGTTATTTTTAGAATTGGATTTTCATACAGTTTCACCCATTTTAATAATAATATTATCTTTTTATTTATAAAAATAAGTTACCATATGTTTTCTACAATGAATTCTTATAAATCACTATTTTCTATTCCATTATTTTTTCTGCATCGACGGAACGCCAGCTCCACAATACCCTTTTTAGAAAGAACATGACCTTATATCATACATTAGTCTACCATGAAGTGACACTTCTCATAGCTAAGTACTAAGTTAGACTCAATACAACGCTTAAGGATATTACCAAGGTTATCGAGACATGTAATGAAAGAGTCGCCATACACTGTAAAATCGTCCATGAAGACTTCAGTGATGCTCTCAATGTAATTAGAAAAGATACTCACCATACACCTCTAGAATGTAGCTAGAGCATTGTAGAGACCGAAAGACATCCATCTGTAAGAAAAGGTGACAAAGGGACACGTAAATGTTGTCTTCTCTTGATATTTTGGTGCCACTGAGATCTAATAAAATTCCGACATCCCAACGAGATAGCAGCAATGAGACTTGCTTGCTAGTCTCCCCAAAATTTGATCGATGAATGGCAATGGGAAGTGGTCCTTCTTGGTCGCGGCATTGAGCTTGCGATAGTCAATACAAACTCTCCACTCATTCTAAACCCTCGTCGGGATCGATTCTCCTTCTTCATTTGTTATCACCGTGATCCTCATCTATTTAGGAACAACCTGGATCGGGCTAACTCATTCACTGTCAGAGATGGGGTAAATGAGGTTAGCCTCCATGAGCCTGATTACCTCATTCTTCACAACTTCCATCATGGGCGGATTGAGCCTCCTTTGTGGTTGGCGGCAGGTCTTGGCATTCTCCTCCAATTTGATTTTATGCATGCAAGTGATAGGACTAATCTCCTTGATATCATCAGCTATAGTCCACCCAATTGCCTCCTTATATTACTAGGGGAGACCAATTGCTTTTCTTCATCAGCAGGGTCGGTCATGGGCATAGATTGGAGGAGGGACAGCTTAGTGCCCATGACCAAAAGGGGGCCCATAATTTTTTATTCCACATATAGGTATATATAAACTTTAAAAAGCATTGAATGAGTTAAATTATTAAGCTAAACTAAAATTTTGATATATTTTTTATTTGATATTTATTATAATATATTTTAATTTATATATTTTTTTAATAAAGAGGGTCCATATTTCTATTTCGCCTAGGGCTCTCGAAATGTCAGGACCGACCCTGTTCATCAGAACTCAATTTGCTAGAGATAAACACCGGGAGTGTATCATTGTCCCCTCAAGAAAGCATACTTGAGGTGACTTGGAAGACTTTAGAGTTCAATGTCCGGTGGTTGAACAATGGAAGGAGTGAGCTTCTTAAAGGCTGGTAGAGCGAGTTTTGGTCCAGGTCTTGCCATAGGTGGAAGTGTATCAAGATTATGGATAGCCTCTTTCATCTCATCAGAGTCAGTATCATCAAGACTCTCGGTGTCAAGTGACTCGTTCAGCGTGACCAAATACTCGTCTAATAGATTGAGCTCAAAAATTTGTTGAATAACAGGATCAAGACTATCAATGCTGCATAGGCTTAAATCTTCTTCTAGGGTCTTTATGGCATCATAAACATTGAAAGTGACTACTTCTCCGTAAATTCCATGGTGAGAGAACCATTGTGTACATCAATCTTGGTCTTGGCAGTGCTCAAGATGGTCTCCCTAGCAGCAAATCTGACTTTGAAGCGCTTCTGGAAGAATATTGGCTCTGTCGTTCTGAAATATCCTGGAATCTCCGGGACCAGCTACCGCTCCCGCTACCATACATTAGGAACTCGGTGAAAGGCCTTTTTGCCCAAATAATGTATATTTTCTCCACTTCACTCTAAAAACCTGAAAAGATAGAAAATGAAGTAATATCGGCCAAAAAGACTAAAAACATGGTCTACATGACATGAAAATGACTATAAAGATATGTTGGATTTATAACCTATCGATTATGATATATATATATATATATATATATATATATATTACTAGTTTCAACGTATTTAATTAAGTTCAAAAAAATTCAACTTACTTTCTAATACATTTCGATTAACATAGAGTTTCGGAAATTTGATTGATTACTTATTTAATCAAAATTTTCTTTTTTCGTTTTTGGCAAAATACATTAGGCAAATTTTGTTTATCTAATGTTTTCTTATTAGTGTAGTTTTTTAAGACTTTTTTTAATGAGTTTGCTATTTCTTTTTCATATAACATGTTTGTCTCTTTTTCTAACAATTTTCCATGGACTTGGATGGAATATTTTTTTCGTTGTCTTTCTTTATAGTTCACGTCTTTATTCTAAAGCAATTTACTGCTCACCACCAAAATTAGAGACGCTTAAGTTTGCTTATATTGAGGGGAAATTTAGGTATTTGCAATTTATTATTTCATGATGCTTTTTCCCTTTTTATATTTTCATAGAAGTAAGCTCATGCTTTCATTTAGTTTGCAAAAAAATATTAGTCTTTTTGAAGTTGGTGTTGATGCTACTGATTTATCACAATTCAAGGATGGATATTCTTTATATTTTAGTGAACACATTTCCGTTTTGGAGCCTTTTTTTAAGCTAAAATATCAAATACGAGTATCGGATAGAAATAAAGTGGATGACTGGACTTGCTTCATCAAACAACACAACGAAAAAAAAAAGATTTTTTTGTAATTGATAGAGTTATTGAGTTTACTTCTATGGTTATCAATTCATGTATTCATGATCTAACAGCAGGGTGGTGAATCAGCTTTCCGAAATTAGGTAAGGGTTGAATATTTCCGAAATCGGGTTATATTTTTTTTTTAATTAAAGGTGGAGGTCGGAGAACCGGACTCGTTTTATTAAATAAAAGAAAAGAAACAAAGATAGTAAGAAATAATAAATGTCAAACAACCATTAATGCAGTGAAAAGGTACTATCAACTAAAGAGAAAACTTTAGTGGAGGTTTGCGCTCCCGATTTCCGGGCGGATTTTGACGTCCCGCCCCTCTACTAGGCTGCTTAGCTCCACCACGCATTTTAGCACCTCTTTTTCCACTCTGAACCTTCCATGGTTCTTCATGGACAATTGGTGTAGAAGCCGAAACTGTCCTAGATGCTGAAACCAAATCTTGTTCATCCTCAGAATCTGAATCGCCCCAAAATTTCATTCCTTGATTAGCCAACTGACTCCCCGCAGGAGTAGAATCATTGCTCCTAGATCCCGACTGCACATTCTTATAACCTAAAGCACTTGACTCACTAATATCACTTAATTGCCCATCCATCTAGGAATCTTTGCCAACCTGAACTTGCTCAGAACGTGACTTTGTAATAGGTGGAATAGTAGAATCCACCTCAATCAGATTAGTCACAGCTATAGTAACTGCAACAGTTTTATCCTGAATTGCCGAAACATGGCCATGCTGTTTTCGACTTTCCTCAAAGGCTTGTTCCGGAGCCTTGTCTTTTCCCAAATCCTCCATAATTCGATGCTGAACCTGAATAAGAGGAACATTATTATCGGGAACATTAACTGCTGCCACATCCTTCCCAACATTCACCTGCCTACCCACAACTTTTCCAGCATCCTTCGACTACTTATTATGTCTACAATCTCTCCAAGAATGCCCTATAGAAGAGTAAATCTTACAGAAATCTGGTATATTTTCATATTGCACATAAATCCAAAACTGTTTACCTTCCTTTTCAACCCCCAACATAGTAGGTAAGGTGGTAGCGAGATCTAAATCTATTAAAATCTTGGCATAATGTCCATAATCCCCTTCAGTAGTATTCCTTTCAACCCTAGAGAAACCTCATATGCCCTTCGAGATACAGGCTAGAATCGCACCATCTAACCTGACCCAAACTAGGGCTTTTGTAGTCTTTTGATCATTCGGATTCAAATGCGGTTGCCATGGCTAAACATGGAAAGTTCCAGGTTTCAAACGTATGGTTCCCTCAAACAAGATTCTCTGTTTTCGATAATTAGAACCAAGAAATATATGATAATATCCCTTACCTAACGAGATCAATCTCCACAATTCTTTCAAGCCCCAAATCTTGGCAAGCGTTTCTTTCAAATCTGTCAACCTGTAGGGCGCATCCCCACTCTGTAAAATCAGCCTTCTGATTAAAGAATTTGAACACATGGCAATTCTTTTATCTAAAAGTTCTTATGGAATCTTGATAGATGTGTACCCCCTTTGGTCGATACCTCAGTCGTAGCAGCAGCTGCATAAATTGATGAGTTATTGTTCCCCTTCACAATTGTTGTGAAACTAGGTTGTCCCTTAGGTTGGGCAATATCAATTGATTTTCACAAATTAGGGTTCTCTACACCCCTTAAATCCTTCGAAACTGCATTTGGCTGAGCTTTGGTCGTTTTGTCGAAGTTAGGGTTAGGGTTTTGTTAATCCAAAGCCCTTGTAGTGGCTCTCATGTAGCTTTCCCGGCTAAAAAGACCGGTAGTATAGCCCGACGGCAAGAGAGTGGCCGAAGATCCGGCAACATTGGCTGCATCCGGTGATTGGATTTTGGTGGCATAAGCTTGTTGTCGAGACAACGATGGTTTGTCCTTCGATTTACAATAAAAAGAAAGACATGAATCATTCATGTTGTATAAGAAATGAGAAACCGATCAAGATTGATCGGAAGAAGGAGAAGAACAATGAACTAGGGTTTCATCCTGAGTATCGCCACTTTTCATTTACCTACAACTCGTTTTTTCGGGTCATTTGTTGTAGTACCGCTATATTTCTTTACCTGTGCAATTTTAAATTGCTTAAGCATGTGTTTGATTTGCGTAGCGCACGGAGAACTTTTGCTAGAAAAAATCAGAATATGTTCCAATACTGCCTTGAACAGGCTCTTATTTCATAATTAAGTGAATATGAACTTGGAGCACTAGCAAGTTGGTTCTGTTTTAAATTGCATTAACTAGTTGGATTAGCCGAATTTTGAGTCCAAAAGCTTAAGATAATTAGAGCGTTTTTCATTCCCAGGTTTAATAACTCACGTTTTATTTACCATATTGTTTGATCATAACATATTATGTCTACTTAAGGCATGTTAACATTTGTCTATTGAAGCTAATATAATTATAATAGCTCCCATCAATCCAAACAATATATACGCTCAACTATTTTATTTGTTTTTCATTAAATAGTCTACAAGGAATTCTTCAAGGGAAATTGTTCTTGCGATTCTGCTACAAGCTATATTGTAAGGAATGTTTTACTTACAAATCCGCAATGGAAAATTGCAAGTAAAACTCGTTGGCATATCTGCAATGGAAAATCAAATCCCTTGCAAAACGATCTACAAGAAGCAATATTGTAACGAAATCGAATCCTTTGCAATTTCGTTCTAAAACAACTTCTTGCGGAACGCGGATTTTCTTGTAGTGACAGAGATGCGCTACAATTTTTATCCCGACCCAAAACTTTTTGGTAAACGTTTCTTAACTTGTGATTACTTTCATTTGTTTTCAACATGGTTGTCAGACTCGGACCGGTCAGTGAACTAGTAGAGGAACTGGGTCATGAATTTAAGGTTCAACCAGATTAAATCGATGGTCGAACCGAATTCTCTTAACATATATTAAAATATTAAATATGTAAATTAATTTGATAAAAAAATGTAATATAAACTAAATTACACCAATTATTGATAATATTAAGTATTAATACGCCATAATACAAAGTCAATAATTCAAATAAAAAAATAAATATGGTAATCAATATTTTGATACATATTATTTGTCAAGAAAATCTCATCAATTAAGTACACTTTAACGCATAATTAAATGTGTCATTAATTGTAGTTTAATTTTATAATTAAATGTATTTTTCAATACAATTAGAATGGTGATCAATATCTTCAAATAAAAATTTAAAAATACATAGTTTTTGTCAATAAAATCTCATTAATTAATTACACTTTAATGCACAATTAAATGTGTCATTAATTGTAATTTAATTTTATAATTATAGAAATGGTAAGTAATTTATAATTTTAAATTTCAAACAAAATTATAAGATTTTATGTTAAAAATAGTATAAAATAATAAAATAAATTTTTAAATTTTATTAAACCGGCCGGTTCATTAACCGGTTTTCGGTCCGATCGGCCGATTCAACAGATCAATAGCCGATCAACAACCGATTTTTAAAAGATTTGTGATCCAGTGAAAATCGGACCGGACACCACTAGTTCCGATCGAACCCAGTTCGATCGGCCGGTCTGGTGCAATTTTCAAAACCATGGTTTTCAGCATGTTACGAGTTAACAAGGCGATTATTTTTATTTGTTTTGCTAGATAGTGCTATATGTTGTTTTCATCAACACCATATTAATTACAATTGTGCTTGAGGGTTATTTTACTTCTAAAAGATATGTACGGTTTTGATGGGTCCTCTATTTCTTCTTTTGGTTTTGGTTAGCTGTTGTGATTCACTGTTGATAGTTGGTTGCTATTGTTAATAACTTTTTTAACTAATCATTTAGGATTGCAGTTTGATGTGGAAAAGACAGAGAAATTGATGTTCAAAAAGTTTTGAGACATGCTTTTTCATTTCTTTCTACTATGTAAAAGCATTTTGTTTGTCTTGCCGAACCAAGTGTTGCTTTTCATTCCATTTCTAATAAATTTTTGAAATTTGTCTTGTGTTTAAAATTTATTGTAGAAAATGATAAGTCGGTACCTTATTGACAATAATTTGAATAATTTAAGCTGATACAATCACATTTAATTTATACTATCATTATAAGCTTTTGAATCATTTTCTTGATTTATATATACCAAAATTCCTTAAAACAAGATGCCCTTGTAGTTGAAGAAATTTCAACATTCAAACAAAAAGAAAACAACAATACATTCTCTCTAGCACAATATTAATTAAATTAAAAACTCTTGCAAAATTTAAACAAGAATAACTAGAAATAATTTTATGCATAATAAATAAAATATCAATTCACCTACAATTTATGTGAACTTATCGTGGTAATTGTTTCTTAGAAGAATTGGTTTTTATCGTCTTCTTTTGGCAACTTTTATTTTTTTCAATTTTCACTTGTTGGCGGGGAATCAGCCAACTACGATTTAACCCGTTCATCCTTCATTGGCGGAGACTTCGGTGATTTAGTGGCACTGGGTGGAACCTTGTTAAGACTATCGCTATAAACGAGTGGACAAACCAACGTGCATTTTTTGTTGCACTCATTTTTAGAAGATTTACATGTGTTGTGGATGCAATTATCAAAACAAGCCTTGTCTATTGGCTGTTTTTCCCATGGCCAATGATGGGTTGCTTCTCCAATATTTATCAATGCAAATATCAAAATACAAATTGCTATAGTAGTTTTGTTAAACTCCATTAATTTTGATTGATTACCACTATTTTGTATTGCAATGGAGAAGACGATTTTATTTAACTTTGAATGGAAAAAACCTTATTCTCTTATGAAATAAAGAAGAAGACTTTAATTATTTATAGGTAATTAAATTTAAGCTTTTTGGTTTTTTTTTTTTGAAAAACCCCGAAGGAACATTGTGTCCCTTCAAAGGCTAAAAGTTTGGAGCAGGTGAAAATTTCGGGGCGGAGTCCTCAGCTAGGCTGGTTTCCCCGCTTACCTACAAAACACCTACCCCTCTTTTATTAAATAAAAATCAACTCACGGTCTCAAGGCGAGAACATGAGTAAATCAATTACACGAGAGTAGCAAGTTCGGGAAAATAAATACATCAGAAGTAACAAAATTAACATCCCGCCTCCTAGTTTTAAAGATGAACCAACATAAATGAATGCATAATCCAATAATGTCTTCTGAGCCGATCCTGCCTTCGAAAACAAATTTATTCCTTCGTTTCCATAGTGCCCAAGCAATTAAGAACCATAGCGCCGTTCCGAACTCTCTACCCCTTCCATCAGCAAAGAAGCCGCGCCATATGGCTAGAAAATCCACCGCCTTCCACGGTATAGGCATCGAGATACCGAGCAATCTCATCACCTGCGTCCACACCTTATAGCTGTTACTGCAATGGAGCAGGGCGTGATCCATAGTCTCCTCCAAATCACAAAATGGGCATTGACCGTCCGTTATAGATTGGCAGCCCCGGAGGAAAAGGAACATTTTTGTTGGTAACCTTCCATGAAAAACAAGCCACCCAAAGAAGCAAACTTTAGGGGTCACACATGCCTCCCATATTACAGAAAATTCGAGCCTCGGCTTTGGCCATTTTGGCGAACTATAGTAGCCCATACAAAAAGAGCTTGTCGTGTACTCCTTCTTCTCCCCCACCTCCCACATAAACCTATCAGCCGTCCCTGAAAAGATAGGCTGCCGTTGACCCTGCCCCAACTCGTTGTCTCCCTCTAGAAACAAGCTCGGACAGCTTATACCGATCCAATTTCGAAGTTCCGCACCTCTCTCCTGTCCTGAAATCCTTAAGTTCCGTTTCCAAAAAGGCCGCAAAAAGGCCGATGACCCGAATAGATAATGACACCCCTCGGCAACCGAACACGATTTCCTATTACACAACCGGTATAGGTCGGGGAACAAGACCGCCAACTCTGAATTCACCGTCCAGTTGTCATGCCAGAATGAGCAATTTTCCCCACTTCCAATAGCAACCCGAATGCTCGACCTAAAAAATTCCCACCACTCCCCACCTCTAATACAACATGCTATAATTCCTCTCCAAGTATGTGACAATGTAGATGAATCATAGTTTCCAATGGACCACCATGAATCAAACCCGTATCGTCTAACGCAAATCTCGTACCATAATGACCCATGATCAGCACTCCTAACCTTCCATACCCACTTCATCAACAAACTACAATTAACCAACTTTAAGTTCCTAATGTAGAGGCCCCCAAGATTTTTGGGTAGGACAATCGTCGCCCAACTAACCTTACTAATGCCCGTAGTATTTGAATCACCCCTCCACAGAAAATTCCGCATCAGCTGCTCAAGTTTCGTAATTACCGCTCCTGGCATTTTATTCAATGATAACAAAAAGATTGGAAGAGATGATAATACCGATTTCACAAGCACCATTCGTCCCGCATAGGATAAACATTGTCCTTTCCAACTCGCTAATCGACTCTGAAACTTGCTTATCAATGGGTTCCAAGTGGAAACGGGAACACGCCTAACGCTGAGAGGGGTTCCCAGATAGGTAATCGGAAAGTTCTCCACTCGACATCCCAGGACTCCTGCACAAGATGAAACGACCGTCTCTTGTATATGAATACCCATAATAGAGCTCTTATTAAAATTGACTTTCAGGCCTGAAATCAACTCAAAACATCGCAAAATTCTAACAAAAATGGGTAATAGAGACTCATCGGCCGGTAAAAAGCATAGCGTATCATCAGCAAATTGCAGGATAGACATGTCCTTCTCTGATCCGTCAACCCGAAAGCCCGGTAAAAGGCCAATTCGAATACTCTCCTCAAACATTAGTTTCAGTCCCTCACTCGCCAGAACAAAAAGAAACGGGGAAATAGGATCACCTTGTTTAACCCCCCTAGCTAATTTAATTGGTTCCGACGGCGTCCCATTGATCAGAATTGAAGTGACCGAATTTCTTCTACAGTTGTCAAGCCATTGAACCCATCTTTCCTCAAAACCCATTTGTCTAAAAACCGCATTCATATAGTTCCACGAAACACAATCATAAGCCTTATGGAAGTCTAACTTAATAGCCAAGCATGGTTGACGATTCCTATGAACCGAATGGATAATCTCCGAGGCTATGAACGAACATTCATGAATATTACGACCTTTAATGAAAGCAAATTGATTTTCTGATATCAATTTAGGTAGCAATGGTTGCAGTCTTTTAGCCAGCACCTTAGACACAATTTTATATATACCATGGATCAAGGCAATCGGTCTAAAATTATTCAACGAAGAAGAACCTGGTACCTTAGGAATTAGGACTGTATATGACGATTTAATAGCATTCGGCAGCCGTCCCGTCGCATGAAACTTCGCAAATAGGTCCATTAGCTCAGGCTTCAGTTCACCCCAAAATCGTTTGTAAAAGAAAAAATTAAATCCATCAGGTCCAGGCGCCTTCCCCTCATTACAGGAACAAACTGCATCCCATATCTCGGCTTCTGAGAATGGTTCAACTAGGCGACAATTTTCTGATGCATCGACCGTTCTGAACTTTAGTCTTTCCAACTCAAACGGAATAGCTGTAGTTTCCGAAAACAGGTTCAAATAGTAGTTTCGAATCGTAGCTGTGATCTCTATAGGATCGTTAGTGACTCTCCCACCAATTTCCAACTGTGAAATCCGATTACCTCTGAACCTAGCCGAAGCGATGCGGTGAAAAAATGCAGTATTGTCATCACCCAATAAAGTCCACTTCACTCTTGACTGTTGGTGCCGAATTTTTTCTTGGTTTCGTCTAACCTGAAACAATGTAGTTTTCACGTTTTGTAATTCAGACATGGTTGAAGCATCCAAAGGCCGACCCATACTAGAGTCAGTCAACTCTAAAACCCGGGCTTCCAACGATTTCAATCTACTATCCAATTGACCAAAATTAGACGAATGCCAAGGACGGATAAATCCCCATAATTTTCGCAGCTTGTAATCGACATCTCTATTCTTACACCCAGCCGTACCACAAATAGAACGCCACTTACTAGTGATAAATGGCAAAAAAGTATCAACATCCCACCAACAGTTTAGCGATCTATCTACTCTCCTTCCCCGTCTCCTCGAAGTATGCGACTGGAAAATAATGGGTAAGTGATCCGATAGGGTTGAGTCTACCGTCATGAGTTGTAAATTCGGCCAGCTATCTAATAGACCACCTGCCACCAACACTCGATCGATCCTCGAAAAGGACTGACTGTTACTCCACGTATAGTCCCTTCCAACTAAAGGAACATCATACAACGCACTCGCATTCACAAATTCTTGGAATCTTATCATAGAATTAGAAACACTCCCATTCCTACCCGCTCTTTCCGAATAATGAAGAATTTCATTAAAGTCACCACATAACAATACATTACCAACATCCCGAATAAGGGGCAGCAATTCAACCCATAATTGATTCCTCTCAGCGGCTCTGACTGGCCCATATAAGCATACAATATCAATCTCAACCTGATTCACGACCGAGCTCAGAATACACCATCTTACACCAACCGCTCTAACTGTACCCCTAACTACTTTAGAGTTCCATGACACAATTATCCCTCCCGACAAACCTTGAGCAGAAACACAATAATATGAAAAATCGTTATGGCCCCATAATTTCCTCACAATCATCTCTGATATATCCGACACCTTCGTCTCCACTAACACAACAACATGCAAGGACCATTTGCGGACACACGAACGAACAAAAAATTGCTTTGCTCCATTCGTGAGCCCCCCACGACAGTTCCAAGAAAGAAGGTTTACTGACATAAAGAAACGTGTACCAAACCTCGATTCAGACGGGCTATTCATACTCTTGGCTCTTCCAGTACCTGCACAATTTGCCCCACATGTTGCTCCTGAAACAGCCCCAGCATCTCACCCACTTTAACGACCATTCTAGCCTCATTCTCGCGCGGTTCTGTAAGCTGGGCATTCATTATCACCCTATTTCTATTTGCCACATCTGGCCCCGATGATCCAGACATTCTGCCAGTCTCCGAGTTTCCTCTAGCTGCCGAGTTCGCACTCTCATTACCGTCTGGCTCCCGTAAGGTAGAATTTTCCAAAATACCGTTATCCCGCAGCATTCTCATGTCACAATCTTCCTCCGATATAGCCACTTCTTCAGATATCCTGTCCGCCATTGAACCCTCATCTGACTCGTCCTCCGAGCTAGAGTAATCCTCCTGACACCTCGGACAGCTAACGGCCTGACGCATAGAAGTGTAAATCGTAATCTCCCTCTCCCCCATTGCTAACTTCAGATTGCGGCTCATAGTACCTATAGGAACTGACACTAAACAAGAAATCACATCCAATCGATCCGGCCGTTCCAAGTTGCACTCCATAGCCACCAGCCGACCAAATCTCCCAGCAAGGCTGCGAACTAATGATTCACATATAATAGTTGGTGGAATACCCATGAGATCAAGATACATGACACACTCGGAGGGAATAAAATTCCCCGCCAGACGCTCAACCGAAAACATAAGGTGGCTGAGAACCTTCCATTCATGACTAACAAAATTACTCATCGCATCTCCTGTGATAAAGGAGACAATCACGCATTCCCCACCAACAGGAGCGGCAAATTCAACATTAAAACCACGCTCACACAATAAATCATATATATTTCGAATATGAGATATATTGTGAAGCCGAATCAGGCAGGCCTTATCTTTCCACGAGGTAGACTGCACCATGCACTCCTCACTCTTCTGCGACTCATTCTTATCCATTGGGCTCATCACAATCTTAGGCTGCCCCTTACTTGCCTCCTCTATAGAATTACGATGAGGGGCCGCGACATCAGCATATGATCTCCCATCTCGAGGTGATTCGTGAAACACTCGGTTCACACGCCTAGATGACTTTCGGATCGGCCCCTGGATTTTCTGAACATTCAAAGGCCTTGAGTATCTTGCCTTATACGCCCGCAAACGAACCGCCCCAATTTCAACAGAATTCATCCTGTTCAAAGCTTCATAAAACGGAACAGTTACATCAATCGTAATGAACCCAAAATTCAAGTTCCTGGCGTTTCTCTTTTGTGCGACAAACACCCAGCCAGAAACTCCAAATCTCCCAAAAACCTTCTTCAGGGCTAGCGCATCGTAGCCATTCGGAAAATTCTCAAAATAGATCTTGTTCGCTGTCGGATTTCTGGTGTTGGCAATATGATTAGGATTTGAATCCCTAATCTGCGAAGTGGCGGTAAAGGGCACATAAAAGGGATTACGGCGAGGGTTTGTGGTTTGGCGATTTCGGGTTGGCTCATGGAAGGGGTTTCGGTGTTGGGGCTGACGGCGGCTGGTGTCCGATCGGAAAAGGTTGGTTGATGGGCGATGGTGGCGGTTGTGTAGGGGGGCAGGATGGGTGCGGGTTAGGGTAGGGTTTCTCTCCATGGTTTTTGATTTTTGTTTAAACTTTCAGTTAAACTGCACTTTCAACCAAAGATTAACCGATAAAACTATCTTACAAAGAATCCGGGTGATGCAGAATTGAAAATCAAGGCTTTTTCTGAGTCAGGACTTTTAACAAACACCTTGAGTGCAGCGATGAAAACCAGATGAGACAGACTTTGGTGTTTGGCTAATGGCAGGTGGGATGCGGGTAGAATGGTGGATCGAAGGATTAGATTGGAAAGGGGATTTGTGGGATTAGAAAGGCTGATCAAACCAGCAGAAAATATCAACGGCAAGTAAGGATGATTAATGGTGATCGAAATTCCGGTTGGAGAACTCCAGGTAGCGGTGATTAATGGTGTTCGAAATTCCTGTGGCAGCTAGGTAATTGGAATAGAAAATCGCAAAATCCAGAATCTGAAAATAGTACAGCTAGCAACGTAAAATCAGCCCATTCTCTTAATTGAGATGATACGGTGGCATTCAGATCTCCTTCCCACTGTTGTTCACGCCAGTTAGCTACTCATAAACCTGGCAGTTAGAAATTGGGATAGTTGATCTCTATTTATTGGTTTTAACTCATTTAAGCTTTTTGGTTGTCTTAAATTTTGTTTAGAATGATTGCTAGCTCAAAATGAAATTTAGTTAATTCTTGTTATGGCTATATATATAATATTACAACAAATTTTTTTTAATAATTACCGTTGATAACTGAAAATTAACTGAAAGTCATAGAATTTTCCCATATATATAGATTTGTATTTAAAGACAAAATTAGATTGTGGTGTATAAATAACTATGCTAATAAACTGCTTTTGCATCGAAAATAACAAGCTAATCAAACCAATAACAATATACTAGTACACACAGTAGATATAAACTATTTTATTATTATTTTCTTATCAATCAATGTGGAAAATCATTGGTGAAAATTTGTAAGGAAAAGAAGTTACTTTGTATTAGTACATATATTAGATATAAACTATTTTATTAAGAGTCTTACAGTGGAAAATTACTTGTCTTAATTAGTAGAAAAGATATTTTTGCTGTTACTTAAAAATCAACAGGATTTGGCACAGGCGTTTCTATGAAATGCCCGCGCCATTGCAGAGGCTTTTCCTAGAAAGCCTTGCACCGCAGTGCATAGGCGTTTCTAGAAAAATGCCTATGCATTGGTGGTGGAGTTTTTTTAGAAACGCCACCACCAATGGATGGAGGGGACATTTTACAGAAACGCTTCTACCTTATTATTTTAGGGTTTTTAAGGATTTTTTTAATTATAATGGCAAAGTCGTCTTTTCTACTAATTATAACAAGTAATTTATGACAGTATTTAATATCGGATTTTATTAAAATGGCCGAAACCATGTATGTTATTCGCAACTTTCTAACCACATATATCATATGTTTAATCTCAATTACTTAGACCTAATTCTTTATAATTTATAAGTAATAGTACTGAACTGAACTAAACTGATAAATATTTATTTTAATATAAATTTATATATATATACAATACTAATAAATATTAAACTAAACTAAACTAAATTAGATATAAATTGAAAATAATACGACGGCGAGATATCTTTTATGGGATACAATAACACAATACTTTTGAATGCGTCTATAAGTCAAGTAGTTGTAATATGTCACATCAAATTACACGTTAATTGTACAAATTGAATATTAGCTTTGGAATTTATTATATACAATGGTTGGGAATGTCGGAGTGAACTAGTTGGCCCGTTTAGGCTCACAAGAACTCGAGGTTGATTTGATTAAGTTATTGGGGCACTTTCAATGGTTACTCATTTTAAGAAATTCTTTAAAATAGAGAATATAAATGAAAAATGGTTGAGTCTAATCATTCTTCATATGGTATGTTCTCATATATGGGAACCCCATTTTAGAGAATCGATGATTATATTATTACTTTTTATGGTTTTAATTTTTTAATTATTTTATTAGTTGAATATAATAAAAATGATGTAAAAAAATTAATATAATAATAATAAAGTATTATTATTTTTAGGAAATTTAATATGGAGAGTGAAAAATTGAAAAGATGAATAGAGAAAAATATTATAGATTCTCAAAATAGAGTTTGGGGAACGAAAAATGATTTAACTTGCCCTTAGTTTGTGCTATTGGGGACACCGATTTAGTAGCTTAGTTAAACTTAAATATGTTAAATTGAGGTATGTCTTTTAGTTCAACCAAGCGGATAATTTCATTAAAAACTAATCGGACTGATATAAATTTTAAACTAATAGTCAAAATGTTTCATGACGCGTTACTAGATTTTTTTTTTTTGACAAAACCACGTTATTAGGTTAAAACCTTGAATTCCTAGTAATAGGATTCTAATGAACTCAATTAAACATGCTAGGTGTAAGCCTAGTACATATCAAACTAAAAACTTATTAAGGAACCTAGCGTTAGTAAAAGTTTTAGGCCTTAATATAGTACTGGTTAAACTTTAAAAAAAATATCATATAATTTCATTTATTTATAAAATAGATTTCGAGAATTTTTTTATAAAATGGGGTTCGTAATTTAAAAAATTAATAAAAAGGGGATTCTTAATATTATATTATATCACGATAATAAATAATCTTATTTATTATTATCCAAAATTTTATGAATAGGTTAATAAAAATGTAATACACATGTAATAATTTTTTAAAAAAATTTAATAGTGTAAATATTATTTTAATTAAAATGTAATGATAAACTTTAAAAATTATTAAAATAAGAAAAAATCTTCAAAAATTACTACAATTATAATTTTTAAATAATAAAATTAAATACAAAAATGTTAAATTAATTAAAATATATTATATAATATTATCATTCTAAATAAAATATATTATTTATTATTTTTTTAATTTTTTAAAATTACAGATAATAATTAAAGTAATTTTTTAATAAAAAATGACCAAATTACCTTACATATTTTTAAAATTTATAGAGCTCTCAAGTGTACATCTCTCTTGATAGGAATTAGGAATTAGGAATTAGGAATTGATTACACATCCGAAACCTCTTCCAGGCACGATCAATTTCACTTTCTGGAGCTTTTCTTTCGCTGTTTGATTGTCTATAATTTGTGTCTTTTTAGCTCAAATCTCACTAAGTTCTTCCATTGAAGATGTCTCCCTGGTTATGCAGATTTCCCTCTCTGAGTAGATCTCTTAATCTCCGTAGGTTTCCAATTTCCGTTTCCTTCTCAACTTCAACCCCCAAAATTTCAGCATTTGATTTCTTAGTTAACCAACACATTTGCGCGTCAAAAGTTTCCTCATTATCATCTACAAAGTTCCTCATCAAACCCCAAAATGCCAATTCGGTTCTCAATTTCCTCAAGGGAACTGGGTTCACCATGAATCAGATAGAATCTATTGTCCAGAAACATCCCTGGGTCCTTTCTTGTAATGTTGAGAGAAGCCTTGAGCCTAAAATCAGGGTTTTTCAGGAATTAGGGTTTCACCCCACTGATTTAGCTGATATTGTTTCTACTTATCCGTGTATATTTCGGAGGGCTTCTGAGAGGCTTGAAAGGTGTGTTTTAATGTTGAAGAATATTTTAGGATCTAATGCTGATATTTCTAGATTTTTAATTCACTGTAGGAGTTGGATGCTTCTTGAAACGAATTTAGATAGGGCGCTCGTTCCTAATGTAGAATTCTTGAAAAGTTGTGGGATTTGTTCCCTGCAGATTGCTAAGCATGTCCCTAACTATTCCGGGCTTTATCTCACAAGTATAGAGAAGCTTAGAGGTTGTGTTAAAAGAGTAGATGAGATGGGTATTCATAGGGAATCTTTCGAACCAGAATATTTTGCATGCTTTTAGACTATGCCCTCCAGTATTTGCTGTTTCGGGGAGGAAGATTAAGGAAGTAACACAGCTGTTGCTAACTGTTGAAGGTGTGGGAATCTCTTATATTGCTAGCAACCCGCATTTGCTTATGTTCAGTGTGGAGAAGAGGTTGAAGCCCCGATTGAGAGTACTTAATGCCTTCAAGAGTAAGAATTTGCTTAAGAAAAGCCCTGCTTTGACTTCATTTTTTCAGATGGCTGATGCAAAATTCGTGCAGAAGTATGTAACTCCTTATTCAGGTGAATTGGGAGATCTGTATGCGGCTGATCAGGGTTCTATTAATTCTTTTATATCACTTCTATTCTAATCAACCAACAAAACAATTTAAAAAAATAAAAATAAAAATAAATAAGAATTTAATATTTATCCTTTAAAATAGGTTCCCTATAGATAAAAATCCCTATTTCAGGGATATACCATATAGGGAATGGTTGGATTTAACCATTCCCTATATTCTTTCCCTATTTTAGAGAATACCGGGATTTGCTCTCATGAGTGTACAAATGCGGTTTTAATTTAGCCCTTCCTACGGAAATTTTCAATTCACTTTTTATGGCTAGTTTGACTGTGAGTTTTTACAGCTTTTTCAGCAGCTTTTCTGAAAGCTCTATTTTCAAGCTTTTTTTTAAAGCTGCATGTTTGATTTTTAAAAAAAAAAATTAAATAATTTCTAATTAATTAATATGAAAGATAAAAATATATTATTTAAAGTTAAAATATATATCACTATAAAAAATTTATGAAAATAACTTATTAGAAAAACCGATGAAATTGGCCCTTAAACATATCCAACTCGCATCATTACAATTTACAAACCAAACCCAACTACAAATGGGACCGCATATGAAAGCTTCAAATGGCCCAACCCCTAAGATTCAGGGTTTACAGAAATGAAAAGATTCTAGGTTTACTGATCTCTGTTACACTTTGTTTTGTGCTAGTCCATTTTGGGGATTTAGCTTCAACATCTCACTATATTCCCCTGAGCACCATGTTTCTCTGTAAATGCAGAATTCTCCCTTTCAACACCTCTCTTCATCTCCATAAAAATTCATTCTTTGAATCAATACCTGTTCTTCCCTTTTCCACTTCAACCCCCAAAATCTCCATTTTCGATTACTTAGTTAATCGCCACCACTTTTCCCTCAAATCCGCCGGTAATGCAGCCTCCTCCTCCGACACCCAATTCGTCATAAACCCTAAAAACGCCGATTCCGTTCTCAATTTCCTCAATCAATCTGGGTTTTCCAAGAATCAGATTGAATCTGTTGTCCAAAATCCCCCTGGGTCCTTTCTGCTAATGTTGATTCAACTATTAAGCCCAAAATCAAGGTATTTCAAGACATTGGTCTAAAATCTGTAGATTCTGCTCAAATCATCTCTGCTTCTCCATCGTTATTGAATATACTTACTGATAAGATTCTTCAATCTGTTGACTTTGAAGAGTGTTCTAGGCCCTAATGCTGATATTTCTAGGTTCTTAAAGAATTCTTGGACAGGAAAGATTCTAGCTTTTGATTTGAATACAACATTATTGCCTAACATAGAGTACTTAAAGAGTTGTGGGATATGTCCTTTACAGATTTCCAGGAATTTTTGTTACTACCCATTAACTTTTCTTGTCAATCAAGAGAAATTAAACGGTTTGGTTAAAAGGGTTGAGGAAACGGGAATCGAAAAGGATTCGAACGATTTTCTCGAAGCTGTTAGGGTTATGAGTTCTATGAGTAGACATAGAGATAAAATTGAAGCGCCTTAGAGAACTAGGGTTTTCAGACAAGAATATTGAGTTTGTTTTTAAGAAACAACCTCTAGCTTTTGGTGTATCAGATGGGAAAATTGAAGAGATAGTTGAGTTTTTGCTTAATGTGGGGAATTTGGGTATTAATGATATTGTTAGCCACCCTGAATTGCTTACTTATAGTGTCGAGAAAAGGATGAAGCCTCGAGTTCGAGTGCTTAAGGTAATTGAGAGTAAGGATTTGGCTAAGAGAAAACATGGTTTGGTTAAGTGTTTGAAGATGAGTGATGCAGAGTTTAGAAAAATGTTTGTGAATCCTTATTTAAAAGATGGAGTTGGAGATTTGTATGCTACTCGACAGGGTTTAGAACCGAAAGATTCGGCATATAATTCTTGAGGTTTTTGAGGTTTCATGTTGTCTGTTCTTAAAGAGGACTTTGACATCAATCTTACATTACTATCTTGTTGTTGTCATAATCTTACTTTCACGATATTGATTTTTGCTGAAGCCTGACGGTCATAAATTTTCGGATATTTTCAGGTCGTTTGATTGTTGAATGTGATGCAGGATGCAAAATTGTTCTAGTTTGAAGAGTATCTTAGTTAGTTTTTGGGTCAGTGAATCCGGTTTATAACCATTAATAGAATGTCAGTATTAGATAGAGTTGATTTTTGGTAGTAAATGCAGGAAATTTCTCGTTTAGTGTAGGTTAAAATCGATTGGTGCTCATCGTTTCAAAGTTTCCGGGTTATGATCAATGGGCCGCATCTAGATCTGGTCCAGATCCATTTTTATATATGTGACCTAGACCCGCTTTATATCCATTGGATCTGTAATTTTGATACCTAGAACCAAATCCATATGTTTGGCAAAGGTTATTAGATTTTATGCTTTTGAAACTGGAAGTAAGAATATTTTCAAATTTGTGCTGCGTACAAATTTATATAATTGCAATAAAATATACTAATATATATTGCAAATCATTAAGTCATGTGTACATATGAGCTCTAAAGAAAAATCACTAATAATATTTAGATCTACAGAGAATCAAAGTATGCGTTAATTTATGTGTGTAGAATTTTACATTGCCAGACTACGAAAGTTAAGAGTAACCACGTTCAGTTGATCAGATGAAACAACTCATAATTATCGGTGTGATCCTATAGGATTTGAGGAAGAACGTTTTTCACCATATAAGCAAAAGCGTGGTTGTAGGCTGCTAAAGTCAGATGAACTCCATCCCAAAATAAATACTCATCGGGATTTTGACATGTCCCCACATTATCTCGCTTGCAAACCGATAACAAATTATCGCAACATCCAGTTGATGTTTCCACCAAGCCTGAGCATCAAAACAATAACAAAAAATACTTACATTATTTTGTGAGCATGTTAAGAATTATTAGTGGTATAACTAAATAAGCTTCATTACCATAGATCTTGGGATTATGAAGCATGTCGATAACCGGGGTATAGAAGTCGTTATACACGAGTTTAATGCCCGGGAGAGACGGTTGCAATGTGGGAACATATTCACAAGCTTTTGATTGTAAACAATAGAATCGTTGTCTTGATTCTCAATACATTTGTCTTGAAACCTCAACTCCTTTTGAAAAGGAAAGCAACCCGTCGGAGCTAGCCCGCTTACCATTATCGAGCGACAACCGATTCCATGCAACTCCTGAAAAAGTTAAAAAAAAATTCGGTATATATGAGCTAATAAAATATGCACATTATTAGATATAAAGCACAATCTGAATCATAATCGATCAAACGACTTACATTGATGAAGTTTTTGATCCTATCCAATAGAAAATCTTGGTATCCATTAACGTCGTAGGTTAATCGTCTTGTAGGGATGTCATAATAGTTGAAAAACCAGTCATTCCATCCGGCACTAAGAACTACAAAAGAACTATTAAGAGTTGCCATTGCGTTTTCCTCTCCAACAAGCCCTTTTAGTCTAACAATGTAGAGTTTAAAGTTTTCGATTTGTTGGGAAACCGGGATAGCTTTACTAGCAACACTAGTCAAATCATCAAAACCGGACCCCGCGGATGCAAAATTGACACCTGTCATGAGATCATCTTTCGAAAGGGTCGGGTCCAAGAAAGGAGGAAGAGATTCTTTGATGCCAAAAAAAGAAGTCAACATGTCGGAAATAAGTTTGCCGTTAGAGAATCTTCCAGTTGGCAAACCCGACACATAGTTTTGACCGTATGGTAGGTAGTTCGCCTGAAGCCAAGTAGGGATATAATTGTTATTTCCCGTGTCCATTACCGAATCTCCAACGATGAAAATGGCTGGAAATTTTTTCTCAAAAGCGGGTTGGGATTCTATAGAAGTACATGTGATGTACAAAATGAATAAGATTGCTAATAGTTTAACGAATGCCATATTTTTAAAACTGTATTCAAATTATGAAGAGTTGAGTTTAGTTTTGTAAGTATTTGTTAGCCATACAACATGTACTTAAATAGTAGAGATGTCTGAAAATGCATGTATAGTTTGATTTTGAGAGTTTAATTTTCACTAATTATTTTTGTCCAAATACATTCATGAAATTATTATGATTAAATAGAAGATTAACAACCGAACTCCGTTGGTACACTCGTTTACAAAATTGAATGTTGAGGAGAGGAATGGGCTACAATGACTATTTATGAATAATATAAGACCAAATTCAGAGGGCAACTGATGCATTCGACCTAAAATTTATATATAATTATCAAAAAATTTAACGGGGACTTCTGCATTCAAATAGTCATTGTAATAATCTAATTCTTCTCCTCCAAATTCATTTTGGTAAAAGAGGAGTGTACGAATGGGAATCGATTGTTAATGTTCTAAGTAATGATACTAATTTTATAAATGAATTTGGACAAAAAAAATAGTGAAAAATTGAAGATTAACTACTCTTGAAATAGAATTATGGCAAAGGTTTAGCCTGGAAGCTGTAATATTAGAAATTATAGATTTGAGTCCACAAACGGGTGATGTGGGATGGGGTTTTTTCTTTAAAAAAAATCTTGAAATAGAACTATACATCCACTTTTAGACTATTATGTTGTATTGTACGTTTGTAGTTGGACATTTAGAAAAACATGGACTGGTATTTAAACTTTCATAAGCCCATTTTCTTGCATCCAGACAAAATGCGCATTAAACTATGCCGTTAATGGATACCAAGATTTTCTATTGGATAAGATAAAAAAAACTTTATTACAACGTAAGGCATCGATAGATTATGATTAAAATTGTGTATTAGTTCTAACAATGTGCATAGTTAGCTCGTATACCCATTGGCGGAGCTTGGGGTGGCGGAAGTCGGCGGTCGCCGCTATTCATCGGAAAAAGCCCTACCCATGCAAATATACCCGAAATTTTATGAAAATTTCAAGAGTTGCATGGGTCGAACCCGAGCCCCCAAAAGCCCGAAGTTTTATGGGCCGGGCCTGGTTTTTATATAAATACCCAAGCCCGACCCGAGCCCAGCCTGAAGAGCAAACAATATATTTATTTCATATTTTTATATTATATTTAATAGTTTATATAGATTTTTATATTTTGACCTACTAAATTTTTAACTATATATAAAATATTTTTACTTAAAAATGTAATTGTATGCAAAATTTAGACATTTTTGTATAAAATTTGTAATTTTTTTCAATTTAGTTTACAAAATATAAAAAGAAACAAATTATCGATGGCCATGGGTCGGGCTTGAAATGAGTTAGTAAGCCCGACCCAAGCCCATAGTTCTAAATCATGGGCTTGGGCCGAGCTTGGGTTAGTATTTTTTTAAAAAGCCCGGCCCAGCCCGCCCGATGAACAAGTCTAACAATAAGTACCGAATTCTCTATATATCACTTATCCCATAAAAAAAGTGACTACAATGCAGTGTCATCGAAACCGGTGAAAGCAATTGTTCACGATTTTTATAATTAATCGTCGTTCAATTAAATTAAACCGAAGTTTAGTTATGGTTTAATTGTAGTTTTTTTAGGTAAATCAGGCGGTTTGATCCTGTTTTAATAACATTGCTGCAACGTGTAATTATTAGCGGAATCCTATAAAACTTTTGAGAGAAATTGTGAACTACTTTTAGAATTAATGATAATAGTAGTAAGAATTTAATTAATTCTACTTCTTTTTCTTTCTATCATTTTCATCGAAATCAATTCCCTTCTGTTGTTGAAATCCTTTCACTACTAGATGAGCTTTATACTTCACTAGCTTTCCATTGCCATCTCTTTTGAGCTTGAAAACCCATTTATTCTTCAAGGCTTTTCTTCCTCTAGGAAGTTCGACTAACTCATATGTGTTATTTTTCTGCAAGGAATTCATTTCATCTTGCATTGTCTTCAGCCAAGATTCTTTATTTGCATGAGTTAAAACTTCTTGGAAATTCTCCGGCTCCCCCTCATTAGTAAGGAGAATGTAGTCAGAACTAGGATACTTTGATGTTGGTTGGCAATTCCTAGTAGATCTTCTAAGCTGTTGTTCAACCTCAACTTGCTGGGTGTGTTGCTCCCCCTGCTCATCAACATCTTCTTGCTCGCGATCCTCCATTAGCTCTAGAATTTTACCATTGTTCTAAACTTGTTCCTCATCTCCACTAATGGCACTATTTGATGGTGAAGGAACATGGCTGGGAATGACATCATCCACAAATCCTAACTTTCCATTCTTCTTAAAGCTTTCAATACTCTCGTTTTCTCAAAGGACTACATCTCTTCGTCTAATGGTCTTTTTCTTTTTTGGGTTGCACAGTTTGTACCTGAACTCTTCATCTCCATAACCAAGCAAGATACATGGACTTGATTTGTCATCAAGCTTTGACCGTTGCACCTTAAGTACATGTGCAAATGCCTTAGAGCCAAACACCTTCAGATGAGAGTATTGAACATCTTTTCTAGTCCATACCCTTTTTGGAATATCAAAATCTAGAGCAGTAGATGGTGACCTGTTAATGAGATAGCAGGTTGTGTGTGCTGCTTCTCCCAAAATGACTTTGGCAAGTTAGCCATTTTGAGCATACATCTAACCTTCTCCACAATAGTGCGGTTCATCCTTTCTACTACACCATTGGGTTCTAAGTACATTCTTTTCATGTCGAATTCCATATATAGAACATTAGCTCTCAAACTCATATGATGTGTATTCACCTCCATTCTCGGATCGGAGACATTTTAATTTCTTTTTTATCTCTCTTTCCACCTTAACATGAAATTTCTTGAATGACTAGAATACCTGATCTTTTGTTCTCATAAATACATCCACATCTTCCATGATGCATCTTCAATAAAAGTACAAAATACTTGTTACCTCCCAAGGTCTCATATTTAAAGGGGCCACAAATATCCGAGTGCACCAAGTCGAGAACACTTGCCTTTCTGCTTGATGACTTGCTGAATGACGCTTTATGTTGCTTACCGGATAGGCAGTAATCACATGGAGATAATGGTGTACCATTAGCCAACGGTACGAGCTCCTTCTTGGCTAGAATCTGTAACCCTTTCTTACTGATGTGAGCCAATCTTCTATGCCACAAATCTGGTAAAGATTCTTCTTCAACAGCATGTAATCCATCTTTACAAATGACTGCATTATTTTGTACAGTGTATAACACATAGCACCTTTCACAATCACCAATGGGTTGAGCCTCAAATTAGGAACGTGTCTTACTTCTTTAAGGATGAGTGTGCAACCAGTGTTTGTCTTAATACAAATATCATCAATACCAACAATTTTGGAATGACCATTATTTCCCATCTTCACCGTACCAAAATTTCCTACTTTATATGTGGTGAAGAACTCTTTGGTAGGAGTGGCGTGATAAGAGGCTGCAGTATCGATCACCCATTCCGTCTCATCTTGACTTCAGACTTGTGGACATTGTTCTTCATGGCTGAAGGAAAGAAAACAATCTCCTCAGTTGCTGCAGTGGTGTTCTTGTCTTCCTCCTAGTTATTGCCATCCTTATGTTCTCTCTTTAGCATTCGATAGTTCCTCTTTAGATAGCCTTCTAGTCCACAGTGGTAGCATTTGACTCTAACCCTAGACTTAGATCTGCCCATGAATTTTTCTCCTCCTTTGGATTTTTCAGGATTGTTGGGATCTCGATTTTTTCTCCGACCTTTATGTTCTATGACAAGAGCTTGACTGCTTTCAGTAATTAAAACTTTCCTCCTTGTTTCCTTATTGAGCATATGCTAACAACGTGGTCCAAGGAAACTTTTCTATCAGGAGCGAAATTGGTCACAAGTACCACTAAGGTTTACCAACTATCCGGTAAAGAATTGAGCAACAATAAGAATTGGACCTCATCTTCAAGTGTGATTTTCATAGAAGACAACTGATTAATAATACCTGTATGGGGTGGTGGGGCTGTACGGGTCAACCCATGGACCTGTACCCCCAAGTGCGACCCGTATAGGTCTGTAAAGGCAGTCTATCTCTTTATGTCAGGTATATATAAGATATTTTGCAGTTTTACTTCTTTGCTTGAAGTCATTTTAAGAATCACCGTTCCATGTCCTTTGACATTAGAAGTAGCAGAATTTCTCATGAAGAGTTTCTCCCCATTATCAATTAGGGTCAATCCAGCAAAAGACTCTTTATTACAACACACGTGATGAGTAACACTAGTGTCAAGCCACGACTCCTGTAACGCCCCCCAATAGGGAGCGCCAGGGTAACAATAAACACACAATAAACATCTCTACTCCACTATATAGAGTTCAATACTTATAGATTTAATACGTACATATACCAATATAAAGTTTTAAACTCTAAATTATTCGTCAAATGCTAATTATTCTCCAAATATTTCTCAATGTCACTTTACATTTCTCACTCTCTAGTACATGCCATTATTCTACAAACCATAATATTACATTAAAATATAAATCCACCTCGAATCTTTCCTTAATTGCTCTTTAAGCTGATCCACCTGTACCACTTTGGTCCAAGCTATCTACAAGTTCTCCACCTACGCGTAGAAAATCAACTACACGCTAAGCAATTTGCTTAGTGGTGTCCATAAAAAAAAATAACAACTTTGAATATTTTTAAAATAGAAACAAAGTATATTTATAAGTCAAAAACAAATTAACCAACTTTATGGAACCAAATCACAAAACTTATATAGTCATCCTTACAAAGCATAATCAAATTATATCCAATTTTTTTTTAAACACTTTAACCACATATTGCCCAAAGTAAACAAGTCCTGAATAACGGTAAAATGGATACGGGAGCGGACAAGCCGGAAGTCAAAGCTTCAAAATCAATATATCGGTCAAGCCCGAAGCCGAAGCTTCAAAAATCAATATATCGGTCAAGCCCGAAGCCGAAGCTTCAATATCAATATATATATATATATATATATCATAATATCGGCCAAAGCCCGAAGCCAAAGCTTCAATTGTTTGTACAGTACTGTACCCCCCTTTATTGGCGCCAATCTACCCTGACCCGTATTCTACTCGTTTAATAAGGGCAATAAATCAAAGTAACATCTTAAAAATTCCAGTATAAACTATCAATCATAATTCAACATAACTTCAGTGATTAAGAAATCCAAATCCCAAATTTTTAAGCATCAAACTTCAATTAAAACTCAATAAAATCAATATCATGCTTTCCAGAATTTTTCCAGGTTTCATAACCTGATTTCCCGGCATTTGTCACTATCAAAACATCATCCAATCGAAGAACTTTCTTCTAAACAAAATTAGACACATGTCTCAGCTTTCCAAATCCACCAGAATCACAGAAATCCAAATTTTATAACCAAAGTTATGATCAAAATACAAAACAGTGTACCAAGCTGAGATTTTCTGAAAACAGATTTCATGACTCAACTTCAAACAAAAATTTCATATTGAAAACGAACGAAATTCAACAAGTTTTCTTCTGTACATATGTTCCTTACTTTCTGTAGATATCAATAGAATCAAGAATCGCTCAAATCGGATTTATATAACGAGAGAAAACATTAAAACAAAACAGGTATATAATCTGGAAAATTTCCCGAAAAATCGAGAAATCGAAATTCGGAACACAAACCTTTTTCTATGCTCTTTCTAGCTCTCTTCTACCCCTTTTGCCTTTGATTTACTTGCAATAGCTTCCTCTACAACAGCCATATATAATTCTATCAAGATATTGCATAAATAAACTTCCTAATACCATAAATATGCTTAATCTACCATGAATTCTACTAATTAAACTTTAATTTCACCAAAAATCACTCACCTCAAACTCGGGTTACTATTCATCCGAATCTTAATTTCTGAAATCCTCCTCTTCTGGTCTTGATTGACTGAAATTGATGATGATAGAGGGCTTAAGGATCGATTTCTAATAAGAATTCGAAGTTGAATCGAAGAAATCGGAAGTTTTTGGATTATAGAAAATTTGATTAAGGGATTTAGGAAGAGAGAAAAATGGTGAAGAAGATGAAGGGAAATGGATAAGGAATACGAATAAGATGATATGAATTTTTTTTTTTATATTTCAATTTTCAATAATGCCCCTGATCAAATAATTAAATGTCCATTTCATCCCTCTTACTATAATTAGCTCTTATTTCCTCATGCCTTATATCCAATGACAACAATAACAATAAAAATAATTTCTATGATATTTTTAATACCATAGTAATTTATTATAAGCAAAATTTTAGAAATTTCAGTTCGTTACAATTCTCCCCCTCTTATGAATTTTCGTCCTGAAAATTTCCTGAAAACAATTGCGGATATTGAGTTTTCATTGTATCCTCCGGTTCCCAAGTTGCTTCTTCAACCTTATGATTCCTCCAAAGTACTTTTACCAAAGGAATAGACTTGTTTCTCAATTGTTTAACCTCTCTCGCCAAGATTTGTACCAGCTCCTCTTCATACGTCAGGTCGGGTTCAATTTCTACGACATCAGGAGATAAGATATGTGTTGGATCTGATCTGTATCTCCTTAACATTGACACATGGAACACATTATGAATTTTGTCGAGTGTTGGGGGTAGTGCCAACCGATAAGCTACCTGTCCAACCTTCTCTATAACCTCATATGGGCCAATGAATCTTGGACTGAGCTTGCCTTTCTTGCCAAATCATAGGACTTTCTTCCAAGGAGATACTTTGAGAAATACTTTATCTCCCACTTCATAAGTAATGTCTTTTCTTTTTAGATCAGCATAAGATTTTTGTCTATCCGATGCAGCCTTCAATCTTTCTTGAATAAGTTTTACCTTCTCTTTTGTCTCCTGAATCAAATCCACTCCTACAATCTTGTTTTCACTAAGTTCGGTCCAATATAATGGAGTTCGACATTTTCTTCCATACAATGCTTCATATGGCGCCATTTGTATGCTTGCTGATAGTTGTTATTATAGGCAAACTCCATGAGGGACAAATACTTTTCCCAACTTCCTTCAAATTCAATGATACAACTTCTCATCATGTCTTCCAACACCTGAATTACACTTTTAGATTGACCATCTGTTTGAGGATGAAATGAAGTACTGAAATGAAGTTTGCTACCTAAGGCCTCTTGCAACTTCTTTCAAAATCTCAAAGTAAATCTTGGATCTCGGTCAGAAATGATTGAAATAGGCACTCCGTGTAGCCTTACTATCTCATCTATATATAACTGAGCTAACCTATCAAGTGAATAATCCATCCTAACTGGAAGAAAGTGGGCAGACTTTGTCAATCTATCTACAACAACCCACACTGCATCATGTTTCTTCTGTGTAAGTGGTAAAGACGTCACGAAGTCCATTGTGATTCTTTCCCATTTCCATTCTGGAATTGTTATAGGTTGCAACAATCCAGAAGGAACTTGATATTCTGCTTTCACCTGTTGACAAGTTAGACATTGAGCAACATAGTTAGTAATGTCTTTCTTCATCCTATTCCACCAATAATGGCTCTTCAAATTTTGGTACATCTTGTTTGCTCCAGGATGCATCGCATAAGGACTACTATGCCCCTCTTGTAAGATATTCTTCTTTAATTCTTCATTGTTTGGCACACATAGTCTATCTTTAAAATATAGACACCCATCTTCTCGAACCATATAGTCGTCTACGATACCCACTTGTGTCCATGCTCGAATAATCTTTAAGTCATTATCTTCATTTTGTGCTTGCTTAACCTGTTGTAGTAGTACAGGTTGAATCTTCAATTCTGCAATTAAGGCTCCACTAATGGTAAGAGCTAACCCCGTATTCATAGCCCTTAGCGCCATTATTGTCTTTCTACTGAGAGCATCTGCCACTACATTAGCCTTTCCTGGATGGTAATCAATAAGACAATCGTAATCTTTAATGAATTCCATCCACCTTCTTTGCCTTAAATTCAACTCTTTCTGTGTTGGCAAATATTTCAAACTTTTGTGATCTGTATAAATATAACATTTTTATCCATAAAGATAATGTCGCCAAATTTTCAAGGCAAAGACTATTGCAGCCAATTCGAAATCATGAGTAGGATAATTCCTTTCGTGATTCTTTAATTGCCTGGAAGCATAGGCAATCTCTTTTCCTTCTTGCATCAAAACACACCCAAGACCACTATGTGAAGCATCACTATAGATTACAAATTCTTTTCCAGGTTCTGGTTGGGTAAGGATGGGTGCTTTTGTTAACATCGCCTTTAATTTCTCAAAACTTTCTTGACACTTGTGACTCCACTCAAATTTTGCATTCTTTTGAAGTAGTTTCGTCAGTGGGGCAGCAATGACTGAAAATCCCTTCACAAATCTTCTATAATATCCCGCTAAGCCAAGGAAACTTCTGATTTCTGTAGGGTTCTTTGGTGGTTTCCATTCAACAACTGCTTCTATCTTCTTAGGATCCACTTTAATTCCTTCTGCAGAAACGACATGGCCTAAGAAAGAAACTTCTTCAAGCCAAAACTTACATTTGCTAAGTTTGGCATACAATTTATTTTCCCTCAAAGTTTGGAAGACTATCCGCAAATGTTGATCATGCTCTTCCCGTGACTTAGAATACACCAAAATATCATCAATGAAAACCACTACAAACCTGTCTAAATATAAGTGAAAGACACGGTTCATGAGGTCCATAAATGCTGCTGGTGCATTAGTTAGACCAAATGGCATCACCAAAAATTCATAGTGCCCATATCTGGTTCGGAAAGCCGTCTTTACAATATCATCATCTTTCACTCTCATCTGATAGTAGCCCGATCTCAAATCAATCTTGGAGAAGTATTTGGCACCATTGAGTTGATCAAATAAGTCTTCAATCCTCGGTAATGGATACTTGTTTTTCACTGTCAATTTATTCAACTCTCGGTAATCAATACACAATCGGAGCGACCCATCTTTCTTCTTAACAAACAACACTGGTGCACCCCATGGGGATATACTCGGGCGTACGAATCCTTTGTCTAACAATTCTTGCAACTGAATCTTCAACTCTTTCAGTTCAGCAGGCGCCATTCTGTATGGTGCTTTGGATACTGGTGCGGTACCCGGCAATACATCAATTGTGAATTCTACCTCTCTTTTTGGCAGCAACCCCGGTAGTTCTACTGGAAATACATCAGGAAAATCACATACCGTAGGAATATTCTATAATTCTAACTCACCCTCCTTAAATTCTAGAGCGAAGATTAGGTAGGCCTGACATCCCTTCCTAACCAGCCTTTTAGTCTTCATAAAAGAAATTATGTTACAGAGATAATCTGATCTTTCCCCCACGATAACTATTTCTTCTCCATCAGAAACTTGAAGTGACATTCTTTTGTTTTTGCAATCCGCCATAGCTCGATGTTCCGATTACCAATCCATTCCCAAGATAACATCGTAATCTCGGAAAGGTAACTCAATTAAATTTGCATTGAAAAGTTGATGTTGAATCATAATAGGGCAATTCATGTACACTTTGTTTACTATCACACTGTGTCCTAAAGGATTAGTCACTTCAATATTTTCTCCTAATTCTTCTACACGTAATCCTTTCTCTTGTGCTAATGCAGTACATATATATGAATGAGATGAACCAGGATCTATCAAAGCATAAACATCATGATTAAAGAATGAAAATTTACCGACAATAACTTTGGTAGATTCTCTAGTCTCAGGCCCTCGGATTGCATAACTTCGTGCCATTCCTCCCGGTCTACCACTCTGCGGTGCTTGTTGAGCCACATCATATCCACTTGAACCACTAGCATTTCCTCTTCCCCTTCCTCTTCCACCTTGCATTGTAGGAGTAGGAACTATTGTAGGTGCAGATGTACTTATCTGTCTTTGAGGATAATTTGCAATCAAATGTTCCCTCGAGCCACATTTAAAGCAGACTCTACCTTTTCCCCAACATTCCCCTGTATGCATCCTTCCACAATTAGAACATTGTGGAATATTTCCTCTGCCTCTACCTGAAGGTACACTAGCCGCCGACCCCGTACTTATGGTTTGTCTCGGTGAAAACCCTCTGAAATGAGATTGTGTTTGTTCTGATGTTCCCTTCTGTCTCTTACTTAGAGATTCTGAACTAGCTGGACCCTGTGATCCCTTTTGAAATCCTGACCTTTTAGCCATTCTTTGTAGTCTATCTGAATTAATCTTCTCGATGCCCGTAGCAGCATCAACCAAGTCATTGAACACCCTAATACTTTGTGCAAGTAAATGCACTCTAATTTCATCATTCAGGCCATCCTCAAATCTCTTACATCGCCTTACTTCACTGTCAATGATATCACGAGCATACCTCTCGAGTTTGAGGAATTGAACTTTATATTCTGATACAGTCATTCGTCCCTGTCTCAAAGACAAAAATAATTTCCTCTGCTCATCTTTGAATCTTTCGCTAACGTATTTCTTGTCAAATTGTTCCAAGAAAAGGCCCCAAGTGATTTCTCTGGTCTCCTTTCTCTCACAATATTATCCCACCACCTCCTAGCTTGTTCTTTGAGTAGACCTTGCACACAGTCTAATCTCTATTCATCTGTAAAATAAAGTCTAGTCATACACCATTTAGTATGATCGAGCCAATCTTCTGCAATTGCAGGATTCACTGTATCCCCTTTGAAGTCATCAGCCGGAAGCTTCTTGATTCTTTCAAGAGGAGTTCTCTCCTCTCTTCTTTCAATGTGAGGTATTACAGGAACTTGGGGGATTTGTATGTTTCGTAGTACTTGTGTGATTACTTCAGTAGTCATTTGCTGAAGTAAAGCAGCTTGTGCCGGAGTAGGTTGTTCAGGAAACCCATGAACTGGTGGTGGTTCATGTCTTTGTTCATCCCCTTGTCTGATACGGACCGTACTCTCAGCATCCTCTTCCTCACTCTGGTTGTGACTACTACTAGCCATAACTTATTCCTAAAAATTGGACCAAAGTGGATCAAACAACTAACATAACATTTTTATATCTTAAATAGCATGTACATACTAGTCCTAGAATCGCCTAAACCTCAGCTCTGATACCAACAAATGAAACGCCCCCCCTATAGGGAGCGCCACGGTAATAATAAACACCCAATAAACATCTCTACTCCACTATATAGAGTTCAATACTTATAGATTTAATACGTACATATACCAATATAAAGTTTTAAACTCCAAATTATTCTCCAAATGCTAATTATTCTCCAAATATTTCTCAATGTCACTTTACATTTCTCAATCTCTAGTACATGCCATTATTCTACTAACCATAATATTACATTAAAATATAAATCCACCTCGAATCTTTCCTTAATTGCTCTTTAAGCTGATCCACCTGTACCACTTTGGTCCAAGCTATCTACAAGTTCTCCACCTACGCGTAGAAAATCAACTACACGCTAAGCAATTTGCTTAGTGGTGTCCATAAAAAAAATAACAACTTTGAATATTTTTAAAATAGAAACAAAGTATATTTATAAGTCAAAAACAAATTAACCAACTTTATGGAACCAAATCACAAAACTTATATAGTCATCCTTTCAAAGCGTAATCAAATTATATCCAATTTTTTTTTAAACACTTTAACCACATATTGCCCAAAGTAAACAAGTCCTGAATAACGGTAAAATTGATACGGGAGCGGACAAGCCCGAAGCCAAAGCTTCAAAATCAATATATCGGTCAAGCCCGAAGCCGAAGCTTCAAAAATCAATATATCGGTCAAGCCCAAAGCCGAAGCTTCAAAAATCAATATATCGGTCAAGCCCGAAGCCGAAGCTTCAATATCAATATATATATATATATATATATCATAATATCGGCCAAAGCCCGAAGCCAAAGCTTCAATTGTTTGTACAGTACTGTACCCCCCTTTATTGGCCCTAATCTACCCTGACCCGTTTTCTACTCATTTAATAAGGGCAATAAATCAAAGTAAAATCTTAAAAATTCCAGTATAAACCATCAATCATAATTCAAAATAACTTCAGTAATTAAGAAATCCAAATCCTAAATTTTTAAGCATCAAACTTCAATTAAAACTCAATAAAATCAATATCATGCTTTCCAGAATTTTTTCAGGTTTCGTAACCTGACTTCCCCTGCATTTTTCACTATCAAAACATCAACCAATCGAAGAATTTTCTTCTAAATATAATTAGACACATGTATCAGCTTTCCAAATCCACCAGAATCACAGAAATCTAAATTTTATAACCAAAGTTATGATCAAAATACTAAACAGTGTACCAAGCTGAGATTTTCCAAAAACAGATTTCATGACTCAACTTCAAACGAAAATTTCACATTGAAAACGAACGAAATTCAACAAGTTTTCTTCTGAACATATGTTCCTTACTTTCTGTAGATATCAATAGAATCAAGAATCGTTCAAATCGGATTTATATAACGAGAGAAAACATTAAAACAAAACAGGTATATAATCTGGAAAATTTCCCGAAAAATCGAGAAATCGAAATTCGGAACACAAACCTTTTTCTATGCTCTTTCTAGCTCTCTTCTACCCCTTTTGCCTTTGATTTACTTGCAATAGCTTCCTCTACAACAGCCATATATAATTCTATCAAGATATTGCATAAATAAACTTCCTAATACCATAAATATGCTTAATCTACCATGAATTCTACTAATTAAACTTTAATTTCACCAAAAATCACTCACCTCAAACTCGGGTTACTATTCATCCGAATCTTAATTTCTGAAATCCTCCTCTTCTGGTCTTGATTGACTGAAATTGATGATGATAGAGGGCTTAAGGATCGATTTCTAATAAGAATTCGAAGTTGAATCGAAGAAATCGGAAGTTTTTGGATTATAGAAAATTTGATTAAGGGATTTAGGAAGAGAGAAAAATGGTGAAGAAGATGAAGGGAAATGGATAAGGAATACGTATAAGATGATATGAATTTTTTTTTATTTCAATTTCCAATAATGCCCCTGATTAAATAATTAAATGTCCATTTCATCCCTCTTATTATAATTAGCTCTTATTTCCTCATGCCTTATATCCAATAACAACAATAACAATAAAAATAATTTTTATGATATTTTTAATACCATAGTAATTTATTATAAGCAAAATTTTAGAAATTTCAGTTCGTTACAACTCCATTGGGTTTGAGTCAGTCATATTGACCTCAGAAATTGCACATACGTTGATGTTATATACATCTTTTTTTTATTTCTTTCATGATGTTTACCTCAATGTTACCGATCATTTTTTGTAATTTACAAACAAATGATTAAGCATTTTCCATTTAACATTTGTCTCTTGTATATGCTTCTATTTTGTCCAATTTTGAACTCACGTTTAACATGTTGTTTGCAATTTTTGGAGTCTCTAAAGACCTCCACCACGTTAGCTTTCATCAAAACTAAATTAGTAATAGAAAAAATTTTATTTAAGGAATCCCACAATTCTTTTGTAATACGTTTAGTAGTACACACCTCATATAGGTCAATGACTAGTCATTTAAGATATGATTTTTCCAAATAAAATCCCTATGATTTCAACCATCCATAAATAATTGAAAATAAGCGTTAACCACTCCAACATGAGGGTAATCTTTGAATATATTATTGCATCTCATGCTTGTCAAATAGAAAAAAAATTTATATTGCCAAACTTTAAAATTTGATCCACAAAATTTCTCTGATCTTTTAAAAAGTTAAAATAAGATATAATCCCAAAGCAACCTCATGATCATTAGGCATAACAATTATTAAACTCAAAAGTTCATTTCCATTAGGTGCAGCACCAATAGGACCAATTTGTCCATTTTGGCTATTCTAGCCCGGAACCGTTTCAGAACCATTACCTCCAATCGGTAAAATAATGTCGATAATATTCTCAATTCACAATCTGAAATACTACAGAGTGAGTCAGAAACTTGTAAATGAAGAAAACCAAGAAAAAGAAGAAAGAGAATTTTTTTATGAAAAGCAATTTACTGTTTTTTTATATGAATAATGTTTTATCCAAAAATATAGTCTTGAAGAATCCAGAATAACCTGCACTTAACTTAAAAAAAATATAGATATAATTGTCTTAAGATTGTTAGTAGCGGTATTAAAATAAATGAATAATACTATTTTTTTATTAAGTATGAATTATAAAATACAATGGAGATGAGATAGAAAAATACAATCAAAATAATAACATACTCTCAAACCTTTTACCGAAATGATGTTTATTGCAGAGGCCTGAAACTCAGTTTTCTTAAGACAATTATTCGTCTGCTACCGGTGAATTTGTCTCCCAGGATACAACCGCAATGATAGGCACACACCAACCGTGTGAATAGCAATTCACAAGAACCTAATACTAAGTAGCCCCAACTTGAAAAAGAATGAAAACTTTGAGGAATATTTTTGGTTTATAAAACAGAAAATGAACCACAAAGTAACCTATTGAACAAGTATCAGCGCTGGATTTTTATCAATAGAAAATTGTATTTTTTTTGAAAGTTTGTCTAAAGGCTTCAAGAGAAGGAGTTTATATGGATCATATGACATTAACATGGTTTAATTGTGTTTAATGGAGATTAAACACATGTAACCATAACTTTTTATGTCGAGTAACTCATATATGTTATGAGTATTAAACACAATTAATCCACCACTTTTTATGGTGAGTAACTCATATATGTTATAAGTATCTTATTGATTAATGGACAGCTCAAAACTGGGAGAAGACTCTTTCATAAGGTGAGATAGAAGAAAAAGAGCTATCCATAAATAAAAATCGGGAGAAGACTCTTTCATAAGGAGAGATAGATTAGGAAGAATTGATGGTTGGAAAAGGCAACAAGACCTAAGAAAAATGGCAAAGTATGTAATGAGATGAAATGGGTTAGCAAATTTAAAAAGGGCCTAGAAAAGCTAGCAAAGTTCTTAAAATCGCAAAGCAAAATCCAAAAATTAACTAGATGCATCTTAAGGATCCCACCAAGTTAAAATATGCCTCAAATAAATAAAAGGTTTGGAAGCAGTCATCTCATGATCACTAGGATGTGCTAAAATTCAAATCAAGGTAATTATGAATGATAATAATAATTTATGTACTCGTGCTTTAATCTGGTAAATACTCTCGAGCAAAGTTCTAAACAAGGTCTTCTTGACGATATCTTACATTGGAATACTCAATAGTTAACGAAGAGCCTCGATATAAGTCTCAGTGAAGGAATTCGATCTCTGTAAAGTTATTTAAGGTTACTTGCACAGTTTAAATTTCTCTTTTTCCTAATCTTTAATGCATACTTAAGGGCAAGCACGGAATTAGTGTGGGGAGATTTGATGGATTGCATTTTTAACATGTATTTGTGCTTATTTCTATATCATTGAGACCATGTTTTTAGTCTTTTTGGCCACTATTACTTCCTTTTCGGTCTTTTCACGTTTTCAAGGTGATTTGGAAAAAAACATTCGATATTTGGACAAAAAGAGCCTCTCATCGATACCTGATGCGTACAGCGGGAGCGATAGCTAGTCCTGGTGATTCCAGAGCATTCCAGAACGACCAAGATAGCATCAATGCCATAAGCGTAAAGATCAAGATCTAGAAAGATCACCTAATTCGGGCAAATCCTATTTGGGAAGAGTCCAATTTAAAAGAGCAGATTTATTTCTATCCTAATTCTATTAAAGAAAATAAAGATAGAAATTTATTTCCTATTTGAGATAAAGACTAAAAGGAAGATAAAACCTATTCAAGAGATAATACCAAAGAGTCCTAATTAAGAAAGGAGGTTTATTCCTATTCTAATTCTATTTTGGAATATAAAGATAGATATAAAATTTGTAACCAAGATAAAGACTAAAGAGGAAGAGATCTTATCAAGAGGGAGCACAAGAATCCTAATCAAATGCCAAGGGGGAAGTAATAAGAGGCAGCAAGCACCCTATATAAAGAAGGCATGCGCAAGAGAGTTATGCATCCACTACCTAAGCTTAGTTCGGATTTAGTTCATTGTTCTTTAGATTAAGTTTATAAAAATTTCAAATACTCTTTTTAATCGCAATTTACCTTACAAGTCTTTTTACTCTTCGCATGCTTTACTTCAAGTCTCTTTACATTTCTGCACATTAAAATTCAGTCATATCTAGCTAAATTCTTAATGACTTGACCAAGTAAGGGTCAAGGTTGAGTTTGAATGGTGTGAGGACCGCAAACAAATACAAAAATCTGTAAGGCAACCTATTTACCAATCTCGGTACTTTAAGGGTTTTATGGTAAGAGTATCACTTAGTCTCGTTGTGTGGTTTGGCCAACCATTTGGTAAGTCTTTGTGATTATTGTTAATATTTATTCTTGCATCCATAATTGTGCCTGAAGAGGGATTAAGTAACAATAGTCTCCACCGAGACTGGAGAAAGGTAATCTTATGCCTATTGGGAGTGCTTCACTACCTGTCGGTAAGGGTGTAGGATTTTCTAATTTATATTCCTATTCATCGGCGAGCTCTCTTGAGCGAAGTCGAGAGACAAGGCGAGTAAGACGGAGGTTGTGGCGCGAAGTCCGGTCTCCATACACAGTGAGGAAGAGTTGCTAGTACTGTACGGTGCATGAGTGCTAGTATAACTAAATCTTGGTCCCGATGCTATTAATTTCTTATGTTATGATCACCATGATATTCAGTCTTGCTCTTCTTTGGTTTAGTCATTGTCTTTCATTGATTTCATTCATGCTTTATTTAGTTTTGATTCACAAATTCCCAAAGAGATCACTTCTAGGTCACGCTGTCTGTCATCTATTGAAAATAACATTGTTGAATACCATTCCCTGTGGATTCGACCTCTGCTCGGTACTAACTACTAGTATGTTTTGTGCAGGATATAATTTTGGTGGATTCGACACCCATCTGCTAAACTTCTCATACACTAGTCATTTGTTTGCTAAAAGAATCACGCCAGTCTAATATATCTAAAAATACAAATAACTATGCCTTGGAATTGAACGATTAATTTTACTGACGTCTACTTAAACAATTTCACTACATAATATATATATATATATAAAAGATAAACTTTAAAAATATATCATTTGGTTTGACTATTTAAAAAAAAGACCTTGTGAAATTATTTTTCAAATGGGTGTTTGTGGTTTAAAAAATTGGCATAAGATAGGGTAATCTTGTCCATTTTAACGTAAAATCTTGCAGCTTAGTTAATAAAAATATAATACACCTTAGTGATTAATTGAAGGGTCAATTGGAATCAGCCTCTCTATAATTACAGAGGTAAGGTTGAGTACACCAACCCCCATTACCTCGCTTGTTCGGGAGCCTTGTTAGGCATTGGGTGTAATGTTGTTGTTGTTGTTGTTGTAGTGATACATTTTATAAATTTTTGAGAAGTAGATATATTTTCTAATTAACATATGATGATAACTTTTAAAAAATCGTACTAGAATGAAAAATTTCCAGAATTTGCAAAAAAAAAATTATGTATAATTCTTAAATATTATGATTAATTTATAGGAATTCTGAATCAGTTGAAATATCTTCTGTAACATTGATATTTTAAAACTACATACGCCCCTTTGCAAACAAAAGATCCACAAGAATTTTTTGGTAGAACATTCAAACCACGTGACATTTTTTTGAAATTTATCGATTATATATATATGCAACAAACTGCATCGGATATGTATAAGCAAGAGCTTTTTATAGTTAGCAGTCAAACATAAGGAGCTCTTTAATATACATATTCCAAAATTGTTTGATGACTAAAACATATATATACGATAAGAATGAGCAATAATGAGATAGTAATTGATTAAAAGGGATATATAAATAATAAAAACATTTAATTAATTAATAAAGACTAAAGTCGTAAGATTCTTTTTAGTTTTCACAATGATTCTTATCCCCTTTCCCAAATATTTGGTTTAATAATAAACAAAGTGAACTAATTGATTAACAAATATGTCAAACAAGGCTCTAGCAACTTTAGAAAAATTGGAAAAACGTGGTGCTTTATCGATTCACATGTAGTTCATACAGTAAAATCTTTTTTTTGTTACATGACGCAACATTTCTAAATAACAATAAATGCACGATTGTTACCCGATATTTAAAAAAATTTTGTGTTCCTCAATTAGTAAAGTCGCGAATCAATAAAACGATTCTTACAGACATCTCCTCTAACCAATGGGCGTATAAGGAAAGAATTTAAACCCTAGTATTAGTAAATATTGATAAAGACAAAACAAAATAATAAGGAAACAACAACAAAATGAATCTGCTATATTGAGTATATATTCTAAATATGGGTATTAAACCAGCTATAAATTCATAGCATAGCATTATCAAATCACACAATACAACAATATATCAAAATTAAAACAAAAAAATGATGAAGATATCAGCAAAACTCCTATTTATTTCATGTGTTATACTATCATTGAGTGCATCTACACTTGCTCGAGGTTTTTATTCTTTATTTTATTTATTAAATTATTCGAATTATTTGTATTTAATATATGTGTATATATATTTATACGTAGGTGCAACAAGATCAGAAACTAGAATGGATTTGACATGGTGCCCAAAGGAGGATACATTCATAGGGGGAAGCTGCGGAGGGTCCCAATGTTTATTAGACTTCTTGGGGAAGTATGGAGCTAGCTCTATGCCTAAGAATTGTCTTTGCACACCTTTGGAGTCTAACAAACATTCTTGCAAATGTTTAGTTGTTTGTAATTCTCCTTCTTTCACTTGATCTTAATTTATCTTTTTATTTCTCCACAGTCATAAATTAATGAATGTACTTGGATTGCTCTTTTGTTTCCCTTTTTATGTTATTTTTCCATTTTATACACATTTTTTTACAAAAAGGATGATTTCACATACATCAAAATATTGAGGGCATCATTCGACAAATCAAGCATAACTTTCTATCAAAATCAAAATTACAAAATCAAACTGGAGATTAGAAAAAAAATTATCAAACGAATAAGAGAAACTCATAAAGAATAATAAAACATAATAAAAATATTGCATCCCATATTTTGTTAAGATCCGTCTCGTGTTATCGAAAATTCACAACCACAAGAACTCCATTATATTCCATAACACCAACCTATATTTGGATCGATCTTGCTTAAAAGAGACAGATCTAAGTATCGAATATGAAAGATCATAAATAACTGATTTTTTATTTTTGAGAATTAATTTGCAATGAGTAATTATGTTACTATAGAATTTAGAGTGAGTCTGAAGTTGTTGTTTCCCTTTTTTTATAGCATATTTAGGAGAACATTTTTTGAGAAACCATGAGAACAAATTTTGTATCATGGAAAAGAATGCAGAGATTTCTAACTCGGTGAAAATGGAGGAATCAAAAGAATTGAAAGTGGTCCGTTCCGTGGTACGTGGGCATGGTTTTCCTGGATGATTATGTATGAAGTGCAGCTACGCTGGGCCCACAACAGAAAAGGCCTATTTTTCTTTGGTCTTCTTACAAAATAAGCCTCAGTCATGAAAATAATTGGATCAAATAGAAAGCTAGTAACAGATATGTCCTAAGCCCAACACCTTTCTCACAGGCATGTTCCTCGGCCAACTTTATCTTGCACAACCCTTTTTACAAAATCAAAACGAATTGTTAAACAAAATTTAAGATGACTGTCTAACTAGTAGATATCCATCAGATGACCAAAAGATAAGTACTGGCTGGTATTAGATATTCATTAAATGTGCATTAGCTCTAATATAAATATATCTAAAAAATTTTAATATTTACCACATGTCTATTAGATATCTATCAAATTTACAACAAAAATACAATAGATGTCTATAAGTTATTATATACACACATATATAATTTTTTTGTTAAATGTATTAGTATATTCGTTGATATAATATTAAAAATAACTGAGCTACAACTTGTTGGCTGTGAGATACAGACATGAAAGAGTTTGAATAAATATCAGATGTCTATTAGACATTATATAGATATCTATAACATGTCTACCAGATGTATTTATTGTCAAAAAGTTCCAACATGCAGTAGTTCAAATTTTTGCTCATCTTACATCAGACTCTCTAGTGAAAAACATTTAAAGTCAGAAAAACTAGTTAACCTAGAAATTAAACCACACTAAAAGAGACAAAATTATTTTCAGCAATCTAGATTCCATTATGATGAAGAAAAACAACAATTGCTTCCATTAGAGATAGTAATATGAACTACGATCTTAAAATCAAAAGAAGAATCCTAAACAAAACCAAGAGCGATGGAAAGAGGACAAAACCCTAGCCGTCGTCGTCCAGCCAATCATCCATTCCAACAACCAAAACCTTCGCCGCATCTCATCGGCATCTTCTCATCACCACCAACCCCCCACCGTCGTCCCTATCAACCCTTTCATTCAAACAGTCCTCTTTTTTAATTGCACCTCTATAACCGCATTCCATCTGCCCAAAACTCAATCCCTAAGGCTTTTAAGATCTATTTCGAGAATTTTCCTAATCGCTATAATGCTGGAGCAATTAAAAAGGTATTACCGGATGGGTATATGTCATGAGGAGAAGAAATAATAAGAATTTGAATTTCGGCATCATCGATCTTGATGGATCTTTACCATTTTAAGAAGCTTTGTACTGATTGAATTCGGTAATCATTAGAGTGGTTGGACTACATGCTTATAGAGCTAAGTTTTCAAAGGAGAACGCGGCACCTCCACAGAACCAAATGAAGAAGATTGTTCCTAAATAGACCTTTGTCTTTCATAATTCACCTCGAGATAGCAGGTCCTTTGCGGCGGTGGTGGCGAATAAAAAGAATTCGAATGATGTATGGAGTAGTGAGAAACCGGTTGAGGTACCCGATCCGATGAGGCTGGATAATCTGATTTCTAGTGGGGAATCTATGATTAAAATGGTAAATTGGAAAGAGAAGTTAGGTCTTGTTCATCTTAAAAATATTTCAAATATTTGAAATTTTGGTGATTTATTATGATTACGGTTTCCAGGTGGACTTTCCTGCCCATGTAGCAGGTGTGGATATGATTGTTTCTTTTATTTCTATTGATTCTTTGCATGAATTTTTAAATGGTGATTGGAAAATGATGCAACATATCTTGGACTCGGTTCAAGCTTTGTCGAATGACTTCATCCCCAAGGAATGCATTATGTACCTTAATTTGATGGGTTTACCCCCATCTATCATATATGAATCACTGATTAGGGAATTTGCTTCCAAGTTCGATCATGTTGTAGCCATAGATAGTAATTTTTAGAAATCAAACTGTCTTGATATGACTTCATGCTTAGTGTCGGTTCTATTGGGAATAGTGAGTAGGAGCTCGAAGTTATGTATGGGTGCAAGGGAACATACACTAATTTACGTTAGGGAGTTGGTTGTCAACACTGTCAGGACTATTACTTGGATGTTATTAGTGATTCAAGTGCAGATGCCACCGATGTGAGCTTGTCAAAATCTCTTGAAAGCCCCACGTGAGGGGAGAATAAATGTAGACCAGTTAGCCATAGGATTACGGTGGTGCATGATCAGCAGGATCATTCCAGTTCGGTACATATGAAGGGGAATATAGCATCTGCCTCGATTGGAGTGACTACATAGTCAGGACTGGATATTTCGAACATGAATAAATTGATCATACGAACACAAGAGCGTTTCCAGAGAGAGCAAGGAAATGATGGTATTTCGGGTTGGAGAGAAGCTAGAATTGTTTAGTGACTAGCATATGGGGAAGATTGTGGAGGTTTCTGGAGGGACAACTTCATTGACTAAGTTCTCTTTTATCAAGGTTGTGTGATTTAATTCTTGTGTCATTAAATAATTTGAATTGGAATTATCGTGGGGGCCTGACGAATAGGGCAAAGCAACTTTTTTTTGTTCGTGCATACGTAAGTGGTTTTTGCATGTGGTTGCTTTAGTTGAAACAATGGTGACTACAATGTTAGATTTAGCTATGAGGAAGTTTTGGGAGTACAATGATTTCCAGTTTCATTGTATTCCCCCTCAGGGTATGTCTGGGGGTTTAGTTGTTTCTTAGAATTCTAGATTGATACAAGGAAATATTACTTTAGTTGCTGATAGGTGGTGCATCCTCCATATCATTTTGAGTCAAGTGGAGGTCTGTTTAATTTATCTCTACGGTCTGACTAATTATATTGAGAGGAATCAACTATGGGCTGATTTATTACCTTATATTCGGGGTGTTGATAATTTGATGGTGTGTGGGGATTTTAATAAAATTTTATATAGTATAGAGAGGGCAGGGGGAGAGGGATACGTATCAAGTTCGATGGTCAAATTTTAGGAATTTATTGATGAATGTGTACTTTATGATGTATTGCTTCATGGAAGAGATTACACATGGTTTACTAGTTAGTCTTTTTCTAGGATGGACCGAGTGTTGGTTTTATGTGATCTTGTAGATAGATGGTTGGGGCTGAATTTAATGACATTAGACTCTGCATAGTTAGACCACCTTTTGATTATTTTTTAGTCCCATGTATCGAGGAGAGAAAGTAGGAAGATATTTCATTCGTTGAATTATTAGTGGGGTAACGATAATTTTTTGCCATTTATCTCGGTGAAGTGGCATGGAATCTATTCGGGGACGCCGACTAAAGATATTGATTTCAAGTTGAGATGCTTGGGGGAGTTTATTAGACCTTCGTACTCATTGAATTGTGGTGGTTTAGAGAGTAGAATTAAAGGGCTAGAGGAACGAGTTTTAGCACTGACCAATAGTGGAGTGGTGTGACCTATCGATGTTAAAGACTGTGAGAACTTCTCTTTTTGAGTGAGAAGGAGTTTAGAGAATATTAAGCACCAATAATTGAGGGTCAATTAGACTATCTTAGCAGATTATAATACAACATTTTTCCATTGTGTTGCCACGGCTCAGTTTAGGGGAAATCGGATCTTGCACTTAGAAGTTGATGGGGTTATCACATGCACCCCTATCTTCATCAAATCAACAATTTAGGCCTATTATTTCACTCTATTTTCGGGAACTATCAAGGCACCATTTGAATTGAGGGGGTTGAACTTTAGGGCTGTCAACACAAGTGATAATCAAAGGCTTATGGAACCACTTTTTAAAGGGGAAATATGGGCTGTGATTTGTTCTCATAATGAAGGGAAGGCACCGGGACCCGATGGGTTCAATTTTTTCTTTTATAAAAGATTTTGGGGTGAATTGAAGGTTGAAATTTTGAAACTTTTCAACAAGTTTCACGGATCATCATTTTACCGAATTCTTTTTTTGAAAAACCCCCGAAGGAACGTTGTATCCCTTCAAAGGCTAAAAGTTTGGAGCAGGTGAAAATTTCGGGGCGGAGTCCCCAGCTAGGCTGGTTTCCCCGCTTACCTACAAAACACCTACCCCTCTTTTATTAAATAAAAATCAACTCACGGTCTCAAGGCGAGAACATGAGTAAATCAATTACACGAGAGTAGCATGTTCGGGAAAATAAATACATCAGAGGTAACAAAATTAACATCACGCCTCCTAGTTTTAAAGATGAACCAACATAAATGAATGCATGATCCAATAATGTCTTTTGAGCCCATCCTGCCTTCGAATACAAATTTGTTCCTTCGTTTCCATAGTGCCCAAGCAATTAAGAACCATAGCGCCGTTCCGAACTCTCTACCCCTTCCATCAGCAAAGAAGCCGCGCCACATGGCTAGAAAATCCACCGACTTCCACGGTATAGGCAGCGAGAGATCGAGCAATCTCATCACCTGCGTCCACACCTTATAACTGTTAATGCAATGGAGCAGGGCGTGATCCATAGTCTCCTCCAAATCACAAAACGGGCATTGACCGTCCGTTATAGATTGGCAGCCCCGGAGGAAAAGGAACATTTTTGTTGGTAATCTTCCATGAAAAACAAGCCACCCAAAAAAGCAAACTTTCGGGGTCACACATGCCTCCCATATTACCGAAAAGTCGAGCCTCGGCTTTGGCCATTTAGGCGTACTATAGTAGCCCATACAAAAGGAGCTTGTCGTGTACACCTTCTTCTCCCCCAACTCCCAAATAAACCGATCAGCCGTCCCTGAAAAGATAGGCTGCCATTGACCCTGCCCCAACTCGTCGTCACCCTCTAGGAACAAGCTCGGACAGCTTATACCGATCCAATTTCGAAGTTCCGCACCTCTCTTCTGTCCTGAAATCCTTAAGTTCCGTTTCCAAAAAGGCCGTAAAAAGGCCGATGACCCGAAAGATAATGACACCCCTCGGCCACCGAACACGATTTCCTATTACACAATCGGTATAGGTCAGGGAACAAGACCGCCAACTCCGAATTTACCGTCCAGTTGTCATGCCAGAATGAGCAATTTTCCCCACTTCCAATAGCAACCCGAATGCTCGACCTGAAAAATTCCCACCACTCTCCATCTCTAATACAACATGCTATAATTCCTCTCCAAGTATGTGACAATGTAACTGAATCGTAGTTCCCAATGGACCACCATGAATTGAACCCGTATCGTCTAACGCAAATCTCATACCATAATGACCCATAATCAGCACTCCTAACCTTCCATACCCACTTCATCAACAAGCTACAATTAACTAACTTTAAGTTCCTAATGTAGAGGCCCCCAAGATTTTTGGGTAGGCCAATCGTAGCCCAACTAACCTTACTAATACCCGTAGTAGTTGAATCCCCCCTCCACAAAAAATTTCGCATAAGCTGCTCAAGTTTCGTAATTACCGCTCCTGGCATTTTATTCAATGATAACAAAAAGATTGGAAGAGATGATAATACCGATTTCACAAGCACCAATTATCCCGCATAGGATAAACATTATCCTTTCCAACTCGCTAATCGACTCTGAAACTTACTTATCAATGGGTTCCAAGAGGAAACGGGAAAACGCCTAACGCTGAGAGGGGTTCCAAGATAGGTAATCGGAAAGTTCTCCACTCAACATCCCAGGACTCCTGCACAAGATGAAACGACCGTCTCCTGTACATGAATACCCATAATAGAGCTCTTATTAAAATTAATTTTCAGGCCTGAAATCAGCTCAAAACAAAGCAAAATTCTAAAAAAAATGGGTAATAGAGACTCATCTGCCGGTAAAAAGCATAGCGTATCATCAGCAAATTGCAGGATAGACATGTCCTTCTCTGAACCGTCAACCCGAAAACCCGGTAATAGGCCAATTCGAATACTCTCCTCAAACATTAGTTTCAGTCCCTCACTCGCCAGAACGAAAAGAAACGGGGAAATAGGATCACCTTGTTTAACCCCCCTAGCTAATTTAATTGGTTCCGACGGTGTCCCATTGATCAGAATTGAAGTGACCGAATTTCTTCTACAGTTGTCAAGCCATTGAACCCATCTTTCCTCAAAACCCATTTGTCTAAAAACCGCATTCATATAGTTCCATGAAACACAATTATAAGCCTTATGGAAGTCTAACTTAATAGCCAAGCATGGTTGATGATTCCTATGAACCGAATGGATAATCTCCGAGGCTATGAACGAACATTTATGAATATTACGACCTTTAATGAAAGCAAATTGATTTTCTGATATCAATTTAGGTAGCAATGGTTGTAGTCTTTTAGCCAGCACCTTAGACACAATTTTATATATACCATGGATCAAGGCAATCAGTCTAAAATTATTCAACGAAGAAGAACCTGGTACCTTAGGAATAAGGACTGTATATGATGATTTAATAGCATTCGGCAGCCGTCCCGTCGCATGAAACTTCGCAAATAGGTCCAATAGCTCCGGCTTCAGTTCACCCTAAAATCGTTTGTAAAAGAAAAAATTAAACCCATCAGGTCCAGGCGCCTTCCCCTCATTACAGGAACAAACTGCATCCCATATCTCGGCTTCTGAGAATGGTTCAACTAGGCGACAATTCTCCGATGCATCAACCGTCCTGAACTTTAGTCTTTCCAAATCAAACGGAATAACTGTAGTTTCTGAAAACAGGTTCAAATAGTAGTTTCAAATCGTAGCTGTGATCTCTATAGGATCGTTAGTGACTCTCCCACCAATTTCCAGCTGTGAAATCCGATTACCTCTGAACCTAGCTGAAGCGATGCGGTGAAAAAAAGCAGTATTGTCATCGCCCAATAAAGTTCACTTCACTCTTGACTGTTGGTGCCGAATTTTTTCTTGGTTCCATCTAACCTGAAACAATATAGTTTTCACGTTTTATAATTCCGACACGGCTGAAGCATCCAAAGGCCGACCCATACTAGAGTCAGTCAACTCTAAAACCCGGGCTTCCAACGATTTCAATCTACTATCCAATTGACCAAAATTAGATGAATGCCAAGGACGGATAAATCCCCATAATTTTTGCAACTTGTAATCGACATCTCTATTCTTACACCCAACCGTACCACAAATAGAACGCCACTTACTAGTGATAAATGGCAAAAAAGTATCAACATCCCACCAACAGTTTAACGATCTATCTACTCTCCTTCCCCGTCTCCTCGAAGTATGCGACTAGAAAATAATGGGTAAGTGATTCGATAGGGTTGAGTCTACCGTCATGAGTTATAAATTCGGCCAGCTATCTAATAGACCACCTGACACTAACACTCGATCGATCCTTGAAAAGGACTGACTGTTACTCCACGTATAGTCCCTTCCAACTAAAAGAACATCATATAATGCACTCTCATTCACAAATTCTTGGAATCTTAATATAGAATTAGAAACAATCCCATTCCCGCCCGCTCTTTTTGAATAATGAAGAATTTCATTAAAGTCACCATATAACAATACATTACCAACATCCTGAATAAGGGACAGCAATTCAACCTATAATTGATTCCTCTCAACAGCTGTGACTGGCCCATATAAGCATACAATATCGATCTCAACCTGGTTCACGACCGAGCTCAGAATACACCATCTTACACCAACCGCTCTAACTGTACCCCTAACTACTTTAGAGTTCCATGACACAATTATCCCGCCCGACAAACCTTGAGCAGAAACACAATAATATGAAAAATCATTATGGCCCCATAATTTCCTCACAATCATCTCTGATATATCCGACACCTTCGTCTCCACTAACACCACAACATGCAAGGACCATTTGCGGACACATGAACGAACAAAAAATTGATTTGCTCCATTCGTGAGCCCCCCATGACAGTTCCAAGAAAGAAGATTTACTGACATAAAGAAACGTGTACCAAACCTCGATTCAGACGGGCTATTCAAACTCTAGGCTCCTCCAGTACCTGCACAATTTACTCCACATGTTGCTCCTGAAACAGCCCCAGCATCTCACCCACTCTAACGACCATTCTAGCCTCATTCTCCTTCGGTTCTGCAAGCTGGGCATTCATTATCACCCTATTTCTATTTGCCACGTCCGGCCCTGAAGATCCAGACAATCTGCCAGTCTCCGAGTTTCCACTAGCCGCCGTGTTCGCACTCTCATTATCGTCTGGCTCCCGTAAGGTAGAATTTTCCAATATACCGTTATCTTGCAGCATTCTCGTGTCACAATCTTCCTTCGATATAGCCATTCCTTCAGATATCCTGTCTGCTATTGACCCCTCATCCGACTCGTCCTCCGAGCTAGAGTAATCCTCCTAACACCTCAGACAGCTAACAGCCTGGCGTATAGAAGTGTAAATCGTAATCTCCCTCTCCCCCACTACTAACTTCAGATTGCGGCTCATGGTGCCTATAGGAACTGACACTAAACAAGAGATCACATCCAATCGATCCGGCCTTTCCAAGTTGCACTCCATAGCCACCAGCCGACCAAATCTCCCAGCAAGGCTGCGAACTAATGATTCACATATAATAGTTGGTGGAATACCCATGAGATCAAGATACATGACACACTCGGAGGGAATAAAATTCCCCGACAGACGCTCAACCGAAAACATAAGGTGGCTGAGAACCTTCCATTTATGACTAACAAAATTACTCATCGCATCTCCTGTAATAAAGGAGACAATCACGCACTCCCCACCAACAAGAGCGGCAAATTCAACATCAAAACCACGCTCACACAATAAATCATATATATTTCGAATGTGAGATATATTATGAAGCCAAATCAGGCAGGCCTTATCTTTCCACGAGGTAGTCTGCACCATGCACTCCTCACTCTTCTGCGACTCATTCTTGTCCATTGGGCTCGTCACAATCTTAGGCTGTCCCTTACTCGCCTCCTCTATAGAATTACGATGAGGGGCCGCGGCAGCAACATATAATCTCCCATCTCGTGGTGATTCATGAAACACTCGGTTCACACGCCTAGATGGCTTTTAAATCGGCTCCTGGATTTTCTGAACATTCAAAGGCCTTGAGAATCTTGTCTTATACGCCCGCAGTTGAACCGCCCCAATTTCAACAGAGTTCATCCTATTTGAAGCTTTATAAAATGGAACAGTTTCATCAATCGTAATGAACCCAAAATTCAAGTTCCTGGCATTTCTCTTTTGTGCGACAAACACCCAGCCAGGAACTCCAAATCTCCCAAAAACCTTCTTCAGGGCTAGCGCATCATAACCATTCAGAAAATTCTCAAAATAGATCTTGTTCGCTGTCGAATTTCTGGTGTTGGCAATATAATTAGGATTTGAATCCCTAACCTGCGAAGTGGCGGTAAAGGGCATATAAAAGGGATTACGGCGAGGGTTTGTGGTTTGGCGATTTTGGGTTGGCTCATGGAAGGGGTTTCGGTGTTGGGGCTGATGGCGACTGGTGTCTGATCGAAAAAGGTTGGTTGATGGGCGATGGTGGCGGCTGTGTAGGGGGGCGGGATGGGTGCGGGTTAGGGTAGGGTTTCTCTCCATTCTCTCTCATCATTTTACCGAATTCTATTAAGTCCTCATATACCATTCTAATTCCTAAAATACTGGGTACGTCATTATTGACTAATTTCATACCAATTGCCCTTATCCATGGTTGCTATAAGATTATGTCTAAAGTGTTAGCGAATTGCCTACAACCAATATTACCTAGCTTGATCTCGCAGAATCAATTTGCTTTTATTAAGGGTCGTAGTATACATGATTGCTCGTTCATTACTTTGGAAGTTGTACACTCAATCCAAAGAAGCCGGAAGGCTTGTTCAGCTATCAAGCTAGATTTCCATAAAACTTATGATTGTGTTCCATGGTCTTACATTAATGCAGTTCTTTGGAGAATGTGATTTGATGAGAAATGGATTAGTTGGTTAGTAATTTTTAGAGAGAACTCTGTCACGTCAATCCTTATTAATGGGAATCCTGGTGATCCAATTAGATTGGAAAGAGGGGTTAAACAGTGTGACCTAATCTCCTCTTTTATCTTCGTTCTAGCAAGTGAGGGTCCAAAATAATTGTTTGACAGCAACATTCATAAGGGGTTGCTGCCTGGGTTTCATATTGATGGCTCAGGTGTGGATATTTCTATACTTCAGTTTGCGGATGATACAATGTGTTTCTTACAGGTAGATAAGTCTCTTTTACCTATCTTTAGCCGTATTTTACGTTGTTCTGAATTGATTTTTGGTTTGAGAATGAATTTTAATAAAAGTTCTATCACGGGTGTTCATATACAGGAATTAGTTTTACATCATGTGCAGGGATTTTGGGATGTAAGGTAGAGAAGTTCCCGATTACTTATCTTGGAACTCCCCTCAGCTCTAAGCGAATCCCAGTGTCTTATTGGAATGCGTTGATCGGCAAGTTCCAAAGACACCTACCAAGTTGGAGAGGACAATGTTTATCTTATTCTGGCCGAGTGGTGCTTGTGAAATCGATATTATCATCTCTCCCGATCTATTTACTCTCATTGAATAAATTACCTGTGGCAGTTAATGATATACTTGTGCAACTAATGAGGAATTTTCTATGGAAGGGAGACCTAAATTCTAGGAGTATTAGTAAGATTAGTGGAATACGATATCTCTACCTAAAAATTTAGGTGGCCATTTTATAAGAGACTTTAAGTTGGTTAGTTGTATTTTGTTGTTAAAATGGATTTGGAGACTTAGAAACAGGGAGCAGGGGTCCTTATGGTATGAGACTTGTGTTAGAAGGTATGGGTTCTCGTTGTGGTGGTCACTTGAGCATTATGGAGGAAGGGACCTATAAAGCATATGGAGAGGGGTTATTTCATGTTGTACGAGGAATGTCACTTTTTCAGAATTTTTTAAACCACACATGCCAGTGGAGGTAGGAAATGACATGGAATGTTCTTTTTGGCATGATAATTGGACGACAAATGTAGCATTGGAGACTTCATTCCCTGACCTTTATGGGCTTTGCAACATGAAACTTTACTCCGTGCAAGAGGGGTGTTATTATTTATTTGGGGATGCAGCCTTTGCAAAGCCCTTTTAGAAGAGAAATTTAAGGATTTCGAGCTAGGAAAGGGGGGTTCAGCTTCAAAATGGGATTACTCAGTGTTGTTCATATCTTTTTATTAGAGGATGGGGATGGTTTAGATAGGAGAGACCAGTATCTAATAATATTTTTCGGGGTCATGAATCAGTTCTTAATGGATTTGGGAGATAAGAAGGTGTTCTCGACCTTGACATTTTGTTTAGGTTTTCATAATAGACCATAATGGCCTAAACCGAGAATAGATTATATGTTGGCATAGGATGCGTGTCTACTTCCTAAAGTATAATTTTTTGGCTGGCTTAGTTACATAGGAGACTACGGATAAGAGTTTTCCTCCTTAATCATGTTAGCCAAGTTGTTCTTGATGGCAAATGTGTGTTTTGTGACGAGGAAGAAACAACAAAACATGCCGTGTTTCATTTCATGGGCAGTTACAAAGTGTGGGCTAAAGCTTTTAAATTATTTGGAATATTGGTGACTATGCCGTTATTGGGGGCTGATTTTTTGGTCATATGGCGTGACTACTTCTCAGTGGGTATCGGTCGTGACTTTGGAACATCTCTTTTAGGTTTATGCTAGCATGGTCCCTATCAAAAAGGAGGAATAAATTTGTGTTCGAAGGGGTGTTGAGCTCGGGAGATCTTCTCGGTTCTAGCATTTATTTGTGTTGGTTTGTTTTTGAGTATAGGAGGCGGCATATTAATTTTGTAGCATCAGATGTCTTTAATTTTCTGAATTAATTACTCTCTTGTAATGACTCCTCCTTGATCTCACCCTGATATTTTTATTTTTAATTAATATATATAGAGTGGGGGTTTTAAAGGAGTGGGGAAGGGCGGCGTCCCCCGTGGTGGTCCATCCTATCTGCTACCTTCGGGTGAGCTAATGTACCTCACTCTTTTATTCCTGTCCATTACTTTCTTCAAAAAAAGAAGAATCCTAAAACAAAATAAAATAACTCACCAAATAGCTTTAATTGTGGAATCCAGCAAACAAAAAATGAATACAAAGCTGCACAAATTAGATTAACAACCAAAAAATGACAAAAATAAAAAAAATAAGAAGAAGATAAGAATCGAGAGAAGAACGTGAGACAAGATCGCTAGAAAGAAAATCGCAGCATTAAAAGAGGAGAGAAACCTGTTAATGCTAAAAACAAAACAGTTGAGTATATATACATGTAAATAGGGCTGTAAACGAATCGAGTCGAGTCGAGCTTTGTCAAGTTCAAGCTTTGCTGATTAAATTTTTAACGAACTCAAGCCTGGTCAAACTGAACTTGAGCCGAGTGAAATCGAGCTCGGGTCGAGCTACAAGCTTAGTTCAAATCGAGCTTCACCGATCATTAGTTGAGTATTGAAATGTTCATTAAATTTTTAAAGAGCTTGAGTCAAGTTTGAATTTTGGTTTGAGCTTAAATTAGTGTTAGACCTCGTGAACTAAAGTTTTATGTATTTAATTCAAGTTGTTTATTATTATTATTGTTATGTGTTTTGATTTATTTATTTATTTATTAATTCACATGCTAGTAAGGATCAAGTTCATATTGAGGTTCCATTGTTTGATAATCTACACATAAATGTTGTTAAGATCTAAAAATAGTAACATGTATATTATATGATAATTATAAAAATAAAAATGGAATCCAAGTACTATTAAAAATATCTCAATAATTAGATTTTATTTAAAGGTGGAAACCGGGGAACCATGCTCGAATATATTAAAAAAGAAAAGACAAGAAACAAAGAGAAAAGAAAAAAACATCTCAAGGATGTTGACAAAACCAATTAATGACAACAAAGTGTGATCTTAATGATTAAAAGATCAATAGCACTTACGTTTGTTGTAAGACAAACAGCCTTGCCGTCATAACTGAATTATAATCGACATGATAAGGAACGACGGGAAGAAATTTTCCGTGATGCAGTATAGTCAATCTCAGTAAGAAGGCTGAGATGATTAGGCCTAACGGCAGTGATGATGACAATATCATCTTATAACTCAATTCAGTTTTGAGGTCATGGCATGATAGGCACAACCTAAAAAAATCGAACTATCGACTCAAATCAAAATCAAGATCCAAGCCGAAAAACAAATTCACTTTCTGAGGAGAATCGCAGCTTACTAAGGAAGAAACATCATTATCTTTTGCCCTCTGGACAAGGATTACCACTTCAAGTGCACCACCTTACGGGTTGCCTGTCCGAGGAAAGCTAAGCCGTAGCCCAGCATGAAACTCCCACCATCCATCACTTATATAAAGGAACACAATGAACCACATGTTTAAACAGGTTTAAAAAAACCATCTGACTAGGGCTGACATATGCCTAGTGAGGATGTCTGACACCATCAGAGGATGAAAATCGGCAGGCCAAAAAATCTGTGAAGAAGAATAGAAGGGGAGGAGCTGCATTTCAACCAAGGGTTTAGAATGCTGAGCTCATCGTCCCAATAGTTGGTCGTCCAAATGAAGAAGGAGGGGAAGACCCTCCAACAAGAACCGCCATCGATAAGCCGATAAATCAAAGCTTTTGGGCACATAGGGTTCAAGTGAGATCCCTAACCGCCGAAGGCTTGAATAAATGCTGCGCTTGTTGTTCCAACAGTTGGTCATCCAAATAAAGAAGGAGGGGAAGACCGGTTAGATAAGATGTATGCCCTTAAGGCAATTGGGGTGATATATCTTAATTATGTATTGGTATGAATAATTTGTTTAATTAATAAAGGCATTTAATCTTCTGTTTATATCAATGTGTTCATATATATTGTGACTGGTTAAAATATATTCATTGATATCTTTGTACAAAGGTCCTTGATATAAATCATAGCATGAAGAGAGAGATATTATAGTGGGACTATGTTTAGTGAGACCTAATTTGTGTGCAATTTTAATTATGTCTAAACTATCCCTAGTCATAGTTTCATTAAGAAATGATATTGATGGAACAATAAGACTAGCATATGGCCGACTCTCTTAGAAAGGGTCCAAGCAGTTAACCTCCTAAGACTGAAGGTGGTGCCTTATGTTTGACATATGGATATATATCTGGAAGATATATAGGAGACTGCAGTAAGATAAACACTTGGTATATATATCACTATGTTAGTGTTTTTCTTCATGCAATACCTTTGCGAATATGCTCATACTTGAGACATTAGTTACCTTGTGTAGTACTATCACTATATTTTGGGTCATACCTATTCGCTCATTAATTTAGGGTGCCATGGATGATTACGGATATAGTGATGACAACACGTTGGTAAGCTATGTAGTCAGAAAGAATCCATCGCTCCGGATATATAAAGGAGTTATACCTGGCCTTTTATTGACATGATGATTATTATAAACCTCTGATCAGAGTATATGATTGATAGAAATAGTTTCTCGTCAACACATTATGGTAAAAAGAAATATACTTCGGTAACAAGCAAATAACTGGGATAGCTTGGATCAACCTGGCTGTTGTTGGGTAAATACTTTGATCAAACCTAAAAAAACGGATGGTACTAATGTTAAAGAATGGAAGGAGTACATTGCATTAGGCAACTATTGCATTAACCAGGATTAAGTGATAAGCACAAATGACGTTCCGAGTGGGGGATGGTGGACCCTTGCTAGAGGGGTACTACAGCCGTTTAAGGTAATCGAGTACTTTTCATGGTCTAAAACCTCAAGCCAATAGTTCCTATAGAACAAGGATTGGTCAAACCTTAACAACTCAATACTATGGGATCCTATAATGTCACGTACATTAGAATTTAATCTGACTGAGTAAAGAATTAATAGATTTTTTCTATTACAAAAATATAACATAATAATAATTGGATTATTATTTGATTAGACCAAGAATTTATTTTGACCGGTAGCTAATTTTATTAGGGTCATAAATAAATTAAAGTGTTGATTAAAATGATTAAATTAGTTTTTTGTTAATCCATGAATTTATTTTGACCGGCAACTAATTTTATTAAGATCATAAATAGAATAAAATAATTAAATTATTTTTTTTTGGCTAAGCTAGTAATTTATTTTGGCCCCTAACTATTTTAATTAGGGTCATAAATAAATTAAATTAAATGAGGATTAAAGGAAATTTTGTCACAGACCTATGAATTTATTCAAAGGGTCCATATATGCAAAAGGGCCAGCCCATAGGTGCTTGACGCAAGCTGGGCTTGCGGCCAGTTGCTTTGAGACAAGCATGGGCGGCAAGCCAAGCTTGTGCTTGCCACCCAAATGGAGGCAGGGATGGGTATTTTACCTATCCCACATTTATGAGGGGAGCTCTCCCCTCTCCCTATATAGAGTCCCATTCTTCTCATTTCTCAAATGCACCACAAGCTCAATCGAGTCTTAATTTGAGATTCCAACGCGATTTCTTCTAAGTCAACTCAAAAGTAAATACTTTTATTTTCGGGTGGGTTTTGGAGTTGTCAAGCAGCTACTTAAAACTCTGCGATTCTTCCTCGAGGGAGGTTTCGGTTGGTGGGGTTCATGTGGATACTCATAGAGGTTATGCTATACTTGGAGGCTTGTGTAAGAAGGTTATGCTAAAACACGCTTCAACTGGTAAGTCTTCTAATTTTCTATTTAATTATTAAGTCCTTTTCTTTAAGCGTTTAAAGACTTAATAATTATTATGCTTAGGTGGTTTTGCATGCTTAGTTTATTTTATACTTAGACTATAACTCAGAGTTATAATAAGTTTAATATAAAATATATTTTTGCTAGGATATAATTTAGAATTATGGTATGCCTAGTATATGCATGCTAATTTAAGTAGAGAATTAATTTAGTTAAGGCTTTAATTAATTTATGTGCAACTAATAGGAGTTCCTAGGAACAAGGGACAAAATTTTGAATTTCTGCCATGCCTGTTATGGATGTTTGAAGTGACTGTCAGTTCTCAACAGTGGTATCATGAGCTTTCCTATTTAGTGTATAATTAAGTAAAATGCAAACTGAATTTTATTTACTATATGAAATGATTTAAAGTTCATTAAATTGTTTAGAACAATAGATCAACTTAGGCTTTCATTTCAAGGATAGAAAATGGATATAGATAATTTTGAATAAGCCTGCTCATCTTACTCAAACTTATCAAAGACTTAATAAATTATATAAATTACATGGGTTATGCATGCTTTAAATTTACAAAAAAAAAAAAAATTTATTAGTCCAAGAGAATCCATGTTTCTTCAAGCTTGTGCTCGTATATATTCTGGCAAGGATTGGACAAGCTGTCTACTCCTCATAAGGCACCTCTCCTACCTGGGAATATATATTGGTACAGCTTGAGTTAACAATTAGGGGATTAAATATGGACTGATTTATTTCTAGTATATAAGATGAACCTTGTATATGTTTCTATAACAAAGTAAATATTAAATTATTAAATAAAAGCTTAAAGGAAATGCATTATGAATATAACAAGTGAAATGTTAATAATTTTGCATATAATCTAGGTTGATGGAATAATTATGATAAAGAGCTTGAACCTACCTAAGGTTAAACCTTATAAATTAATTCTAAAATTCCCCGAATTAATATAAATTATTGTAAGTATGTCCATCTAATGAATCCTAGATTGGGTGAGACGTTTAACACCAATAAAATCCCTAAGTAAATATATTAAGGCAAGTTATAAGTCTTCCTCACTCAAATTTACGATATGATCTTTTTGGCCATAAAGTGTTGTGCAAAGCATTCCTTTCGTCTACATCAATCGGTTATAAAAATTGAGATAGGGTCTACCTTAACAGGAATGGGTAGTCTACCATAAAATTGGGGACTAGCCGCAGGACTGAGACACATTCAAGGAGATGCTAATATAAGAGCACATGGGGAGCTGGAATAAATTAGCAATGGCATATGATGCAAATGGAATGCAATTCCAACTACAACTTACTAATATGGCTTGATTTATAAAATTGGGGTCATATTAAATTAGTTATAGATGCTACCTACTTGGAAATTTAGCTAGGCTAAACTTCCCGAACTCAATAGAATGAGCTATTGTAAATTTTGAAAAATGGTAGAATGAAATTATTTAATTAAAAGTCCTCATTTTAAAGGGTAAATTTCAAAAACATACCCTATGATTTCAGCCATTTTCAAAAGAGGATCATAAAATTTTTTATTTCAAACGAGCACTGTGGTTTTAAAAGTTAGCAAACAAATGACAAAACAAGATCCTCAATTTGAAACTATATTACGAAAAAGGGTAATCTTGTTCATTTTAACTAAAATTTTGTAGGTTGATTAACAAAAATGTAATACATCTTAACGATAAAATGTTGAATTTTTTTGAGAAGTTTAAGTATTTTTTTAATTAAAAGATGATAATAATTTTGAGAAATCATAAAAAAATAAAAAATCTCAGAAATTTATTCAAATCATGATATATAATTCATAATAATATTATTAAATTATAGGAATGTTAAATTAATTAAAATACCATTTGTAACGTTAGAAAAAAGACATTTTATAAATTTTTTCCTTTATTTACTAACTTTTGAAACCATAGTCCCCGTCTCAAAAATAAAAATTTTATGATCCTCTTGATGAAAATGGCTGAAACCACAGGGTATGTTTTTGAAATTTACCCTATTTTAAATACATGTACTATATACTAAGTCTAAACAATTTTTCTTTCTTACATGTTGGTTGAAATCTTTATTTAAATACAAACATTCGAATTGATGACTAATTTTGATTGGCTCTAGCTTCAAGGGTTTGTTTAGAAATGTGAGGACAATCCTCAAAGCCTTTGGCTTGACATGAATATTGTTTAGGCCCGAATCTAAATAACATGATGCAAGCAATTCTGCTTAAAACAGATATGCATGAAATACATAAAGGAAACTAGGTACAACACTTTAGAGGTTGTTAACATCCCTGCTACCTTATGTAAGTAGCTGGTAGGAGACAAGGATAAATATCATGTCAGATGTTAGGATCCATGTTACCTTAGCTACAAGGGCATAATAAAATCATGGACTTGAAAGTCTATGTCTTTACATCTTAGAGAAAGGATTTCTTGAGGTAGAAGATTTGATCTAAAATATTTTTTATGGAAAATTGATGGACAATTAGTAAGAAATTTAAATGGTTCGTATCTCAAAGAAGTGAAGGGACACATGGTGTCTAGTTTTGAAACATGATAGAGCAAAGTGAAGAGAAATCTAAAAAGAATACTGATAATTTTGTCTAGGAGACAAAATGATTGTTTTCAATATGAAATATTGGAAACAAGATCTTCATTTCAATATGGGATATTAGAAATAAGATCAAAATGGCTAAAGTCTCATAGCATGAGAAGAGGAGGCATGTACCTTCCACTTCAAGATGTTTGATATTGAGAAATTCTACATCTCAAGGGAATTCTAAATTGGCATGGAATACCTAATGAGAATCACGTATCCATGTCAAGGTATAGATATTAATGAGAAGTAGAGGTTTGGCAAAAGGAGAGTAGTACCTACGGAAAATCATTAAAACTTGTTGGCTGCTATTGATAAGGGAACTTAAAATCTCCTTTTGATAAAATTGTAATCTGATGAAATGGTATTCAATTGTAATTATAAAATATTATTTCCTTACTCACAATAGATGGAATTTTATTCCAATTTGATATAAGGTATTATCAAAGTTGTGAAAGATATTTTATCGTAATACGAGAAATGATATTTCATAATTACAAAAAATCATATTCTCAATATAAATGATGCTAATAGAAAATTAGGTAATAAGAAATCTTTCTACCTAAGGCATTACCATTTAGGCCATATAAACAAAGATTTCTTAACTACGGTATAAAGAAGGCACCAACCTATGATGAGTTAACTGAGAAACTCAAAGGAACAACAGAAAAAGAGCCATAAGAGGGAGACTTTAAATACGATGAAAATGAGCCCGGGTCACCAATTGAGACTGAAGGACCAGAAGCTATGCCTTAAAAAGGACCTATGAGATCATAGAATCAAAATAGTTAAAATAAAGAGGAAAAGATCTCTGAGTGCCAAAGGAGAAGAGTACTCACACTCCAAACCTGTTGATCAATGTCTGAGTATGGCAGAAGCTGTTCTTAGAGCAAAAATATCAAAATGTTCCTTATCACTCATGTACTTAGCCATCTCACCATTTGTTAAGGATAAAAAACCCACATTTGGTGAAGCAACTATTACAGTCGAAAGGCTTCAATAGGAGGCCAGTGATGCCTATGAGGGAGCTAAGGCTGAACATTCTGAGAAGGTCGATGAAGCTAGTACAGCCGAGATAATAGTTGGTAATGATGTTGGTGATTCAACAGTGCAAACTATTAATGAAGCTCAAGTTAATAAATGCTAAGGTAACTTGGATAGAGCTATTGTTCTATTCAAGGGGATGATTGGGGAAGCCAACCAACTCAATAATACATTATAAATATTGTTAATGATGTAGAGGTTGTGCAAAGTAAAGATCATATGAATCCCAGTAAGGATGGCTTGCAAAATCTATCTAAGGGTGATGTGAAAGAGTTACTAGAGGCAGATCCGAGCTCATCTAATTCATTAGACTCAAAGTCTGAGGGCAAAGGGAAGAAAGGTAATGCTCAGAAGCCACAACAGAAGAAAGAAAGCTCAGAAGATGATAGAGATAAGGAAAGCTTATCCACTCTCCTCACCATTGTAAGACAACACAGTGAAATCATCAGCCTTATTCTAAAGCTACAAGATAGTGTGCTGGAGTCTAAAGCCAGCAAAATCAACCTTGATTTAATCTCAATGTGGATAAAGTTAAGAAATCAAGCAGCAGAAATCAGCAAAAGAATGAAAGAGACTCCAATAGTAAGGAATATGGCAATAGGGCTGCTAAACAATTTGTTACCTACTTGGATGGAGAATCTTGAAACCATGGTGGTAATTATAGCCACAATTGCTATCTCTATAAAGAGAGTTGAGAGTTTAACCAAGCTTTTCCAAGATCTACAACAAGAGAGCAGAAGAGAATTAAGAAGACTAAAAAATCAACAAGCTAATATTGTACAAAGCTATGGAGTCAATCTTGAGAACAAAGCAGCTCTGTTGAGAGATGATATCAAAAGGGCTGCATAAAATGCTATTGAAGCCATCACCTATGTTTCAAACAAGTGAAGCTTGAGAGATGGTTTACAAGGAACAAAGCTAAAATGCTCCCCAGCAGTTTTAAAACTTCCAAAGGTCCAAAATAAATCAAGACCTCACTATACATTCTCAAGCAAGATCTCAGCACTACCTACTTAGAGGCTAAATTAGTTCTGAAGAAGAAAAACAAAGTAGTCTATGAGCAAGCAAGAGAAGAGCTAGTTAAAGCTGCATCTAATGCTCACTCAAGCAAACAAAAGGCTTTAGTAGAACCTGAAGAAATCCTAGAGGCCAATATGCAAAGGATTGAAAAAAAGACAAAACTTCTCTCAATGAAGTCTGAGCCCCTAATAGTTGCTGCTCTTAGAGATCTTCATAAGCACTTGATTGACAACATTCTATATCGTTAGCAAGGTATCTATACTATCTTCAGTTGGATGAGTGGCTACCTCAATAAGAAGGACAAGGATAGCTTCCCAAAGCTAAAACCCTCAAGAGACTCAGATTTAGAGGTGTACAAGTCTAATACAGACTTTGTAAAGGGAGCTCCTGATGTTGTGAGAAAGCAACTAATTACGAAGAAGGGAGGACTTCCAGCCTATCACCAGACTAAGCACAACTAGGACGTTAGAAATCAGTCATCCGAAAGACTTTGTGAAAACCTCAAGACAAGCATCCAGATTAAGGTTTTAAAGGAAACAAAATCCCAAGTCCCAAAAGATCATCGTGATTGTGTTTCTGAAGAAAACAAATCATTGAATCCAAAAACACATGCATTTGGTTCAAGAACAGAAGAAACATCTCCTAAGTACAAGAAGACAGTATCCAGAGAAGATCACAATTGAAGAGCATTCGGTAAAGTTAGAGTTTGAAGACATTCGGAAGACTTAACTCTCAAGATAAATGGATTATTCAAATATTCAAAATGCCATCCTTATTGGTCTGAAGTAAAACATGCTTTTTACCTTGGAGAATTAAAAAGCAACAGCTTGCACGGATTCAGTAAAGGATAAAAAGGCTGATATAGAAAGAGAAAAAGGTAACAACCTTTTTAACCTAGACCATTAGCAAGGCACGCGGAGTCAAAAAAGGATAAATTTCACATGGAATTTTACAGAGCACAAAAACCCAAATAAATGCCAACTGACGTCTTTACTGCACCAATCCCAACAAATTCAAATAGGACATTTATTGGGTCTAATGAAAAGATCAATGAGTTCGGATGCACTAACTCATATCTGATCAATGGTGAAGATTTAAGATCAAGCAACGGCTACATTCATGAACCAAGCCTATAAAAGGGAGCATCACAAGTTGAGAAGATGATGGTTGGTTTGCAAAAGCTATTACCCTAAGAGAAATTTCCTACTCAATCAGTGATTCAATCCTTCCAAGAACTAAACATTCAAATATGTTGTAAGAATTCTCAAGTGAAACTATAAACTTGAAGAATTCAAAAACCCATCTTTAAAAAGATAAATTGTAAAATCTCACACTTGGGTGAGTATTGAGATTTGGGCTTAGCTTAAACTAGGAAAGTTTAAGTAGTATATCCCTCGGGGACTTAGCTTAGAGTTTGAGTGGTATATCCTACTGAAGAAGAGAACTCAGCCAAGGTCAGGGGTTTGGTGGTATATCCTACATCTAAAAGAGAGGTAATTAGCTGGGTGGTATATCCTATACCTGGAGGAAAAGAAATCTCTGGAGACAACTGTAAAGGCTTGATTTCTTCCCGTGAAAGAAATCACACTAGTGGATTAAGCTCGAAGGAGGAATCTGTGAACTAGATGTAGGCAGGGATAAATTGTAAAAAATTGCTATGTTTGAATCTCTTTGCTTACAACTTTTACTATTTAGTGTATTTTATTTCATATTTGCATCATCTGGATCCAATAACTTTGGATCAATTCAAACACGCTACACAGACTTTTTAAAAGTCTATAAATTCCGTAAAAGGGTCATTCACCTCCCTCTGACCCTAACTATACTCGCACAGGGACCAACAAGTGGTATCAAAGCAAGTGCTCACAACTAGATATCTAACAATCTCAAGCTAAAGGTCCATTTTTTATTCAAAAATCGAAATGAGTTATAATAACTCTCAGCTTCTTCCAAAGGGTATGTCCATTACCCATCCTCCACTCTTCACCAGTGAACACTACATAATCTGGAAAAATCGGATAAAGAATTTCATTTAGGCTCAAAGCATGTTAGCATGGATAACTATTAAAGATGGCCCATATATCTCTACTTATGAAGTTAAGGGTATTACAACTAGAAAACCCTCTAATCAATGGGATGAAAATGATTATAAGAAATTGTTTGAAAACACAAATGCTATCAAGATGCTTCATTGTGCTCTTAGTGTAGCAGAATTTAATAGGATATCAGGCTATTAAACCGCACAAGAAATATGGCTAAAGCTTGAAGTTACCTATGAAGGAACCAATAAGGTCAAGGAAGCCAAGATTGATCTCACCTAGCAAAAAATGGAAAATTTCAAGATAGAGCCTAAGAGTCCATTAGTAGCATGAACATGAGATATACTAACCTGGTAAATGAAATGAAAAGGTTGGGGAAGTCTGAGCGGACGACATTTCAAATGGCAGTGAAGCTGGCCGAAGGACCGACCTCGAAAAATAATATCCAATAATGGTGATGGAAAATGTTTTTGCAAATTTTAATGATCAAAAAATATGAGATCAAAATCCTGTGATTAAAATAGAGTCGCCACCCGGTTTAGCTCAACTGGAAAATTTATGTACGATTTCCCACTGGGTGGTAGACCATACCTTAAGTAGAGATTCTGAGCACGAATGATGTTGTCTATTCTACATTCGCCAAATTGAATCATTTATGGTGATAAAAGTATCAAACTTTCTTATGCGTTTTTAATCCACCCTATTTAGTGTTTTCGATTTATATGTTGTGCTTGCGCGTCATTTAACCAAGCATTCAAAAGCGATAAATAATAAATTATTACAGTCATCCAATAAAAGAATAAGCGAAAAATAAAAGAATAATTATATGGCTTTCAAATCCTATACATTTGTCTAGAAAGGAAAAATAAAATACCCGAAGGCATAAGCATACATCTAACCTAAATCTACCTACATCCCAAAGGTTAGCATAGATACGACATGTATACGAGATATATCACATATAACATGCATAATTAGTGAAGTAATCAGGACATAAGTTAGGTTTATTAGCGTGATAGTTAGTCGATTTAGGGCCCGATGAATGGCCAAAAGGAGGTATTAACGTGTTTATGTAAAAACCATTTATTGTTATTTTAACCGGTTATTAATGAAAATGCAACATGTTATGGGGTGAGAACTGTTTTTAGGTTAAATAGAGTTATCCGTCAATATACTATTCATCCTAGCTTTGAAAAGTAAATCTAGGTCGGCTGAAAACCAAAACAAATCTGCTGTCTAGAGGGTCATATCGCCGGCCGTATGAGTGATGCCGATAGCTAAATTACTAATGTCGCTGTTGGTTGGACTTACATGAGCCTGTAAGCTGAGCTTTTGGATCCCATAAAGAAAGGGGCTTGTAAGCGAAGTGAGGCCGCTGGTGAAATATGATACCACTGGTAGTATCATTGATGTTAATGTCGACATGAACTATACCACCCGTGGTTTCTTACGACACCGACGACTTCCTCTACTTATAACAATAAGAGGGTAATGGTAAAAAATGATAGAAAACTCAAAAATAATATAAAACCCAAGAAAATCAATAAAAAAAATCAAGAAATATGCCAAAGAGGTCAAGAGACTTGAGATTTTACCTCGGGGTCGTGAATCGACCTCTTCATGATCCGAAGACACCTCCAGGAAGCTTAAATGAAGATTTGGGTTGTAAATTTAAAGATTTGTCTCTAAATTCCTATTAGGTTAATTTTAACATAAATTCTACTTATTTTAAAGTTATGCTTCTCCTCTTCCTTAAGGGGTCTATGCTTGCGAATCGTTCTGAGGAGGCCGTGCTCCCTTAGGGTAGCTAAGATTACACTAAGGGGTAATTTCCACGGACTCGTGATATCTTCGGGGTTATTTTTATGCTGGATGGCGGTTGCTATGACTGGTGATTGGGTGATAGTTCGAACTTGAGTGGATGATACGTTATTCGACTTGCTGGCTCACGAAAGCTTCCCTTCCACCTCGGCCCGAGATGGGACAACACATGGTCCTTCACTCTCTTTGAGCTTTACTTTTTGACTTCTTTTTGGACTAAAGAGTAGGAACTTATGTAGTAGAGCCTCTACTTTGGGTGTCAAGCCCGGAGATTGCATGACCTAGTCGGTCAATGAATGGGGTGTGCCGAACTGGAATGGTGAAGCAAGTGATGAGGTATTGACTTGAGAACTAACCCATAGATTAGTATTGAAGGGGTTTTACGGGTAAGTGGTTCCTCTCGGAGCATCAACAAATTGAGTAGGAGCAAAGGATAAAAAGGACTTTATGGGCATCTGAGGTTGAGCTAAATTTTGATTCAGTTAGAATAAGGCTGATCAGGACTGGACAGGCAAAATTGATCGAGCGGGCTAAAATTGATCTGGGGTTATTGGGGTAAACGGAAGCTGGTTCATCCTGGTGAGAAAATCAAGCTTGAACGTGTAGTTTGGAGTCTGGGTTGGATAAGTGAACATAGGCCGCCGAGATTGTATGATATCTTGACCAAACTGAAATGGGATAGGCGAAGGTTGAATGGGCTGTTGCATGCACTACACCTGCCGAAAAGTAGAATGAAACTAAAATGACAGAACCTGAACTGACCTATTCTGAGTAGTCTCTGGTTGTCCCTAAGCTTGAATACCAATACTCGAAATACTTTGGACGCTTCTTTTCTCTTCCAAAATTGCGAGGACCGAATCTTGGATCTGCCCCTAAATTGCATCTCGGAACTGATTGGATTAGAGAAACACTATTATAGCATTGGCAATCTTGGAACTCAATGTAGACTAACCCTGATCAATTGGAGGGAGAGGAGAGGAGGTACCCTCAGACAAAACTCCATTATTTATTGGTAAATCATACATAGTAGAAATACCAAGTTAAAAAACTGAGCTTAAAACTGAACTCTAACCCACAGAGTAGTTAACTAAACGATGATCGAGTCTGACGGTAGCGGTGCCTTAGTCAAACTCTCTGAAACCAAGAGATGATCAGCCCAAATCAAACCATAGATGAAATGGATGATTACATAAATATTCGAGTGATGAATGCCATATATACGGGGGTGGTTTAGAGAGGTAGAGAGTAGAAGAGCTTATGATGCAAAGCTTATTCCCAAATTATGTGAGATGTACGAATTCCTCACCATGGTTAGCAAACTAGATACAGGTCGTTGGGACCTAAACGATCTCAAGCATTTTGTTAAATTCCCCCTTCAAGCAAGGGGACATTAGAGGTAAGTGGAAACCGAAAAAAAAGGTCGGCCACAGGCGGCCTATGCATGAAGTGCGTATGCATGAGCATAACACTAGTAGCACACGAAAGCAATAAACCTCCTCCAACCTTATGACTCCCGTGCAATGCTAATTTGAAATCTGGGGTTAACTCTAGCGCTAGGGGACGGCAAGAGAGTATGCGACCTAAATCTAAATAGTTTTGGAGAGCCTAAGGGGAAGTTGCTATTGGTAGATTTATCGTTGTTCATAGTCTCAAACTACTGGTGTCGCAGAATGACACTATAGAAGGGTCTCATTCACCTTGAATTCATGTAACTCAACCACTCCTCAAATGAGTGCGATCACGGGAACTACATGATGGTTCGAACGAGTGTTCCACCCACAAATATTCCTAATTCCTAGCGGGCATGAGGTACAAAAGTGAACTTCACGGGGGTGAAATAATGGCACCTTAAAACCTAGTATCTAACTAAGCATTGGATAAAAAAGGCATAAGAAAAAAGCATTGATTTAAAAATGATTTAGGCACTTCATCAAAATCCTTTAACCAATTTGTGAAAATGAAAGCGATTTTCCAAATTTTAAGTTAAGAGGAAATCCCCAGTAAAGTCGCCACTATGAGCGGATGACCTTTTTCCGACAAGGACCGCGTAAAATGCATAGTATGAGAGGAAATAATGAATGATGTGAAGCGAGTCAAGGGGTTAATCCTCATTTTAGCATGATAAAAGATGGATTGATAAAATTGATGTGGATGTTGAATTTAAGTCCAATTTGCATGTTAAGGGATACGAGACTTGAAATCCTGTATTTTAAAATAGAGTCGCCACCCGATTAAGCTCCAATAGGAATTTGGTATGATATTCCCATCGGGTGGGTTGACCGTACCTTAAACAGAGATTCCAAGTTTGGATGATGTTGCTTACTTTTCAAATTTTAAATCAAACCGTTTACATTTTTATAAGCGCGACTTCAGTTCTTATGCGATTTATATTCGATTAATGTTTGAAGTTTTTGGTTTATATGGCCATACATCACACAAAAGCAGTAAATAAAGCAAGAAAATAAATTATTTTATGGCTTTATAAATACCTATACATTTTTCTAATGCGGGAAAACAAATAAAGCGAGTAAATAAAACAAATAAAGAGGGACCGAAATAGGGCCTCAATCGAACTTACCAACACCGATATAGCTCGAAATAGGATAAATAAATTACCAATAAATCACAAATAAGGCACAAATAATCATAGGCAAAAAAAATCAAATTTTATTATGGAGAAAAACATTTTTTTGGGAATTTTAAGAGTTAAAAAGGCATTTTTTAGGCATTTAGTGGCTATTTAATCAATTAAATAATAAATAATTAAAATAAATTAGATTAAAAATTATTTTAATTTATTCCAGAATTTAAGTATTTTTAGAAAAATTTTCGGGTGCAAAACGGGGTCTAAACACAAGAAAACGGCAAAAAAGGCCCTTAAAACAAAATTTCGGCGGTCAAAGTTATAGTGACAGCTTTGACCGCCACTGCTATAGCCTTGACCAATATAGTGGCAGAGGTGGAGGCTATAGTGACGCCAGTCAAGGCTGTCGCTATAGCCTTGGCCGTCGAGCTTTGATTTTAAGGGAGAAATCGATTTTTTGCATCCATAAACTCGAAATCATTGAAGTTTTAAGTCATAATCAACTATATTTCAATATATATAGACTTACATCACACAAATAATGTTGATTTTATGGATTCGGGTAAGAAAATACCCAAAAATCGCAAGAAATAAGGAGACCTCTATAGGGGTGGAGTTCACCTCTATAGCTATAGCCTTCACCGCTATAACAGTAGCGGCCAAGGCTGTAGGGATAGAGGTGAAGGCTATCCCTATAGAAGTCAGATTATTTTTTGACGGTTTTCCAAAAACACCGAAGAAAAAAACAATGAAACAACACCAAAACGCAAGAACAGCAGCAATAAAGCGATAAAAATAAGTAAATAGATAAGGGAACTCAGTTTTGTTACCTCTTGGCCGTGAATCTAACTTTGGAGACTCGAGATGGACTTTTGGCAAGGATTTGATGATTTTCAGACGAAATGGTGACGGAATCAGTGACGAAAATAGTGACAGATTATTTAGGTCGTATTTGAGAAAAGTCTCTAAAACCCTATTAAATCCCTATTAACCTATGATTTCTAATTGATTTTAGTGTTTAAGCACGAGATTAAGCCTAAGAACAACTAAGAATCGAGATTAGAATGGATTAAACCCGGATTCTATGCTTTTCTTAAGCTTTCTCTCACTAGTTCTTCCCTTTCTCTCTCTTAATTCTTAATGCTTTTCTTAGGCAAATTTTTGGGCAAAATACGTGGCCCAATCACGAGGAGAGAGGGGAAACAAAGTGGCACGATAAAAAAATGGCCATGCAAACACCAACACCGCCGGCACGGCAGTGGCCTCTATAGGAGCGGCGGCCACCGCCCTGACCATAGCAGCCACCGCCATAGGGATGGCGGTGGCTGCTACCATGGTGGCAGTGAAGCCACCATAGTGGCAGTGGGTGGCCACAAAGGGTGGCATTTACCGCCAGCACGGCGGCAGTGGATGCCAGAGCAGTGGTGGTCACCGCCGCCGGAGGGGCAAGCCGCCGCCGCCCGCGACAACAGCCAAAAAAGTGGGAGCTAGGGCTTCTAGGTTTTTTAGGGTTTCTAGGGGGCAGATTAGGGTTTAGACTTCCAACGCCTATAACGTTCACTACGGATATCCTAGTAGTTTACTCATTACCGAAGTATATTGCCTTTTACTATAGTATGTTTGACTAGAAACCATTTATGTCAAACACATACTCTGATCAGAGGTTTAAGGCAATCATCACTTCAACAAGTGGCCAGGTATAACTCCTTACTAGATCTGGAGCGATGGATTCTTTCCAACTAATCAGCTTACAAACGTGTTGTCATCACTATACCCGTAATCACCCGTAACACCCTAAATTAATGAGTGCATAGTAATGATCGAAAATATAGCAATAGTACCACACATGGTAACTAGCATCTCAAGTACAAGGACATTCGCAAAGCTTATTGCATGAAGATAAAAACTAACACATTGATATATATACCAAGTGTTTATCTTACTCCGGTCTCCAATATATCTCCCAGATATATCCTTGTGTCAAACTTAAGGCGCCACCTTCAGTCCTTAGGAGATTGACTGCTTGGACCCATTCTAAGAAGTTGACCACATGCTAGTCTTTCCACTTCATCAATATCCTTTCTTGATGAAACTATGACCAGGGATAGTTTAGACATAATCATAATTGCACATGAAGCAGGTTCCACCAGATATAGTCTAACTATAATTTCTCTGACTTCATGCTATGATATGTCAAGGACTTTTGCATACATACATCAATGAATATATTTAACTAGCTATAATATATATACATAGAAACACATTGATATAAACAAAAGAACAAATGCCTTTACTGATTAAACAAATTATTCATACTATTACATAATTAAGATATGTCGCCTTAATTGCCTTAAGGGCACACATCATATCTAACAAACTCCCACTCACACTAAGGCTAATTAGCCGTATGTCTTAATCCATATGCTTTAACATGCTGGTCATGTTTGACTTGAGGTAATGGCTTTGTCAGACCATCCGCGAGGTTCTGATCAGTGGGTATATATTCTAATCTTATTATCTTAGCATCAATAATCTCCCTGATTATGTAATACTTTTTGGATACATTTCTATTTTTTTGATGAGACCGTGGTTCATTTGCCTGAGCTATGGCACCATTGTTATCATAATACTAAGTAATTAGATCAACAGCCTCAAGCACCACATCGAGATCACCAATAAATCCCTTTAACTGGACAACCTCTTTTACGACTTCACATGCGGCAATGTATTCGGATTGTATGATTGAATCAACAATAGTTTCTTGCTTGGAACTCTTCTAGCATCCCCTCTCGATTTAACACATACAAAAAAACCTGACTGAGAATTAAAGTCATCCTTGTTAGATTGAAAAATCACGTTAGTGTAACCTTTAATTGTGAGGTCACCTTCTCTATAAATCAAGAACACATCCTTAGTCCTTCTTAAGTACTTAAGGATTGCCTTGACGGCCATCTAGTGCTTTTCACTTGGATCTGACTGATATCTGCTCGTAAAGCTCAAAGCCTAAGAGACATCTGACCTAGTATATAACATAGCATACATGATGGATCCTATCGTAGATGCATAGGGTATATCCGTCATGTGCATTCTCCCCTGAGCTGTCTTCAGACGCTCAACCTTAGATAGGTTTATCCCCTTTGTCATCGGGAGATAAGCTTTCTTAGAATGCTCAATGTTGAACCTATTCAATACCTTGTCTATATATGTACTTTGAGAAAGACACAACAACCTCTTGGATGTATCCCTATAGATCTTTATACCTAAAATAAATGCTGCTTCACCAAGGTTTTTCCTAGAGAACTTTCTTGACAACCACACTTTTAACATTTTGAAGAAGAGAAATGTCGTTTCTTATTAGCAGAATGTCATCAACATACAATACTAGAAAAACAACTGCACTCCCACTAACCTTTTTGTAAACACAAGGCTCATTTGCATTTGGGCAGAAATCTAGTTCTCGGATTATCTGATCAAACCTTATATTCTAACTCCTGGATGCTTGTTTAAGTCCATAAATGGATCTTTGTAGCTTGCATACCTTAGAGCCATTTTGAGATGTAAAACCATCCTGGTCTAAATCCCCATTCAGGAATGCTATTTTTACATCCATCTACAAGATCTTATAATCACAATAAGCAGTAATGGCGAGGAGTATCCTTATGGATTTAAGCATGGCTATCGGTGAGAAAGTTTCATCATATTCAATACCTTCCCTTTGACTATAACCTTTCGCAACCAATCTTGCTTTATAGGTAATTACATTACCATCCATGTCTATCTTCTTCTTGAAGACCCACTTGCACCCAATTGGTCTAACCTCTTGCAATGCATCAACCAAATTCCAAACTTGGTTCTCGTACATGGAATCCATTACTTATTTCATGGCTTTTAGCCATTTATCAAAATCTGAGCTTTTCATTTCCTCACCATATGTCCTCGGTTCATCATCCTCTATAAGATATAGTTCCTTATCATCAGTGATGATAAACCCATATCTATGGGGGACTGGAACATCATTTGCTAACCATGTCGGATACTCGATTACTTCAATAAATTTAGCTTCTAATAATCTAGCAACTTCAACTTTGATTTTATCGGCCCATTCTGGATGTAACCTTTTCAACTTTTGTTTGGCTGGTTGAACCTGGGATCGTTTGGGATACGATGCTCAGCAATTTGGCGATTTTGTCCACAGTTTCTCTTGTAACTTGGGCTAGGATCTTTAAAGCTTCTTGAATATGTGTCTTCTTATTATCCCCCAAGTATAAAATAGTGTGTATTGAAGTAGTAAGAGTATCGATAGCTTTGTCCACTCCAATCTTTGATGGGTCATTGTCCTCCATTTTTTTAAAGCTTTTTTCTACTTCAATGGCAACTTCATAACTTTCAGGAATGGTCTTGTATGTTTCCATGAATGCTATCTGGTGGAGGTGGGGAGATAGTCGAAAGATGAATCAATCAGCTAATTCTTTCTCACGAGGTTTTCTTTTGAGAGCCACCAGAATTGTAACCATCTCTGGAAATAGTCATGGACATGTTCCCCACTCCACTGCCTGCTAGCTATAAGATCGAATATGGATAGTTCTTCCCTTGCTTTCTTGGCTTCTATGATATGCTTCCATACCTCGTCTTCTTCTACTCATGAATTGATCGTGGCTACTTCCTTCCCCCTTTCTCCGAGGTACACAAAGTTTCCCTTTGTCAATTATTACCGTGATGGCTTTGAAGAGATCCTTGCATACTTTTATCGGGCAATCAGAGCTGATATGATATACACAGAAATTGTCCCTCTCTTCAGGCTTTGGCTGAATATATAGCAAGAGATGATCAATCAACTTGTACTTCTTCAGCTTCATAAAGAGGCTCAAAAGAGGAGTACCCTAAGGTGATATGTCTTCGAGAGTCATAGGATGAACCTTTTGGTCGTGGGTCACACCATAGGGTAAACCCATGAAATAAGGGAGGATTATCCCCTTTGGCATAACCACGAAGTTGGCAGCTGACTCGAATCCTTGCTATGGTGAACTTGTAACGTGGCCTCTTGAAGAAGTAGGTGGGACCCATTACTAGCTGTGAGGAGCATTAGGTTCGCTGGATAAATAGACCGACTGAATTAAGCCATAAGATGAACTAGGACTGAGGAAATTTGTTGACTCTTGAACTGAGGTGGTAACCAAAACATTAGTACATGCATGGGATGGGGTATGCATGAATAATGCATAACAATGCATGGTAGGGTTAATTACAAGGGATTGTAACACAACACATTCGGGGCAATCGATTCTATCCTTATTTCTCTCGCCAATTCTGAGGGAACTCTTCCTTAATGTAATCTCACATAGAAACAAAGGTACCTAGAAGGGAAAATTTTAAGGCTTTCGATAAGAATGGTGTAGGGACATATCAAAAGTTAATGTAGAAGGTTCCCATCACATCAAGCCTCTTTTTGGAGGGAGATAGCAACGATTGCTCCACCTACTAGAGTGTCCCCAATTCTTGGCGGGCATGGGTGACCCTTTCATAAGTTTCAGGGAAAAATAGGGCAACTTAACATAGCACTAGAAGAAGAGCGCATCTAGCTAAAGAGAGAAGGAGATAAGAAGATAGTGCGTAATAATTTTCCCAAATGATGAAGAAGAAAATGGGTTGAATTAAGTAAATGATTTTCGGTGCTCATCATAATCTTTTAAGCTTTTAAAACAAACCAAAATTTTGCAAGTAAAAAGATTAGCTCCCTAGCAGAGTCACCACTGTGAGGTGTTAATGACGTGTGGGTCACCAATGGCACCTCGGTGAGAGGTGGGGCCTATTAGGGGTTGGTTGGATATGGGCGTGATGAAACCATTTTAATTCAAGTTTGTAAATTTTAGCCAATTTAATGAATAAAGGAATCAAGACCTAAATCTCGATACAAATGACAGAGTCGCCACCCAAGTTATCTACTTAGGAAAAAGTTTTGGTACGGTTCCCATTAGGTGGGAGACTCATACCTTTTGATTCGGGTATCAGATGTGTCATTTAAATCTTATTTAGTTAATTGAGAAATACAGTCACCGCATAAAACTATTTTATTTTGTCATTTCGGGAATTATTATAGAAATCCTATACACTTTTTCACACTCGTTACATGCGTTTACAGTTTATAATAAAGCTTAAGCAATAAATGGGGGAATAAAAATTACAACCAGAGGAAAATGGGGGAATTGCAAGAGAACCTATACATTTGTTCAGTTTATTAAAATTTGCAGGTAAAACAAACTTACTAAAGCTAGTGCGTCCTAGGGCAATAGCAGGTCCCAGATAGAAAAATAACCCTGGGATATCCTCTCAGCCTCAGAAATGGTCACCTGAAAGAGAAAGGGTCACATCAGGATAAGACATCCTAAGTAATTGTAGTAATGGACAAATTCAAAGGTAAAGGATTCCTTACATGAGTAGAGCTAAAAAGGAGTAAAACCGATAGGTTGAACCGACTCCTTGAGCTCCTTGATAGCTTGCTTCCTAGAATGGTCGAGGAGTTGGAAGAAAGTATCTAGCTTAGCTCGGAGGATGCCCTTTCTCACAAATACGGAAGCTTAGAACCGCTTCACCAGTGGCTCAAGGGCAATAGCAGTAGCAGTGGCAAATCTCTTCTACGTGGAAGTGGGAGGCTGTAGCAAAAAAAAAAATCAAACTCGAGATCACAGTCAATTTTAAAAATCAGCAAGATATTCATAAAGGCTAAGTTGGAAGCATACCTGAGAAGAAGGGGTAGCAAACCTGGTCGAGTCCATAGTACCCCGGACTATAGATGGACCCCTGTGGTCGCCCCTCGGTCCACCCTCCTCCTCCTCCTTATCATCATCATCGCCCTCACTGACACTCTAGTGAAACTCCAAAGGCCTATCCTTGTGATGAATCCTCTCACAAGGTGGAAGAAGGGAGGAATCAATATACTCCGTATAAGGGCCCTCTATAGATAGTACGCGAGCTCCCTCACCCAACAAGTATAGCACCTGATCGCTCCAAGGCATGAGATGAGGCTAGAAGATGCCCATTGGCATCGAGGGAGGAATCGGTCTCTCTGCCATGGCACTAGTCCTCCACCCTTGAACCCGCTCACCAAAATACCACTCATAGGAGAGTGGTGACTCCAGGACAATACGGTGGTCATACACACCAGCTCGTATCCGCTCAATAGCTCCATATATGACCAATCACTCCCACGGGTCTTGAATAACCTATGCGAAATAAATGCACTGTGAGTATCACAACCTAGTAAATATGGTTTCTACTAATGGTTTGTTAAAGTGTAAAATGTAGGTTTACCCGATCTGAGAGCAGCTAGCGTAGAAACTCTCAGTACTATGCTGTGGTCAAGGGCTGATTCTGCCAAAGGCCCATCCAGCTAGATATAATATGCGGTGTCTCAGGCTACAGGGAAAAACTAGGTCTGGGAATCAACCGGTGCTCGAAAGCCTAAATCTGTAAGACAAAGCAAGGATTAGTTGTAACACAACTTCAGACAAAAGGTTAAAGCACATGAGATCAGTTTGGGATTTACCAGTAGTATTAGATGGTAGATCTTGAGCTCAGACTGCTCACCCCAGACCCCGACGTCCAATCGATAGTATAGCTGTGCTAAAATAACCTGGCACCAATTCTTGTAAGGCATAGCTGCAAGATCCTCCATGGTAGAGAGCAAACCATGGTTGAGGTTGCTCGAGTAGACAGGGAAGAAGACGGTGGTAAGGAACATCAGCAGGAAAGATCGAGCTTACTGTTCCTTCTGATCAGCCTTAATAGGACTAGGCTATACGATCTAGTAAGCATGCAGGTCCCTATACTTGAGCTTGATAGTCCCGCCCAGATAAAGCCTAAGTAATCTAGCAATGTAGGCCTTCACCTTAGGCCGAGAATGCCACCGATCGGTGTAAACATCAAAGTGGACCACATCCCCAGTCCACTCCAAGCTTGTCGTGGCACACACTTTCAAGGGAGCGATAGTGACCTCCCCAATAGGCAAGTGGAAAGTATGGGTCATCTCCGACCACCACTCCGTCAGAGATGAAATGACACCTGGGGCCAGGGTCTTAGGGGCCTGAAGGATGGCCCTAATAATGTCACTAAACCCAAAGGAATCAATGAGGGTCAATAACTCCGTATCCCCCACAGCGCGGATCTCTTTGTACCACTTTCTGTAGAAGCGCAATGCTCCCACAGGATTATAGTTTAACAGGGTTAGAACTCAACGAGTAGAACAAAAATTGAAAAAGGATTGTAGAAAGCAAAGTAGCCAACATTCTGTCCCTAAGGATAGGACCCGTATGGGTCCTAGAGGAGCACCCGTATTAAAAATAGGACCAGTACGGGTCCTCCCTCACCTATACGGTCCCTTGCAAATAGTACCTCTGCGAAAAATCTCTCAAAATTCCAAAATCATCTAATTTCAACCACAGTTCATCCAAAACTATCCTAAAAGCATCGTAGGCTAAAGTTACATGCATCAGGCTCTATTCCAAGGTCCAAAACACCCTTATTCATGCCAAAATTCAAGAAATTGCCAAAGGTTCAAAATTGGAAAATGAAGAATCAAGCGAAATTACTTGGAGTTTTAAAGTGTGGGTTTAAGGAGAAGGGATCAGTGGCACTTCAGAGACAGGAGTAAGCCTTAGGAATGAGCCTCCTCTATGAAATACATACCCGACGAAAATCGGGCATTCTTGAAGCCTTGAATCACCCACTGGTCTATCCTAGCATAGGAGTTCTTCCCTAGCAAACAAATCTTAATGGGAAAGGCTTCCCCAGTAGAAGAGGCTTTAATCAAAGGATATCACTTCCCTCCCCAGTCAAGGAATCACTCGAGGGGCATCCCCCTATTTCTCAGTAGCAGAATCATTAGATCCTAGGGGCATCCCCCCATTTCCTAGTAACAAAATCATCAAATCCTAGGGGCATCCCCCCTTCCCTCAAAAGCCGGATTAGTCTATCTAGGGGCATCCCCCCATAGTCCAGCCCTTCTAGAGGCATTCTTTGAGAGACACCCCTCCAAGGGGCACTTCATTTCAGAGTGATCGGGCCAAACCACACATTTTCCCGCACATAATTTTCAGTTTATCTCATCCACACTTCTTTATTCTTAATTAAAGGGGCAAAAATTTTTTTTCGTTCATCACAAAAGTCAATTAAGAATAAAGAGGTATCTGCTTAGACAACGACTGACTCGGTGTTTGAATATTGTCTCTTTCAGGTTATTCAAAGTCCCCCAGTCAGGAGAGTCATCTTCCTTAGGAAAGGGATATGCCAGCTAGGAGAGTCTATCCACCTTAAGAAAGGGATACGAGGAGAAGTTATCCATCTTAAGAAAAGGATATATCTCTAATTAGGAGAGCCGATCTGCCTTAGGAAAGGAATACACACACCCTCCCCAGTTGAGCTAATAGGGATATTCACGGGATATATCACTAGTTAGGAGAGTCGATCTACCTTAGGAAAGGGATACACACGCCCTCCCCAGTTGACCCACTAGGGATATTCTCGGGAGAAGTCATCCACCTCAAGTAAGGGATATGCATCACAAAAGGAAAGTCATCCGCCTCAAGAAAGGGATATACACAGTGGCAAAGGAAAAGTCATCCACCTCAAGAAAGGGATATGCACAGTAGCAAAAGGAAAGTCCATCCGCCTCAGGAAAGGGATATGCCAGTCAGGAGAGTCATCCGCCTTAGTAAAGAGATACACATTTCCTAGTAGAGCTACAAAGGGTACGCAACAGCAAAGGAAAGAAGTTTGCCTTAAGAAAGGAACTAACCATATCATCACCATAGGTACAATTTCTAAACCCTTGCTCATATCGTGAGATCATACAGATCCGTATCTGCAGTGATCCCACGAGAGGTAGTCTATGAGCACTAGATTTTAATGATCTTTCTCACAAAACTATGATGACAGCTATATGATGTAGTGTCTTTCAGGTGTGGTCCATCAAAGGTGTTCCTACTACTGTAGAGTTGAGTTTGGCCAAAGTCCAAAAACCTAGTCTGCCCTTAGGTACTATACGGGTTCTATTTAGTGGTATAGATCCACTAGCAGACCCGTATGGGTGAGTACCTTCTTTACACACCTTTGATTTCCTAATCAGCCTCTTTCAGAAGCTACCTCTTACCATTTTCAGAAAAAGGTAGGTCTTGAATGCAGTTTATTGCACTCAAACCTGACTCTCACCCTATAAATAGGGCCTTTTCCCCTCAGTTTAACACACACATCTTATATGAAAATTATACTAAAACTCTACCAATTTCTATATGTATTGAAAAGGTATATTGGGGGAATAGGAGGTATAAAATAGGGAGAAAACCCTTTTTTTAAGGTTTTAACCACATTTTATTCATTCCTAGCTTCTTTTTAGGATTTAGGGGAGGTTCTGTCCACACAAATACTCACTTAAATAGTCTTATTCCATCATCTACTTTGGTCGGACTATCTCAAAGTGGATTCACGATGTAATGGTAATGCTCTTAAGTTTTAAAGAGACTCACATCTTAGTTATGTCATTATTATTATTATTCTATGTTTCTTCTATTATATCTGTTCCGTTCATTTCCTATTTCGGGTCTGGTCCCAACCCGTATGAGCCTTGTTGGTGCCATATATCCCCAAAGATATCAAATCAGTGCGCCATACTCATACGGAGGGAAATCCCTTTTATTTTATTTTCGTTCCATTAATATGTTAATATGCAAATTGAACTAGATTGAGTTTCTGCCAGGGACCAGATAGGACCTGTACGGGTCCTCTTACATACATACTGGTCCTCCCTGGTACCCCATACGGGTACCCCCCATCCGTACGGGTACCAGCCCCCAGATAGAACCCAGAATTCACTTTTAATGGGGTAAAAATCAATCCAACTCACCACATGCCATGCAATCATTTTCACTAATAATCTGGTAAATCAACCCACAAAAGTTAAAATGTGTTTTTACAACAAAATATATTGAAAACTTATTATTTCTCTTCAATTCTTTTGTTCATTAAAATTAGCTTTTTGTGCAAACTTTAACTAAAAAATATTTTATCACGCCTAAATCTAACCATCCTCAAGTGGGCTCCACCTCTCACATAGGCACCAAGGGAGACCCATACGTCATTAACACCTCACAAGCACCCTATATAAAAACCTGAGAGCCTGCACCCATCGCATGTAAAAGCTCACACACTCATAGGTAGGACCCGAACGGGTCCTAGTTAATAGGGTTTAAAAATTAAACAGACCCCTCACTTCCCGCCTTATACCAAATCTCTGCATATTATAATTTTTTAGCGATTTTCTCCTAAAATCAATCAAAATGTATGAAAAGATCCCAAAGACCGGCCGCTTTTTTGTTAGGCGCAAGGATTTGCCTTGGGTATGTGATTCGGAGCTTTGGGAATGCTCGATTTTGGTTGGTTATGCTTTTCGTGAAGGGGACTCATTTCTGGGACTTACTCGTACTTCTAAAGTGCCTTTGATCCCTTCCCCTGACATCCATGCCTTTAAACTCCAGGTATTTCGCTCTATTCTCTATTTTTCCAATTTTTGGTTTTTCGGAATTTCTCAAATTTTTAGCATGATTTAGGGCATTTTAGACCTTGAAATAGAGCCTGATGCATGTAACTTTAGCCTAGGATGCTTTCGGGACTGATTCAAATGAGCTTTGGTTGAATTTGGATGAATTTTAGATTGTTGGGAATTTTACACGATGCCACTGTTTGCAAGGGACCCGTACGTGTAGGAATGGACCCGTATGAGACCCATTTTTGGGATGGGAGCCATATATGGACCCGTACGAGTGGGGCAGACCTGTACAATTCCTATCCTCAGGGATAAAATGTCTAACTTTCTACTTTTTGCAATTCTCTTCGAATTTTTGATTTGTCCACCGTATCCTAACCTTGTTGAAGCATGATTTCATCTTTGTAGTTTTAGTATAAGACCGTGGGAGCCTTAAGCTTCTGTAGAAAGTGGTATGAGGAGATTCACACCGTAGGGGACACCGAGCTACTAGCCCGGATAGATTCTTTCCGGTTCAACGACATCGTTAGGGCCATCCCTCAAGCTCCAAATACGTTGGCCTCGAGTGCTATTTTAGCTCTTTTAGAGAGGTGGTCGAACGACCCATACCTTTCATATACTGATTGAGGAGGTCACTATCACTCCCTCAGATATGTGTGCCTTAACGAGATTAGACTAGAGTTGGGACATTGCCCATTTTGATGTCTACATCGATAGGTGGCATTCTCGGCTTGAGGTGAAGACCTATATAGAGAGATTACTTGGGCTCCATCCTAGAGGGACGGATAAGCTCAAGTATATAGATCTACATGACTACTAGATCGATCAGCCACGCCCTATTGCTGCAGATAGGATGGATTAGTATGCATGGTCTTTCCTGTTGATATTTCTTAACACTATCTTCTTCCTGGTCTACTCAAGCAACCTTAACTATAGTTTACTCTCAACCATTGAGGATCTTGCCACTGTGCTAGGCAAGAATTAGTGCCTGGTCATCCTGGCATAGTTGTATTATAGGCTGGATGTTAGAGTTTAAGCCCAGTAGTCTGGGCTCAAGATCTGCCATCTAATCCTGCTAGTAAATCCCGAAATGATCTTTTGTGCTTTAACCTTTTATTCGAACTGCGTTACAACTAATCTTTACTTTATCTTGCAGATTTGGACCTTTAAGCATCGACTGATCCCTCGGCCAGGCTTGCACATATAGCCTGAGACACCTCACATCATTTCCAGGTGGATGGGGCCTTGGCAGGGTTAGGCCTTGGATATAGCACAGTATAGAGAGTTCCTTTGCCAGCTGCGCTCAGATCGGGTAAACTTCTTTCATACTAAACCTGTATCTTACATTTCAACAAACCATTAGTAGAAACTGTATTTACAAGGTTACGATAATTATAGTGCATTTACTTTGTGTAGGCCATGCAAGACCCGTGGGAAAGGTTGGATACACATGGGGACATTGAGTGGATGCAGACAGGTGTTGATGATCGCCGCTTTGTCCTGGAGTCACCACTCTCTTTTGAGTGGTATTTCAGCGAGCGGGTGTGAGGGTGGAGGACCAGTGCTGTGGTAGAGAGACTGATCGCTCCCCGGATCCTAGCAGGGGTCTTTTGGCCATATTTGATGCTAGGGATGGATCAGGGGTTCTATTTATTGGGCAAGGGGGCCCGGGTGTTGTCAGTAGAGAGCTCCTATACTGAGTTCATTGATTATTCACTCCTTCCTCCTTGTGAGAGGATTCACTACAAGGAAGTCCCCCTTGAGTTCCACTAGAGCGATAATGATGATGAGGGTGGATCGAGGGGCGACCATGGAGTACCTCTATAGTACGGAGTACTAAGGTCTCAACTAGGTCTGCTACCCCTTCTTCTCAAGTATCTCCCTAACTTAGCCTTTGTGAACACCTTATTATTTCTTGGAATTAATTATGACTCTGAGTGTGGCCTTTTATTGTCATAGCCTCGCACTTCCACACGGAAAAGGCCTACTGCTACCCCTACTAAGCCTAAGCAGCTGATAAAGCGGTCCCATGCTTCGGGGACTGTGAGAGAGGGAGTCCTCCAGGTAGAGCTAGACACTTTTTTCTAGCTCCTCGATCATTTGGGGAAGGGAGTTATCAAGTAGCTCGACGAGCCGGTTGAGCCCTTTGGTTTTACCCCTTCTAGCTCCACCCATGTGAGGAACTCCTAACTTTAATCTTATCCTTCATAGTGACTACTTAGAATGTCCTATTCTGATATGACTTTCTCTTTTAGGTGACCGTATCTGAGGCTGAGAGGATCGCTATGGGGTTAATTCTCTATTTGGGATCTGCTATTAGCTTAAGATGCGCTAGCCTTGGTAAATTTATTTTTCCTTCAAAAGTTTAACAAACTATGCATGATGCATGCCGTGACATTTATATATGTCTACTAATCTTATGATTTCTATTGCAGATATTGATGGCTATGGAGAGCAGTAAGTCATCTCACGCTTGGATGCTTTTTAGGAGAGAGCTAGATTCCTAGAGGGCCAACTGTGAGTAGCTAGTGCTGAGGCTAACTAAGCTAGAGTAGAGACCGTTCGGGTGAGGGCTGAGATTGAGATATTATAGGGTCAGCTAGCACGGATGACCGAGGACAGACAGACCCTAAAACTGTCTGATTCTATGTCTAAGGATGACCTCACCACCTACCGAGTGGCTCCAATAGTGACTCAGAGGGATAGAGCTGAGCAGGAGGTGGTTCAGTATGCTGGGGGAGCCGATGCTGGCAAGGATATTATTGGGACTTCAGGGACCAGTGCCCTTGACTTGCCAGTTATCGGTGCTAGTGGAGCTGAGAACTATATGATGATAGACATGGATGATTTGCTGGTGGATATGTAGGACCAGACTCCAAAGGATCGCCTGGACAATATCCCCCAGCAGCTTAGATTGTGATGCACTTTTATTTTCTAGATGTTTGACACTTTTAGGCCTTGCGCAGCTTGCTTTGGTGTAAACTTGGATTGATACTTTTGATATTTTACTTCTTATACATGCTGATTTTTCTTTTCCTAAACCGAGATCATTGAATATTGCCGCTTGTAGACTCACATTATTGCTAGGTATAGCTAATAATGAGGTCGAGTCTGGTTGGTTTAAAATTAACACTTTTGGGGATACGTGCAATCAAGTGATTTCATAGCAAGAGGACTAAGTCCTAGGGGTCTCAACTGTTAGATGCGGTAATCACAAGTGATGCTCTAACTTTTGCATAGGCCACTCGATATGAGATGAGCTATCGAACATTTATTTTCACTTCTTTTTGTCCTAATTTTTGCCTGAACTATCCTTGATGGTTCAATTCAGCGGACTTTTTCTTTTTGTCTTTTCTTTGCTTTAACTTTTGCCTAGATCGCCCTTTTGGGTTTTCAATCTAGCAAGCTTTTTATCTTTTTCTCTTTGCCTTAATTTTTGCCTGGACTACCCTTTTGGGTTTTCAATCCAGCAGGCTTTTGCTTTCTTTTTCCTTGCCTTAATTTTTGCCTTGGTCGCCCGTTCAGGTTTTCAATCAAGTAGGCTTTCTCTTTCTTTTTCCTTGCCTTAATTTTTGCCCGGACCACCCTTTCGGGTTTTCGATCCAGCAAGCTTTCTCTTTCTTTTTCTTTACTTTTACCTCGACGATGATTTCCAAATTTTGCATAGATCTGATTTTTTTGTGACCCATCAGTATATTTACCTTTTGTTGGACAACAAATTTGTAGTGAAGATGATAACAAATATGTATAACATGTATAGAAAAACTAATGTTCACACACCTACGATTATTTCACCTAAAAACATGCATCCATTCATAAGACCAAGATTCTTAGCGATATCGTAACATGTTCATTGATGAGATTAATTTGAGCACATAGGAAATGGTAACATTTTCCAATGGTTAACTCCTACTACCTACTGGTCTTTTACAGATTTTCCAAAAAGCAACTGACATTTTTCTCCCGATATCCTAACTTTTGCTTAAGTTGCCCTTTTCGGGTTTTTGACTTAGCAGGCTTCATTTGCGTTGGAGTACCCTAATTTTTTCCTGACCTCTTTGTGGAATACTGACCAGTGGGTTGCACCCTAATTTTTCCCCGAGCAGTAGAGGACCATTCATCAGGTGATTTATTCTTTATTTCTTTTATTCTTTATGCTGCTTTTTCATGATGTAATTCTTTTGACCTAGACATGATAACGCTTAAGCCTATCTTGATTCACTGGATTCACAAACTCAATTCCATCCATATCCATAATCTTGATTCCTCCTTTGCCAAGGACTTTTTTAACTACTAACGGTCCTTCCCAATTAGGCCTGAACTTGCCCCCAGCGTTAGTGCTGACCTGACGTAGCTATTTAAGAACTAGGTCACCTGCTTTGAGAGGTTGTTTCAAGTGTCCGACTCTGTTGTCATAAGCTCGAGCCATGTACTGCTGGTACAGCTGTAGGTGGTCAAGTGCCCTGAGCCGCTTTTCAATCATTGCATTCAATTGTTCATACCTAGCCCTTGTCCAATCTAACTCTTTTAGCCGAGCTTCGAGTGCCACTCTTAGAGATCTTAATTTTGTTTTAACTAGTAACACGGCTTCCATTCCATATACCAAGGACAAAGGTGTCTAACCAGTGGGTGTTCTTATACAGGTTCTGGACCCCCAAACTGCAAGTGAAAGTTTATCAACCTAATCTCTATAGGTATCTACCGTCTTGGACAAGATTTTCTTGATTGAATTGATGGCGGCCTCAATTGCTCCATTAGCTTGTGGCCTATATGGAGAAGATTTATGATGTTCGACGTTGAAATTTTCAAATAAATCCTTCACGGCTATTATCAAATACCACATAGTGTAGGACTCTATATCGAGAAAAAATATGCTTATCTATGAATTTAGCCATTTTCTTGGCGGTGATACTGGTGTAGGATTCGACCTCTACCTATTTTAAAAATAATCAACTACGACTATAATGAATCGGTGTCCATTGGTCGACAATGGCCAAATTTCACAAATATATCTATCCCCCACGCTGAGAAAGGCCAAGGTGTAGACAAATTGTGAAGTTCAGATAGGGGTAGATGTTGTATATTCCTATGAATCTGGCATTCATGACGTTTCCTAACCTTATCCATACAGTCGGCATTCATGGTCATCTAGAAGTGCCCCGTTCTCTGAACTTTCTTAGACGAAGCCATCCCATTCATATGCGGGCTGCAATCCCCCTAGTGTACCTGGGTCTTTTGGGCTATGCGCAGCTTGCTTTGGTGTAAACTTGGATTCATACTTTTGATATTTTACTTCTTATACATGCTGATTTTGCTTTTTCTAAACCAAGATCATTGAATATTGCCGGTTGTAGACTCGCATTATTGCTAGGTATAGCTAATAATGAGGTCGAGTCTAGTTGGTTTAAAATTAACACTTTTGGGGATACGTGCAATCAAGTGATTTCATAGTGAGAGGACTAAGTCCTAGGGGCCTCAGTTGTTAGATGCGGTAATCACAAGTGATGTTCTAACTTTTGCATAGGCCACTCGATATGAGATGACCTATCGAACATTTATTTTTACTTCTTTTTGTCCTGATTTTTGCCTGAACTATCCTTGATGGTTCAATTCGGCGGACTTTTTATTTTTATCTTTTCTTTGCTTTAACTTTTGCCTAGATCGCCCTTTTGGGTTTTCAATCTAGCAAGCTTTTTATCTTTTTCTCTCTGCCTTAATTTTTGCCTGGACTGCCCTTTCGGGTTTTCAATCTAGCAGGCTTTTCCTTTCTTTTTTCTTGCCTTAATTTTTGCCTTGGTCGCCCATTCAGGTTTTCAATCCAGTAGGCTTTCTCTTTCTTTTTCCTTGCCTTAATTTTTTCCTGGACCACCCTTTCGGGCTTTCGATCCAGCAGGCTTTCTCTTTCTTTTTCTTTACTTTTGTCTCGACCACCGTTTTGGATTTTTGATCCAGCAGACAATTTCCAAATTTTGCATAGATATAATTTTTTTGTGACCCATCAGTATATTTATCTTTTGTTGGACAACAAATGTGTAGTGAAGATGATAACATATATGTATAACATGTACAGAAAAACAAATGTTCACACACCTATGATTATTTCACCTAAAAACATGCATCCATTCATAAGACCAAGATTCTTAGCGATATCATGACATGTTCATTGATGAGATTAATTTGAGCATATAGGAAATGGTAACAATTTCCAATGGTTAACTCCTACTACCTGCTGGTCTTTTACAGATTTTTCAAAAAGCAACTGACATTTTTCTCTCGATATCTTAACTTTTTCTTAAGTTGCCCTTTTCAGGTTTTCGACTTAGCAGGCTTTATCTGCATTAGAGTACCCTAATTTTTGCCTGACCTCTTTGTGGAACACTGACTAGTGGGTTGCACCCTAATTTTTGCCCGAGCAGTAGAGGACCATTCGTTGGGTGATTTATTCTTTATTTCTTTTATTCTTTGTGCTGCTTTTTCATGATTTAATTCTTTTGACCTAGACACGATAACGCTTAAGCCTATCTTGATTCACTGGATTCACAAACTCAATTCCATCCATATCCACAATCTAGATACCTCCTTTGCCAAGGACTTTTTTAACTACTAACGGTCCTTCCCAATTAGGCCTGAACTTGCCCCTAGTGTTGGTATTGACCTGGCGTAGCTATTTAAGAATAAGATCACCTACTTTGAGAGGTTATTTCAAGTGTCCGACTCTATTGTTATAAGCTCGAGCCATGTACTGCTGGTACAACTGTAGGTGGTCAAATGCCCTGAGCCGCTTTTCAATCATTGCATTCAATTGCTCATACCTAGCCCTTGTCCAATCTGACTGTTTTAGCCGAGCTTGGAGTGCCACTCTTAGAGATCTTACTTTTGTTTCAACTAGTAACACGGTTTCCATTCCATATACCAAGGACAAAGGTGTCTGACTAGTGGGTGTTCTTATACAGGTTCTGGACCCCCAAACTGGAAGTGAAAGTTTATCAGCCTAATCTCTGTAGGTAGCTACCGTCTTAGCCAAGATTTTCTTGACTGAATTGATTGCGGCCTTAACTGCTCCATTAGCTTATTGCCTATAAAGAGAAGATCTGTGATGTTCGACGTTGAAATTTTCAAATAATTCCTTCGCGGCTATTATCAAATACCACATGGTGTGGGACTCTATATCGAGAAAAAATATGCTTCTCTATGAATTTAGCCATTTTCTTGGTAGTGATGCTTGTGTAGGATTCGACCTCTACCTATTTTAAAAATAATTAACTACGACTATGATGAATCGGTGTCCATTGGTCGACAATGGCCAAATTTCACATATATATCTATCCCTTACGTTGAGAAAGGCCAAGGATTAGACAAATTGTGAAGTTCAAATAGGGGTAGATGTTGTATATTCCCATGAATCTGGCATTCATGACATTTCCTAACCTTATCCATACAGTCGGCATTCATGGTCATCTAGAAGTGCCCCATTCTCTGAATTTTCCTAGACAAAGCCATCCCATTCATATGTGGGCTGCAATCCCCCTAATGTACTTGGAACATTACCCTTTTTGCCTCTTCTTATGTGAAACATCTCAATAATAAACCTTCTGATGTCCTTTTAAAGAAATCCTCATCAACTAGTCTAAATTATGTCACTATCCTTTTGAGAGTCAGGCGATCTGAACTTGATGACCCTTCGGGACACTTCCCTTATTTCAAAATCCTCTTAATGTCTCCATACCAACAAACCTTTTGCCCCTCTATGATCATAACTCAAACCTTCTCATGAAATGGGAAATGAGACATCTCTATTATAAGCAGATGAATGGGTTAAGCCTCTTCACCCTCCCATATCGAGGCTAAGGTAGCTAAAGAATCGACCTTCTGATTCTTGTCCTTCAGTATATATTGGAAGAAGCAATAACTAAATTATATTGATAAGTCCAAAACTACTTCCACATATGGCCCGAGCGACTCTTCTTTGATTTCCCACTCCCCTACAACATGCTTTATCACTAATGCAGAATCTCCCAACACCCTAACTTCCCTTGCCCCTACTTTTAAAAGAGCATCAAGACCGAAGAGACAAGCTTCACATTCATCCCCTTTTTTTGCTTAGCGGGACAACCTCACCTTGAGGTGTAATGATGATTACCCCTAGACCAACACCTTTTTGATCTATAGCTCCATCAAAATACATGATCTATTCAGACTTATCTATTTCTATAGCTTCTAACTACTCATCGAGAAAGTCTAGATTTTCAACATAATCAGACTGACTCTATGGGTTGATTTGCTAAAAATTCAGCCACCCCACTCCCCTTAATGACCTTCTTTGTGACATACTTGATGTCAAAATTATACAGTAATTGGAGCCAACGAGAAAGTTTCCCTACCAATATAGGGGATTGATAAAGATATTTAATTGGATCTACTTTAGGACTGCTTGAATTCTATAGGACTGGAAGTAATGCCCCAACTTCTTGGTCAACCATTCCATTATTGTGCACGTCTTCTATACAACTGTATATTTTATCTCATATTCTAACAACTTTTTACTCAAGTAGTAGATAGCATGCTCGCTTTTATCATCTTGTTCTTAGACTAACATTGCCTCTACTGACCACTCCTCTATGGCTAAATAGAGAATTGGCGGCTTACCAGGCATCAGAGGTTTCAAACCTGGGGGACTTATGAGATAAGCCTTTATCTTATCAAATGCTATCTAGCACTGGTTATTCCACTCTATCGGCTATTTCTTTCTCAATAACTTAAAGATTAGCTCGTAAACTATTATTAACTTAGCGATAAAATGACTCACATACTGAAGCAACCCAAGGAATAAACTGAATTCCCTTTTGGATCTAGGAATAGGCATTTTTTGAATAGCTTTAACCTTGTCAGGGTCAACCTCGATCCCCTGGTGATTGACGATGTGGCCTAGGAGCTTTTCGGAAGTTACCCCAAACACACTTTTTCGGATTCAAACGTAGGTTATATTTATCAATTCTGGTCAAGAACCTTTCTAAAATCTCAGGGAGCTCTTCTCTCATATTTGACTTTACTAACATGTCATCTACATAAACCTAAACCTCTTTGTGGATCATGTCATGTAGCAAGGCTGTCACGGCTCTTTGATAAGTTTCCCCTGTATTCTTTAACCTAAAAGGCATTACCTTATAATAATACACCCCTCATTCTATGATGAAGGTTATCTTGACCTTGTCAATGATGTCCATTAGGATACGATTGTACCCAAAAAACCATCTAAGAACGAGTACATCGCAGCCCTGGCAGCACTATCTACTAGTACATCAATGTGTGGCAATAGGAAATCATCTTTTAGGGAGGCCCTATTTAAATCCTGAAAGTTAACACACATTCTGACTCATCCATCTTTCTTAGGGACTGGAACATCGTTTGCTAACCATGTCGGATACTCGATTACTTCAATAAATTTAGCTTCTAATAATCTAGCAACTTCAACTTTGATTTTATCGGCCCATTCTGGACGTAACCTTTTCAACTTTTGTTTGACTGGTTTGAACCTGGGATCGTTTGGGATACGATGCTCAGCAATTTGGTGATTTACCCCAGGCATGTCCTATAGGACCAAGCAAAAGCGTTAACGTGTTTTCTAAGCAATTTTTTCATCTCTCTTTTGTGATAGGGGTTAAGTCGTTAGATATAATAACCATTTTTGGATTTTCCTTAGTGCCCAAATTAATGAAATGCAATAAAGTGTCATGAATGCTAAAAATGTTATGCGTATGGTCAGATGAATGCATGGTGTTGTCAAGTGAAATATCAAACAAGTAAGGAAAATCACTATCATGATCATTAGGATGCCCGAAGGCTTTATCATTTTTATTATAATTATTACATGGACATCCTCCACAGGCGAAGGGTCTTCTTGGTCACTCATCAGGATATAGGCTAGGTCGCGGTCTAGATCTTGTAATTGTTTCTCGGTCAATACGTCGTCCACGGTTTCTCTTGTAACTTGGGCTAGGATCTTTAAAGCTTCTTGAATATGTGTCTTCTTATTATCCCCCAAGTATAAAATAGTGTGTATTGAAGTAGTGAGAGTATCGATAGCTTTGTCCACTTCAATCTTTGATGGGTCATTGTCCTCCATTTTTTTAAAGCTTTTTTCTACTTCAATGGCAACTTCATAACTTTTAGGAATGGTCTTGTATGTTTCCATGAATGCTATCTTGCGGAGGTAGGGAGATAGTCAAAAGATGAATCAATCAGCTAATTCTTTCTCACAAGGTTTTCTTTTGAGAGCCACCAGAATTGTAACCATCTCTGGAAATAGTCATGGACATGTTCCCCACTCCACTGCCTGATAGTTATAAGATCGAATATGGATAGTTCTTCCCTTGCTTTCTTGGCTTCTATGATATGCTTCCATACCTCATCTTCTTCTAATCATGAATTGATCAAGGCTACTTCCTTCCCCCTTTCTCCGAGGTACACAAAGTTTCCCTTTATCAATTATTACCATGTTGGCTTTGAAGAGATCCTTGCATACTTTTATCGTGCGATCAGAGCTGATATGATATACACAGAAATTGTCCCTCTCTTCAGGCTTTGGCTGAATATATAGCAAGAGATGATCAATCAACTTGTACTTCTTCAGCTTCATAAAGAGGCTCAAAAGAGGAGTACCCTAAGGTGATATGTCTTCGAGAGTCATAGGATGAACCTTTTGGTCGTGGGTCACACCAAAGGGTAAACCCATGAAATAAGGGAGGATTGTCCCCTTTGGCATAACCATAAAGTTGGTAGCTGACTCGGATCCTTGCTTTGGTGAACTTGTAACGTGGCCTCTTAAAGAAGTAGGTAGGACCCATTACTAGCTGTGAGGAGCATTATGTTCGCTGGCTAAATAGACCAACCGAATTAAGCCATAAGACGAACTAGGACTGAGGAAATTTGTTGAATCTTGAACTGAGGTGGTAACCAAAAGATTAGTACATGCATGGGATGGGGTATGCATGAATAATGCATAACAATGCATGGTAGGGTTAATTACAAGGGATTGTAACACAACACATTCGGAGCAATCAATTCTATCCTTATTTCTCTCGCCAATTCTGAGGGTACTCTTCCTTAATCTAATCTCACATAGAAACAAAGGTACCTAGAAGGGAAAATTTTAAGGCTTTCAATAAGAATGGTGTAGGGACATATCAATAGTTGATGTAGAAGGTTCCCATCACATCAAGCCTCTTTTTGGAGGGAGATAGCAACGATTGCTCCACCCACTAGAGTGTCCCCAATTCTTGGCGGGCATGGGTGACCCTTTCATAAGTTTCAGGGAAAAATAGGGCAACTTGACAAAGCACTAGAAGAAGAGCGCATCTAGCTAAAGAGAGAAGGAGATAAGAAGATAGTGTGTAATAATTTTCCCAAATGATGAAGAAGAAAATGGGTTGAATTAAGTAAATGATTTTCGGTGCTCATCATAATCTTTTAAGCTTTTAAAACAAACCAAAATTTTGCAAGTTAAAAGATTAGCTCCCTAGCAGAGTCACCACTGTGAGGTGTCAATGACGTGTGGGTCACCATTGGCACCTCGGTGAGAGGCAGGGCCTATTAGGGGTTGGTTGGATATGGGCGTGATGAAACCATTTTAATTCAAGTTTGTAAATTTTAGCCAATTTTATGAATAAAGGAATCGAGACCTAAATCTCGATACAAATGACAGAGTCGCCACCCAAGTTATCTACTTAGGAAAAAGTTTTGGTACAGTTCCCATTGGGTGGGAGACTCATACCTTTTGATTCGGGTATCAGATGTGTCATTTAAATCTTATTTAGTTAATTGAGAAATATAGTCACCGCAAAAAACTATTTTGTTTCGTCATTTCGGGAATTATTATAGAAATCCTATACATTTTTTCACACTCGTTACATGCGTTTATAGTTTATAATAAAGCTTAAGCAATAAATGGGGGAATAAAAATTACAACCGGAGGAAAATGGGGGAATTGCAAGAGAACCTATACATTTGTTCTAAGTTATAAAACAAAATAAAAATAAATTCCTGTGCTTCCATAAAGATTAATACAGTTTATAGCATGTCATAAATTAACATTTTATTAGGAAAAATGTGATCATGTTAGCGTGGCAGTTCTGCAATTGATAGTGCCCTAGAAGGCTTCAAGGATCGGAGAGAGGTAACGAGTCTTCAACATATTTTATTATGAAAACACATTTTAGACTTTTATGGGTTGATTTTCTGGATTATTAGTGAAAGTGATTGCATGGCAAATGGTGAGTTGATTGATTTTACTGACTAAAAAAGGAACTGTAGGTTCAGCCTAGGGGCCAGTACTCATACGGGTGGGGTGGGATCCATATGGCTACTAGGGAGGATCGGTACTAGTATGGGGGACCCGTATGGGTCTTGTTTAGTCTAGGGTAGAAACTCAATTTAATTTAACAAGCAGATTTATGGAGGAGAAAAGAAATAAAAATGCGATTTCCTTCCGTTTGAGTATGGCACACCAATTTAATATCCCTGAGGACATAAGGTGCCAACAAGGCTCATATCGGTTAGGACCAGACCTAAAACAGGAATAAAATAGCAGATATAATAGAAGAGACAAAGAATAATGATAAAATGACTGAGATGCAAGTCTCTTTGAAACTCAGGCGTACCTTTACAGCGTGAATCCACTTGGAGATGATCCCTTTACTGTGAGAGAGTCTAGCCAAAGTAGAAGATGAAACTATAATTTTAGGAATATTTAGGTGAGTATTTGTGTATACGAAACCTCCCCTAAATCCTAAAAAGCGAAGCTAGGAATGAATAAAATGTGAACAAAACCACAAGAGATGGGTTTTCTCCCTATTTTATACCTCCTATACCTCAGCTATACCCTTTTTATAAATATAAAAATGGCTAGAATTTGATATAATATCTTTTCTCTACAGTATGTGTTGTTGTTGTAAAAAGGTGAGGGAAGGCCTCTATTTATAGGGGGAATTTATGTTTAAATGCAATAAATCACATTCATGACCTGATTTCCCCTGAAAATAGTGAGAATTACATTTCAGAAAGCCTAAATAGGCAAAAATAGGACCTGTACTATCCCTTCCATGCATATGGGGGGAAATGACCCCTACGGGTCCACCAATGGATCCGTACCACCATGCAACACCCATATGGGTCCCTAAGGGCAAACTAGGTCTCCAAACATTAGCCAAACTCAACTCTACAGTGATAGGATGACCTCTGATGGATAACACCTACAAGAGATTGCATTATTTGGCTCTCGTCATCATTTTATGAGGAGGACCGTTAAAATCTAGTGCTCGCAATTACATAGTTCGGAGTGGTCAGGGGGAGGAATTCCAGCCTCATTAATGAGATTTAGAGATTTTATTATTGATTGCGTGCTTATGACCTTCCCTTATGTGGAAGAGACTATATATGGTCGAATAGTCAAGTGTACTCGAGAATTGATTGGGTCCTAGTTTTGAGTAGTATTCTTGATATGTGGCCTTTGATGATTGCACCAACTATTGATTCGTCTCTATCAGGTCACTTTCCTATTCTTTTCAATTCGAAAGAAGGAGGTGGTGAGGGACCTCGTCCCTTTAGATCATTGAATGTTTGGTGGGATCATGAGGGGTTCCCAGCTTTTATTAAACAAAAATGGCATCATATTAATGTTAAATGGGGAGGGGACATTGATTTCAAGTTAAGTCGATTATGAGATTTAGTTTGACCTTGGCACAAGTCGAGTTTCGATGAGTTAGAGAAGAGAATTAAGGAGTAAGAGAATAGGGTCAGTGAGTTAACATCTTCCAACATGAGTAGGCTGTTGGATGTATCTATTGGATTAAAGCTGCAAGTGACTAGGAATCAGCTGATAGAGAATAGGCTTCCATTGGAAAAGGAGAGGCATCAATAATCTAGGGTTTTATGGTCGTTACTTATGGATGAAAATATGGCTTTTTTCCATAGGATGGCTTCAGCTAGGTTTCATGGTAATAGAATATCTGTTTCAGAGGTGGATGGAGTTATGGTGACCGAAACCTATATGATTTCATCTAAGATTAGAGAATTCTGTAAGTAGTTGTTCTCGGCAGCTTGTAGTGTACCATTTTCCTTAGAGGGGATGGAGTTTTAGCTGGTAGATAGGGAAAAGAACATGAGGTTAGTTGAATCATTCAGTGAGGGAGAAATATAGGCTACTCTGTGCTCATGTAACGTAGGAAAATCACCTACCGGATGGTTTTAATTTCTATTTTTATAAGCGATTTTAGGAGGAGATGAAACATGATGTCTTTGATCTTTTTAATCACTTCTATGCTACGGGCTTCTTATCGGAGGCCATTAAGTCATCATTCATTGTTCCTATCCCTAAAGTTCTGGGGTCATCTTCATTACATAACTTCAGGCCTAATGCACTTATTCATGGTGTTTACAAATTGGTGTCGAAGGTGCTTGCTAATCGATAACAACCACTACGCTCGAAGTTGATTTCTGGGAATCAGTTTTTATAAAGGGAATGAGCATTCACAAATGTTCATTTATTGCATCGAAAGTGATTCATTCAATTCATGTTAGGATACGATCATGCTTGGTTCTAAAATTAGACTTTCATAAAGCATATGAAGGTGTGTCTTAAGGATATATTGATGCGGTACGTAGAAGAATGGGTTTTAGTGAGAAGTGGATTAAGTGGTTGGCTAATTGTAGATCAAATTCGGTAACTTCTATTCTAGTGAATGGTTCACCGAGTGATCCGATTCCATTGAGGAGAGGGGCTAAACATGGGGATCCAATTCATATTTTTGTTGGCAATTGAAGGATTGAAGCAACTTATTGATATGGGTGTTCGGGGAGGGTTGTTACTTGGATTTCAGGTTAATGATTCATCTTTTGATGTTTCATTATTGCAATTTACAGACGATACAATGTGTTTCCTCCCTGCAGATGAGTCATTCCTTCTATCTTTACTTGCTTTTTACGTTGTTTTGAATTGGTTTTGGGGTTAAGAATTAATTTTCATAAGAGTTCTGTGTTGGGTACTAATGTAGACGAGTTGTATTTATATTCTTGTGCGAATTCCGTAGGGTGTCCGATAGAGAAGTTTCCAATATCTTACTTAGGCTCTCCTCCAAGTTTTAAACGAGTTCCTACTTCTTGTTGGGATCCGTTGATATGCAAATTTCAGAATCATCTCTCTAGTTGGAAGGGGCAATGTTTATCTTATGAAAGGAGGGTTGTGTTGATTAAATCGGTTCTTGCTTCTTTATCGATTTACTTATTATAACTACACAAGTTACCTAGCTTGATTATTGTCAAACTTAATCAATTAATGAGGAATTTCATTTGGAAAGGGGATGCTAATTCGAGTGGGTTATATAGGGTTAGTTGGAACACAATATCATTACCTAAATTTGAGAGGGCTTTACATTCGGGACTTTAAGGTGGTTAGTTTAGCCTTCTTTTATAGTGGATTTCAAAAATTAGGGAATTGGATAGGAACTCGATGTGGTTTGTATCTTGTGTGAGCAAATATGGGCTTGAGTCATGGGCATCGGTTGAAGAGATGGAGGTGAGGAAGTTTTCATATATTTGGAAGGGTATAGTTTTGTGTTGTATTAAAAATAATAGTGGGTGGGAGGTGTTTCGATCGAGTGTGAGAGTGAACATTCGCAATGGTAGGGGGTGTTCCTTTTGGTTCGATAATTGGACGGCTACTAAGCTATTGGTGGAGTTGTTTCCTGACATTTTTAGTTTGTGCAATTACAAAAATTGTTCAGTTTTACAGGGGGTTCACCCATTGTTTGAGAGTACATCGTTAGCTCGTCCATTTTGGAAATGATTGTTAAGAATGGCTGTTTGTGAAAGGTGTCTTATGCTTCGGTGGTGGATTGCCCGATCCAATCCGACTCTCTTCCCTGAGGTTGTTATTCCACTTAGTTTGAATCAACTTGTTGAAGTGGTTTTTGGGGCTGGTGAGGATGGATTTGTTTGGGACCAAGGAGTTAACAAGTCGTACTTGGCTGCGTCGCTTTGTTCGTTATATTAATGCTCGTCTGTTTGGCAAAAATCGAGAATAAATTTCTTGATGGCTGGGAGGGCGTGTTTATTGCCAAAGGTGAGGTTTTTCGGTTGGCTTGTTTTTCATAGTCGATTGCCTACGAAATTTCTTTTTAAGAGGGGATACCCAAACATAATTGATTCAAAGTGTCCGTTTTGTGAGGAGGTTGAGTTTGTGGACCAGGCATTATTCCATTGCAAGCGTAGCCATAAGGTTTGGAGGCAGCTGTTCTGATTGTTTTGAATCCCGTTTATCATGCCACGCTCGGGTTACGACTTCTTAATCTCTTGGCGATCCTACTTTAAGCCGGGTAACATGGCAGGATTTATTACCTCCGTTTGGTTTTATATTTTGTGGGCGCTTTGGAAGAGACGGAATAAGTTTATGTTTGATGGCCAAATTTCGATGGAGGATCATCTGTTCTCGTGTTTAAATATGTGTTGGTTTGTTTGTAAGATTAAGGGGCAAGGGTTGGGTATTGGGGTTTCTGATTTAGTTAATCTTCCAAGCTTATTATTGTGTAGTTGACTTTGAGCTTGATCTTGTCTTGAGATGTAACACAAACTTTACGGTTCTTTCTTTGAGAACCATTATATTTTTATATTAATGAAAAGAGGGGTGGGTGTTTTATAGGCAAGCGGAGGCACCGACCTAGTTGGGATGTCCGTCCCGAATTTTCACCCGCCCCAAACTTTTTTCCTTTGGAGGGACACCCTGTTCCTCTGGGGGTTTTTCAAAAAATTAATATCCATCGCATGTGTACCAGATGTCTAATAGATATCTATTTGTTGTCCAATAGTTCCAATATGCTATAGTTCAAATTTTAGCTCATCTAACATCAGAGACTCTAGTGAAAAACATTTAAAGTCAGAAAAACTAGTTAACCTAGAAATCAAACCACGAGCTACACTAAAAGAAACAAAATTATGTTCAGCAATCTAGAGACCATTATGATGAAGAAAAACAACAATCTCTTCCATTAGAGACAATAATATGAACTACGATCTTAAAATCAAAAGAAGAATCGTAAAATGAATTATAACAACTCACTAAACAGCTTTAATTCAGGAACTTAGCAAACAAAAAGTGAAAATGTAGCTGCAAAAATTAGATTTATGATCGAACAATGACAAATTAAAAAAAAATAAGAAGATAAGAATCGAGAGAAGAACGTGAGACAAGATTGTTAGAAAGAAAATTGAAGCAACAAAGGAGGAGAGAAACTCGTTAATGCAAAAAACAAAATAGTTGACAATATATACATGTAAATAGGGCTATAAACGAACCGAGCTGAGCCAAGCTTTGTCGAATTCGAGCTTTGCTTGTTAAATTTTTAACAAACTCAAGATCAAGCCTGGTCAAATCGAACTTGAGCTGAGGGAAATTGAAGTCGAGTTGAGCTACAAGCTTAGTTCAAATCAAGCTTCACCGAGCATTGGTCGAGCCTTTTTTTGAAACAATTTGGGGAAGGGGAAAATTTTGGGGTGAACTTCTCAAGTAGGTTGGCACCTCCGCTTGCCTACAAAACCCACACCCCGTAGTTTATTAATAAATTGTGTTGGTCTCAAGGTGAGAACAACAACAAATCAGTTACAAGCAAGCATATAGTTCAAATTGTTCACAACATCACATGCCAAAATGCCTAGCACCCTACAATTACATTTGGACACAAAGAAACAAAGTAAATGCTCAAGATATAGTCTTCCGAGCTCAATACAATAGCACATGAAACAGAGGAACCATAGGGATGTTGCGAAGTCCAACATCGGGCCAATCTTGTAGAAAGATCTCCAACAATGCAAAAATTCTACTCCTCTCCGTGGAGTCGTGAACCATAATCATAGTAGGCCAAACAGCTACCTCCAAATACTATTTTTTTGAAGAAATATTCAAGTACAAGATAGGAGCAAGCCCAGATTCTTAAAGATCCCAAGAGATAATGAACCACAAGGAGGTACCAAACTGTCGGCATATTCTAGGCTTGAAAAATTATTTCCAAACCTGCAAGTAGCAATGAGGCGAATATGAGATAGTAATAGGAAGCCCCAACCAAGATAAACAGTGGCACCAAACGGCCCTGCTTGATCTACATAAGAAGAGCGCATGCTCTAATGATTCGGATTCAGAACAGAAAGGGCACAAGTCATCAGTGATCACAACACAACCCCTATGGAAAAAGGATGGAGCGCATAGGTAAATGGTGATGGAACACTATCCAGCCAAAGACATGAATCTTCGGTATAAGACAAGAAGACCAAATAATCTCGAAGTTCAGTCTAGCAATAGGCCAGTTATTTGTCTTACAAAAACCTGCAGAAAAGGAAGAAGCCGAATAAACCTTGTTGTTTCCCAACTCCCATAGAAAAAGTTGTGCATTGGCAGCAAATAGGGGCTGCCAAAAATTATTCAAAGAAGTGGTGGTCGGTGTCACATTAGCCAGGGTTTCGTTGGCCGGAAATTCCAAACCATGTTGAAAAAGTGATTGATTTGACAGAACAACCCAGCTTCAAAGCTGCATACAATGGTCCCGAGAAGAAATCCGAAGATTCCTCTTCCAAAATGGTCGGGAGAAGGCCATGTCACCAAAGATAAGGGAGCAACCTTCACGAATAGAAGAAGACTTTTTGTTGCATAGCATGTATAGGTCAGGAAAAAGAGAACGAAGGGCCTGATTTGAGGTCCAATTATCGAGCCTTGAAATGTTAATTAAATTTTTAAAGAGCTTAAGTCAAGTTTAAATTTTGTTTCGAGCTTAAAATTATAGTTAGACATCGTGAACTAAAGTTTTAGGTATATAATTCAAGTTGCTTATTATTATTATTATTATTATTATTATTATTATTTGTTTTTATTTATTCATTAATTCACATGATAGTAAGGATCAAGTTCATATTGAGGTACCATTGTTTGATAATCTACGCAGAAATGTTGTTAAGATCTAAAAATGGTAACATGCACATTACATGATAATTATAAAAATAAAAATGGAATCCAAATACTATGAAAAATATCTCAATCATTAGATTAACTAAGCAAAGAATATGAACTATTCATGGATAATCATTTTATGATTTTTTTATATTAATTTTTCTTAGTTAGCACAATTATGTTAAAATTGTATAAACGCCTATCGTGGGTAGTAAATTATCATATTGTTATATTATTTTGAATACAATATAGTGATTAGAAATTATATATAGGATCAATGTTATCATTTTTTTACTATTTGGTTCACCGGAGCCTTATTCCGACTACGTCCATATCCGACCCACGTCGTGCACCTCACTATGGTGGGTGAGTCTTCCAATAAGGATTTTCTGCATTCACATTTCTATGTTATCATAATCGTACGGGATATTAAATCGGTAAAGCTACTAGTACACAGAATTATTGATTCAACCGAGATATAAACAGTAGTTCTACCACACTATTAGGATTTAGCCAGTGATACTACCACACTATTAAGGCTAGTTTGGGATTGTTTACCCATGCGTTTTTTTCTAAAAGCTCCCATTTTCAGGCTTTTTCTCTGACATCAGATTTTAGCATTGGGAAATTAGTAGCTATCATCAGAATCCAATTAATCAGTGTGATGAATGGAGCTTTTCACGACAACATCTATGACAACAATTCCTTACATAAATGCTTCTTCTATCTTATATTAATACATTTTTACCAATATATAAATATTTTGGATTATTATTTCTCTTTTCTTCATTTTGACTTCCAGTACTTGCGATTTTTTTACCACTATTTTTATTGGACCGTACCATAATCAATGACTGTACGTAGTATTACTAGTTGAACCCGGTGGTATGGTACGCTATTGATAGCACTGTATAGGATAGCTTTGGCCTGCAATATAATAACATTTACATTTTCAAAAATTATTCGATTTTTAAACGTATAGTAGTTTAGGATTTTTATCCGAGGAAGTGATGGGTTGTATTTTTAGCATGTATTTGTGCTTATTTCTATATCATTGAGACCATGTTTTTAGTCTTTTTGGCCGCTATTACTTCCTTTTCTCTCTTTTCAGGTTTTCAAGGTGATTTGGAGAAAACATGCAATATTGGGACCAAAATAGCCTTTCACTGATACCTAATGTAGACAACGGTAGCGATAGCAGGTCTCGATGATTCCAGAGCATTCTAGAACGACCAAGATAGCATCAATACCACAAGCGTAAAGATCACCTAATTCAGGCAAATTCTATTTAGGAAGAGCCCAATTCAAGAGAGGATATTTATTTGTATCCTAGTTCTATTAAAAAAATAAAGATAGAGATTTATTTCCTATTGGAGATGAAGACTAAAAGGAAGATAAAACCTATTCAAGAGATAATAGAAAAGAGTCCTAATTACGAAAGGAGTTTAATTCATATTCTAATTCTGTTTTGGAAGATAAAGATATAGATAAAATTCCTAATCAAGATAAAGACTAAAGAGGAAGAGACCTAATCAAGAGGGAGCACAAGAATCCTAATCAAATACTAAGGGGGAAGCAATAAGAGGCAGCTAGCACCCTATATAAAGAAGGCATGCACACCAATTGGGTGTAGCTCAATTGGTACACCACTCAATGTTAGTGGTGGAGGTCTAAACTCTTCAAATTCTTCAAAAAAAATATACAGAAGGCATGCGCAAGAGAGTTATACATCCACTACCTAAGCTTAGTTCAGACTTAGTTCATTATTCTTTAGATTAAGTTTATAGAATTTTCAAATACACTTTTTAATCGCAATTTACTTTACAAGTCTTTTTACTCTTCGAATGCTTTACTTTAAGTCTCTTTACATTTCTGGACATTTAAATTCAGTCATATCTAGCTAAATTCTTTGTGGCATGAGGACCGTAAATGAAGACAAAAATCTGCAAGGCGACCTATTTACCAATCTCAGTACTTCAAGGGTTTTATGGTAAGAGTATCACTTAGTCTTGCTGTGTGGTTTGGCCAACCATTTGGCAAGTCTCTATGATTATTGTTAATCTTTATTCTTGCATATGTAGTTGTGCCTGAATAGGGATAAAGTAACAACAATCCCCTTCTAGATTGGAGAAAGTCAGTCTTACGCCTGTAGGGAGTGCTTCATTACCTGTCGGTAAGGGTGTAGGCTTTTCTAATTTATATTACTATTTAACTACGACCTCTCTGGCATGAAGTCGAGAGACACAATGAGTAAGAGGGAGGTCGTGGCGCGAAGTCTGGTCTCATACATAGTAAGGAAGAGTTGCTAGTACTGTACGATGCACGAGTGCTATTATAACTAAATCTAGGTTTCGGTGCAATTAGTTTCTTATCCTGTGATCACCATGATATTCAGTCTTGTTCTACTTTGATTGAGTCATTGTCTTTCATTGATTTCATTCCTGCTTTAATTAGTTTTGATTCAAAAATTCACAAAGAGATAACTTCTGGGTTATGTTGTCTGTCATCTATTCAAAACAACAATGTTAAATACTGTTCGCAATGCATGTTTTTTTAGCATGTGGAAATTAGTAGAATGACTGTTAACGCTGATTGAACAGTTCATCCGACAGGTAACGGATAGTGCTTATCCCAATTAATTTTGAATTTACTTTGGAAACTAACCGGTGGGGCATTTTCCCTGCGGACCATAAAAGCTTTTGGCATGCACTTGCATGCATTTTACTAAGCTTTATTTCAAATAATAATAATAATAACAATATTAATATTAATAATAATAATAATAATAATATATATCCCCAGCATTTTGTCTTTATTTTTATTTTCAAAATTTTCACAAAATGAATTTTCTTGTTAACATTTTAATCGAAGGGGAAAAATATTTTATTTTAAAATTTATCGATTAAAATGTCAACTCATGCATTCACACACAAAAAAATATGTTTTACCTTGTTTCACATACGACCAAATTTCATGTGTAAAATTTATGTATGCGAGGGGCAAACTGTCTGCACGGTCCGCTCCAGCCTGATGACAAGTCAAACCTTATTTATCACATCGATCAGATAAGGAGTCGGAGATGGAACCAAAGTTATTGGGATCATTAATTGTGTTTTCCCCATCCCAAAATTCTCTCATGTTCTCCAGCCTAGAAATTTCATTTCGAAAAATTACACATTTCCCGAAAAATTCAAAATGTTGAACTGTCGAATAGTTAAGTTGTCCCGTAGAAAATATTGTGAAATATCATGAGTTTGGCGGAACTAAGGCTAAAAGCTCCTACCTTTGACTTTAGGGTTTTGATCACCCTAAATTTTGTCAACTGCGGAAAATAGTCGGTTGGGTATTTTCCCTCTAGGGCATTTACTCAGACGGGTAATTTCAATTTACTGTTTTGAATATGGAGGAAACTACCCGGTCGGATATTTTCCAGCTACTGTTCTGGATAATTGGATAACTCAACTTTTACCCACGGGTAATTCTCTTGGGAATACTTGGTCGGGTATTTTCCACATATTATAAATAGGCACTTTTGCCTCCCATTTTCACAACACACAACATAACACAACAAGAGCATCATCCATTCATTCCACATTATAGATACCAATTTAGAGAGAGAAAGTCTGAGTTCTAGAGAGACAAAGAAGGCCTTTAAGCCCTTCGATCCTATTCTTCTAGAATTTGTCCATACTTGGTATAGGAATCTCAAGAACATCTTGAAACTCTGCTTTCTTAAACTCAGTGCTAATCAAAACTCCACCCTATTCAATATTTAGAATTCATAATATTGATTCATTGTCGAAGCTCCGTCTAGATTTCCCTTAAATTATTCATTTGAAATCCATAATGTTGAGTTTATATCCGAAATATTGTCCGTTCAAATACTTGAAATTCATAGTATTTAACTCATCTCAATTCTCCATTTTATCAATATTTGGAATTCATAATATTGATTCACTTTCGAAGCTCTTTTCAAATTCCCCCAAAAGTCAGTATTTGGAATTCATAATACTAATTTGGTTCTTCAATCCATCCAAAATCTCGTTGCGGGCCAATACTTAAAACTCATACTGCCGAACCTATGCTCAATTCTCCTTTTATCAATATTTGAAATTCATAATATTGATCCTATATACAAGTACGGTTCCTAACCGGCTCTCACGTTATCCTGGACAAACGAAAAGGTAAATTGAGAGTAATATCGCTTCAAAGCCAACTTTCCCATTTCATGTTGTTTTTATTTTCATTTTCTTTTTATTATTTTCATTTTAGTTATTTTTTTGCACATTTTCAATTAGTTTCATTAAGTTTCATTAATATCAAGATCAAGCTTGCAGGAAATTAGCCAGAGTTATGCCAACATTTTCAAAGCTCAGAAACTCACTTTAAAATATTTTTATCTTATCTATTTATATTTCAATTATACCCCTGTAATGCATTTATCAAATTTAATTTAGTCTTCAAGTTAAAAATGCGATTAGTAAATATTTTGTCCGAACCCAGAATCGCATCTTTTGGTATTAAAATCTCATTTTGGATCAGTATGCCACAATTCCCCGTGTAACTGAACCGGATGACGAATCTATTTTCTTAGAAAGAGAAATAAAAATATTTCTCCTTTAAAAAATGAATATTATTGTTATTTATATGATTATTTAAATAATTATAATTTCTAATATGGCAAAGTTATTTTTAGAATTGGGTTTTCATACAGTTTCACCCATGTTAATAATAATATTATCTTTTTATTTATAAAAATAAGTTACCATATGTTTTCTACAACGAATTCTTATAAATCACTATTTTCTATTCCCGCTCCACAATACCCTTTTTAGAAAGAACATGACCTTATATCATACATTAGTCTACCATGAAGTGACACTTCTCATAGCTAAGTACTAAGTCAGACTCAATACAACGCTTAAGGATATTACCAAGGTTATCGAGACATGTAATGAAAGAGTCACCATACACTGTAAAATCGTTCATGAAGACTTCAGTGATGCTCTCAATGTAATTAGAAAAGATACTCACCATACCTCTCTAGAATGTAGCTAGAGCATTGTAGAGACCGAAAGACATCCGTCTGTAAGAAAAGGTGCCAAAGGGACACGTAAATGTTGTCTTCTCTTGATATTTTGGTGCCACCGAGATCTAATAAAATTCTGACATCCCAACGAGATAGCAGTAATGAGACTTGCTTGCTAGTCTCCCCAAAATTTGATCGATGAATGGCAATGGGAAGTGGTCCTTCTTGGTCACGGCATTGAGCTTGTGATAGTCAATACAAACTCTCCACTCATTCTAAACCCTCGTCGGGATCAATTCTCCTTCTTCATTTGTTATCACCGTGATCCTTTTCTATTTAGGAACAACCTGGATCGGGCTAACTCATTCACTGTCAGAGATGGGGTAAATGAGGTTAGCCTCCATGAGCCTGATTACCTCATTCTTCACAACTTCCATCATGGGTGGATTGAGCCTCCTTTGTGGTTGGCGGCAGGTCTTGGCATTCTCCTCCAATTTGATTTTATGCATGCAAGTGATAGGACTAATCTCCTTGATATCATCGGCTATAGTCCACCCAATTGCCTCCTTATATTACTAGGGGAGACCAATTGCTTTTCTTCATCAGCAGGGTCGGTCATGGGCATAGACTGGAGGAGGGACAACTTAGGGCCCATGACCAAAAGGGGCCCATAATTTTTTATTCCACATATAGGTATATATAAACTTTAAAAAGCAATGAGTTAAATTATTAAGCTAAACTAAAATTTTGATATATTTTTTATTTGATATTTATTATAATATATTTTAATTTATATATTTTTTTAATAAAGAGGGTCCATATTTCTATTTCGCCTAGGGCTCTCGAAATGTCAGGACCGACCCTGTTCATCAGAACTCAATTTGCTAGAATAAACACCGGGAGTGTATCATTGTCCCCTCAAGAAAGCATACTTGAGGTGACTTGGAAGACTTTAGAGTTCAATGTCCGGTGGTTGAACAATGGAAGGAGTGAGCTTCTTGAAGGCTGGTAGAGCGAGTTTTGGTCCAGGTCTTGCCATAGGTGGAAGTGTATCAAGATTATGGATAGCCTCTTTCATCTCATCAGAGTCAGTATCATCAAGACTCTCGGTGTCAAGTGACTCGTTCAGCGTGACCAAATACTCGTCTAATAGATTGAGCTCAAAAATTTATTGAATAACAGGATCAAGACTATCAATGCTGCATAGGCTTGAATCATCTTCTAGGGTCTTTATGGCATCATAAACATTGAAAGTGACTACTTCTCCGTAAATTCCATGGTGAGAGAACCATTGTGTACATCAATCTTGGTCTTGGCAGTGCTCAAGATGGTCTCCCTAGCAGCAAATCTGACTTTGAAGCGCTTCTGGAAGAATATTGGCTCTGTCGTTCTGAAATATCCTGGAATCTCTGGAACCAGCTATCGCTCCCGCTACCATACATTTGGAACTCGGTGAAAGGCCTTTTTGCCCAAATAATGTATGTTTTCTCCACTTCACTCTAAAAACCTGAAAAGATAGAAAATGAAGTAATATCGGCTAAAAGGACTAAAAACATGGTCTACATGACATGAAAATGACTATAAAGATATGTTGGATTTATAACTATCGATTATGATATATATATATATATATATATATATATATATATATATATATATATATATATATATATATATATATATATATATATATATATATATATATATATATATATATATATATATATATATTACTAGTTTCAACGTATTTAATTAAGTTCAAAAAAATTCAACTTACTTTCTAATACATTTCGATTAACATAGAGTTTCGGAAATTTGATTGATTACTTATTTAATCAAAATTTTCTTTTTTCGTTTTTGGCAAAATACATTAGGCAAATTTTGTTTATCTAATGTTTTCTTATTAGTGTAGTTTTTTAAGACTTTTTTTAATGAGTTTGCTATTTCTTTTTCATATAACATGTTTGTCTCTTTTTCTAACAATTTTCCATGGACTTGGATGGAATATTTTTTTCGTTGTCTTTCTTTATAGTTCACGTCTTTATTCTAAAGCAATTTACTGCTCACCACCAAAATTAGAGACGCTTAAGTTTGCTTATATTGAGGGGAAATTTAGGTATTTGCAATTTATTATTTCATGATGCTTTTTCCCTTTTTATATTTTCATAGAAGTCATTTCCGTTTTGGAGCCTTTTTTTAAGCTAAAATATCAAATACGAGTATCGGATAGAAATAAAGTGGATGACTGGACTTGCTTCATCAAACAACACAACGGAAAAAAAAAGATTTTTTTGTAATTGATAGAGTTATTAGAGTTTACTTCTATGGTTATCAATTCATGTATTCATGATCTAACAGCAGGGTGGTGAATCAGCTTTCCGAAATTAGGTAAGGGTTGAGTATTTCCGAAATCGGGTTATATTTTTTTTTTTAATTAAAGGTGGAGGTCGGAGAACCGGACTCGTTTTATTAAATAAAAGAAAAGAAACAAAGATAGTAAGAAATAATAAATGTCAAACAACCATTAATGCAGTGAAAAGGTACTATCAACTAAAGAGAAAACTTTAGTGGAGGTTTGCGCTCCCGATTTCCGGGCGGATTTTGACGTCCCGCCCCTCTACTAGGCTGCTTAGCTCCACCACGCATTTTAGCACCTCTTTTTCCACTCTGAACCTTCCATGGTTCTTCATGGACAATTGGTGTAGAAGCTGAAACTGTCCTAGATGCTGAAACCAAATCTTGTTCATCCTCAGAATCTGAATCGCCCCAAAATTTCATTCCTTGATTAGTCAACTGACTCCCGCAGGAGTAGAATCATTGCTCCTAGATCCCGACTGCACATTCTTAGAACCTAAAGCACTTGACTCACTAATATCACTTAATTGCCCATCCATCTAGGAATCTTTGCCAACCTGAACTTGCTCAGAACGTGACTTTGTAATAGGTGGAATAGTAGAATCCACCTCAATCAGATTAGTCACAGCTATAGTAACCGCAACAGTTTTATCCTGAATTTCCGAAACATGGCCATGCTGTTTTCGACTTTCCTCAAAGGCTTGTTCCGGAGCCTTGTCTTTTCCCAAATCCTCCATAATTCGATGCTGAACCTGAATAAGAGGAACATTATTATCGGGAACATTAACTGCTGCCACATCCTTCCCAACATTCACCTGCCTACCCACAACTTTTCCAGCATCCTTCGACTACTTATTATGTCTACAATCTCTCCAAGAATGCCCTATAGAAGAGTAAATCTTACAGAAATCTGGTATATTTTCATATTGCACATAAATCCAAAACTGTTTACCTTCCTTTTCAACCCCCAACATAGTAGGTAAGGTGGTAGCGAGATCTAAATCTATTAAAATCTTGGCATAATGTCCAAAATCCCCTTCAGTAGTATTCCTTTCAACCCTAGAGAAGCCTCATATGCCCTTCGAGATACAGGCTAGAATCGCACCATCTAACCTGACCCAAACTAGGGCTTTTGTAGTCTTTTGATCATTCGGATTCAAATGCGGTTGCCATGGCTAAACATGGAAAGTTCCAGGTTTCAAACGTATGGTTCCCTTAAACAAGATTCTCTGTTTTAGATCATTAGAACCAAGAAATATATGATAATATCCCTTACCTAACGAGATCAATCTCCACACTTCTTTCAAGCCCCAAATCTTGGCAAGCGTTTCTTTCAAATCTATCAACCTGTAGGGCGCATCCCCCCTCTGTAAAATCAGCCTTCTGATTAAAGAATTTGAACACATGGCAATTCTTTTATCTAAAAGTTCTTATGGAATCTTGATAGATGTGTACCCCCTTTGGTCGATACCTCAGTCGTAGCAGCAGCTGCATAAATTGATGAGTTATTGTTCCCCTTCACAATTGTTGTGAAACTAGGTTGTCCCTTAGGTTGGACAATATCAATTGATTTTCACAAATTAGGGTTCTCTACACCCCTTAAATCCTTCGAAACTGCATTTGGCTGAGCTTCGGTAGTTTTGTTGAAGTTAGGGTTAGGGTTTTGTTAATCCAAAGCCCTTGTAGTGGCTCTCATGTAGCTTTCCCGACTAAAAAGACCGGTAGTATTGTAACGCCCCCTTATAGGGAGCGCCACGGTAACTATAAACACCCAATAAACAACTCTACTCCACTATATAGAGTTCAATACTTATAGATTTACAATATGTACAAATACCAATATAATGTTTTAGACTCCAAATTATTCTCCAAATATTTCTCAATGCCACTTTACATTTCTCACTCTCTAGTACATGCCATTATTCTACAAACCACAATATTACATTAAAATATAAATCCACCTCGAATCTTTCCTTATTTGCTCTTTAAGCTGATCCACCTGTACCACTTTGGTCCAAGCTATCTACAAGTTCTCCACCTACGCGTAGAAAATCAACTACACGATAAGCAATTTGCTTAGTGGTGTCCATAAAAAAATATAACAACTTTGAATATTTTTAAAATAGAAACAAAGTATATTTATAAGTCAAAAATAAATTAACCAACTTTATAGAACCAAATCACAAAACTTATATAGTAATCCTTTCAAAGTACAATCAAATTTATGTCCAATTTTTCCAAACACTTTAACCATATATTGCCCAAAGTAAACAAGTCCTGAATAACGGTAAAATGGATACGGGAGCGGACAAGCCCGAAGCCGAAGCTTCAAAATCAATATATCGGTCAAGCCCGAAGCCGAAGCTTCAAAATCAATATATATCGGTCAAGCCCAAAGCCGAAGCTTCAAAATCAACATATCGGTCAAGCCCGAAGCCGAAGCTTCAATATCAATACATATATATCGGCCAAAGCCCGAAGCCAAAGCTTTAATTGTTTGTACAGTACTGTACCCCCCTTTATTGGCGCCAATCTACCCTGACCCGTATTCTACTCGTTTAATAAGGGCAATAAATCAAAATAACATCTTAAAAATTCCAGTATAAACCACCAATCATAATTCAACATAACTTCAGTAATTATGAAATCCAAATCCCAAATTTTTAAGCATCAAACTTCAATTAAAACTCAATAAAATCAATATCATACTTTTCAGAATTTTTCCAGGTTTCATAACCTGATTTTCCTGCATTTTTCACTATCAAAAAATCATCCAATCGAAGAACTTTCTTCTAAACATAATTAGCCACATGTCTCAGCTTTCCAAAACCACCAGAATCACAGAAATCCAAATTGTTTAACCAAAGTTATGATCAAAATACTAAATAGTGTACAAAGCTGAGATTTTCCGAAAATTTCACATTGAAAACGAACGAAATTCAATAAGGTTTCTTCTGAAAATATATTCTTTAATTTCTGTAGATATCAATAGAATCAAGAATCATTCAAATCGGATTTATATAGAAAGAGAAAACATTAAAACAAAATAGGGATACAAATCTGAAAATTTTCCGAAAAACCGATAAATCGAAATTTGGGACACAAACCTTTTTCTATGCTCTTTCTAGCTCTCTTCTACCTCTTTTGCCTTTGATTTACTTGCAATAGCTTCCTCTACAACAGCCATATATAATTCTATCAAGATATTGTATAAATAAACTTCCTAATACCATAAATATGCTTAATCTACCATGAATTCTACTAATTAAGCTTTAATTTCACCAAAAATCACTCACCTCAAACTCGGGTTACTATTCATCTGAATCTTAATATCTGAAATCCTCCTCTTCTAGTCTTGATTGACTGAAATTGATGATGATAGAGGGCTTAAGGATCGATTTCTAACAAGAATTCGAAGTTGAATCGAAGAAATCGGAAGTTTTTGGATAATGGAAAATTTGATAAGGGAGAAGAGAAGAATGGATAAGAAATGAAGATGAAGAATGAGAAGAGAGATGATGATATTATGTATGTATATTTTTTTTTTTAATTTCTAATATTGCCCTTGAACAAATAATTAAATATCCAATTCATCCCTCTTACTTAATTAGTTCTTATTTCCTCATGCCTTATATCCAATAACAATAAAAAAATAATTTCCATGATATTTTAATACTATAGTAATTTATTATAAGCAAAGTTTTTTAGGAATTTCGGTTCGTTACAATTCTCCCCCTCTTATGAATTTTCGTCCCGAAAATTTCCTGAAAACAGTTGCGGATATTGAGTTTTCATTGTATCCTCCGGTTCCCAAGTTGCTTCTTCAACCTTATGATTCCTCCAAAGTACTTTTACCAAAGGAATAGACTTGTTTCTCAATTGTTTAACCTCTCTCGCCAAGATTTATACCGGTTCCTCTTCATACGTCAGGTCGGGTTCGATTTCTACGACATCAGGAGATAAGATATGCGATGGATCTGATCTGTATCTCCTTAACATTGACACATAGAACACATTATGAATTTTGTCGAGCATCGGGGGTAGTACCAACCGATAAGCTATCGGTCCAACCTTCTCTATAACCTTGTATGGGCCAATGAATCTTAGACTGAGCTTGCCTTTCTTACCAAATCACAGGACTTTCTTCCAAGGAGATACTTTGAGAAATACTTTATCCCCCACTTCACAAGTAATGTCTTTTCTTTTTAGATCAACATAAGACTTTTGTCTATCCGATGCAGCCTTCAATCTCCCTTGAATAAGTTTTACCTTCTCCTTTTTCTCCTGAATTAAATCCACCCCCACAATCTTGTTTTCACTAAGTTCAGTCCAATATAATGGAGTTCGACATTTTCTTCCATACAATGCTTCATATGGCGCCATTTGTATGCTTGATTGATAGCTGTTATTATAGGCAAACTCCATGAGGGATAAATACTTATCCCAACTTCCTTCAAATTCAATGATACAACTTCTCATCATGTCTTCCAACACCTGAATTACTCTTTCAGACTGACCATCTGTTTGAGGATGAAATGAAGTACGGAAATGAAGTTTACTACCTAAGGCTTCTTGCAACTTCTTCCAAAATCTCGAAGTAAATCTTGGATCTCGGTCAGAAGTGATTGAAATAGGCACTCCGTGTAGCCTTACTATCTCATCTACATATAACTGAGCCAACCTATCAAGTGAATAATCCATCCTAACTGGAAGAAAGTGGGCAGACTTTGTCAATCCATCTACAACAACCCACACTGCATCATGTTTCTTCTGTGTAAGTGGTAAACATGTCACGAAGTCCATTGTGATTCTTTCCCATTTCCATTCTGGAATTGTTATTGGTTGCAACAATCCAGAAGGAACTTGATGTTCTGCTTTCACCTGTTGACAAGTTAGACATTGAGCAATATACTTAGTAATGTCTTTCTTCATTCCATTCCACCAATAATGGCTCTTTAAATTTTGGTACATCTTGTTTGCTCCTGGATGCATCGCATAAGGACTACTATGCCCCTCTTGTAAGATATTCTTCTTTAATTCTTCATTGTTTGGCACACATAGTCTATCTTTAAAATATAGACACCCATCTTCTCGAACCATATAGTTGTCTACGATACCCACTTGTGTCCTTGCTCGAATGATCTTTAAGTCACCATCTTCATTTTGTGCTTGCTTAACCTGTTGTAGTAGTACAGGTTGAATCTTTAATTCTGCAATTAAGGCTCCACTACTAGTAAGAGCTAACTCTGTATTCATAGCCCTTAGTGCCATCATTGTCATTATAGAAAATTTGATTAAGGGATTTAGGAAGAGAGAAAAATGGTGAAGAAGATGAAGGGAAATGGATAAGGAATACGAATAAGATGATATGAATTTTTTTTTATATATTTCAATTTCCAATAATGCCCCTGATCAAATGATTAAATGTCCATTTCATCCCTCTTACTATAATTAGCTCTTATTTCCTCATGCCTTATATCCAATAACAACAATAACAATAAAAATAATTTCTATGATATTTTTAATACCATAGTAATTTATTATAAGCAAAATTTTAGAAATTTCAGTTCGTTACAATTCTCCCCCTCTTATGAATTTTCATCCCAAAAATTTCCAGAAAACAATTGCGGATATTGAGTTTTCATTGTATCCTCCGGTTCCCAAGTTGCTTCTTCAACCTTATGATTCCTCCAAAGTACTTTTACCAAAGGAATAGACTTGTTTCTCAATTGTTTAACCTCTCTCGCCAAGATTTGTACCGGCTCCTCTTCATACGTCAGGTCGGGTTCGATTTCTACGACATCAGGAGATAAGATATGTGTTGGATCCGATCTGTATCTCCTTAACATTGACACATGGAACACATTATGAATTTTGTCGAGTGTTGGGGGTAGTGCCAACCTATAAGCTACCTGTCCAACCTTCTCTATAACCTCATATGGGTCAATGAATCTTGGACTGAGCTTGCCTTTCTTGCCAAATCATAAGACTTTCTTCCAAGGAGATACTTTGAGAAATACTTTATCTCCCACTTCATAAGTAATGTCTTTTCTTTTTAGATCAGCATAAGATTTTTGTCTATCCGATGCAGCCTTCAATCTTTCTTGAATAAGTTTTACCTTCTCTTTTGTCTCCTGAATCAAATCCACTCCCACAATCTTGTTTTCACTAAGTTCGGTCCAATATAATGGAGTTCGACATTTTCTTCCATACAATGCTTCATATGGCGCCATTTGTATGCTTGACTGATAGTTGTTATTATAGGCAAACTCCATGAGGGACAAATACTTTTCCCAACTTCCTTCAAATTCAATGATACAACTTCTCATCATGTCTTCCAACACCTGAATTACTCTTTCAGATTGACCATCTGTTTGAGGATGAAATGAAGTACTGAAATGAAGTTTGCTACCTAAGGCCTCTTGCAACTTCTTCCAAAATCTCAAAGTAAATCTTGGATCTCGGTCAGAAATGATTGAAATAGGCACTCCGTGTAGCCTTACTATCTCATCTATATATAACTGAGCTAACCTATCAAGTGAATAATCCATCCTAACTGGAAGAAAGTGGGCAGACTTTGTCAATCTATCTACAACAACCCACACTGCATCATGTTTCTTCTGTGTAAGTGGTAAAGACGTCACGAAGTCCATTGTGATTCTTTCCCATTTCCATTCTGGAATTGTTATGGGTTGCAACAATCCAGAAGGAACTTGATGTTCTGCTTTCACCTGTTGACAAGTTAGACATTGAGCAACATAGTTAGTAATGTCTTTCTTCATCCTATTCCACCAATAATGGCTCTTCAAATTTTGGTACATCTTGTTTGCTCCAGGATGCATCGCATAAGGACTACTATGCCCCTCTTGTAAGATATTCTTCTTTAATTCTTCATTGTTTGGCACACATAGTCTATCTTTAAAATATAGACACCCATCTTCTCGAACCATATAGTTGTCTACGATACCCACTTGTGTCCTCGCTCGAATGATCTTTAAGTCATCATCTTCATTTTGTGCTTGCTTAACCTGTTGTAGTAGTACAGGTTGAATCTTTAATTCTGCAATTAAGGCTCCACTACTAGTAAGAGCTAACTCTGTATTCATAGCCCTTAGTGCCATCATTGTCTTTCGGCTGAGAGCATCTGCCACTACATTAGCCTTTCCTGGATGGTAATCAATAAGACAATCGTAATCTTTAATGAATTCCATCCACCTTCTTTTGCCTCAAATTCAACTCTTTCTGTGTTGGTAAATATTTCAAGCTTTTGTGATCTGTGTAAATATAACATTTTTCTCCATAAAGATAATGTCGCCAAATTTTCAAGGCAAAGACTATTGCAGCCATTTCCAAATCATGAGTAGGATAGTTCCTTTCATGATTCTTCAATTGCCTGGAAGCGTAGGCAATCACTTTTCCTTCTTGCATTAAAACACACCCAAGACCACTATGAGAAGCATCACTATAGATTACAAAATCTTTTCCAGGCTCTGGTTGGGTAAGATGGGTGCTTCAGTTAACCTCGCTTTCAACTTCTCAAAACTTTCTTGACACTTGTGATTCCACTCAAATTTTGCATTCTTTTGAAGTAGTTTCGTCAGTGGGGCAGCAATGACTGAAAATCACTTCACAAATCTTCTATAATACCCTGCTAAGCCAAGGAAACTTCTGACTTCCGTAGGGTTCTTTGGTGGTTTCCATTCTACAACTGCTTCTATCTTTTTAGGATCCACTTTAACTCCTTTTGCAGAAACAACATGGCCTAAGAAAGAAACTTCTTCAAGCCAAAACTCACATTTGCTAAGTTTGGCATACAATTTATTTTCCCTCAAAGTTTGGAAGACTATCCGCAAATGTTGATCATGCTCTTCCCGTGACTTAGAATACACCAAAATGTCATCAATGAAAACCACTACAAACCTGTCTAAATATAAATAAAAGACACGGTTCATAAGGTCCATAAATGCTGCTGGTGCATTAGTTAGACCAAATGGCATCACCAAAAATTTATAGTGCCCATATCCGGTTCAGAAAGCCGTCTTTACAATATCATCATCTTTCACTCTCATCTGATAGTAGCCCGATCTCAAATCAATCTTGGAGAAGTATTTTGCACCCTTGAGTTGATCAAATAAGTCTTCAATCCTTGGTAATGGATACTTGTTCTTCACTATCAATTTATTCAACTCCCGGTAATCAATACATAATCGGAGTGACCCATCTTTCTTCTTAACAAACAACACCGGTGCACCCCACGGGGATATACTCGGGCATATGAATCCTTTGTCTAACAATTCTTGTAACTGAATCTTTAACTCTTTCAGTTCAGCAGGCGCCATTCTATATGGTGCTTTGGATATTGGTGCGGTACCTGGCAATACATTAATTGCAAATTCTACCTCTCTTTTTGGTGGCAACCCCGGTAGTTCTTCTAAAAATACATCGGGAAAATCACATACCATAGGAATATTCTGCAATTCTAACTCACCTTCCTTCAATTATAGAGTGAAGATTAGGTAGGCCTGACATCCCTTCCTAACCAGCCTTTTAGTCTTCATAAAAGAAATTATGTTATAGAGATAATCTGATCTTTCACCCACGATAACTATTTCTTCTCCATCAGAAACTTGAAGTGACATTCTTTTATTTTTGCAATCCACCACAGCCCGATGTTCCGATAACCAATCCATTCCCAAGATAACATCATAATCTTGAAAAGGTAACTCAATTAAATTTGCATGGAAAAGTTGATGTTGAATTATAATAGGCCAATTCATGTACACTTTGTTTACTATCACACTGTGTCCTAAAGGATTAGTCACTTCAATATTTTCTCCTAATTCTTCTACATGCAACCCTTTCTCTTGTGCTAATGCAGTACATATATATGAATGAGATGAACCAGGATCTATCAAAGCATAAACATCATGATTAAAGAATGAAAATTTACCGACAATAACTTCGGTAGATTCTCTAGTCTCAGGCCCTCGGATTGCATAACTTCGCGCCATTCCTCCTGGTCTACCACTCTGCGGTGCTTGTTGAGCCACATCATGTCCACTTGAACCACTAGCATTTCCTCTTCCCTTTCCTCTTCCACCTTGCATTGTAGGAGTAGGAACTACTGTAGGTGCAGATGTACTTATCTGTCTTTGAGGATAATTTGCAATCAAATGTTCCCTCGAGCCACATTTAAAGCAGACTCTACCTTTTCCCCAACATTCCCCTGTATGCATCCTTCCACAATTAGAACATTGTAGAATATTTCCTCTGCCTCGACCTGAAGGTACACTAGCCGCTGACCCCTTACTTATGGTTTGTCTCGGTAAAAACCCTCTGAAATGAGATTGTGTTTATTCCGATGTTCCCTTCTGTTTCTTACTTGGAGATTCTGAACTAGCTAGACCCTGCGATCCCTTTTGAAATCTAGACCTTTTAGCCATTCTTTGTTGCCTATCTGAATTGATCTTCTCAATGCCCGTAGCAGCATCAACCAAGTCATTGAACACCCTAATCCTTTGTGAAAGTAAATGCACTCTAATTTCATCATTCAACCCATCCTCGAATCTCTTACATCGCCTCACTTCACTGTCAACGATATCACGAGCATACCTCTCGAGTTTGAGGAATTGAACTCCATATTCTGATACAGTCTTTCGTCCTTGTCTCAAAGACAAAAATAATTTCCTCTGCTCATCTTTGAATCGTTCACTAACGTACTTTTTGTCAAATTGTTCCAAGAAAAGTCCCCAAGTGATTTCTCCGGGTCGCCTTTCTCTCACAATATTATCCCACCACCTCCTAGCTTATTCTTTGAGTAGACCTTGCATACAGTCTAATCTCTCTTCATCTGTAAAATGAAGCCTAGTCATACACCATTTAGTATGATCAAGCCAATCTTCTGCAATTATAGGATTCACTGTGTCCCCTTTGAAATCATCAGCTGGAAGCTTCTTGATTCTTTCAAGAGGAGTTCTCTCCTCTCGTCTTTCAACATGAGGTACTACAGGAACTTGAGGGATTTGTATGTTTCGAAGTACTTGTGTGATTACATCAGTAGTCATATGCTGAAGTAAAGCAGCTTGTGCTGGAGTAGGTTGTTCAGGAAAGCCATGAACTGGTGGAGGTTCACGTCTTTGTTCATCCCCTTGTCTAATACGGACCGTACTCTCAGCATCCTCTTCCTCACTCTGGTTGTGACTACTACTAGCCATTCTTATTCCTGAAAATTGGACTAAAGTGGATCAACAACTAACACATCATATTTATATCCTAAATGGCATGTACATACTAGTCCTAGAATCGCCTAAACCTCAGCTTTGATACCAACAAATGTAACGCCCCCCTATAGGGAGCGTCACGGTAACTATAAACACCCAATAAACAACTCTACTCCACTATATAGAGTTCAATACTTATAGATTTACAATATGTACAAATACCAATATAATGTTTTATACTCCAAATTATTCTCCAAATATTTCTCAATGCCACTTTACATTTCTCACTCTCTAGTACATGCCATTATTCTACAAACCATAATATTACATTAAAATATAAATCCACGTCGAATCTTTCCTTATTTGCTCTTTAAGCTGATCCACCTGTACCACTTTGGTCCAAGCTATCTACAAGTTCTCCACCTACGCGTAGAAAATCAACTACACGCTAAGCAATTTGCTTAGTGGTGTCCATAAAAAAAATATAACAACTTTGAATATTTTTAAAATAGAAACAAAGTATATTTATAAGTCAAAAACAAATTAACCAACTTTATAGAACCAAATCACAAAACTTATATAGTAATCCTTTCAAACTACAATCAAATTTATATCCAATTTTTCCAAACACTTTAACCATATATTGCCCAAAGTAAACAAGTCCTGAATAACGGTAAAATGGATACGGGAGCGGACAAGCCCGAAGCCGAAGCTTCAAAATCAATATATCGGTCAAGCCCGAAGCCGAAGCTTCAAAATCAATATATATCAGTCAAGCCCGAAGCCGAAGCTTCAAAATCAACATATCGGTCAAGCCCCAAGCCGAAGCTTCAATATCAATACATATATATCATAATATCGGCCAAAGCCCGAAGCCAAAGCTTCAATTGTTTGTACAGTACTGTACCCCCCTTTATTGGCACCAATCTACCCTGACCCGTATTCTACTCCTTTAATAAGGGCAATAAATCAAAATAACATCTTAAAAATTCCAGTATAAACCATCAATCATAATTCAACATAACTTCAGTAATTATGAAATCCAAATCCCAAAGTTTTAAGCATCGAACTTCAATTAAAACTCAATAAAATCAATATCATACTTTCCAGAATTTTTCCAGGTTTCATAACCTGACTTTCCCTGCATTTTTCACAATCAAAACATCATCCAATCGAAGAACTTTCTTCTAAACATAATTAGCCACATGTCTCAGCTTTCCAAAACCACTAGAATCACAGAAATCCAAATTGTGTAACCAAAGTTATGATCAAAATACTAAACAGTGTACAAAGTTGAGATTTTCTGAAAACAGATTTCGTGACTCAACTTCAAACGAAAATTTCGCATTGAAAACGAACGAAATTCAACAAGGTTTCTTCTGAAAATATATTCTTTACTTTCTGTAGATATCAATAGAATTGAGAATCATTCAAATCGGATTTATATAGTAAGAGAAAACATTAAAACAAAACAGGGATACAAATCTGAAAATTTTCCGAAAAACCGATAAATCGAAATTCGGGACACAAACCTTTTTCTATGCTCTTTCTAGCTCTCTTCTACCTCTTTTGCCTTTGATTTACTTGCAATAGCTTCCTCTACAACAGCCATATATAATTCTATCAAGATATTGTATAAATAAACTTCCTACTACCATAAATATGCTTAATCTACCATGAATTCTACTAATTAAGCTTTAATTTCACCAAAAATCACTCACCTCAAACTCGGGTTACTATTCATCCAAATCTTAATATCTGAAATCCTCCTCTTCTAGTCTTGATTGACTGAAATTGATGATGATAGAGGGCTTAAGGATCGAGTTCTAACAAGAATTCGAAGTTGAATCAAAGAAATCGGAAGTTTTTGGATAATGAAAAATTTGATAAGGGAAGAATGGATAAGAAATGAAGATGAAGAATGAGAAGAGAGATGCTAATATTATGTATGTATATTTTTTTTTTTTAATTTCTAATATTGCCCTTGGACAAATAGTTAAATGTCCAATTCATCCTTCTTACTTAATTAGTTCTTATTTCCTCATGCCTTATATCCAATAACAATAATAACAATAAAAAAATAATTTTCATGATATTTTAATACCATAGTAATTTATTATAAGCAAATTTTTTTAGGAATTTCGGTTCGTTACAAGTATAGCCCGACGGCAAGAGATTGGCCGAAGATCCGGCAACATTGGCTGCATCCGGTGATTGGATTTTGGTGGCATAAGCTTGTTGTCGAGACAACGATGGTTTGTCCCTCGATTTACAATAAAAAGAAAGACATGAATCATTCATGTTGTATAAGAAACGAGAAACCAATCAAGATTGATCTGAAGAAGGAGAAGAACAATGAACTAGGGTTTCATCCTGAGTATCGCCACTTTTCATTTACCTACAACTCGTTTTTTCGGGTCATTTGCTGTAGTATCGTTATATTTCTTTACCTATGCAATTTTAAATTGCTTAAGCATGTGTTTGATTTGCGTAGCGCACGGAGAACTTTTGCTAGAAAAAATCAGAATATGTTCCAATACTGCCTTGAACAGGCTCTTATTTCATAATTAAGTGAATATGAACTTGGAGCACTAGCAAGTTGGTTCTGTTTTAATTTGCATTAGCTAGTTGGATTAGCCGAATTTTGAGTCCAAAAGCTTAAGATAATTAGAGCGTTTTTCATTCCCAGGTTTAATAACTCATGTTTTATTTACCATATTGTTTGATCATAACATATTATGCCTACTTAAGGCATGTTAACATTTGTCTATTGAAGCTAATATAATTATAATAGCTCCCATCAATCCAAACAATACATACGCTCAACTATTTTATTTGTTTTTCATTAAATAGTCTACAAGGAATTCTTCAAGGGAAATTGTTCTTGCGATTCTGCTACAAGCTATATTGTAAGGAATGTTTTACTTACAAATCCGCAATGGAAAATTGCAAGTAAAACTCGTTGGCATATCTGCAATGGAAAATCAAATCCCTTGCAAAACGATCTACAAGAAGCAATATTGTAACGAAATCGAATCCTTTGCAATTTCGTTCTAAAACAACTTCTTGCGGAACGCGGATTTTCTTGTAGTGACAGAGATGCGCTACAATTTTTACCCCGACCCAAAACTTTTTGGTAAACGTTTCTTAACTTGTGATTACTTTCATTTGTTTTCAATATGGTTGTCAGACTCGGACCGGTCAGTGAACTAGTAGAGGAATTGGGTCATGAATTTAAGGTTCAACCAGATTAAATCGATGATCGAACCGAATTTTCTTAACATATATTAAAATATTAAATATGTAAATTAATTTGATAAAAAAATGTAATATAAACTAAATTACACCAATTATTGATAATATTAAGTATTAATACGCTATAATACAAAGTCAATAATTCAAATAAAAAAATAAATATGGTAATCAATATTTTGATACATATTATTTGTCAAGAAAATCTCATCAATTAAGTACACTTTAACGCATAATTAAATGTGTCATTAATTGTAGTTTAATTTTATAATTAAATGTATTTTTCGATACAATTAGAATGGTGATCAATATCTTGAAATAAAAATTTAAAAATACATAGTATTTGTCAACAAAATCTCATTAATTAATTACACTTTCATGCACAATTAAATGTGTCATTAATTGTAATTTAATTTTATAATTAAAGAAATGGTAAGTAATTTATAATTTTAAATTTCAAACAAAATTATAAGATTTTATGTTAAAAATAGTATAAAATAATAAAATAAATTTTCAAATTTTGTTAAACCGGCCGGTTCATTAATCGGATTTCGGTCCGATCGACCGATTCAACCGATCAATAGCCGATCAACAACCGATTTTTAAAAGATTTGTGATCCAGTGAAAATCGGACCGGACACCACTAATTTCGATCGAACCCAATTCGACCTGCCGGTCCGGTGCAATTTTCAAAACCATGGTTTTCAGCATGTTACGAGTTAACAAGGCCATTATTTTTATTTGTTTTGCTAGATAGTGCTATATGTTGTTTTCATCAACACCATATTAATTACAATTGTGCTTGAGGGTTATTTTACTTCTAAAACATATGTACGGTTTTGATGGGTCCTCTATTTCTTCTTTTGGTTTTGGTTAGCTGTTGTGATTCACCGTCGATAGTTGGTTGCTATTGTTAATAACTTTTTTAACTAATCATTTAGGATTGCAGTTTGATGTGGAAAAGACAGAGAAACTGATGTTCAAAAAGTTTTGAGACATGCTTTTTCATTTCTTTCTACTATGTAAAAGCATTTTGTTTGTCTTGCCGAACCAAGTGTTGCTTTTCATTCCATTTCTAATAAATTTTTGAAATTTGTTTTGTGTTTAAAATTTATTGTAGAAAATGATAAGTCGGTACCTTATTGACAATAATTTGAATAATTTAAGCTGATACAATCACATTTAATTTATACTATCATTATAAGCTTTTGAATCATTTTCTTGATTTATATATACCAAAATTCCTTAAAACAAGATGCCCTTGTAGTTGAAGAAATTTCAACATTCAAACAAAAAGAAAACAACAATACATTCTCTCTAGCACAATATTAATTAAATTAAAAACTCTTGCAAAATTTAAACAAGAATAACTAGAAATAATTTTATGCATAATAAATAAAATATCAATTCACCTACAATTTATGTGAACTTATCGTGGTAATTGTTTCTTAGAAGAATTGGTTTTTATCGTCTTCTTTTGGCAACTTTTATTTTTTTCAATTTTCACTTGTTGGCGGGGAATCAGCCAACTACGGTTTAACCCGTTCATCCTTCATTGGCGGAGACTTCGGTGATTTAGTGGCACTGGGTGGAACCTTGTTAAGACTATCGCTATAAACGAGTGGACAAACCAACGTGCATTTTTTGTTGCACTCATTTTTAGAAGATTTACATGTGTTGTGGATGCAATTATCAAAACAAGCCTTGTCTATTGGCTGTTTTTCCCATGGCCAATGATGGGTTGCTTCTCCAATATTTATCAATGCAAATATCAAAATACAAATTGCTATAGTAGTTTTGTTAAACTCCATTAATTTTGATTGATTACCACTATTTTGTATTGCAATGGAGAAGACGATTTTATTTAACTTTGAATGGAAAAAACCTTATTCTCTTATGAAATAAAGAAGAAGATTTTAATTATTTATAGGTAATTAAATTTAAGCTTTTTGGTTGTTTGAAATTTTATTTAGAATGATTGCTAGCTCAAAATGAAATTTAGTTAATTCTTGTTATGGCTATATATATAATATTACAACAAATTTTTTTTAATAATTGCCGTTGATAACTGAAAATTAACTGAAAGTCATAGAATTTTCCCATATATATAGATTTGTATTTAAAGACAAAATTAGATTGTGGTGTATAAATAACTATGCTAATAAACTGCTTTTGCATCGAAAAAAGCAAGCTAATCAAACCAATAACAATATACTAGTACACACAGTAGATATAAACTATTTTATTATTATTTTCTTATCAATCAATGTGGAAAATCATTGGTGAAAATTTGTAAGGAAAAGAAGTTACTTTGTATTAGTACATATATTAGATATAAACTATTTTATTAAGAGTCTTACAGTAAAAAATTACTTGTCTTAATTAGTAGAAAAGATATTTTTGCTCTTACTTAAAAATTAATAGGATTTGGTACATGTGTTTCTATGAAACGCCCGCGCCATTGCAGAGGCTTTTCCTAGAAAGCCTTGCACCGCAGTGCATAGGCGTTTCTAGAAAAATGCCTATGCATTGGTGGTGGAATTTTTTTAGAAACGCCACCACCAATGGATGGAGGGGGCATTTTATAGAAACGCTTCTACCTTATTATTTTAGGGTTTTTAAGGATTTTTTTAATTATAATGGCAAAGTCGTCTTTTCTACTAATTATAACAAATAATTTATGACAGTATTTAATACCGGATTTTATTAAAATGGCCGAAACCATGTATGTTATTGGCAACTTTCTAACCACATATATCATATGTTTAATCTCAATTACTTAGACCTAATTCTTTATAACTTATAAATAATAGTACTGAACTGAACTAAACTAAACTGATAAATATTTATTTTAATATAAATTTATATATATATAATACTAATAAATATTAAATTAAACTAAATTAAATTAGATATAAATTAAAAATAATACGACGGCGAGATATCTTTTATGGGATACAATAACACAATACTTTTGAATGCGTCTATAAGTCAAGTAGTTGTAATATGTCACATCAAATTACACGTTAATTGTACAAATTGAATATTAGCTTTGGAATTTATTATATACAATGGTTGTGAATATCGGAGTGAACTAGCTGGTCCGTCTAGGCTCACAAGAACTAGAGGTTGATTTGATTAAGTTATTGGGGTACTTTCAATGGTTACTTATTTTAAAAAATTCTTTAAAATAGAGAATATAAATGAAAAATAGTTGAGTCCAATCATTCTTCATATGGTATGTTCTCATATATGGGAATCCCATTTTAGGGAATCGATGATTATATTATTACTTTTTATGGTTTTAATTTTTTAATTATTTTATTAGTTGAATATAATAAAAAATGATGTAAAGAAATTAATATAATAATAATAAAGTATTATTATTTTTAAAAAATTTAATATAGAGAGTGAAAAATTGAAAAGATGAATAGAGAAAAATATTATAGATTCTCAAAGTAAAGTTTAGGGAACGAAAAATGATTTAACTTGCCTTTAGTTTGTGCTATTGGGGACACCGATTTAGTAGCTCAGTTAAACTTAAATATGTTAAATTGAGGTATGTCTTTTAGTTCAACCAAACAGATAAATTTTAAACTAATAGTCAAAATGTTTCATGACGCGTTATTAGATTTTTTTTTAACAAAACCACGTTATTAGGTTAAAACCTTGAATTCCTAGTAATAGGATTCTAATGAACTCAAATAAACATGCTAGGTGTAAGCCTAGTACATATCAAACTAAAAACTTATTAATGCACGTAGCGTTAGTAAAAGTTTTAGGCCCTAATATAGTACTGGTTAAACTTTTAAAAAAATATTATATAATTTCATTTATTTATAAAATATATTTTGAGAATTTTTTTTATAAAATGGGATCCGTAATTTAAAAAATTAATAAAAAAGAGATTCTTAATATTATATTATATCACAATAATGAATAATCTTATCTATTATTATCTAAAATTTTATGAATAGGTTAATAAAAATGTAATACACATGTAATAATTTTTTAAAAAAAATTAATAGTGTAAATATTATTTTAATTAAAATGTAATGATAAACTTTAAAAATTATTAAAATAAGAAAAAATCATCAAAAATTACTACAATTATAATTTTTAAATAATAAAATTAAATATAAAAATGTTAAATTAATTAAAATATATTATTATTCTAAATAAAATATATTATTTATTTTTTTATTAATTTTTTAAAATTATAGATAATAATTAAAGTAATTTTTTAATAAAAAATGACCAAATTACCTTACATATTTTTAAAATTTATAGAGCTCTCAAGTGTACATCTCTCCTGATAGGAATTAGGAATTAGGAATTAGGAATTGATTACACATCCGAAACCTCTTCCAGGCACGATCAATTTCACTTTCTGGAGCTTTTCTTTCGCTGTTTGATTGTCTATAATTTGTGTCTTTTTAGCTCAAATCTCACTAAGTTCTTCCATTGAAGATGTCTCCCTGGTTATGCAGATTTCCCTCTCTGAGTAGATCTCTTAATCTCCGTAGGTTTCCAATTTCCGTTTCCTTCTCAACTTCAACCCCCAAAATTTCAGCATTTGATTTCTTAGTTAATCAACACATTTGCGCGTCAAAAGTTTCCTCATTATCATCTACAAAGTTCCTCATCAAACCCCAAAATGCCAATTCGGTTCTCAATTTCCTCAAGGGAACTGGGTTCACCATGAATCAGATAGAATCTATTGTCCAGAAACATCCCTGGGTCCTTTCTTGTAATGTTGAGAGAAGCCTTGAGCCTAAAATCAGGGTTTTTCAGGAATTAGGGTTTCACCCCACTGATTTAGCTGATATTGTTTCTACTTATCCGTGTATATTTCGGAGGGCTTCTGATAGGCTTGAAAGGTGTGTTTTAATGTTGAAGAATATTTTAGGATCTAATGCTGATATTTCTAGATTTTTAATTCACTGTAGGAGTTGGATGCTTCTTGAAACGAATTTAGATAGGGCGCTCGTTCCTAATGTAGAATTCTTGAAAAGTTGTGGGATTTGTTCCCTGCAGATTGCTAAGCATGTCCCTAACTATTCCGGGCTTTATCTCACAAGTATAGAGAAGCTTAGAGGTTGTGTTAAAAGAGTAGATGAGATGGGTATTCATAGGGAATCTTTCGAACCAGAATATTTTGCATGCTTTTAGACTATGCCCTCCAGTATTTGCTGTTTCGGGGAGGAAGATTAAGGAAGTAACACAGCTGTTGCTAACTGTTGAAGGTGTGGGAATCTCTTATATTGCTAGCAACCCGCATTTGCTTATGTTCAGTGTGGAGAAGAGGTTGAAGCCCCGATTGAGAGTACTTAATGCCCTCAAGAGTAAGAATTTGCTTAAGAAAAGCCCTGCTTTGACTTCATTTTTTCAGATGGCTGATGCAAAATTCGTGCAGAAGTATGTAACTCTTATTCAGGTGAATTGGGAGATCTGTATGTGGCTGATCAGGGTTCGGTTCCAACAGATTCTGCAGTTAGATAAGAGAATCTTGGGTTCGTTCTTTCACATGCTTGATATTTTTGCGGTAATGTAGGAGCCAATACAAGTTCTTGGTAGATAGCTCGATTTGTAAGTGTTTGTGTTGAAAATTATGTTGTCTGTCAGTCAAACAAGCAGATGGGGCAATTTTCCGCCAGTCGTGGCATAATTAATTTTCGGTCTGCCTGTTAGAGCGGCGAGCTTATTACTGCTTTGTCTTTTAATCTGTTTTGGAGTTTTGACAGAACTATCATTGGTTTAGAATTCACTATGAAATCTGAATCTTTCTCACAGCTGCTTGTGCATAGTTGGTTGTCAAGGAGCTAGGCGCAGCCCAGGCGAGGCGCACGCCTGAGGTACGCTAGGTGCAAAAAATATTTGCTTGAGAAGTGAAGTTAAATGCAATAATTTTACCAGAATAAGAACTAAGAGATACGTTAGATTTACATATATATGTAAAATTTACATATTGCATTAGGAATATATAGTCTTGAATTAACCTAAGCCAAGTAGAAATTAAATTAGGAATATCTAGTTTTGAATTATTATTAAAACTCTTAAAAATAGATGAATTAACACTTTTTGAGGTAAGTTGAAACCCTGAAAAGAAAGTGCTCCCGAGGCGCTCCTGAGGCGCACAGGGCGCCCAGCGAGGTACAATACCTAGCCTGAGGTATGGCGAGGCGCGCCTTTAACTATTATGTTCTTGTGAATTGGTCTTTCTTTTCTTCCCTCACAGCAATTTCTGCAAAATCATTGAAATTCGGATTCCTCTCATTGCACTGGCTGCGCTCCCTGCCTTCCTTTCTGAACATGTTGGTTTGACTTAGTAAAGTACTTAGGTCGGTGAATCCAGTATATATCCATTAATAGAATGTCTATATTAGATGGAGTTTATCATTGTTTATAAATGCTCAAAATTTCTAGTTTACCGAAAGTTTATAATCGATTGGTGATTATCTTCTGAAGGTTCTGAACAATGGAAAATCAGAGCTGATTTCACTCTTCATTGGTCTTGCGCAGCACAATCGTGAGCCCTCTGATCGACATCCAGAGGCGATCAGAACCTCATTTACTTGGTACTTTTTGAGTTCTATGGAGTTCGACAATGGCTTTGAATAACCTCATGCGTTCTAAGCGACTTATGTTTACCGAAAATGGAAGCATCAAAAGTACTTGGATCCTTAATTCATGGCTTGCCTTCAATGATTAATGCTAAATATATTGTCTTTAAACCATATATACTATTTGGTGTTCTTGAAATTCATGTCACGCACTGATTTACCAAAAATATTAGTCTATATGAGATGAAGATGTTAAATTTTAGATGAATATTGTTAAAACAGAAAATTATTTTTTCGATGTGTAAAAAATTGGACAAAAATATGGGTAAATTTCAGAAACATGTCTTGTGATTTGACTGTTTTGTAAAAAGGTCATTGTGAAATTTTTTCTTTCAAATGGGTGCATGTGATTTTAAAAGTTAGCAAAAACATGCTTCTCAAAATTTTGAAATCATATTTGAAACGGTAATTTTGTCCATTTTAAAGTGAAAATTTGCAGCTTTGTTTATAAAAATACAATATACAGTAGTGATAAATTTTAGAATTTTTTGAGAAGTATAAATTTTTGTATTAATTAAAAATTGACAATAACTTTTAAAAATCATATTAAAATGAAAAATTGTTAGAATTTACTCAAATTTTGATAAATAATTTATAAATAATATAATATATGCTTATAGAATTTATTGAAATAATTGAGATTACCCTTCTAAATGGAATTTCAAAATTTTAAGAAGCATGTTTTTGGTAACTTTTAAAACTACAGACACCCTTTTAAAACAAAAAAATTCTACAATGACCTTTTTGCAAAACGGTCAAACTACATGGCATGTTTTTTAAATTTACCTAAAATATAATTACAAATTATAAACAAATTTTACAGGGCTATCATTTTAAGTGTTCTCAGAATTCATGTCACGCACTCATACTATATATGAGTTCTTTTACACGAGATCGGGTATTTAATACCCCGTCTGTTCAATATATGACACATATGCAGTTTATATATTATAATAATAAAAACTGCAAGTGTCAAGCATTCAGTGAGAGGAGTATTAAATATCCGGTCCTATATAAAATTTGCCTACTATATATAGACAGACTCATCCGTATGAGATGCAGATGTTAAATGTTAGGTGAATATTGTTTGTTACCTTGTGTTAAAGTTAATAGAAATTGGCTATAGTGAATACGAAAAATCTTTATTGAAAGATTCATTCATCACAGTCAAGTAGACGATCCGGATTAGATCTCCGGTGAATCAAATGAGCACCACAAAAAAGTTAATCCAAATTGGCCAATTCAAAGAGTTCAAAACAAGTTTATAGACTCATCCATTTGAAATTGGTGGACACCATTGTACATTTATCATATTTACGAGCTTCTCATTAGTTTTCAAAATTTACTAGTTTAGAGAGAGTCTAACCATATTCTTAATCTTACATTTTTTAAACTCTATTTTACAGGATATATAGTATTTTTGCTCCAATCATATTCCCTATTACATTCCCTAAAAATAATAATATTCTATTAATTCTTTTACATCACTTCTATTCTAATCAACCAATAAAATAATTTAAAAAAATAAAAATAAATAATAATTTAATATTTATCCTTTAAAATAGGTTCCCTATAGATAAAAATCCCTATTTTAGGATATACCATATAGGGAATGGTTGGATTTAACCATTCCATATATTCTTTCCCTATTTTAGAGAATACCGGGATTTGCTCTCATGAGTGTACAAATGCGGTTTTAATTTAGCCCTTCCTACGGAAATTTTCAATTCACTTTTTATGGCCAGTTTGACTGTAAGTTTTTACAGCTTTTTCAGCAGCTTTTCTGAAAGCTCTATTTTCAAGTTTTTTTTTAAAGCTGCATATTTGATTTTTGAGGGAAAAAATTAGACAATTTCTAATTAATTAATATGAAAGATAAAAATATATTATTTAAAGTCAAAATATATATTATTATAAAAAATTTATGAGAATAACTTATTAAGAAAGCATATCAAATTGGGCCTTAAACATATCCAACTCGCATCATTACAATTTACAAACCAAACCCAACTACAAATGGGACCGCATATGAAAGCTTCAAATGGCCCAACCCCTAAGATTCAGGGTTTACAGAAATGAAAAGATTCTAGGTTTACTGATCTCTGTTACACTTTGTTTTGTGCTAGTCCATTTTGGGGATTTAGCTTCAACATCTCACTATATTCCCCTGAGCACCATGTTTCTCTGTAAATGCAGAATTCTCCCTTTCAACACCTCTCTTCATCTCCATAAAAATTCATTCTTTGAATCAATACCTGTTCTTCCCTTTTCCACTTCAACCCCCAAAATCTCCATTTTCGATTACTTAGTTAATCGCCACCACTTTTCCCTCAAATCCGCCGGTAATGCAGCCTCCTCCTCCGACACCCAATTCGTCATAAACCCTAAAAACGCCGATTCCGTTCTCAATTTCCTCAATCAATCTGGGTTTTCCAAGAATCAGATTGAATCTGTTGTCCAAAAATCCCCCTGGGTCCTTTCTGCTAATGTTGATTCAACTATTAAGCCCAAAATCAAGGTATTTCAAGACATTGGTCTAAAATCTGTAGATTCTGCTCAAATCATCTCTGCTTCTCTATCGTTATTGAATATACCTACTGATAAGATTCTTCAATCTGTTTTGACTTTGAAGAGTGTTCTAGGCCCTAATGCTGATATTTCTAGGTTCTTAAAGAATTCTTGGACAGGAAAGATTCTAGCTTTTGATTTGAATAAAACATTATTGCCTAACATAGAGTACTTAAAGAGTTGTGGGATATGTCCTTTACAGATTTCCAGGAATTTTTGTTACTACCCATTAACTTTTCTTGTCAATCAAGAGAAATTAAAGGGTTTGGTTAAAAGGGTTGATGAAACGGGAATCGAAAAGGATTCGAACAATTTTCTCGAAGCTGTTAGGGTTATGAGTTCTATGAGTAGACATAGTTGGGAGATAAAATTGAAGCGCCTTAGAGAACTAGGGTTTTCAGACAAGAATATTGAGTTTGTTTTTAAGAAACAACCTCTAGCTTTTGGTGTATCAGATGGGAAAATTGAAGAGATAGTTGAGTTTTTGCTTAATGTGGGGAATTTGGGTATTAATGATATTGTTAGCCACCCTGAATTGCTTACTTATAGTGTCGAGAAAAGGTTGAAGCCTCGAGTTCGAGTGCTTAAGGTAATTGAGAGTAAGGATTTGGCTAAGAGAAAACATGGTTTGGTTAAGTGTTTGAAGATGAGTGATGCAGAGTTTAGAAAAATGTTTGTGAATCCTTATTTAAAAGATGGAGTTGGAGATTTGTATGCTACTCGACAGGGTTTAGAACCGAAAGATTCGGCATAAAATTCTTGAGGTTTTTGAGGTTTCATGTTGTCTGTTCTTAAAGAGGACTTTGACATCAATCTTACATTACTATCTTGTTGTTGTCATAATCTTACTTTCACGATATTGATTTTTGCTGAAGCCTGACGGTCATAAATTTTCGGATATTTTCAGGTCGTTTGATTGTTGAATGTGATGCAGGATGCTAAATTGTTCTAGTTTGAAGAGTATCTTAGTTAGTTTTTGGGTCAGTGAATCCGGTTTATAACCATTAATAGAATGTCAGTATTAGATAGAGTTGATTTTTGGTAGTAAATGCAGGAAATTTCTCGTTCAGTGTAGGTTAAAATCGATTGGTGCTCATCGTTTCAAAGTTTCCGGGTTATGATCAATGGGCTGCATCTAGATCTGGTCCAGATCCATTTTTATATATGTGACCTAGAGCCGCTTTATATCCATTGGATCTGTAATTTTGATAACTAGAGCCAAATCCATATGTTTGGCAAAGGTTATTAGATTTTATGCTTTTGAAACTGGAAGTAAGAATATTTTCAAATTTGTGCTGCGTACAAATTTATATAATTGCAATAAAATATACTAATATATATTGCAAATCATTAAGTCATGTGTACATATGAGCTCTAAAGAAAAATCACTAATAATATTTAGATCTACACATAATCAAAGTATGCGTAGAATATCACATTGCCAGACTACGAAAGTTAAGAGTAACCACGTTCAGTTGATCAGATGAAACAACTCATAATTATCGGTGTGATCTTATAGGAACTGAGGAAGAACGTTTTTCACCATATAAGCAAAAGCGTGGTTGTAGGCTGCTAAAGTCGGATGAACTCCATCCCAAAATAAATACTCATCGGGATTTTGACATGTCCCCACATTATCTCGCTTGCAAACCGATAACAAATTAACGCAACATCCAGTTGATGTTTCCACCAAGCCTGAGCATCAAAACAATAACAAAAAATACTTACATTATTTTGTGAGCATGTTAAGAATTATTAGTGGTATAACTAAATAAGCTTCATTACCATAGATCTTGGGATTATGAAGCATGTCGATAACCGGGGTATAGAAGTCGTTATACACGAGTTTAATGCCTGGGAGAGACGGTTGCAATGTGGACAACATATTCACAAGCTTTTGATTGTAAACAATAGAATCGTTGTCTTGATTCTCAATACATTTGTCTTGAAACCTCAACTCCTTTTGAAAAGGAAAGCAACCCGTCGGAGCTAGCCCGCTTACCATTATCGAGCGACAACCGATTCCATGCAACTCCTGAAAAAGTTAAAAAAAAATTCGGTATATATGAGCTAATAAAATATGCACATTATTAGATATAAAGCACAATCTGAATCATAATCGATCAAACGACTTACATTGATGAAGTTTTTGATCCTATCCAATAGAAAATCTTGGTATCCATTAACGTCCTAGGTTAATCGTCTTGTAGGGATGTCATAATAGTTGAAAAACCAGTCATTCCATCCGGCACTAAGAACTACAAAAGAACTATTAAGAGTTGCCATTGCGTTTTCCTCTCCAACAAGCCCTTTTAGTCTAACAATGTAGAGTTTAAAGTTTTCGATTTGTCGGGAAACCGGGATAGCTTTACTAGCAACACTAGTCAAATCATCAAAACCGGACCCCGCGGATGCAAAATTAGGAAGAGATTCTTTGATGCCTAAAAAAGAAGTCAACATGTCGGAAATAAGTTTGCTGTTAGAGAATCTTCCAGTTGGCAAACCCGACACATAGTTTTGACCGTATGGTAGGTAGTTCGCCTGAAGCCAAGTAGGGATATAATTGTTATTTCCCGTGTCCATTACCGAATCTCCAACGATGAAAATGGCTGGAAATTTTTTCTCAAAAGCGGGTTGGGATTCTACAGAAGTACATGTGATGTACAAAATGAATAAGATTGCTAATAGTTTAACGAATGCCATATTTTTAAAACTGTATTCAAATTATGAAGAGTTGAGTTTAGTTTTGTAAGTATTAACTGTATTCAAATTATGAAGAGTTGAGTTTAGTTTTGTAAGTATTTGTTAGCCATACAACATGTACTTAAATAGTAGAAATGTCTGAAAATGCATGTATAGTTTGATTTTGAGAGTTTAATTTTCACTAATTATTTTTGTCCAAATACATTCATGAAATTATTATGATTAAATAGAAGATTAACAACCGAACTCCGTTGGTACACTCGTTTACAAAATTGAATGTTGAGGAGAGGAATGGGCTACAATGACTATTTATGAATAATATAATACCAAATTCAGAGGGCAACTGATGCATTCGACCTAAAATTTATATATAATTATCAGACAATTTAACGGGGACTTCTGCATTCAAATAGTCATTGTAATAATCTAATTCTTCTCCTCCAAATTCATTTTGGTAAAAGAGGAGTGTACTAATGGGAATCGATTGTTAATGTTCTAAGTAATGATACTAATTTTATAAATGAATTTGGACAAAAAAATAGTGAAAAATTGAAGATTAACTACTCTTGAAATAGAATTATGGCAAAGGTTTAGCCTGGAAGCTGTAATATTAGAAATTACAGATTCGAGTCCACAAACGGGTGATGTGGGATGGGGTTTTTTCTTTAAAAAAAATCTTGAAATAGAACTATACATCCACTTTTAGACTATTATGCTGTATTGTACGTTTGTAGTTGGACATTTAGAAAAACATGGACTGGTATTTAAACTTTCATAAGTCCATTTTCTTGCATCCAGACAAAATGCGCATTAAACTATGCCGTTAATGGATACCAAGATTTTCTATTGGATAAGATAAAAAAAACTTTATTACAACGTAAGGCATCGATAGATTATGATTAAAATTGTGTATTAGTTCTAACAATGTGCATAGTTAGCTCATATACCCATTGGCGGAGCTTGGGGTGGCGGAAGTCGGCGGCCGCCGCTATTCATTGGAAAAAGCTCTACCCATGCAAATATACCCGAAATTTTATGAAAATTTCAAGAGTTGTATGGGTCGAACCCGAGCCCCTAAAAGCCCGAAGTTTTATGGGCCGGACCTGGTTTTTATATAAATACCCAAGCCCGACCCGAGCCCAGCCCGAAGAGCAAACAATATATTTATTTCATATTTTTATATTATATTTAATAGTTTATATAGATTTTTATATTTTGACCTACTAAATTTTTAACTATATATAAAATATTTTTACTTAAAAATGTAATTGTATGCAAAATTTAGACATTTTTGTATAAAATTTGTAATTTTTTTCAATTTAGTTTACAAAATATGAAAAGAAACAAATTATCGATGGCCATGGGCCGGGCTTGGAATGAGTTAGTAAGCCCGGCCCAAGCCCGTAGTTCTAAATCATGGGCTTGGGCCGAGCTTGGGTTAGTATTTTTTTTAAAAAGCCCAGCCCAGCCCGCCCGATGAACAAGTTCATGGGCTGCACATGTACAGCCTATAGGGTGCGCCGCAAGCTGGGCTCGTGGCATGGGCTGCGAGGCCCAACTCGCATACAAGGCAAGTTGACAAAGATTTGCCTTGCAGCACACAGCGTGCGATGCACGCTGTGTGCAGGCGGGTCAACACACGGATCCTTTGGATCCGCGTATATGACCCGCATTGGATGGGGTGTTTTCACCCTATCCCGCATTGGTATTTGGGGAGCAATATTTTTCTCCCCAAGCCTATAAATAGGCTTTCCCCTCACCCATTTTCAATTACCCCAAGCTCAAGCATAAATCCGAAGTTGAGATTCGCAAAGATTAATCTCTTGGGTAATTGAGCAAGTTCTTTTTTTGGAGCCTGAATTTATTCGGGCATCTCTAATTTATATTTTTGGGTGGCGCTTCTGGAGTGGTCTAGTAACTACTTGAGGCTCCTTAGTTCTTCCTCTTGGGGAGGTTTTGGTTGGTGGGGTTTGTGTGGATACTCATAGAGGCTATCCTACGCTTGGAGGCTTGTGCAAGGAGGTTCTGCTAAAGCACGCTTCAACTGGTAAAGTTTTCTTTCTTTCTCTTTCAATTATTAGGTCTTTTTCGTTAAGCATTTTTAGAATTAATAATTATGCTTAGGTTGTATTGCATGCTTAGTTTATTTTATGCTTAGGTTATAGCTTAGAGTTATAACATGCTTAGGTTATAGCTTAGAGTTAAACATGCTTAGTATAAAATTTATATGCTAGGATATAATTTAGAATTATGGTATGCTAAGCCTATGCATGATAACCTAGGTAGAGAATTATTTAGTTAAGGCCTTATTTAATTTGTATACACCCAATACAAAATTTTGAATTTTCACCGTGCCTATCATGCATGTTCAATATGACTATTAGTTCCTAACAGGTATATGGAATGGAAGATGTGTTGCCTATTGAAACAGAAGTGAGATCTCTATGAGTGTCACTCGAAGCTCGATTGAAAGAGTGAGATTGGGCAAGGGCTAGGTATGAACAGTTAAACGTAATAGATGAGAAGCGGCTTAAGGCACTTGACCACCTACAGATGTATCAGTAGCACATGGCCCGAGCTTACAGCAACAGAGTTAGATACCTGAAGCAACCCCTCACGGCGAGTGATATGGTCCTCAAAAAACTATGCTAAGTCAATACTGATGCTAGGGGCAAGTTCAGGCCTAATTGGGAAGGTTAGTTTGTTATGAAGAAAGTCCTTGGTGAGGAAGGAATCAAACTTATGGACATGGATGGAAATGAGTTCGTGAATCCAGTGAATCAAGATAGGCTTAGGCATTATCGTGTCCAGGTCAAAAGAACTAAATCACAAAAAACCAGCATAATGAATAAAAGAAATAAAGAATAAATCACCCATCGAGTGATCCTTTACTACTCGTGTAAAAATTAGGGTGTAACCCGCTGATCGGTATTCCACAACCCGATCAGGCAAAAGTCAGGGTACTCCAACGCAAATAAAGCCCGCTAAGTTAAAAACACGAAAAGGGCGGCTTAGGTAAAAGTTAGGGCACTGAGAGAATAATGTACTTTGCTTTCTAGAAAATCTATAAATGGACCTATGGGCAGTAGGGGTTAACCATCGGAAATTATTACCATTGCCTATGTACTCAAATTAATCTCACCAATGAACACGTTATGATTTGCTTAGAATTCTGGTCTTATGAATGCATGCATGTCTTTAGGTGAAATAATCACAAGTATATGAACATCAGTTTTTCTCTACTTTTTGTGCTCTTTGTTGTTTTCTTTACTGCGCGTGTATCACTCAACAAAAGACTAAAAATCCTAATAAGCCACAAAAGAAATAAGGTTTATGCAAAGTAGGAAGCGTCTGCTAGATTGAAAACCTAAAAGGGCAGTCCAGGCAAAATTTAAGGCAAAAGAAAAAGAAAGAAAAAGCCTGCTTGATTGAAAATCTGAAAGGGCGGTCCAGGAAAAAGTTGGGGCAAAGAAAAGAAAAAGAGAAAGTCCTAAGTTAAGCTATCAAGGATAGTTTAGGGAAAAATTAGTACAAAAAGAAATGGAAATAAATGTTTGATAGGCCGTCTCACACCGAATGACTTATACAAAAATTAGAACTCAATTTAGAAATGCCAGTTTAGTATTGCACTTACTTTGACAAGCATCATTTGTAATTGCCATGTCTCGCAATTGGGATCCCTTGGACTCAGCTCTCCCACTGTGAAATCACACGACTAGCATATATCCCCAGAAAGTGCTAATTTCAACCAGCAGTTATATTAGGTCAGTTCATCATGATCAGGAACTTAGAGTGTTCGATCGTTAACTCACTTGCTCATGGTACACTCTAAATAGGCTTCATTGTTGGTTATGCTAAGGGGCAGTATGGGTTTACAGACAATAATATTCAATGGATTCAGTTTAGAAAAAAAGTAAAACTTCAACATTTATAAAGTTAAACAGTAAAAGTGTCAATGTAAATGACATCCAAGTTTACATTAAAACAAGCCATGCAGCGCTGAAAATGTCAAGCATCGAAATGAAATAAAGGGGATTGTAATCTAAGTTGCAGGGGGATCCTATCACTGTGGTACTTCCTGGGTCTCGTTAGCCAATAGATCTACCATGTCGATCATTACGTGGTCCCCCGTACCACCTTAACAGCTGCATCAGCCACCTCAACCTACTGCTTAACCTCTTGCTTGGCTTTACCTCCCTGGGTCACTACCGATGCCACCCGATATGCAGAACAGTCATCCTCTGAGAAAGAGTTAGATGGCTTCGGTGTATTCTTGATCTCAGTCATCTGGGTCAGCTGTGCCCACAACACCTCAACCTCAGCCTTAGCCTGAGCTACCTCTCTCCTAGCCCTCTCCAAACCCACCTCCAATATCAGAATCTGGTCCAGCTCTGCGGTCGCCACCTGCAGCTACTCCTTCATGAAGCTAGCTTGATCCTCAGTAGTATCCAAGTCCTGGGCAGACATATCACGCTCCATCGCCAGTAGGGTCTGGATGAAAATCAATATATTAGTACAGATATACAAATATCATAACATGCATGAATTGCATAGTTTGTTAAAATTTTATAGGAAAATGCAGTTTTCCATAGCTAGGGCATCTTATGCCAGCATCAGATCTCGGATTAAGAGACATCTCCGGGGTATCCCCTCTGCCCCAGCCACAGACACTTGTGAAGAACCAATCAAGTTAGTTCAGAACATAACTCATATATTTGACAAAGGTATATAAGTCAAAAGTTAAGTGTAAGAAGACTTACGTGGGTTGCGCTAGGAGGAGTGAAGTGAATATTATGGACTGATTCCTCAAGCCCACGAGCAGTACACTTCTCTTAGTGGTAGAGGAGGTGGAAAGTGGAGTCCAAATTGTTCTGGAGGGTACCCTCCCTAAAACCCCTAGCAGCCCTGGCCTACTTTGCCTGCGGCTCGGGATCAGCTGGCCCGGCAGGAGTAGGGGTGGCTAGCCCAGCAGAAGTGGAAGCAGTAGCAATCTTCTTCCACTTAGAGGTAGAAGACTGCATCACAATTCATAGATTATCAGGTTCTCGGGTTAGGCAAGTAAATGTAAAAGTGCAGAAATTTACAAGATTGAGTTAAAAAGGTTACCCGTATGGAAGAAGCAGCAGGTCTAGAAAGACCCTAGGTCTAGCGAATAAAAGGGCCCCTACGGTCGCCTTAGATCTATCACCGTCCCGGTCACCTAGATGGATCCTGGGGCATGACTGGATGAGTGAATCCTGGATGAAATCTGGGTAGGACCCCTTGACCGACAGCATGCTGGCCCCCTCACCTTAAAGATATAGCCCCTAGTCCGTCTCGAGAATCAAGTGAGGCCAGTACACCCCCTTAAGTATAGATGGAAGGATGGGCCTCTCAACTATCGAGCTAGTCTGCCAGCCACGAACCCGCTCGCTAAAGTACCACTCTAGTGAGAGTGGTGACTCCAGCATGAACGGGCGGTTATCCATGCCACACCGTATCTCCTCAATCTCATTGTGGATGACCATATAAGCCCAAGGGTCCCGAACAACCTGCATATGGCCAAAAAGCACTGTAAGGACCCCTAACTTTATACATATGATTTGCTATTATTGGTTTGTTGAATTATAAATACTGGATCAAGTTTGAAAGTTTACCCGGTTAGAGCGCAACTGGCAGATGTACTCCCTATAATCAGATATAGTCCCAGCTTTTTGCTGCTAGGGGCCCATCCAATTTGAGATGATGTGGGTCATCTCAAGCTACTCAAACAAGCAAGGTATAGGGATGAAGCGATGCTCGAATGCCCACATCTGCAAAAGGAAACCAAAAGTCAATGACCGAATAGTTAAAGTTAAAGTATAAAGCACAGAGGAGTTCAAAATTTACCAAAAGAAGTAAGTGGCTGATCTTCAGCTCAGACTACTGACCCAAACACTGACATCCAGGCCATAGTATAGCTGAGCCAGAATAGCTCGACAATAGTTCTTGCTAGACACACTGGCAAGATCCTCTATAGTGGATAGCAACCCATGGTTGACGTTGCTCGAGTAGGATGGGAAGAAAAAGGCCGTCAAGAGTGTCACAAGGAAAGACCTGGCATACTAGTCCCTCCTCCCCACAGCAATTAGACTCGGTTATACTAGCTAGTAAGCATGCAGATCCCCATACTTGAGCTTGTGACTCCTGCCAGGATGAAGCCCAAGAAGCCGCTCCACATAGCTCTTCACCACAACCTGTGAATGCCAATGGTCGGCATACAAATCGAAGTGGATAATATCTGTAACGAATCAAAATTTCTAAAAATTTGCTTATAATAAATTACTATAGTATTAAAATATCATGAAAATTATTTTTATTGTTATTATTGTTATTGGATATAAGGCATGAGGAAATAAGAGTTAATTAAATAAGAGGGATGAAATGGGCATTTAATTATTTGTTCAAGGGCATTATTGAAAATTAAAAAAAAAACAAAATCAATCCTATACGGATACCTCATCCCCTTCAATCCATTCAATTTCATTTCCTTCTCCTTCTCCATTTCTTCCTTTCCATTATCAAAATTTCCCTAACTAAAAAACTTCCGATTTCTTCGATTCAACTTCAAATTCTTGTTAGAAATCGATGATAAAGCCGTTTATCATCATCAATTTCAGTGAATCAAGACTAGAAGAGGAGGATTTCAGATTTTAAGATTCAGATAAATAGTAACCCGAATTTGAGGTGAGTGATTCTTGGTGAAATTAAAGCTTAATTAGTAGAATCCATCGTAGATTAAGCATATTTATGGTATTAGGAAGTTTATTTATACAATATCTTGATAGAATTATATATGGCTGTTGTAGAGAAAGCTAGTGCAAGCAAATCAAAGGCAAAAGAGGTAGAAGAGAGCTAGAAAGAGCTTAGAAAAAGGTTTGTGTCTCAAATTTCGATTTCTCGATTTTTCGAAAAATATTCCAGATTGTATCCCTGTTTTGTTTTAATGTTTTCTCTTATTATATAAATCCGATTTGAATGATTCTTGATTCTATTGATATCCGTCTCAAATTTCGATTTCTCGGTTTTTCAAAAAATATTCCAGATTATATCCCTGTTTTGTTTTAATGTTTTCTCTTGTTATGTAAATCCGATTTGAATGATTCTTCATTCTATTGATATTTACAGAAACTAAGGAATATATGTTCAGAAGAAACCTTGTTGAATTTCATTCATTTTCAATGTGAAATTTTTGTTTGAAGTTGAGTAATGAAATCTGTTTTCGGAAAATCTCAGCTTTGTATACTTTTTAATATTTTGATCATAAATTTGGTTATACAATTTGGATTTATGTGATTCTGGTGGTTTTGGAAAGCTAAGACATGTGGATAATTATGTTTAGAAGAAAGTTCTTTGATTGGATGATGGTTTGATAGTGAAACATGCAAGGGAAGTCAGGTCACAAAATCTGAAAATTTCTGGAAAGTATGAATATTGATTTTATTGAGTTTTAATTGAAGTTTGATGCTTAAAAATTTGGGATTTGAATTTCTTAATTACTGAAGTTATGTTGAATTATGATTGATGGTTTATACTAGAATTTTTAAGATGTTACTTTGATTTATTTCCCTTGTTAAACGAGTAGAATACGGGTCAGGGTAGATTGGCGCCAATAAAGGGGGGTACAGTACTGTACAAACAATTGAAGCTTTGGCTTCGGGCTTTGGCCGATATTATGATATATATATATATATATTGATATTGAAGCTTCGGCTTCGGGGTTGTCCGCTCCCGTATCCATTTTACCGTTATTCAGGACTTGTTTACTTTGGGCAATATGTGGTTAAAGTGTTTAGAAAAAAAAATTGGATACAAATTTGATTGTACTTTAAAAGGATTACTGTATAAGTTTTGTGATTTGGTTTCATAAAGTTGGTTAATTGGTTTTTGACTTATAAATATACTTTGTTCCTATTTTAAAAATATTCAAAATTATTGTATTTCTTTTATGGACACCACTAAGCAAATTGCTTAGCGTGTAGTTTTTTTTCTACACGTAGGTGGAGAACTTGTAGATAGTTTGGACCAAAGTGGAATGAGTGGATCAGTTTGAAGAGCAAATAAGGAAAAACTCGAGGTGGATTTGTAATTTAATGTAATATTATAGTTTGTAGAATAATGGCATGTACTAGATAGTATGAGAAATGTAAAGTGGCATTGAGAAATATTTGGAGAATAATTTGGAGTTGGAAACATTATCCTTGTATTAGTACATATTAAATCTATAGGTATTGAACTTTATATAGTGGAGTATAGTTATTTATTGGGTGAGTATAGTTACTGTGGCACTCCCTATAAAGGAGGTGTTACACTTGTTGGTATCAGAGCGAGGTTTAGGCGATTCTAGGACTAGTATGTACAAGCCATTTAGGATATAAATATGATATGTTCGTTGTTTGATCCACTTTGGTCCAATTTTTAGGAATAAGTTATGGCTAGTAGTAGTCACAACCAGAGTGAGGAAGAGGATGCTGAGAGTATGGTCCGTATTAGACAAGGGGATGAACAAAGACGTGAACCTCCCCCAGTTCATGGCTTTCCTGAACAACCTACTCCAGCACAAGCTGCTTTACTTCAGGATATGACTACTGAAGTAATCACACAAGTACTACGAAATATACAAATCCCTCTCACACAAGTACTACGAAATATACAAATCCCTCAAGTTCCTGTAGTACCTCACATTGAAAGAAGAGATGAGAGAACTCCTCTTGAAAGAATCAAGAAGCTTCCGGCTGATGACTTCAAAGGGGACACAGTGAATCCTGTAATTGCAGAAGATTGGTTTGATCATACTAAATGGTGTATGACTAGGCTTTATTTTATAGATGAAGAGAGATTAGACTGTGTGCAAGGTCTACTCAAAGAACAAGCTAGAAGGTGGTGGGATAATATTGTGAGAGAAAGGCGACCCGGAGAAATCACCTCGGGTCTTTTCTTGGAATAATTTGATAAGAAGTACGTTAGTGAATGATTCAAGGATGAGTAGAGAAAATTGTTCTTGTCTTTGAGACAGGGATGAATGACTGTATCAGAATATGAAGTTCAATTCCTTAAACTCGAGAGGTATGCTTGTGATATCGTTGACAGTGAAGTAAAGTGATGTAAGAGATTAGAGTATGGTCTGAATAATGAAATTAGAGTGCATTTACTTGCACAAAAGATTAGAGTATTCAATGACTTGGTTGATGCTGCTACGGGCATTGAGAAGATCAATTTAGATAGATAACAAAGAATGGCAAAAAGGTCTAGATTTTAAAAGGGATCGCAGGGTCCAGCTAGTTCAGAATCTCCAAGTAAGAAACAGAAGGGAACATCACAATCTCATTTCAGAGGGTTTTCACCGAGATAAACCATAAGTACGGGGTCAGAGGCTAGTGTACCTTCAGGTCGAGGCAGAGGAAATATTCCACAATGTTCTAATTGTGGAAGGATGCATACGGAGGAATGTTGGGGAAAAGGTAGAGTCTGCTTTAAATGTGGCTCAAGGGAACATTTAATTGCAAATTATCCTCAAAGATAGACAAGTACATCTGCACCTACAGTAGTTCCTACTCCTATAATGCAAGGTGGAAGAGGAAGGGGAAGAGGAAATATTAGTGAGGCAAGTGGACATAATGTGGCTAAATAAGCACCGCAGAGTGGTAGACCAGGGGGAATGACGCGAAGTTATGCAATCTGAGGGCCTGAGACTCGGGAATCCACTGAAGTTATAGTCAGTAAATTTTCATTCTTTAATCACGATGTTTATGCTTTGATAGATCCCAGTTCATCTCATTCATATATATGTACTGCATTAGCACAAGAGAAAGGGTTGCATGTAGAAGAATTAGGAGAAAATATTGAAGTTACTAATCCTTTAAGACACAGTGTGATAGTAAACAAAGTGTATATGAATTGCCCTATTATGATTCAACATCAACTTTTCCACGCAAATTTAATTGAGTTACCTTTCCGAGATTACGATGTTATCATGGGAATGGATTGGTTATCAGAACATCGAGCTGTGGTGGATTGCAAAAACAAAAGAATGTCACTTCAAGTTTCTGATGGAGAAGAAATAGTTATCGTGGGGGAAAGATTAGATTATCTCTCTAACATAATTTCTTTTATGAAGACTCAAAGGCTGGTTAGGAAGGGATGTCAGGCCTACCTAATCTTCGCTATAGAATCGAAGAAAGGTGAGTTAGAATTGCAGAATATTCCTACGGTATATGATTTTCCTGATGTATTTCCAGAAGAACTACCGGGGTTGCCACCAAAAAGAGAGGTAGAATTTACAATTGATGTATTACCAGGTACTACACCAGTATCCAAAGCACCATATAAAATGGCGCCTGCTGAACTAAAAGAGTTAAAGATTCAGTTGCAAGAATTGTTAGACGAAGGATTCATACGCCCGAGTATATCCCTATGGGGTGCACCAGTGTTGTTTGTTTAGAAGAAAGATGGGTCGCTCCGATTATGTATTGATTACCGGGAGTTGAATAAATTGATAGTGAAGAACAAGTATCCATTGCCAAGGATTGAAGACTTATTTAATCAACTCAAGGGTGCCAAATACTTCTCCAAGATTGATTTGAGATCGGGTTACTATCAGATGAGAGTGAAAGATGATGATATTGCAAAGATGGCTTTCCGAACTAGATATGGGCACTATGAATTTTTGGTGATGCCATTTGGTCTAACTAATGCACCAGCAGCATTTAAGGACCTTATGAATCGTGTCTTTTATTTATATTTAGACAGGTTTGTAGTGGTTTTCATTGATGACATTTTGGTGTATTCTAAGTCATGGGAAGAGCATGATCAACATTTGTGGATAGTCTTCCAAACTTTGAGGGAAAATAAATTGTATGCCAAACTTAGCAAATGTGAGTTTTAGCTTGAAGAAGTTTCTTTCTTAGGCCATGTTATTTCCGCAGAAGGAATTAAAGTGGATCCTAAGAAGATAGAAGCAGTTGTTGAATGGAAACCACCAAAGAACCCTACGGAAGTCAGAAGTTTCCTTGGTTTAGCGGGGTATTGTAGAAGATTTGTGAAGGGATTTTCACTCATTGCTACTCTGCTGATGAAACTACTTCAAAAGAATGCAAAATTTGAGTGGAATGACAAGTGCCAAGAAAGTTTTGAGAAGTTGAAGGCGATGTTAACAAAAGCACCCATCCTTAACCAACCAGAGTCTGGAAAAGACTTTGTAATCTATAGTGATGCTTTGCATAGTGGTCTTGGGTGTTTTTTAATGCAAGAAGGGAAAGTGATTGCCTATTCTTCCAGACAATTGAAGAATCATGAAAGGAATTATCCTACTCATGATTTGGAAATGGCTGCAATAGTCTTTGCCTTGAAAATTTAGCGACACTATCTTTATGGAGAAAAATGTTATATTTATACTGATCACAAAAGTTTGAAATATTTACCAACACAGAAGGAGTTGAATTTAAGGCAAAGAAGGTGGATAGAATTCATTAAAGATTACGATTGTCTTATTGACTACCATCCAGGAAAGGCTAATGTAGTGGCAGATGCTCTCAGCAGAAAGACAATGATGGCACTAAGGGCTATGAATACGGGGTTAGCTCTTACCAGTAGTGGAGCCTTAATTGCAGAATTGAAGATTCAACATGTACTACTACAATAGGTTAAGCAATTACAAAATGAAGATGATGACTTGAAGGTCATTCAAGCAAGGACACAAGTGGGTATCATAGACGACTATATGGTTCGAGAAGATGGGTGTCTATATTTTAAAGATAGACTATGTGTGCCAAACAATGAAGAATTAAAGAAGAATATTTTACATGAAGCACATAGTAGTCCTTATGCGATGCATCCAGGAGCAAATAAGATGTACCAATATTTGAAGAGCCATTATTAGTGGAATGGAATGAAGAAAGACATTACCAACTATGTTGCTCAATGTCTAACTTGTCAACAGGTGAAAGCAGAACATCAAGTTCCTTCTAGATTGTTACAACCAATAACATTTCCAGAATGGAAATGGGAAAGAATCACAATGGACTTCGTGACGTCTTTACCACTTGTACAGAAGAAACATGATGCAGTGTGGGTTGTTGTAGATAGATTGACAAAGTCTGCCCACTTTCTTCCAGTTAGGATGGATTATTCACTTGATAAGTTGGCTCAGTTATATGTAGATGAGATAGTAAGGCTACACGGAGTGCCTATTTCAATCATTTCTGACCTAGATACAAGATTTACTTCGAGATTTTGGAAGAAGTATCAAGAAGCCTTAGGTAGTAAACTTCATTTCAGTACTTCATTTCATCCTCAAATAGATGGTCAATCTGAAAGAGTAATTCAGGTGTTGGAAGACATGATGAGAAGTTGTATCATTGAATTTGAGGGGAGTTGGGATAAGTATTTGTCCCTCATGAAGTTTGCCTATAATAACAGCTATCAGTCAAGCATTCAAATGGCGCCATATGAAGCATTTTATGGAAGAAAATGTCGAACTCCATTACATTGGACCGAGCTTAGTGAAACAAGATTGTGAGAGTGGATTTGATTCAGGAGACAAAGGAGAAGGTAAAACTTATTCAAGAGAGATTGAAGGCTGCATCAGATAGACAAAAGTCTTATGCTGATCTAAAAAGAAAAGATATTACTTATGAAGTGAGGGATAAAGTATTTCTCAAAGTATCTCCTTGGAAGAAAGTCCTGTGATTTGGCAAGAAAGGCAAGCTCAATCCAAGATTCATTGGCCCATATGAGGTTATAAAGAAGATTGGACCGGTAGCTTATCGGTTGGCACTACCCCTAATGCTCGACAAAATTCATAATGTATTCCATGTGTCAATGATAAGGAGATACAGATCAGATCCATCATATATCTTATCTCCTGATGTCGTAGAAATTGAACCCGACCTGACATATGAAGAGGAACCGGTACAAATCTTGGCGAGAGAGGTTAAACAATTGAGAAACAAGTCTATTCCTTTGGTAAAAGTACTTTGGAGGAATCATAAGGTTGAAGAAGCAACTTGGGAACCAGAGGATACAATGAACACTCAATATCCGCAACTGTTTTCAGGGAATTTTTAGGGCGAAAATTCATAGGAGGGGGAGAATTGTAACGAACCGAAATTTTTAAAAATTTGCTTATAATAAATTACTATGGTATTAAAATATCATGGAAATTATTTTTATTGTTAATATTGTTATTGGATATAAGGCATGAGGAAATAAGAGCTAATTAAGTAAGAGGGATGAAATGGGCATTTAATTATTTGTTCAAGGATATTATTGGAAATGGAAAAAAAAAGCAAAATCGAATCCTATACGTATACCTCATCCCCTTCAACCCATTCAATTTCATTTCCTACTCCTTCTCCATTTCTTCCTTTCCATTTTCAAAATTTCCCTAACAAAAAAACTTCTGATTTCTTCGATTCAACTTCAAATTCTTGTTAGAAATCGATCATAAAGCCGTCTATCATCATGAATTTTAGTGAATCAAGACTAGAAGAGGAGGATTTCAAATTTTAAGATTCGGATGAATAGTAACCCGAATTTGAGGTGAGCAATTTTTGGTGAAATTAAAGCTTAATTAGTAGAATTCATGGTAGATTAAGCATATTTATGATATTAGGAAGTTTATTTATACAATATCTTGATAGAATTATATATGAATGTTATAGAGAAAGCTAGTGCAAGCAAATCAAAGGCAAAAGAGACAGAAGAGAGCTAGAAAGAGCTTAGAAAAAGGTTTGTGTCTCAAATTTCGATTTCTCGATTTTTCGAAAAAAATTTCAGATTATATCCCTGTTTTGTTTTAATGTTTTCTCTTGTTATATAAATCCAATTTGAATGATTCTTAATTCTATTGATATCTACAGAAACTAAGGAATATATGTTCGGAAGAAACCTTGTTGAATTTCGTTCGTTTTCAATGTGAAATTTTTGTTTGAAGTCGAGTAATGAAATCTGTTTTCGGAAAATCTCAGCTTTGTACACGGTTTAATATTTTGATCATAACTTTGGTTATTCAATTTGGATTTCTGTGATTCTAGTGGTTTTGGAAAGCTAAGACATGTGGCTAATTATGTTTAGAAGTAAGTTCTTCGATTGGATGATGTTTTGATAGTGAAACATGCACGGGAAGTCAGGTCACAGAATCTGAAAATTTCTAGAAAGTATGAATATTGATTTTATTGAGTTTTAATTGAAGTTTGATGCTTAAAAATTTGGGATTTGGATTTCTTAATTACTGAAGTTATGTTGAATTATGATTGATGGTTTATACTAGAATTTTCAAGATGTTACTTTGATTTATTGCCCTTATTAAACGAGTAGAATACGGGCCAGGGTAGATTGGCGCCAATAAAGGGGGTACAGTACTGTACAAACAATTGAAGCTTTGGCTTCGGGCATTGGCCGATATTATGATATATATATATATATATATATATTGATATTGAAGCTTCGGCTTCGGGCTTGACCGATATATTGATTTTGAAGCTTCGGCTTCGGGCTTGTCCGCTCCCGTATCCATTTTACTGTTATTCAGGACTTGTTTACTTTGGGCAATATGTGGTTAAAGTGTTTAGAAAAAAAATTGGATACAAATTTGATTGTACTTTGAAAGGATTACTGTATAAGTTTTGTGATTTGGTTTCATAAAGTTGGTTAATTGGTTTTTGACTTATAAATATACTTTGTTTCTATTTTATAAATGTTCAAAATTGTTGTATTTCTTTTATGGACACCACTAAGCAAATTGCTTAGCGTGTAGTTTTTTTTTTCTACACGTAGGTGGAGAACTTGTAGATAGTTTGGACCAAAGTGGAATGAGTGGATCAGTTTGAAGAGCAAATAAGGAAAAACTCAAGGTAGATTTGTAATTTAATATAATATTATGGTTTGTAGAATAATGGCATGTACTAGATAGTGTGAGAAACGTAAAGTGGCATTGAGAAATATTTGGAGAATAATTTAGAGTCGGAAACATTATACTTGTATTAGTACATATTAAATCTATAAGTGTTGAACTTTATATAGTGGAGTATAGGTGTTTATTGGGTGAGTATAGTTACTGTGGCACTCCCTATAAAGGAGGTGTTACAATATCTCCGCTCCAAGCTAGCCTTGTTAGTGCGTACATGTTCGAGGGAGTGATGGTGACCTCCCCAATGGCAAAATGGAATGTGTGCGTAGTCTCACACCATCGCTCAGCTAGAGTGGAAATGGCAGCTTGGGTAAGTGTTTTCAGGCCCACGGGAATGGCCTGAAGAATGTCAGTGAAGCCTAAAAAGTCAATGCAGCCAACAGCTTAGTATCCCCTGTAGAAAGTATCTCCTCGTACCATTTCTAACAGAAGTTCGGAGCTCTAATCTTAAAAGGGAACTGCAAAGACAAAACAATAGTACAATAGGGTTAGAATGCAGTGGTTAAGTCAAAAATTAGAAAAGAATTGCAGAAAGTAGACATTTAGACATTCTATCCTAGAAGATAGGACCCGTACGGGTTTGTTCCACTCGTACAGGTCCCAAGGTGCACCCATGTGAAAAGTGAGACCTGTACGGGTCCCCCACACTTGTACGGGTCCCTACAAACAGACTCACTGTGGCAAAGAATTCCTGAGTAGCAATTTTCATCTAAATACAATCAAATCACAGTCTAACCAATTTGAAAACATCTCTAGACTAAAGTTACATGCATTAGGCTCTATTTTAATCCTTAAAACACTGTAAAAGCATGATGAATCAAGGAAATTCAAAAAATGGAAAAAGGGAAATTATGGATTTTTTTATCAGCTTACTTGGAGTTCGGAGGGATGAGTAGTGGAAGAAGGGACCACGGGGATCTTAGAAGACGGGAAAAGCTGAGGAAAGAGTCTGTCTCACAAAAAGCATACCCAAGGGAGACCGGGCATCGACAGAGCTCTAAATTGCCAATCTGGGGTAAATCCTCACATTAGAGATTGAAATGGCCGGGATCGAGAATCATTTTATACATTTTTCAAAGGATTTGGGTAGAAAATTGCCGGAATATGAGAATTGGAAGTTTTGGTAAAGAGTGGGAATGAGGGGACTGTTCAGTTTTTTTAAAAGACTCTCTTGATACACCCGTACAACTCCGCAGGACCCATACGAGTCCTTCAAGGGCACAAGCCCACCCATACGGGGTCCTTCCCACCCGTACGGGTCCTAATTCCCCAAGGAAAGAGTGTTTTTCATCAAAGTTAGTCCCCAACAGCAAAGGGCCTATCAAACTCAAAGAATTTGGGACCAACTCCATTACTCTCAGACTCTTTATTTCAGTCATACTAGGGGCAAAACCCCTAGCTCACTTTAATCCTTGATTGAAGGGGCAAAAATATTTTTTATTTTCAACAAATCAGTTAATAATCAAGGTAAGCCATTCCAAAGCATTTACTAATAAAGGTAATTGTATATGCAGCTTCATCAGAGTACAGGAGTATTTCCCTAACAAAGCGAGTCTTGCAAGGAGATGCTTTCCAAGCAGAAAAGAGTCTACAAAGGATATCACCCCACTCCCTAGCTATGGAACCAGTCAAGGGGCATCCCCTCACCATCAGACACCCTAGGGGCATTTACCGTAGGAGTATTCCCCAACAGTGGCACTAGTCAAGGGGCATCCCCCACCATCAAACACCCTGAGCGAATCCACCATAGGGGCATCCCCCCAAGAGATACTCTCCAAGGGGCATTCCAATCCAAAGCAGTCAATCCAAACCCAACAATTCTTAAACTCAGTCTATAGTTCATTCAGGGACCAATCCCTACACACGCATCTTTAGTCTTGATTGAAGGGGTAAAAATTTATGTTCACTGCAAAGTCAATCAAGAATTAAGATGTGTCAACTTAGACAATAACTAACTCAGTGTTTGATTATTGTCTCTTTACAAGTCATTCAAAATCCCCAGTAGGTGAGTCATCTGCCTTAGAAAAGGGATACACCATTAGCAAGAGAGTCATCCGCCTTAAGAAAGGGATAAACCAGCAGCATAGGAAAGTCATTCACCTTAGGAAAGGGATATGAGGAGAAGTCATCAGCCTTAGGAAAGGGATACACAATCGGTTAGGGAATTTGATCTGCCTTAGGAAAGGAATACGAGGAGAAGTCATCCGCCTTAGGAAAGGGATACAACATCGGGTAGGAAAGTCAATCCGCCTTAGGAAAGGGATACAAGGACAAGTCATCCGCCTTAGGAAAGAGATACACCACCATCAACTAGGAAAGTTGATCCGCCTTAAGAAAAGGATACGCCATCATCAGTCAGGAAATTCAATCCGCCTTATGAAAGGGATACACACACCTTCCCCAGAGAAGTCACCAGAGATACGCATTGGCAAAGGAAAGTCGTTCGACTTAAGAAAGGGATACGCACTAGCAAAGGAAAGTCAACCATCTCAAGAAAGGGACACCCAAGAAAGGAGTTCACCTCAGGAAAGGAACCTATCCATGTCATCTCCTTAGGTATAATTTCTAAACCTCACTCATATCGTGAGATCATACATATTGGTATTTGCAGTGATCCCACAAGGGGCAGTCTGTGAGCATTGGATTTTAACGGTCCTTCTCACGAAATGATGATGAGAGCTAAATAATGCAATTCTTTACAGGTGTTATCCATTAGAGGTGTTCCTACGCGCCAGTTGAAGCTTCAAAATGCCTAGGCAGGGCCAGACTAGGGTTTAGGCGGGATCTAAGTGGATTTGTATTTTTTATTTTTAAAAATTTTTAATATATAAAAATATAAATTCAGCTAAAAATAAATTATAATAATATAAAAAATAAAAAAATATAATTTAAACTATATTTTAAAAATAGTGTTCTGAAAAATCCCGCCTAGGCGCCGCCATTCTTCCTCCATAAGCTCAATAAACTCACCTTCAACAAGCGAAAATCACTGCCATTATTCCTCCATAAACTCAATGTTCATCGTTTTCAAAGATCAGAAACAAAAGGTAAGAAAAACTAAACACTAACTAAATTCTTTGTTCTATAATTATTCGCTTTTGAATTGAATATCCTACAACTTCGATTCCTATCAATATCTCTTCTTCGATTCATTTTCTTTTCATTTTCTTTGTTGTTTCAACATATTAAAGCCATAATCACAGCCGAGGAGGCAACAAATCTCTGCTTCTTCCATCTTTTACATAGAGCTGTTGTTGAGATGGGTAATTAATTGTTTCCCCTTAATTCTGTTCTGAATTATCTCTTGCAATTATGCATATGAAGTGTTTGTAGAAATGCCTGAATGAAGTTTGATTAATGAGTATTTAATTTATATTGGATGTCTATAGGATTTATATTGGATGTTTGTTGGATTTGTATAGGTTCTTACATATTATTAATTCCTTATCAGGTTCTATAGTTGAGGAAAATGTGAATTATATTGTTCTTTTTGTTGAATAGATAGAAGAGTCTTTTCTCCTTCTTTGGTCCCTAGCATGCAATGAAACCTAGAAGTCCACTCCAAAAATAAAAAATGAGATGGTATCTTATGTACCTCATGTATATGCATTTTTTATCTAGTGCTTGGGGTTTATAAAATTAGTAATTGGAGGAATTTTAGTGCAGGGAAAAATAGACTACAATAAATCATAATAAGGTTATATAGTAGCATGACACTACAAGTCACTATCTTAGTATCTTAAAGCTTATATCTGTTCAATTCATCATTATACCTCATAGTTTTTATAGGTGCAAGGCGCACTGAGGCGCTAGAGGGTCAGGCGCATCGAGGCGTGAGGCACAAGGCGAGGTGCGTCCGAGGGACTTAAGGTGCATATAGAAAAAAGTGCAATAAATATTAGTTGCTACCATATACAAACCTTCATTTTAGCATTGAGGCGCACAAGGCACATCCAAGGCGCATAAAGGCACGCCCGAGGTGCATGCCTGATGAACCTCGCCTCGCCTGACCCTCCATGAGGTGATGTGCCTTGCGCCTGAGTCACACCGGAGGCACGCACGCCCATAACAACTATGTCATACCTGCCATCAAATGTCAATATTTCATCTGTTCAATCTTAAATGACACTGACTATTAAGCTCCTTTATGTAAAATTGAAGTTTGATTAATGAGTATTTGATTTATATTAGATGTCTATAGGATTTATATTGGATGTCTGTTGGGTTTCTATTGGTTCTTACATATTATTAATTCCTTGTCAGGTTCTATAGTTGAGGGAAGTGCGAATTGTATTATTCTTTTTATTGAATATGAATGTGAGAATATATGAATTGTATTGTCAAGGATAAAATTTGTTCAATTTGTTTGATTAATAAGTAATTGTAGAGAAGCACGGTGTAACTTGTTCTTTAGTCTTTTATAATTATAATTAAAGCAGTATTTGGATAGATTTATTACGTATTCTTCATAAAAAAATATCTTATTATAATACTGATATTCTATTTCAAAATAAATTGCAGTGATTCCAGTATCTTTATGCTGAGCTTTTTGGAGTACATGATTGAGCAAAAACTAATCCTTGATCAGTTTGATGGCCAAATCCACAGATGACAGTTGGCTAGCTTTGAGCTTATACAGGCATGGAAGGAAATATCTAAAAAAAACTTGAGAGCCAAAAGCAATATATCAACACAATAGACAGTCAATAGAGATAGATTTGATGATCAATTATGTTTGAATTCTGGAAATCTTATGTAATTAGGGATCTAAGTTATTGGAACTGATGTCTGTTTGAATATAATTAAATTTTAATAGTTATGATATTGTGTTTGCCAATAGATATCTAATAGACAACTAATGCCTATCACTTATTCCAACGAAAAAAGAAATAGTAACTAAAAAGGTTCAATAATCAAAAGAAGATAACAATCTATTAGAAATCTATTGAAACGCCAATTAAACACACAAGTCAATTACACATACTTGTACAAATGTCTAATATCAACTTCAAAACAAGTGACAAACTGAAAAATTAATATATATATATATATATATATATATATATATATATAGACACACACACACACAGATGTCTATTATCAATTTCAAAATAGATTTTCTAGAAGAATTCTATTAGATGTATGATAGAGATGTCCAATAGACACTCCAAAAATTTCTTTTGAGTTAAACTGATGTTGTTAACAACTGCCTAATAGAAGAGTAGATGCGATTAGGCGACTAGGGTTCTCTCTAGAACCCTAGCCGCCCAGATTTTTTCTAGGCTGCTTCCACTGGAGTTTTTCCTTTAAGAGCTTTGATGATTAGGCGGCTAGGGTTCTCCTGAATCTTGGACGCCCAGATTTTCTCCACCGGCGTTTTTTGACATGGCTTCTCCTTTCGATAATAGGACGATTAGGCAGCTTCCACCAGCATTTGGCCGGCTTTTAGCGGATTAGTTTTTCGACAGGAGAGTGATTGGCGGCTAGGGTTCGGTTTGGCCGGTGTTTTGACTGGGGTCGACGGTTTGTCTCTAGGATTTCTTCTAACCGCTTCATTCCGGCAGTCTTTGGAGGCTCCAGCCTGTTTGCTTGCTTTCACCGACAGTTTGGTCGGCAGTTTTCAACAAGGGTATCAGGTTTTCTGTCCTTTAGCATTTATCATTGCCTGTAGAGTTACACTGGTGGTGCCTTTTCGGTCAGTAGTGATTGTTAGGAGATGTTATTCATCGCCGCTGCCAGTAGGACTTATCATCTCAGCCTTCGTGGGATTGACTATGGTTAGACCTATTCATTGGGCAGGCCGGGCCGGGCCCGTCGGGCTTATTACAAAAATTACTAACCCGAGCCCGGCCTAAGCCCATGATTTAGAACTTTGGGCTCGGGCCGGGCTTCGGTCGAGCTTACTAACTCATTCCAAGCTCGGCCCATGGCCCATCGATAATTTTTTCTTTTTATATTTTGTAAACTAAATTGAAAAAAATTACAAATTTTATACAAAAATGTCTAAATTTTGCATATAATTATATTTTTAAGTAAAAATATTTTATATATAGTTAAAAATTTAGTAGGTCAAAATATAACAATCTATATAAAATATTAAATATAATATAAAAATATAAAATAAATATATTTTTTGTTCGTCGGGTCAGACTCGAGCCGGTCTTGGGTATTTATATAAAAACCAAGCCCGGCCCATAAAACTTCGAGCTTTTGCGGGCTCGGGCTCGGCTCGGGCTTTGTAATAAAACAAGTGTCCAAGCTCGGCCATTTGAGCGGGCTCGGGCAGGGCCCGATGGGTAGCCTGGCCCGCGAACAGGTCTAACTATGGTGCACCATGGGAATCTTCTTCCCGCCGTTCACTTCTGCTATGGATCTTTAGATAATTAGGTTCACAATTTGTTGTGATTGGGACATGTGGTTCATTACTATTGCACTAGATTGCAATTAGCTTTGTTACATCCTACAAATGTTTTTATTTTTCTTTTCTTTTTCTTTTCTTTTTTTTGTTGTTGCTTTTTCTTTTCCTTTTTAATAAATGGAGCTGATTTTTTGCAGAGCTCAACCTTAACATAAAAAACTACTGCCTAAAAAGCCCATCAACTGGTGCTGCTGCTAGTGACGCAAACATTGCTACAAACAAAATTGAACCAAACCATATATCAACAAAAATGAATGAATTACAGATCACGTTGTTGGTTTCTAAGATTATAGCCTAATTGAAAAAGTATCAACTTATTCACTAAGGGAATAAACACTCAATAGATAACCAATCTTCGCAATCGATCACCAAAACTATTTGTGATCTAATTGAATGCCATATCCTGCTGAGACTCAAATAGAATTGTAACATTCATTCATTTATGTCAGAAGCATACCATTAACGAGCACTGATTAAGGGATTCTTCACTCAAAATCAAAATTAGACTAAAATCCAATAGATGTCCAATATCTGCCCAATAGATGTCTAATAACAAAATAACCAGCTTAGCATTTTGTCCAATAACACAAACAAACAGATTTCACATAAAAATGAACTAAAGCATCAATTTACAATTTGTAAAGAGTGTCAATTGATGGTTCCATTTCTCTGTCATACATAAGCACAACCTTCAATTTTTTTCTCATATCAGAAATAATTAGAGTAATTCCTTGTTATAATTCAAACTCATAATGCATCAATGGACTTATCTAAAAAGATGCTAATTTGAGTACCTGACGTCTGAAGTCCAGTCCATTTGATTGTAGCATTCTTTCATTAACGAACACTGATCAAGGGATTCTAAAGTCCAATAATATCCAATAGATGTCTTATATATGCCCAATAGATGTCCAATAGATATTCAATAGATGTCGAATAACAAAACAACCAGCTTAGCATTTTATCAAACACATGGTGTGCACTTCAATTTCAACAGATAGAATGTTAAAAAAATACAGAATGAACTCTAAATCCTCCATTAGAGACAACAGAATGAACTACAAATCTCGAAATCAAACAAATCAGCTAAAAAGAAAACATAATATCACAAAACAACTTGAATTTATGATTCGAAGAACAAAAATAATTGTCACAAAAAAATAGAGGCTTGGTACAGTTTATAGAAATCAGAAAAATAATAGATTCAGGTACTTCAGAAACTTGACTTGTTGAAGGCTCTATATGCTTGGCATCGAAAAATTAAGGAAGAAACAAGAAGCTCGATCATGGAAAAAAAAAGAAAAGAAACGAAGATTAGAGAGAAACGCTATGAAAGAAAAAAAAACTCATTATTTATTTGAAAATGAGTAAACAACTACATGATTTTTTTGTTAATGGGCAAATAAACGTTCAAATTTGGTATATTTTAGTGGTAATGTTTTAATTGTTTAGTATATACTTTAATAATATTGTGAAGTTCGAACTTTGGCACAAAAAATAATATGTTTTAGTTGCATTTTGAAGTTTCCACTATATCATGTATCTTTTTTTTTATAAATTCCACTATGTCATGTATTAGTTGTGGCAAATACAAACTTGTGTATGTTTTAGTGGCAAATATTAAATCCCTTCGTATTGTTTAATAATAGTGGCGAACATCATCTTTGCCACTAGTTTTGCACCTTTAGTTTCAAGTTTGTGTTGAATACAAATTCATAAATTTGGGATAAAATACTGTATATTGATTGTAAATCATCAACTGATGAGTACATTTAACAAATAAATTTGAAACTCAGCAATACTTAAGCTATTCTCTACTCTATGTGTTGTAGAATTTCACATCATCAGAATACAAAAATTAGACTACCTCACTGTGTTTAATTGACAGCTGAAACAACTCATTTATAGGAATTGAGGAAGAACATTTTTCACCATATATGCAAAAATGTTGTTGTAGGCCGCTAAAGTCGGATGAACTCCATCCCAAAACAAGTACTCATCAGGATTTTGACATGTTCCGATATTTTCTCGTTTGCAAACCGATAACAAATTAACGCAACATCCCATCGATGTTTCCGCCAAGCCTGAGCATCAAAACAACAACAAAAAAAACTTACATTATTTTGTGTGCATGTTAAGAATTATAAGTTATAATAACTAATAAACTTCATTACCATAGTTTTTTGGATTATGAAGCATGTCAATGACCGGGGTATAGAAGTCGTTATACGCAAGTTTAACTCCCGGGAGAGACGGTTGCAATGTAGACATCATATTCACAAGCTTTTGATTATAAACAATAGAATCATTGTCTTGATTATCAATACATTTCACTTGAAACCTCAACTCCTTTTGAAAAGGAAAGCAACCCGTTGGAGCTAGCCCGCTTACCATTATCGAGCGACAACCGATTCCATGCAACTCCTGAAAAGTTAAAAAATTTCCGGGTATATAATCTAATTAAGTAAGCACATTATTAGAACTTAAACACAATCTTAATCATAATCGATAGAAGACTTACGTTGATGAAGTTTTTAACCCTATCCAATAGAAAATCTTGGTATCCATTAACATCGAAGGTCAATCGCCTCGTAGGAATGTCATAATAGTTGAAAAACCAATCATTCGATCCGGCACTCAGAACTACAAAAGAACTATTAAGAATTGCCATTGCTTTATCCTCTCCAACAAGCCCTTTTAGCCTAACAATATAGAGTTTAAAGTTTTCGATTTGTTGAGAAACTGGGATAGCTTTACTAGCAACACTAGTCAAGTCATCGAAGCCGGACCCTGCGGACGCAAAATTGACACCCGTCACGAGATCATCATTTGAAAGGGTCGGGTTCAAGAAAGGAGGAAGAGATTCTTTTATTCCTAAAAATGAAGTCAACATATCGGAAAGAAGTTTGCCATTAGAGAATCTTCCGGTTGGCAAACCCGACACGTAGTTTTGACCATACGGAAGGTAGTTTGCCTGTAGCCAAGTAGGGATGTAATTGTTATTTCCCGTGTCCATTACCGAATCGCCAACTATGAAAATGGCTGGAAATTTTTTCTCAAAAGCGGGTTGGGATTCTACAGAAGTACATGATGTGATGTACAAAATGAAAAAGATTGCTAATAGGTTGAGGGCTGCCATATTTTTAAAAAGGTATTCAAATTATGAAGAGTTGAGTTGAGTTTTGCAAGTATTTGATAGCGATACAACATGTACTTATATAGCAGAATTGTCTGAAAATGCATGTATAGTTTGATCTCAAGAGTTGTAAATCTTTAGTTTTCTGTATTGTTTAGGGTCCAAATTCATTCATAAAATTATTATCATTAATTAGAAAATTAACAACTGAATTCCGTTGGTACACTCCTCTTTTACCAAAATGAATTTGGAGGAGAAGAATCAAGATTACAATGACTATCTGAATGGGATGTTCACAATAAATAATTAATAATCATCATAACAACATATTTTTCATCATAACAATATATAGTATGTAGAATTTTATGAAAATAATAATTATTAGAAATACTAACACGACTCAACAAATAAAAAAATACAATCAATCTATGAAAGATACATTTGAAAATAAATAACCATTAATGTCGAAAGAAATAGACAAAATAAAAGGCAAAACATTGCCCAAGAATTAAAAGCTAAATATAAGTAAATATCATTTTTACTTAGGGTGAAATAGTAAATCATTTCGAAAGGGGTTTTTATGCAAAACACGTCTCTACATAAAATAATTTGAGTTAAATATCTCAAGATGGGAAACTTATTACAAGCTAGTTTGGGATTGCTTTTTTAAGTTGCTTATTTTGAAAGTTTCATTTTCAAGCTTTTCCTATAAGCAGCAGATTTAATTTTGAAAAAAAACAAACTAGCCAATTCATAATTAACTAGTATGAATGATCAAAATGTTTTGTTCAAAACCAAAATATGTAGTTCTACTAAAAATTTGTGAGAGCAACTTATTGGGATAGTAGCTTGAAAAGCAATACCAAACTGGACCTACATGTCATCGTCCTCCCCTCATCAAGTGATATTGTGCATTTTTTTTAATTTCTTATTTGTTTTGTATTTATCTTTTAAACCGTTCATTTTTTAGCATGCTGCTTTATAATATTTGTTCATCTTTTTTTTATATTCGAAATGATATCACTGTGATATTTTTTAAAATTTTTTTTGAACTATCAAATATTCACTCGCTGTCTAGTAGTAGTCCAATAGAAATCAGTAAAACTAGAAGAACTTGGATTTAAAACACTAGATAAATTTTTAATCGATCAAAACTTTAAAATAGACTTTTATAGGGGCTTTTTATAAAAATATACACAAATTAAAGTTTCCTTTCACCCCAACATTTGGCTCATAACTTTCTCTGATCAAACAAGTTTCAAAATGTCCAGAAATACGTTCCAAGGCAACCTTTCACCTCCCTTACTTTCCACCTTCTTAAATCGTTCAAATTAACGTTTCAAGTTCATACGATTTTAGCTCTTCAGAGTACCATCGATTTCGCTCTTCAGATTTCGCTCTTCATCCATTCCATAACCGATTTCTAAAAAAATAAGTAAGATTTCAAAAAATAAAAAAATTTTAGTGTTTCATTAGGTTTTTCTCTATTTTTGAATTTAATTTTATTTTTGTTTTGAATCTTTGATTTGATTCGGTTATCTGAATCAAGTTATTTTTTTTCAGATTTGTTGGATAAAAAGTTGAATCTCCGATTTGATGCGGTTATCTCTGATTTGTTTCATATTTGAATCTCTGTTGGATATAAAGAGTTTGCACATAAGGTGTTTGATGAATTGCCTGAGTGGTGGTGAGATTGTTGGATATGAAGTTGTTAGAGTTTTGCTTACAAGTTCATCAAGCATTAATTTGATTCGCAACTTATTTGTTTGATTATAACTTTTGAATTTCTATTTTGAATGATAAAAATTAAAGATATTAATGTACTTTTATCATATTTGTACTTGATTTTGCATTTTTCGTTTTTCATTTTTTGTTATCTGTTATTTACCTGGTAAGAAACTGGTAGTTTTCTAAATTCGCAATTTTTACCAGTTACTTACCAGATACCTGCCAAATTCTATTGAATTAAAAACAGAAATTAAAAACATGTGCAAATATGATTCTTACCAACTTACCAGATACCTACCAGATTCTATTGAATTAAAAAAATTAAAAACATATAAAAATACGATTCTTACCAGGTACTTACTAGATACCTACTAGATTCTGTTGAATTAAAAATAGAAATTAAAAACATATGAAAATACGATTCTTACCAGTTACCTACCAGTTACTTACCAAATACCTACCAGATTCTGTTGAATTAAAAACAGAAATTAAAAACATATGAAAATACGATTCATACTAGTTACTTACCAGATACCTACCAGATTATGTTGAATTAAAAACAGAAATTAAAAACATATGAATATACGATTCTTACCAGTTACCTACCAGATACTTACCAAATACGTATCGGATTCTGTTGAATTAAAAACAGATGTTCAAACATATGAAAATAGGATTCTTACCAGATATCTACCAGTTACTTATCAGATATCGAACAACCAAAAAAAATTCAAAAAAGTATATCATAATGGATGGCGTTTCGAAGATAAAAATGAGATGAACAAAAAACTCTAAAGCGACGTGTCAAAAAAAATGAACGGTTTGAAAGATAATGTCAAAATAAGAGTTTTAAAAAATAAACAGTAGCGTGAATAGTAGCATGAACAGTTCGTGAACAGTAGTTGAACGTATTTGAGAAGAATGAAAACTTAAAATTAGTCATGGAGTGCAAAGAAAACATAAAAGGTTAATTTAGTAAATATAAAACTTAAACCATATATTTTTGATAATTTCCCCTTTAATAGATGTCTCATATCAAATTCAAAATATATTTTCAAATAGAATAGTAGATGTTCAATAAATGTCTGGTAGATGTCTACTACATACAATCTATTATATAGAGCATCAACAATCAAAACTTTTAAATTTGAGCAATAAATAGAGTAAAATCTCACGCCTGAAACCCAAAGCAATACTAGATCTAGCCAATGTATGTGCTAAAACATTAGAATTCCAAGACACCAAAATAAACGAACAAGACTGGAATTGTTGTGACTACACCCCACAATTCAAAACAATAGATGAAAAGTAAGACATATCAGCCTCATAGTTCACTAAAACCTCAAAAAGAATCAAATTATCCATCTCAATGATCACACGAGAGTATCCCAAACCTTTCAGCCATGATATTGCCTCACATACTAATAGATCCTCTACCTTTAAGATCGAGCTTCGAGTCAGTAGTCTTCATGACTTAGAGCAGATAAAAGAGTATCTTGAATTCCACACAATCAATTTGTAGCAAACAGAATCACCATCATTCAAAGTTACAGCGTCAAGTCAATATTACACTTCGAGAAAGGAACATGTGAGAGAGTCCACAATTCTTGCATCGTTGCTTGGCCTGCCGTATTCTAATCATCATGTTGATGTTGCACTAGATTCGTTGCACTCCCCACAAATTGTCGTTGCCACTGTCCGACAGAACTGATGCCCCCGTCATCGGCTCTTATAACCGCAGACCAGTGGCTCCAAGCAGAGGGCAACTATACGAATACATATAAATTGAATCTTTTGTCTCGAAATCAACATCTATTACACACCATTAGATAAGTTATCATTAGAATAATTTAAAATTCTAAAAAACTAGAATAATGCGTGTTAATCAAAGTAAAAAAAAATCAGTGATTTAAGGAGTAAATAATTTGATACCACTTAAAGTAAGGATTCAATTTCGTGTCTTGTGAATGTAAAATATCTTTATTGGTAGACTCATCTATTATAGTCAGGTGTGCGACTCGGATCGAATATAGATATAGTCGGAATAAAGCTCCGGTGAACCAGATGAGATAAAAAAAGTAAAAAAATAAAAATAAAATAGAAATGGACGAGAGAATTGGATAAATCTTGTATTAGTTCCTAATTAACACATAATTTTCAAAGGGCCATCGAGTTTCAGGTGGCACAATCCGTCGCCATTTTGATATCTCAGTTCATCTCTTCCGCTTCCATGCGATGCTCTGATTATAGCTCAAAAGCGAGATTATCCAAATAGGTACGCCTTTCTCACTTTCTTTCGATTATCGCTGCTTTACGTTCAATTTCACCTTGAAAGATGCCTTTCCCCTGGTTATGAAGATTTCCCTACTTGAGGAGGTCTCTTAATCTCCCTAAATTTCCAATCTCTGTTTTCTTCTCCACTTCAACCCCCAAAATCTCAGTTTCCGATTACTTACTCAATCACCACCACCTCTCCCCCAATTGCGCTTCTAAGGTTACCGATTTCCTTGTAAACCCTAAAAATGCAGATTCTGTTCTAAAAATGCAGAATCACTCGTCCAAAAAATACCCAGGGTACTTTCTTATAATCTTGAGACTTGTCTTGAGCCTAAGATCTATGCTTTTAAGGAATTAGGGTTTATGCCCACTGATTTAGCTGCTTTTATTTCTGCTTCTCCATGGCATTTGAATAGCAGTGCTAAGTGGCGTTGGCATTCTGTTTTAGTTTTACAAAATGCTTTAGGCCCTAATGCTGATATTTGTAGTTTTTTTGAGAATTTAGGGTATTTTTTGCTTATTAGAAGGAATTCTGATAGGACTCTTGTTCCTAACATAGATTACTTGAAAAGTTATGGGATTTGTCCCTTGCAGATTGCTACACATGTTTGTAAGTATCCTGATGCTTATATTTCTAACTCAAAGAAGTTTAACGATACCGTTGAAATAGTAGATAAGATGGGTGTACGTAGGGAATCTAAAGATGCTTCTTTATGCTATTAGATTGTTGATTAAAATGTCTGGAAAGAATTGGGAGCTGAAGTTAAAATTTCTTAGGGAGATCGGCTTTTCGGGGCAGAATATTTTGCATGCTTTTAGAGTATTACCTCATTCATTTGGTGTATCGGAAATGAAGATTAAGGAAGCAACAGAGCTCTTGCTAAGTGTTGTAGACATGTCTTATATTGCTAGCAACCTGCAGTTGCTTACTTACAATGTTGAGAAGAGGTTAAAACCCCGATTAAGACTGCTTAAGACCCCGAGAGTAAGAATGTGGTTGTGAAAAGACCTGTTTTGACTTGGTTTTTGCAGATGACTGATGTTAAGTTCATTAACAAGTATGTGATTCCTTATTCGGATGAAGTACGAGTTTTGTATACGGCTAAAAATGGTTCAGACCCAATTGAGAATGCTTGTTTAATGCACCGGTAACTTTATTTTAGGTTTGTTAGATATTTAACCATCAGTGATTCAATGTTCAAATATTCCCACATAGTGATTGGGTTAGATTTCTGTTTTGTCTTTAATCTTAGTAGCAACTCCTGTAAGTTACCTATGTGAAATAGAACAAAAAAACAAGGCCGAATGCTCTCTAATACCCCTGAACTTGCACAGTTTTGCCTTAGACATACCCAAACTTTAAAGTGGACCTCTGAGGTACCTAAACTTGTAAAAAGTAGACCTTCGTGCTTCCTTTGTCCTACGTGGCAGGCGATGTGGCTCACTTTGACCAAGGGGGGCGTTTATTGACTTTAAATGATTAAATTTTTTTAAAAAAAAATCAATTTTTACTTGGCTCTTCACCTGAGAAACCCATCTTCAACCTCAAACTCATCCCCAATTCATAAATCCCTAATTACTAAACCCATTTGCGATTCCCTTTCTTCCACCATCTGAACAAAAATGAATAAAATTTCATTCCTTTCTTTTTCTCTTCTCTTATGTAGCCCATCATCCTCACTTTCTCTCTCTAATACACAGAAGAGAGAGACCTTTCCTTAGGCCATTCAAAGAGAGATTCAACTCCATTGCCGCCTCAAATTCCGGCGAGGATGCCTTCAACTCTACCGCCGCTTCAAACTCTGCTTAGGTCACTGTTCCTGTGAAAGAACTCGCTGGAAATTTCAAAAGCCATGATGGAATTTTAACGGAGAGAAAGTTATTTGAAACATTAAAATCAGAAATTGAAGAAGACGAAGAGTTAAACGAATCGAAACTGCCAGTGAAAGAATGAGGTCGGGACATTGTTCGTCCAATTTTAGAAGTTCTAGTAGTCGTAGAGTTGGCCAGTTCAGGCCATTGTCTTCAATTTCAACCTGAGTTCGCCATTCCCGCCCTTGCATTGGCCTCCATCACATATCGAATAGTTCATTTGCGGCTTCAACCCTTGATTTCATATTTGGGTCTAAATTCAATTTGGTGATTAGAGTAGCTAGTTGGAAACTCTGATGATTAGAGAAAATCTGAGAAGGGTATATATTGACTTGATTGTAATAGCATTGTATAGCTAATAATGAAAGCAAATTAATTTGTTAAATTGATTTCATTAAAGAAATTAAGATCAAATGTGTCAATTGTTGGGGCTCCTTTGGTTCGTGGAAATCCTATTCCGTGGAATATAACTAGAAATGTAAGGAAAGATGTCAAATATGACACATTCTTCATCTAGAATCCGTCAATACAAGGAAAAGCTTTTCCTTGTTTATATACATCTCACGGAAAAGCTATTCCGTTTTGAAACAAAGGAATAACTTTTCAATGAGATGTATATAAACAAGGAAAAGCTTTTCCTTGCATTGACGGATTCTAGACATATACTTTACGACATTTGACATCTTTCCATTCATTTCTATTTCTATTCCATGGAATAGGATTTCCGCGGACCAAACGCCACGTTGGTGTTTTGAAAATTAGCCACTTTTATCTGATGCAGCAAAACAAAAATTGGATGCAAAAAATTCGCCCCTTTTAGAGTTTTATTTGTGCTTTTTAAGTTGGATTATTAAAATATTTGAAGAGTTTAATTAAAAGGGGAATAAGATGAGAGAAAAAAGATGAAGACAGATGTAAAGATAGAATTCGGAAGAAGACGTTCATCGGACTGAGAAAGGGTACAGAGAATTAAGTTCTTACAATTACTTTTGTTTTTTTTTTTTTGAAAATCAGTACATGAAACTGACGTGGATAGGCATTTGGCACAAGTCAACGCGCATGTCTTTCAAACATTTGACTGAGACTGGTTAAGGTGAATTGAGGTAGCATGGAGGTTTACTTTTTACAAGTCTAGGTACCTTGAAGGTCCACTTTAAAGCTTGAGTATGTCTAAGGCAAAAGTGTGCAAGTTCGGGGGTATTAGAGAGCATTCGGCCAAAAAACTAAGTATATGAAAAATTGTTTGCCTTTTTTCATTTTTTGAGCATTGAACATGTGAAGAAACTACAATGACCAAGGAAAAATAACAAAAGAATAGGTGTATGCTGTAGAACGCCTTTGACAGTAGTATCATATCTCATAAAATTCTCAGGTTCTTGCTGTTCAGTCATTGTTTAACGTGCTACTATATGCCAAATTTGTTCTAACTTGCACAGAATCTAAGATGTTTCTCTATGCTCATAGAGTATGAGTAAAATGACCAGTGAGTAAATTGTCAAATGATTGATGCGTAGTTCATCATGTATGTTAATCCTTATTTGGATTAAGTACGAGATTTGTATGTGGGTATAGTCGGGGTTTGTAGCCAGCAGATACAGAATTACTGGTCAAAATTTCCTCAATATTTGATCGAGTTTGTATACATTGCGTTCTCGATTGTATTTCAAAAGGATATATGTTCAGCCTGAAATGTATCGGCAATGTGACCTTTGGGAGACTAGGCATGCTTGGAAGAGGACGTTATAACAAGCACAACTGCTGAAGAAGAATAGAGTTGCTTTGTGGATAGTGGCATTTTTTACTCGTAAATTTGGAAACTACTAGCAAAGAAAAATGAACTAAGAAAACTATTAGATAATTAATATCAAATATAAGTAATTTATCAAGAAACAGCTTGCAAGTTGCAACCAAGGTTAAGAATTGTGTATTATTAGTTGCAGAACACTCTCGGTCAGTTTGACATTGGTTTCCTAAATCATAGGGCACAAGCCACTGCCACTCCAAAAAGCTACTCACATTTTTTTGGAAAACAGCTTTTGGCTATGTATTATAGAATAATGACATACTACTAATAAGGGTTGGTTCAAGTGGTAAGCGGCTCTGTATTGCTTAAGCAAGGTTTCGAGTTCGAGTCATTGTGAATGTAAAAAATTCTTATTGGAAGACTCGCCCATCATAGCTAAGTGCGCGACCGGAGTTGAATCTGAATGTAGAGGCAGCAAAGCTCCGGTGAATCAGATGAGAAAAAAAAATAATGACACACTAGCCCAAAATAGGCTATGAGGCAAAGCGCATCCCTTTCTAATAAAAACAACTCATGAAGGCCTAAATCATGGCATTGAACAAATCTTTTCGTAAGTAAGAATAAAAATACATACTTCCCTATATAATTTTAATTTCCTTACGAAAACTAGGAAAAGAATTGACTCTGAAGAACATGTTTATCTATAAATATTTTAGTCCAATTAGCCTTTGTCTTGGTTATATGGACTTAAAATCATCCACAGTACATGAACTTTTATGTTATTAATATGATGATAATGAACGTTAAAACTTGACATAATGGTACATTAACTTAGTCTTTTGCTAACATGATGGTCAAAATAACCGTTGATCAAATATAGTACCTTTGACCATGTTTACAACCAGTAAAAACTATCATATCAACGCTATAAATTTTTATTTTGTCCATTTTACCCTTGTCTCCCACCATCTTCGGACTTCTACTTTCTCTTTATGACCATTCATTTACCTCCTCTCTCTAAAATTACAGATGTTTTTCATATTCTTAATTTTATAATTAATAACTCAATCCTTCTTTCTCTGTAAAAATTATTTTGCATACACATTAAACACAATTATGTTAAAACAATTACTTCATAAAACTAATCATCAATTATACTCAAAACAGTTCATCCTCATGAATCCAGTTTACCCCTTAATTCAGTTTATCCCTTACTTCAGACATCCAAAATATACAAAATAATGAACTTTTCCCCCTTCATTTTTCCTATAAAATTAAGGCTGGTTCAGGTGAACTCAAGTTGATTACACCATTGGCGGAAATGCGCTAGTAAGCTCCAATTCTTAGCCCCAAAAATGCAAACTAATATATTTAGAATAGCAATTCTGGGAGACCAAACTCATTTGATTGGGTCTCGGTCTCAGCTGCTCCGATTTCCACTCCCTCTCTTATTGCCCTCTCTTATTTCTTTGAGCTTGGTTACGATACAAAGTGCTATTCTAAGTAATTACTTTAGTTTTTACCTATTGTAAGTATGGTCAAAGGTAATTATTTGGTCAACGGTCATTTTGACCGTTATATTAGTAAAAGACTAAGTTGGTATATCATTATATCAAATTTTAAAGTTTATATACCATCATATTAGTAATATAAAAGTTCATGTACTATGAATGATTTTAAGCCTGCTTATATGTCTAAATTTCAAAGAAATCGGCGTAGAGACTCATCTTGGCATTGTACTTGTATGTCTATGTTGCAAAAAAAAAATCTTAATTTATGTATTAAAAATAATAGTGTACGCTCAATTGAGACAAAAAAAAGTGGCAAAATATGCTCCATTGTAATGAATCAACTATCAAATTAGTTCTTTTTGTTGCATAGTTTACCCCATAAAGTGGCACCAAAAGTCTACTGCCCCTCCAAACTTTTAAAAGGTTCTTTCAGCCCTTTAAAGTTTGCTTTATTGTATTTGTCAGCCCCTTGTTTCGACTTCCCCAAACTCAGAGTGGAGAGTATATAACACTCTCCCCACATGTCAAATTTTGAAAAGTCAAGTCAATGCATTATTGACACGTGGCATTGTTTAAAAACAAAAACAAAAGTCTTAGCCTGCGTCAACATTCGCTGATGAGCCCTCAAACGCTGTTTCTCCTCTCCTTCGGTAAAAACCCCGCCGGCGCCGCTCCTCTCTCCTCCTCTCCCTTTTCATTGCCACCGCTCCTCTCTTCCCTCACCCCTTTTCGCCGCCGCTCCTCTCTCTCCTCTCCCTTTTTCGCCGGCGCCGCTCCTCTCTCTCCTCTCTCTTTTTCGACTTTGAATTGGTGTTGGTTTTGGTCGAAGAGAGATGGAAATCGAAGGGCGTTTTTGCCTTGAATCAGTGAAGGGCTAGCGAAATCGGCAGCTTGTTTTGCTTTTCGCCAGAGAAGGGTGGGTTTTGCGATAGAGAAAAGGAGACTCCGACGGGTTTTGATTTGCTTTTCGCCGGAGAAGGGCGGCGGAGCAACTAAGGAGGAGGTGGATTAGGATTTTAGGTGGTTAGGGTTTAGGGTTTAGGTATTTGGGCAAACGGGTTTAGGTTTAGGGTTAATAGGTAAATGTCAAAATATTCAACCCACTCTCAATGAAAGTCAAAATTTGCCACATCAGTCGCCACGTCAGCGACAAGTGGGTGAGAGTTGCAAAAAAGCCAACTTTAGGGGGGCTGAGCGAATCTTTTGAAAGTTTGGGGGCTAATAGACTTTTGATACCAACTTTAGGGGGTAAACTATGCATTTGGCCTTCTATTTAATAAAAAAATGGGAAAAGGAAAAGCTTTCTTTGTCTATAATGTCTACTTTCCTCTGTGCTCACTTTTGTGCTCCAATTATTTGTATAAAGAGTTTTGGGTTTATTGTCTTTGGTTGCCCGTTATGAGCACGAGATTTTGCAATCCCTCTCGCGAGACGACGATGACGTGTCCCCGATTTTGTTCCCCATAATAAAAATTCTTTGGAGTTTTTATTACCGATATAAAATTCCCTACGAATTTTATTTCTCGTAAGAATTTAGCTCGGCATGTCCGATAACGCGTCCGGTAAGAGCTTGAACCGATGATTTGCACCCAAAATTAAACTAACCTCTAAATATCCATTAAAATATCATTAAAATTCAAAAGGATGAGTTTTGTCCCGCTTCTTGACCCCTTTGGCAGCTTTTTGGGCTTGTGGGCCCGCTGGCAGTCAGCCTGCAGGAAGCTGATGCCGCTGGCGGTATCGCTCATGCCGCCGGCGGTATCACCATGTCGCCGGCAACATGGCCCAAAACGGGCTCCTGTAGAATGCTTTCTTCTTCTTCCTTGGGCAGTCTCTTTTTTTGCCATTTCGGTGAAAATGGCTGAAAGGTCTCAAAGACCACCCATGCCTATAAAAACACACCTTAGGGTTTCAAAATAGAAAGGAACAACAATAGATATTAAAATTTTAACCTGTAGTTTTATAGTGAGAAAGCTCACTTTTAGAGAGAAAAGGGGGAGAAAAGGTAAGAAAAGGAATTCTGATCCATTTTTCTTAGTTTTTCTTCTTTGGTTCTCTTAGTTACAACTTAAAATCAGTAGACTTTAGGATTAAAATCAACTCAATAGGAATTTAGAGACTTAAACTCTTAAATTTACTACCAAAATCACCATTTCAAGCTCCCCGAAGGTGTTCCTTGGTTCACAAAGAGGTGGATTTACGGCCCCGAGGTAAAAATTCTGAGTCTCATAGCTCTTTGGCATTATTCTTGCTTGTTTTTATTGTTGTTTGCTGTCTGTGCTTGTGCTTCGGGTTTTCGGTTGTTTTTTACCGTTACCTGCTGCTGCTGCAAGAAGCTAAAGCCGCCAGAGGCATTATTTGATGTTGCTGGCGGTATCAACCATGCCGCCAACGGCATCGTTGATACTGCTAGCGACATCACTTCCTCCAGAGGCCTCATCTTCGTGTAGGACCCTTTCTTTATGGTATCCAGAAAATCATGTAACCTACTTGCCTGCCTGACGAATATCGCTAGCGACATCACTGATGCCGCCGGCAGTATCAATCATGCCGCCGGCGACTTGACTTTCTAGACAGTTGTTTTCTTTTCATTTATTCTTTCGACCTAGTTATGTTCCCGAAGCTAAAGTGTACAGTGCAATGATGAGGGTCCAAAACCTTCTGAAAATAGACCCCACCTCATACCATGTGGCATTTTCACTAATAATCCGGTTAAAACAACGATCGAGTATAAAATTTGTTTGAAATAGAATTTTCCCACAAACGCCGTTCAAATCTCATTTTCAGCCATCTAACCGGGCTTTCTAACATAACAAATGAATATGCCATGTTCACGCTGACTCGGGTCTTGTCTTGTCCTCTAACTATGCATGCTAAGTGATGCACCTTGTACGACGTGCCGTATCTGTGCTAACCGTCTTCTGCAGGTAGATTTAGGTTAGATGTATGATAGGCCTTCAGGTATTTTATTTTTCGCATAGAAAATGTATAGAATTTGAAATCCTTGAAATAGTTTCAACTTCTGCATTTATTTTTGGATGAGTGTAATAATTTATTTACCGCTTCGATGCTTGATAAACGCGAAACAACATATAAACCGAAAATACGATAAATAGGGTGGATTAAAATCGATTAAGAAAGAATGAAATATTTTAACTTGGCCTAATGAAAATAGATAACATCATCTGAACTTGGAATCTCTACTTAAGGTACGGTCTACCACTTGGTGGGAAAATCGTACCAAATTTCCCGGTTGAGCTGAATCGGGTGGCGACTCTATTTTAAGTATGAGATTTCGGTCTTGTATCCTTTAACACCTAAATTCGACTTAAATTCAATATCAACATCATTGCTTTTATCACGCTAAAATGAGAATCAATCCCTCGACACGCTTCACAGCACTAGTTATCTTTTTGCTCCTCGTGCTACGCATCTCACGCAGGCCTCGCGGGCGAGAAAAAGGTCGTCCACTCACAGTGGCGACTCTGCTGGGGATCTGTCTCCATTTAAACTTGAACTTATCTTTTCATAAAGTTTAAAGGATTTTTGATGATGCGTTGAAATCATTGGCCAAATTAAAGAAGCTTCATTCTTTTTCATGACATTTTATCCTTAAACACGCGTGTAGATAGTTTGGTAATTTTAAGGTGCCCCACCCAAGAAGCTCATGAAAGTATTACTCATGCCATGTTCGAAATTGAGGATACGTAGTGGGTGGATCACTCGTTTTAAACAACACGTAAACTGAGTAACGTGAAATCAAGGTAAACGAGAACTTTCTACATCAACAACCCTATACCCAAGCCGCATTAGAAAAAAGCCTTAACACTTCATCCCTTTAGGATGACCTAAACAAATAAAACAATTAGGACGCACTTCTTTCGCCATTACCCGTGAAGAAGCCAAACTCCATCCTTCCAAAGAGGCGTTACAGAGGAGTCATAAGGTTGGAAGAGGGACGATTTACATGCTATGTATTCCGTGATCATGCACCCCCCATGCATCAGCTTCAAGAGCCAAAAAAATGAATCAACTTACCCTTGCCGATCTCCATTCCTGGAAGAAGTTTAGCAACATGCACAAGACTTCTTTTTGTACCTCCGTTACGTCACCGTATATCACTGTGTGTGGCGCGAGATACAAACATCCCATGTATGTTAGAGGGATAAGCTGCTGCATCTTCTCTAACCACATCTACGTGCAGCCATACATATCATACATCACTTCCCAGAAACGAAAAGCATGCATGCACACAATTCACAACCCATTCATAATCTGACCTATGATTCGTGATTCTAATCAGTCTTCCTCCCAAGATCTGTGCAACAAACCATGGCTCTCCCTTATGATGACGACAGTGCCCTGATAGAAGACCAAGCAAGTTCCACCCCTATTGTGGGACTAGTTCTTCCGCCATCTCTCAGCACGGAGATTGCCATTGGCATGACCCAGTTCATCTGCTCAACCACAACACTGTCCGAGAAAAATCCAGACATTAGTGTAGTTATTTATCAGGCAAAGCCCTAGCAAGTAAGAACGCCTGTTGGATTTCAGAATCAGACTATCAGCCCCAGTATCAGAATGAATTTGTTCGAAATAGTTCAGATCATGTTCTGTTTTATCCAACAAGGGCACAACCAGTTCAGTTTACTCAGCTTCCCATCTAGTCAGTTCAGACCCAGCCCCAGCCTACTCTATTCCAACTCAGTCAGACCTCCGCAACCCAGCCAGCTCTCTCTTTCTTACCTCCAAGCCCAAGGCATATGGCCCAAAGCTCAATCCTTCCCCTATTTCCTGATGATCATACCCATCAAATCTCAGCTCTCCCCAGGGGATTGGCCCGACCAGCAATGCCTTCACCGCTGTTTACTCCAGGTTCTCCTTCGTTTATCATAACACCTCGAGGGATGACCTACCATCAAAACCTTTTTAACGATGAACTGATGAATGGTCCCCGATTTGATCAACCGACTCCTTATCCCTACGGTCAGTTTAAAAACCACGACTAGGTCATACAATCTCCGGACGTGACACCTGAAGCCATCCATCAACCAGCCAACGGCCAGCTCGTGCAACCTCCGGGCATAACGCATGAGGTGTAAGCTTGTTTGCGCCGACTAGTGCCAGTATGTCAAAGGGAAAATGAACCCCTAGGAAATAATGATTGGGACTCTAAGGGTTTTAGTATACACCAGGCAGAAGGCTATAATAGGTTAGGAGCGTTGTCATCTCAGGCCGAGGTTAGTCGAAAAGCCTCTCAAGAACCTATCCCAGCTGCCATTGTAAACCCCTGAGTTTTACCCCTCAATGTGATTTTCACCAGATTAAGAAGAGATGGTCTCATTGAATCCCTCCACGAGTACAGGACCCCAATGGAAGACGATAAAGGAAACTTTTGTGGGTATCATGTCTAGTTGGGAGATCATACGAATGAGTACCGAACCTTAGCCCGAGCTATACATCGTCTGGTGAAGGAAGGAAAGATAGCCGAGCCGGATAGAATGCCTGGGGTCCCAAGGCTCGTCGACCAGGTAAGTATGACCGTTTCTGGTATGCCTAAATGAGTGAATGGGCCACATGAGCTCACTAGGGTTGTTAGTTCCAAGGATAAGGCCGGTGGAAAGAGGAAAATGTACCTTGACAACGAGGCTAGGAGGGCCAGATTTAAGCGAACTAGGAGGATGGAAAATGTATGGCTTGGAAAAGACGATGATGTCCAAGCAACAACCACCAAAGCTTTTCCGACAGTGGCTATAGTCTAGTCTAACCGCCCTCCTTTTGCCCTAGAGAAGGCCCCCAACACTTCAATCTCGATCGATTCTCACCCAAAGGCATGATCTTGCAAGGCCCTCTGCCTGTAGAGGTTCATGATTTTTAACATGCAATCGTTAGGTCTGTTTGCTTTGTTTTATTAAACATTTTATGTACCAAACTTTGAGCTCCATGAGCAACTTTTATTTTTCTTATGTCATGTTTCTACCATATGATCCATGCATCCATATGAGCATACGCATGATGCTTCCAGTATTCAGGATATTTTACTGTATAAAATTAATTTGAGTACAAATGAAGGCCCTTATGTGGTAATTAACTCCAATAATTTAACTTCTGTCAAACACATGTGAGATAATAAAGTGCTTAAAGATCGCGGTAACGCTTTTACTTGGCCCCCCGATTAATAGTCAGATTGTTGAACACCACGGGTCTCTTCTAAAATTAACTCAGCAACCCCGCAACAGTACACCTTCAAGCTACCAAAGAAGTATCAACTGGTTCGCTGAAATGGAAAATCACGGCATTTTCCCCTACCCACCCCTTTCCCTTTTGCAAACCTACTCCAACACTTCTGCGCACCTTGCCCATCCTTGGCATGGGGGCATAAATGATTGATGAAACCCAACCTCCATCAAATAAACACCGTAGTCGAATCTTACACCGATGTCACCGCTAAGGAAATGGCCAAACTCGCAGAGAAACATATCTACACCTAACACAAATTAACCCACATCAAACCCCTCGGGCAATAAAGATCAGTCCTAAGGGGGCAACCACCGCCAAGAGCATAAACTATAAAAGCAAGCACCTTTACCCCCACAAGCCACAAAGATAAGCGCATAATTGAAGTCGCGATCAGCTTGCCAAGTAAACCAGCAAAATAAGCTATCATTTCACCTTTCACAGGCACCAAATAAAAGACCCCTAAACCAAATGTCACTTGGTCAAAACCCTCCGCCATCGGTAAAAGGGGAAAATTCAGGCCTAACCAGGAAGGGCTGTATAAACCGCAAACTGAAGGAGCAATCAAAATAGCAATCAAGACAGCAATCAAACCAACTAAGAAGGCTCTATATAAGCACCAAAACTCCCACATGCTAAAATCCTTGCAATGTGGTCAATCAAAATCTAAGCAAGGTTACCCAATGTAACTTTGAAGGTCAGAATGAATCGGGTGATCCAGGCGAAAACCAAACGGACACTAAGAACCTTGGAGTATTTGCAAAGGCACAACCGAGCGCACAACAACAAGTTAGATACCTAATACCCTCGCCAAGAGTCACAGACCCGGCATTGAAGCATTTGGAACCCTCCGACACCGACGTTAATAAAAAGTTCAGATAAAATTGAGGAAGCTGTCGTGTGGCCAAAGATGATACCAAATGAGCAGGGCTATTAAAGTCATGAGCACGGATAAGAGCGAGTTCATCGACCTAGTCAACTAGGATAGGCTTAAGCGTTATCAGGTCTAAAAAAAGAAATAAATCAGAAAAGCAGCACACCAAAAGATAAATATGATAATCACTCGTCTTTCGATCTTTTACTGATCGGACAAAAATTAGGGTGACACCTGACAGTCGGTATCCTGCAAACCGGCCTTGCAAAAATTAGGGGATGAGTCAATATCGCCCACTGAACTGAAAACCCAAAAAGGGCAGTTCCGACAAAAATTAGGGCACAAGAGAAAAACGGTGAGATGTTAACTTAAAAATCTATGAAGGCTAGTTAACACCAGGAGTTTGATTAGTGGAAACGATTGCCAATATCTTGTACTCAAATTAATATCATTCGATAAAAGTGTCTTTCGTACTGAAGTCTCTATGCTTGTGATTGTATGAATGCCTGGTGACCAAGAGGAGAAAACATCGCAAGTAAGCTTAATTAAAGATGCTCCGAGATCAACAGTGTTTCTTTTCAAAAAAATTCGGATAGACTGAAAACATCTAGGTCTATTCAAAAGTTGGAATAAGTCTGCTGGATTGAAAACCCAACAAGGGAGGTCCAGGAAAAAATTAAGACAAGACTCGATAGATTGAAAACCCCTTAGAGCAGTCTATGCAAAAGTTAGAGTAAAAAAAAGGCAAGAAAAAGATAATAAAAAATACTAAAAAACGAGTAAAGATAGCAAAAATATAAGCCTACAGTCTCCAATTTCTTCCAGCCCGTATTTCCCAGGCTTTGCAAGAATCCCCATAGCTGTTGAGTGTGGCTTGCCGTAGCAGAATTTGAAGAAATGGTCGAATCTGGGTTTTTGGGCAGTTGATGTCGCCGGCAACATGGGTTGATTTGGGCGATATTAGTCGATGATGCTAGCGGCACGGGTGCGGGCGGTTTTGAGGTTATACACCCGACGATATGAATGATGCTGCTAGTGGCATGGAATTAATTTACGACAGCATCAGAAGCATGTTTATCATTTCAAACCTAAGCAAAAATCTGTAAACAACCCTGTAACATAATTCCAATACCTGTCCAACTGCAATCCATTTTATTCAAAGTAAAAAGCCCAGAGTCACAAAGCATTCAAATATCCCATCGCTAAACCTAAATGCAACTAAAATTATCCAACATCCGAAATCCGATAACCAATCAAACCCTAATGTATCGAGGACATGCAAACCAAAGCGAAAAGAAAAAGAACTAAACAGCTATCTAAACCATCCCATCACCACCGGATGGATGAGAGGAGACATCCGGGTCATCCAGGAGCCATCGATTAGCCACATCTTCGTCCTCGTCCCTATCCTCCGTCATTAGAACGCTACTGGACTCCTCAGGCATAGTAGGCGGGCGTCGGCCAGACGACATCTTCACTCATCTGCGGCTGGTACTAGCGGGGTGTGCGCAATCCAAATTTTGCTTGCTCCTCCGCTCATGGAAAGTAGCCTCCTATTGACCCTTAAGGTCGCTCACACGATGTTGGAGTGCTGCAGTCTCCTCCTCATATCTCCATTAGGCTGCATCGGAATCCGATAGGGAAAGGGCCAAGAAATCCTTCAAACTAAGGAAAACGACAATAATGCATATCATTGATAGCATCCGTACATCTCATCTTATCTTATTTTAACATGTCATAACAGGGAATATACCTGAACGAGCAAGGATTGACCAATAAGAGTATCCCTACGAGCAAAGGCATTCCTAGCCAACCGTTCTGCCTTACTCCGAGCAACCTGAAAAATCCAAAGGGGCTATCAAAAGAAGTCCATAAAAGGGTTATCGTAGGAATATGTTCAGAATGATGCATAGCCTTACATAAGTGGTATTTTTCGGTATGAAGATTGATGGATGCCTGCTTGGTCCTATACTCCTCGGCTGGAACTCACCCCTTCAGTTCTTAAGTATGAACTGAGTCTCCAGGGGATTGGACGAGCGACCCTCCATAAAATCAATGCCCTCGGGTACGCAATAGTGCCGCATCCCGCTGTAATCGTCCTGACCTCTCTTCCTTGGGGGTTCCTGAAAAGCATAAAAGGAAAGCATAAAAAACCATTTTCCAACCCAAACAATTTCCATACATGTACAAAAGCGCAATTATACCTCAAAAGGGCGGTAGTCCCTGTGAGACATTGGTGCGCTCCCACCAGCCACTCCTTCACCTACCTCGCCCACTCCTTAGGGCTCATTTTTCAGCCTCTTCTTCTCCCTCCTCCTCTTCTTCTTCCTCCTCAGTATCATCCACTACGCCTTTGAGTGGCCTCTTCTCCTTGTCCATCCTTTGCTTATTATGATACTCGATCATGTCATTCTATTTGATGCAAGAGCAAATAGGGAGTAAGCACTGCTGATGCTACTCGTAGAGGCCTAGAATGCTTGGGATGACCCGACCATTCCTCTCAATGTAATCGACTTTATCAGCCGCAGATGTGATCACAAAATGGGGCCACCACAAGCCTTTAGGAGGATCGACAGGCACGGGTCTAGCAGAAGTAGTAACGGACCTCCAGCTCTGAGCACGCTCCCCCAGGTACCACTATAGTGACAAGGGGCACTCTATCATAAATCGGCGGTCGTCTACCTCTTTCCGGACCCTGGCTACCTCCATCAAGTTCTCTACCCCATCGAAGGGATCAAGAATAACCTGACACAACGACCAAACAAGCAATCGATGTAAGCATAATGTAAATTCATAAATGCTTTTTGTCTACTAATGTTTTGTTTTAAGTGTGAAATAGGTATTAAGTCAAAAATATCGCTTACCGAGCTCAATCACACGGTCCGCAAAGACTCCCGATAGCTCGTAGAATACTTGGCTTTCCCACTGATGCCACCACACCACCGGGCAAGAAAGTGAGAACTCGGTGGTACGGTAGCCTTGAACTCAATCGGTAGGAGGATCTGATGCTCAAAGGCCCAAGCCTACACAAGTAAATAATTAGTCAGTCCAAAACATCCACAGTAAATGAGGCACATACATCAAACCAAGAAAATCAAGCAAAATTCTTTCGAGGAAGGTATACCTGTAATAGCAAGTGGTTGAGGCAGAGGGCCTTCCCTATCTTCCGAGTACCCGCATCCAATCCTTGGCACATCTGCGCCAAGATGGCCCTCAGCCAATTCTTCTTACGGATACCCCCTACATCCTCAACGACGGATATCAGCCCATAGTTGATCTTGCTCCCTGAAATCGAGAAGAACAACGCTGTGAGTAAGGAAACCATGAAAGAGCGGACACAAGCGTCTCTATCATCCTCGAGCACTACATCCGCTTCAGTCTAATATTAGTGCAGCTTAACATAGGATAGCCACCCTGCGACGGGATTCAAGCCAAACAGCTGCTTCACTCACCTCACCACAACCTTCTCAGTGTGATACTTGTCCATATATGCGTCAAAGTGAATGACCTCATTCGTCCATGGGAGATCGGTCATAGCCACAACATCGGAAGGCATGATAGTCACCTCCCCAAATGAAAAGTGAAAAGTATAGGTGGTTTCGGACCACTTCTCTGTAAGAGCCGTCACGGCCGGATGGGAAAGCTTTGGCATTAGGATGGGCATGATCCGGGCTAAGTCTCCAAATCCCGTCTCATTGATGGCCAGCTTAAGTTCGGGATCCTTCTCCACTATATAGTGACACCACTTGCCAATTGTACCCATACCCCCGATGTATGTCAAGCTGTGCGGCTGCAAAAATTAGAAGCAAATCATATAAGTCCCGATTTATTTTCTCACCGCCGGTACCTACTAGAAGGCTGCTGATGTCGCTTCTGCTAGAAGCGATGTCCCCGGCGACATCATCCATACCGCTGGCGGTATGGATGATATCTCTGGCTACATCACCTTAAGTAGAAACGGCATCACATCTTCCTAGGCCTTTTTGCAAGGCCTGATGCCGCTGGCGGCATCACTAATGTCACCGGCGATATCACGACCTGTGGGCAGAACTCAGTTTTGCCCTAAAATCGCAATCATCGCGCCAAAACCACAAAAATCATAATTAATAGAATCCTAAGCCTAAAAATAGTAAAAATCAAACCTAAAACATGTGATATCAGTTTATAATCCATCTATTTCGCGCTTATAACTCCTATCATGGCATGATTTTGAGCCTAAAGCCGGAATTGAAACTTAACCCAAAAAAAGGAATTTCGAGTTTTGTAGGATTACCTGGACGTAACAAAGATGTTTCTCCTTATCTGGGGTTAGATCGATGATAGGGGAATTGATCCTGTACCCATACGTCTTGGTCATCTCCTTCAAACCATAAGCAATGGGAACCGAGAGAAGTTTCAGGCCCTCGACGGAAGAATCAGGCAGACTCTCCCTAGCCTTAGCGGATTTTCCCTTAAGAGCCTTGGCAATTCTCTTCATGGTCGAAATAGAGAAGAAAGCGAAAGGTTTGGTATTATGAAGAAGAATGGGTGCGGTTTCTGTATACGCAGAATGAGGAAGGGAAGGAGTTTTACTCCTTTTTAAACCCCCGTGCAGAATTCAAGGAGTTTTAATTTATCTGAAACAGCCAGTCCATGCCGCCGCCGGCATCAGATCAAACTGCCAGCAACATCAATCATGCCACCGGTGATATCATCTCCCCCAGTTTTAATTTTGAATTTGTTTGACCAGTCAAAGCTGCCACGTGGCAATCACATCGCCGATGGTATCAAGTCAAATCGCCAGCGGCATCACCCATATCGCCGGCGATATCAACTCAACTCCCTGCACTTTTCAGCCATTTTTGGTGAAATTCTAGCTCTAGCCCCAACATTCCAGGACTTCCGAGACCCTTGTACTTTTTCACATTTTTACTGTTGATCGAAGGGTCATAAATATTTATATTTTACTAAATTGATCAAGCAATAAAAACGTCATCTAAAATCTGTCTAATCTTGTTCTCATTATACTCTTTACAGGCACAAAACCACAATCAAAAACTCAATATGCTCATCCTGTTCGCTAACCAGAGATTATAGCATGACCCTGTACATACTGATCTTTGATTTCATCCCCTGGAACATCATTGGAGATTATGGAATGACCCTGTACATTCTGATTTTCAAGTTCACCCCTTGTCCGCTAACCGGAGATTACGGTATGACCCTGTACATACCGATCTTTGAATTCATCCCTTAGAACATCATTGGAGATTATAGAATGACCCTGTATGTTCCGATCTTCAAGTTCACCCCCTATTCGCTAATCGGAGATTACGACATGACCCTGTACATACCGATCTTCGAATTCATCCCCTGGAACATCATTGGAGATTATGGAATGACCCTGTACATTTTGATCTTCAAGTTCACCCCCTATTTGCTAACCGAAGATTATTGCATGACCTTGTACATACCGATCTTTGAATTCATCCCCTCGAACATCATTAGAGATTATGGAATGACCCTGTACGTTCTGATCTTCAAGTTCACCCCCTATTCACTAACCGGAGATTACGGCATGATCCTATACATACCAATCTTCGAATTCATCCCCCGGAGCTTTATTGGAGATTATGGAATGACCTTGTACGTTCTGATCTTCATGTTCACCCCTGGAACACCAATTGAAGGTCCCGCATGACCCCGTACATGCCACTTTCGGTTTCAACCATCATCTTGTCATCCAAGACTTCTGAAACCCTTGTACTTTTTATTGTCACATTTTTACTGTTGATCAAAGGGGCAAAAATATTTTTGATTCACAAAATCAATCAAGCAGTAAAAATGTCATTTAAGAATGGGACTAATCTTTTGTTTGTTGCTTATTGCAGGAACTACACTCAACCAATCCATAAAGCATAAGTCCGACCAAGGGGCTGTAACGCTCCCCCTATTTAGGAGTGCCACGGTAACTATAATCACCCAATAAATAACTCTACTCCATTATATAGAGTTCAATACTTATAGATTTCATACGTACAAATACCAATATAATGTTTTAGACTCCAAATTATTCTCCAAATATTTCTCAATGCCACTTTACATTTCTCACTCTCTAGTACATGCCATTATTTTACAAACCATAATTATATATTAAATTACAAATCCACCTCGAGTTTTTCCTTATTTGCTCTTTAAGCTGATCCACCTGTACCACTTTGGTCCAAGCTATCTACAAGTTCTCCACCTACGTGTAGAAAAAAAACTACACGCTAAGCAATTTGCTTAGTGGTGTCCATAAAAAAAATATAACAACTTTGAATATTTTTAACACTTCAAAATAGAAACCAAGATTTTTCATTAGTCAAAAATAAATTAACCAACTTTATGGAACCAAATCACAAAACTTATATAGTAATCCTTTCAAAGTACAATCAAATTTATATCCAATTTTTCCAAACACTTTAACCACATATTGCCCAAAGTAAACAAGTCCTGAATAACGGTAAAATGGATACGGGAGCGGACAAGCCCGAAGCCGAAGCTTCAAAATCAATATATCGGTCAAGCCCGAAGCCGAAGCTTCAAAATCAACATATCGGTCAAGCCCGAAGCCGAAGCTTCAATATCAATATATATATATATATATATATATATATATATATATATATATATATATATATATATATATATATCATAATATCGGCCAAAGCCCGAAGCCAAAGCTTCAATTGTTTGTACAGTACTGTACCCCCCTTTATTGGCGCCAATCTACCCTGACCCGTATTCTACTCGTTTGCAATAAATCAAAGTAACATCTTAAAAATTTCAGTATAAACCATCAATCATAATTCAACATAACTTCAGTAATTAAGAAATCAAAATCCCTAATTTTTAAGCATCAAACTTCAATTAAAACTCAATAAAATCAATATTCATACTTTCCAGAATTTTTTCAGGTTTCGTAACCGGACTTCCCCTGCATTTTTCACTACGAAAACATCACCCAATCGAAGAACTTTCTTCTAAACACAATTAGCCACATGTCTCAGCTTTCCAAAACCACCAGAATCACAGAAATCCAAATTTTATAACCAAAGTTATGATCAAAATACTAAACAGTGTACCGAGCTGAGATTTTCCAAAAACAAATTTCGTGACTCAACTTCAAATGAAAATTTCACATTGAAAATGAACGAAATTCAACAAGGTTTCTTCTGAACATATATTCTTTACCTTCTGTAGATATCAATAGAATCAAGAATCATTCAAATCGGATTTATATAGCAAGAGAAAACATTAAAACAAAATAGGGATACAAATCTGAAAATTTTCCGAAAAACCGATAAATCGAAATTCGGGACACAAACCTTTTTCTATGCTCTTTCTAGCTCTCTTCTACCCCTTTTGCCTTTGATTTACTTCCAATAGCTTCCTCTACAACAGCCATATATAATTCTATCAAGATATTACATAAATAAACTTCCTAATACCATAAACATGCTTAATCTACCATGAATTCTACTAATTAAGCTTTAATTTCACCAAAAATCACTCACCTCAAACTCGGGTTACTATTCATCCAAATCTTAATATCTTAAATCCTCCTCTTCTAGTCTTGATTCACTGAAATTGATGATGATAGAGGGCTTAAGGATCGATTTCTAACAAGAATTCGAAGTTGAATCGAAGAAATCGGAAGTTTTTAGATTATAGAAAATTTTGGTAAAAGGGAAATGGAGAAGGAGAAATGATGAAGGTGAGAAGAGAAAGGCTGGATAGTATGTATTTTATTTTGATTTTTTTTTTCAATTTTCAAAAATGCCCTTGAACAAATAATTAAATGCCTAATTCATCCCTCTTACTTAATTAGCTCTTATTTCCTCATGCCTTATATCCAATAACAATAACAACAATTAAAATAATTTCTATGATATTTTAATACCATAGTAATTTATTATAAGCAAATTTTGGAAATTTCGGTTCGTTACAGGGGCAATCTCTCCACGAGGCTCAAGTTCGACCAAGGGGCAACCAATCTACAAAGCATAAGTCCGACCAAGGGGAATTCTCTCTGCAAAGCTCAAGTCCGACCAAGGGGCAATCTCTCCGCGAAGCTCAAGTCCTACCAAGGGGCAACCAATCTACAAAGCATAAGTCCGACTAAGGGGCAATCTGTCCGCAAAGCTCAAGTCTGACCAAGGGGCAATTAATCCGCGAAGCTCAAGTCTGACCAAGGGGCAACCAATCCATAAAGCATAGGTCCGACCAAGGGGCAACCAATCTACAAAGCATGAGTTCGACCAAGGGGCAACCGATCCACGAAGCACAAGTCCGACCAAGGGGCAACTAATCCACAAAGCATAAGTTCGACCAAGGGGCAACCTCAATCCACAAAAGCTCAAGCCCGACTAAGGGGCAACTCGACCGCAAAGCTTAAGCACGACCAAGGGCCAAACCGGTCATCCGTCAGGTATCATTCCTATCCCTTGATCTTTCTTGAGATCATACTGACTTGTGGTAGTAGTGATCTCCCGAGGGGTAGCCTGTGAGCATGGGATTTTGCAGTCCTTCTCGTGAGACGATGATGACGTGTCCCATATTTTGATCCTCATAATAAAAATTGTTTGGAGTTTTTATTACCGATATAAAATTCCCCGCGAATTTTATTTCTCATAAGAATTCAGTTCGGCGTGTCCGATAACGTGTCCGGTAGGAGCTTGAACCAATGATTTGCCAAAATTAAACCAACCTCTAAATATCCATTAAAATATCATTAAAATTCAAAAGGATGTCGTTTGACCCGCTTCTAAACCCCTTTGGCAGCTTTTTAGGCTTGTGTAGGAAGCTGATGCCACCGGCGGTATCACCATGTCACCGCTGACATGGCTCAAAGTGGGCTCCTACAAGAATGCTTTCTTCTTCTTCCTTGGGCATTCTCTTTTTTTGCCATTTCGATGAAAATGGCCGAAAGGTCTTGAAGACCACCCATATTTGCCTATAAAAATACACCTTAGCGTTTCAAATTAGAAAGGAACAACAACATATGTTAAAATTTTAACCTATAGTTCTAGAGTGAGAAAGCTCACTTTTAGAGAGAAAAGGGGGAGAAAAGGTAAGAAAAGTGATTCTAATCCATTTTTCTTGGTTTTTACAACATAAAATCAGTAGACTTTAGGATTAAAATCAACTCAATAGGAATTTAGAGACTTAAAATCTTAAATTTACTACCAAAATCACCATTTCAAGCTCCCCAGAGGTGTTCCTTGGTTCACAAAGAGGTGGATTAATGGCTCCGAGGTAAAAATTGTGAGTCTCATAGCTCTTTGGCATTATTCTTGCTTGTTTTTGCTGTTGTTTGCTGTCTGTGCTTGTTTTGGGGTTTTCGATTGTTTTTTACCATTACATGCTGCTGCTTCAAGAAGCTAAAGCCGCCGGAGGCATTTGATATCGCCGGCGGTATCAACCATACCGCTAGTGGCATCGTTGATACTGCTAGCGACATCACTTCCTCTAGAGGCCTCATCTTCTTGTAGGACCCTTTCTTTATGATATCCAGAAAAGCATGTAACCTGCCTGCCTGACGGATGTTGCTAGAGACATCACTGATGCCGTCGGCGGTATCAATCATGCCGCCGGGGACATGACTTTCTGGACAGCTGTTTTCTTTTCATTTATTCTTCTGACCTAATTATGTTCCCGAAGCTAAAGTGTACAGTGCAACGATGAGGGTCCAAAACCTTTTCAAAACTGACCCCACCTCATACCATGTGGCATTTTCACTAATAATCCGGTTAAAACAATGATAGAGTCTATGTTTTGGTTAAAATAGAATTTTCCCGCAAACGCCGTTCAAATCTCATTTTCGGCCATCCAACCGGGCTTTCTAATATAACAAATGAATATGCCATGTTCACGTTGACCCGGGTCTTGTCTTATCCTCTAACTATGCATTCTAAGTGATACACCTCGTACGACGTGCCGTATCTGTGCTAACCATCTTCTACAGGTAGATTTAGGTTAGATGTATGATAGGCCTTCGGGTATTTTATTTATCGTATAGAAAATGTATAGGATTTGAAAGCCTTGTAATAATATCAATTTCTGCATTTATTTTTGGATGACTGTAATAATTTATTTATCGCTTCAATGCTTGATAAACGCGAAAACAACGTATAAACCGAAAAAACGATAAATAGGGTGGATTAAAACCAATTAAAAAAGAATGAAATATTTTAACTGGGCCTAATGAAAAATAGATAACATCATACGAACTCAGAATCTCTACTTAAGGTACGGTCTATCACCTGGTGGGAAAATGGTACCAAATTTTTCGGTTGAGCTAAACCGGGTGGTGACTCTATTTTAAGTACGGGATTCGAAATCCCATATCCTTTAACACCTAAATTGGACTTAAATTCAATATCAACATCAGTGCTTTTATCACACTAAAATGAGGATTGATCCCTCGGCACGCTTCACAGCGCTAGCTATCTTTCAGCCCCCGGTGCTACGCATCTCACGCAGGCCTCGCGGGAGGGAAAAAGGTCATCCGCTCACACCCATTTTGTTCACCGGAGCTTTGGTCCGACTACGTCCGGATTCGATCCGGGTGGCGCACCTGTGTTAGGAACTGACAGTCAAATTAAACATTTATAATAGGCATGACGGAAATTCAAAATTTTTCCCTATTCCTAGGAACTCCAATTAGTTGCATATGAATTAAATAAAATCTTAACTAAACAATTCTCCACCTAGGTTAGCATGCATAGGCTAGGCATACTATAATTCTAAATTATATTCTAGCATAAATATTTTATACTAAGCATGTTATAACTCTAAGCTATAACCTAAGCATGTTATAACTCTAAGCTATAACCAAAGCATAAAATAAACTAAGCATGTAAAAAAACGTAAGCATAATTATTAAGTCTAAAAATGCTTAAAGAAAAAGACCTAATAATTAAAAGAGAAGGAAAGAAAACTTACCAGTTGAAGCGTGCTTTAGCAGAACCTCCTTACACAAGGCTCCAAGCCTAGGATAGCCTCTATGAGTATCCACATGAACCCCACCAACCAAAACCTCCCGTGAGGAAGAACTAAGAAACTTTGAGAAGTTGCTAGACCACTCCAAAAGCTCCACCTGAAAATATAGACTAGAGGTTCCTCAAATATATTCGAGGCCCCTAAAAAATAAACAGCCGCGCAAGGCAGGCCACATTTGGCCTGCCTTGCTCTACAAGTCTTGCAGGCTGGGCTGGGCTGGGCACACCCAGAGCTGCCCAGCAGCGCTGGTGTGACCCAGCATGTGGGCTCGCGCAACTATCGAGCCCACAGCCTCGTAGCCTTTTATATGGGGTCCTAAAATGTGTGCCCATTTCTGTAGGGTCCGACCATTTTACTTCAATTGAAAAAATTCCCTTTTAATCCCTCTTTCAAATATTAATTTATTTTACGTAATAAATTAGTTACCAGTCAAAAATAAATTTCTTGCCTTATGAAAAACGATCTAATCTTTTTTAACCAATTAAATAATAATCCAATTATTATTATGTCATATTTTCATAATAGAATAAATCTATTAATTCTTTACTCAGTCCGATTAAGGTTCAATGTGTGTGCCCATGTAGGATCCTGAAATATTGAGCTGTTAAGGCTTAACCAACCCTTGTTCTATCGGAACCATTGGCTCAAAGTTCTAGACCGTGAATAGAACTCGATTACCTTAAATGACTATAGTACACCTCTAGCAAGGGTCGACCATCCCCCATTCCTCAGAACATCATTTGTGCTTATGACTTAATCCCGGTTAATGCAATAGTTGCCCAAAGCGATGAACTCCTTCCATTCTTTAATATTAGTACTATCTGATTTATAGGGTTTGGTTAAAGTGTTAACCTACTAATAGCAAGGTTGCTCCAAGCTATCCCAGTTATTAACTTGTTACCAAAGTATATTGCCTTTTACCATAGTGTGTTTGACTAGAAACTATTTCTATCAAAGACATACTCTGATCAGAGGTTTATAACAATCCTTACTTCAACAAAGCGACCAAGTACAACTCCTTAATATATCCGGAGCGATGGATTCTTTCCATCTACACAGCTTACCAACGTGTTGTCATCACTATACCCGTAAGCACCCGTGACACTCTAAATTAATGAGTGCATAGGAATGACCTAAAGTATAGCAGTAGTACCACACAAGTCAACTAGTATCTCAAGTATGAGGATATTTGCAAAGCTGATTGCATGAAGATAAACGCTAACACGTTGATATATACACCAAGTGTTTAGCTTACTGCGGTCTCCAATATATCTCTAAGATATATCCATGAGTCAAACTTAAGGCACCACCTTCAGTCCTTAGGAGATTTACTGCTTGGATTCTTTTCGAGAAAGTTGACCTTATGCTAGTCTTACAGCTTCATCAATATCCTTTCTTGATAAAACTATGAGTAGGGATAGTTTAGACATAATCATAATTACATATGAAGCAGGTTTCACTAAATATAGCCCAACTATAATTACTTTGACTTCATGCTATGATACGTCAAGGAATTTCATATACATACATCTCCCACTTGCATTAAGGCCAGTTAGCGATATGTCTTAATCCATGTGGTTCAACATGATGGTAATGTTTAACTTGAGTCAATGGATTTGTCAGACCATCCGTGAGGTTCTGATGAGTGGGGACATATTCTAATCTTATCATCTTAGCATCAATAATCTCCCTGATTATATGATACTTTCTAAGTACATGTCTATTTTTCTGGTGAGACCGTGGTTCCTTTGCCTGAGCTATTGCACCATTATTATCACAATAGAAAGTGATTGGATCAACAATCTTAGGCACCATACCGAGATCACCAATGAATCCCTTTAACCATACAGCTTCATTTGTTGCTTTATAGGCAGCAATGTACTCAGACTCCATGGTTGAATCAACAGTAGTTTCTTGCTTGGAACTTTTCCTGCATACCGCCCCTCCATTTAACACATACACAAAACCTGAATGAGACTTCAAGTCATCCTTGTCAGATTAAAATCTCGCATCTGTGTAACCTCTAATTGTGAGGTTACCATCTCCATATATCAAGAACCCATCTTTAGTCCTTCTCAAGTACTTAAGAATTATCTTGACGGCCATCCAGTGCTTTTCACCTAGGTCCGATTGATATCTACTCATAAAGCTTAAAGCTTGAGAGACATCTGGCCTAGTACATATCATAGCATACATGATGGATCCTATTATGGATGCATAGGGTATATCCTTCATGGGTATTCTTTCCTGAGCTGTCTGCGGACAGTCAGCCTTAGATAGGTTAATTCCCTTTGTCATTGGGAGATAACTTTTCTTCAAATGCTCAAGGTTGAACCTATTTAATACCTTGTCTATATATATGTATATTGATAAAGACCTAACAGCCTCTTGGATCTATCCCTATACATCTTTATACCTAGTATAAATGCTGCTTCACCAAGGTCTTTCATGGAGAACTTCCTTGACAGCCATATTTTAATATTTTGAAGAAGAGAAATGTCATTTCCTACTAGTAGAATGTCATCGACATATAATACTAAGAAAACAACTACACTCCCGCTAACCTTCTTGTAAACACAAGGCTCATTAATGTTTGGACAGAAATCTTCATAGGTTGTCTAATCAAACCTTATATTCCAAATCCTAGATGCCTACTTTAGTCCATAAATGGACCTTTGCAGTTTGCATACCTTTGAGCCATTATGAGATGTAAAACCCTCAGGTTGTGTCATATACACATCCCGGTCTAAATCCCCATTCAGAAATGTTATTTTAACATGCATCTGCTAGATCTCATAATTGTAATGAGCAGCAATGGCAAGGAGTATCCTTATGGATTTAAGCATAGCTACCGATGAGAAAGTTTCATCATAGTCAATACCTTCAAGTTGGCTATAACCTTTCGTAACTAACCTCTCCTTATAGGCAATTACATTACTGTCCACGTTAGTCTTCTTCTTGAAGACCCATTTACACCTGATCGATCTAACCTCTTATGGTGCATCGACTAAATTCCAAAATTCATTCCTATAAATGGAATCGATTTTTAATTTCGTGGCATTAATCCATTTATCAAAATCTGAGATTTTCATTGCTTCATCATAATCCTCTATGAGATATAGTTCCTTATCATCAGTGATGACAAAACCATATCTATCAGGACCTTTATGAACATGACTTGATCTTCGCAATGTTTGTGTTTCAACAAGTTATTCTTGGATCACATTTTCTTGTGTATCCATAACGGGGTCGATAAACTGATTGTCTGTTTCTTCCTCTTGAACTTCCAGTTCAAAATTGCTCCCACTGACTTTTGAAAGTAAGTGTTCCTTTTTAAGAAAATGAGCACTCTGAGATACAAATACCATTTGCATCTTGGGTTGGTAAAAGAAATATCCAATAGTTTCCTTTGGATGTCCAATGAACAGACACTTGTCAGATTTAGTGCTTGGCTCATCTGACGTTATCCTCTTTACCATAGCAGGACAACCCCATACGCTAAGGTGACTTAGAGATGACCTTTTATTACACCATCTTTCGTAAGGTGTAAAATCAACTAATTTAGAGGGCACTTTATTTAATACATAAATTGTGCTCTCTAGTGCATATCCCCAAAAGGATTTATTGAGATCTGCTTGGCTCATCATGGACCGAACCATATCTAATAAAGTCTAATTCCTCCTTTCAAGCGCTCCATGATGTTGGGTGTATACGGAGGGGTCCACTGTGGAACTATCCTGTTTTCTTTTAGATAATCCTGAAACTCCTGACTTAAGTATTCTCCACCTCGATCAGATCAAAGTGCTTTAATACTTTTCTCAAGCTGTTTCTCTACTTCAGTTCTGAATATTTTGAATTTTTCAAAACTTTCAAATTTGTGCTTCATTAAATATAGATAACCATATCATGAATGATCATTAATAAAGATGATAAAGTAGGAGTATCCTCCTAGTGCCTGAACACTCATTGGACCACACACATTAGTATGTATAAGTTCCAATATACTCGTGGCTCGTTCACCCTTTCCTCTAAAGGGCAACTTCATCGTTTTTCCTCTTAAACAAGGTTCGCAATCACCATAAGACTCTAAGTCTATTGGGCCTAAGTCACCACGCTTATGCAGCTTGGTTAAGCGATCTTTATTTATGTGGCCTAAACGATAATGCCATAAGTAGAAAGATTTCTTATTATCTAATTTTATCTTAGCAATGTTTATATTTGAGAATATGATTTTATAAATACGAAATATCATTTGTCATATTACAATAAAATTTCATTCATAACTTTGATAATACCTTTTATCAAATTGGAATAAATTCCATCTACTGTGAAGCAGGAAACACTATTTTATAATGACAATTGAATTTTGTCCTTTTACAAATTTTAGCAAAATGGAAATTTCGAGTTCCTACATCAATAGCAGCCAACAAGCTCTAATGATTTTCCATAGGTACAACTCTCCTTTTGCCAAAACTCTGCTTCTCAACAATATCTATACTATCGTATGGATATATGATTCTAATTAGGTATTCCATACCAATTTAGAATTTCCTTAAGATGTAGAAATTCTCAATGTTAGACATCTTGAAGTGAAAGCTCTAAGCCTCCTCTTCTCATGCTATGAGACCTTAGCCATTTTCATCTTATTTCCAATATCCCATATTTAAATGAAGATCTTGTTTCTGATATTCCATATTGAAAACAATCATTTTATCGCCTAGACAAAATTCTCAGTATTCTTTTTACTCTTCTCTTCACTCTGCTCTATCCTGCTTCAAAACCAGACACCATGTGTGTCCATTTACTTCTTTGAGATATAAACCATTTGAATTTCTTACTAATTGGTCCCACCAATTTCTATCAAAATATTTTAGTAGCTAAGGTAAAGACATAGACTTTCAAGTCCATGATTTTATGATGCCCTTGTTGCTAAGGTAACATGGATCCAAACATCTGACTTGATGTTTAACCTTGTCTCCTGCAGCTACTTACATAAGGTAATAGGGATGTTAACAACCTCCAAGGTGTTGTATCCTAGTTTCCTTCATGTATTTCATGCATATTTGTTTCAAACAGAATTATTTGCATCATGTTTAGATTCGGGCTTATACAATGTAAACGCCAAGCCCAAGGCTTTGACGACTATCCTCATATTTCTAAACAAACCCTTCGAATCTAGAGCCAATCAAAATTAGTTATCAATGCGAATGTTTGTATTAAAATAAAGATTTGAACCAAGATGTAAGAAAAGAAAATTATTCAGATATTAGTTTTGGTACATGTATTTAATATAAGGTCTTTTAAATAAATACATTTGTCCTACTATTTTCTTTGAAATTTACAATAGTCCATTCTATTGAATTCGGAAATTTTAGCCCAGCTAAATTTCCTAGTAGGTAGCATTTATAGATGGTCTATTATGACCCCTAATTTTATGAGTCAAGTCATATTAGTAAGTTACAGTTGAAATCCCATTCCATTTGCATCGTATGCAATTGCTAATTCATTCAAGTTCCCTGATCCCAAGGAACGTGTGGTCTTATTCTAGCATCTCCTTGAATATGCCTCAGTCTTGCGGCTAGCCCATGGTGGACTACCCAGTCCCATTAAGGCAGAATCTATCTCAATTTTTATAACCGGTCAATGTGGACGAAAAGGAACTCTTTGTGCAACACTTTTGTAGCCCAAAGAGACCGTATTATAAATTTGGGTAAGGAAGACTATAACTTGCCTTAATATATTTACTTTGGGATTTTATTGGTGTTAAACGTCTCACCCTGTAACGAACCGAAATTTTAAAATTTGCTTATAATAAATTATTATGGTATTAAAATATCATGGAAATTATTTTTGTAGTTATTATTATCATTGGATATAAAGCATGAGGAAATAAGAATTAATTAAGTAAGAGGGATGAATTGGGCATTTAATGTAACACCCCGGTTTGACCGACTGCCCCCACAAACCAACACGAGTCTTTCCAGTGAGCTTTGTCCTCACTCGCTCACTTCCTGAAAATTACTTCCCAGAAGGTCACCCATCCTAAAATTACTCCAAGTCAAGCACGCTCAACTTTGGAGTTCTGCCGAGTAGGCTTCCGAAAAGAAGGTGCACCTTGTTGGTATAGGTAGTACCAATCAAATCTCTTAAGTCTCTCTCAATTGTAATGTCCCATACAATCACAATCTCGAAATCCTTAACCGTTCTCAATTGTGTTGTCCCATACCAACACAACCTCGAAACCCTCTCTCTTTCGGGTGTGGACTCGGTTCATTCCTGTCCCCATCGACATCCTTCATGGCCGCTCTTTGCTCAGGTCTTCTACCCCGGCGCCACCCCTCTTAGGACCGGGTCGCTACTGGCCCACCAGCTTCCGCCTGGTTCATCCCCGAACCACACCGTACTAGGAGAGAGCTGGCTCTGATACCAAACTGTAACACCCCGGTTTGACCGACTGCCCCCACAAACCAACACGAGTCTTTTCAGTGAGCTTTGTCCTCACTCGCTCACTTCTTTGAAATTACTTCCCAGAAGGTCACCCATCCTGAAATTACTCCAAGTCAAGCACGCTCAACTTTGGAGTTCTCCCGAGTAGGCTTCCGAAAAGAAGGTGCACCTTGTTGGTATAGGTAGTACCAATCAAATCTCTTAAGTCTCTCTCAATTGTAATGTCCCATACAATCCCAATCTCGAAATCCTTAACCGTTCTCAATTGTGTTGTCCCATACCAACACAACCTCGAAACCCTCTCTCTTTCGGGTGTGGACTCGGTTCATTCCTGTCAACTCACCCTATCTCTAATAGAATTCAAAGGTGCGTGGGATGAATATGTTACTCTAATAGAATTCGCTTATAATAATCACTATCATAGTAGTATTGGAATGGCACCGTATGAGGCTCTTTATGGAAGAAAATGCAGAAGTCCTATTTGTTGGGATGAAGAAGGGATGAGAGTTTTGAAGGGTCCAGAAATAGTACAAGACACATTTGAAAAGGTGAAGATAGTAAGAGAAAGAATCAAGGCAGCACAAGATAGACAGAAAAGTTATGTTGATCAACATAGAAGGGAAAAGGAATATGAAGTAGGGGACAAAGTTTTTCTTCGCGTATCACCTTGGAAAGGCGTACTAAGGTTTAAGAAGAAAGGGAAGCTTAGTCCGCGGTACATAGGGCCTTATGACATTCTTAAAAGAATTGGTCCGCTTGCTTATAAATTGGCATTACCACCAGAGTTAGCTCAAATTCACAATGTCTTTCATGTAAGCATGCTAAGGAAGTATCGGTCAGACCCTACTCATGTATTGAAGGACCAAGAGATAGAGATTGCTGATAATTTGAGTTATGTAGAAGAGCCAGTAGCAATTATCGGGTATAAGACCAAACAATTGCGAAACAAAGAAATACCATTGGTAAAAGTACTTTGGAAAAGTCATTCAGTAGAAGAAGCCACTTGGGAAACAGAAGATCGAATGAGAAAGGACTATCCTTATTTGTTTTCTGATTCAGGTATTTAATTTCGAGGACGAAATTCTTTAAGGGGGGGAGAATTATAATATCCCATTTCATGCATTATATTTGCATTTGTCCACATCTGTTATATGTCATTATATTTAAATTTTACATGATATATTTATTAAAATTGGTTAGTGAAAATAATAGTTATTTTAACCATACAAAATACGATAGTTAATATCTAGGTATCGAATTATATGGCTATAGAATTTTAAGGAATAAGTGGAGTATAGTTATGTTATAGATATAAAATGATTATTAGAACATATAAAGTTGAATAAAATTGTGATATATCATAAGGATTTAAGTATAAGAATTAGTATTAGAATTAGTATTAGTATGGTATAGATATATGTATATGTATTTAGTATAGTTAGTATTTGTAATAAATAAAGAATTTGAGGGCAAATTGGTCTTTTGCCCCGTAGATCTTTTTATGAACTGATAAGAATTAGATCAGTTCTTCATCTCCTAAAACACAAAGCAAAGAACAAAGAAAAAGGAAGAAGAGAAGAAGAGATCTAGAAGGAAGGAATCAGGTATTTTAGTAACTTTGTAGTACGATTTTCGTTACGTTAAACTTAGAATTAGCAGTTTTAGTAAGAAGATGAATTGTTCTTATTTATGTCAAGGTTCATCCTGCAAAATTTGAGAATTTTTAGACGAGTAGATCAATAGTTATGATTTTTATAAGATGAAGTGTGCAGAATTGGATGATCAAAGAGATAGGGTGAGTTTCAAAATTGATCTGGGATTGTTATACTTCTTAGAAAATTCTGATTTTTTGATACGTTATTCCCTTATGTGTATAGTTTAAGTAGGAAAAAGAATCAGGTCGATTCATGTTGTGTAGAGAGAGTTATACCCGTTTTATTACGTTGCTGTCCAGGTAAAGCGGGACTGAAACAAGTTTTGATGGGAAATTCCCTATAAATCGTATAAGACTCTAAAATTTTTGAGGTTTTAGTATGTTGTAGCCTTGTGTATTAGGGATAGAATAAAAAAAGAATCAGATCATTTGGAGAAGTGAATTGAAAGTTATGAATTTTTAAGTAGAGCAAGGTCATATGAACAAGTATACAAGTAACAATGGTTTAAGTCATGAAAACTTTATAAATAGAAAACAACACAAGGTGAAATGTATTGATGTGAATTTATGCTTATAGGAACACGAGGTCGTGAAAGTGTTCAAGAGGAGGAAACAAGTCGATTTCGTGGAAATTAGCATTCCATCTGTGAGTATAAACATGATATGAATGGGTGAAATGTTTTGATATGTGATATTTGAATGTTTGGTGAATTGTTGTGAATTGAATGATTATATGTTATTTGGAGAATTTGAATTATATGAACATATGTTTATTTGGTGAAACTTGAGATAATTGAATTATTCATTATATACGCAATTATACAGGAACAAATAAAATAAAGAGAGACGTTGTGACATAGCCGATCAAACATTACAATACATGTTCTGTTATCTGGACCTATATGGTCAACCAATTGCAATATTTGGTAAATGGACCGAAAGGTCAACCAATTGTTATCTCGACTGAAAGGTCAACCAATTGTTATATAGTTGGCCAGCAAATCAATTGTTATCTGTTACAAATGTTACATGTATCCCGGGGCAATAGTTTGGCCGGAAATATCACAACAATTAAATAAATGAATCATCCAATAGTATATAAGAACGACTGTATGTTTAATTGGAAGGTGTAACTGTATGTGATTGTTAAATTCATTGATTGTTTATATTCACTGAGTGGCGACTCATATAAATCGCTATATTTTTCAGTTGTTGAAGTTGTAGATAAAGTATTGTACTAGAAGGTCCTTACCTGTAGCTGTCATGGAAGAAAGGTCTGTCGGCTGTGTCCATCTCGCTCTCTCTCCTCACATGACAAGCATATAGAATAAAAAGTGGTCGGGTTTTGATTTTTCAAATCAAACATAATTATGGTTTGTAATAAACGAACGATATTAGAGTTGATGTGAAATATTATGGTTGTGTTAATATATGAATATTTTTGAAAAAAAAAATTCTATAGTATTTTTCTATAGTTATTATATGATAGGGGTGTTTCAGTAATGCACCTGCAGCTTTCATGGCTTTGATAGGCGGTGTTTAGGCGGCAATAAATCAATTAGGGGCCTAAGAGAGCTATAGAAACGTAAAGTCGGGCGAAAGCTCTAAAATAGAGCCTAGGCGAGGCTTAAGCAGGACTAGACGTGATTTTTAAAACAGAGCAAACGAAAGGTAGAAAGTAATTGTGTTGTTTATCCCAACGGTACCATCTTATTAATTATTAGTTTCTCATTCTCCATTTGATTACTTTTAGGTTATGATTTGAGCGTTTCTTATATTTATATTTTATCGGATCGGATTTGAGTTTCTCTAGTAAAATCAAACCCACCTTATTTATTAATCGGGCCGTTACGAGTTTGGGACGGGCTTATACTCTAATTTATTTGCCAAATAGGATGGGATTTACGAACTAACAGACTCGTGCCTAGGTCTAGTTGAAACCAAATTTGGTATTATTTTGGCCTAATGCATAAGTAGATATTTGAATTTGTCTCTAAAAATTTAATTCTACATGAACTTTAAAAGTGATTTCGTAGCTCCCTTAACTTTCAAAAAGTGCACCACTTTGGTCCCCTGAATGCTACGTGTCAGCTTTTGGCTGGTTTGACTTTTCAAATATGTCATTTTCTGATCTTCTCTCTCCAATCAGAAGTTGACATGTGTCATTCAAGGAGAAAAATGATGCACTTTTTGAAAGTTGAGGGAGCTACATGGTTACTTTTAAAGTTCAGAGAGGCAGTAGATTTTAAGACAATGAAGATGCATTTAGCCTATTATTTTTAGGAACTTTACCTACACTGTCAAATGTAACACAAGGAGAGGTTTGAAATCTTTTTTTCAGTAAAAGGAGGCTCTTGTAGTAATAAAACGGATACAAATAGGAGGGTCGCAAGTCCATTCCCCCTAACTGAATCCAAAACAACAACACACGCTAATAAATGCGCCACAATATTAATCATTCTAGAAACACAACTAAACAAACAAGAGACAAAAGAGCGGGACAAAGTTTTGCATTCTTGAACAATAAAAGGTTACTAAAGAGAGAATTTGCATATTGCTTCACCTATAAGCACTCAACATGCAACAGTGACAATGAAATTCAGATTGATAAATTTACAGTTCATGAATATGAAATGAATGAAAGTGGACTGATTGTGATGATGATGAACCGGTAATTTCGTGTCTGAGTTATTTGAACATTGAGAATTGTCCCAAGCTAAAGGCACTGCCAGATTTGTGGTGATTGTGTATGTATTTGTTACGGTTCTAAGATCTTGTTACGAGCGGGGTATTACTTTCTAGCTAGGTTTATGTTAAACCTTTAGAAAATATTTATAATCATCTGCTATGGCTTCAAATTCAACAATAGAAACCCCTCTGCCCTCATTATGCAGCTTCAACTCTCCACGTCTATGCAGAAAATTCATAACATAATTAGCTAATATAAGCAAGTGTATATACCTAACAAACAGATTGCAAAAAATTTGCACGAAAAAAATCATTTGCAGACGTTATTTGCCATTATATTGAGAGGTATACCTTGACCTAACATTAAAAACTGTCATCTTTAGTCCTGACACGACATCTTTGAGCGAAACGAAGGTTGGAATATGAGAAATTACTTCGAATTTTGATTGCATCCCGTAAAATCTTCAAATATCTGTATTTATGTTTCTTTGGATTATAATACATGAATGCTTGTTTATAAGCATTAAACATTAACAACGCCCCGTTATTCAAGTACTTAATAGGTTGATGCGAGCCCCAGAAGACTCGGACAAGCAATAGAGTTCTCCTTCAAATACTCCTTACTTGCCATATTGATAAGACTCCTTAGATAATGGTGGTGAAAACGATTCAAAGCTATCTGTCTCAATGTCAAAATACATCATAGAAGGTGGTTCACGATCATAATACCAGTAAAAATATCCATTCGAATAAGTGGGGATTACTAAGTCATTCGCTGAATATGGAAAAAAGCCAAGGGATTTCCACCATTTTGTGCCAAGAATGTGTATTTCAGCCACTATACCAGGATGGATCCAACACGTTATGTCACGGATAAACTGCGCAAAAATCCTTAACACCTTGTATTGGTTAGTCACCGGACAAAAGCCAAAACTGCAAGCAACATCTCTTTTAAAATTTCCAAAAGTCCTCTCCTCTAGAAGATTAATAAATTCACTAGTAACTGGATCGCAAACTATAACAGGTTCGTTGGTTGAACTTTCAGACAAGCAAAGCAAGCCATTGCACGAATTGACAATACAATACTAGTCATAATTTTTATCATTAGCAATCATTTTGAGGTTGCGTGATGGAAGTCTAAATTTGGAGTCAAGTTTAACCTCAACATTACAATCACATCCAAGTGTGCACTCCTGTGAAGTATGATAGCAGTCAAGTTTCAGCTCGAAATCTTCTTATTCGGCCTGCACAAGATAAAGTGTTCTTGATAGGACTGTAAAATCCGAAGTTCGAATCAAAGGATAAACTTGAGCTTGATCAAAATGGAGCTTTGCAAATTCAGGATCTGAAATTAGATCGTACCAAGTTTTGCATACAAATATTCTCTTAATGGACAACCTAGGTAAGAAATATTGAAAAATATCCCTCGGTAGGTCTGAATACGAAGGACCTGAATATTTGACCAATATATGGCTAGCTTTCCTTCTTCTGTTCATGCCTCTCTTTGCAATAGAAGACGTACAAGGTTTGCTCATGGTTATACCTGAGACAACACGAATAACATTGTCAAAACACTTTATTTAATGTAAAACAGATCGAAAGCTCCCGCACTAATATCTAGTTGATATGAAACAGGATGACTATTGTGATTTTGGAGAGGAAAATGTTCTATTCTAGTAGCGAAAAGGTGAAAGGATAATATGAGGATAGTATAGATCTTTATAACAAAGAACAAAACCTAATTTACCATATTTAGGGATGTAAATGAGCAGAGCCGTTCATTAACAACTCGGTGTTCAGCTCGATAAAACTCGACTCGGGTCAGCTCGATTTATTAATGAACCGTTCGTGAACATAATTTTTGGCTCAGTTTGTAAATGAACCAAACATGAACAAGCTTAAGCTCAGCTCGAAAGCTCATGAACAAGTTCAATTAGAGGCTCGTAAATAATTTCATGAACGGGCTCGTTAAAAGCTTGTGAACTACATCCATTATCATTTTTACTCATTAAAAATCAAACTTCCTTATGAGTAAAATTATTATACACTTGAAATATTTATAATTTTAGTTCTATATATTTATCATTTAATTTAAAAAATGTTGAATCAACAATTTTTAACAATTTATTGTGTAATACTGAACATATTACAAGTATGAAATCTAATATAATAAATTTGATATTATTATTTTTATTTGTAAACAAAATAAATGAGCTCGTTAATGTTTGTGAACAGCTAGTGAACAAATGAATTGTTAAATAAACTTTTCGTGAACATGAATTTTGAGCCCAACTCGAGCTCGCTAAAAACTTATTGAACGAACATGAACAGGCTGAAGCTCAGCTCAACTCAGCTTGGTTCGTTTAGAGCCCCGTATTCTTTACTTGAAAGCTCCAAAGAAAATTCACTATCCTAGTTGCGATTCAACTAGCAACCATGACCATAAAAAAAAGGGAACAGGTAGAACAAATATTATATAAAAATCGAAGTAAAGAGGGAGAGAAAGAAATACCTGAAACTATATTGCTTGGTTGTGATAATTAAACAAGGTTCCATTGATAAGAAGTTGAAATACATATTTTTTCCCTTTTTTCTTTCTCCTAAGAAACCTATTCACATAAATCTTGCTCTAAAAAAGCTTGATTGTCAAAAAAAAAAACAGGTTATCATTGATTAAAAAAATAAAATTAATCTGCGATGTCAAATGGTATGGACTAAACAAATTGATTCCCTTCGTTGAAGGGATTCTATGAGAATTTTTTTTCAGGATGGATCTCAATTGTGGGCGACACCTTTAAACCATGTTCACATTTAACTAATCTCCGATCACTAATTTGGAGGTGCCTGGAAGGGCAGGATGGCTGGCCCCAAAATTTAAGGTTGCTTCATGCACATCCTAAGATTCAATCCCGAATGAATGCTTAAGGATGGATTAATAGTTAGACTAGTGAAATAGGTTTCTTCCATCTAAGAAAAAAAGGAAAATAATCCATGGTGTTCTTCCTAATTAGGATGGTTCCCAAATACGAGAATAACTATAATAAGACAATATACAGTACTAACTACAGTACACCAATTGGGTTTGGTATAATTAGTAGATCTATAAGTTATGGATCAGAATGACCAGAGATCAATTTTTGGCTCCTGAAAAAAATTCTTATTATTTCAAAAAAAACTAGAATACAATACATAAGACCAATTAGGATATAATTAATACAAAGTACTATATAGAATAAGGTAATATTGAAAAATATGTTCAAAAAGAGGCTCAAAGTATTTTATTTTCTAAAAGGAGTTTCTGTTTTAAAAAATTAACAGACATAGGAAACTTGTTTTATAAAATGTCTTTTTTAGTGTTTTTATTAAAAGCGTCATTTTTGGTGTTACAAATAGTACTTTGGTAAATTCAACATTCTTATAGTTTAGCCATATTATTTATAAATTATATATCAACATTTGAATAAGTTCAGAGATTTTTCATTTTGTTATAATTTTTCAAAATTATCGTCTTTTTATTAGAAAAATATTTACACTTTTAAACAAAACTCAAAATTTATTACTAAGTGTATTGTAGTTTTATTAACCAACATAAAAAAATTCAGTTTAAAATGAACAAAATTATCCTTTGTAGTGGCATAATTTCAAATTGAAGATTTTTTTTCATTTGTTTACTAACTTCAAAACCACATACACTGTTGTGAAATAAAAATACTTTAATCTTTTCTTTTGAAAACTAGTTAAACAATAAGAAATGTTTTTTAATTTTATCCTTTAGGCCGTCTTCTTTTCAACTTATTTTCAATACAGTTCAGTAACCCGTATTCAGTTTGTTTCATTTTGTACATTATATAAATATTAATAATTAATATTATTAATAACAAAATTGATCATTTTTTGGAACTTAAAATTTTGAATATAAGATACTGATCTCCTGCATTGATAGTAAACAAGATGGTTTACTAAAGCTTGCTATCCTGAAAGATATGGGGTGAGTCGAATCGTACGATTCATATCGTGAATCATACAATTTCAATAACAATGATCCAGACAGACATGGATTACAGCAACGAGAATAATCTCCTTCATGTTCATTGAATATTGTTTCTTAGTGTGCTGAACACAGTTAAGCTGTTGTGGTATGCCAACATTACAATGAATTCCGTACTAGACTTAACCCTACCAATGATTGGAAGAGGAAGCCCTGAATTTTCAAAGTAAATGTAGAATCTAGACTGATATTTTACAGATCTGGTTCTGATTTTAGATCAAACACAACACAGGCACATGATATAACTTCAACAGCCAATGATTCAATTCAACACATCTATTTAGCAATTACTAAACATATATTGGGTCCAATCCAACTCAATGTGTCTTATACAAACACAAAGACACATCACACATGCATATGTAATATACACTTAAAGCTACCATTATATCTTGTGGTTTACATAGTTTGGATTTCAATGATATTAATTTCTCAAGCCTATTACACTATCTGACTACTCAGCATAAGGATATTAATATCGCAAGTAAACTCTACCTTCATTTGTTGACTACCAAACATGCCCACCTCTCTCACATGGTTTTGCATCCGGCTAGCCGTAGCAGGTGGGGTCCTCCATTTCTTCCAGTCTTGCAAATATATAGTCAGTTGCCTTTGTCTTCAACACCATCACAAGATCAGCTGTATGCTTGAACTTGAAAACAAAACCTGAACAACTCTGCCAGCGTTCACTAACAACCTCTCTTAAAAATATATCACATGGTTTTGCCTCTCAATAAACCTGGTGGGACCTTCCTCGCTTCTGGCCTTGCAAATATATATTCAGGCTGATCCCTTTGCCTTCCACTCAGAATTCCAGACATCTGAAATTTCTTTCTTCACTTCTTTTACAAACAATCCCGTTTCTGTTGACTAGCAAGATGATAAGTGCGAAGAAGATCCTCAAACTAGCAAGGAAATGGCAGACGGTTACTGCAATCAAGAGAAAGAGAATCACAATGCGACAAACAGATTCAGTTGCAGAAACTAGCAGCTGTAGTACATCTTCAAAAGTAGAGAAGGGTCATTTTGTAGTGTACTCTGCAGACCAAAAACGTTTTATGCTTCCTTTGCAGTATCTTAACAATGAAATGATGAGAGAGCTATTCAACATAGCAGAAGAAGAGTTCGGATTGTGTGGCGACGGACCTCTTACATTACCATTTGAAGCAGAGATTATGGAATACGTAATTTCTATGATCAAACTAAAGGCTAATAGAGATGTACAAAAAGCTTTGTTGACTTCCATAGCTAGCAGTTGCTCATCTCTCCATCATCGATTTCAATCAGGATCCAACCAATTACCAATTTGTAGCTTCTGAATAGTCATTATTAGCTTCTGTAAATAGAAAATACACTTGTACACTAATACGATTAATCAAGAATCTCAAAAGCTTTTTGATTAGCTGCTACGATCTCTATTTATATATGTGCTAATTAGAATCCTTCATCTCTAGGTATCTTCAGTATTAACTGAAAAGAACGCTAGAGAGGATATACAGACCATTACAAGCTTAGACTACTATCTGTGCCTTTTCTCGAACTCTATTTTGTTACACTTAACAAAGAAGAGAAATCTATAAGCAAGTAACATAACATTTAGGCTTTTCATCTCTTAGAAAAATATGAGTATGCTTTTCATCTCCTACAAAAATGTGATTATTAAAATATGAGTATCAGCACATATAATCATTGGCCTCAAAGTTGAATTTCAACATAGCTCTCAATTCTCCATCATTTCTATTCTATAGTTTTTCCTCAAAGATAGTAGCGCTTTCTGACCTGATAATTTTTGTTTCACGCCAACACATGTATTTGGTATAACTCGGCTTTAGTCATCAGTTTCTTTTTCACAAAAACATATAAGCTACATGATTTGCAATGTGATTTTGTTGATTAAGCACATAATGTTGACAATTCAACTACGTTATTTTCTATCCTCATAGAAGTGAAAATTCATGATAATACTGTTCCTAATACAAGATGCAAGCAAGTAATTTCCAATGTTGATTTCCTCATGAATTTTTCCTTGGTTAAGCAACTCATCACAGTGTTTATGTGTAGCATATGTTGATTTAAATTAAGTTGTTGTAGGCATACTTTGCAATGAATTATGTACTAGACCAGCCTTAAACCTACCAAGATTGAGGCCCTTACCGTGACCTAAAATCTCATAGTAAATATTAGGATTCAAAATCCTTGTCAAGAATCTGGACTGTTAGTTTACAGATCTGCTTCTGATTTTACATTACAGATCTGCTTCTGATTTTACATCAAACACAACACAGGCACATGATATGACTTCAACAGCCAATGATCAAGGCATCCCTTTGGCGATAACTAAGCATATTGGGTCCAACTCAATGCGTCTTTTACAAACACAAGGACACATCACACATGCATATGTCTAGGCTACAGAAATAAATTACCAGCTAGGTGTATTAAACACTAAAGCAACCATTTTATCTTGTGGTTTACATAGTATGGTTGGTATCTATCTTACTCTCAGTATAAGGTACACAGTATACTCTACCTTCATTTACTGACTTATCAAACATGCAAAGTTGTTACAGGCGCAAGGCGCACTGAGGCGCCAAGGGGTCAGGCGCGCCAAGGCGCGATGCGCAAGGCGAGGCGAGCGCCCGAGGAACTCAAAGCGCATTCTGAAAAAAAGGGCAGTAAAGTATTAATTACTAGCCACAACAAACATAAAATGCAATAAATAGTAAAAAACAAACCTAAATCATATTCAACGTGACTATCCGTAATCACTCTCAATCTAACTACCCATAATCGAACACTTATGAACGTAAAATCTAAATAAAAAGTTCAATCAAACTACAAAAGTTACCAAATAATACTTTTAACTTAGATCGTAGACTCCATAGATAAACTAAGACATAAATTTGAACTCTATTCTAATTGTTAATCTCATATCCAACATTTCATTCTCATCATCTTCAAACTCATCCACCTCAAAGCTATCGTTTTCTTCATCATCATTTAGAGAGAATGAAGCAACATTTTCAACACTAGATAATACTATTTTATCATATCCCCTTACTCCTTTAGCACTATAAGAAATGATGAAATTTTAATTTGAATGGGTTGATTTCTTTCCTTTTCGTTAAGAAAAGTCCGATAGATGATATCGTATCTAATGAAATAGACATTACTTCTTTAGTCTTATTTTTCTTTCTTTTTTAACTAATATATTATTCTATTATAATGGTCAATATCATATATGTGATACAATGCTAAAAAATAGTAAAAAACCTTCTTTATACATTGAGGTGTGCCCGAGGCGCAAAAGGAGCGCCTCATGAACCTCGCCTCGCCTCGCCTGACCCTCTGTGAGGTGCTAGCCCTTGAGCCTCGAGCGCTCGGAGCCCGAGGAGCGCCTGAGGCGCGCCCGTAACAACTATGCAAACATGGCCACCTCTCTCACATGGTTTTGCATCCCACTATCCCAAGCAGGTGGGTCAGCCATTTCTTTTAGCCTTGCACATATAAAGTCAGTTGCCTTTGCCTTCAACACCATCACAACATCAGCAATCGAAAATCAAGAATCTAAATTTTCCCCCTTTTCCGTTTTTCCTGTTATCAAATTCATTTTATTCATCGAAAAAAAGATGATCAGTACCAAGAAGCTGCAGAAGTTTGCAAGGAGACGGCAGAAACTTGCTGCAATCAACCGAAGAAGAATCTCATTGCCACAAACTTGTTCGGTTGCAGAAACAAGCAGCTGTAGCTAATCCAGTCATCCTCAAAAGCAGAGAAGGGTCACTTTGTAGAGTACTCCGCAGATCAAAAACGTTTTATACTCCCTTTGCAATATCTTAACAATGACATTATGAGAGAGCTATTCAATATGGCAGAAGAAGAGTTCGGATTGTGTGGTGATGGACCTCTTACATTACCATTTGAAGCAAAGCTTATGGAATATGCAATATCCTTGATAAGAGAAAAGGTTAATAGAGATGTACAAAAAGCTTTGTTGATTTCCATTGCAGTCGCTCATCTCTCCATTGTCAACATCAATCAGCATTCACTCAATTACCAATTTGTAGTACATTAGTATAGTTCATCACAAATTTCAAAACATTTTTGTATCTACATCTCTCTCTATTTATATGGGTGCTAATTAGAATCCCTATTCTCATCAGTGTCTATAGGATTGGCAGCAGAGCACCCTCGAAAGGACACATAGACTAGTTAACTGAAACACATCTATTACCTGATTAACAAACTGTTAAAGCTAAGACTACTGTTCATGCCTTCTCTCAAACTCTATTATGTTACACTACAATAACCAGAAATCTATACGTAACATTTATGCTTGTTTCCTCCAAGAAACACACAACAGTGAACTAAAAGTGATTATTAAAATTGTATTGAATTTCATCATAGCTTTGAATTCTCTATTATTTCTATTCTATGAGCTTTTCTCAAATATAGCCGAGTTTCCTGTCATGAATCTAGCAATTACAGTGTTTAAGTTTCAGATTCTAACCCAAGAGATGAATTCGATAAAGTTCTGAAAGCCAAGACTTGGAACATAAGACGCAATACAATTGATCATGAGAAAAGTGTGGTTCATACCAGGTTATCTATATCATAATCACCTTAAGTCTTAAATACGACTCATACGAGGAATCCAAAATTTAGTCCTAATTAAAAAAAACACATCTGAAGCAACAATTATGTGCTTCCTCCCTCCACAATTTGCATGGTAATCAGACCTCACTTTACAGTGTTTATGTGTAGCCCAAGAGATGAACTTGATTTGAAATATGAGTTGAAATACAATTTGAAATTACTCTCCTTCAATGACAGAGAAAAACTGAAGAAGATGGTTTGTAAAATTTCTATTAAGCCTATAGCAACCTACCCTGACAGTTATTGATTACAGGAATGAGAATAATTTCTTTTGTGTTCACTAAACACCGTTTCTTATCCATGCTATTGCTGAACAAAATTAAGCTGTTGTATGCAAACATTACAATTAACTCTGTACTACACTGCCCTTAAACCTACCAATGATTAAAGCCCTTGCCTTGCAAGAAAAATCCTGAATTCTCAAAGTAAATGTTAGGATTCACCATTCAGTATCACGGTTGGGAATCTAGACTAGCATTTCAAAGATCTGCTTCTGCTTTTACATCAAACACAACACAGGCATAAGATATAACTTCAACAGCCAATGATGCAACACATCTCTTTAGCAATAAGTAAACATATTGGGTCCAACTGAATGTGTCTTAACCAAACACACAGATATATCGCACATGCTTATGTAATATACACATAAAGCAACCATTCAATCTTGTGGATTACATAGTTTGGATTTGCAATGATATAAATTTCTCATGTCTATTATAATATCTAAATACTCAGCATAAGGATATTAAATAAGTACAAAGTAAACTCTACATTCATTTGTTGACTATCAAACACGCCCACCTCTCTCACATGGTTATGCATCCCACTAACCTTAGCAGGTGAGTCCTCCATTTCTTCTAGCTTTGCCAATATAAAGTCAGTTTCCTTTGCCTTCAACACCATCAGAACAACAGCATTCAAAAAATCAAGAATCCAAAATTCCCCCTTTCCCTCGTCCTGTTATCAATTTCAAAGAAAAACAAGATGATCAGTACAAAGAAGCTGCAGAAGTTAGCAAGGAAATGGCAGAAACTTGCTGCAATGAACAGAAGAAGAATCACAATGCCACAAACTAACAGAGCTGCAGAAATTAGCAGCAGTAGTACATCGACAAAAGCAGAGAAGGGTCATTTTGTTGTGTACTCCGCAGATCAAAAAAGATTTACACTTCCCTTGCAATATCTTAACAATGAAATAATGAGAGAGCTATTCAACATGGCAGAAGAAGAGTTCGGATTGTGTGGCGATGGATCTCTTACATTACCCTGTGAAGCAGATCTTATGGAACATGTAATTTCTTTGATCAAACAAAAGGTTAATAGAGATTTACAAAGAGCATTATTGACTTCCATAGCTAGCAGTTGCTCGTCTTCCCATCTCCAACATCGATCAGCATTCAATCAGTTACCTATTTGTAGCTTCTGAATAGTTATTATAAGATCTGTAATCACAAAAACGTAGTTGTACATCAATATAGTTCATCTAGAATCTCAAAACTTTTAGTTTACCTACTTCTCTTTCTATATATATATTTATATATGTGCTAAATTAGAATCCTCAATGTCATCGGTATCTTCAGTACAAATATTATATACCTGATTCACAACTTGTTAAAGCGTAGACTACTATTTATGTTACACTTACCAATTAAGAGAGTTCTACACCTAAAATTTATGCAAGTAAAGATCATATGTAATGTGGCATTAGAGAATCAAGATGAATAAATCTTGATTTCCTTCAATTATGTTAACCTGTCCTCTACCTCTAAACAACTATTCCAAGAACTCCAGCTTCTTAATTCTCTACACAAGAGTATTTCTTGAGAAATGTATAATCGATTTTGATTAAGATAGGCGCAATTTTCACTATTCCTCCCTAGCAAACACTGCAATTAGCTGAGATTCTACAGTAAATGAAACCGTGAATACATAGTTCAAGCAGCTACACCTCATGAAAGAAGGGCAACAAAGAATCTCATTGAACTTAAAGGAAAGAAAAAACAATCACATCTATAAATTACAATATAGCAGTCTTTGAGTAAGAAAGTAGAAATTACCTTTGGCCTGGATATCCTTCAATGTATAGCATTCTGAACCACCTGAAACCCAAAGAAAGGAAAACAAAAAAATCCTCTAATTAGAAGAAAGGAAACGATTGTACACTGCATCGAGGTCAAGCTCCATACAAAAAATTAATTGAACTCTAGATAACCAAAAATTAGAAAAACATGACTCTAAATTAGCTCAATTGAAACTAATCACCATTCCATTTGCAGTTTAGGGTTCATATTGTAACAATTGCGGCAATATAAAAGGGGGAAATAAGAATTTTAAACACACGAACCATAAACGGAGTAACAGTGAAATCGCCATTAACACCGAAACAGAGAAAATAAAGAAGGGAAGAAGAGAGCAGCCACGGAAGGAGAAGCCGAGGATTTAGGCCGGAAAAAAATTTGGACCATTTCTCGATTTATGCGTGTCATCCTTGCGCAGGGGCCATGCTAATCTTCTCTGTATCGTTCCAATTTTATCGGATGTCCCCGAAGGGACGATGCCTTTTGCTTGCTACAGTACCATATACAGTATTCAAGAGGCAATATGTACCGATGTGGGATACGGAATGTGCCGACTTTTTACGGGCTTTTAAACAGTGGATCTGAACAAGGCCCATAGACTTAAGAGTTAGCCCTGTTCTTTTCAACTTATATTCAGTTCAATCCATTCAAGTTCAGTTCAGTTAAATATTTATCAGTACTACGTATATATAAATTTACATTAAAATAAGTTCAGTTCAATATTACTACTTATAAGTTAAAAAGAACATGACCTTAGTATGACGTCGATACAATATTAGACTTATAATCGTTACACATTTAAATTTTTATTGAATGAATTTCACATTTCAAATATCTTATTCTAAGCAAACTGCATAAAAATTAGATTTCCACCTGGTATTTTATAGTCAGGGGTGTTCTAGACAATTCACAAACTATTTGCAAAGCTCAATATGATAGAGTTCAACTCGAATTCGAGATCACCTTGAGATATTACCAAGTCAAGTTAAGCTTCATAAAGTTTAACCTGAGAGGTCATTGGCATAGTTATATATTTTTTTAATTGAAGTGTTTTATTGATTTTATTTTTTTATATCTGTGTTGATAATATCTTCTTACTTGAGGCGCCCCAAAGCAACATTTACTAGCAATGTAGGATATTGTTTCGCTTGATTTGACTAAACATAACCTTTTCAAGGAGTAACAAAATTGAATTTATAAACAATACGGATTCTTTTTAAGTGAAAAAAACTATTTGATGTACATTTTTTTAATGTCAATGAGCTTAACTGGACAAATGACATCATAATATGATTTGTGGAGAATCGATTTTTCACACATTGTTTATATAATTTACTCCAAGCCTATCCATTTTATGCACTAAAGTGCAATTTTTGATTATTACTACTATTATTACACACAACTAGAAATATTAATGGCTGGGTTGAATTGAATGTGAACGAAACATGTCGAGAAAGCTCAACTTGCCAGTTTTATCTTCTTGATAACCGGCTATAACCATGTCGTGGGCTAGCTTGTTCAACCATTCGGTTCTTCCTTTCGTTTTTGTTCATTTTTTTCAGTATTGAACTTACCAAACTTAGCTTTATTCATTTCTTATAGCCTTGCAAATATAAAGTCAGTTGCCTTTGCCTTCAACACCATTAAAAGATCACCATTCAAAAATCACCAACTTTGGAAAACTTGAGAATTTCAAAACTGAACAAGTCAAATCTTAGAATGTCAAAACAATGGTTGAAAATCCAGATTGGAAAATAGTCAAACACACATGTCTTGTCAGCTGAAATTCCAAAAATACGAGGACAAACTTGTTCTGTCATATTATCAGTGCCAAGAAGCTCTAAAATTAGCAAGGAAATGGCAGAAGCTAACAGCTGTACCGCATTTTCAAACGGAGAGAAGGGTCATTTTGTAGTGTATTCTGCAGACGAAAACGTTTTGTGCTTCCTTTGCTATATCTTAACAATGAAATAACGAAAGAGCTATTCAACATGGCATAAGAAGAGTTCGGAGTGTGTGGCGATGGACCTCTTACATTACCATTTGAAGCAGATCTTATGGAATATGCAATTGCTTTGATAAGACTAAAGGTTAATAGAGATGTACAAAATGCTTTGTTGACTTCCATAGCCAGCAGATGTTCATCTTATCATCTCCAACATCAGTCAGCATTCCATCAATTACCGATTTGTAGCTTCTGAATAGTTTCTATTAGATCTGTAATTAGAAGATACAGTTGTACATTATTGTAGTTAATCAAGAATCTCAAAACCTTTTCTGTTTGGTAACCTACTTCTCTCTCTCTATATATATCTGTGCTATATCAGACTCCTTCATTTCACCGGTATCTTCAGTATTAGCTGAAAACAATTGCCAAAAGGATACAGAGACTAGTTAAAGCTTAGACTACAATCTGTGCCTTTTCTCGATCTCTATTATGTTACACTTGCCCAATAACATTTATGCTTGCCATCTCCTAGAAAAACACAGAAGTAAACTAATGTGATTATTAAAATATTAGTATTAGCACCAAGGGAATAGCATATAATCATTGGCCTCAAAATTGAATTTCAACATAGCTCTGAGTTCTATATCATTTCTCTTCTACTGTTTTTTTCCTATAAGATAGTCCATCTTTCTGACCTGATGATTTTTGTTTCACACCGACTCACATGTATTTGCTATGACTCGGCTTTACTCAACAGTTCCCAAACCTAATACAAGATGCAAGAAAGGAATTTCCAATGTTGAACCTCATGAATTTTTCTTTGGTTACTCATTCAGAAAAAGCAACTCATCACAGTGCTTATGTCTAGCTTATGATCAAAATTAAGTGTTTTATGCAAACTTTGCAATGAATTTTGTACTTTACCGGCCTTAAACCTACCAATGATTGCAGTCCTTGCCGTGAGTGAAATAATCCAAAAATATCAAAGTATACATAAGAATTCAAAATCATTTCATGAATCTATACTGATATTTTACAGATCTGGTACTAATTTTACATCAAAGACAACACAGGCACATGATATAACTTCAACAGCCAATGATACAGGCATCTCTTTGGCAATAACTGAGCATATTGGGTCCAACTCAATGTGTGTTATACAAACACAAAGACACATCACACATACACCTGCACATGCACATGTCTACGCTTCAGAAATAAATCACCAGCTAGGTGTTATATAAACTTAAAACAACCGTTTATCCTGTGGTTCACATAGTTTGGATTTGCAAGGATAATAATTTCTCATGACTATAAGGTACAGAGTATACTCTACCTTCATTTATTGACGTATCAAACATGCCCACCTCTCTCACATGGTTTTGCATCCCACTAACCATAACAGGCGGGTCCTCCGTTCTTGCTATCCTTGCAAATATAAAGTCAGTTGCCTTTGCATTCAACACCATCACAAGATCAGCATTCAAAAATCAAGAATCTGAAATTTCCTCCTTCCTTTGTCCTGTTATCAATTTCACTTCATTCATACAAAAACAAGATGATCAGTACCAAGAAGCTGCAAAAGTTAGCAAAGAAATGGCAGAAAATTACTACAATCAACCGAAAAAGAATCACATTACCGCCAACTGATTCAGTTTCAGAAAATAGCAGCTGCAGCTCATCTTCAAAAATAGAGAAGGGTCATTTTGTAGTGTACTCTGCAGATTAAAAACGTTTTGTGCTGCCTTTGCAATATCTTAACAACGAAATGATGAGAGAGCTATTTGACATGGCAGAAGAAGAGAGTTTAGTTTACCAATTTGTAGCTTCTGAAATGTTATTGTTAGATCTGTAATCACAAAATACATTTGTACATTAATATAGTTCATCAAGAATTACAAACCTTTTTTGTTTAGCTACTTCTCTCACTCTATTTATATCTGTGCTAATTTAGAAACCTTGATCTCATCGGTATCTTCAGTATTACCTAAAGCACGTTAATATACACTTGCCAATTAAGAGAAATATACACCTAACAACCTGAAAAGAATGCTCGAAAGGATACAGAGACTAGTCAACTAAAGCATATTTACCTGATTATCAAATATCAACATGTAAAAGCTTATTTTACTATTTGTGTTACACTTACCAATTAACAGAAATACACACCTAAAATTTATGCTTTTTATCTCGAAAAAAAAAGAACACATCAGTGACCTGAATGTGATTATTAAAACATGAGCATTAGAACCAAGGGGATAGCATATATGATCACTGGCCTCAAAATTTGAATTTCAACTATGTGTTTCCACATGAACCTTGCCTTGTTTACCAATTTAGGGAAAACAACTCATTACAGTGTTTATGAGTAGCTTCAACTCCAAACTTCAGTGATAGATATTAACCCGGCTAAAAGACGAATTTGATTAATTTTTTAAAGTCAAAATTTGTAGTATTAGACGCATTACAATTTGCAACTCTTCTGAATTTAGAGAGAGGAAGATGGTTTATTAAGACAAAAGCTACCTATCCTATCCTAACGGATATGAACTATAGCATTGAGAATTATCGCTTTCGTGCTCCCTAAACATTGTTTCTCAGGTTCCACCTTTGAAACTATCAATGATTGCCGTCTTACCCTGCGAGAAAAATACCTAAATTCTCAGAGATTTAGGATTCAAAATTTAAAGATCTGAAAATTTACAGATCTGCTTCTGATTTTACATCAAACACAACACATGCACATGATATAACTTCAATAGCCAATGATTCAACAAATCACTTTGGCAATACCGAAACATATTGGGTCCAACTAAATGTGTCTTATGCAAAAACAGATGAATAGCACATGCAAATGTCTAGGCTTCAGAAATAATTCGCCAGCTAGGTGTACTATACACTTAAGCCAACCATTCTATCTTGTGCTCCACATAGTTTGGGTCTATTATACTATCTAACTACTCAGCATAAGGATATTACAAAGTATCTGACAAAGTATACTCTACCTTCATTTATTGACTTATCAGACATGCCCACCTCTCTCACATGGTTCTGCATCCCACTAGCCGTAACAAGCGGGTCATCCATTTTTGCTATCCTTGCAAATATAAAGCCAGTTTCCTTTGCCTTCAACACCATCACAACACAAGATCAGCATTCAAAAATCAATAATCTGAAATTTCCACCTTACCGTGTCCAGTAATCAATTTCGTAGAAACACAAGATGATCAGTGCCAAGAAGCTGCAGAAGTTAGCAAGGAAGTGGCAGAAGTTTGCTGCAATCCACCGAAAAAGAACCACATTGCCACAAACAGATGAAGTTGCAGAAAACAGAAGCTGTAGCACATCAAAAAAAGCAGAAAAGGGCCATTTTGTGGTGTACTCAGCAGATCAAAAACGTTTTATGCTTCCTCTGCAATATCTTAACACTGAAATTATGAGAGAGCTATTCAACATGGCAGAAGAAGAATTCGGATTGTGTGGCGACGGACCTCTTACATTACCATTTGAAGCAGAGCTAATGGAATATGCAATATCTTTTATAAGACAAAAGATTAATAGAGATGAACAAAGAGCATTATTGACTTCCATGGCTAGCAGTTCTGCATCTTTCCATCTCGAACATCGGTTACCAATTTGTAGCTTCTAAAGAGCTACCATTATACCTGTAGTCAGAAACATACTGTTGTACATTAATATACTTCATCAAAAGTTTTAAAAGAGTTTTGTTCATACAAAGTTATCTATCATAATCACTTTGAATCTTAAATATGTGCAAGGATCCTAAATCTACCCCTAATTGAACAAAACCACATTTAAATCAATCAGCAATACTGTTAGCAGCTTCCTCCCTCAACATTTTGGGAAACTTGTTATTAATCATCAGGCAATGCCACTACTACACACTCAGCTAAAACTTAAATATACAAACCAAAAAGAAGTTTTAGTTTCAACTGAATGACAAAGTGTCACTAAGAATGAACATTTAGTAATTTGATTCCAAAATAGGAGTATGGGAACCAGAGAAATTAAATTTCCTCTCTTTCCTCAAAAATCCTGATGACAAAGCGCTCAAATATCAGTATTTCTAATCTCATGTATTTGGTTTAACCTGTGTTCTTTGTGTTTCAATCTCATACAGTAGTTCTTGTCTACAGTTTGCATCACACAAAAATTACATAGGTGAAGAACAGTTCCATTGTGAATTAAAGTTAAACTGAAAGAAATCAAGAACTCGTTTCAAAATAAACACATATCAACAACATACCTGGAATCTGCAAATCATCAACTTGATAAAATTGAGATTTTCTAAACACAATAGTCAAATCTTAGAATATCAAAATAACGGTTGAAGATCCAGATTGAGAAATAGACATACACACATGTCTTGTTCGACAAAGTTTCATACATACTGCGCCAAACTTGTGTCATTTTCATCCACCTATACGTTTGAAGGTCATAATCAAATTTGAACAACCCTGCCAGCTTTAACTAATAATCAAGTATTCCCACCATTGTACAAACTATATCACATGGTTTTACTTATCAATGATCTGCTGGGACCCTGATTGCTTCTTGTCTTTTCCATCCACAATACCACACCATTATCATTGAGCATTCGAAAAATCTACAATCTGAAATTTCCTTCACTTATCCACTGAGAAACAGTTCCATCAAGAAAATAATATTAAACATGCCCACCTCTCTTTCAAACATCCATCACATGGGTTTGCTTCTCAATTAAATACTGTGGGACCTCCTGTGCTTCTGCAATTGCAAATATAAATTCAGCCTAATGCCTCTGCCTTGTACACTATCCCAACAGTTAGCATTCACCATTCCAAAAATCTACATTTCACTTCTACTTTTATAAACAATTCCATTTCAGTTGAATAGCAAGATGATCAGTGCCAAGAAGCTCCTGAAATTAGCAAGGAAATGGCAGAAGCTTACTGTAATCAAGAGAAAGAGAATCACATTGCCACAAACTGATTCAGTTGCAGAAACTGGCAGCTGTAGCTCATCTCCAAAAGTAGAGAAGGATCATTTTGCAGTGTACTCTATAGATCAAAAGCGTTTTGTGATTCCCTTGCAATATCTTAACAATGAAATTATGAGAGAGCTTTTCCACATGGCAGAAGAAGAGTTTGGATTGACTAGTGATGTTACATTACCATTTGACACAGATCTTATGGAATATGCAATTGCTTTGATCAAACAAAAGGTTAATAGAGATGTACAAAAAGCTTTGTTGACTTCTACAGCTAGCAGTTGCTCATCTTTCCATCTTCAACATCAATCAGCATCCCATCAATTACCAATTTGTAGCTTCTGAATAACTAATGTTAGATCTGTAATCACAAAATACAGTTACATTAATATAATTCGTCACGAATCTCAAAACATTTTTGTAGCTACTTCTCTCTATTTATATCCAAATTAGAATCCTTAATCTAATCGGTATCTTCAGTATTAGCTGCATAGAATGCTCGATATGATACAAAGACTAGTTCCTGAAACACATTTAACTACATGATTAGACTACTATTCATGCCTTCTCTCAGACTTTATTATGCTAAAGTACAAATTAAGCCCTGTTTCTCCAAGAAACGCAAGACAATGAGCTAAATGTGATTATTATAATGGAATTTCTACATAGCTCCGAATTCTCTATGATTTCTTTTCTATACTTTTTTTCTGAACGATTCTTGAGTTTCCTGACCTGATAACACGCACGCACATATGCATTTCCTCATGAATTCTGCCTTGATTACCCATTTAAGAAAACCAACTCACACTATAGTGTTTATGTGTAGCATCAACACAGAACTTCAGTGCAAGATTCTAACACTAGACGAATTTTATCTATTTTTGAAAGTCAATATTCGGAATATAAGACACTTGATAGAGACAAGAAGGTTTTTAAAAATTCCTATTGAGGATAAAGCTATTTATCCTAACAGACATGAATTATAGCAATGAGAATATTTTCTCTCATGTTCACTAAACATTGGTTCTTAGGAATTGCTGAACAAAATTAAGTTGTTGTATGTAAACATTGCAATGAATTATGTACTAGACCACCCTTTAACCTATCGATCATTGTGGCCTTACCTTGGAGGAAATTCAATACTCTTAAAGTATATACTTCTTCTGGTCTTTTGTTTAGCATTTTCATCAACCAACCCTACGCTAGGTGGGGTCAGCCATATGGATCTTCCGATGCCATGAAACTCTATCAAATGCCAAATGTCCATCCATATCTAGCAATATTAAAAAAATATCATTGCTAAGCCATTATATGCGTTGGCTGTCAACCTACCATGCGACCCTCCTCTTATACCTGCGCTTGGGACCAACTTATAGTATGTCACTTTCTTCTTAATTACCAACTTATAATTCCATCAATACTTAATCTCTCTCCTAATTAAAACAAGGTTAAATAGGGAAGAATCATGAAAAATGCATCGATAATCTAAATTGACAAATAAACAAGAACAAAATGAAAAAGCTAAAACGACTAATGAAAAATACCGGGAATAGTATTAGGATTGAAAATCATGGTCATCAATCAAGACTAAAAATTTACATATCTGGATCTGATTTTACATCAAACACAACATAGGCACAGGCACATGATAAAACTCAACAGCCAATGATTCAACACATCTCTTTAGCAGTAACTAAACTTATTGGGTCCAACTCATTGTGTCTTATACAAAGACACAGATACATTACACATGCATATGTCTAGCCTTCAAAAATAATTCACCAGCTAGGTGTACTAATTTATACACTTATCTGCAATAATAATAATAATAATAATAATAATAATAATAATAATAATAACAATAATTTCCCATGTCTATTATACTATCTGACTCAGCATAAGGATATTAATATAGTACAAAATAAACTCTACCTTCATTTGTTGACTATCAAACATGCCCACCTCCCTCACATGGTTATGCATCCCACTAACCTTAGCAGGTGGGTCCTCCATTTCTTCTAGCTTGCAAATATAAAGTCAGTTTCCTTAGCATTCAAAAATCAACAATCTAAATTTCCCCTTTCCTTTGTCCTGTTATCAATTTCACTTCATTCATACAAAAACAAGATGATCAGTACCACGAAGCTCCAGAAGTTAGCAAGGAAATGGCAGAAACTTGCTGCCATCAACCGAAAAAGAATCACATTGCCACAAACTGATGGAGTTGAAGAAATAAGCAGCTGTAGCACATCAACAAAAGCAGAGAAGGGTCATTTTGTGGTGTACTCTGCAGATCAAAAACGTTTTATGCTTCCTTTGCAATATCTCAACACTGAAATAATGAGAGAGCTATTCAACATGGCTGAAGAAGAGTCCGGATTGTGCAGCGACGAACCTATTACAATACCATGTGAAACAGAGCTTATGGAATATGTAATTACTTTGATCAAACAAAAGGTTGATAGCGATGTACAAAAAGCTTTGTTGACTTCCGTAGCGACCAGTTGCTCATCTTTCCATCTCCAACCTCAATCAGTATTCCATCAATTACCTATTTGTAGCTTCTGAATAGCTATGGTTAGATTTGTCATCACAGAATACAGTTGTACATTATAAAAGTTAATCAAGAATCTCAACACATTTTTGTTTAGCTACTTCTCTTTCTATTTGTATCTGTGAACATTTAGAATTTTTTTATCTCATAGGTATTAGCTGCATATTTGGTACAACTCAATTCACATTAATCATTACAATTTAAAACTCTTATGCATTAATAGAGAACAAGATGGTTTACTAAAATTTCTGTTAAGACTAAAGCTTCCTAACCTGACATATATGGATTACAGAAAGGAGATGATTTCTGCCGTGTTCACTAAACATGGTTAATTAGGTTTGGAGAAAGTGTGTAAACCAATGAATTCTGTGCTAGTCCACCCTTAAAAGTTAAACCTACCAATGTTTCAAGAAATCTCCTTGGCAATAACTAAACATAATGGGTCCCAATCAATGTGTCATACACAAACACAAACACATCACACATGCATATGTCAAGGATTCAGAAATAACTCACCAGCTAATCATTTAATCTTGTGGTTCACATAGTTTGGATTTGTAGTGATAATTATTCTTATATGTCTATTATACTATCTAACTACTCTGGATAAGTATATTAATATGATACAAAGTAAACTCAACCTTCATATTTTGACTATCAAACATGCCCACCTCTCTCACATGGTTTTGCATCCTACTAACCTTAGCAGAAGGGCCCTCCATTTCTTCTTGCCTTGCAGCTATAAAGTCAGTTGCCTTCGTCTTCAACACCATCACAAGATCAGCAACCAAAAATCAAGAATCCAAAATTTCCCCTTTCCCTTGCACTGTTATCAATTCATAGGAAAACAAGATGATCAGTACCAAGAAGCTCCAGAAATTAGCAAGGAAATGGCAGAAGCTTGCTGCAGTCAACCGAAAAAGAATCCCATTACCACAAACTGATTCAGTTGCAGAAACAAGCAGCTGTAGTTCATCTTCAAAAGTAGAGAAGGGTCATTTTGTAGTGTACTCTGCAGATCAAAAACGTTTTGTGCTTCCTTTGCAATATCTCGACAATGAAATGATGAGAGAGCTATTCAACATGGCAGAAGAAGAGTTCGGATTGTGTGGCGACGGACCTCTTACATTACCATGTGAGGCAGAGGTTATGGAATATGTAATTGCTTTGATCAAACAAAAGGTTAATAGAGATGTACAAAAAGCTTTGTTAACTTCCATAGCTAGCAGTTGCTCATCTCTCCATCATCAACATCAATCAGCATTCACTCAATTACCAATTTGTAGCTTCTGAATAGTTATTGTTAGACCTGTAATCACAAAACACAGTTGTACATTAATATAGTTCATCAAGAATCTTGTAAGAGTTTTGCTTATATGAAGCTATCACTTTATCATAATCAGTCTTAATTAAACAAAACCACATTCATTGGAATTAACAATTCTGTTAGCAGCTTCCTCCCTCTGGCCTCCACATCTATTATGCTTATCAAATCTCCTATTGAGCTCTGTTTATGCTACCAATTAAGAAAATACAATGAATTTTAAGTACCGTGCTGCTTCTAACCTATATTTGGTGAAAACTACAATTCAAGATGGTTTAGTTAATTTCTATATTCAGAATTGGGAAACTTGGTATTCATCATAAGGCAATGCCACTTGTACATGTTCAGCTAAAATAAAACTTAAATACACCAATGAGAAAATTCAGATTCAACTGAACAAGAAAGTTTGTCACTAAGAATGAACATGCATCAATATAATTTCAAAATATGAGTACGAGCACTAGAGGAACCAAATTTCCTATCTTTCCTCAAAACTAAATTCGGATGATATCATATGTAGCTGAAATTTCACTATTTCAGAGTTTCTAATCACGTGTATATGGTTTAACCCAAGCATTTCACATAACTCAGCTCCAGTCTACTATTTCCATCTCAGAAAAATATATTAACATAGACATCCGGAACCTATCAGCAGGGCTGTACAATAGCAATGGATAATATCAGGGAAATCAGTGGAGTGAAATCGCAAGTCAAGAAAACCTTTGATTTTAGCAGAAAGAAACCCTAGGTACTTTCTGGGAAAGAGCTTCAAAATGATTCATAGAGAATCAGTTTCCACGAGGAAATTGAGAACTGAATCAGCATTTGGGGTCATTATCCCTCCGTTTGGAACATTCTTTTCCTTGGAATTCAATTCATTTGATATCGGTTTACATACAACATTCAAAAAATTTATACATTTGAATTGAATTCATCTAAAAAGAATGTTTCCAATCATACCCTAAGCAAATTGATATCCGAATATGAGGAGGAAACATTAGCAGGGGAAAATTGGTGGCGATAAACAAAGTAGTCCCAAGAGCCTATGAGAGAGGAATCAGTTAATTTTGTCGGGGGAAATGGATAAATTTCGTAATGAGAAATTGAGAAGTGAGAGTTCAAAAGCATACACGACAATGGAAACTCAGCAAGAGAAATCGATGGTACCTGAAAATTGAGCAGAGTTGGTTCAAATGATAGTCGTCATGAGATTATGAACAGAAAACCATTGAATCAATCTTATTGAATCGTAATCTGGAAAATACAATTGAAGAAGAAAAAAAGAATTACAGAGTAGGGGAAAGGGCTGGCTGTCATATACAACGGCTAGGTGTAAGTGATGATTCAAACGACAATGGGCAAGTTTGGTCCGGGCTTTAACGAAAGGAAAAGGAGTCTGATTTTGATGTTGTCTGTTTGAACGCAGAATCAAATTCATTATTTATTTTGTGTATTAGCTTTTTAAGGTCTTTTTATTTCCTCAATTAATTAATTATTAGCATTCTGTTTTTTTTATTCAATACTAAAATTAATATATAATATAATAATAATAATAAATGATATTATTATTTTATATAATCATATTTAAAAATATTTATTAATTATTTTTGATATTTTGATAATATTATTATTATTAAATAATAATATTAAAATAATAATAATTATTAATATTATTAAATATTATTATTAATATTAATATTATTTAATAATATAAAAATATTAATAATATTATTATTTATTTAATAATACTATTAAATAATATTCATATTAATAATATTGTTATTTATTTAATAATAAATAATATTATTAAATATTATTTATTATTAAAAAAAATTTCAAGCAATAGTTATTTAATAATATATTAAATAATAATAATTTTTTTATTTTAATAATATATATTATTAATATTAATATTATTTATATAATTATTATAAATATAATATAATATAAATATTAATTAATAATAATTAATAAATTATATTTTTATTTATTATATGAATTGATAAAATTATATATAATTATTGTTATTATACGATAATTAAATAATTGATTTTCTTTAATTCAAAAAATAATAAATGAAATCAGGAGTAACTTCATTCCCTTTTTTATTATACCAAACACATAAGTCAATGAAAGGGAATTGCATCCCTTTCCTTACCTTTCCCTTTTTTTTATTTCCTTTCCCTTTCCTGATGTGAACCAAACGCCTCCAAAGTGTAAAAAGGGAAGGGGGGAATTGTCACTTTTGCCTCATTTGGACAAAATAATTTCTTGCTAACTATACCTTAATTACCTAAAGCTCATATTAAGTTTCTGATTAACTAAAATACACTTTCCGTAACTTCTATACGCTATATTCACTTAATTACTAACTTTTATACGCTTTTCATTATAACAGAAATATATCATAAATATATTAGATATGTGTATGATATAATTCTGATATGTGACAGATTTGTAGTAGATGTTCATCCAAATCAGTGTTGAAAAAAAAATGCAGTAGAATTCTTATACAATTGCTCAAAATCAATCCAAAATTGTTTTAGTGAGAAAAAATTACAGATGGAAAGTAAAAATTGCAGATGGAACGAAGAATAACGATTATGTTTGATATATAACAGATATATATCAGAAATATATTAGATACGTATCTGATATAATTTTGATATTTTTCTAATATATGACAGATTTTGTAATAGATGTTCATCCAAATCTGTGTTGAAACAAAAAACACAGCAGAATTCCTATTCAATTGCTCAAAATTAATTCGAAATTATTTTAGTGAGAAAAAATTGCAGATGGAAAGTAAAAATTGCAGATGGAACGAAGAATAACGATTATGTTTGATATATAACAGATATATATATCAGAAATATATTAGATACGTATCTGATATAATTATGATATATGACAGATTTTGTAGTAGATGTTCATCCAAATCAGTGTTGAAACAAAAAAAACGCAAAATCAATCCGAAATTGTTTTAGTGAGAAAATATTGTATATGAAAAGTAAAAATTACAGATGGAACGAAGAATAACTATTATATATTATATATAACAGATTAATATTAGAAAAATATCAAAAATATATTAGATATGTATCTGATATTTTTCTGATATTTGAGCAACTGATATTTTTCTGATATTTTTCTAATATTTTTCTGATGCAAGAAAAACACAGATCGATATTGAGTTGTGATTGGTTTTAATTGAAAGAACACAGATTATAGAACGAAATCGCTAATGAACAAAGGATTCATGATTCAAAAGTGGAAAAACGAAGAACTGCGATCTCTGTTAGGAGAAAACGAGATAAAAGTTTGATCGAAAGAGCTGTGATAAAGTGAAAACGGGAGAGATTTTTGTGCGAAAGAGCTAGATTTGCAGGTTTGTTGAGGAATCGATGTTTTATATACAGCGTATTTCAGTTAATTAGTTTCTGTGAAATCCTTGTTTGGTTACACGCGTTTTTATATGGTATTTATGTTATTATTTTACACAATTAAATGCATTCTAGTGTTTTTCCTTAAAAAAAAGCTCTAATTGGTATTATAACACAAATTCTTTTAATTATATCGATAAAAATATTAGGTAAAACTTAAAAAAATATAGCATATGGTTTCAATTATTTGCTGTTTTTTTAAAATGAGGTCTTGGTTTCCAAAAATTGAAAAAAAAGGATTCTCAATATTAAATTATATCATAACAATGGGTAATCTTGTTCGTGTTTATCTAAAATTTTGTGGATTGGTTAATAAAAATGCAATGCAAATCAGTGATAATTTTTGAAATTTTTGTAATAGTGCAAATATTTTCTAATTAAAATATGATGATAAAAATTTTAAAAGTAATAAGAAAATAAAAAAATATCTGAAACTTACTCAAATCATGGTGTATAATGGATAATAATAAGGTTAAACGATGAGAATGTTGAATTGATTAAAATATTTGATGTAATATCACTATTTTGAACAAAAATATATTTTTTATCCTCCTTTTGGCCATTTTTGGAAACCACATAGCCTATTTATCAAAAAAAAAATTCAGACTTCTTTTTGTAAATAAGTGAAATCACATAATAATTTTTTTAAGTTTGCCCAAAATATAAAAAAAAATAATTAGTGCTAAAATATACAAAACAATCAGTTAAAACTACTATTCAACTACAATTCCACTAATTGTTGAATAGTTGTTCATCTTTGAATCTGGCTTCTTTATATAGTCTTCATTAGGAATAAAAAAATTAGTTAGGGATTCATAATTTAAAATTAATTAGAAAATTTGGAGGTTTTTTTGTTCAAAAGTTTGTTAATTAATTTATAGAATTAAGATTGTAATGTTTTTCAATAATTAGCATATTGCAAAAATATTTTACGGCCACCCAGATTTTCTAGTGCTCCGTCTCCTTCTATTAGAGAAATAATTTTTAGTTGGCTAGTTATCTTAAATTTTTAGGAATCAATGTTATTAACATTATTTATTTTCATTTTATAAAATCAAATATTAAATATGACAGTTTTTATTCGCCGGACTGACTTATTTTACCGGCCAGAAATCGTCAACCGGATTTTTTAGTTCCCGGTCCCCACCCCATCTAAAGTGCTGGCACCGCCACTGATTACAACATTAATAAAAATATATATTTCCGAAAAGGTGAGACTAGAGATTTAAAGAATTTGTTGACACAAGGAATGGGAGCTCGCCTTGATTCGGTAATGAATTTCAAATTAAAAAAGGCCTGCTTAAATAGATAAAGAATCCTATGCGATTCATAAATTTTTTCCATCTTAAAGTAATGAGCTTCTTAGGGGTAGTTTGGTACGTGGTAATGAAATACTATTGGAATAAGAAATTTGTATGTTGGTATTAAGATATTGGGAACTTGTTTGTTTCATTACAAATTACAATAGAGTTTTGTACTATTTGAGAATTTTAACTTTTCTTTGCATGTATATAATATAAGAATTATAATATTGTTGAAAATATACCTTAAAATGTTCTATAAAATTATTATTTGAAATGTGATAATAAAAGTAGTGGTCATATTTATAGTACGATTTAGTAGATTTATCGTGTGTTATTAGAGTCAAATTATGTGTTAGTAATCACTAGACAAGTCTAGTGGCCAGAGCTTCCTCCCACTACAAGAAATCAAGGAATTTGTGACAATAGAAGTTGTCATAAAAACCTAAAAAGTTGTCACATAAAACAATATGTGACAACAATAGTTGTCACAAGGTCATCACGTATAACTCCGTAACAAAAAGTATATTCAAACGTAACAATATAATATTGTCACAAATATTGTATTTTTTGTAACAATAATTTTATTGTCACATCCTTTTCATTTGTGACAACTTTTATTGTAACTGAAAAGAAAAATAATTGTCACAAATATGTTTGTTGTCACATATTATATATCAAATTGAACTAAAACAACGTGACAACTTCAGTAAATCATCACTAAAAGAATATTTGAGATGATAGAAAATGTCACAAAAATAACAAGAAGTTGTCACATAATCTTATATGTGACAAGAAAAGATGTCAAAAAGAGGTCGTCATGTAAAGCTCCACAATAAAATGTTATCACAAATATTCAATGTTTTTGTTGTCACATAATTTTTAGTTGTTACAACTTTTATTGTAACTGAAAAGAAAAATAACTGTCACAAATATTCTTGTTGTCACGCATTATATAACAAATGGAGCTAAAACTACGTGACAACTTCAATAAGTCGTCACTAAAAGAATATTGTGATAATTAAAGTTGTCACAAAAATAACAAGAAGTGGTCACATAATCTTATGTGACAAGAAAAGTTGTCACTTAAAGGTCGTCATGTGTAACTCCATAACAAAAGGTATTTTCAAATATAATAATAAAATAATGACACAAATACATTATATTATCACATATTATCTTGTAACAAATGCATATCAGTTACAAGTTTCCTCATTGTCACCATAAACTTTGGATTGAAGGGAACTACAATTTATAGAATAAATGCATAATTCTCGAAACACAATACTACATAGAAGAAAAGAGTATCTATGAATGAGTCGAATACGAAAAATGGAACAAAAAAATGATTTCCAAAATAATTCATCATTTCATCTCAATTTATAGGCATACAAAACTAACTAAGAAATTCCACAACTAAAAATATGACCATTACTTCTATTATAATAACACAAATAATTATCATAGCAACATTTTAGGCATTTTCAACAGATTTTTCTACTGATTTAGAAGAGTAGAAAATGTATAATAAGAACTATTTTCTCACCTTAGGCTGGCTGAATCCCAAATCAATAGGACCATGATGTTCTGGGACTAGGAGACTTGTCTGAACTAACATGGTTGTTTGAAGAGACTTTTGTCCATCATCCATTGTTTTATAGTCACCTGAACAAGAAATTGTCGTATCTCAGTCAATAAGGCATTGAATCAACACAAAAATTAAGCCATGATTCGTAAATCATAGAGTTTGGTTTTCTTAGTATCGATGAATTGGTTAATTTTCAGTAGATCAAAAGCCTCACCATACATAGATTGTGATCCAAAACTAGTCAACCAAGCCATTGTTGGGGTATGACCCATTCCTTCATGTTCATTCAAGTAAAGAGCTTTCACAGCTAATAAATGGTTTTATTTATCTCCAATTCTTTTTTTTTATCTAAAGGTAACCTAGAAAGAGGGAAAAGGCAAGAGAAGGTTCCGCAATGCCCCACCACTGTTAAAAACCCTCCCTTAGGCTCGTTTTATTAAAAAAGAAAAAAGAAAAAATCTAAGAAAAGAGAATAAAAAAAATCCAGCCATTGAGGCAAACAATAATCTATCAACTATGGAGTAAATTTTGATGGAGGTTTACGCTCCCGTTTAGATAGCTCCTTGTTCTCTCGTTTAGCTTGCTCCTGCTCTTGCTTATCTCGTTCTTTTACGGTGACTGAAACCCTTAGTTTCCTTGGCAATTGGATATTGTCCCCCTCCTCTATCTCATACCGATAACTGTCATTGCAGGTAGCGATTGAAAAACTTTGCCTAACAGGCTTCGACTGCTTGGCTTTCATTTTTGCCTCTTTTAGTTCCGTAGAATCCGCCCAAGAACCCGGGACACCTTTCTTCGATTGTGAGTAATCCGATTCAAAGCCCTCTTGATCAACCTCATTGAGGCATTCTTGGAATGATTGGAATCATCTGTGTTGGTCCCTATGCATACACTCACTGAGCCAGAGGGGGGTTGAATGACTCGCTCAAGAAACTTATAAAACTTTTTTTAGATAATAATGGATCGACTAAGTGAGGTCAGGTGGCTGAGTGAAATAGCTGGAAAATGTGATTAAGTAAAGGACACAGAGATTTTTATACTGGTTTGGCAACCTGTGCTTACATCCAGTCCCAAAGAGAGTGTCTCAGTTTTAATTCACTAATCTCAACTCCTTTACCCTAGGCGGAGAAGCCTTTCACGAATTCCCCAATTACAGTAAGTACCCTCCAAACTACAATTGCTCACCCGCTGAATAGAATACCGTCTTCTATCAGCAACTCACAATGAGTCTAAACAAGAGCTAGAGTCAACTTATAGAAACATTGATCGAATTATAAATGATCTAATACAATTGATTGATCTAATCTATTCTCTCTTGTTGCAAGCAGATTCTAGCTGAGTTGTGCTTTCTTGCTTGAATTCCTTTAAGGCTTGTAAATTGACAGAGTCTTTACTTCTAGGAATTTCAGGTGTAATCACTCAATTCTAACGCTTGCCTTCTTGCTCCTTTTATAGATGGATTGAGAAAGTAGCCTTTCAACTTATCTTGGCATCTTCTGAAATTGACAGCTCAGTAATTCACCCGTTGCTTCTTCAAATGGATCCGTTAAGAGATAGAATTGCACCGTTGTGAAATATATTTCAATCCATTAGATTGAAACTCGAGCTCCAACTTGAATTCTTTATTGTTTGATTCCAGTCTTCCATCAGAGAGAACTAGTGCTGACTTGCCACATGTCTTCATCCTATTCCTTCTGGTATTTTGACATGTTGTAGAGTGCACGATACAAGGTTGGTAGATCTGCAGAATTACCCAAAGTGGCAATTGACTTGTTGCAGCTTTGCATTGAAAGACTTTGTCATTTTCTTCATAATTCTGTGTCTTGTCAAGGCATTAATTCTGTTTGTCTTTGTCTCATTACTGTTCCTGCAAAAAGCAATACTAAAAGCAAAGATACCTTTTTACCTTAAATGGTAAGGTCAGCAGCATTGACAGACTTAAAGTAACTCAACTGAAATGGTAAAACATAAAGTACACAGTAGAAACAAAATCTAAATATAAAGCGCTAAGTGAATATTACTAAGTCAGCGACTAATTAGATACTCAGCCTAGAAACCACTCAAAGTTAAACTAAATAGCTAGGTCAGCAGAGACTCAAAATTCTACCCTTGAATTTACTAACTCCCTTACAACCATAGATTAACATCAATATTGATTTAAGTATCCCAAACTTAACTTAATTGTTATGATCAAAACTTAAGCACAACTGAGTCATCTACTGAGTCAGTCCAAACTCGTGCTTGATTCAACAATCCAAAACTTCTGTAATATGTCCATCAATCGGCTTTTGAACTTCAGTTTCCTCATCTCCGAGATCTAAGTTAACTGTGTCTAAAGAATTAGCAGAGATAGAATTTACCAGCTCCTTATCAAATACCTTATTAGCCACAACCTCAATCACCTCGGTAGCTAATGTCTCAATCTCCTCAGTATTGCCTGTTGGTTCCAAAGGCTCCAAGTTTGGTCACTCCTTCTCAGCCTGTCTCTGAACAATAGGCTGATTTTTCTCAGGCCTTTTCTTCGTAAATTGTTGAATATGTGGCTTTTGCGCCACGTTGTGCTTGTAATCAATTGTGGAATGTCCAATTGACTTGCAAAAGGAGCATAAGGCTGGAATGTTCTTGTATTCAATATTCACCTAAAAAATATTTTTTGCAATATCAACATGGACCTGATCCATAATAGGTTTTGAGAGATCTATGTCAACCAGAATTCACACATAGTGCCCAAATTCTCCTTCAATAGTTTTGCGATCAAAGCGAATAGGAACTCTGATCCCTTGTGCAACACTGGAAATAAGCATGTGATCCCAAAATTCTCAAGGTAAATTGAGAAAATGAATCCAAACCTAAGCATTAGTTTGCTTGTGCGGAGTAGGGTCGAAACCCGCTTTCCAAACTGAGAATCGCATGATTCCTAGTTTTAGATTTAGACTACCGGTGGCCCAAATTTTCTGTAAAGCCTCTGCCGATGGCATAATGATGTGGTAAAAACCTTTTCCCAAAGATATCAGCTTCCAATCCATGTTTCTATTCCATATGGAATTTAACTTTTGTTTGATATCAGCATGTTTCCATGGCTTCTCGCCCTTCGTAAGAGTCAATCTCCCAATGACAGAATGATGGCATGAAGAGATGCGGTCCTAGTAAAATTCCGTCGGTATTTTCACCGCCTTGTAACCGTTTCCGGCGTCAGAGATTATGGGTATGACTTTCTGATATGATGTTGAATGGCTCAATAAATCAGCAGCCGGATCTTTGAGGACTACCGTATAGGAAGTTTTTTCATTCGAAACCCTAGGGTTTGAATCTTTGGGAGGACAAGAGCTTCCCTTGATCGAGGTGTCTTTTACTATGGGTATAACTAATGAATGAATTTCCGAAAAGAGCAGCGACTCATGATAGGGAAAATCACCGGCGGCCATGATGGACGGCGACCAGAGAATCTGGTGAGTAGGCTAGGGTTTTGCCAAAATCGCCGTTCTATTAAGTCTGATTTTTTCTAATTTTCATCTTCAATTCTTGTTAGCTCTAACTAATTTCTGCAATTTCTGAACATTTTCAAAAAAATTTCTATAAGATTTTGCTTCTATAAAATTTGATAAATAAACAACTGAATCAAAACTGAACTCTTTGTACAAGAAAGAAAAGGAAATTAATAAACACAGTCATGTCCATGTAAATAATTCTGCAAAATATAAAGATCAATACCTAACTAATTATAACCACAAATTAATTAAATGCAAACATAATGTCCGAAAAAGGAACAAAATACAGTAGCTATTCAACAAGAACAAGAATAAGAACGAAAAAGAAAACCAAAGTGACAAATAAATCAAGATTAGAGAGAAAAGGGAAGAAGGGAGTCTCACACAGAGAGTAGAGTGAGTAGCAGAGAAGAAGAAGTTTTAGAATCGAAGGCGAGAAAAATCTGTAGAGATAGAGCGATAAAAAATATTATTAATATACAAATATAAGCTTACAGGGTCAACAAATATAACAAGTGTAACAACTTTAAACATTTTTTGAGTGAGAATTCATTTAATATAATATACAAATGCCACCACATGGATAATAATGAAAACCTGCAATATCTGAGCTTAAGCCAGCAATAAGAAAAAAGTGAAAAGGGAACAAAGTAAAGGACAGGGTGCAAGTATCTGAGCTTAAGCCTGAAAAGCATAAGTAAAATGAGACGGGGAGGATACAGAATAGGTAAATAGGAAACATTACATTCCACACACTCCTAGTTGACATTTCAAATGTTGACAAATAGAAAAAGCTTAAGCCATGTGAAATGTTCGGATCTCAGAGGCAGCAGCTTAATTGACTTTCATAAATATACAATAATTTGTTCTACGTGTAAGTAATACCTAAGACCGTCTAATAAAACTCTTGAATTCTACTAATAAAAGATTGTGTAATCCAACCTTTTATAGAATTGAATTCTCGCAAACATAGGTTTTTCCAAACATGACAATTGACAAAAAAGAATGGAACTGGATTGAATTCTACTAAAAATGTTGTAATTGTAGTAAGGATCAAACTCATGAATAACTCTCTCATGTTTTATAACTTATAAATTAATAATGTTGCTTATGTAATAAGGATCAAACCCAGTTTCTTCTAATATTAGAAGTTATTGTTAGTTAATTTTACATTCTTTTTTTTACAAGAAAAGAGAATAAAAAATCATCCAGCCATTAAGGCAAACAAAAATCTATCAACTATGGAGAAAATTTTGATGGAGGTTTACGCTCCCGTTTAGCTTGCTCCTGCTCTTGCTTAGCTCGTTCTTTTGCAGCGACCGAAACCTTTGGTTTAATTGGCAGTTAGATATTGTCCCCCTCCTCGATCTCACACCGATAACTGTCATCGCAGGTAGCAAACGAAAAACTTTGCCTAACAGGAGTCGACTGCTTGGCTGTCATTTTTGCCTCTTCTCGTTCCGTAGAATCAGCCCAAGAGCTCGAGACACCTTTCTCTGGTTGTGAGTAATCCGATGCAAAACCCTCTTGATCAACGTCATCCGAGGCATTCTTGGAATGATTAGAATCATCTGAAACTTCTATAATATATCCATGAATCAGCTTTTGAACTTCAGTTTCCTTATCTACGAGCTCTAAGTTAACTGTTTACTTAGCAGAGACAGAATTTCCCGGCTCCTTATCAAACACCTCATTAGCCGCAGCCTCAACCAACACAACACACATAGCCTCAATCGCTTCAGAAACCACAGCCTCAATCTCAACTGCTTTAGACTTGGAAGCCTTCTATGCTGAATAAACCTTTTCTTTATGGTTATTCTTGGTCTGATCTAAACGGTTAACCGCATCCTTCATGACCGGACTTCGCGGTCTTCCATTTTTCCTATGCCAAGTAATGGCATTTTTTGTCTGCTTTTTACTAGATTCTGGCGCCTTGCTGAAATCAGATGATTTCCCTTGAGGTTGATTGTGTCAACAGGCCGCCAAATAATGTCTAATCGAATGACATGTGGAGCAGAAGGCCGGCTGGTTTTCGTACTCAATGGTAACCTAAAAAGTATTTCTTTCTAAGCAACTCTGACCTGGTCCATAAGGGGTTTCACCAAATCGACATCGACCAAAATTCTGGCATAATGGTCGAATTCTCCTTCAATGGTATTTCGATCAAATTTGATAGGAACGCTAATCCCTTGTGCTACACTAGAGAGAAGCCTTCAATCCCAAAATTTCCAGGGTAGATTGTACAGACGAATCCAAACTTGGGATGTCATTTGTTTGTGTGTGGTTGGATCAAATCCAGCCTTCCAAACCGAGAGTCTCATAATACCCGGTTTTAGATTTAAATTTCCAATACTCCAAATCTTTTGTACTGCATCCGTCGATGGCATGATAATATGAAAAAAGCCCTTACCAAAAGATATAAGCTTCCAATCCATCTTTTGGTTCAAAATTGAGTTCAATTTCATCTTCAGATCGGCGTGAGTCCACGGTTTATCCCCCTTGATTAGGGTTAGTCGTCCTATCACTGAGTTCTTACATGAGGAAATTCGTTCCTCATAAAATTCATTCAGAATTTTGACTACTTTATATTCATCACCTGCATATGAGATCGTTGCCTATATACCCCTAGTAGCCGATGATGTATTGATATCACGGTTCAAGATTGCCGCATAAGAGATGGCTTTCTTGACCGAGTAAGGGTTTTCGAGATTTGCAAGGTTAGATGATTTGGGATTAGCAGATTGAGGTTGAGTGGCTTTCAAGAAGCTCTCAAGGCTAAAAAGATTAGCTATCATAAAATCACAAGGAGGGGATGAAATACCTATTTGGTGGCTGGTGGGAAGGTCAAAACGGCGAAGGACTCAAAACTCTAGCAAAGACTCCATCGCCTTTTCTCTTCCCGATCCTTCAACTCCTAATTTTACATGCTTATATAAAGGCTAATCGATGATTTATTTGATTGAGATGACATGATAAATGAAACTTAGAAATTATGTTAATCATCTTTCTTATATTTTATTTTCCTCCTCAAAATTTCCAACTTATTCTTGAGCACTTAAATTCATTTCCATAAAACAATGAATAATATAAAATTAAGATGGATTTTGAATGTGTTTAAGCCCAATTTCGAATTCAGAGAAAATAGAAACAACAAAAAATTTAGTTAGGATTTCCGTCCTCAAGTATTCCCCGTCCCTAGATTAAAATTGGAATGTTTATTTGGGCTTATACTAAATTGAAAGAAATATCCAACCCGACCCTGATGTTACTTGAACTTAGGACCTCTTGAGGTTACAACTTTAGTTTTAACCACTAGGCCAACACATCGGTCATAAAATTGAATTGTGAGCTGGGCCGGCCCTGAGGGTAGTGCAATGGGTAATTTTGTTGCTTTTTAATAGAAAACTCTAATTATCTTTTCAATAAATCATATTATAATATCACAAATAAAATTTTAACTTGTTTTACTCATTTGGTTTTTTAGCTTCATTTTTTCTCGAAATAATTAGATATAACTAATGTTCATTTTAGTTTGTTATTAAATTATATATTTTATTTTATAATTAGATTCCAAGTGTATTGGTGTAAAATGGCCAGTTGAACCCAAAGGTTGACAGTTTTACCCTTACAAAACACATGTCTTAACTATATATGAGTCAAACTTATGACAACAATTATCCCGCATTTTTTACAAAAAATATATAATTATACTTTTTTATTAAAAGACCCAATCTATTTGCTTCATATGTTATTTTTTCAGGCCCCGAAAACGTCAGGACCACCCATAAATGTGAGTATTTGAATTAGTAAAATATGATTTAAAATAATTATTAATTTAAAATTGGTTGCACCCCATAATATGTGTCCTTTTGTTTATGTTATATTTATAAAATTCATTAAATAAATATTTTTTGGTGCATTCTATGGTTATTATGTTTTTTTACAAAATATAAAATCCACGACACGGAATTTTTATTCCAGACTGTTTTCAAAACAAGTGGAGGTACCGTATTCTTTGGGAGAGCTAAAATTCCGCATGGTTGATGAGACAGCCAATTCTCGGCTTGTTGAGTCATTTTCAGAGGCTGAAGTGTGGGATGCAGTTTGTGCTTGTCAAGAAGGTAAGGCTCCGGGGCCGGACGGATTTAATTTTTTCTTTTATAAATGCTTTTGGGAGGAACTGAAACCGGATGTGTTAGCATTGTTCGGCCAATTTTATAGGTATGATCATCTGCCCAATTCTATTAAGTCATCCTTTACCGTGTTGATTCCTAAAGTTCCTGAGTCATCGTCGATGGGGAACTATAGACCGATTGCCCTTATCCATGGTATATATAAAATTGTGTCGAAAGTACTCGTGAAAAGATTACAGGCTGTGTTGCCTCAACTGATCTCTGACAACCAGTTTGCATTTGTTAAAGGCCGTAATATTCATGAATGCTCGTTTATAGCCTCGAAAGTGATCCAATCAATCCACCGTCGTGGTCAGTCTTCTATGGCACTCAAGCTTGATTTCCATAAAGCATACGATAGTGTTTCTTGGACTTATATTGACTCAGTTTTGAAGAGGATGGGTTTCTCTGATAAGTGGATTAGATGGATGGCGGCTTGCAGAGAGAACTCGATAACATCTATTCTTATCAATGGAAGCCCTACTGATTCGATCTATTTGGGTAGAGGGGTTAAACAAGGCGACCCCATTTCTCCATTTATTTTTGTCTTAGCAGTGGAAGGTCTTAAACAGCTTATTAATGCAAGTGTCCTTAAGGGCATTTTACCTGGGTTTCGTATTGATGGGTCAGAGATGGATATATCTATTCTTCAGTTTGCGGATGACACGATGTGCTTCTTGCCTGCAGATGAGTCCCTCTTACCTATTTTTATCCGTTTATTACGTTGTTTTGAGCTGATTTCAGGTCTGCGAATTAATTTTGCTAAGAGCTCAATCATGGGTATTAACGTGCAGGACGACATGTTGAATCGATGTGCGAAGACTATGGGTTGCAAGATCGAAAAATTTCCCATTACTTATCTAGGCGCCCCTCTCAGTACGAGACGCATCCCGGTGTCTTATTGGAACGTGTTGATTGGTAAGTTCCAAAATAGGCTGGCAAGTTGGAAAGGTCAGTGTTTATCGTATGCTGGCAGGGTGGTCCTTATAAAATCGGTTCTCTCCTCCATCCCGATTTATTTGTTATCATTGAATAAGATGCCGGCCTCTATTAATAATAAGCTTGTACAACTGATGTGAAATTTCTTGTGGAAAGGTAATGCGGACTCTAGTGGGATATGCAAAGTGAGCTGGGAGACAATTATGCTACCGAAAAATCTAGATGGCCTGTATGTTAGGGTTCTTAGACTAGTAAACTGTAGTTTATTATTGAAATGCATATGACGGTCTAGAGTAGACGGACAGCGATCGCTGTGGTATGAGTTGTGTGTCCGTAGATATGGCTTTGATTCATGGAACTCGTTTGAAAATGTTGAGAGTTCATGCCTTTCGTATGTTTGGCGAGGCATTTTATCTTGCTGTGTAAAGAACTCAACCTTCTAGGAGTTGTTTAAATCGAATGTGAGGGTGAAAGCGGGGAACGGGGCTTGCGGATCCTTTTGGTATGATAATTGGACCGCAAATGTGTCACTATCTGGTCTTTTCCCTGACCTGTATCTCTTATGTAACAGAAAAAGTTGCTCAATTCGGGATGGGTGTCTGTCAATTTCTGAGGGAGCAGCACTATCTAGGCCTTTTTGGAAACGTAGTCTAAGGATTTCAAGTAGAGAGAGGTGCTTCCAGCTTCGGAATTGGATTTCCCAAACCTGCCCTTCTATTTTTGTGGGTAATGGGGCTGACGGCAGTAGGGGGCAGCAGCTACATGCTGCGTTTCAGGTGGTGGCGGATAGATTTGAATGGGATCTGGGAGCTAATAAGGTATTTTCAGCTGCATCTTTTTGTTTGGGGTTCTATAGGACTCCTCAACGGACTACCCCGGAAATGGATTACATGGTGGTTTGGAATGCGTGTCTTCTTCCTAAAGTTAAATTCTTTGGCTGGCTATTATTGCATAGACGTCTTCCAACGAAAGTCTTTCTGGTTTGTCGCGGATGCCAAGCAGTAGTGGATGATAAGTGTCCGTTTTGTGATGAGTCTAAAATAATTGATCATGCTTTGTTTCACTGTTTGGGTAGTTATCATATATGGGCTCAAGCTTTTCTGGTGCTAGGGATTTCAGTGACAATGCCATTGAAGGGGGCTAATTTTCTAGTAGTATGGCGAGTGCACTTTACCTCGGGTCTCGGACATGAGTTTGGTACGGCTTTATGGTTTATGATTGCGTGGGCTATTTGGAAAAGGAGGAATTTGTTTGTGTTCGAGGGTGTCTTAAGCACAGAAAATCATTTGGGGTCATGCATTCATCTATGCTGGTTCTTCTTAAAGTATCGAAGGCGGAATCTTAATTTTATCGTTTCTGATGTATTTAATTTTCCGAACTTATTTCTAAGTTGTAACTAGATAGCTGGCATTCTTTGGCCTTATTCATTGTATAGGCATGTCTTAGGATTGGACTTTATATCCGTATCACCTTTAGGCTATATTTCTGTTCAATGACGCTCTCATCTTGTGAGCAGTCTTTGGATTTCTTTAATAAAGAGAGGTAGGTGTTTTGTAGGTAAGCGGGGGCATCAACCTAGTTGGGACGCCCGCCCCAAAATTTTCACCTGTCTCAATCTTTTTCCTTCTAGGGGAACACAATGTTCCTCCGGAGGGTTTTCAAAAAAAAATAAAAAGAAATTAAGTTTCATTCGGTTGAAGTGTATAGTTTAACAGTGAACTTATAAACTTGTAACTAGTTTATTGTCCGATCGAATTTCAGTATCATTGGTATTATGCAAAATTTAGGTAAAACCTTAAGAATTGAACACTTAAGACAATAAATATATTAAACAACATTGGCTTACAATAATATAATTTAGTAGATAGGTAAAGGCTGAACTCGGCAAATGCCAGCTCAATTTATTAAAATTAAAAGAAAAAAGCAACAAAAAAAAGAAAAGAAAAGAAAAATAAAAACATCTCTTGGATATTAGCAAAGTCAATTGCAATCTAGAGCAATGAAATGAACTAATTGAAGAACCCAATCACAACAAAATGTGATCATAATGATCTAAAGATCCATAGCAGCAACTAAATTATAGCCGATATTATAAGGAACGACAGGAAATTCCCCGTGATGCAACAAAGTCAATCCCAGCAAAGGCTGAGATGATGAGGCCAAACGGCAGCGATGATGACAACATCATCATAAGATTCAAAGCAATTTCAAGGTCGTATTAGATCAATACCGAGATCCAAGCCGATAAACAAATTCACCTTCCAAGGAAGAAACATCATTCAAAATGTGTCCACTCTCTAGACCCAAGCCGAAAATCAAAACCACTTCAAGGGAAAGATATTGAAGTAATACCATTCGTTGAAGAACCAAAGCTTTAGCAAGACCGAAACTGCCCAACTCAAGCGAGGGGCTGCGGCTAAAAAATTTGCGACTAAAGGTTTGCAATCACTACAGCCCGAGAGATAACCACTAGTAAGAAAAAATCTGAGCAGCTAGGGAATAGAGAGCCCTAGCCACTTGCTCATAGATGCTCCTAAGGAGGAGTTGCAAGGGCTATCCCTTTGACAAATAGCCGGCCAAAAAACTGGTGAAAGCAAGCATGTAGATGAGACTATCAAAAGTAACGCCGGTCAAAGAGAAAAACCTAAGTGGCTTAGCCTTATGCCCCTTAAAGATCAAGAAGGAGATGCAAAATGAGCTATCTGTTGTTGGAAATGATTCACAGATGGAGGAGCAGCAATCCCCATAAAGAACTGACGGTCAGACCGGTGAGAGAAGGCATAGTGCCGATCTAAACCGGTGATAAAAGGCATCTGGGTGGCTAGGGTTAAGGAGAGAACCCTAACCGCCCCTCTATTTTTAATAATTAGATAGTTAAATATAAATAATCAGAGGGACTGTTTTTTGAAAAACCCCCAATGGAACATTGTATCCCACCAGAAGGAAAAAAGATTGAGGCGGGTGAAAATTTCGAGGCGGACAACCCAACTAGGTTGGCCAATCTACTGACCTACAAAACACCCACCTCCTTTTCATTAAAAAAAGAGCTGGTCTCAGGTAGAGAACAACACTGAAAGTTATAGCCTAGCAAAGGTTCCATCTAAATGAAACAAGCATCAAAGAATGAAATGGTTTGGATTTGTGAAAATATCTGCGACTTGGAAACCAATTAGCCACCTATTACATCTGAAAACAAATATAAAAAAATGAATACTTTAGATGAGAATGTCTTCGTGGTTAATTTGCCTTCAGAGATGAATGTACTACGCCGCTTCCATAAAGATCATGCTATAAAGAACCATAGGGTTGTTATGAAGGATCTCTTAGGACCTAGAGCAAAATGAGATCGCCAATAAATCAAGAAATCATAGGACTCGAGTGGGACTATAATCTACAAGCCAAAGAGCCAAGATCCCTCCATACCAAAAAGCTTCCATTACAATAAATCAGTGCGTGGTCCATCAATTCAACACTGTCACAAAATGGGCCAGTGGTGTCCAAAACGTAACCTCTACTATTAAGAAAAGCCGCGAGGGTAATCTCTTGTGAAAGGCCAACCAGCCGAAGAAGTGCACTTTCGGCAAGAGGCAAGAATCCTAAAGGAGTGAGGAATCCATACGAGGCTTGGACCATCGCTCAAGCTTGTAATAGGATTTGCAAAAGGAACTTGCTGAGTAAATACCGAGGGCATTAAAGCACCATATTATAATGTCACTCCTAGCTGGGAAATTCATTGAAATTGCCCGCCTATCCTCATGACTATTTCTCGAGCAAGAAAAAATCGAATGGCATGATTAACACATCTAGGCACAGAACTCATCACATCTCTCTCTTAGAGAGATCCGTAGAGATCTTTTCCTAAAAGGTCTTAAGAAAGATGTTGACAAAATAGCTTCACACCCCTGCACAATATTGCAATTTTTATTATTACAAATGGAGTAGAGGTCCGAGAAAAGTGATGCAAGCGTCTGATCTGCAGTCCATTTGTCATTCCAAAAGGAACCAAGCTGCCCATTCCCAACACTAACTTTAACATTAGAGTTAAAGAAGTTCCAAAAATTTTCATTCTTGATGCAACACGATTTAATGCCTTTCCATATGAAAGATAGCCTCCTGTGGTCGTAAATAAGCAACGATTTCCAGCTTAGAAAGGAGTACCTATCCACACAAATATCGAAACATAGACTGTTAATATTCGGTTGATGCATTTTCCAGACCCACTGTAATAACAAACTGCAATTCACAAGCTTAAGATCCTGGATATACAGCCCTCCTAAATGCTTTGGTAAAGTAATGGTGTCCCAAATAACCTTGCTTAAACCTCTACTTTTTGAGTCTGCCTTCCATAAAAGTTTCTCATTAAGCTAATAAGTTTGTTCGTGACCGATGATGGTAATTTGAAAAGGGACAAGAGGTATATACGAAGGGAGCAAAGGACGGACTTAATAAGCACAACTCTACCCCCCCATAAGAGAGACAATTCCCTAACCAACTGGACAATCTATTTTGAAACTTGACAATCAACGTGCTCCAAAACGAGATAGGTGGCCTTTTCAAGCAAAGAGGAGCACCTAAGTAGTTGATAGGAAACTTTTCAATTTTACACCCAAACAAAACCGCACATTCATGCAAGAGACACTCACTAACATTAATTCCCAATATGTAACTCTTATGATAATTAATAAGAAGGCCTAAAATTAACTCAAAGCAACGAAAAATGCGAATATAAGTGGGAATGAGTGACTTATCTGCGGGGTTAAAACATATGGTGTCGTCTGCAAATTGAAGAAGAGAAACGTCCTTCGTTGAACCATCAATTCAGAAACCAGGCAAGATTCCTTGCCTAATACATGCATCCAAGAGTTATTTGAGACCCTCAATTGCAAGGACAAAAATGTAAGGCGAGGAGGGACTTTAAATGCAAATAGTCTAATACTGTACTATCATAATTTAGTAGATAAGTAACCTGTAAATAAAACCACTTACTAGTTATTACTAACGTGCTATGTATTTGTTAGTAGAACTTACATATCAAAACAACTTCTTCTATAATATATAACCTTCTTATTCTTTAAGCGGGGTGGGAGGAGGTGTATAAATTCTTCTCGATGGCCCAAAAGGTAGAATAGGAGTTTTGGCACTGTATATGTATAAGCGAGCATAAGGAGGTGGAACATAACCTCTTCTAGATGGCACAGAAGGTGGAGTAGGGGTTTTGGCATTGTATATGTTGTATATCCAGCTGGGAGGAGGTGGACCATTAATTCTTTTAGATGGCCCAAAAGGTGGAAGAGGAGTTTTGGTAATGCCATAAATGCGACCAGGAGGAGGTCGACCGTTGATTCTTCTCGATGGCCAAAAAGGTGGAAGAGAAGTTTTCGCATAGATGTTTTACATACGTACGGGAGGAGGAAATGTACGTGGCCCAGAAAGTGGAATAGGTTGTTTGGCAAAGTATGTGTGGTAAGAATTAAGTCGAACCAGTAGTCCTCTAGTGTTCAATATAGTAGGCTTAGCGTATGACTTCCGGCCATGGTTTTGCTTAAGTGGCATTGCACCATCACACAAGAAAAGGAAGACAAATACAACAAAAAGCACCACAATATTGGATTTGGCAACCATTTTCAGTTTGTGTGTTGGTTTACGATTTGTGTAGCATATATGTTTATATTTATATAGGGGGCGCAATTAATTAGATTATTACTAGAAGAAGGAAATAAAATCTCTATGATTTTGCTGATTATATCTTGATGTTCAGTATTCATGTACCCAGGTAAGTGTCTATATATTGATTGTTCTGGCTGTAATGAAGTTAGCAATTATGAATAAGCTAACATGGATAATATAATCTATTTACTATTTTGATAATCAATAATAGTACGAATATACAAAAAATATAAAGCAGTAAATTCAATTTCCAACTATTATGGAAATTGTAAAACAGCGCACCTATCAAATATTTGTTCTCAGTACATAAACAAATGCCTGATTTAGGGATTAGCAATGGGTATGACAATAAAAAATCTTGAAGCTAATTTTAGAGAATAGTCAGAAAGAGAAAAGTCAGACAGTGAGACACATGATGAAAGTAATATCATGGAAACATGAATCAATGGAAGATACTATTACTAGAATTATCGAACTAAAGCTGCACTTAACGTACCAAAAATTAACATAGCTTCGCATAAAGAAATAAGACAAATAAGCCTCAGTAACATGCGTATATTTCACTGAGGAGATCAATAAGTTGCATTTTTCTGTTATGTCGACTTCACTTAAGTTATATAATGTTTTTCTATTACGTCGACTTCACTTAAGTCACAAAAAAATATTGTATTGCATTGACTTCACTTAAGTGACATAAAGATTTTGTATTACATCGACTTCACTTAAGCCACGTAGTGTTTCTCTATTACGTTGACTTCGCTTAAGTCACGTAACATTTTCAATTACGTCGACTTTACTCAAGTTGGTAAACATTTTTTACGTAGTGTTATGGGCTATATGACACAATGCTCCAGCCCACTACTCATAATATACCTAAAAGCCCACATCCCATACGTGAGACCCCTATAAAAGGCTAACCAACCAAGATATAAGGCAAGTCCTGATCACTCTGTACTTCCTCTTTACTCCCGCTATATGAAGATACTGACTTAGGCATCAGAGTGGTTTCAACCAACCCACAGTGTCTCTTCTCTTCTGTGAAGATCATAGGTATACACTCTTGGAGCAGAACAATCGTACCGCGTAGGCTTCTTTTAAGCTACATAGTGTTTTTTCTATTACGTCGCCTTCACTTAAGTCATGTAAAGATTTTGTATCACATTGACTTCACTTAAGTCATGCAAAGATTTTTTTTTACGTTGACTTCAATTAAGTCATGTTACGTTTTTCTATTATGTCGACTTCACTTTTGTTACGTAAAGATTTTGTTTACGCTGAATTTACCTAAGTCACTTAAAAATATTTGTAAACAGAAAAAATGGTGTTACTTAATATTATTTATTTTAATATACGGTAATGCTATATTGACAACTAGAGTTTCGACAACTTTTGACACTCTGTACTCTTAACCATCCATCTTAAATTCATCTAGTGGTCCCAATTTCATTAGATTTAACAAATAGAAAACCCCGCTCTATCTCCTGTTCTCTTCTTCCTCTCTCTCTCTCTCTCTCTCTCTCTCTCTCTCTCTCTCTCTCTCTCTCTCTCTCTCTCCGACGGAAGGGGTTTTTTCTAATTTGTTAGGGTCACTAGTACTCCTCTTGATTAATTGCATTTTTAATCACTGTTTTAGTAGATTGACTTTGAATTTTAGGTTGAATTTGAAGTAATTGAGTGTTATTTGGCTTAGGGGATGCTTAGATTGGTTCTAATGTAATTCCTCTTGATCTTGCTTCTGTGGTGAGTGAATTATAGTTTGGGAAAGAAAGTGGAAACTATACTAGTAAACATAAAGGGAATGCTACTGTTTACGGTCAGTTGTATCCATTTGAGGGACTTAGGAATTACACTTTCGGCATAATTCATCATGTGAGAATCGATGGTAAAATCATTTGTTTTCTTATTTTTAGGTTTTAAATTGTTTCTTTGAAATTGAAATGATAATTTTAACTGCTGAATAAATTCTGAGATATTTGTTACTTATCATAATCTTTGGGAAAATTCTGTACCTTCTGAGGATAGAAGGGGTTTTTCTAATTTGTTAATCTAAGAGAGGAATAAGAGAATATAGGAGATAGAGGGGGTTTTCTATTTTTTAAATCTATTGAAATTGGGACCACTAAATGAATCTAGGATGGATGGTTGAGATTAGAGAGTGTCAAAGTTGTCAAAACTCTAGTTGTCAATTAGCATTATCATTTAATATATTAACATTTTTGATCATATTTATATAAAAATACTAAAATATGTGAAACATTGAATTATTATGTTATAAAAAGTAGAGGTGAAAAAAAGAAAAACAGAGGAAGGATTGGGGATACGATCCCTAAACCCTAACTACCACCGCCGCCCTTTCTAGCTGCCGCCGTCCGATCAACATGGTCACTGATGCTCTTCTTTTTCCAAAAGTCACACCATCGACTACTTCTCTCAAGAAACCCTCCTTCACTGTGATTGTCTATGGGAAAGTCACCAAGGTTGTGCAGATTATTTTATGTGCCAAGGTGACAGAATAGGATTGGTATAAAAGTGTAAAGATTACACAAGCAATCTATGAATCTAGAGTTAGCCAATGCGCATACCGGCTTATTGGCAGATTGATTTTAAGGAAAGGGGATTCACCTCTTAAGATCGATGATTTGAAGATACAACTTACAAAGATTTGGGGTATTACCACCTAGTGGCGGCTGATTTCAATAGGCCGTGGTTACTTATATATTATGCTCAACTCCTCTGCGATGAAAAACAAGGTTTGGAGTAGGGGAAGCCTTAATCTTAGTCCTGGAATCTTTCGACTATTGCCCTGGTTTCTGGATTTTGATCCCTACTTCCAAAAAGCAACAAACGCACAAGTTTGGGTTAAATTACAGGCCCTTCCATGGGAATATTGGGACCCCTAAACACTCATCAAGATTGTTAGTCATTTTAGGGTCATGTTAAGGGTTGATCATGCAACTCTAGATGGAGCCTTCGACTACTATGCTAGGGTGTTGGTTGATATGGATTTGTCAACTGCACTACCGCAAAAAGCTAGACTGGAGAGGGAAGGAGGGGGATTATTCAAAAAGATTCTAGCATTTTGTAAGCTATGTAGCTCGATGAGACATCAGGCATATGAGTGTCGAAGGAACACAAAACCTGACGGTGTCCAAAAGCAACCTGCCAAGGAACAAAAAGTTAAGAAATTTGTAACCAAGCAAAATCAGAGGCCACAAGGTGAGAATCGGACTGTTAAAGAGCCCAATCTTGAGCTCTTTTAGAGAAGTAAACCAAGACAACACAACTTAGAGGAGCGACTCAAATCAGCTAATAAGGCTGTCACGGCCTCAAAGCCAAATTCAAATACTGCTTCGGTAGAGGAAATAGAGGAAGATTATAATGACATCTCTGATTGGGAGTAGAATGTGTAGGATCTTGCACATGCACCATCGGTGAGAGAACAAATTAAAAGCATTGAAGGGATTGAGCTTGAAGTGTCTTTGCACCATAATAAGGAACCTCAAACTCTTGCCATGACTGAGAAGGGGGAAAATTGGGCTTGGCTAGCTGAGCAGGATGAGGATATGAAAGAAGATAATTCTTGGGAAATGGTCAGGACAAAAAGAAAACTGGTCGATGGAGTTTATCGCCAAATGCAAGAATGAATACTCTTAGAGATTCTATTATTGCTAGTGTTGGATATAATGTATGCCCTTAAGGCAATTAGGGCGATATATCTTAATTATGTAATAGTACAAATAATTTGTTTAATCAATAAAGGCAATTGTTCTTTTGTTTATATCAATGTGTTTCTATGTATATATATTATAGCTGGTTAAATATATTCATTGATGTATGTATATAAAACTCCTTGACATATCATAGCATGAAGTCAAAGAAATTATAGTTGGACTATATCTGGTGGAACCTGCTTCATGTACAATTATAATTATGTCTAAACTATCCCTAGTCATAGTTTCATCAAGAAAGGATAATGATGAAGCGAAAAGACTAGCATGTGGTCAACGTTCTTACTTAAGGCACCACTTTCAGTCCTTAGGAGATTGACTGCTTGGAAAGGGTCCAAGCAGTCAATCTCCTAAGGACTGAAAGTGGTGCCTTAAGTTTGACACATGGATATATCCAAGAGATATAATGGAGGCCGCAGTAAGATAAACACTTGGTATATATATCAATGTGTTAGTGTTTATCTTCATGTAATAAGCTTTGCGAATGTCCTCGTACTTGAGATGCTAGTTACTTGTGTGGTACTATTGCTGTACTTTGGGTCATTACTATGCACTCATTAATTTAGGGTGTTACGCATGATTACGGATATGGTGATGACATCACATTGGTAAGCTGAGTAGTCAGAAGGAATCTATCTCTCTGGATATATTAAGAAGCTGTACCTGGCCACTTGTTGAAGTAATGATTGCCATAAACCTCTGATCAGAGTATGTGTTTGATAGAAATGGTTTCTAGTCAAACACACTATGGTAAAAGGCAATATACTTCAGTAACAAGTAAACTATTGGGATAGCTTGGAGCAACCTCACTATTAGTGGGGCAACACTTTAACCGAACCCTATAAACCAGATGGTACTAATATTAAAGAATGGAAGGAATTTATCGCACTGGATAACTATTGCATTAACCGAGATTAAGTCATAAGCATAAATGATGTTTCGAGTAATGGGGGATGGTAGACCCTTGCTAGAGGCGTACTATAGTGGTTAAGGTAATTGAGTTCTATTCAAGGTCCAGAGCATCGAGCTAATGGTTCCATTAGATTAAGGGTTGGTTAAGCCTTAATAGCTCAATACTTCGGGATCTCATAAGGTCACACACATTGGACCTTCATCGAACTAAGTGAAGAACTAATAGATTTAATCTATTACGAAAATATAATATAAATAATAATTGGATTATTGTTTAATTGGTTAAAATTGATTGGATCAATTTTGGATAGACCAAGGAATTTATTTTGACCCATAACTATTTTAGTAAAGTAGTAAAATAAATATTTGAATTGGAGAAGGAGCTAGAACTGCAAGAAAAATAAGGGTTGGACCCTTTGCAAAAAGGACCCGCAAGCCCGAAGGCTTTGTGGGCCCATGGGTGCTCGCACGAGTGCATAGGCACTCGTGGGCTACAGGCAGTGCAAGCTAGGCTTGCGCTAGCCTGCAGCAAGGTCACCCGCGAGCTGGGCTCGTAGGAAGTCCCTGCGATACCCAGCCCGCGTAAGAGCCTTTCTTGTGCAGCCCTTGCCACCCGCGAGCTGGGCTCGTAGAAGAGCCTGCGAGGCCCAAGGATCCGACTTGCAGAGGAAGCTGGGTTGGCTTGGGTAGCACGCGGATACTATGGAATCCAAGTGTTGCCAAGGGCGGGATGTGGATTTTTCCCCATCCCGCATTAAATGCAGGGAGCCCTAGCTCCCCCTATATATTATTCCCCCTTTCTCCATTGTTCAGCGCACCAAATTCAAGTGGATCTTGAATCTCTAGAATATATATTTTTGGGTGGGAATTTTGGAGCGATCTAGCATTTGCTCAAGGTTCTTCGGTTCTTCCTCATTGGGAGGTTTTGGTTGGTAGGGTTCGTTTTGATACTCCTAGAGGCTATCCTATGCTTGGAGACTTGTGCAAGATGGTTTTGCAAAAGCACGCTTGAATTGGTAAGTTTTGTTTTCTTTCTCTTTTAATTATTATGTCTTTTTCTTTGAGCCTTTTTAGACTTAATAATTATGCTTAGGTTATTTTCCATGCTTAGTTTATTTTATGCTTAGGTTATAGCTTAGAGTTATAACATGCTTAGTATAAAATAAATATGCTAGGATATAATTTGGAATTATGGTATGCCTAGTCATTTTGCATGCTAACCTAGGTAGAGAATTATTTAGTTAAGGCTTTATTTAATTTATATGCAACTAATAGGAGTTCCTGGGGACAGGGACAAAGTTTTGAATTTCCGCCATGCCTGTTATGCATGTTCAATCTGACTGTCAGTTCCTAACAGTAGTATCAAAGCCAGCCTATTTATTTAAATTACATGGGTTATAGATGCTTCCAATTTACATGAATTTGAATATCGAAATTTATTAGTTCGAGAGAATCCATTGGTCTTCAAGTTTGTGCCTGTATTTGTTCTGGCTAAGGATTGGACTTGGAGTCTACTCCTCATAGGGCACCTCTCCTACCTGGAAACCTATATCGGTGAAATTTGAATTGACCAACAGGGATTAATATGAAATAATTTATTTCTAGTACATAAGATGGTGCTTGTATATGTTTCTGTAACAAAGTAAAAAATTAAATTTATTGAATAAAAGCTTAAAGGAAATGCAATATAAATATAACAAATAAAAGTTTTAATTATTTTGCATATAATATAGGTTGATGGAATAATTTTAATAAAGTGCTGAACCCACTTAAGGTTAGACCTTATAAATTAATTCTAAAATTCCCTAAATTAATACAAGTTATTATAATTTTGTTCATTTGATAAAATTCTAGATTGGGTGAGACGTTTAACACCAATAAAATCCCAAAGTAATTATATTAAGGTAAGTTGTAGTCTTCCTTACTCAAATTTATAATACAGTCTCTTTAGGCTATCAAAGTGCTATGGAAAGCGTTCCTTCTAGTCCACATTGATTGGTTGTAAAGTTTGGGATAAGGTGTGCCTTAACAGAGCTGGGGTAGTCCACCAAAAAATTGGGGGCTAGGCCCAGATCTGAGACATATTCAAGGAGATGCTAATATAAGAGCGCATGTCTCTTAGGATTAGGTAACTTGAATGAATTAGCAATTGTATACGATGCAAATGGAATGGGATTCCAACTATGACTTACTGTTATGACTTGACTCTTAAAATTGGGGGTTGTAATAGACTAGTTATATATGCTACCTACTAGGAAATTTAGTTGGGCTAAAATTTTTGAATTTAATAGAATGGGCTATTGTAAATTTTGAAGAAAATAGTAGGAAAATGTATTTAATTAAAAGTCCTTATATTAAATGCATGTACTGAAAGTAATATCCAAACTCTTTTCTTTTCCTATATCTTAGGTTGAAAATGACTTCCAATGTTAATCTCCGTATGTTACTTGACACTAAATTGAATGGCTCAAACTTTTTTGATTGGTTCCGAGCCATGAGAATAGTTCTTAGATCCGAGGGAATTGCCTATGTTCTAAGTGAAATTTTCCTTATAGAACTTGATGTTAAGGATTATGTGGAACATGATGCCTGGTTGAAGCACAGGAAAGATCATGAGACTCCTATGTGTATTATGTTGGGGTCTATGAATCCTGAGCTACAAAAACAACATGAGAACATGCCCTTGGAGACATGGTTCTCGATCTTGAAAAACTCTTTTCAGAGAGGAAAGGACAGAGAGGTATGAGACCTCCAAGCTTCTTTATGGGACCAAGATGCAGGCTAACACCTCTGCCTCTCAGCATGTACTGAAACTCTTAGGATACCTTGAGAAGCTGAATCGAATGGGATTTAAGATGAATCATGACTTGAGCATTGACCTTGTGTTGATGTCCTTGACAGATAGTTACTCAAGCTTCATGACTAACTATTATATGAACAAGATTAATTCTACTATCCCTGAATTAATCAACATGCTGAAAATAGTAGAACCTCAGATCAAGAAAGATTAGAAACCTCTACTGTTGGTTGAAAAAGGCAAGGCTTCTAAGTAGAAGAAGCAGGCACTGGGTAAGAAGAAGTAGGCACTGGGTGCTAAGAAAAGAATCAGTAAGAAGAAGAAAGAAAAGAAGGCATCTAAGTATGTCTGCTTCTAATGTGGAAAACCAGGACATTGGAAGAGGGATTGCAAAGCTCCTGCTTCTGAGCATTTAAAGAAGAAGCCTATAGAGGTATCTGCTTCAGTTATGTTTGTAATTGAAAACTTTGCTACTTTTCCACGTGAATCCACTTGGGTATTAGATACTGGTTGTAGTTCTTATATCTATACTTCTGTGCAGGGACTAAGGAACTGTAGAAAACTTGTAAAAGGGGAGATAGACCTACGCGTGAAAAATGGAGCTAGAGTTGCTACATTAGCCGTAGGGAGCTTTAGTCTTGTTTTGTCAAGTAGACTTGTTTTATTTTTGAATAATTGTTACTACATTCTAAGTGTGACTAAGAATATTGTATCTGTTGCGTGTTTAGCAGTAGAGTGATTTGAAATTTTATTTTTAAATAATAATTATCAGATTCGTTTGAATAGTATTCTTTATGGTTATGGAATGTTAAAAGGTGGCATTTATGTTCTTGATACTAAAACAAAAGTTTTCAATATAAATAATGTGAAGAAAGTTAAATTAGATAATGAGAATACCTTCTACTTATGGCATTATCGTTTAGGCCACATAAACAAAGATCGCTTAACCAAGTTGCACAAGCGTGGAGACTTGGGCCCAATAGACATAGAGTCTTGTGGTGATTGCGAACCTTGTTTAAAAGGAAAAATGACAAAGTTACGCTTTCAAGGAAAGGGTGAGCAGGCCACGAGTACATTGGAACTTATACATACTGATGTGTGTGGTTCAATGAGTGTTCAGGCACTAAGAGGATACTCCTGCTTTATAACCTTTATTGATGATTACTCACGATACGATTATTTGTACTTGATGAAGTACAAGTCTGAAAGTTTTGAAAAGTTCAAACTATTCGGAGCTAAAGTAGAGAAATAGCTTGAGAAAAGTATTATAGCACTTCAATCAGATCAAAGTGGAGAATACTTAAGTTAGGAGTTTCATGATTATCTAAAGGAAAATGGGATAGTTCCCCAGTGGACCCCTCCTTATACACCCCAACATAATAGAGTGTCAGAAAGGAGGAATCAAACTTTATTAGATATGGTCAGGTCCATGATGAGCCATGCAGATCTTAGTAAATCCTTTTAGGGATATGCACTGGAGAGCGCAATTTATGTCTTAAATAGAGTGCCCTCTAAATTAGTTGAGTTTACACCTTATGAAAGATGGCATAATAAGCAACCATCTCTAAGTCACTTAAGAGTATGGGGCTGTCCTGCTATGGTAAAGAGGATAGCATCAGATAAGCTAAATGCCGAGGTTGATAAATGTCTATTCATTGGATACCCAAAGGAAACAATTGGATATCTGTTTTACAAACCTGAAGCACAAAAGGTAATTGTGTCTCAGAATGCTCACTTTTTGGAAAAGGAACACTTACTTGCAAAAGTCAGTGGGAGCAATATTGAACTGGAAGTTCAAGAGCAAAAAATAGATAATAAACTGATTGACCCCGTTCTAGATACACAAGAGAGTGTGATCCAAGAATAACCTATTGAAACACAATCATTGCGAAGATCAGGTCATGTTCATAAGGGTCCCAATAGATATGGGTTTATCATCACTGATGATAAAGAACTATATCTTATGCAGGATGATGAACCAAGGACATATGATGAGGCAATAAAAAGCTCAGATTTTGATAAAAGCCATGAAATCAGAAATGGATTCCATGTATGAGAACCAAGTTTAGAATTTGGTTGATGCATCACAAGAGGTTAGACCAATTGGGTGCAAGTGGGTCTTCAAGAAGAAGACAGACATGGACGGTAATGTAATTGCCTATAAAGCAAGGTTGGTTGCGAAATGTTATAGTCAATAGGAAGGTATTGACTATGATGAAACTTTCTCACCGGTAGCCATGGTTAAATCTATAAGGATACTACTTGCCATTAATGCTCATTTTGATTATGAGATCTAGCAGATGGATGTAAAAATAGCATTCCTGAATGGGGATTTAGACCGGGATGTGTATATGATACAACCTGAGGGTTTTACATCTCAGAATGGCTTGAAGGTATGTAAGCTATAAAGATCCATTTATGGACTTAAGCAGGCATCCAGGAGTTGGAATATAAGGTTTTATCAGACAATCCAGGAACTAGATTTCTGCCCAAATGCTAATGATCCTTATGTTTATAAGAAGGTTAGTGGGAGAGCGGTTGTTTTTCTAGTATTGTATGTTGATGACATTCTGCTAATAGGAAATGACATTTCTCTTCTTCAAAATGTTAAAGTGTGGTTGTCAAGAAAGTTCTCTATGAAAGACCTTGGTGAAGCAGCATTTATACTAGGTATAAAGATCTACAGGGATTGATCCAAGAGGCTGTTAGGTCTTTCTCAAGGTATATATATAGATAAGGTATTGAATAGGTTCAACCTTGAGCATTCTAAGAAAGGTTATCTCCCGATGACAAAGGGGATAAACCTATCTAAGGCTGAGTGTCTGAAGATAGCTTAGGAGAGAATGCACATGAAGGATATACCCTATACATCCACGATAGGAGCCATCATGTATGCTATCATATGTACTAGGTCAGATGTCTCTCAGGCTTTGAGCTTTATGAGCAAATATCAGTCAGATCCTAGTGAAAAGCACTGGATGGCCGTCAAGGCAATCCTTAAGTACTTGAGAAGGACTAAGGATGAGTTCTTGATTTATAGAGAAGGTGAGCTCACAATTAGAGGTTACACTGATGCTAGTTTTCAATCTGACAAGGATGACTTTAAGTCTTAGTCAGGTTTTGTGTTTGTGTTAAATGGAGGGACGGTATGTTGGAAGAGTTCCAAGTAAGAAACTACTGCTGATTCAACCATGGAATCAGAATACATTGCTACATGTGAAGCAGCAAAAGAAGCAGTTTAGTTAAAGGGATTTATTGGTGATCTCGGTGTGGTGCCTGAGGCTATTGATCCAATTACTTTATATTGTGATAACAATCATGCCATAGCTCAGGTAAAGGAACAACGGTCTCATCAGAAAAACATACATGTATCCAAAAAATATCATATAATCAGGGAGATTGTTGATACTAAGATAATAAGATTAGAATATGTACCCACTAATCAGAACCTCACGGATGGTCTGACAAAGCCATTGACTCAAGTCAAACATGACCAGCATGTTAAAGCATATGGATTAAGACATATGACTAATTGGCCTTAGTGCAAGTGGGAGTTTGTTGGATATGATGTATGCCCTAAAGGCAATTAGGGCGATATATCTTAATTATGTAATAGTATGAATAATATGTTTAATCAATAAAGGCATTTGTTCTTTTGTTTATATCAATGTGTTTCTATGTATATATATTATAGCTGGTTAAATATATTCATTGACATATCATAGCATGAAGTCAGAGAAATTATAGTTGGACTATATCTGGTGGAACCTGCTTTATGTGAAATTATTATTATGTCTAAACTATCCCTAGTCATAGTTTCATCAAGAAAGGATATTGATAAAGCGGAAAGACTAGCATGTGGTCAACTTTCTTGGAAAGGGTCCAAGCAGTCAATCTTCTAAGGACTGAAGATTGTGCCTTAAGTTTGACAGATGGACATATCTGGGAGATATATTAGAGACCGTAGTAAGATAAATACTTGGTATATATATCAATGTGTTAGTGTTTATCTTCATGTAATAAGCTTTGCGAATGTCCTCGTACTTGAGATGCTAGTTATCTTGTGTGTTACAATTGCTATACTTTGGGTCATTACTATGCACTTATTAATTTATGGTGTTATGGGTGATTATGGGTATGGTGATGATAGCACGTTGGTAAGTTGAGTAGTCGGAAAGAATCCATCGCTCCGGATATATTAAGGAGTTGTACCTGGCCACTTGTTGAAGTGATGATTGCCATAAATCTCTGATCAAAGTATGTGTTTGATAAAAATGGTTTCTAGTCAAACACACTATGGTAAAAGGCAATGTACTTTGGTAACAAGTAAACTACTGGGATAGCTTGGAGCAACCTCGCTATTAGTGGGGCAACACTTTAATCGAACCCTATAAACTAGATGGTACTAATATTAAAGAATGGAAGGAATTTATCGCACTGGATAATTATTGCATTAACTGAGATTAAGTCATAAGCATAAATGATATTCAAAGTAATGGGGGATAGTAGACCCTTGCTAGAGGCGTACTATGGTGGTTAAGCTAAACGAGTTCTATTCACGGTCTAGAACATTGAGCCAATGGTTCCATTAGAACAAGGGTGGGTTAAGCCTTAATAAATCAATACTTTGGGATCTTATAAGGTCATACACATTGGACCTTCATCGGACTAAGTAAAGAACTAATAGATTTAATCTATTACGAAAATATAATATAAATAATAATTGGATTATTATTTAATTAGTTAAAATTGATTGGATCAATTTTGGATAGACCAAGGAATTTATTTTGACCCGTAACTATTTTAGTAAGGTCGTAAAATATATATTTGAATTGGAGAAGGAGATAGAATTGCAAGAAAAATGAGGGTTGGACCCTTCACGAAAAGGACCCGCAAGCCCAAAGGCTTTGTAGGCCCATGCGAGCCCGCACGAGTGCATAGGCACTCATGGGCTATAGGCAGCGTAAGCTAGGCTTCCGCTAGCCTATAACAAGGCCACCCGTGAGCTGGGCTCGCGGGAAGTCCCGCGAGGCCCAGCCCGCTGGACAAGGCAGGCTTGCAAGAGCATGCCTTGTGCGGCAAGGACCCGACTTGTAGAGCAAGTCAGGTCGGTGTGGGAAGCACATGGATCCTATGGGATTCGCGTGTTGCCAAGGCGGGATTGGGATTTTTCCCCATCCTTCATTAATTGCGGGGAGCCCTAGCTCCCCCTATATGTTGTGCCCCCTTTCTCCATTGTACAGAACACCAAATTCAAGTGGATCTTGAATCTATAGAATATATATTTATAGGTGGGAATTTTGGAGCAATCTAGCAATTGCTTAAGGTTCTTCGGTTCTTCCTCATTGGGAGGTTTTGGTTGGTGGGGTTTGTGTGGATACTCATAAAGGCTATCCTACGCTTGGAGGCTTGTGCAAGAAGGTTCTGCAAAAGCACACTTCAACTGGTAAGCTTTTTTCTTTCTCTTTTGATTATTAGGTCTTTTTCTTTGAGCATTTTTAGACTTAATAATTATGCTTAGATTGTTTTGCAATTAGTTTATTTTATGCTTAGGTTATAGCTTAGAGTTATAACATGCTTAGTGTAAAATAAATATGCTAGGATATAGTTTGGAATTATGGTATGCCTAGTCCTTTTGCATGCTAACCTAGGTAGAGAATTATTAAGTCAAGGCTTTATTTAATTTATATGCAACTAATAGGAGTTCCTGGGGACAAGGATAAAATTTTGAATTTCCGCTATGCCTGTTATGCATGTTCAATCTGACTGTCAGTTCCCAACAGCTGGTGCTTCCAAAAGCACAGGATCTAGCCCTAATGGAAGTGGGTCTACATGTAACATGATTACGGTTACGCCAACTGCTGCCTATAAACGGAAACCATTTTCAGTCTAGAAAAAGAAAAGTTTAGTGGTCGCCACTAGGGAGCAAGCTCAATGTGACCACAAGAAACCAGGCTGATAGGCTCCTTCTTAAGGAGTTTATTTGTTTACTCTTTTTCTTTTCTTTTCGGTTTTTATTTTATTTTCTTTTTCTTTTCTTTTATGTTGTTTTTCTTTTACTTTTTTCATTATTAAAAAATGGAAGTCGGATTCCGGTACTCAACCTTTATAATAGAAAAATGTTATAAAAAGCAAGTTGTGTAGAATAATTAATCTTTTTACATAAAAATAAATATAGGTGGAGGTGGATTGGAAATGATATGTGGTAACAGTAATGGTGAAAGTGAAATATACATAGACAACAATGGTGGTGATGGTAGTGGCTGAAAAGGGTAAAGTGACAATAGTCTCCATCGAGACTAGAGAAAGGTAATCTTACGCATGTTGGGAGTGCTTCACCACATGTTGGTAAGGATTTAGGCTTTTCCAATTTATATTGCTATTCAACGACGAGCTCTAGCACAAAGTCGAGAGACACGGTGAGTAAGAGGGAGGTCGTGGCATGAAGTCCGGTCTCCATACACAGTAAGGAAGAGTTGCTAGTAATGTACGGTGCATGAGTGCTAGTATAGCTAAATCTGGGTCCCAGTGCAATTTGTATCTTGCCCCATGATCACTATTGTAACACCCTCCCTATAGGGAGCTCCACGGTACTATAATCACCCAATGAACGACTCTACTCCACAATATAAAGTTCAATACTTATAAATTTAATATGTAGAAATACAAATATAATGTTTCCAACTCCAAATATTTCTCGATGCTAATTATTCTCCAAATATTTCTCAATACTAATTATTCTTCAAATATTTCTCAATACTAATTATTCTCCAAATATTTCTCAATACCACTTTACATTTCTCACATTATCTAGTACATGCCATTATTCTACAAACGATAATATTACATTAAATTACAAATCCACCTCGAGTCTTTCCTTATTTGCTCTTCAAGCTGATCCACTTAAACCACTTTGGTCAAAGCTATCTACAAGTTCTCCACTTACGTATAGAAAAACAACTACACGCTAAGCAATTTGCTTAGTGGTGTCCATAAAAGAAATACAACAACTTTGAACATTTTTAAAATAGAAACAAAGTATATTTATAAGTCAAAAACAAATTAACCAACTTTATGAAACCAAAACACAAAACTTATATTATAAACCTTTCAAAGTACAATCAAATTTATATTCAACTTCTCCAAACACGTTAACCACATTTTGCCCAAAGTAAACAAGTCCTGAATAACGGTAAAATGGATATGGGAGTGGACAAGCCGGAAGCTAAAGCTTCAAAATCAATATATCAGTCAAGCCCGAAGCCGAAGCTTCAAAATCAATATATCGGTCATGCCCAAAGCCGAATCTTCAAAATCAATATATCGGTCAAGCCCGAAGCCGAAGCTTCAATATCAATATATATATATATATATATATATATATATATATATATATCATAATATCGGCCAAAGCCCGAAGCCAAAGCTTCAATTCTTTGTACAGTACTGTACCCCCCTTTATTGGCGCCAATCTACCCTGACCCGTATTCTACTCGTTTAATAAGGGCAATAAATCAAAGTAACATCTTAAAAATTCCAGTATAAACCATCAAACATAGTTCAACATAACTTCAACAATTAAGAAATTCAAATCCTAAATTTTTAAAGCATCAAACTTCAATTAAAACTCAATAAAATAAACATTTATATTTTCCAGAATTTTTCTAGGTTTCGTAACCTTACTTCCCTTGCATTTTTCACTATTAAAACTTCATCCAATCGAAGAAGTTTCTTCAAAAAATAATTAGCCACATGTTTCAGCTTTCCAAAGCCACTAGAATCACAGAAATTCAAATTGTATAACCAAAGTTATGATCAAAATACTAAATAGTGTACAAAGCTGAGATTTTCTGAAAACAGATTTCGTGACTCAATTTCAAACGAAAATTTTCACATTGGAAACGAACGAAATTCAATAAGGTTTCTTCTGAACATATATTCCTTACTTTCTGTAGATATCAAGAAAGCATCAAAACAAAACAGGGAGACAAATCTAGAAATTTTTCCGAAAAATCAATAAATCGAAATTCGAGACACAAACCTTTTTCTAAGCTCGTACTAGCTCTCTTCTACCTCTTTTGCCTTTGATTTGCTTGCACTAGCTTCCTCTACAACAGCCATATATAATTCTATCAAGATATTGTATAAATAAACTTCCTAATACCATAAATATGCTTAATCTACCATGAATTCTACTAATTAAGCTTTAATTTCACCAAAAATCACTCACCTCAAATTCGGATTACTATTCATCCAAATCTTAACATCTGAAATCCTCCTCTTGTAGTCTTGATTGACTGAAATTGATGATGATAGAGGGCTTAAGGATCGATTTCTAACAAGAATTTGAAGTTGAATCGAAGAAATCGGAAGTTTTTAGATCAGGGAAAAAAATTTGGTTAAGGGAGAGAGGAAGAATGGAGAAGGAGAAGATGAAAGTGAATGGGATGAAGGGGTGAAATGATACGTATAGGATTTTGGACTTCTATTTCTTTTTTTTTTCAATTTCTAAAAATGCCCTTGAACAATTAATTAAATGCCCAATTCATCCCTCTTACTTAATTAACTGTTATTTCCTCATGTCTTATATCCAATAACAATAAAAATAATTTCCATGATATTTTAATACCATAGTAATTTATTATAAGCAAATTTTTAGAAATTTCGGTTCGTTACAACTATGATGCTCAGTTTTACCCTGCTTTGGTCGAGTCATTGTCTTTCATTGATTTCATTCCTTCTTTAATTAGTTTTTATACTCCAACTCCCAAGGAGATCACTTCTAGGTCACACTGCTGATGGTCTACTAAAAATAACATTGTTAAATACCGTTCTCTGTAGGATCGACCTCTACTCGCTACTAACTACTAGTTTGTTTTGTGCAGGGATTTATTTTTGATGGCCTCGACACCCATCACAGAAGTTAAAATTTTAAAGAGAAACATAATTAACCTTAATGTCTACATTTCATTTATTTGTAATATTTACAAGTATCTTCATTGAGATAATCTTGTTCGGGGCTTAGTGACAATTAAAGCTCCTCACCTGTCCCAATAAGTGTATTTAGTGGGATTCAAATGGTATATAAAATATAATTCTAGGACTAAACACAATAAAACTAAAATCCTAATTGTTTTCCTTTATAAGGAATCATAATAAGACCTAAATATAAGGTAAAATCTTAACAAAAAAATAACAATAGAATAGATCAAAAATATTTTGCAATTTATGAAGCACGTTTTCAACAAAGAAATCGATGGTACCTGAAAATTGAGCTGACTTGGTTCAAATGATAGTCTTGAGATTATGGACAGAAAACCATTGAATCAATCTTATTGAATCATAACCTGGAAAATAAAATTGAAGAAGAAAAAAATAATTACAGAGTAGGGGAAGAGCTAGCTGTCATATTCAACGGCTAGGTGTAAGTGGTTGGTTTTACTAAAATACCCTTAATGAATAACCGCTAAGAGCTTTAACTGACTTAACTGCCATCTAACTAATTTCATAACAACTTTTACAACTAATATTATAACTTCTACAGGTAGAGCCCTAGAAGTAGAGGAACACATCGATTTGATGGTGCTGAAGCTGAATTTGACATTAATGAATCATATTTGTTGTGTTCATTTATGCAATTTCATTTAATTTATTTCGGACATTTTTTTGTCAACTTATGATTTACTCATTTAACTGCATTTTTTTTTGAAAACCCTCCACAGGAACAACGTGTTCCCGCAAAGAGAAAAAGGTTGAGCTAGGTGAAAATTTTGGGCGGACCTCCCAACTAGGTTGGCACTTCCGCTTGCCTACAAAATACCTACCCCTCTTTTATTAAATAAAAATAAAAAATCATCTAATCTCAAGATGAGATCAAGGAGATTAGTTACAAGATAGTAGCATGTTTGGAGAATTAAAAATGTCGGTGGTAAGAAAGTGCAAACTCCGACGTCTACATTTAAATACAAATCAGTATAAATAAATGCACGAAACCAATTGATCCTCAGTGCTCATAACTCCATCAAAAATAAACGTGTTGTGCCTCTTCCATAAGGTCCAAGCAATCAGGAACCACAATGACGTACCAAAGTCCCTATTTGATCGGGAAGAGAAGTGATGGCGCTAAACTTCGAGGAACTCGTACCCAGTCGAAGGCATAGTCAACAGCCAAAGAGCCGAAAAGCCTGAGCTCATATCTGATATCTTCCATGACAGAGAAAAATAGCATAATCCGTAGTCTCAGGTTTGTTCGCAAAACGGACATTTATCATCAGTCACAGCCTGACAACTACGATTGAAAAGAAATAGTCTTATTGGAAGACGACCATGGAACACAAGCCACCCAAAAAACCGAACTTTTGTATTAAACAAGCATCCCAAACCAGCCTGAAATCCCTATTAGGTTTCGGCCACTCTAAGTAGAATCCACGACAGAATGAAGAAGGTGAGTATGATTTCAGTTCACTCAAATCCCATTTGAATCGGTCAGCCCCTAGAGAAAAGCTTAAAGTTCGCCGTTGTCCCCCTGCCACAACAGTCCCGGCTTTGTTAAACAAAAATGGGCATGATTGAGCTATCCAAGTTTGAAGTTGTATATATCTCTCTGGAGTCGAGGGTCTTAAATTTCTAACCTGAAGCGCCGTGAAAATGCATTTCCCCAAAAATATAACCACAGCCCTCTAATACCGAACATGCTTGCTGAGTGCATAATGTGTAAAGAGCCGAGAATAGCGAGAAGATGGATTGATTGGTAGTCCAATTAAGATATCAAAAGGATAAAAGCACACCATTGCCCACCTCCACCCGAACCTGAGACAAAAAGAAATTCCAAAAAATGGTATTTTTAATGCAACATGTTATAATACAACACCAAATATTAGACATAAGCCTAGCATCATAATTTTCGATCCACGCCCAAGAGGTAAAGCCATAACGCAATACACAATTTTTGAACCAAAGAGAGCCATGATCCAAAACCCGCATTTTCCAAAGCCATTCCAAGAGGAGGCTACAGTTAACAACCTTAAAGTCTCTAATAAATAGACCCCAAATGTTTCGGCAAACAAATAGTCTCCCAGCTAACCTTACTAATACCTCTCAAGTTCGAATCACCGTTCTAAAGAAAGTTTCTCATAAGTTGTACCAATCTACCATTCATCGAAGCACGTAACTTATTCAATAAGAGCAAATAAATAGGTAATGATGCAAGAACAGATTTAACCAGGACCACAAGCCCCGCATACGATAAAGAGTGACCCTTCCAACTAGATAATCTATTTTGGAACTTCCCAATCAACCCGTTCCAATACGACACAAGGACTTGATTCATACAAAGAGGTGACCCTAAATAAGTAATTAGGAAACTCTCAACCTTGCACCCCCAACTTCCCCATATAAGATTGTAAGATCGTCTCACATACATTAATACGAATGATTGAACACTTATGCCAATTAATACTTAAACCCAAAATCAATTCAAAGCAACATAAAATGCAAATAAAAGTACGTAAGAGAGACTCATCTAAGGGGAAGGAAGAACAAAGTGTCGTCCGTGAACTGGAGAAGGGAGATATTAGTCTCCAATCCATCCAATCAAAATCCAGGTAAAAGTCCTTTACAAACGCTAGCTTTGAAAATCTATTTTAGCCCTTTAATCGCAACTACAAAAATGAGTGGAGAGATAGGGTCACCCTGTTTCATCCCCCCTTCTTAACTAGATCAGCGTGCACGGACTACCATTAATCAGAATAGATGTCGATGAATTCTCCCTACAACTAGCTAGCCATCGAATCCATCTTTCCTCAAACCCCATCCTCTAAAACACCTATCAATATAGGTCCATGATATACTATCATTTGCTTTGTGGAAATCAAGTTTAATGACTGGCGTCTTTGATGGATCGAGTGTACAACCTCCGAAGTAAAAAAAAGCATTCATGGATATTCCGCCCTTTGATAAATGCAAACTGGTTATCCGAAATAAGGTGGGGCAGAAGCGGTTGAAGATGATTTGCTAGCACCTTTGCAAACATTTTATAGATTCCTTGAATAAGAGCTATTGGTCTATAGTTACTCAGCAAAGACAAACCCAGAACCTTAGAGATTAACAGTGTGTGTGAGGTTTTTATATTATTCGACAAGTAGGTAGATTCATGGAACCTATTGAATAACTCAATGATCTCAGGTTTTAGCTCCCCTTAAAAATGTCTGTAAAAGAAAAAATTATAACCGTACGGAGCTGGAGCTTTCCCTTCATCGCAGGATCGCATCGTTCCCGAAATTTTATCCTCTATGAATGGTTCCACTAACCGGCCGTTGTCCTCTACAGTGAGTTTGTAAACTACTTAATTCAAATGGAATTTCCTAAACTTTATCAAATAGGTTGACATAGAAATTCATAATTATTGGTAGTGATGGCTACTGGATCAGAGATCATAACCCCGTCAATCTCTAGTTGACTAATCTTGTTATTCCTCGAGCGTGTTGATGCAATATGGTGAAAATACGCGGTATTATCATCTCCCAACACAGTCCAATTCACCCTAAACTATTGATTTCGTATTTTCTATAAGCTTCATCGTCAATCCGCCAAAGCCGTCCTTACCTCCCTTAATTCTGATCCCTCAGATGCATCAATCAACTAAGTTACACTATTAGACATAAGGTGAAACACCCAACTCTCTAACTCCTTAATACGGCGTTCAAGGCCACCAAAATTCGTAGAGTGCTAAGGTCAAATACACTCTCTCAGCCATCTCATTTTGAAATGAATATCCCTATTAACATGTCTGATTCGAATGTCCTCCCACTAAGATTTCAAAAAAGGAAGAAACCCATCATTATCCCACCAACAGTTCAGTGATAAAAGTAGTCTAGTTCCAACATTGTGCGAGGCATGCGACTAGAAAACAATTAGAAAGTGATCCAATTAGGTGGAGTCAACAGACATTAAATTCATTCTCAGCCATGAATCCATTAAACCACAAGATAAAAGTACCCAATCAATTCTCGAATAAGATAATCTATTCGACCATGTATAGTCCCTACCACTTAATGGAACATCATAAAACACACATCCATTAACAAAATCTTGAGATTTAATCATAGAACTCAAAATAGGGCCACCCCTTCCCATCCTTTCCGAACTATGGAGAACTTCATTAAAATCACCTTATATCACAACTCTATCTAATCCCTGAATGTGTTGTGTTAAGTCCTGCTAATGTTGATATCGAATAGCTGTATTGGTAGGAACATATATACATATCACGTATGTTTTCCTTAGGCCTGAGATAATTCTTAAAATGCACCATCTATCCGAAGTATGAGTAATCATTCCACTAACCAAACGAGAATTCCATGAAATTACCATCCCCCCCGAAAGACCCTGAGAAGGGATACATGAGAATAGGAAATCATTGCGGCCCAAAATTTCCTAATTATTTATTTTGAAACATCAGCCGCCTTCATCTCAATAAGAATCAAAATTTCTAATTGCTATTTTTACATACAAGAAAGAACGAGGTGCTGCTTTGCACCATTTATCACCCTACCCCTGTAATTCCAACTTAAAAAACTTAAAGACATAATGATAAAAATTAACCAACCTCAAAAAACAATCCCACTCATTGCAAGTGCAACACCTCCACAATCTGATTCTTGTGTTGATCATGAAATAATTTGAGTGCCTCGCCTACCTTAAACACCAACATCTCTTCGCTCTCTCTTATTGTTCTCTCTAACGCTCTCAGAATAATCCTATTCATATTACTAATATCTAGGCCCAATGACACCGAGACACCCTGTACCGTCGCGCTTACTCCATCTGAACTCTAAGTCGATTTCTCACTAGAAATAGCCGTTTTCAAAATATTGATATCCCTGCTCACACATTTACTCTAACTCACAATGTCTCTAAAACTTTCCTTCGATTCTACCAACTCTAATTTAGACTCCTCTACATCCGATTCACTTGGTTCATAGAGTTCTCTCCTTGGCAGTTTGGCATCCCACCCTTTATCGCAAATTGGTATTGATAGTCACTTTATTTGAGCCTGCACATATTTTCAAGTTTCGGCAAGTGGTTCCTATGGGTACCAAAACCAAACAGGACACTACATCTAGGCTGTCCGGTCTCACAAAATCAATATTAATAGCTACCACATGCCCAAACTTGCCAGCCATTGTACAAATCACCGACTCACACACAAAGGTCAGTGGAATGCCCATAAAGTCCAAGTACATGATACATTCTAATGGTATAAATTCAGCCGTTAAATATTGAGCAGTGGATAAAACATGATACATTACAACCCATTCACCTCTACAAAGTTATTAATCTTATCCATCGAATTGAAAGAAATAATAACGTAATGACCCCTCATAAGGATAGCGAAGGCAATATCAAATCTATGATCAGTCAGAAGTTTATAGATGTTACGGATATGTGCAATATTTTTTACATGAACTAAGCAAGAATTAACCTTCCAAGGGGTTATTTGAATTACCATCTCAGTAGGTTGTGAAGTACTGTTATTATTCAAGATGCTCTCTAACTTTGATGAATCCAAATTTGCATCTACAGTCGGTTCTCATTCATTATTCACTACTGCAGCATAAGACCTCGTACCCCGAGGTGAATCTCGAAATGTTTTCATCTATTTAGGAATAGTCCTTCTTAGCTGAATCTGGTCGTTCTCCTATCTTGCCCTAGAGAACCTAGCACGGTACGCCTGTAGCCTAACAGTCCCTATAATCACCGAATTCATTCCATATATTACTTCATGTAATGGTATAAATCCATCGGGATTAAGGAATCCAAAATTTAGGTTTCTGGAGTTCCTTCTCCTTGCCACATAAATCTAGCCGTTCATGTCATATTTCGCAAAAATCCTTTTCATGGCCATCAAGTCATATTGGTTAGGAAAGTTCTCAAAATAAATCTTGTAAGGGTTCCGGTATGATGATTGGTGTTGGGGTGGGGGTATTGAAGGTTTCGACGGCTAGAAGGTTGTGTTTGTGAGTTTGGAAATGGTGGTTGTGGGAGGGGTGGGCAATAGTGGTTTGATGATGAAGGGAGGCTGCCGGAGGACGACGATGGAGGGGAGGGAGGGTGTTTTAGTAGTGGGGGCGATTGATCGTCGTAGGTTAGGGTTAGGGTTCATTACACTGTAAGGTTTGTAGCTAGCCGTAATCTTCCATAAGGAGTTTATTTAACTTGTTGGTAAGATGAATCAACTTATAAATTGATGGTGGCAAACGCTTAGCCTAGTGGTTGAGCCTTAAAGTTATGATCCTAGATGTCGTAGGAAAACTTCAAAAAAGTACTATATGGTTTCACTTATTTGCAAAACGGGACTTGAAAATATTTTTTTTTACAAAATGAGGTCTGTGGTTTGAAAAAAAATTGGCGAAAAGAGGATTCTCGATCAATATTAAATTATGTCACGATAATGGGTAATCTTGTTTATTTTTGTCTGAAATTTTATGGATTGGTTAATAAAAATGCAATACACATCAGTGATAATTTTTGTAATAGTGCAAATATTTTTTTAATTAAAATGTGATGATAAAATTTAAAAAATGATTAGAAAGTGGAAAAATCTCCGTAACTTACTCAAATCATGGCGTATAATGAATAATAATAAGGTTAAATTATGAGAATGTTCAATTGATTAAAATATTTTATGTAACATGACTATTCTAAACAAAAAAAATATTTTTTGACCTCCTTTTGCCAAATTTTTTAAACCAGAGACCCTATTTACAAAAAAATAATTGTCAGATTCTATTTTGTAAATAAGTGAAACTACATGGTACTTTTTTAAAGTTTTCCAAAAATAATAATTAGAGATAAAATATTATTTAAAAACAGTTAAAACTACAATTCTACTAATTATTGAATAGTTGTTCTTCGCCTTTAAATCATGCTTCTTTATATAGTCTTCATGAGGAATATATCCATTTGAAAGGTTGGTTTCTTCCATGGTAGCCGTTGCAGTTGTTGGATGCCTTCATCTTGACCATTAAATGATGGCTCCAACTTCCAGGTGACTAAGCGACCGTTAATTATCTCATATAGAATGCCTTGTAGCTTGTCTTTGATCAACAAGTTGACTTGTGGCTGGTAATAGAAGATTCCTACTACTACTCGAGAAATGATCATTTATGGTATTGGCAGAATGACATTGGATTCTGCTAACAACACTTTATTGCCATATTGGGAAATAAGCATCTACCTTTTATCTTCTTAAAGTGTTGATCTTCGTGCAAGCATCTTTTCCCTTTCTTCCATGTAAAGGTCTTCTCTCCAAGTATTATATGGAAATATTCTTTTTGCTACCAATATCAAGGTGATTCAAATATAATTTTGGTCCTTGAGATGTAAAGTTAGTCAACTTAAATAAAATAAGGCACCATGCAAATATATGGAACATATATAAATACTAATAATTGTGTAAGGCACTTCAAGAAATAAATTCATATGATTAGCAAAAATTATGTCCAAAATAAATATGTCATAAACTAGATAATCACCATAACAAATTGCAAGTAAGCATATTCTAATTTTAAATATGTTTGTCATCTTTAAAACACTAAATATGAAATTACAACACTAATAATAATATATATTTCCGAAAAGGTGAGATTGAAGATTGGAAGAATGTGTTCACACCAGAAATGGGAGCTCGCCTTTATTCGATAATGGATCTCAAATTAAAATCATCAGGCCTACTTAAATAGTTAGCATTCATCTTCTCATCAAAAGATAAAGAATCCTATGGGATTCATAATTTTTTTCCATCTTAAATTAATGAGCTTCTTAGGTGTAGTTTGGTATGTGGTAATGAAATAGTATTGGAATAAGAAATTTCTATGTTGTTATTAAGATGTTAGAAACTTGTTCCTTTTTTCTAATTAAAAGCGGAGGGCCGAGAGCCAGACTCAAATATTATTAAATAAAATAAAAAAATAAAGAAAAGAAAAGCTAAAAAACAAAAAATGTCAAACAACCATTTAGGCAATAGAAAAAAACTATAAACTAAGGGGAGTACTTTAAAGGAGGTTTGCACTCCTGTGTAGCTCGTTCTCTACTAGCAGTAGATAGCTTTATCTTTCTTAGATATTATGGAATAGTGTCGCCCTCTTCTATCTCATGCCCACTCCAAAAGCTTTCATAGGAAGAAGCTAAATACTCTCGCCTAATAGGTGTAACCTGCTTGGTCTTATTTTTGCCTCTTCTCATTCTGCAGAATCCATCCAAGAACCTAGAACACCTTTCTCAGGTTGAGAATAATCTAAATCAGAATCCACAATGTCATCATCTTCTTATGGATCAACCCCATCATCTCTTTGTACAACCACGGGGGCTATGTTGATGATCAGGCAAACCTGAAGATGAATTCCCATCTTGCTTTGCTAGAACATCTGCCGATCTTCTCATCTTCGATGGTGGAGAGGGTTTGTGCCTGATAGGATTCAGTGGTAGAACCTACAGTTTAATATTACCGATTTGTTCCTAAACTAACGGAGAATGAATAATATTTTCAATAATAAGTTATTCATCCATTGAGCAATAATTTAAGTCCTGAAAGTCCTTATCCCTCGATTTGTTAGGAGAATTGTTGATAGATTTCTTCTTAAGGCTATTCGCTATGTTGTGAAAAATGTTTCCCACTGGCACAATTTGGACTTCTTTACTTCTCTTCTCTAAATAATTTTGATATGGCTTGCTTCTAGTAAGAAGTTCCGAATTTGGTACCTTGTTATCTAGTTTCTTCATTTTCACAGGCTGTTTTTGAACCACCGGTGACTTTATGTTGCATCTGGACTCATAGGCCTAATGCCTAATAGAATTACAAACCTTACGAAACACCGGTATGTTTTCAAACAAAAGATCAAACTACAGCTCATGCCCTTCCCTCACAACCCCCACCGTATGTGTCAATGGGTTAGATAAATCCACATCGATGAGAATTCTAGCAAAATGCCAAAAATTCCCATCAAAAGTGTTTCGGTCAACAAGTAAAAGAACCCCAAAGCAACTTAAAAAGAGTTCTAGGATCCCTATACTACCCTGACAGGGCTGTAGAGAATCTGTGGGTTGAGAGTGTTGGGCTAGATGGCTTAAGTGAGCATACAAGTGGGGTTAGGCTAACACAAAACTAATTGGCTTATGTTAAGGTCCAATCTACTCCACTTATACATCACTCACAATTCTATTATATTTCCAATGTGGGATATCACCTCACATCTCTAACACCCCCCTCAAGTGCAACTGGGCATGGACTAGTTACTACTTGCCAAAATTCCTTGGCCTATCATCTCCGAGGCTCAAGGTCAAAAAAGGGTCTGGCATTTCACTACTAACCCAAGCTCTCCCAAGACTTTAAACACAAACCCAGGACCACTGGCTGTCAGACCTTCTTACGCTCTGATACCATGTAGAGAATCCGTGGGCCTTAAGAGTGTTGGGCTCAATAGGTGAGTCAGCATACAAGTAGGGTTGAGCCCATCTAACACAAAACCAATCGGCTTATGTTAAGGCCCAATCTACTCCACTTATATATGACTCATTATTCTATTATATTTCCAGTATGGGATATCACCTTGCATCTCCAACAAGGGCCTCTAACCTAACCCAAACTTGGGCGTTTATTGAGTTTTGAGCATATGGAACAAAGTCAAGAACCTATAGTTGGAGCCTAAAGATTCTAGGTTTGAGGTTGATAAACCCTTTGCTCCAAACTGTGTTCTTAGATGCTAAAGAATCTAACATAATATGATAGAACCCTCGGCCAATACAAATCAATTTCCACTAGGATTTAAGACCCTAAACCAAGGTTAACTGTATGTTCAAATCCTCCAATTTTTTAGAGAATCATCCTTACCGAGGATAAGTCAGCCTATGAGAGAGGACTCATAATGTTTCACGCAATTATCATAAATTTACTCTATGGTTTAAACTGTCTAGAATCCCCCTTTAATTGGTTATTATGGCAGAAGAAGAGATCGAAATATTTACTCGACCTTGTGTGATTTCTGCGTAAGAAGGTCTGTGGGTATTGACGGCCGCTGATTCCTTCTCAAAGGATTTCCTATCGAAAAGATGTGCAATAAGAAATTCCTTATGGTGGGATTGACATAAGCCATCTTTCGGTGAGCAGACGGTGAACTAGCCACTAAGACTAGTCGAAGAATGATGGGCAACGGCTAGGGTTTGCCATCCAGCAATAAAATATATTGTTCATTACAATAGATTTTTGTACTATTTGAGAATTTTTATTTTTCTTTAAATTCATATAGTATAAGAATTATAATATTGTTGAAAATACCTAAAATGTTCTATAAAATTATTTTGTTATTTCAAAAGTGATAATAAAAGTAGTGGTCATATTTATAGTATGGCTTAGTAGACTTATCATGTGTTATTAGAGTCAAATTATAAGTTAGTGGTATTAGAAGTTATCGTTAGTTAATTTTATATACTTATATAAAGACTAATATGTGAATTATTCGGTTGGGATGACATAATAAATGAAATTTAGGAATAATTTTAATCATCTTTCTTTTACTTTTTTCCTCAAGATTTCCAAAATATATTCTTGAGCACTGAAATTCATTTCCATAAAACCATGAATTGTATTAAATTAAGATGGATTTTCAATGTCTTTAAGCCCAATTTTAGAGAAATTAGGAAAAACAAAGATTTAGTTAGGATTTCCGTCCTTAAGTGTTTCCCGTCCCCAAATTAAAATTGGAATACTCCAACCCGCCCCAAATGTGACTCAAATTTAGGACCTCTTGACGTTACAGCTTCAGTGTTAACCACTAGGCCAATACCTCAGTTATATAATTAAAATGCGAGCACGGGCCTTGAGGGTGGTTCAATGGGTACCACCGCCCAGGGCTGGCCCTCAGCTGAGAGGGACCCAAATTTTTAGTACTTTTAGTTTTTATGTATGTAAAATAAATATAAGTGTTGCTGTTTTTTTTAATGGGCAAATTTCAAAAAAGTACCATGTGGTTTCACTCATTTACAAAATGGGGCTTGAGGCATTTTTTTTTTGCAAAACGAGGTCTATGGTTTTAAAAACTTGCAAATAATGGATCTTCAATATTACATTATGTCACAAAAATGGGTGATCTTGTCCGTTTGTGTCTGAATATTTGCGGGATGGTTATTTAAAATAAAATATACAGTAGTGAAAAAGTTTGAAATTTTTTGAATAGCAAATATTTTTTTAATTAAATTATGATAACAAACTTTAGAAAATAAAAAAAATATCCGAAAATTATTCAAATCCTCTATAATTTTTAGTAATAAGGTCAAATTATTATAATGTAGAATTGTTTAAAATATACACTGTAACACCACTATTCTGAAACCATATGCCACCTTTTGCAAAGTTTTTGAAACTACAAACCCGACTTTGCAAAAAATATTCTTCAGACCATATTTTGCAAATAGTGAAACCACAAGGTACTATTTTGAAGTTTGCCATTTTTTAATAAAAAACTCTAATTATCTTTTCAATAGATCATAATATAATATCACAAATAAAATTTTAAGTTGTTTTACTCATTTAGTTTTTTAGTTTCATTTTCCTCAAAACAAATGGATATAATACCTCCCCTTCTACTGCAAAGGCAAGAATAACCTGCCTCCGGCTTGCAAAACCACTGGCGTATAAAAAAACCCTAACCTAAACCTAGTTTTGACGGGATTCTCAAAGGGTCTGAGTGGCTATTATGGAACCTATAATCCCGATTCCATCAATCGCGAAAGTGACTGAAAAAGAAGGAGTCAAAGCTATTACGATGACTCAGGAAATATATGAAAATAGGGTTAAGCAATATGCTTTCTCCCTAATCGGGCAGCTTGTTCTCAATAAAGGTGACACTCCAATGAAAGTTGATGATTTGAAATTAAAGCTGAATACTATTTGGGGAATAAAAAACCACTAGAGGCTGATCTTGATCGGAAACGGTTATTTCCATATTATGTTAGGTTTGGCTGAAATAAAGAACATGGTTTGGAGTTGAGGTAGCATTAATCTTAAGCCGAGACTTTTCAAAATCCAACCCTGGGTCCTGGATTTCGACTTGTCTGCACAGAAATTCACTAACGCATAAATTTAGGTGTGGCTACAAGCTTTACAATGGGAGTATTGGTACCCTAAAACCCTTGCTAAAATCACCAGCTCTATTGGTGGTCTCCTTCGAGTTGATAAAAACACTTTAGAGGGAATCTTTGGGCATTTTTCTAGGGTTCTTATAAACACTGATATGTCTAATCCCTTGCCATATGTCATTAGAATAGCTAGGGAAGGTCATAAGCTCCAAATCGATCTATTTTTTGAGAACCCACCCACTTTCAGTAAACTTTGCAGTTCGGTTGGGCATCATGTCTATGAATGTCATAGGAATGCAAAACCACACCCACCTATTCAAACCACTAAGGGGAAAAAGAATACTTAGCCACTGAGGGATAGGATTTTGTAGGCTTGTATGCAACAAGACAATCCGCCTGATTTGGGTAAAGATCGTTCCAATTCTGAGCACCAACGGAACCTGGACCTGTTACAACGTAGCAAACCTAGGCAGCGTGACTTGGAAGAAAGAAATAAAGTAGTGGATCCTACTGGTCACATCTTTCAAAATATTGAAGATAGCCTAAAGAAGAAGGCTGAGGAGCATTCGGATGACTCTAAGGAGCAATCCTCGGACAGTTCAGGGTAGGATAATTTGAACGATGACTCTCCACATACTCCTTTATCCCCCAGAGATCGTCTAATAGGGAAGGAATTAACCTTGTGGTTCAGTTAATAAAGGGAAAATCTGTGGACCAGGGGAATCAGAATTGTAGCACTCTCAAAATGCCAAAGGCAGTAGTGAATCCTAGGCAGATATAACTGACGAGGAAGATGCATCTAAATGGGAGTTGCCCAAGAAGACTAAGAAAAATTAGGGTGATTTATCAGAGCAACTACAACCAAAAACCATTAGGTACTCTCAATGATTGTTCTCTATTGGAATTGTAGAGGTTTCAATGATATTGAGACCCAACAACATGTTCGAAATTTAGTTTTGAATTATAAGCCATCTGTGCTTTGTCTTGCTGAGCCTATGGTTGATTTTAATGTAACCCCTTCTTACTTTTGGAGGAACATCGGATACGAGCTTCTGGCGGTTAACATTAAATAGCTACATATGCTTTGGGTTTTGTGTTCTTCTCAAGCTAGGGTGAACTTTTAAACCGTTTCTATCACAGACCAGCTGATTTTCATTCAGATGGTAGCGTGGTGTATGGCAGTACCTCAACCAATCTTTGCATGCCTTTGTTTAATGATATCACTAATCTGGTGAATGATATTAACAATAAATGGGTTTGGCTTGGGGACTTCAATGCGGTCCTGGGAGATCATGAAAAGCGTGGTAACCACCTAATTCTCGTTCTTGTAGGGAATTTAGAGAGTGCATTGACACCACGGAGCTTATTGATGTTATACCCTCGGGTCCTTTTTTTACTTAGTTTAATGGTAGAGTAGGTACAACTAGAGTTGATTGTCGTCTAGATCACACTCTAATTACTTCTCATTTAGCCTCTTCTTGTGCCTCCCATTATTGCACGATCTTAGCGAGACACCACTCTAATCATCATCCTATACTTTTTGGGTGCAAATTCTCTTTGAATAGGGGATCACGTTTCCATTTCCAGTCTATATGGCTCACCTACCACTCTTTGCGCCAAATTATTGCCGATCATTGGAGTGGGGACTTCCCTAACTTACTGTTGGAAATTAAAACACTCAAACAAACAACTTTTATTAAACTCAAAAATATTACAAGAACACTCTCACTCAAAATACAATACTACAACTCACTCTTTACTTCTTTTCTCTCTAAAAAAATTTTTATTTTTATTGATGAAAAACAACTAAAGAACTCACCTATTTATAGGTGAATTATACAACTCCCAACTCCCAACTTCCACAATTAGTAACCATAACTCTTAACTAACACAATTACTTACCACCACCTCCAACTAATACAATTAATAGCCAACTTATTTAGTTAATTTAATGGCCTCCAAATTGGTTGTAGTTAATAGCCTCCAATTTGGTTATCACACACAAAAATGTACATACTTAAAATACCTAAATAAATTTACTACATTTTAGATTTGTGGGCTTGGACTCCAATTGATTGGATTTGGATTTTAGGTTTCCATTGATATGGATCAAGTTTATAATCCAACACCCCCCCTTAAACTTGATCTTGTCATTCTGAGTGAGCTTCTTAATTTGATGTAGTTTTTGCTTGAGAGCGGCTTAGTGAATATATCCGCAATTTGATCTTGTGTCTTCACATATTCAACTTGTACTTCCTTAACACACTCTCTTATGTAATGGTAGCGAATGTCGATGTGTTTGCTTCGATCATAGAATACATGATTCTTTGCTAAGGCAATGCTGACTTGTTATCAACACAGATCTCAGTCGGCTCCTCTTGCATTAGCCCAATCTCTTTCAATAAATTTCTAAGCCAAATTGCATGACAGATGCACGAGGTAGCTGCAACAAATTCTGCTTCACATGTAGACAAATTTATAATTGGTTGTTTCTTTGACATCCATGTGAAAGCAGTGTCTTCCATGAAAAACACGAATCGACTAGTGCTTCTTCGGTTATCTATGTCTCCACCCCAATCGCTATCCCTATATCCAATAAGCTTGTAATCATTAGATACCGAATAAAACAAGCCAAAGTTGGTTCTACCGTTCAAATATCGAAGAATTATTTTAGCGGCTTTGAAATGGGTGGTTATTGGTGACTCCATATAGCGGCTTACTAATCCGACTGCATGAAGGATATCTGGCCTCGTGCATGTAAAATAGCGTAGACTTCCAACCAAACTTTTGAAAAATGTTGGATCTACACTTTCCCCTTCTTCATGTTTGGACATCTTAATCCCGTACTCCACCGGTGTGCTTATCGGCTTGCAGTTATCCATCTTGAACTTTTTTAGGATCTCCTTCGCATAGCTTTCTTGCGAAATGAATATTCCATACTTTTGTTCCTTTACTTCTATACCGAGGTAGTGCGCCATGAGCCCCATGTCTATCATCTCAAACTCCTTCCCCATCACTTTCTTGAATTCATCGAACATTCTTTGGTTACTTCCAGTGAATATCAAATCATCCACGTAGAGGCACACGATCAAAATATCTCCATCTTTGATCTTGATGTACAAAGCGTGCTCAAAGGGGCATTTGTTGAAGCCATTTTCTGGGAAGTACTTGTCAATTCTTCTATTCCATGCCCTTGGTGCTTGTTCTAGCCCATAAAGAGCCTTCTTCAATTTTAACACCTTGTCGTCATGGCCTTTGACTTCATAACCTGGTGGTTGCTGGATGTAAACTTCCTCTTCAAGAACTCCATTTAGGAACGCCATTTTTACATCCATTGGATGAATTCTCCACTTGTTTTGAGCCGCTAAAAAAATTATTAGTCTGACAGTTTCCAATCGAGCAACTAGAGCGAATACCTCATCGTAGTCAATTCCAGCCTTTTGACAATAGCCTTTTACAACAAGCCTTGCCTTGTGTCTTTCGATCTCTTCCTTGGCATTCCACTTTATTTTGTACACCTATTTTACACCTATCGCCTTGTGTCCTTCGGGAAGTGAAGTGAGTTCCCATGTATCATTCTTCTCAATGGCCTTGATTTCTTCATCCATTGCATCTCTCCACCTTTTCTTCTTTACAGCTTCTTGAAATGTCACTAGCTCGCAGTCAACAAATAGATAAAATAATGTAAGATTGTCTAGTTATTCAGTCACCTCATAGAGTTCTCAAAGACTTCTCATACGATGCACTTCTCTTTCATCTTCAGTCTCGCTTGGGGATAGAGATGATGATGATGATGATGATAACCCATCTCTATGAGTAGGAGAATTTGGTGGAGTTGTGAGGCCTTGTTGAAGTTGCTTGGTTGCTCAGGTGTTGTCGGCTCATCTTCCTCGAATGGAGAAAAATTAAAGTCTTCCATTTGAGAATCAAAGTTCCATTCTCCTTCTTCATCAAATATCACATCTCGGCTGATCATAAATTTCTTCTCATTCGGATTGTATAGCTTATAGCCTTTTGAGCTTGAGTCATAACCGATGAAAATAAAACTTTTGCTTTTATCATCAAGCTTGGTTCGATTCTCATCTTGTACATGAATATGAGCTACACTCCCGAAGACTCGAAGATGGGAAATTCCGGGCTTTCTTCCGCTCCATGCTTCTTGTGGTGTCTTTCCCCACACACTTCTTGTAGGAGAATGATTTGATAGGTAGACTACACATGCTACTACTTCTTCCCAAAACTCCTTGGGTAGTTTCTTGCTTTTAAGCATACTTCGTGCCATGTCGAGGATTATTCTGTTCTTCCTTTCTGCCACACCATTTTGTTGGGGGGGATCTAGGGACTGTTAGGGGGCGACGGATTCCATGTGCTTTATAGAACTCATTGAATGCCTTGGACGTGAATTCTCCTCCTCGATCTGATCTCATGGCTTTGATTTTATGACCACTCTCCTTTTCGACGGCTACTTTGAACTTCTTGAATACTCCGAAGACTTCTAATTTTTGTTGTAAGAAGTACACCCATGTTTTTCTTGAAAAATCACCAATGAAGAGGAGGAAGTAATTTTTATTACTGAAAGAATTTAGCTTAAAAGGACCGCACATGTCTGTGTGGATGAGCTCGGGCGGCTTCTTGGCTCTAGAAACTGACTCCTTTGGAAAGCTTCTCCTGAATTGCTTCCCTTGTAAACATCCTGCACACAATTGATCAGGATTATTGATACATGGTATACCTCTAACCATTCCCTTCTTGGATAACAACTCCAATCCTCCAAAGTTGAGATGACCAAATCGAAGATGCCATAGCCATAATGCGTCTTTGTAACACGCCTTCAAACACTTCGCAACATCGTGTTGAATGTTCAAAGGAAACATTCTATTCTTTGACATCTGTACTTTACCAATCGGATCTCCTTTGCCATCTCTTATTAAAAGACTACAATCTTTCATGTGAATATCGTAGCCTTTTTCTAAGAGTTAGCCTAAACTTAGAATGTTGCACTTCATATTAGGCATATAGTAGACATTTAAAATTAATTGGTGGCTGCCATCTTTAGCACGAAAGAGGATGTTACCTTTCCCCTTCACCGATATCTTGCTATCATCTCCAAATGAGACATCGCCACTTACTTCTTCAGTCAGCTCCACAAATAAGCTTCTTTTTTCGAACATGTGGTTGCTTGCATCGGTGTCGAGATACCATGTGTTGTCTTGATCATCACTATTGTTGTTAAAAGCTAATAATAGCATTTCTTTCTCCTTGATCTTCTCCTCCATGAAATTTGCCTTCTCTACAACTTGATCATTACGAGCTCTACATTCTGAAGCATAATGCCCAAACTTTGGACAATTATAGCATCGGACTTGAGATTTATCGTACCTCACGTTCGAGTTTCCTTTTCCACGACCTTGCGTAGAGCTTTCTCCTTTCTCATAGTTATTGTTGGAATTGTTGTTGTAATTCCAACTCCATCCACGACCACAGCTTCCTCCTCGTTCGTGGCCTCGTCCTCTACCTCTGCCTCTGCCATGGTTGTTTCTACCATTTCCTTGGCCTTCACTCGTATCCTTAAGTTGTAACTTGAGGAGTTGCTCAGATATACCTTGCTTCTTCTTATGCTTTTCTTCATAGGCTTGTAGTGATCCTTAGAGTTCTTCAATTATCATCTCCTCCAAGTCTTTGGTTTCTTCAATCATCACCATGATGTGCTCAAATTTGTGATCCAACGAGCGGAGTATCTTCTCTATTATTCTTACATCTTCTAGCTTCTCACCATTTCTTTTCAATTGATTAGAAATGACTGCTACTCTTGAAAAGTAATCAGAGATAGACTCGGATGGTTTCATGTGCAAGGATTCGAACTCACCTCTTAGTGTTTAGAGACGGACCTTTTCCACCTATTTAGCTCCTTTGTAAGAGGTTTGTAGCTTCTCCCATGCTTGCTTGGCGGAAGTTGCACTTGAAATCTTTTCGAAACCGTCATCATCTAATGCTTGATAGAAGAGGAAGAGAGCTTTCTTGTCTCTCTTTCGGGAATCCTTCAAAGTTGTAGCTTGATCTGGCGTGAGAGAGGCTTCATTTTCAGGCTCCTTGAATCCTTTCTCTACGATATCCCAAACATCATGAGCACCGAGAAGAGCCTTCATCTTGATACTCCAATTGTTGTAGTTGTTGCTGTTGAGTGTTGGAACTTGAAAGGATGCCACGTTATTCGCCATCTTACTCAAATAGCTTTTCTAGACGTACATGAGCTATTGCGACACTTTCTGGATTCTGCTGCAACACTTCTGGATTCTACTGCGACACTTCTAGAGTCTTTTGTAACACACTGGACGTATTGCAATGCTTTTGGCAGTCTACTACGACACTTTCTGGGCTTTTTAGCTACTGCAATGCCTGGGCAGTTTCAACTCAATTTTTTCGCACTCGGGAAAAAAAATTCTTTTCGGGAGGAGGACTCGAGCTTTCAACCTAGCTTTGATACCACTTTGTTGGAAATTAAAACACTCAAACAAACAACTTTTATTAAACTCAAAAATATTACAAGAATACTCTCACTCAAAATACAATACTACAACTCACTCTTTACTTCTTTTCTCTCTAAAGAAGTTCTTATTTTTTTTGATGAAAAACAACTAAAGAGCTCACCTATTTATAGGTGAATTATACAACTCCCAACTCCCGACTCCCACAATTAATAACCACAACTCTTAACTAACACAATTACTTACCACCACCTCCAACTAATACAATTAATAGCTAACTTATTTAGTTAATTTAATGGCCTCCAAATTGGTTGTAGTTAATAGCCTCCAATTTGGTTATCACACACGAAAATGTACATATTTAAAATACCTAAATAAATTTACTACATTTTGGATTTGTGGGCTTAGACTCCAATTAATTGGATTTGGATTTTGGGTTTCCATTGATATGGATCAAGTTTATAATCCAACACTTACCTCCAATGCAATGTCTTATTTTGAAGCTTCGAACACTTCGACCAGTACTTTGGGATTGGAACAGGAATATCTTTTGTAACTTTGATGTCAGTATTGAAAACAGTCAGAATACTCTTGTAAACATTCAATCCTTAACTACCGAGAATGGGGCCACGGAACAGCTGGTTCTTAACGAGGTTACTACCCATAATCAGCTTGATCTTCATATTAAGCAGAAAGATATTTATATGAAAGAAAGAGTGGCATTAAATGGTTACTTAAGGGGGACCAAAATTTGGCTTTTTTCTATAAGATTGCTAGTGTACGTAAATCCACTAGGAGTATTCACTCTCACCTTATTAATGAGATGATTGTTTCTGGCCTTGAAGCTATCTTCGCTTACTTGGTCTTATATTATAGTGATATTTTCAGTAAGGACCCTGAGGTTATTGTTGATGAACAACTTATTTCGTCTGTCATTCCCTCTCTTATGACCGTTGTTGATAACGAGTTACTCACTAAGAAGCTGACTAACGATCTTATTAAAGAAACGATTTTTAGAATGGATAGTAACAATGCTTTGGGTCCTGACGGGTTCACTGGTGTTTTTTTCTATCATTTCTGGGATGTGGTCAGCTATGATGTTTGCAAAGAGGTCTCTCAATTTTTTAATACAGGTTACATGCTTCGCGGCCTAAATTTGAATTTAATGATTCTCCTTCCTAAAAACGAAGGCGCTATCCGGCCCTAGGACTTCAGACCGATTGTGATGAGCAATTTTATTTTCAAGGTAGTGACTAAAATTTTAGCAACCCAATTGGGAGATATTTCTTCCCGTATCGTCTCGCCATATCAATATGGTTTCATCAATGGTAGAAATATTCATGTAGCTATAGCGCAAGCTTTGGAAGATGCTAACTTACTTAATAAGAGATGCTAAGGGGGACAACTGGCTATGAAAATTAAAATCAGGAAAGTATTTGACATGCACAACTCGGAGTTTTTGTTGCGTGTCTTACAATCATTTGGTTTCTCGGATGTGTTCATTAATTGGGTTCGAAGTATTCTATCCTCCTCTCATTTTTTGCTAATCACTCCTGCCGATACTAGGGGGTATTTTAACTGTTCAAGAGATGTTCGATAAGGTGGCCCTCTTTCACCTCTTTTGTTTGGTCTCGCCGAAGACTTCCTCAACAGATAACTATCCTTATTAGCTTGTTTAGGTTGTGTTACTTAAATGGCATACACTCATGCTTCTCTTTTCCTCTCACACTTATTATATGGGAATGATATTCTTCTTTTTTATAAGGCTACGCTCCACAACATGCCTGCTATCCGTGATATTTTCAATGAGTAGGTAAGATCTCGGGTCAGTGTGTAAATTGGAACAAATCAAACATTTATTTTGGTAACTCCGTGATAACCACTAGAGCTGCTAGACTTGCGGGTATTATTAATGTTCAAAGGGGTTTTTGCCCTTTAATTATTTGGGTGTTCCTTTGTTTATAGGCACTCCTAAGGCGATTTACTTTAACCTATTTTACACAAGGTGTACTAGAAATTCTCTAAATGGGTGGGTAACTCTCTATCCATGGCAGGTAGGCTTGTTCTTATTCAAATTATAATCAATAGTTCCATAATGCACTCATTTGCAGTTTACAAGTGGCCCCTTTCCCTTTTGAGAAAAGTGTGAGGAATTTTGTGTGGACAGGTTCTATTGATAGGAAAAAATTGGTGGCCGCTCCTTGGCATTTATGGTTACAGCCTATTTCTGCCAGTAGTGTTGGCCTTCGTAACTTGTTTGATATGAACACTGTGATGCTAGCAAAATTTGCCCGGGGGCTGATTAGCAAGAATGATCAATGTTATCAATTACTCTATGGGAGATTCATCCGTAATAGGGTTTCTTGTTTATAGATTCGGAACTCGAGCATTTGGAATTCTTTGAGACAGATCTATGGTACTCTTCACAACCATATCAAATGGTTTATAGGTCTCTCATCCACATTGAACTCTTGGAACACGGAATGGATTAGCCAAAGCTGATGTATCAATTGGGGCTTTCCCTTACTGTTCGGCAGGGGCTTGCTAAAAAGGTAGGTAGCTTCTTATCAAACAAGGGCTGGTCTGATCTACCATCATTAATTCCAGCTACGATCAGGACTCGCATCAATCAGGTCATGGAGACCAAAGACTTTGAGGACCTAAACAAAAATTAGTATTCTGTTTTAAGAAACCATCGCCAGGAAGCCACCATCGCCAACGCCTGCACCAACACCGCCGGCACCACCAACGCCGCCACCTAAACCGCCAAGGCCGCCAATACCACTCCCACCACCAAGACCACCAAGTCCACCAAGGCCACCGGCACCGCTTAGACCGCCAAGGCCAGTGACTCCGCCAATACCATCCGCACCACCGAACGGCAGGTAGAGTAGCTGCCTCCGCCTCCCCCTTTCCCTGTCTCCGTCGCACCTTTGCTGTCTCCGCCTCCCCCTTGCTCCGTCTCCGCCTCCCCCTTTGTCTGTTTCAGCTGGTTTTCATCGCTGCACGCAAGGTGTTCGCTAAAAGTCCTAACTCAGAAAAAGCCTTGATTTTCAACTTCCAAGCATTCAAGAGTGAGGAATGGAATCCCTAGCCGCACCCTACATGCAGCCGCACCCTACCCGCACCCTTCCCCAGCCGCACTCTACCCGCAGCCGCACCCTACCCGCACCCTGCCCCGGCCGCACCCTACCCGCACCCTTCCCTAGCCGCCGTCTACACCACCGACCGTCAACCCTGAACCGATCTGTGAGCACCCACCGCCAGCCACAATACCGAAACCCTATCCCCCCCCCCGAAATCGCCATTACCAAATCCCTAACCCCCCAAAAATTTACTTTGAGAATTTCCCAAACCACTTTGATGCAGCGACTATGAAAAGAATGTTCAATAGATATGGGGTGTATGGCCGGGTCTATATTGCCCGGAAAAGGAATGTGAAGAACCTTAATTTTGGATTCATCACACTCGATGGATCTATGCGGATAAGGGAAGCGTTGGATGCGCTGAATATGATAGCGATTGGTGCGATTAGACTCAAAGCTTTCAAAGCTAGGTATGACAAATCGAAAACAGCCCCCAAAGCACGGTCTAATCCCGTGGTAGCAGTTCATAAGCCGATATTCAGAGACTCCCCTCGAGATCATCGGTCCTTCGTGGATGTTGTGGCGAATCAAGCCCCACGAGAAGAGTCGACCATTAACCCGATCCAGGTGACATCCTCTCCTAGTGTACCTGCTGCATCTATACTGAAAAGTGAGGTAGTGGTTAAATCTGTACCTTGGAAATCAAAATCTTGTTTGGTTAAACTTAACAATATTTCTCACATCCGTAATATACATGATTTGTTGAGCGATCACGGTTTTGAATCTGTATTTGCTGCTCCTGTTGGTGGATTTTATGTGATTGTTTCGTTTAGATCAGAAGGGGTTCTTATGGACTTTATGAATGAGGATTGGAAAGTTATGGATCATATTGTAGAGTCAGTTTGTGCACTTCCAGTAGATTTCGTGCCGACGGAATGTATTATGTATCTGGATCTCACCGGAATTCCGCCAGCTCTTGTTTGTGAACCTGTGGTGCGGGAACTGGCAGCGAGATTTGGACGAGTTGTTTCGATAGATTGTAATTTTGAAAAACCGGATCGTTTGGATGTAGTATCGTGCCTTGTTTCGGTACCGCTTGGGACAGCCAGTAGGAATTTGACGTTGGCAGTAGGGGATAGAGATATAATGATATACACGAACCTTAGACATGGAATTGGCTGCCAACACAGTCAAGAGTACGAATACGGGTCGGAAGAGCGAAGCGAACCAGAGGAGGAACCTTCGGACAGGTGTAGTAGTGAATCATCGGGGAACGAAGATGAAATTAGATCGGACGAGGATGATGAGACTGTTGCGGATAGCAACAACACAAGTCCGGGTAGTACCCACCCTTCCGGCGACAGGCCGTTAATTGAGGGAAACAACGCGGTGGATCCGGGTATGGAGAATTCAAGTTCTTCGGGCCCAAACATCCCAAATATGAATAGAATTATCATTCGCAGGGAAGAAAATGAGCCAACCGTCAGTGAGGAATTAATGACTTTCCGAATCGGAGAGAAGCTTGAGTTGTTTAACGAACAAAATATGGGCTTGATTATAGAGGCATTGGAAGGGCAACGGCGTTGAGAGAGCTGCTGGCCGAACTGGGATGTTGTGAGTTTTATCATGACTTTGAGTTTTATGTGTTGGAATTGTCGCGGGGGCTTATTGAATGGGGCCAAACAGTTTTTGGTGCGGTCATGTGTTCGTAAGTGGCAGCTTCAGGTTTTCGTCCTAGTTGAGACAAAGTCCCTATCGGTTACAGATCAAGTTGTGAGGAAGTTTTGGGGCCATAACGATTTTCATTTTCATTGTATCCCGTCGCATGGCTTGGCAGGAGGTTTATTGATCTCATGGAATCCTAATTTAATTCTTGGCTCGATCACTGCTTCTACAGATAGATGGTGTCTGCTACATATTGTGTCTAGTCAACTTGAGGTAAATTTACTATGCTTATATGGTCCCCCTATTCCCAGGGATAGGAATCAATTTTGGTGTGATCTGCTGCCCCATATTCAAAACATTGATAACTTGGTGATATGTGGTGATTTTAACGAAGTGTTACATAGCTCTGAGCGAGGTAGAAGTGGGAATACGGGGGCGAGTTCGATGATTAGGTTCCAGGAATTTGTTAATGAATGTGCTCTATTTGATTTGCCATTACATGGGCGTGACTATACGTGGTCTAATGCTCTATCCTTCTCTAGGATTGATCGTGTCTTGGTGTCGTGCAATATTCTTGATAGGTGGCCGGGACAGAATGTGATGACGGTTGATTCAACGCTATCAGATCACTTTCCGATTATATACCGGTCCCATGCATTGGTATCGGATGGCAAGAAGGTGTTTCGATCATTGAACTGTTGGTGGGAAAAGGACGGGTTTCTACCTTTTCTAAGATCGAAGTGGGAGGCCATAGAATTGGCGGATCCGGGGCGCGACATTGATTTTAAATTATGCCGATTAAGGAGCTTTATCCGGCCTTGGCATCTATCTAATTTTGGCGGGTTAGAGGGAAGAATAAAGAAGCTAGAGGCTCGTATTATATTTTTGACATCCAGTTCGGTGGTCCGACCTTTGGAGGAGGGAAGTAGATCGGAGCTTCAGTGCGTGAGATCGGAATTACTTACCTGTAGACGGAACCTTGAACAAATTCGTCACCAACAATCACGTGTTAACTGGACTTTACTGGGTGATGATAATACAAGTTTTTTTCATAGGATGGCATCAGCGAGGGCTAGGGGGAATCGGATTTCACAGCTGGAAATTGATGGAGTTGTATCTTCTAACCCGGTACTTATTAAATCCACGATACGAAATTTTTATTCCAGGCTGTTTTCGAAACAAGAGGAGGTGCCGTTTTCCTTGGGCGAACTACAATTCCGTATGGTTGATGCGATGGACAATGCGCGGCTAGTTGAATCTTTTTCTGAGGCTGAAGTGTGGGACGCAGTGTGTGCTTGTCAAGAAGGTAAGGCGCCGGGGCCGGACGGATTTAATTTCTTCTTCTATAAACGCTTCTGGGAGGACATGAAATCGGATGTGCTAGCTCTGTTTGGCGAATTTTATAGGCATGATCAGCTGCCAAACTCTATCAAGTCATCTTTTACCGTATTGATTCCTAAAGTCCCGGGGTCGTCGTCATTAGGGAATTATAGACCGATTGCCCTTATTCATGGTATATATAAAATTGTGTCGAAAGTACTTGCGAAAAGATTACAGGCTGTCCTACCTCAGCTGATTTCTGACAACCAGTTTGCTTTTGTTAAAGGCCGTAATATTCATGAATGCTCGTTTATAGCCTCGGAAGTGATCCAATCAATCCACCGCAGTGGTCAGTCTTCTGTGGCTCTCAAGCTTGATTTCCATAAAGCATACGATAGTGTTTCTTGGACTTATATTGACTCAGTGTTGAAGAGGATGGGGCTCTCTGATAAGTGGATTAGATGGATGGTGACCTGCAGAGCGAACTCGACAACATCTATTCTTATCAATGGTAGTCCCACAGATCCGATCTATTTGGGCAGAGGGGTTAAACAAGGTGATCCCATTTCTCCATTCCTTTTTGCCTTAGCAGTGGAAGGTCTTAAACAGCTCATTGACGCAAGTGTCCGTAAGGGTATTTTACCTGGGTTTCGTATTCATGGGTCAGAGAAGGATATATCTATTCTTCAGTTTGCGGACGATACGATGTGCTTCCTACCTGCAGATGAGTCTCTCTTACCTACTTTTATCCGTTTAATACGTTGTTTTGAGTTGATTTCAGGTCTACGAATAAATTTTGTTAAGAGCTCAATAATGGGTATTAACGCGCAGGACGACTTGTTGAATCGGTGTGCGGAGACAATGGGTTGTAAGATCGAAAGATTTCCCATTACTTATCTAGGCGCCCCTCTCAGTACGAGACGCATCCCGGTGTCTTATTGGAACGGGTTGATTGGTAAGTTCCAAAATAGGCTGGCAAGTTGGAAAGGTCAGTGTTTATCGTATGCTGGCAGGGTGGTCCTTATAAAATCGGTTCTCTCATCTATCCCGATATATTTGTTATCATTGAATAAGATGCCGGCATCTATTAACAATAAGCTTGTTCAACTGATGCGTAATTTCTTGTGGAAAGGTATAGCGGACTCTAGCGGGATCTGTAAAGTGAGTTGGGAGACAATTATGCTACCAAAAAATTTAGGTGGCCTATATGTTAGGGATCTAAGACTAGTCAATTGTAGTTTATTGCTGAAATGGATATGGCGGTCTAGAACAGAAGGGCAGGGTTCGTTGTGGTATGAGCTGTGTGTCCGTCGATATGGCTTCGTGTCATGGAACTCGTTTGAAGATGTTAATAGATCCCGCATTTCGTATGTTTGGCAAGGCATTATATCTTGTTGTGTAAAGAACTCAACCTTCTGGGAGTTGTTTAAATCGAACGGGAGAGTTAAAGTGGGGAACGGGGCGAGCGGATCTTTTTGGCATGATAATTGGACTGCAAATGTGTCATTATCTGTTCTTTTCACTGATCTGTATCTATTATGTAATAGAAAAAGCTGTTCGATTCGGGACGGGAGTCTGTCTATTTCTGAGGGAGCAGCATTTTCTAGGCCTTTTTGGAAACGTAGTCTAAGGATTACTAGTAGGGAGAGGTGCTCCCAGATGCGTAATTGGATTTCCCAAGTCTGCCCTGCTGATTTTGTGGGGGACGGGGCTGTCGGCAACAGGGGGCAGCAGCCACACGTTGGGTCTCAGGTGGTGGCAGATAGATTTGAATGGGATCTGGAAGCTAATAAGGTATTTTCAGCTGCATCTTTTTGTTTAGGGTCCTATAGGTCGCCTCAAAGGACTACGCCGGAAACGGATTATATGGTGGTTTGGAATGCGTGTCTTATTCCTAAAGTCAAATTTTTTGGCTGGTTATTGTTACATAGACGCCTCCCAACGAAAGTCTTTCTGGTTTGTCGCGGATGCCAAGCGGTATTGAATGACAAGTGTCCGTTTTGTGATGAATCCGAAACAATTGATCATGCTTTGTTTCACTGTTTGGGTAGTTATCGTATATGGGTTCAAGCTTTTCTGTTACTAGGGATTTCGGTAACAATGCCATTCAAGGGGGCTGATTTTCTTGTAGTATGGCGAGCGCATTTTTCCTCAGGGATTGGACAGGAGTTTGGTACGGCTTTTTGGTTTATGATTGCGTGGGCCATTTGGAAAAGGCGGAATAAGTTCGTGTTCGAGGGTGTCTTAAGCACAGATGATCTCTTGGGGGCAAGCATTCATCTATGCTGGTTCTTTTTCAAGTATCGAAGACGGAATCTTAATTTTGTTGTTTCTGATGTATTTAACTGTCCAGATTTATTCCTAAGCTGTAACTAGCTAGGTGGCATCAGTTGGCCTATTCATTGTATAGTCATACCTCGGGATCGGATTCCATATCCGTATCACCTTTAGGCTGTATCCTTGTTCACTGACGCTCTCATCTTGTGAGCGGTCTTTGGATTGCATTAATAAAGAGAGGTAGGTGTTTTGTAGGTAAGCGGGGGCATCAACCTAGTTGGGACGCCCGCCCCGAAATTTTCACCTATCTCGATCCTTTTCCTTCTGGAGAAACACAATGTTTCTCCGGGGGGTTTTCAAAAAAAAGACTTTGAGGACCTGCGTGCTTGGCAGCTAGCTAGTAATGGAATCTTCACGGTAAAACTTTTCTACAAATGACTTCAACCAAGGTACAATCTTAATCATGTGTTCTCTAAATTTTGGCATAAGACAATCGCTCCTTCGCGCTGGATGATTTGTTGGAAAACCTTCTCGGGCTATATCTCTACAAATAATAAATTACAATGAAGGGGGGTTAATATCATTTCTATTTGTGCACTCTATCAAAATTGTTGCAAGACATGAAACCATCTTTTTGTTCGCTATCCTTTTATGACCTAACTATAATCTTCTTTGATGAAACTTTTTGGTAGATTTATTGATGCAACTCAGATGTGCAGACAGCAGTAACTTCAGCCATGGATCAACACTTCAGTCAACAAATTCAGATTTTATGGCATTCTGGTGTGGTGACTATTGTATGGCTGTTATCGAAAGCTAGAAATAATTACATTTTTCAAAACATTAGACCGAATATACATCAGTCTCTTCTTTCGCTTTGGACCACCTTAAGATGAACTGATCATTTGGGTTTTGGTACACTTTGGAATTCTTTGGCTGAGCATCGGATTCTCAGTAGGCTTTCCTTGGTTTTGTGGTTGGCACTTTCTCCTAGAGTTATCCCGGTTAGATGGACCCATCCGCCCCCCAGATGGATGAAAGTTAACACAAATGCCTCCCCCAACGGCTCTCTTGGTCCCTCGGGTTATGGGGGGGTTTTCCAAGATGAAAATGGAACAACATTATACTACTTCTCCTTACCTATGGATAATACCTTCTCCTTTATAGCTGAGCTGCAGGACGCCATTCATGCCGTAAATATTGCTCATTTGCATGGCTAGAATAGGATATGTGTAACGCCCCCCCTATAGGGAGCGTCACGGTAACTATAAACACCCAATAAATAACTCTACTCCACTATATAGAGTTCAATACTTGTAGATTTAATACGTAAAAATACTAATATAAAGTTTTGAACTCCAAATTATTCTCCAATTGCTAATTATTCTCCAAATATTTCTCAATGTCACTTTACATTTCTCACTCTCTAGTACATACCATTATTCTACAAACCATAATTTTACATTAAAATATAAATCCACCTCGAATCTTTCCTTAATTGCTCTTTAAGCTGATCCACCTGTACCACTTTGGTCCAAGCTATCTACAAGTTCTCCACCTACGCGTAGAAAATCAACTACACGCTAAGCAATTTGCTTAGTGGTGTCCATAAAAAAAATAACAACTTTGAATATTTTTAAAATAGAAACAAAGTATATTTATAAGTCAAAAACAAATTAACCAACTTTATGGAACCAAGTCACAAAACTTATATAGTAATCCTTTCAAAGTACAATCAAATTTGTATCCAATTTTTCCAAACACTTTAACCATATATTGCCCAAAGTAAACAAGTCCTGAATAACGGTAAAATGGATACGGGAGCGGACAAGCCCGAAGCCAAAGCTTCAAAATCAATATATCGGTCAAGTCCGAAGCCGAAGCTTCAAAAATCAATATATCGGTCAAGCCCGAAGCCGAAGCTTCAAAAATCAATATATCGGTCAAGCCCGAAGCCAAAGCTTCAATATCAATATATACATATATATCATAATATCGGCCAAAGCCCGAAGCCAAAGCTTCAATTGTTTGTACAGTACTGTACCCCCCTTTATTGGCGCCAATCTACCCTGACCCGTATTCTACTCGTTTAATAAGGGCAATAAATCAAAGTAACATCTTAAAAATTTCAGTATAAACCATCAATCACAATTCAACATATCTTCAGTAATTAGGAAATTCAAATCCCAAATTTTTAAGCATCAAACTTCAATTAAAACTCAATGAAATCAATATCATACTTTCCAGAATTTTACCAGGTTTCGTAACCTGACTTCCCCTGCATTTTTCACTATCAAAACATCATCCAATCGAAGAACTTTCTTCTAAACATAATTAGACACATATCTCAGCTTTCCAAATCCACCAGAATTACAGAAATCTAAATTTTATAACCAAAGTTATGATCAAAATACTAAACAGTGTACCAAGCTGAGATTTTCCGAAAACAGATTTCATGACTCAACTTCAAACAAAAATTTCACATTGAAAATGGAAGAAATTCAACAAGGTTTCTTCTGAACATATGATCCTTACTTTCTGTAGATATCAATAGAATCAAGAATCGTTCAAATCGGATTTATATAACGAGAGAAAACATTAAAACAAAACAGGTATATAATCTGGAAAATTTCCCGAAAAACCGAGAAATCGAAATTCGGGACACAAACCTTTTTCTATGCTCTTTCGAGCTCTCTTCTACCCCTTCTGCCTTTGATTTACTTGCAATAGCTTTCTCTACAACAGCCATATATTTCTATCAAGATATTGCATAAATAAACTTCCTAATACCATAAATATGCTTAATCTACCATGAATTCTACTAATTAAGCTTTAATTTCACCAAAAATCACTCACCTCAAACTCGGGTTACTATTCATCCGAATCTTAATATCTGAAATCCTCCTCTTCTAGTCTTGATTGATTGAAATTGATGATGATAGAGGGCTTAAGGATCGATTTCTAACAAGAATTCGAAGTTGAATCGAAGAAATCGGAAGGTTTTTGGATTATAGAAATTTGAAATAGGAACCCCCAAGGTTGAAACGAAGAGCAGGAGATGGAGTAGGCATAGGAATTTGCTAGAAACTACACTCATATAATTATTGTTATAATTATCTTAATTTACTTATATACCCTTATCAAAAAAATTTTGATGACCATAACCTCCTTTGATTAATTAACTAACTCATTTTATTTCCTATTTACTATCATAATTCACTCTATTTAAATTTCAAAATTTCGGTTCGTTACAATTCTCCCCCTCTTATGAATTTTCGTCCCGAAAATTTCCTGAAAATAGTTGCGGATATTGAGTTTTCATTGTATCCTCCGGTTCCCAAGTTGCTTCTTCAACCTTATGATTCCTCCAAAGTACTTTTACCAAAGGTATAGACTTGTTTCTCAATTGTTTAACCTCTCTCGCTAAGATTTGTACCGGTTCCTCTTCTTACGTTAGGTCGGGTTCGATTTCTACGACATCAGGAGATAAGATATGTGATGGATCTGATCTGTATCTCCTTAACATTGACACATGGAACACATTATGAATTTTGTCGAGTGTTGGGGGTAGTGCCAACCGATAAGCTGCCGGTCCAACCCTCTCTATAACCTCATATGGGCCAATGAATCTCGGACTGAGCTTGCCTTTCTTGCCAAATCGCAGGACTTTCTTCCAAGGAGATACTTTGAGAAACACTTTATCTCCCACTTCATAAGTAATGTCTTTTCTTTTTAGATCAGCATAAGATTTTTGTCTATCCGATGCAGCCTTCAATCTTTCTTGAATAAGTTTTACCTTCTCTTTTGTCTCCTGAATCAAATCCACTCCCACAATCTTGTTTTCACTAAGTTCGGTCCAATATAATGGAGTTCGACATTTTCTTCCATACAATGCTTCATATGGCGCCATTTGTATGCTTGACTGATAGCTGTTATTATAGGCAAACTCCATGAGGGACAAATACTTATCCCAACTTCCTTCAAATTCAATGATACAACTTCTCATTATGTCTTCCAACACCTGAATTACTCTTTCAGATTGACCATCTGTTTGAGGATGAAATGAAGTACTGAAATGAAGTTTGCTACCTATGGCCTCTTGCAACTTCTTCCAAAATCTTGAAGTAAATCTTGGATCTCGGTCAGAAATGATTGAAATAGGCACTCCGTGTAGCCTTACTATCTCATCTATATATAACTGAGCCAACCTATCAAGTGAATAATCCATCCTAACTGGAAGAAAGTGGGCAGACTTTGTCAATCTATCTACAACAGCCCACACTGCATCATGTTTCTTCTGTGTACGTGGTAAAGACGTCATGAAGTCCATTGTGATTCTTTCCCATTTCCATTCAGGAATTGTTATAGGTTGCAACAATCCAGAAGGAACTTGATGTTCTGCTTTCACCTGTTGACAAGTTAGACATTGAGCAACGTAGTTAGTAATGTCTTTCTTCATCCCATTCCACCAATAATGGCTCTTCAAATTTTGGTACATCTTGTTTGCTCCAGGATGCATCGCATAAGGACTACTATGCCCCTCTTGTAAGATATTCTTCTTTAATTCTTCATTGTTTGGCACACATAGTCTATCTTTAAAATATAGACACCCATCTTCTCGAACCATATAGTCGTCCACGATACCCACTTGTGTCCGTGCTCGAATAATCTTTAAGTCATTATCTTCATTTTGTGCTTGCTTAACCTGTTGTAGTAGTACAGGTTGAATCTTCAATTCTGCAATTAAGGCTCCACTACTGGTAAGAGCTAACCCCGTATTCATAGCCCTTGCCATCATTGTCTTTCGGCTGAGAGCATCTGCCACTACATTAGCCTTTCCTGGATGGTAATCAATAAGACAATCGTAATCTTTAATGAATTCCATCCACCTTCTTTGCCTTAAATTCAACTCTTTCTGTGTTGGCAAATATTTCAAACTTTTGTGATCTGTATAAATATAACATTTTTCTCCATAAAGATAATGTCGCCAAATTTTCAAGGCAAAGACTATTGTAGCCAATTCCAAATCATGAGTAGGATAATTCCTTTCATGATTCTTCAATTGCCTGGAAGCATAGGCAATCACTTTTCCTTCTTGCATCAAAACACACCCAAGACCACTATGTGAAGCATCACTATAGATTACAAAATCTTTTCCAGGTTCTGGTTGGGTAAGGATGGGTGCTTTTGTCAACATTGTCTTCAATTTCTCAAAACTTTCTTGACACTTGTGATTCCACTCAAATTTTGCGTTCTTTTGAAGTAGTTTCGTCAGTGGGGCAGCAATGATTGAAAATCCTTTCATAAATCTTCTATAATACCCTGCTAAGCCAAGGAAACTCCTGACTTCCGTAGGGCTCTTTGGTGGTTTCCATTCAACAACTGCTTCTATCTTCTTAGGATCCACTTTAATTCCTTCTGCAGAAACAATATGGCCTAAGAAAGAAACTTCTTCAAGCCAAAACTCACATTTGCTAAGTTTGGCATACAATTTATTTTCCCTTAAAGTTTGGAAAACTATCCGCAAATGTTGATCATGCTCTTCCCGTGACTTAGAATACACCAAAATGTCATCAATGAAAACCACTACAAACCTGTCTAAATATAAGTAAAAGACACGGTTCATAAGGTCCATAAATGCTGCTGGAGCATTAGTTAGACCAAATGGCATCACCAAAAATTCATAGTGCCCATATCTGCTTCGAAAAGCCGTCTTTGCAATATCATCACCTTTCACTCTCATCTGATAGTAGCCCGATCTTAAATCAATCTTGGAGAAGTATTTGGCACCCTTGAGTTAATCAAATAAGTCTTCAATCCTTGGCAATGGATACTTATTCTTGATTGTCAATTTATTCAACTCCCGGTAATCAATACACAATCGGAGTGACCCATCTTTCTTCTTAACAAACAACACTGGTGCACCCCATGGGGATATACTCGGGCGTATGAATCCTTTGTCTAACAATTCTTGCAACTGAATCTTCAACACTTTTAGTTCAGCAGGCACCATTCTGTATGGTGCTTTGGATATAGGTGCAGTACCCGGTAATACATCAATTGCAAATTCTACCTCTCTTTTTGGTGGCAACCCCGGTAGTTCTTCTGGAAATACATCAGGAAAATCACATACCGTAGGAATATTCTGCAATTCTAACTCACCTTCCTTCAATTGTAGAGCAAAGATTAGGTAGGCCTGACATCCCTTCCTAACTAATCTTTTAGTCTTCATAAAAGAAATTATGTTACAGAGATAATCTGATCTTTCCCCCACGATAACTATTTCTTCTCCATCAGAAACTTGAAGTGACATTCTTTTGTTTTTACAATCCACCATAGCTCGATGTTCCGATAACCAATCCATTCCCAAGATAACATCGTAATCTCGGAAAGGTAACTCAATTAAATTTGCATTGAAAAGTTGATGTTGAATCATAATAGGGCAATTCATGTACACTTTGTTTACTATCACACTGTGTCCTAAAGGATTAGTCACCTCAATATTTTCTCCTAATTCTTCTACATGCAATCCTTTCTCTTGTGCTAATGCAGTACATATATATGAATGAGATGAACCAGGATCTATCAAAGCATAAACATCATGATTAAAGAATGAAAATTTACCGACAATAACTTCGGTAGATTATCTAGTCTCAGGCCCTCGGATTGCATAACTTCACGCCATTCCTCCCGGTCTACCACTCTGTGGTGCTTGTTGAGCCACATCATGTCCACTTGAACCACTAGCATTTCCTCTTCCCCTTCCTCTTCCACCTTGCATTGTAGGAGTAGGAACTACTATAGGTGCAGATGTACTTATCTGTCTTTGAGGACAATTTGCAATCAAATGTTCCCTCGAGCCACATTTAAAGCAGACTCTACCTTTTCCCCAACATTCCCCTGTATGCATCCTTCCATAATTAGAACATTGTGGAATATTTCCTCTGCCTCTACCTGAAGGTACACTAGCCGCTGACCCCATACTTATGGTTTGTCTCGGTGAAAACCCTCTAAAATGAGATTGTGTTTGTTCTGATGTTCCCTTCTGTTTCTTACTAGGAGATTCTGAACTAGCTGGACCCTGTGATCCCTTTTGAAATCCAGACCTTTTAGCCATTCTTTGTTGTCTATCTGAATTAATCTTCTCGATGCCCGTAGCAGCATCAACCAAGTCATTGAACACTCTGATCTTTTGTGCAAGTAAATGCACTCTAATTTCATCATTCAGCCCATCCTCGAATCTCTTACATCGCCTCACTTCACTGTCAACGATATCACGAGCATACCTCTCGAGTTTGAGGAATTGAACTTCATATTCTGATACAGTCATTCGTCCCTGTCTCAAAGACAAAAACAATTTCCTCTGCTCATCTTTGAATCTTTCGCTAACGTATTTCTTGTCAAATTGTTCCAAGAAAAGGCCCCAAGTGATTTCTCCGGGTCGCCTTTCTCTCACAATATTATCCCACCACCTCCTAGCTTGTTCTTTGAGTAGACCTTGCACACAGTCTAATCTCTCTTCATCTGTGAAATGAAGCCTAGTCATACACCATTTAGTATGATCGAGCCAATCTTCTGCAATTGCAGGATTCACTGTGTCCCCTTTGAAGTCATCAGCCGGAAGCTTCTTGATTCTTTCAAGAGGAGTTCTCTCCTCTCTTCTTTCAATGTGAGGTACGATAGGAACTTGAGGGATTTGTATGTTTCGTAGTACTTGTGTGATTACTTCAGTAGTCATATGCTGAAGTAAAGCAGCTTGTGCCGGAGTAGGTTGTTCAGGAAACCCATGAACTGGTGGTGGTTCATGTCTTTGTTCATCCCCTTGTCTGATACGGACCGTACTCTCAGCGTCCTCTTCCTCACTCTGGTTGTGACTACTACTAGCCATAACTTATTCCTGAAAATTGGACCAAAGTGGATCAAACAACTAACATAACATATTTATATCTTAAATGGCATGTACATACTAGTCCTAGAATCGCCTAAACCTCAGCTCTGATACCAACAAATGTAACGCCCCCCTATAGGGAGCGTCACGGTAACTATAAACACCCAATAAATAACTCTACTCCACTATATAGAGTTCAATACTTGTAGATTTAATACGTATAAATACTAATATAAAGTTTTGAACTCCAAATTATTCTCCAATTGCTAATTATTCTCCAAATATTTCTCAATGTCACTTTACATTTCTCACTCTCTAGTACATACCATTATTCTACAAACCATAATTTTACATTAAAATATAAATCCACCTCGAATCTTTCCTTAATTGCTCTTTAAGCTGATCCACCTGTACCACTTTGGTCCAAGCTATCTACAAGTTCTCCACCTACGCGTAGAAAATCAACTACACGCTAAGCAATTTGCTTAGTGGTGTCCATAAAAAAAAATAACAACTTTGAATATTTTTAAAATAGAAACAAAGTATATTTATAAGTCAAAAACAAATTAACCAACTTTGTGAAACCAAGTCACAAAACTTATATAGTAATCCTTTCAAAGTACAATCAAATTTGTATCCAATTTTTCCAAACACTTTAACCATATATTGCCCAAAGTAAACAAGTCCTGAATAACGGTAAAATGGATACGGGAGCGGACAAGCCCGAAGCCAAAGCTTCAAAATCAATATATCGGTCAAGCCCGAAGCCGAAGCTTCAAAAATCAATATATCGGTCAAGCCCGAAGCCGAAGCTTCAAAAATCAATATATCGGTCAAGCCCGAAGCCAAAGCTTCAATATCAATATATACATATATATCATAATATCGGCCAAAGCCTGAAGCCAAAGCTTCAATTGTTTGTACAGTACTGTACCCCCCTTTATTGGCGCCAATCTACCCTGACCCGTATTCTACTCGTTTAATAAGGGCAATAAATCAAAGTAACATCTTAAAAATTTCAGTATAAACCATCAATCACAATTCAACATATCTTCAGTAATTAGGAAATCCAAATCCCAAATTTTTAAGCATCAAACTTCAATTAAAACCCAATAAAATCAATATCATACTTTCCAGAATTTTTCCAGGTTTCGTAACCTGACTTCCCCTGAATTTTTCACTATCAAAACATCATCCAATCGAAGAACTTTCTTCTAAACATAATTAGACACATGTCTCAGCTTTCCAAATCCACCAGAATCACAGAAATCCAAATTTTATAACCAAAGTTATGATCAAAATACTAAACAGTGTACCAAGCTGAGATTTTCCGAAAACAGATTTCATGACTCAACTTCAAACAAAAATTTCACATTGAAAATGAAAGAAATTCAACAAGGTTTCTTCTGAACATATGATCCTTACTTTCTGTAGATATCAATAGAATCAAGAATCGTTCAAATCGGATTTATATAACGAGAGAAAACATTAAAACAAAACAGGTATATAATCTGGAAAATTTCCCGAAAAACCGAGAAATCGAAATTCGGGACACAAACCTTTTTCTATGCTCTTTCGAGCTCTCTTCTACCCCTTCTGCCTTTGATTTACTTGCAATAGCTTCCTCTACAACAGCCATATATTTCTATCAAGATATTGCATAAATAAACTTCCTAATACCATAAATATGCTTAATCTACCATGAATTCTACTAATTAAGCTTTAATTTCACCAAAAATCACTCACCTCAAACTCAGGTTACTATTCATCCGAATCTTAATATCTGAAATCCTCCTCTTCTAGTCTTGATTGATTGAAATTGATGATGATAGAGGGCTTAAGGATCAATTTCTAACAAGAATTCGAAGTTGAATCGAAGAAATCGGAAGGTTTTTGGATTATAGAAATTTGAAATAGGAACCCCCAAGGTTGAAACGAAGAGCAGGAGATGGAGTAGGCATAGGAATTTGCTAGAAACTACACTCATATAATTATTGTTATAATTATCTTAATTTACTTATATACCCTTATCAAAAAAATTTTGATGACCATAACCTCCTTTGATTAATTAACTAACTCATTTTATTTCCTATTTACTATCATAATTCACTCTATTTAAATTTCAAAATTTCGGTTCGTTACAATATGGATCGAGAGCGACTCTTTGTTTGTGGTCACTACCTTGCGTTTGAGAAACAAAATAGTCCCGTGGGTGCTGAGAGCGACTTGGTCAACTTGCTTAAGACTTTTACAATCCATGGAGGTCACTGTTACTTATATTTATCGCGAAGGGAATAGAATCGTTGATGCATTAGCCGACTATGGCCGAATTACTCAAGTCAATAGCAATTGGGAAACCGCCCCTCTATTTTTCTCGGGTCTTTACATACACGATCTTCGGAGTACTGCTAGCTTTCGTGTTAGATAAGAGTTTATTTTTGCATTTGCTTTTCACTTTTTGTATGGCCGAAGTCTGTTTTGGTTAATTAATGCTCCTATTATGTAATCTGGATTTTTCTTTTCTTATTTAAATAAAAGAGGGGTGGGTGTTTTGTAGGCAAGCAGATGCGCCAACCTAGTTGGAACGTCCACTCTAAAATTTTCATCCATCCCAACCTTTTTACCTTTGGGGGAACACACTATTCCTCTAGGGCTTTTTAAAAAAAAAATAAGTGGAAATTGTCCTCATATCAAATATCCCCACACTCAAACTATTTCTTGTCCTCAAGCAATCCATTCAATGTTAAGTGAAAATTGATTAATAACAATAGAGAGCATGAAGATCTTGGAAAACAATCACTCAAAACCAAGCTTAGAAAAGAACTTTAGAACGCAGAGACCTTAAGAATATATATTATCCTAACATTTCCAAATAAGGCATTCAACTTAAGAGAACTTAAATTTCTTACTTCAACCAAGTATATCAAATCATAATGCCTTACCAGGAGTTCTCTCATTTTTAGTGTTTGAGTGTATGGTTGTGGAGTTCTCCGGTCTTCACCCTCATCAGCAAGATTTTATTGATTTAGGCCATAAGCTTGCTATTCAGTCAAGTCTCCATCAAAAAAATGTTGAAATACATGTACTATCATAAAGGTATTTATGGGTTGTAACTTGGTTAGGGTATTGGGTATTGTTGAGAAAAGGGAATTTTGTGTGTAGAGATCTTCTAATAGACATTTGAGTTCTGCAACATTTCTTGAGATAAGAGATCTTCGATTGTGAGTTCTTAATACAGTAGGAGATCCTAAACTATTATAACACATAAGCAAATCTAATAAGTACAAAAACTTTTATTCAAAATGTAATAGTTTTTTTCTTTTTCTTTTTCTTCTTTCTTTTCTTTCTTTCTTATTTTTCTTATTTTGTTCTTTTTTTCCTTTCAAAAATAATAAACTAAAATATTACAGAATTTGCTTTTCAAGAGTTCTTCTCCTTACAAGTTCTCCATGACAAGAGATCTTCTTTCGGTTGACACTCTAGTTGCTTTTGATAATGAGGAATTCATGTTAGAAGATCTTGAGGGTGTTTTTGGGAATCAAAGTTAAGGGATTGGTGTTGTATTGTGCGTAAAGAAAGAAAGGCTTAAGGCTCAAAGGGGGTTCTTTAGGGGATAATGTTAGGGTGCGCTTTTTAGCTAGAGTGTATACCTAAGTGCCGTAATCATTTAGTAAAGAATTTCAACAATGATCTGGACAAGTACTAACACACAATCATATTAAAGCATTGCATGTATCTCCCTTAGCAAGTTCTACCTAAACAACAAGAATCTGCCTACTCAAAAGAACTTCAAAGCATATAAGTTTGCAATGAATTATTGTGTCTTAAAGTTCCTTCCAATTTAGGGTTCTTATTTCGATTCAATCTACCAAGTTGAAGTAAAATTAAAAATTCTCAAACGTTAAGACTGCCAAAAATGTCTTGGTATCTTACTATGTCAAGTTCTTCAAAATTCTAAAAGTAAATTCTGCAATTCTTGTTCAAGCTTAAGAATTCTCCAAAACATTCAAACTTCCTAAAATTGCTAATCAGCACGTTCTCCAAACAAAACATATAAATGTATCACTTTAAAACAACAACATTCAAGTAAAGGATATTCATAAATCAAAAAATATTGATCAATTTTCAGTTTAACATGCGTAATTAATGTGATCAATCAACAATAAGCAGAAGATTTCTTATGCACAGTAAAGCATGAGATCTCCTATAAACAGTCAATAGATAAAGCACAAGATCTTTATAAATAATAGGTTGAAATTATGAATCTCATCTCTACACTCAAAATTTGATTTGTCCTCAAGGAAACAAAAGCATAACAAGCAAGGAGAAGAAAGAGATCTCTAAACAACAAGGAAAAGAGAGGGGCTAAAATTGTGTAACTTTCACCGAAGTACAGAGGGAAAGAGATCTATAAGTGGGATCAATTTATAAGTGCTCAAAATAAATAGGTTAGATGGTCGATTAACATAAAAATTAAAATCATCAAAGTTTAAAATTTCAAAAGTAATCGCCATCAAAATAAATGCTACTAAAACAAGCAAATGATAAATGCAATAAAAAGAAAGATAAATGGGTTGAGTGAAAGGATATTGAAGAGTTCTCCTACACACCACAATCGCAAGAATATCTTATAGAAATCTTCACCAAAATTTTTCTCCACTTGGTGCATGAAGCGAGCACAGATGGACACCTCCATCTCAAACAGTTCACTCCCTTCCCCTGGTATCACAACACAAGAAGCGTGTTCTATAGAGTTGAGATATAAACAAGTCTTAAACATTGGCCTATGATATTCTCTTGTGGTCCATAACCATTAAGTACATAAGGTGATTGTGGAAATGCCACTCCTCCATTGTTGGCCAAACAATGGTGAAGATCTCGTCAAACACCTATTCCTGTAGATCTCATGACACACAAGATTAAAAGCACCAATATAGAGTTAAACAAATAAATAGACTCTTTAGTGTTGCTCCCCGAAAATGGGGTCAAAAACTTATTGCTGCCCAGAAGGGTACTCCTAGCAAGTGCACTAGGGTCAATTTGTAGTATGGGCAAGATCAAGTGTCATATTCGGGGAGCAAGCATAAACAGTCTGAAGGCCTCCCTGGCAGATTGGCTCAAAAGTTCTTTATATTTTTTTGGTAGTTGTGATAGAAGAAAATGACATAAAAATAAATTACATAAAGTAAAGATAAAGCACAAGTTCTTTACACACAAATAGTACAAGTTCTTCATCCAAACAATGCATATAAAAACTCAATAAAATATGTAGATCCAATGTATCTCAACCACGATAATTCAAGAATTACGATCGGCCATCTTGAATACTAATGTTATTAACTTAATTCTTTGGTGAGTCTCCTTGAGCTAACAACACAACATTAGGTTCAGTTAAGCATTTAGGTAAATCTGAAACCCTTGACACGTAACCAATCTTTGGTCGATCTCATGCATTGTGTGAGTGTGTTTATGTTCCATTATGCTAAATCTCTATCGGTCTCAAGAACATAACTAACTATGAACTAGATCTTTGACTCGTAAGGATTAAGCACTCAAACACAACAATCAACAAATGATTTTAAGCAACACATACACTGTTTCAGAGATCTCTTGGACAGTCTGCTTGAGGAGAACTTGTTGCAGGAACTAAATAAAGCATAATAAAAGTAAAGAAAATAAAATCTTCCATTAAAGAAGTACAAGAAATTACAAAATAAGAAAGAAAGAAATTAAGTAAAATGGCAATCCCCAAAGGCGGAACAAATCTCTCATATGGTGAAGGTGGGTTTATATAGCCACCAATCCAAGGAGAGAGGCAAAAAATATCTACAATAAACTAACCCAATTCAATTAAAATATCTAGATATTCTACACAAAGAAATAATAAAGTATTTCCACTAGCAAAAAGTCTTCTAGAAAGTAGTAAAGTTGTAAATATTAAAAGGTGACTTTTCTCCACTTTTTACTCTTCTTTTGTAGCAAGTGTCACATCAATCAACCCAACTTCCTCTTTGCACTTGATTGCCAATTTTTAGAGGGAATTTTCACACCATTTTTCATTCCTCTTCCTGGAATGATAGGAGATCTCTTCATGACAAGATCTTATAAATTATGGAGATCTCCAATTAAGACTGCACTTTTTCTCCAATTTTCAGCAACAAGGCAGAAATTCTCCATCCTTCAGCAAATACCTAAAATCTGTAGAGATTTTCATGAAAACTGATCTTTTTCATACAAAATGTTAGCTCAAAATGAATGATTTACTTAGCCAAATTTCCACGTATCACCTATCCATTCATATAAGACAATCAAAGGGAATTACATTCCTTTCCTTACCTTTCCCTTTATTGATTCCCTTTCCCTTTCCCTGTGTGAATCAAATGCCTCCTTAGTGTAAAATGGCCAGTTGAACCTAAAGGTTGAAAGTTTAACCCATAGAAAAAATGTCTTTATAATACATGGGTCAAAATTATGAGAACCATTATCCACCAATTTTTTAGAAGAAATATATAATTGTACTTTTTTTTATGAAAACGGCCAAACTATTTACTTCATATGTTATTTCGTTTGATGCCCCAAAAATGTCAGGGCCGCCCATAAATGTGAGTATTTGAACTAGTTAAATATGATTTAAAATAATTATTAATTTAAAATTGGTTGCACGCATTTATATCTGTTCTTTTTTATGTTATATTTATAAAATTAATATTTCTTATAATAACATAAAAAGGAATTAAGTTTGGTTCATTGAAGTGTATGGTTTAATAGTGAATTTATAAATTGTAACGGTTTATTGTCCTGCAAGATTTCAATCTCATTGGTATTTTAATAAATTTTAGGTAAAACCCTTAAAATTGAACAATTACGAAAATAAACATATTAAACAACATTGGCTTACAATAATATAATTTAGTAGATAAGTAATGTAACGAACTGAAATTTCAAAAGTTACTTATAATAAATTACTATGATATTAAAATATCATGGAAATTATTTTTGTAATTATTATTATTGTTATTGGATATAAGACATGAGGAAATAAGAGTTAATTAAGTACGAGGGATGAATTGGGTATTTAATTATTTGTTCAAGGGCTTTATTGAAAATTGAAAAAAAAAATCAAATCAAAATCCAATACGATGCAGCCTCTTCTCTTCTTCTCCATCATTTTCTTCATCATCTTCTCAATTTCTCTCTACCATAACAAAATTTTTCCCTAATCTAAAAACTTCCGATTTCTTCGATTCAACTTCAAATTCTTGTTAGAAATCGATCCTTAAGCCCTCTATCATCATCAATTTCAGTGAATCAAGACTAGAAGAGGAGGATTTCAGATTTTAAGATTCGGATGAATAGTAACCCGAATTTGAGGTGAGTGATTTTTGATGAAATTAAAGCTTAATTAGTAGAATTCATGGTAGATTAAGCATATTTATGGTATTAGGAAGTTTATCATATAATATCTTGATAGAATTATATATGGCTGTTGTAGAGGAAGCTAGTGCAAGCAAATCGATGGCAAAAGAGGTAGAAGAGAGCTAGACAGAGCTAAGAAAAAGGTTTGTGTTTCAAATTTCGATTTCTCAGTTTTTCGGAAAAATTTCCAGATTTGTATCCCTGTTTTGTTTTAAGGTTTTCTCTTGTTATGTAAGTTCAATTTGAATGATTCTTGATTCTATTGATATCTACAGAAAGTAAGGAATATATTTTCAGAAGAAACCTTGTTGAGTTTCGTTCGTTTTCAATGGGAAATTTTCGTTTGAAATTGAGTTATGAAATCTGTTTTCGAAAAATCTCAGCTTTGTACACTGTCTAGTAATTTGATCATAACTTTGGTTGTACAATTTGGATTTCTGTGATTCGGGTGGTTTTGGAAAGCCGAGAGATGTGGCTAATTTTGTTTAGAAGCAAGTTCTTCGATTGGATGATGCTTTGATAGTGAAAAATTCAAGGGAAGTCAGGTCATGAAATCTGGAAATTTCTGGAAAGTATGAATATTGATTTTATTGTGTTTTAGTTGAAGTTTTGTGCTTTAGAATTTGGGATTTGAATTTCTTAATTACTGAAGTTATGTTGAATTATGATTGATAGTTTATACTGGAATTTTTAAGATGTTATTTTGATTTATTACCCTTATTAAACGAGTAGAATACGGGTCAGGGTAGATTGGCGCCAATAAAGGTGGGTACAGTACTGTACAAACAATTGAAGCTTTGGCATCGGTCTTTGGCCGATATTCTGATATATATATATATATATATATATATATATATATATATATATATTGAAGCTTCGGCTTCAGGCTTGACCGATATATTGATTTCGAAGCTTCGGCTTCGGTCTTGACCGATATATTGATTTTGAAGCTACGGCTTCGGGCTTGACCGATACATTGATATTGAAGCTTCGGCTTCGGGCTTGTTCGCTCCCGTATCGATTTTACCATTATTCATGACTTGTTTACTTTGGGCAATATATGGTTAATGTGTTTGAAAAAAATTGGATATAAATTTGATTATACTTTGAAAGGTTTATAATATAAGTTTTGTGTTTTGGTTTTATAAAGTTGTTTAACATACTTTGTTTCTATTTTTAAAGTGTTAAAAATGTCCAAAGTTGTTGTATTTCTTTTATGTACACCACTAAGCAAATTGCTTAGCATGTAGTTTATTTTCTACATGCAGATACTGAAGATTGTAGATAGCTTGGACCAAAGTGGTATAAGTGGATTAGCTTGAAGAGCATATAAGGAAAGACTCGAGGTGGATTTGCATTTTAATGTAATATTATGGTTTGCAGAATAATGGCATATACTAGATAATGTGAGAAATATAAAGTGGTATTGAGAAATATTTGAAGGATAATTAGCATTGAGAAATAATTTGGAGTTGGAAACATTATATTTGTATTTGTACATATTAAATCTATAAGTATTGAACTTCATATAATAGAGTAGAGTTGTTTGTTGGGTGTTTATAGTTATTGTGGCACTCCTTATAAAGGGAGTGTTACATCTGTTGGTATCAGAGCCAGGTTTAGGCGATTTTAGGACTAGTATGTACATGCCATTTAGGATATAAATATGTTATGCTAGTTGTTTGATCCACTTTGGTCCAATTTTCAGGAATAAGTAATGGCTAGTAGCAGTCACAACCAATATGAGGAAGAGGATGCTGAGAGTATTGTTCATATTAGACAAGGGGATGAACAAAGATGTGAACCTCTACTAGTTCATGGCTTTCCCGAACAACCTACTCCAACACAAGCTGCTTTACTTCAGCATAGGACTACTGAAGTAATCACATAAGTACTTTAAAACATACAAATCCCTCAAGTTCTTATAGTACCTTACGTTGAAAGAAGAGAGGATAGAACTCCTCTTCAAAGAATCAAAAAGCTTCCGGCTGATGACTTCAAAGGGGATACAATGAATCCTGCATTTGCAGAAGATTGGCTTGATCATACTAAATGGTGTACGACTAGGCTTCATTTTACAGATGAAGAGAGACTAGATTGTGTGCAAGGTCTACTCAAAGAACAAGCTAGGAGGTGGTGGGATAATATTATGAGAGAAAGGTGAGCCAGAGAAATCACTTGGGGTCTTTTCTTAGAATAATTTGACAAGAAGTACGTTAGTGAACGATTCAAAGATGAGCAGAGGAAATTGTTCTTATCTTTGAGACAGGGATGAATGACTGTATCAGAATATAAAATTCAATTCCTCAAACACGAGAGGTATACTCGTGATATCATTAACAGTGAAGTAAAGCAATGTAAGAGATTCAAGGATGGGCTGAATGACAAAATTAGAGTGCATTTACTTGCACAAAAGATTAGGGTGTTCATTGACTCGGTTGATGTTGCTACGGGGCATTGAGAAGATCAATTCAGATAGACAACAAAGAATGGCAAAAAGGTCTGGATTTCAAAAGGGATCGCAGGGTCTAGCTAGTTCAGAATCTCCAAGTAAGAAACAGAAGGGAACATCAGAACAAACACAATCTCATTTTAGAGGGTTTTCACCGAGACAAACCATAAGTACGGGGTCAATGGCTAGTGTACCTTTAGGTAGAGGCAGAGGAAATCTTCCACAATGTACTAATTGTAGAAGGTTGCGTACAGGAGAATGTTAGGGAAAAGGTAGAGTCTGCTTTAAATGTGGCTCGAGGGAACATTTGATTGCAAATTGTCCTTAAAGACAGATAAGTACATCTGCACCTATAGTAGTTCCTAATCCTACAATGCAAGGTGGAAGAGGAAGGGGAAGGGGAAATGCTAGTGAGGCAAGTGGACATCAAGTGGCTCAATAAGCACTGCATAGTGGTAGACCGGGAGGAATGGCGTGAAGTTATGCAATCCAAGGGCCTGAGACTCGGGAATCTACTGACGTTATTGTCGGTAAATTTTCATTCTTTAATCATGATGTTTATGCTTTGATAGATCTCGGTTCACCTCATTCATATATATGTACTGCATTAGCACAAGAGAAAGGGTTGCATGTAGAAGAATTAGGAGAAAATATTGAAGTGACTAATCCTTTAGGACACAGTGTGATAGTAAACAAAGTGTATATGAATTGCCCTATTATGATTCAACATCAACTTTTCCATGCAAATTTAATTGAGTTACCTTTCCGAGATTATGATGTTATCTTGGGAATGGATTGGTTATCGGAACATCGAGCTGTGGTAGATTGCAAAAATAAAAGAATGCCACTTCAAGTTTCTGATGGAGAAGAAATAGTTATCATGGGTGAAAGATCAGATTACCTCTATAACATAATTTCTTTTATGAAGACTAATAGGCTGGTTAGGATGGGATGTCAGGCCTACCTAATCTTCACTCTAGAATTGAAGAAAGGTGAGTTAGAATTGCAGAATATTCCTATAGTATGTGATTTTCTTGATGTATTTCCAGAAGCACTACCGGGTTTGCCACCAAAAAGAGAGGCAGAATTCACAATTTAATGTATTACCGGGTACTGCACTAGTATCCAAAGCACCATATAGAATGGCACCTGCTGAACTAAAAGAGTTGAAGATTTAGTTGCAAGAATTGTTAGACAAAGGATTCATACACCTGAGTGTATCCACGTGGGGTGCACCAGTGTTGTTTGTTAAGAAGAAAGATGGGTCGCTCTGATTATGTATTGATTATCTGGAGTTGAATAAATTAACAATGAAGAACAAGTATCCATTGCCAAGGATTGAAGACTTATTTGATCAACTCAAGGGAGCCAAATACTTCTCCAAGATTGATTTGAGATCTGAATACTATCAAATGACAGTGAAAGATGATGATATTGCAAAGACGACTTTCTGAACTAGATATAGGCGCTATGAATTTTTGGTGATGCCATTTGGTCTAACTAATGCACCAGCAGCATTAATGCACCTTATGAACCGTGTCTTTTACTTATATTTAGACAATTTGTAGTGGTTTTCATTGATGACATTTTGGTGTATTCTAAGTCACGGGAAGAGCATGATCAACATTTGCGGATAGTCTTCCAAACTTTGAGGGAAAATAAATTATATGCCAAACTTTGCAAATGTGAGTTTTGGCTTGAAGAAGTTTCTTTCTTAGGCCATATTATTTCTGTAGAAGGAATTAAAGTGGATCCTAAAAAGATAGAAGCAGTTGTAGAATGGAAACCACGAAAGAACCCTACGGAAGTCAGAAGTTTCCTTGGCTTAGTAGGGTATTATAGAAGATTTGTGAAGGGATTTTCAGTCATTGTTGCCCCGCTGATGAAACTACTTCAAAAGAATGCAAAATTTGAGTGGAATGATAAGTGCCAAGAAATTTTTGAGAAGTTGAAGGCGATGTTGACAAAAGCACCCATCCTTACCCAACCAGAGCCTGGAAAAGACTTTGTAATCTATAGTGATGCTTCGCATTGTGGTCTTGGGTGTGTTTTGATGCAAGAAGGGAAAGTGATTTCCTATGCTTCCAGGCAATTAAAAAATCATGAAAGGAATTATCCTACTCATGATTTGGAAATGGCTGCAATAGTCTTTGCCTTGAAAATTTGGTGACACTATCTTTATGGAGGAAAATGTTATATTTATACAGATCATAAAAGCTTGAAATATTTACCAACACAGTAGGAGTTGAATTTAAGGCAAAGAAGGTGGATGGAATTCATTAAAGATTACGATTGTCTTATTGATTACCATCCAGGAAAGGCTAATGTAGTGGCCGATGCTCTCAGTAGAAAGACAATGATGGCACTTAGGGCTATGAATACAAGGTTAACTCTTACGAGTGGTGGAGCCTTAATTACAGAATTGAAGATTCAACCTGTACTACTACAACAGGTTAAGCAAGCACAAAATGAAGATGATGAATTGAAGGTTATTTGAGCAAGGACACAAGTGGGTATCGTAGACAACTATATGGTTCAAGAAGATGGGTGTCTCTATTTTAAAGATAGACTATGTGTGCCAAATAATGAAGAATTAAGGAAGAATATCCTACATGACGTGCATAGTAGTCTTTATGCGATGCATCCCGGATCAAACAAGATGTACCAAAATTTGAAGAGCCATTATTGGTGGAATGGGATGAAGAAAGACATTACCAACTATGTTGCTCAATGTCTAACTTAACAATAGGTGAGAGCATAACATCAAGTTCCTTCTGGATTGTTGCAACCTATAACAATTCCAGAATGGAAATGGGAAAGAATCACAATGGACTTCGTGACGTATTTACCGCTTTCACAGAAGAAACATGATGCAGTGTGGGTTATTGTAGATAGATTGACAAAGTCTGCCCACTTTCTTCCAGTTAGGATTGACTATTCACTTGATAGGTTGGCTCAGTTATATGTACATGAGCTAGTAAGGCTACACAAAGTGCCTATTTCAATCATTTCTGACCGAGATTAAAGATTTACTTTGAGATTTTGGAAGAATTTTCAAGAAGCCTTAGGTAGTGAACTTCATTTCAGTACTTCATTTCATCCTCAAACAGATGGTCAATCTAAAAGAGTAACTCAGGTGTTGGAAGACACGATGAGAAGTTGTATCATTGAATTTGAGGGAAGTTGGGATAAGTATTGGTCCCTCATAGAGTTTTCCTACAATAATAGCTATCAGTCAAGCATACAAATGGCGCCATATGAAGCATTGTATGGAAGAAAATGTCAAACTCCATTATATTGGACCGAGCTTAGTGAAAACAAGATTGTGGGAGTGGATTTAATTCAGGAGACAAAGGAGAAGGTAAAACTTATTCAAGAGAGATTGAAGGCAGCATTGGATAGACAAAAGTCTTATGCTAATCTAAAAAGAAAAGACATTACTTATGAAGTTGGGGATAAAGTATTTCTCAAAGTATCTCCTTGGAAGAAAGTCCTGCGATTTGGCAAGAAAGGCAAGCTCAGTGCAAGATTCATTGGCCCATATAAGGTTATAGAGAAGGTTGGACCAGTAGCTTATCGATTGGCACTACCCCCGATGCTTGATAAAATTCATAATGTGTTCCATGTGTTGATGTTAAGGAGATACAGATCAGATCCATCACATATCTTATCTCTTGATGTCGTAGAAATTGAACCCAACCTGATGTATGAAGAGGAACCAGTACAAATCTTGGCAAGAGAGGTTAAACAATTGAGAAATAAGTCTATTCCATTGGTAAAAGTACTTTGGAGGAAACATAAGGTTGAAGAAGCAACTTGGGAACCAGAGGATATAATGAAAACTCAATATCCAAACAATGGTAAAGATCTCGTCAAACACCTATTCCTGGAGATCTCATGACACACAAGATTAAAAGCACCAATCTACAGATAAACAAACAAATAGACTCTTTAGTGTTGCTCCCCGGAAATGGCGCCAAAAACTTATTACTGTCTAGAAGGGTACTCCTAGCAAGTGCACTAGGGTCAATTTGTAGTATGGGCAGCAAGCATAAACAGTCTGAAGGCCTTCCTGGTAGATTGGCTCAAAAGTTCTTTATATTTTTTGGTAGTTGTGATAAAAGAAAATGACAGAAAAATAAATTACATAAAGTAAAGATAAAGCATAAGTTCTCTACACACAAATAGTACAAGTTCTTCATCCAAACAATGCATATAAAAACTCAATAAAATGTGTAGATCCAATGTATCTCAACCACAATAATTCAAGAATTACGGTCGGCTATCTTGAATACTAATTTTATTGACTTAATTCTTTGGTGAGTCTCCTTGAGCTAACAACACAACATTAGGTTCAGTTAAGCATTTAGATAAATATAAAACCCTTGACACATGACCAATCTCTGGTCGATCTCATGCATTATGTGAGCGTGTTTGTGTTCCATTATGCTAAATCTCTGTCGGTCTCAATAACATAACTAACTATGAACTAGATTTTTGACTCGTAAGGATTAAGTACTCAAACACAACAATCAACAAATAATTTTAAGCAATACATACACTATTTCAGAGATCTCCTGGACAGTCTGCTTGAGGAGAACTTGTTGCAGGAACTTAATAAAGCATAATAAAAGTAAAGAAAATAAAATCTTCCATTGAAGAAGAAGAAAAAATTACAAAATAAGAAAGAAAGAAATTAAGAAAAATGGCAATCCCTAAAAGGGGAACAAATCTCTCATATGGTGAAGGTGAATTTATATAGCCACCAATCCAAGGAGAGAGGCAAAAAATATCTACAATAAACTAACCCAATTCAATTAAAATATCTAGATATTCTACACAAAGAAATAATAAAGTATTTCCACTAGCAAAAAGTCTTCTAGAAAGTGGTAAAGTTGTAAATATTAAAAGGTGACTTTTCTCCACTTTTTACTCTTCTTTTGTAGCAAGTGTCACATCAATCAACCCAACTTTCTCTTTGCACTTGATTGCCAATTTTTGGAGGGAATTTTTTCACCATTTTTTATTCTTCTTCCTGGAATGACAGGAGAACTCTTCATGACAAGATCTTGTAAATTACGGAGATCTCCAATTAAGACTACACTTTTTCACCAATTTTCAGCAATAAGGCAGAAATTCTCCATCCTTCAGCAGATACCTAAAATCTGTAGAGATCATCATGAAAACTGATCTTTTTCACACAAAATGTTAGCTCAAAATGCATGATTTACTTAGCCAAATTTCCACGTATCACCTATCCAAACATATAAGACAGTTAAAGGAAATTACATTCCTTTCCTTAACTTTCCCTTTGTTGATTCCCTTTCCCTTTCCCTGTGTGAATCAAATGCCTCCTTAGTGTAAAATGGCTTGTTGAACCCAAAGGTTGAAAGTTTAGCCCATAGAAAAAAAATGTCTTTATAATACATGGGTCAAAATTATGAGAACCATTATCCCGCAATTTTTTACAAGATATATATAATTGTACTTTTTTTTTATGAAAACGGCCAAACTATTTGCTTCATATGTTATTCTGTTTGATGCCCCAAAAATGTCTGGGCCGCCCATAAATGTGAGTATTTGAACTAGTAAAATATGATTTAAAATAATTATTAATTTAAAATTGGCTGCACGCTTTATATCTGTTATTTTTTATGTTATATTTATAAAATTAATATTTATTACAAAAACATAGAAAGAAATTAAGTTTGGTTCATTGAAGTTTTATGCTTTAAAATTTGGGATTTGAATTTCTTAATTACTGAAGTTATGTTGAATTATGATTGATGGTTTATACTGGAGTTTTTAAGATGTTACTTTGATTTATTGCCCTTATTAAACGAGTAGAATACGAGTCAGGGTAAATTGGCGCCAATAAAGGGGGGTACAGTACGGTACAAATAATTGAAGCTTTGGCTTTGGGCTTTGGCCGATATTCTGATATATATATATATATATATATATATATATATATATATTGATACTGAAGCTTCGGCTTCAGGCTTGACCGATATATTGATTTTGAAGCTTCGACTTCGGGCTTGACCGATAAATTAATTTTGAAGCTACGGCTTCCAGCTTGACCGATACAATGATATTAAAGCTTCGGCTTCGGGCTTATCCGCTCCTGTATCAATTTTACCATTATTCATGACTTGTTTACTTTGGGCAATATATGGTTAATGTGTTTGAAAAAAATTGGATATAAATTTGATTATAGTTTGAAAGGTTTATAATATAAGTTTTGTGTTTTGGTTTTATAAAGTTGTTTAACATACTTTGTTTCTATTTTTAAAGTGTTAAAAACGTCCAAAGTTGTTGTATTTCTTTTATGCACTCCACTAAGCAAATTGCTTAGCAAATTGCTTAGCGTGTAGTTTATTTTCTACACGCAGATACTGAAGATTGTAGATAGCTTGGACCAAAGTGGTATAAGTGGATCAGCTTGAAGAGCATATAAGGAAAGACTCGAGGTGGATTTGCATTTAAATGTAATATTATGGTTTGTAGAATAATGGCATGTACTAGATAGTGTGAGAAATATAAAGTGGCATTGAGAAATATTTGGAGAATAATTGGCATTGAGAAATAATTTGGAGTTGGAAACATTATATTTGTATTTGTACATATTAAATCTATAAGTATTAAACTTCATATAATGGATTAGAGTTGTTTGTTGGGTGTTTGTAGTTACTGTGGTACTCCTTATAAAGGGGGTGTTACAAGTAACCTGTAAATAAAACCACTTACTAGTTATTACTAACGTGATATGTATTTATTAGTAGAACTTACATATGAAAACAACTTTTTTCTATAATATATAACCTTCTTATTCTTTAAGCGGGGTGGGAGGAGATGCATTAGTTCTTCTCGATGGCCCAGAAGGTGGAATAGGAGTTTTGGCACTGTGTATCTTGTATAAGCGAGCATGAGGAGGTGGAACGTTACCTCTTCTCGATGGCGCAGAAGGTGGAGTAGGAGTTTTGGCACTGTATATGCTGTATAAGCTAGCATAAGGAGGTGGAACGTTACTTCTTCTAGATGGTGCAGAAGATGAAGTAGGAGTTTTGCTACTGTATATGTTGTATATGCGGGCATAGGAGGTGGAGCGTTGCTTCATCTAGATGGCGCAGAAGATGGAGTAGGAGTTTTGGCACTATATATATTATATATCCGGTCGGGAGGAGGTGGACTGTTAATTTTTCTTGATCGCCCAGAAGGTGGAAGAGGAGTTTTGGCATATATGTTGTATATACGTACGGGAGGAGGAAATGTACTTGGCCCAGAAGGTGGAATAGGACTCTTAGCAAAGTATATGTGGTAAGAACTAGGTCGAATGAGTGGTCGTCTAGAGTTCAATATAGTTGGCTTAGCGTATGACTTTCGACCATGGTTTTGCTTTAGGGACATTGCACCATCACACAAGAAAAGGAAGACAAATACAACAAAAAGCACCACAATATTGGATTTGGCAACCATTTTCAGTTTGTGTGTTTGTTTATGATTTGTGTACCATATATGTTTATAGTTATATAGGGGGCGTAATTAATTAGATTATTACTAGAAGAAGGAAATAAAATCTCAATGATTTTGCTAATTATGTATTGATGTTCAGTATTCAAGTGCCCATGTAAGTGTCTATATGTTGATTATTTGGCTGTAATAAAGTTAGCAATTATGAATTCGCTAACATAGATATTATAATCTATTTACTATTTTGATAATCAATAATATTACGAATATACACAAAATATATAAAGCAGCAAATTCAATTTCCAAGTATTATGGAAATTGTAAAATAGCCGCCTGTCAAAAATTTGTTCTCACTATAGAAACAAATGCCTGACAAGGAAAAAAATCTTGAAGCTAATTTTAGAGAAAAGTTAGAAAGAGAAATGCAGAAAGATAGTGAGACACAAAATTATGTTTAAGAGAATGCAAAAAAAACCATAGTCACAACATGAAATGGAATATAAAAATTTATTTAGAAAGTCGCATTTGTTTGTTTCGTCGACTTCACTTAAGTCATGTAACATTTTTCTATTATGGAGAGAAACCCTAGCCTCCACTGCCGCACCCCCTCCTACACCGCAAACCACCTCAGCCGCCGTCACTACAACCGATCCAGCCCCCCCTTCGTCGACAGCCACCGCCCCCATTCCTTCCCTGCCAACGGTACCCATCGGAATCCATACTCCGAACCTCGCCAAGCCAACCTCTTCCGCCACACCATACCCTACCGCCACCATCGCCAGGCTGCTGTTCATCACCACAGCCGCCAGCCCGCCGCGACTCACCGCCGAAACCATGAACACAACCACCGCCTAAACCCTAACCCCAACGCGGCTACCCTCAACCCTCGCTCAAACCCTAACCCCGAACCCGCCCCCACCAGATTCTATTTTGAAAATTTCCCAAATTCCTATGGAGCAGATTCTATGAGCAGGGTTTTCAAGAAGCATGGAATTTCGGGACGTGTTTATGTAGCCAGGAAAAAGAATGTCAGGAATCTTAACTTTGGCTTTATTACGGTAGATGACTCTCTGTCTGTTCAGAAAACGCTCCACAGGTTGAACTCAGTGAGCATTGGAATTATTCGTATGCGCGCATTCAAGGCCAAGTTCACGAACTCGGCTGCAGCTCCTACATCTCGACAATATCAGCCCAAGAAATCAGCAGGACAGATACCTAAACGACGGGTTAATTTCCGGGAATCATTACGTGGAGACAGATTGCATGCCAAAGTTGTGGCAGAACCACAAGTTCCAAACGAGGCTTCTTTTGCCACTCATAATTCGATTTCAGCGAACTCACCCAGGGGCCATGATTTTATTACAAATGTGGCCCCTTGGAAAGATAAGTCATGCTTAGTCACTCTAATCAATATCTCGAATATTCGGCTCACCTTTGATTTATTGCATGAACGTGGTTTTGATGTTTCTTTTGCTGCCCCTGTAGGCAAGGATAATGTTATTGTCTCGTTTAATTCAATACTGGCTATGAAAAATTTTGTAGGTGGTGAATGGAAGGTCATGCTGCATATTTTTAAGGATGTGCAGTTGTTGCCGGCTGATTTCATACCGACAGAATGCATCATGTACCTGGACTTTATGGGAATTCCCCCCACTCTGATTCGGGAGGAGCTGATCAAACACCTAGCGGGCTCCTTTGGCCGTGTTATTTCTTTATACTTCAATTTTGATTACCCGGATTGTCTGGATGTGGTTTCCTGTCTAGTTTCGGTCCCCTTTGGGGCAACCAATCACTCCTTCAAACTGTTGGTGAATACTAAAGAAGTGCTCATTCACACTAATCTGAGACAAGGTGTTGGCTGTGAACATTACCAAGATGATGATTCCGAAATCTCCGATGCCCCTTCCGATATCCCATCCGATGCTTCTTTTGATACTTCCAATGACTCGCGTAGTTCCGGCTATCAGGAAGTGGAAATTGCAGATTATATTAGCCCGGATCTCCGAATTATCCCCCTTCCAAATCAATCAAATGATAATTTGAGTATTGTCCCGGAATCAAACCCAGCTACACATGAAGCTCTAATGGAGGCCGAACAACCTGTAAGGCTAGTCAACCCACAGACGGAAGCCAACTAGCCTGTTACTTCAGCTTCGTCAGGACCTGACATTTCTAATATGAATCGGGTGATCATTTTATCTCAGTCAAGGACATCTCCGACCCTAAAAAACGAGCTGACTATAGAAATGGGGAAAAAACTAGGAATATTCTCGGAGAAAAATAAGCAAGCTGTTCTGACAGCTATGGATAATTTAGTGAACTGATTAGTTCCCATTCATGAAGGTATTTATTTTCTTCTATTATGTCGATGGATTTTTTATGTTGGAATTGTAGAGGAGGTGTCAATAACGGGGCAAAGCAGCAATTTGTCTCTTCTTGCATTCGTAAACACAATCTCCAATTTTTCGTCATGTTAGAAACGAAGATAGAAAGTATCTCTGAGCAAGTGGTCAAACGGTTCTGGGGGCATAATGACTTTGCTTATCACCATATCCCCTCTAATGGTCTTTCGGGTGGCATCTTATTTTCTTGGAACTCCTCGTTACTTTCGGGTTCGGTTATCCACTCTACTTCCCGATGGGTGTTAGTTAAATTTCCCCTTCAGCAGCAAGATTTTCACGTTCTTAGTCTCTACGCCCCAACAAATCATATAGATAGATATGATTTATGGCAGGAACTTATCCCGATTATTCGAGACTTTCAGATGATCTTGATTTGTGGTGATTTTAATGAGGTATTACATATGTCGGAAAGGGCAAACGATCGCCCCTACCCATCCATGTCGGCTTTTCAAGACTTTGTATTGCAATCTGAACTCCATAATCTACCCCTACACAGCCGTGACTATACTTGGTCTAATAGAGTTTCATTCTCTCGTATTGATCGTGTTCTTGCCTCGAATGGGATACTGCAGTTATGGCCTAAATTCAGAACTAAATCGTAATCGCTCCCTCCTTCAGGAAAAGAGGGCTTCTTTGGAAAAATTACGGCACCAACAATCAAGAGTGAATTGGACGCTATTGGGTGATAATAATACATCTTTTTTCCACTGTACCGCTTCAGCCCTATCTCGCAACAACCGTATATCGCAACTGGACATCGAGGGAGTAATTGTTACGGACTTGAAGGTCATTTCAGATACTATTTGCAGCTATTACGCCCAATTATTTAAGGCTGCCCCTATAACGCCATTCTCTCTTAAGAAGCTACGTTTCAATACTGTTACTTTGCAACAAAACGCAGCTCTTATCTCCCCTTTTTGGGCTGAGAAATTTGGAACAGTATATGTGCGTGTGGGAGAATAAAGCGCCGGGACCAGATGGCTTCAATTTTTTCTTCTACAAAAGGTTCTGGGACGACTTAAAACCCGAATTACTGTAAGTTTTGGATCGTTTTTATGTTACATCTCAGCTACCAGATTCGGTCAAGACATCCTTCACGGTGCTAATACCCAAAATTCCAGGTTCTTGTTCTCTGAATAACTTTAAACCTATCTCGCTCATCCATGGTATCTATAAAATTATTGCGAAATTGTTATCGATTCATCTTCAGGCTGTTGTACCGACTCTTATCTCAAACAATCAGTTTGCTTTCATCAAGGGTAGAAGCATTCATGAGTGTTCTTTTGTGGCTTCTGAGGTAATTCATGACCTCCATATTAAAAGGAAACCATGTGTGGTGTTGAAACTAGACTTTCACAAAGCTTTTGATAGCATTTCTTGGACTTATATTGACTCGGTTCTCCAAAGGATGGGTTTTGATCAGAAATGGATTTCATGGTTGTGAAATAGTAGGAAAAAATCCACTACTTCTATTCTAATCAATGGCTCACCAAGCCCTCCTATTCACATCCGTAGGGGGGTCAAACAAGGAGACCCTTTATCGCCTTTTATTTTTGTGTTAGCAGTGGAGGGCCTAAAACAGCTTATAGATCGTAGCATTCAAGTAGGCATGCTACCTGGATTTCGTTTGGAGGAATCCCTTCCAGATATCTCTTTGTTACAGTTCGCTGATGATACGATTTGCTTCCTTCCAGCAGAAGAATCCACAATTCCCAGTTTCATTCGGATCCTAAGGTGTTTTGAACTAATCTCAGGATTGCGTATCAACTACCACAAGAGTGCGATTATGGGAATCCACGTCAATGAAGCCTCCTTGGCCTCCTATGTAGCTCAATTGGGATGCCGAGTGGACAACTTTTCGATAAAATACTTAGGTACACCACTATGTATTAAACAGCCACATATCTCCGATTAGGATCCTTTGATCGCCAAGTTCAAGTCTCGTTTGGCAAATTGGAAAGGAAATTGTCTATCATATGCTGGACGTACCATACTTATCAAAATGGTACTTTCTTCCCTTCCCATTTATTTAATGTCAATCTTCTACATGCCTTGCTCTGTATCTTCTTCACTAAATCAATTAATGCGCAATTTTTTGTGGCGAGGCGATTCTTCGATCAATGGCATATGCAAAGTAAGCTGGGTTACGATCAATTTACCATATCACCTTGGGGGATTGGCAATTCAGGATCTAAATCTTGTTAACTCCAGCCTACTCTTTAAATGGATTTGGAAACTGGGAGACCGCAATGATGACTCCTTGTGGTCAATGTACTGTGTTCGGCGTTACGGGGTTAGTTCGTGGCATGAAATGACTCTTCTCGACCCCAAGCTTGTCTCTCCATTATGGCGTGGAATTATAAAATGCTGCTTTAAAAATGAGAGAATTTGGTCCTTCTTCTTATCACAGGTGCGTGTTCAAGTGGGAGATGGTCAAAACGGGTTGTTCTGGCACGATAATTGGACCTCAAACACTCCAATCAAATCACTCTTCCCCGACTTATTTGCTATTTGCAATAGGAAATTCTCAACCATTTTTGAAGGGTGTAGTCATATTTTTTCCAATCGTTCCCAAACCCACCCCTTTTGGAAAAGAAGCCTTCGCATTATGAACCAACAACGATGCAATGAACTGAAAACCTGGATATCAATTTCATGCCCAACGCTCTTCCAAGCCCATGAAACCGTAAACAGCCCCACCTTCTTCCCGAGAGGAGATTGCTTCCAATAGGACATTGGAGTTCAGAAAAAATATTCAGCAGCGTCCTTTTATCATGGTTATTATCAACAACGATTATGGCCGAATCCATTGAGAGACTTTACACTCATTTGGTCCTCCCACATGCTCCCTAAGATAAAATTTTTTGGCTGGTTGGTCTTTCACAATAGGTTACCGACACGTGAGTTCCTTTTCCAGAGGGGATATCATATGCTAACTAGCGCCTGTTGTCCAGTGTGTCCACTACCTGAATCTTTGGAACACAGCCTCTTTTTATGTCACGCGAATTATCAGATTTGGAGAGATGCATTCCGTGGCTGGATATTCAGGTTGTGATGCCGAATGATGGTTACAACTTCCTTCTGTTATGGTGCACATTCTTCAAACCTGGAATCTCCCGTGAATTTGGTAGGTCTCTCTGGTTCATTATATCATGGAATCTCTGGAAGCGCCGCAACAAGAAGATTTTTCGAGATGAAACTGATGATGGGGATATTTTAATTGCGAGTATCAATTTTTGTTGGTTTCTTTTTCATTCCTATAAGCGCAATGTTAGCCTTTCGGTTTCTGATTTGTTTACGAACCCGAGGATTCTTATTATGTAACTTTGATGTACTTTTGGTTCTTGTTTCGAGAACCATTATTAATAAAAGCGGGGTGGGTGTTTTGTAGGTAAGCAGAGGAACCAACCTAGTTGGGTACTCTGCCCCGAAATTTTCACCCACTCCAATCTTTTAGCCGTTGGAGAGATACACTGTCTCTCCAAGGGTTTTTCAAAAAAAAAATGTAACATTTTTCTATTACGTCAACTTCACTTAAGTCACATAAAAAAATTGTATTGAATCGACTTCACTTAAGTCACGTAAAGATTTTGTATTACATTGACTTTACTTAAGCCCCATTGTGTTTCTCTATTACGTTGACTTCACTTAAGTCATGTAACATTTTTCTATTACGTCGACTTCACTTAAGTCAGTAAACATTTTTTACGTCAGCTTCTTTTAAGACATATAGTGTTTTTTCTATTACGTTGCCTTTCACTTAAGTCATGTAAAGATTTTCTATCACATTGACTTCACTTAAGTCATCTAAAGATTTTGTTTTGGGTAGAAATTTGGCAGAGCGATGGTGAGACAGAGAATCCATAACCCTAGCCTCTATCGATCTAATGACTACCCCACCTATCATCGCCGTTCCTCGGTGATAAGAACCTCCGACCACCAATCAAGCTTCCCTCGAAACCCTCCATAACATACTCTTTTTGCTTCCTGTTGACAACAATAGGACTCTTAACGCCCCCTTTATCTGAATTTAGAGAGGATCTACTTCAAAAATTTCTCGAACACGTTTAATATAATGGCCATGAAGAAGGTATTTCTGAAATATGGGATCAGTGGTTGGGTGTATATGGAGACTAGAAGGAATGCCAGGAACCTTAACTTTGGTTTCATTAGCCCTGATGGATCATTACCACTCTATGACGTCCTTTATAGATAGAATTTAGTGGTGATCAGAGTAGTGAAATTGAGAACGTTCAAAGCTAGGTTTCCTGGAGCAACACAGGTGGATACTCTTATTCGACCAAGAAAAATGTTATGGGCTCAAGCGTTCAAACTAATTGGCATTTCGGTGGTCATGCGTGTGTCTGGGTATGAATTCTTGATGATGTGGTGTGAGTTCTTTTCTCCGGGACCATATCGGGACTTTAGCACTTTTGTATGGTTTATTAATGCATGGGCTTTATGGAAGCGTAGGAATAAGTTTATGTTCGATGGTGTGGTGAACTCAAAGGATCATTTGGTATCGTGCATTTATTTATGCTGGTTCGTGTTTAAGGCTAGGGGTCGGGGTTTGAACTTTAGAGTCTCTGATGTATTTTTTTTTGAGCTTGCTACTTTCTTGTAATTGAAACTTACCTATTCATGTTCTCATCTTGAGACCCTGAGTTGGTTTTTATTTTTATCAATAAAAAGAGGGGTAGGTGTTTTGTAGGCAAGCGTATGCACCAACCTAGTTGGGACGTATGCCCCGAAATTTTTACCTGCTCCAAACTTTTTTCTTCTTGAGGGACTGTTTGAAATATTGAAACTCAAAAAAGCTATTTGAGAGAAAGAATTTTTTGTATTGATTGATGATTTAGGATGTACAATGCTAGTCTATTTATAGTACACTTATAAACTAGATATGGTAAAATAATTTACACTTAATTTTTCTTTCTCTTCAAGTATTCTTTATTCCCAAGTATGCTTTATTCCCAAGCATTCTTCCTCTCCAAGTTTACTTTCTTTCCAAGCATTATTAATTCTTTTTCCTTTCTAACACTCCCCCTCAAGTTGAGTCGTGGGATTGCCAATTCTCAACTTGTCCAAAACTTTGCTGAAGATCTTTCCATTCACTACTTTAGTTAGAATATTTGCTAGTTGGTCTTTAGATGGTATGTATGGTAGCTTTATGATTCCTACTTCAATCTTCTCCTTGATGAAGTGTCTATCAAGTTCCACGTGTTTGGTTCGATCATGTTGTACTGGATTTTTTTAGATTCGGATGGCCGCCTGATTATCACACATTATCTCACAAGTTTCTAATGGTGGGAAACCAATTTCTGTTAATAACTTCTGTAGCTATAATACTTCATTTTGTCCTCTAGCAATTCCTCAAAACTCTGTCTCAGCACTTGACAATGCTACAACTTTTTGTTTCTTACTCCTCCATATGACTAAATACCTCCTATAAGAGTACAATAGCCTGATGTTGATCTTTGATCTACTGGATTCCTACCCAATCAGCATTTGTGTATCCTTGACATTCAGATGCCCATGTGCTCTAAATAGAACTCCATGTCCAGTTGTACCCTTAAGATACCTTATGATCCTCCATACAGCCTCCATGTGATTTGTTTGAGGTCAGTGCATGAACTAACTATTCCTACCACATAGGATATGTCAGGTTGGGTATGTGAGAGATAAATGAGTTTACCGACCAACCGTTGATATCTCTCTTTATCAACTAACTCTGCTCCTTCTAGTACTCTTAGTCCATGATTGACCTCTATGGGTGTATCAATAGGTTTGCAGTCAAGCATCCCTATTTCTGTAACGAACCGAAATTTCTAAAAAAAAAAATTTTGCTTATAATAAATTACTATGATATTAAAATATCATAGAAATTATTTTTATTGTTATTATTGTTATTGGATATGAGGCATGAGGAAATAAGAGCTAATTAAGTAAAAGGGATGAATTAGACATTTAACTATTTGTTCAAGGGCATTTTTAGAAATTGAAAAAAAAAAGAAAAAATCAAAACAAAATACATGAGATCCACCATCTTCTCTTATCAATTTTCACCTCCACCATTTCTCTTCTCCTCTATCTCTTCCTTAACCTAAAATTTTCTATAATCCAAAAACTTCCGATTTCTTCGATTCAACTTCGAATTCTTGTTAGAAATCGATCCTTAAGCCCTTTATCATCATCAATTTCAGTCAATTAAGACTAGAAGAGGAGGATTTCAGATATTAAGATTCGGATGAATAGTAACCCGAGTTTGAGGTGAGTGATTTTTGGTGAAATTAAAGCTTAATTAGTAGAACTCATGGTAGATTAAGCATATTTATGGTATTAAGAAGTTTATTTATGCAATATCTTGATAGAATTATATATGGTTGTTGTAGAGGAAGCTATTGCAAGTAAATCAAAGGCAAAAGAGGTAGAAGAGAGCTAGAAAGAGCATAGAAAAAGGTTGGCGTCTCGAATTTCGATTTCTCGATTTTTCGGGAAATTTTCCAGATTATATACCTGTTTTGTTTTAATGTTTTCTCTCATTATATAAATCCGATTTGAACGATTCTTGATTCTATGGATATCTACAGAAAGTAAGGAACATATGTTCAGTTGAGTTTCGTTCGTTTTCAATGTGAAAGTTTCGTTTGAAGTTGAGTTATGAAATCTGTTTTCGGAAAATCTCAGCCTGGTACAGTGTTTAGTATTTTGATCATAACTTTGGTTGTAAAACTTGGATTTCTGTGATTCTGGTGGTTTTGGAAAGCTGAGACATGTGGCTAATTGTGTTTAGAAGAAAGTTCTTCGATAGGGTGATGTTTTCATACTGAAAAATGCAGGGGAAGTCAGGTTACGAAACCGGGAAAAATTCTGGAAAGTATGAATATTGATTTTATTGAGTTTTAATTGAAGTTTGATGCTTAAAAATTTGGGATTTGGATTTCTTAATTACTGAAGTTATGTTAAATTATAATTGATGGTTTATATTGGAATTTTTAAGATGTTACTTTGATTTATTGCCCTTATTAAATGAGTAGAATACGGGTCAGGGTAGATTGGCGCCAATAAAGGGGGGTACAGTACTGCACAAACAATTGAAGCTTTGGCTTCAGGATTTGGCCGATATTATGATATATATATATATATATATATATATATATATATATATATATATATATATATATATATTGATATTGAAGCTTCGGCTTCGGGCTTGACCGATATATTGATTTTTGAAGCTTCGGCTTCGGGCTTGACCGATATATTGATTTTTGAAGCTTCGGCTTCGGGCTTGACCGATATATTGATTTTGAAGCTTTGGCTTTGGGCTTGTCCACTCCCGTATCCATTTTACCGTTATTCAGGACTTGTTTACTTTGGGCAATATGTGGTTAAAGTATTTGGAAAAATTGGATATAAATTTGATTATACTTTGAAAGGATGACTATATAAGTTTTGTGATTTGGTTCCATAATGTTGGTTAATTTGTTTTTGACTTATAAATATACTTTGTTTCTATTTTAAAAATATTCAAGTTGTTATTTTTTTTATGGACACCACTAAGCAAATTGCTTAGCGTGTAGTTGATTTTCTACGCATAGGTGGAGAACTTGTAGATAGCTTGGACCAAAGTGGTATAGGTGGATCAGCTTAAAGAGCAATTAAGGAAAGATTCGAGGTGGATTTATATTTTAATGTAATATTATGGTTTGTAGAATAATGGCATGTACTAGGGAGTGAGAAATGTAAAGTGACATATAGAAATATTTGGAGAATAATTAGCATTTGGAGAATAATTTGGAGTTTAAAACTTTATATTGGTATTTGTACGTATTAAATCTATAAGTATTGAACTCTATATAGTAGAGTAGAGTTATTTATTGGGTGTTTATAGTTACCGTGACGCTCCCTATAAGGGAGGCGTTACATTTGTTGGTATCAAGATATAAATATGTTATGTTAGTTTTTTGATCCACTTTGGTCCAATTTTCAGGAATAAATTATGGTTAGTAGTAGTCACAACCAGATTAAGGAAGAGGATGCTGAGAGTACGGTCCGTATTAGACAAGGGGATAAACAAAGACATGAACCTCCACCAGTTCATGGCTTTCCTGAACAACCTACTCCAACACAAGCTGCTTTAATTCAGCATATGACTACTGAAGTAATCACACAAGTACTACGAAACATACAAATCCCTCAAGTTCCTATCGTACCTCACATTGAAAGAAGAGAGGAGAGAACTCCTCTTGACAGAATCAAGAAGCTTCCAGCTGATGATTTCAAAGGGGATACAGTGAATCCTGCAATTGCAGAAGATTGGCTTGATCATACTAAATGGTGTATGACTAGGCTTCATTTTACAGGTGAAGAAAGATTAGACTGTGTGCAAGGTCTACTAAAAGAACAAGCAAGGAGGTGGTGGGATAATATTGTGAGAGAAAGGCAACCCGAAGAAATCACTTGGGGACTTTTCTTGGCACAATTTGACAAAAAGTACGTTAGTGAACGATTCAAAGATGAGCAGAGGAAATTGTTCTTGTCTTTGAGACAGGGACGAATGAGTGTATCAGAATATAAAGTTCAATTCCTCAAACTCGTGAGGTATGCTCGCGATATCGTTGACAGTGAAGTGAGGAGATGTAAGAGATTCGAGGATGGGCTGAATGATGAAATTAGAATGCATTTACTTGCACAAAAGATCAGAGTGTTCAATGACTTAGTTGATGCTGCTATGGGCATCGAGAAGATTAATTCAGATAGAAAACAAAGAATGGCTAAAAGGTCAGGATTTCAAAAGGGATCACAGGGTCCAGCTAGTTCAGAATCTCCAAGTAAGAGACAGAAGGGAACATCAGAACAAACACAATCTCAATTCAAAGGGTTTTCACCGAGACAAACCATAAGTACGGGGTCAGCGGCTTGTGTACCTTCAGGTAGAGGCAGAGGAAATATTCTATAATGTTCTAATTGTGGAAGGATACATACAGGGGAATGTTGGAGAAACAGTAGAGTCTGCTTTAAATGTGGCTCGAGGGAACATTTGATTGTAAATTGTCCTCAAAAACAGATAAGTACATCTGCACCTGCAGTAGTTCCTACTCCTATAATGCAAGGTGGAAGAGGAAGGGGAAGAGGAAATGCTAGTGGTTCAAGTGGGCATGATATGGCTCAACAAGCACCACAGAGTGGTAGACCGGGAAGAATGGCGCGAAGTTATGCAATCCGAGGGCCTGAGACTAGAGAATCTATCGAAGTTATTGTCGGTAAATTTTCATTCTTTAATCATGATGTTTATGCTTTGATAGATCCTGGTTCATCTCATTCATATATATGTACTGCATTAGCACAAGAGAAAGGGTTGCATGTAGAAGAATTAGGAGAAAATATTGAAGTGACTAATCCTTTAGGACACAGTGTGATAGTAAACAAAGTGTACATAAATTGCCCTATTATGATTCAACATCAACTTTTACATGCAAATTTAATTGAGTTTCCTTTCCGAGATTATGATGTTATCTTGGGAATGGATTGGTTATCAGAACATCGGGCTATAGTGGATTGCAAAAATAAAAGAATGTCACTTGAAGTTTCTGATGGAGAAGAAATAGTTATCATAGGGGAAAGATCAGATTATCTCTGTAACGTAATTTCTTTTATGAAGACTAAAAGGCTGGTTAGGAAAGGATGTCAGGCCTACCTAATCTTCACTCTAGAATTGAAGGAAGGTGAGTTAGAATTACAGAATATTCCTACGGTATGTGATTTTCCTGATGTATTTCCAGAAGAACTACCGGGGTTGCCACCAAAAAGAGAGGTAGAATTCGCAATTGATGTATTGCCGGGTACCGCACCAGTATCCAAAGCACCATACAGAATGGTGCCTGCTGAACTAAAAGAGTTAAAGATTCAGTTGCAAGAATTGTTAGAGAAAGGATTCATACGCCCGAGTATATCCCCATGGGGTGCACCAGTGTTGTTTGTTAAGAAGAAAGATGGGTCGCTCCGATTATGTATTGATTACCGGGAGTTGAATAAATTGACAGTCAAGAACAAGTATCCATTGCCAAGGATTGAAGACTTATTTGATCAACTCAAGAGTGGCAAATACTTCTCCAAGATTGATTTGAGATCGGGCTACTATCAAATGCGAGTGAAAGATGATGATATAGCAAAGACGGCTTTCCGAACCAGATATGGACACTACGAATTTTTGGTGATGCCATTTGGTCTAACTAATGCACCAGCAGCATTTATGGACCTTATGAACCGTGTCTTTTACTTATATTTAGACAGGTTTGTAGTGGTTTTCATTGATGATATTTTGGTGTATTCTAAGTCACGGGAAGAGCATGATCAACATTTGCGAATAGTCTTCCAAACTATGAGGGAAAATAAATTGTATGCCAAACTTAGCAAATGTGAGTTTTGGCTTGAAGAAGTTTCTTTCTTAGGCCATATTATTTCTGCAGAAGGAATTAAAGTGGATCCTAAGAAGATAGAAGCAGTTATCGAATGGAAACCACTAAAGAACTCTACGGATGTCAGGAGTTTCCTTGGCTTAGCAGGATATTATAGAAGATTTGTGAAGGGATTTTCAGTCATTGCTGCCCCACGGACGAAACTACTTCAAAAGAATGCAAAATTTGAGTGGAATCACAAGTGTCAAAAAAGTTTTGAGAAGTTGAAAGCAATGTTAATAGAAGCACCCATCCTTACCCAACCAGAACCTAGAAAAGATTTTGTAATCTATAGTGATGCTTCACATAGTGGTCTTGGGTGTGTTTTAATACAGGAAGGAAAAGTGATTGCCTATGCTTCCAGGCAATTGAAGAATCATGAAAGGAATTATCCTACTCATGATTTGGAAATGGCTGCAATAGTCTTTGCCTTGAAAATTTGGCGACACTATCTTTATGGAGAAAAATGTTATATCTACACAGATCACAAAAGCATGAAATATTTACCAGCACAGAAAGAGTTGAATTTAAGGCAAAGAAGGTGGATGGAATTCATTAAAGATTACGATTGTCTTATTAATTACCATCCAGGAAAGGCTAATGTAGTGGCAGATGCTCTCATCAGAAAGACAATGATGGCACTAAGGGCTATGAATACGGGGTTAGCTCTTACTAGTAGTGGAGCCTTAATTGCAGAATTGAAGATTCAACTTGTACTACTACAATAGGTTAAGCAAGCACAAAATGATGATGATGACTTAAAGATTATTCCAGCACGGATACAAGTGGGTATCGTAGACGACTATATGGTTCGAGAAGATGGGTGTCTATATTTTAAAGATAGACTATGTGTGCCAAACAATGAAGAATTAAAGAAGAATATCTTACAAGAGGGGCATAGTAGTCCTTATGCGATGCATCCAGGAGGAAACAAGATGTACCAAAATTTGAAGAGCCATTATTGGTGGAATGGGATGAAGAAAGACATTACTAACTATGTTGCTCAATGTCTAACTTGTCAACAGGTGAAAGTAGAACATCAAGCTCCTTCTGGATTGTTGCAACCTATAACAATTCCAGAATGGAAATGGGAAAGAATCACAATGGACTTTGTGACGTCTTTACCACATACACAGAAGAAACATGATGCAGTGTGGGCTGTTGTAGATAGATTGACAAAGTCTGCCCACTTTCTTCAAGTAAGGATGGATTATTCACTTGGTAGGTTGGCTCAGTTATATATAGATGAGATAGTAAGGCTACACGGAGTGCCTATTTCAATCATTTCTGACCGAGATCCAAGATTTACTTCGAGATTTTGGAAGAAGTTACAAGAGGCCTTAGGTAGCAAACTTCATTTCAGTACTTCATTTCATCCTCAAATAGATGGTCAATCTGAAAGAGTAATTCAGGTGTTAGAAGACATGATGAGAAGTTGTATCATTGAATTTGGGGGAAGTTGGGATAAGTATTTGTCCCTCATGGAGTTTGCTTATAATAACAGCTATCAGTCAAGCATACAAATGGCGCCATACGAAGCATTATATGGAAGAAAATGTCGAACTCCATTATATTGGACCGAACTTAGTGAAAACAAGATTGTGGGAGTGGATTTAATTCAGGAGACAAAGGAGAAGGTAAAAATTATTCATGAGAGATTGAAGGCTGCATTGGATAGACAAAAATCTTACGCTGATCTAAAAAGAAAAGACATTACTTTTGAAGTGGGAGATAAAGTGTTTCTCAAAGTATCTCCTTGGAAGAAAGTCCTGCGATTTGGCAAGAAAGGCAAGCTCAGTCCGAGATTCATTGGCCCATAAGAGGTTATAGAGAAGGTTGGACCGGTAACTTATCGGTTGGCACTACCCCCAACACTCGACAAAATTCATAATGTGTTCCGTGTGTCAATGTTAAGGAGATACAGATCAGATCCATCACATATCTTATCTCCTGATGTCGCAGAAATCGAACCCGACCTGACGTATGAAGAGGAACCGGTACAAATCTTGGCGAGAGAGGTTGAACAATTGAGAAACAAGTCTATTCCTTTGGTAAAAGTACTTTAGAGGAATCATAAGGTTGAAGAAGCAACTTGGGAACCGGAGGATACAATGAAAACTCAATATCTGCAATTGTTTTCAGGAAATTTTCGGGACGAAAATTCATAAGAGGGGGAGAATTGTAACGAACCGAAATTCCTAAAAAAAAAATTTTGCTTATAATAAATTACTATGATATTAAAATATCATAGAAATTATTTTTATTGTTATTGGATATGAGGCATGAGGAAATAAGAGCTAATTAAGTAAGAGGGATGAATTAGACATTTAATTATTTATTCAAGGACATTTTTGGAAATTGAAAAAAAAAATCAAAACAAAATACATGAGATCCAGCATCTTCTCTTATCATTTTTCACCTGCAACATTTCTCTTCTCCTCTATCTCTTCCTTAACCTAAAATTTTCTATACTCCAAAAACTTTCGATTTCTTCGATTCAACTTCGAATTCTTGTTAGAAATCGATCCTTAAGCCCTCTATCATCATCAATTTCAGTCAATTAAGACTAGAAGAGGAGGATTTCAGATATTAAGATTCATATGAATAGTAACCCGCGTTTGAGGTGAGTGATTTTTGGTGAAATTAAAGCTTAATTAGTAGAATTCATGGTAGATTAAGCGTATTTATGGTATTAGGAAGTTTATTTATGCAATATCTTGATAGAATTATATATGGCTGTTGTAGAGGAAGCTATTGCAAGTAAATCAAAGGCAAAAGAGGTAGAAGAGAGCTAGAAAGAGCATAGAAAAAGGTTGGTGTCCCGAATTTCGATTTCTCGATTTTTTGGGAAATTTTCCAGATTATATACCTGTTTTGTTTTAATGTTTTCTCTCGTTATATAAATCCGATTTGAACGACTCTTGATTCTATGGATATCTACAGAAAGTAAGGAACATATGTTCAGAAGAAACCTAGTTGAATTTCGTTCGTTTTCAATGTGAAATTTTCGTTTGAAGTTCAGTCATGAAATCTGTTTTTGGAAAATCTCAGCTTGGTACACTGTTTAGTATTTTGATCATAACTTTGGTTATAAAATTTGGATTTCTGTGATTCTGGTGGTTTTGAGAAGCTGAGACATGTGGCTAATTGTGTTTACAAGAAAGTTCTTCGATAGGGTGATGTTTTCATACTGAAAAATGCAGGGGAAGTCAGGTTACGAAACCTGGAAAAATTCTAGAAAGTATGAATATTGATTTTATTGAGTTTTAATTGAAGTTTGATGCTTAAAAATTTGGGATTTGGATTTCTTAATTACTGAAGTTATGTTGAATTATAATTGATGGTTTATACTGGAATTTTTAAGATGTTACTTTGATTTATTGCCCTTATTAAACGAGTAGAATACGGGTCAGGGTAGATTGGGGCCAATAAAGGGGGTACAGTACTGTACAAATAATTGAAGCCTTGGCTTCGGGCTTTGGCCGATATTATGATATATATATATATATATTGATATTGAAGCTTCGGCTTTGGGCTTGACTGATATATTGATTTTTGAAGCTTCGGCTTCGGGCTTGACCGATATATTGATTTTTAAAGCTTCGGCTTCTGGCTTGACCGATATATTATTTTGAAGCTTTTGCTTTGGGCTTGTCCGCTCCCGTATCCATTTTACCGTTATTCAGGACTTGTTTACTTTGGGCAATATGTGGTTAAAGTATTTGGAAAAATTGGATACAAATTTGATTACACATTGAAAGGATGACTATATAAGTTTTGTGATTTGGTTCCATAAAGTTGGTTAATTTATTTTTGACTTATAAATATACTTTATTTCTATTTTAAAAATATTCAAAGTTGTTATTTTTTTTATGGACACCACTAAGCAAATTTCTTAGCGTGTAGTTGATTTTCTACGCGTAGGTGGAGAACTTGTAGATAGCTTGGACCAAAGTGGTACAGGTGGATCAGCTTAAAGAGCAATTAAGGAACGATTCGAGGTGGATTTATATTTTAATGTAATATTATGGTTTGTAGAATAATGGCATGTACTAGAGAGTGAGAAATGTAAAGTGACATTGAGAAATATTTGGAGAATAATTAGCATTTGGAGAATAATTTGGAGTTTAAAACTTTATATTGGTATTTGTACGTATTAAATCTATAAGTATTAAACTCTATATAGTAGAGTAGAGTTGTTTATTGGGTGTTTATAGTTACCGTGATGCTCCCTATAAGGGGGGCGTTACAATTTCAGGTAGTAGGTCTAAGATGTACTTCTTTTGACATTTGAAAATTCCTTGCTTTGATCTTAGTACTTCAATTTCGAGAAAGTACTTTAATCTCCCCAAGTCTTTCATTTCGAACTGGGTGAATAGATTCTCCCATAGGTTGGCAATTTCTTCCACATCATTTCCTGTAATGATCATGTCATCAACATAAATAATCAAGCAAGTTACTAGATCACCATTTCATTTAATGAACAAAGTATGATCAGAATTGCTCTGCTTAAACCCGTATCTTTTCATTGCTAGTGTGAACCTGCCAAACCATGCTCGAGGTGATTGTTTGAGTCCATATAAAGATTTCTTCAACCGAAAGACTTATCCCTCTCTGAATTCTTCCTTGAATCCTGGTGGTGCTTCCATGTAAACTTCTTCCTTTGGCTCTCTATGTAGAAAAGCATTTTTCACATCAAATTGGTGAAGTGGCCATCCCGTGTTTGCTGCTACTGAGAACAATACTCTAATAGTGTCCACCTTTGCTACTGGTGAACAAGTTTTAGAGTAATCAATCCCATAAGTTTGAGTATACCCTTTTACCACTAGTCGCGCCTTGTATCTTTCAATAGAACCATCTGGTTTATGTTTCACCGTGAAGACCCAACGACATCCAACTAGTTTCTTTCCTATTGGTAGATTACATTTCTCCCATGTGTTATTCTTATTAAGAACATTCATTTCATTATTCATTGCATCTCTCCATTTGTCCGATGTCATCACCTGTTCAATTGTGGTTGGGATCACTTCCTCGCACAAAGCTACTAGAAATGCCTTTGCTTCTTTAGATAGGTTTCCCCTCACAATGTTGGCTATCGGGTATCTTGATATTCTTCTCTGTTTCCATTTTGTCCACTTGAGAAGTTCCTGTATCTGGAAGCCAACTTAGTAAGTCCATATATTCATTCTCCCCCTAACCACTGAGTTGGGTATTATAAAAGTACTCTATTTCAAGGAAATCACAAATCATTGTGGTAAACATGTGACGAGTTTTAGGGTTATAACATCTATACCACTTTTAATTAACTCCATAACCTACAAATATACATTTTTCAGCACAAGGATCAGACTTAGTTCGTTTAGTTTTTGGAATGCAAACAAAAATAGAGCACCCAAAAATTCTTGGTTGAAGAGTTAAGGATGGGAGTATTTTTGTAAATTTGGCTAAGGCATGAATAGGAGTTTGTAGATTAAGGACTTTGGTTAGAAGTCTGTTTAGTAGGTAAGTAGCTGTTGCTACAGCTTCTAGCCAAAAACTTTTTGGGACTCGAGATTCAATTATAAAAGCACGAGTCATTTCAAGAAGGATCCTATTTTTTCTTTCGACAACTCCATTTTGTTCAGGGGTATAGGGATAAGTAGTTTGGTGGACTAATCCTTCCTTTTGAAAAGAAAGTTTCATGGTTGAGTTAACAAATTCCCCCCCCCCCCCACAATTATCAGATCGTAAATCTAAATAGATTTGTTAAATTGGATTTTGATCATAGTGTGGAAATGAATAAATTATCAACAATTTCATAATTTTTTTCAAAAAATAAACCCATGTCATACGAGTGCAATCATCAACAAATATCAGGATATATCTGAAACCTTGTCCACCTATAATAGGTGCTGGACCCCATACATCAGAGTGCACTAATGAGAAGGGTATGTCGACTTTGGTGTTATTGGGTTTGAAAGTTTATCTGTGGCTTTTCGCCAAAACACAAGTCTCACAATGTAAAGGATTATTTGACTTAAGAAGTTTAAGAAATAGAAGATGTAAATAACCCATGGATGGATGCCCCAAACGCCGATACCAGAGCCAAGCTTCTCTATCAACTGTTCCATGCGCAAGCATTTCAGTACTGTGTTGGGCAACTTCATCCACATAGTACAGTCCTTGGTGCTCAGTACCCCTTCCAATAATTGATCCTGTCCTAATGTCCTACAGTATATAAAAAGTGGGATGCATTAGTGCAATATAATTTAGTTCCTTCATTACATAACTAATAGAGAGTAATTGTGAGACAATGATGGAACACAAAGACAATTTGATAATTTTAGTGTGGGAGAAATCTCAATAGATCTAGCTCCTTCTACAGAGATAATTCCTCCATTGGCTGCCTTAACATATGTCTTTGTTGGTTGTGTTTTGATTTTGATATCATTTGCATCAAAGGTTATAGTGTCGGTGGCCCCGCAATAAAAAATTCATGAGGAATTGTTTGTTAGGTCTATCGTGGCTAATAATGCACCTCCAATGCTTTCTTCTCCATTGATGCTTGCTTGATCATCTGTATTGTTATTGGTGGCCTGCTCCTTTTTATGTTCATTCCACCAATTGGGATACCCATGGATTTTAAAGCACATTTCTTTTGTATGCTTTGTTATTCCGCAGTGGCTACACTTGAGTTTTGATTTATCTATCAGATATAAGATACCTTTTTTCATGCGGTACTCAATTTTCTTTGTTGTCGAGATTGTTTGATTGAGCTACCGTCATTTGACTTGGTAGCCTGAGATTTTTGAGTTGGTGGATTGATGACCAGTGACGATCTATCATCTTTGGCCATGGTGATAAGTTTGATAGGTGACAATCAAACTTGAAACAAAATTTGTCTTAGAATCATTCAACCTGCTCTGATACCATGTTTGAAATATTAAAACTATAAAAAACTATTTGAGAGAAAGAATTTTTTGTACTGATTGACGATTTAGGATATACAATGCTAGTTTATTTATAGTACACTTGTAAACTAGATATGGTAAAATAATTTACACTTAATTTTTCTTTCTCTCCAAGTATTCTTTATTCCCAAGTATGCTTTATTCCCAAGCATTCTTCCTCTCCAAGTTTACTTTCTTTCGAAGCATTATTAATTCTTTTTCCTTTCTAACAAGGGCACAATGTTCCTCTAGGTTTTTAAAAAAAAAAGATTTTATTTTAGGTTGACTTCAATTGAGTCATGTTATATTTTTCTATTACGTTGACTTCACTTTTATTACATAAAGATTTTATCTGCGCTAAATTCACTTAAGTCACTTAAAAATATTTGTAAATAGAAAAAACTGTGTTACTGTAATAGAGTGATAGCTTCAATTTTGACAACAAAATTTATTGATTTTCACCTCATTATTGTTTAATTAAAAGTTGCGGTCGAAAAATTTGGAGTCAAATATCATTAAAATAACAAGAAAATTATAAAGGAAATTAAGAAACAAATTCTTTTCTCCTCATTATTTTTTATTGAAAGGGCTTTGTGTATGAGTAAGAAATTGATCTCTGGTTATGCCCACTAACACTATGTGGATGTACCAAATGTACCAAGTTTAATTGGTCTTTTCTTATTATTCGTACAAAGATAAATTTGGAAAAGGAGAACAATGGAAGATTAAAATATTATGATGCAGTTAATTTTTCAACCATGATCGAATCCAAGCGAGCTCCCATTTCTAGTGTCAACACGTTCTTCCAATCTCGTGTAAACAGAAAAAACTATGCTACTGTGATATAGGGATAGCTTTGATTTTGACAACGAAACTTATCAATTTTAACCTCATTATTGTTTAATTAAAAGTTGAGCTAAAAAATTTCGACTCAAATATCATTAAGATAACAAGAAAATACATAAACAAATTAAGAAACAAATTCTTCTCACTATTTTTTTATTGAAAAGACTATGTGCAGGAGCTAGGAATTGATCTCTGGTTTTCCCCACTCATATTATATGGATGTACCAATTGTACCAGGCCAATTGGTCTTTTCTCCTTATTATTAATCCAAAGATAAATTTGGAAAAGGAGAACAATTGAAGATGAAAATATTACTGGAGTTAATTTATGTAAGTAGGCCTGATGCATTTAATTTTTCAACCACGATTGAATTCAGGCGAACTCCCATTTATGGTGTCAACACATTCTTCCAATCTGGTGTCAACCATGTGATAACTTACTAAATATATTTCACCCATCTCAGGTTAGGAGACCGGGTCAACATGAGCCATCTAGCTCACTTCACGGAAGAATGCAAGGAATAAATATGCTCTATCTCAAGGAGCCAGTTGGGCATTATCCAGACGGCTACAAATAAAGCTAGGGGAGCCCTCTTAGCGAGACGGTGTCCTAAACAGACAAGACCTCGAGCTAGTCTTGTATTGACTCAACAATATTTAAATATTGCACAAGGAAGAGGGAATCTAGGTCTGATTCATTATCCTAATTTATTTAGGATCTTATCATTATCTCCTAATCAAGGAATAACTCCAACTTATAGAGTTCTTAAGCAATAGGGATTCCATAATACTAGTTCTATACTAATTAGAACTCATATTACTCCTATATATATAGGCCCCTTAGGTCAGTTCAAAGGTACACTCACATTCTCATAGTCACTCTTATTTATTTCTTCCAAACCCTTTATTGAGTCAAGCATCGGAGGGTCCCCCACGGGGAAACCATCGATCACCCCCAAGTTCGTGTATTATTTTATAGGAATTACGTTCGTAGATTTAAGCTAGTTATAGAAGATCAATTCTGAAATACCGAATTCAGGTATGATATTTTCACCATGGTCGAATCTAGGGACCTTCAATCACCCCTTGCCTCATAGACCTTCTTTGCTTTTATGCTTATAAAGCATTCAAGAGCTCAGTAGGGGAGATCTTTAACAGGTCTTTGGTGTTCTCCAGAGTAGTAATGGTGGCTTTAAACTTCTCCAAAATAGTGACTAGCAGCTTCTCAATAATCCTAGAGTCTTTGAATTTAGAACCAAGAAATCTCATCTTATTCATAATGCTGAGAAGTCTGTCAGAGTACTCTTTCACTGACTCAAACTCCATCTTTTGCAACTCAAAATCCCAATAAATTTAGGACTTTCATTCCATGAATCCTCTCATCTCCTGCATATTTAGCCCTGAGGTAATTCTATATTTCCTTTGCTGATTTCAGGGACATTATTCATGTGAAGATCATTTGAGATACAGCTCCAACTAGGCATGATTTTGCCTTTGATTTTCTTGTCTTCTTTTCCTTTTGTGCTTTAATTTGTGCTATAGTAGGATTTCCTGGAAGTGGATGGACCTTGTAATCCTCTTTAACTGCTTCCTAAAGATCCAAAGCCTCTAGGTAAGTCTCCATGCAAACTACCCACATTTGGTAATTTTCTCCATCAAAGACTGGTGGTGTAGTAACTGAGAAACTTGATTCTCCTTCCATTTTGGACAAATAACCTCACATATCCCTTATGAAGAATGCTTTGATACCAATTTGTTGGTTATTTAAATAAAACTTTAATTGGTGATCAAGAGATTTTAAGTGAAAGAGAAAAGAAAGTCCTTAGGAATAGAATAACAGAAGACTTTGTTATATGAATTGAGTTGCACCTAATGGTGTAAATATAAATAAAATAGAAAACTAGTTCTAAAAATATGCTAGAAATCTGGAAAAAATCCAGCAAATCAGAGACTAATGAAACTCAAAATAAAGGAGACTTATTCAAACTAAATAACATCAGCAATCTTAACACGTGATCTTTAACAAAAATTGACTCAAATCGTGACATAATTTTTAAATAATAAGGTAAAATTATAAGAATGTTGAGTTGATTAAATTATTTAGTGTAATATCACTATTTTGAATAAAAAAATATTTTTCATCCTCTTTATATGGCGAGTGTCGAATTTGCCAAGATTAATTTAAGCTACTAAAATTTGTGATAGTGGAAGCAGGGTCGGTCCTATAGGTAATGATGAAACTTCATAAAATTGTTTAGTTGAATAAAAGCAGAAAAAGTAAATTGGGGGTGTTTTGAAGGTTGGTTGTTTTGTAAAAAAATAAAAGCAGTAGATAAAAATGTTGATAAAATTAAATAATGAAAAGCATTCAATCAAAGGCTGAAATCTATATTCCCGTTCTTACACTTGATCCTCGGTACAAAGATTTTCTAAATCAAATTTGCTAAACCGATTATAGTTACCAAAGACGCTTCTAAATAACCAATTTTCCCTTAATTTTAAACTAGCCATGAGACGCTCAATGACTAATCCTAACTAAACTGCAGTACTTCAGAAAATGTTTCTTCAGTTTTAACTTGGTAATTTCATTACAAATTAGGAAAACCCGATTCAAGCCAATTTATCAAGACGCTTGACTCGTTTAAGCAAGATTATTTATTCCTCAAGGCTGAGATACCTTAATTTGACACTTTACAAACCAATAGGTCAATTATGGATCAAATCAATTTGTATGCCAACAATGAAATTCTTCAATTGAAATAACAATGTCTTTTTGCAACAATTAAAAGAACTAAAATACCTTTAGAAGCCAAAGTAAATAAATAGCAAATTGATAAGGAAATGTAAGAATAATTAGACCTCACAAGTGTAGAAAATTGGGAATAGAGTTAACCTTTGATTGAATTGAGAAGTTAGCTCGACATGGTGGAAGAACAAAAACTGAAATAAATTAATTAATCTAATTATGTGAATGAAAAGTCTGCCTAAAATAAATGCTTCTTGCACTCTAAATAGACAATTACGAAATTGATTGCAAGTCTCCCTCTAATTGAACTCTATCAATGTTTATCCTTAGAGAGTAGACTGCTTGCCATGTCAATGATCAATTAGGAGCTGCAAAAGGGGAATGAATGAAGTCTAATTCAGAGAAAACACTTATTATGACATCATCCGGCTGAAAGTATTAGCGTTGTGGGTTACGTAGTGCCCACAACGTGCGGTCACGGCAACCTTGCAGATTTCTTTTAAATTATACGATCAATGTGATTTGTTTTACTAAATAGCCTATTGGTCATTCAGGGAATGCCAAATAAGTCTATGGTACTTAATTCGATGATCATGGGGTTGCCTTGGTTTTAGTCATTTCGATAATGCCAAAAGGTTTGGGCTTTGTAGTCGGGTTTAAGACGACTCAGTGGTCGGGATCAGATGACTCGCTGGTCAGGATTAGATGACTCATTGGTTGGGGCTTGATGACTTACTAGTCTAATTTTTGGCAAATCATTGGTCGAGATTAAATTGATTTAGGGATTGAAGGCGACTTTATTAGTCAGGTGACTCGTTGGTCGAATTAACTCATTGGTCGATGATGATTTAAGTATTCAGGTAACTCATTGGTTAGGGGTGACTTTAATAGTCGGGTGACTCACTAGTTAGGTTTTAGAATGACTTTTATAGTTAGGAGACTCGCTGGTCAAGTTTTTGAGATGACTCTAATACTCGAATGACTCACTCGTCAGGTTTAGTGAATATGGATGACTGAGTGAGTTGACTCGATTATCACTCAGTGGTTGACTCGGTGGTCAAGGGTGAGTTGACTCACTGGTCACTCGAGGGTTAACTCGGTGGTCAAAGGTGAGTTGACTCACTGGTCACTTAGGGTTGACTCAGTGGTCGAAGGTCAGTTGACTCTATAGTCAAAGGTGAGATAACTCGCTGGTCACTCGAAGGGTTTTAACTCATTGGTCCAAGGGGTGCGCTGACTCTCGGGCCACTCAAAAGGTTTTGACTCACTGGTCCAAAGGGTAAGCTGACTCTAGGGTCACTCGAAAGGTTGACTCATTAGACCAAGGGTGACCTGACTCTAGGGTCACTCAAAGGGTTGACTCATTGATCTAAGGGAGAGCTGACTCTAGGGTGACTCGAAGGGTTGACTCATTGGTCCAAGTGGTGAGCTAACACTAGGGTCACTCAAAGGGTTTTGACTCATTGATGGAAGGGGTGAGTTGGTACTAGGGTCACTTGGAGGGTTTTGACTCATTGGTCCAAGGAGTGAGCCGATGCTAGGGTCACTCAAAGGGTTTTGAATCATTGGTCCAAGGGGTGAGCTAACACTAAGGTCACTTAAAGGGTTTTGACTCCTTGGTCTAAGGGTGACCTAACTCTAAGGTCACTCAAAGGGTTGACTTATTGGCCTAAGGGTGAGCTGACACTATAGTCACTCAAAGTATTTTGACTCATTGGTCTAAGGGGTGAGCTGACACTAGGGTCATTCAGAGGGTTTTGACTTATTGGTCCAGGGGTGAGCTGACACTAGGGTCACTTAGAGGGTTTTGACTCACTGGTCCAAGGGGCGAGCTAACACTAGGGTAACTTAAAGGGTTTTAACTCATTGTCCAAGGTTTGAGCTGACACTAAGCTCACTCAAAGGGTTGACTCACTGGTACAAGGATGAGCTGACACTAGGGTCACTCAGAGGGTTTTAACTCATTGGTCCAAGGGTGAGCTGACACTAGGGTCACTCGAAAGGTTTGTGTATTTTGGCTCATGGGCTGAGCCTAAGTAGACTCACTGGTCTCGATCATTTCAGCCCATGGGTTGAGCCTAAGTAGACTCGCTAGTCTCGATTTATTTCGGCTCGAGGGTTGAGCCTAGGTGGACTTACTACTCTCGGTTCATTTTGGCTCATGGGTTAAGCCAAGGTGGACTTACTAGTCTTAGTTCATTTTGGCTCATGTGTTGAGCCTCGGTGGACTCACTTATCTCGGTTAAGTTCGACTCATAGGTTGAGCCACTGGTCTTGGTTCATTTTGGCTCATGGGTTGAGCCCAGGTGGACTTACTGGTCTCGGTTAATTTTGGCTCATGGGTTGGGCCTAGGTGGACTCATTAGTCTTGGTTAATTTTGGCTCACAGGTTGAGCCTAGGTGGTCTTACTAGTCTCGGTTCATTTCGGCTCATGGGTTGAGCCTAGGTGGACTTACTAGTCTCGGTTCATTTCGGCTCATGGGTTGAGCCTAGGTGGACTCTCTGGTCTTGGTTAATTTTGGCCCATGGGCTGAGCCTAGGTAGACTCACTAGTCTAGGTTCATTTCAGCTCATTGTCTGAGCCTAGGTGGACTCACTGGTCTCGGTTAATTTTAGCTCATGGGTTGAGCCTAAGCGGACTCACTGGTCTCGGTTAGGGAAATGAAATGGCATGGAACACATTAATGCCATGGCTGCACAAAGATGTGGTTAGTTTACACGCAATCATGATGCTTATGATGTCCATTTTTTAGTTTATTTATATTTAACAAACCTGCACATGCAATAAATGGTTAGATCGTACCTACCTCCCTTTTAACTCTATTTGGTTACTTCACTTTGAAGCCAATGGGGGACTTAGCAAAGTCTGCTCCCGTGCACTCAAGGTTTCTGGCCATGAGAAAGTGTCTACGGTTCATCTATGTGGGTTTCGGTCTCAGGATTGGGTGCGATTTGGGGTACCCAGTGCCTATGTGTACAAAGTCCCAGTGGCCCTAAGTGAACCAAAGGAAGCTTTTCCACATATAATATACGTATGTGGTCCTGCCCTTAAGCGAGCAAGGTTCTCGTACGTTACGCAAGGGGTGTGATTGGATCCATACCCCTCAAGCCCTAAGTGAACTAAGAGATACTTCACCAAAAGACACCTAAATTTGTTTAGGGATAAAGAATGCAGATGTTATCCAATCCTAAAATTTGTGTAATGCAGACGTTATCACAAATTTCTTAGTTCCAAAATTTAATTTGAACAATTTTTAAATTATCATGTCAAAAAAAGAATTTTTATACAAAACGGGTTTTTATAAAAAATAATTTTCCCCAGTAGAGTCACCACTGTGAGCGAGCGGACATTTCGTGGGTTTGCATGCAGGATACGGTACGCGGGGCGCGATTCGGTACAGTTTGAGAAAACCGCGGTGTTTGGTTTGGTTTGAGAAAATCCGGTTCGCTTAAATATATGTGCCTCTTTTTTAATAAAATGTTGGATTTTATTAAAGAGAAAAAGTTATTTAGTGTGAAAAGAAACATGGCTTTTTATAAGCCAAAAATGTGATTATATTGAGAAATATATTTGCACATTTTATTTAGAAATGATATTTTTAAAATAAAGCATTTTTACTTTATTTAAAAATAAAATAGAGTCGCCACCAGGTTCAGCTCCACCGGGAATTGTGGTATACAGATTCAAAATGGGATTTTTATACCGAAAAGAAAATGAGATTCTAAGTTTGGACATAATAGTTACTCATATTGTTCAAATTGTTTGGATTAATTTCAGAATTTTGGAATTTGGGATTACAACGACTTTATTTAAGAATTAAATTCAAGAAATAAAATGGGCATTGTAACGGCTTAATAAATAGTTATTTCCTACCAAAATTTCAGCAGAGTAATGGTAGTGTTTGGATTTTGGCCCGGAAACTCGGATAGAGTTTCCTCACATTTTGGGTGTTTATCCATACCTGCGAGCTTATTTACGCATATTACAGTTTAAGTGGCTCCAGTGGCTCACTTAACCGGACAAATGGAAATGCAATGTGCAATAATAAAAGTAATGAAGATGAATTTTAAGGTTGGGCTTAGAGGCGATTACCCTCAGTTTACCTTTTCGTCTGTCTAGGATGACTTGAGAGCCGGTGCAGGACCGAAGTTGCCGAAGATTGTGATTTTGTAGGAAAATAGATTTAACCCAAGTTATAGCTATAATCTTGGATTATTTTTACAGGAAATGTGAAATTTAGGTCATTTTTAGACCAAAGATCACTATGGGATCTTGATCTAAAAAAACCGGAGACTGAGCTTATACTGAGTGTCGGTGATGAAGCTCGAATCTGGAAGTATTTTGACAGAGTTTCGGGACTTTTGGGACTTCCGAAACTGAGAAAGGACACAAAAGGAATTTTGAAATATTTAAAAATTTTCGTTCTCTAAAATAAGGGGGGTGCACCCCTTTAGATAGAGGGTTGGTAATTAGCCGGTGGGCTAATTACATAGGTAATTAGCTGGTGGGCTAACTACCACTCTCACAGGATTTGATTTCAGATCCCGTAAATCCTGGCCAAATCTCGATAAGATTTGACTTTTTTAACTGTGGATCGGTAAATAGCAGGCGGGCTAATTACCTATGTTTGACCAAACTTTGACTTCATTTTTTAGTAGGAAATGCTAAATCGGAGCTTCCCTAGGATGTGAATTTTTGAATTTCGGATTTTGGATGATAATTCGGTCATTTTCGACTCATTTGTCTAATCGTTGAATAAAACAAGCATTATTCGTCATCGGGTCGAGCAGACCGTGCTAAATATCCATCATGGTACTCCTCTTTTTCCATAAGGTATAAGATGTCAAGTGAGGTAGAAGAATTGACATCTTCTAGATCATAACACCTCCTCTAGAGAACTTTGATGTATTTGGCTGACTTCTTAGTCACATTAATAACATCATTAAGTACTGCAGCAAGTTAATTTGAAGACAAGGGGGGTTCAAAATTTACCTCAGTTCACTTTCCCTTGTCTCTGTTCTGGTCAGCTAGTTGATTGGCAGCGAAAGTAGATGGTTGTTCAGGTTACTCTCAGTTAGATTGATCATCCTTTGCCATGAGATACACATTTGCAGAATCTTGTGCCACTTCATTTGTGGATGATGACTCTAGTTCAAAATCACTCCAGGCAGCAGCAAGAGCCTTCTTATCCCTTTTCTTCTTGAATATGTCGTTCTTAGCTTTAGGACAGCTAGACTGGATATGCCCTTTCTCACCACATTCAAAGCATTTGATATCTTTATTATGCTCTTTGTTGAATTCTTTCCGTGGTCTATCACATGCTCCTTTCTTCTACTTGCTAGACCTTCTGAACCTTTGAAAGTTCTTATCTTTCTACAAGAACCTGTTAAAGTTCTTGGTCATCAGTTCTATCTCATCCTACATGTCCTCTGGATATTCTCCTTCCGAGGATTCTTCTTCATCAGCCTCAAGAACAATAGCTCTGCTAGAGCTTTCTCTTTCCTTGTGTTTGAGCTTCCTAGACTCATCTTTGTATCCCATTCTTGTGTTAAACTTCTCAAAATCTTTTGGACAGTCTCTTCTTCTATGAAAGTCTTGCCAAGCCTTTTTAGTTCATTGACAATATTCATGAACCTGGTGTTCATGTTGGAAATATCTTCCTTGGGTTACATATGAAATCATTCATAATCCCTCATGAGGATATTGATCTTGGACTCTTTGACCTTGTCGGTACCTTCAAAAGTTACTTCCAACTTCTTCCATATCTCTCGAAAAGTTTCACAGCCTGAAACGTGGTTGAACTCACTTGCATTAAGAGCATAACGGAGATAGTTGATAGCAGCTGCATTTTCCTTCAATCTGGCTAAGTCCTAATTGTCCCACTCATCAAAGTACTTATCAATACGTACTCCATTCTTCACAGTAGTAGGAGCATACTGTAACGCCCCCCTATAGGGAGCGCCACGGTAACTATAAACACCCAATAAACAACTCCACTCCACTATATAGAGTTCAATACTTATAGATTTAATACGTACAAATACCAATATGAAGTTTTAAACTCCAAATTATTCTCCAAATGCTAATTATTCTCCAAATATTTCTCAATGTCACTTTACATTTCTCACTCTCTAGTACATGCCATTATTCTACAAACCATAATATTACATTAAAATATAAATCCACCTCGAATCTTTCCTTAATTGCTCTTTAAGCTGATCCACCTGTACCACTTTGGTCCAAGCTATCTACAAGTTCTCCACCTACGCGTAGAAAATCAACTACACGCTAAGCAATTTGCTTAGTGGTGTCCATAAAAAAAATAACAACTTTGAATATTTTTAAAATAGAAACAAAGTATATTTATAAGTCAAAAATAAATTAACCAACTTTATGGAACTAAATCACAAAACTTATATAGTCATCCTTTCAAAGTATAATCAAATTTATATCCAATTTTTCCAAATACTTTAACCACATATTGCCCAAAGTAAACAAGTCCTGAATAACGGTAAAATGGATACGGGAGTGGACAAGCCCGAAGCCAAAGCTTCAAAATCAATATATCGGTCAAGCCCGAAGCCGAAGCTTCAAAAATCAATATATCGATCAAGCCCGAAGCCGAAGCTTCAAAAATCAATATATCGGTCAAGCCAGAAGCCGAAGCTTCAATATCAATATATATATATATATATATATATATATATCATAATATTGGCCATAGCCCGAAGCCAAAGCTTCAATTGTTTGTACAGTACTGTACCCCCCTTTATTGGCGCCAATCTACCCTGACCCGTATTCTACTCGTTTAATAAGGGCAATAAATCAAAGTAACATCTTAAAAATTCCAGTATAAACCATCAATCATAATTCAACATAACTTCAGTAATTAAGAAATCCAAATCCCAAATTTTTAAGCATCAAACTTCTATTAAAACTCAATAAAATCAATATCATGCTTTCCAAAATTTTTCCAGGTTTCGTAACCTGATTCCCCTGCTTTTTCACTATCAAAACATCATCCAATCGAAGAACTTTCTTCTAAACATAATTAGACACATGTCTCAGCTTTCCAAATCCACCAGAATCACAGAAATCCAAATTTTATAACCAAAGTTATGATCAAAATACTAAACAGTGTACCAAGCTGAGATTTTCCGAAAACAGATTTCATGACTCAACTTCAAACGAAAATTTCACATTGAAAACGATCGAAATTCAATAAGTTTTCTTCTGAACATATGTTCCTTAATTTCTGTAGATATTAATAGAATCAAGAATCATTCAAATCGGATTTATATAACAAGAGAAAACATTAAAACAAAACAGGTACACAATCTGGAAAAGTTTTCGAAAAACCGATAAATCGAAATTCGGGACACAAACCTTTTTCTATGCTCTTTCTAGCTCTCTTCTACCCCTTTTGCCTTTGATTTACTTGCAATAGCTTCCTCTACAACATCCATATATAATTATATCAATATATTGCTTAAATAAACTTCCTAATACCATAAATATGCTTAATCTACCATGAATTCTACTAATTAAGCTTTAATTTCACCAAAAATCACTCGCCTCAAACTCGGGTTACTATTCATCCGAATCTTAATATCTGAAATCCTCCTCTTCTAGTCTTAATTGACTGAAATTGATGATGATAGAGGGCTTAAGGATCGATTTCTAACAAGAATTCGAAGTTGAATCGAAGAAATCGGAAGTTTTTGGATTAGGGAGAATTTTGGTTAAAGGAGAGATGTAAAGTGTAGAAGAAGAAGAGGAATGAAAGTGAAGAAGAAGAAGATGATGTATGTATTGATTTTCTTTTTTTTTTTTTTTAATTTCCAATAATGCCCCTGATCAAATAATTAAATGTCCATTTCATCCCTCTTACTTAATTAGCTCTTATTTCCTCATGCCTTATATCCAATAACAATAATAACAATAAAAATAATTTTCTATGATATTTTTAATACTATAGTAATTTATTATAAGCAAATTTTGGAAATTTCGGTTCGTTACAATTCTCCCCCTCTTATGAATTTTCGTCCCGAAAATTTCCTGAAAACAATTGCGGATATTGAGTTTTCATTGTATCCTCCGGTTCCCAAGTTGCTTCTTCAACCTTATGATTCCTCCTAAGTACTTTTATCAAAGGTATAGACTTGTTTCTCAATTGTTTAACTTCTCTCGCCAAGATTTGTACCGGTTCCTCTTCATACGTCAGGTCGGGTTTGATTTCTACGACATTAGGAGATAAGATATGTGATGGATCTGATCTATATCTCCTTAACATTGATACATGGAACACATTATGAATTTTGTCGAGCATCGGGGGTAGTGCCAACCTATAAGCTACCGGTCCAACCTTCTCTATAACCTTGTATGGGCCAATGAATCTTGGACTGAGCTTGCCTTTCTTGCCAAATCGCAGGACTTTCTTCCAAGGAGATACTTTGAGAAATATTTATCCCCCACTTCATAAGTAATGTCTTTTCTTTTTAGATCAGCATAAGACTTTTGTCTATCCGATGCAGCCTTCAATCTCCCTTGAATAAGTTTTACCTTCTCCTTTGTCTCCTGAATTAAATCCACCCCCACAATCTTGTTTTCACTAAGTTCAGTCCAATATAATGGAGTTCGACATTTTCTTCCATACAATGCTTCATATGGCGCCATTTGTATGCTTGACTGATAGCTGTTATTATAGTCAAACTCCATGAGGGACAAATACTTATCCCAACTTCCTTCAAATTCAATGATACAACTTCTCATCATGTCTTCCAACACCTGAATTACTCTTTCAGATTGACCATCTATTTGAGGATGAAATGAAGTACTGAAATGAAGTTTGCTACCTAGGGCCTCTTGCAACTTCTTCCAAAATCTCGAAGTAAATCTTGGATCTCGGTCAGAAATGATTGAAATAGGCACTCTGTATAGCCTTACTATCTCATCTATATATAACTGAGCCAACCTATCAAGTGAATAATCCATCCTAACTGGAAGAAAGTGGGCAGACTTTGTCAATCTATCTACAATAACCCACACTGCATCGTATTTCTTCTGCGTACGTGGTAAAGACGTCACGAAGTCCACTGTGATTCTTTCCCATTTCCATTCTGGAATTGTTATAGGTTGCAACAATCCAGAAGGAACTTGATGTTCTGCTTTAACCTGTTGACAAGTTAGACATTGAGCAACATAGTTAGTAATGTCTTTCTTCATCCCATTCCACCAATAATGGCTCTTCAAATTTTGGTACATCTTGTTTGCTCCTGGATGCATCGCATAAGGACTACTATACCCCTCTTGTAAGATATTCTTCTTTAATTCTTCATTGCTTGGCACACATAGTCTATCTTTAAAATATAGACACCCATCTTCTCGAACCATATAGTCGTCTACGATACCCACTTGTGTCCGTGCTTGAATAATCTTTAAGTCATCATCTTCATTTTGTGCTTGCTTAACCTGTTGTAGTAGTACAGGTTGGATCTTCAATTCTGCAATTAAGGCTCCACTACTGGTAAGAGCTAACCCTGTATTCATAGCCCTTAGTGCCATCATTGTCTTTCTACTGAGAGCATCTGCCACTACATTAGCCTTTCCTGGATGGTAATCAATAAGACAATCGTAATCTTTAATGAATTCCATCCACCTTCTTTGCCTTAAATTCAACTCTTTCTGTGTTGGCAAATATTTCAAACTTTTGTGATCTGTATAAATATAACATTTTTCTTCATAAAGATAGTGTCGCCAAATTTTCAAGGCAAAGACTATTGCAGCCATTTCCAAATCATGAGTAGGATAATTCCTTTCATGATTCTTCAATGGCCTAGAAGCATAGGCAATCACTTTTCCTTCTTGCATCAAAACAGACCCAAGACCACTATATGAAGCATCACTATAGATTATAAAATCTTTTCCAGGTTCTGGTTGGGTAAGGATGGGTGCTTCTGTTAACATCGCTTTCAACTTCTCAAAACTTTCTTGACACTAGTGATTCCACTCAAATTTTGCATTCTTTTCTAGTAGTTTCGTCAGTGGGGCAACAATGACTGAAAATCACTTCAAAAACCTTCTATAACACCCTGCTAAGCCAAGGAAACTTCTGACTTCCGTAGGGTTCTTTGGTGGTTTCCATTCTACAACTGCTTCTATCTTTTTAGGATCCACTTTAATTCCTTCTGCAGAAACAACATGGCCTAAGAAAGAAACTTCTTCAAGCCAAAACTCACATTTGCTAAGTTTGGCATACAATTTATTTTCCCTCAAAGTTTGGAAGACTATCCGCAAATGTTGATCATGCTCTTCCTGTGACTTAGAATACACCAAAATGTCATCAATGAAAACCACTACAAACCTGTCTAAATATAAATAAAAGACACGGTTCATAAGGTCCATAAATGCTGCTGGTGCATTAGTTAGACCAAATGGCATCACCAAAAATTCATAGTGCCCATATCTGGTTCGGAAAGCCGTCTTTACAATATCATCATCTTTCACTCTCATCTGATAGTAGCCCAATCTCAAATCAATCTTGGAGAAGTATTTGGCACCCTTGAGTTAATCAAATAAGTCTTCAATCCTCGGTAATGGATACTTGTTCTTCACTGTCAATTTATTCAACTCCCGGTAATCAATACATAATCGGAGTGACCCATCTTTCTTCTTAACAAACAACACCGGTGCACCCCACGAGGATATACTCGGGCATATGAATCCTTTGTCTAACAATTCTTGCAACTGAATCTTCAACTCTTTCAGTTCAATGGGCGCCATTCTGTATGGTGCTTTAGATACTGGTGCGGCACCCGGCAATACATCAATTGCGAATTCTACCTCTCTTTTTGGTGGCAACCCCGGTAGTTCTTCTGGAAATACATCGAGAAAATCACATACCGTAGGAATATTCTGCAATTCTAACTCACCTTCCTTCAATTCTAGAGTGAAGATTAGGTAGGCCTGACATCCCTTCCTAACCAGCCTTTTAGTCTTCATAAAAGAAATTATGTTACAGAGATAATCTGATCTTTCCCCCACGATAACTATTTCTTCTCCATCAAAAACTTCAAGTGACATTCTTTTATTTTTGCAATCCAGTACAGCCCGATGTTCCGATAACCAATCTATTCCCAAGATAACATCATAATCTCGGAAGGTAACTCAATTAAATTTGCATGGAAAAGTTGATGTTGAATCATAATAGGGCAATTCATGTACACTTTGTTTACTATCACACTGTGTCTTAAAGGATTAGTCACTTCAATATTTTCTCCTAATTCTTCTACATGCAACCCTTTCTCTTGTGCTAATGCAGTACATATATATGAATGAGATGAACCAGGATCTATCAAAGCATAAACATCATGATTAAAGAATGAAAATTTACCGACAATAACTTCGGTAGATTCTCTAGTCTCAGGCACTCGGATTGCATAACTTTGCGCCATTCCTCCCGGTCTACCACTCTGCTGTGCTTGTTGAGCCACATCATGTCCACTTGAACCACTAGCATTTCCTCTTCCCCTTCCTTTTCCACCTTGCATTGTAGGAGTAGGAACTACTGTAGGTGCAGATGTACTTATCTATCTTTGAGGATAATTTACAATCAAATGTTCCCTCGAGCCACATTTAAAGCAGACTCTACCTTTTCCCCGACATTCCCCTGTATGCATCCTTCCACAATTAGAACATTATGGAATATTTCCTCTGCCTTGACCTAAAGGTACACTAGCCGCTGACCCCGTACTTATGGTTTGTCTCGGTGAAAACCCTCTGAAATGAGATTGTGTTTGTTCTGATGTTCCCTTCTGTTTCTTACTTGGAGATTCTGAACTAGCTAGACCCTGTGATCCCTTTTGAAATCCAGACCTTTTAGTCATTCTATGTTGCCTATCTGAATTGATCTTCTCAATGCCCGTAGCAGCATCAACCAAGTCATTGAACACCCTAATCCTTTGTGCAAGTAAATGCACTCTAATTTCATCATTCAAACCATCCTCGAATCTCTTACATCGCCTCACTTCACTGTCAATGATATCACAAGCATACCTCTCGAGTTTGAGGAATTGAACTTCATATTCTGATACAGTCATTCGTCCCTGTCTCAAAGACAAAAACAATTTCCTCTGCTCATCTTTGAATCATTCACAAACGTACTTTTTGTCAAATTGTTCCAAGAAAAGTCCCCAAGTGATTTCTCCGGGTTGCCTTTCTCTCACAATATTATCCCACCACCTCCTAGCTTATTCTTTGAGTAGACCTTGCACACAGTCTAATCTCTCTTCATCTGTAAAATGAAGCCTAGTCATACACCATTTAGTATGATCAATCCAATCTTCTGCAATTACAGGATTCACTGTATCCCCTTTAAAATCATCAGCTGGAAGCTTCTTGATTCTTTCAAGAGGAGTTCTCTCCTCTCTTCTTTCAACATGAGGTACTACAGGAACTTGAGGGATTTGTATGTTTCGAAGTACTTGTGTGATTACTTTAGTAGTCATATGCTGAAGTAAAGCAGCTTGTGCTGGAGTAGGTTGTTCAGGAAAGCCATGAACTAGTGAAGGTTCACGTCTTTGTTCATCCCCTTGTCTAATACGGACCGTACTCTCAGCATCCTCTTCCTCACTCTGGTTGTGACTACTACTAGCCATTCTTATTCCTGAAAATTGGACTAAAGTGGATCAACAACTAACACATCATATTTATATCCTAAATGGCATGTACATACTAGTCCTAGAATCGCCTAAACCTCAGCTCTGATACCAACAAATATAATCCCCCCTATAGGGAGCGCCACGGTAACTATAAACACCCAATAAACAACTCCACTCCACTATATAGAGTTCAATACTTATAGATTTAATATGTACGAATACCAATATAAAGTTTTAAACTCCAAATTATTCTCCAAATGCTAATTATTCTCCAAATATTTCTCAATGTCACTTTACATTTCTCACTCTCTAGTACATGCCATTATTCTACAAACCATAATATTACATTAAAATATAAATCCCCCTCGAATCTTTCCTTAATTGCTCTTTAAGCTGATCCACCTGTACCACTTTGGTCCAAGCTATCTACAAGTTCTCCACCTACGCGTAGAAAATCAACTACACGCTAAGCAATTTGCTTAGTGGTGTCCATAAAAAAAATAACAACTTTGAATATTTTTAAAATAGAAACAAAGTATATTTATAAGTCAAAAATAAATTAACCAACTTTATGGAACTAAATCACAAAACTTATATAGTCATCCTTTCAAAGTATAATCAAATTTATATCCAATTTTTCCAAATACTTTAACCACATATTGCCCAAAGTAAACAAGTCCTGAATAACGGTAAAATGGATGCGGGAGCGGACAAGCCCGAAGCCAAAGCTTCAAAATCAATATATCGGTCAAGCCCGAAGCTGAAGCTTCAAAAATTAATATATCGGTCAAGCCCGAAGCCGAAGCTTCAAAAATCAATATATCGGTCAACCCAGAAGCCGAAGCTTCAATATCAATATATATATATATATATCATAATATCGGCCATAGCCCGAAGCCAAATCTTCAATTGTTTGTACAGTACTGTACCCCCTTTATTGGCGCCAATCTACCCTGACCCGTATTCTACTCGTTTAATAAGGGCAATAAATCAAAGTAACATCTTAAAAATTCCAGTATAAACCATCAATCATAATTCAACATAACTTCAGTAATTAAGAAATCCATATCCCAAATTTTTAAGCATCAAACTTCTATTAAAACTCAATAAAATCAATATCATGCTTTCCAGAATTTTTCCAGGTTTCGTAACCTGACTTCCCCTACATTTTTCACTATGAAAACATCATCCAATCGAAGAACTTTCTTCAAAACAAAATTAGACACATGTCTTCGCTTTCGAAATCCACCAGAATCACAGAAATCCAAATTTTATAACCAAAGTTATGAGCAAAATACTAAACAGTGTACCAAGCTGAGATTTTCCGAAAACAGATTTCATGACTCAACTTCAAATGAAAATTTCACAATGAAAACGAACGAAATTCAACTAGGTTTCTTCTGAACATATGTTCCTTACTTTCTGTAGATATCCATAGAATCAAGAGCCGTTCAAATTGGATTTATATAATGAGAGAAAACATTAAAACAAAACAGGTATATAATCTGGAAAATTTCCCGAAAAATCGAGAAATCGAAATTCGGGACACCAACCCTTTTCTATGCTCTTTCTAGCTCTCTTCTACCTCTTTTGCCTTTGATTTACTTGCAATAGCTTCCTCTACAACAGCCATATATAATTCTATCAAGATATTGCATAAATAAACTTCCTAATACCATAAATATGCTTAATCTACCATGAATTCTACTAATTAAGCTTTAATTTCACCAAAAATCACTCACCTCAAACTCGGGTTACTATTTATCCGAATCTTAATATCTGAAATCCTCCTCTTCTAGTCTTAATTGACTGAAATTGATGATGATAGAGGACTTAAGGATCGATTTCTAACAAGAATTCGAAGTTGAATCAAAGAAATCAGAAGTTTTTGAATTAGGGAGAATTTTGGTTAAAGGAGAGATGTAAAGTGTAGAAGAAGAAGAGGAATGAAAAAGAAGAAGAAGAAGATGCTGTATGTATTGATTTTCTTTTCTTTTTTTTTCAATTTCCAATAATGCCCCTGATCAAATAATTAAATGTCCATTTCATCCCTCTTTCTTAATTAGCTCTTATTTCCTCATGCCTTATATCCAATAACAATAATAACAATAAAAATAATTTTCTATGATATTTTTAATACCATAGTAATTTATTATAAGCAAATTTTGGAAATTTCAGTTCGTTACACATATGGCCTTTCAACTATAGCCATCCAAGCGTTCATGCTCTTAGACTGGATGAAATTCTTCATCCTGTTCTTCCAATAAGCAAAATGCTCACCATTAATATGGGAGGCCTAGTGATTGACATGCCTTCTGGCAAAAGATAAGCTTGGGCCCCTCCACTGGATTCTCCTCCCTTGTATGCCATGGTCTTTATCTCAAAATTGTGAAATCTTTATAATGATAACTAGCTCTGATACCACTTGTTGGTCCATATGCACACACTCAATGAGTCAGAGGGGGGTGAATGACTCGCTCTAGTAAAGCAAACACTTTTTGTGATATGATGAACTCAGCTGAGTAGGTCAGCTGGTTGAGTGGAAATCTGAAAAACTTCAAAGTAAAAGACACAGAGATTATAATACTGGTTTGACAACCTGTTCTTACATCCAGTCCCAAAATAGTGTCTTGGCTTTAATTCACTAATCTCAACTCCCTTACCCTAGGCGGGGAAGCCTTTCAACTTAACTAATTTAAAATAAGAGCTGGAGTCAACTTGTAGAAATGTTGATCCAATTGCAAATTATCATATATTAGAATACTATAGATCTATTCTATTCTCTCTTGTTGAAAAGCTGATTCTCGCTGAGTGGTTGCTTTCTTGATTTAAACTTCTTTGAAGCTTGTAAATTGGCAGAATTTTGCTGTTAGAAATTCATGCGTAGTCCCCAAGTTCTAACGTTCGCCTTCTTGCTCCTTTTATAGCTCGGATCAAGAATGTAGCCCTTGAACTTGCCTTGGCATCTTCTGAAATTTATAGCTCATCTATCCGCCTGTTGCTTCTTTAAATTATTCCGTTAGGAGATAGAATCACACCGTTGTGAGATAGAAAAATGATCCGTTAGAAACAAAGTGAGTTTCAAGGTTCAATTTGAATCCTTTGTCATTTGATGCCAGTCTTCCATTAGAGAGAACTCACGCTGACTTGCTACATGTCATCTTCCCATTCCTTCTGGTATTCTGACAATTTGCAGGGCGCATGATACTATGTTATTGATCTACAGAATTTCCCAAATTGGCAAATGACTTTTTGCAGCTTGATTCTGGAAGACTTTGTCTTTTTCTTCATAAACCAGGGTCTTGTCAATGCATTAATTCTTCTTTTCTTTGTCTCATCAATGTCCTGTAAAAAGCAACATCAAAAGCAAAGATACCATATTTCCTTAAAAGGAAAAGTCAGTGCCACTGACAGCAATAAAGTAACTCGGTGAAAGATAGAAAATTACACAGCTGAAACTAATCTAAAAATAAGGCGCTGAGTGAATAGTATTTAGTCTGCGACTAAAGTACATACTCAACCCAGAACAACTCTGAGTTAAAACTAAATAACTAGGTCAACGGAGAATTGACATTCTACCCTTGAATTCAATAACTCACATGTAACCATAGATTATTTATTTTAACCTCATTATTGATTTAATTAACTTAAATTTAACTTAATTATTATAATCAAAACTTAAGCACTACTGAGTCAGCCACCGAGTCAGTCAAACTTGTGTTGGGTTCAACATTAACCTTAGCATTACAGTCACACCCAAGCTTGGACTCCTGTGAAGTATGATAGCAGCCAAGTTTGAGCTCGAAATCTTCTTTTTCGGGCGGCACAAGATAAAGGTTTCTTGATGGGACTGTAAAATCTGAGGTTCGAATCAAAGGATAAACTTGAGCTTGATTGAAATGGAGCTTTGCAAATTCGGTATCAGAAATTAGATCGTACCAAGTTTTGCACATGAATTTGCATACAAATATTCTCTTAATGGACAACCTAAGTAAGATATTTTGAAAAATATCCCTCCGTACGTCCGAATGGGAAGGACCTGAATATTTGACCAATATATGGCTAGCTTTCCTTCTTCTGCTCATTCCTCTCTTTGCATTAGAAGACATACAAGGTTTGCTCATGATTATACCTGAGACAACACGAATGAGTACATTGTCAAAATACTTTATTTAATGTAAAACAGATTGAAAGCTCACGTACTAATATCTAGTTGATATGAAACATGATGACTATTGTGATATTAGAGAGGCAAATGTTCTATTCTAGTAGCTGAAAAGGTGAAGGGATAAATGAGGATAGTATAGATCTTTATAACAAAGAACAAAACCTAATTTATCATATTTAGGGCTGTAAATTAGCATAGCTGTTCAAGAACAACTCGGTGTTCAGCTCGATAAAAGCTCGACTCGACACAGCTCAATTTATTAATGAACTGTTCGTGAACATAATTTTTGGGCTCGGTTTGTAAATTAATCGAACATGAACAAGCCTAAGCTTGGCTGAAAGCTCATGAACAAATGAATTGTTAAATAAACGATTTGTGAACATGAATTTTGAGCTCGACTCGAGCTCGCTAAAACTTATTGAACGAACATGAAAAGGCTGAAGGTGGGGTCAGCTTGGCTCGATTCGGCTCATCACAATTACAATTTACAAACCAAACCCAACTACAAATGGGACTGCATATGAAAGCTTCAAATGGCCTAACTAGGGTTGCAATCGAGTTGAGCGGTTCACGAGTAGTTCGAGATCGGCTTGATCAAAGTTTGGTCAAAGCTCGGCTTGATAAGGCTCAACTCGAGTTCGAGATCGACTTGAGATATTAACGAGTCAAGACGAGCTTTTTAAGGTTCGACTTGAGAGCTCACGAGCAGGCACATGTAATTTTTGAATTACTTTGTAATATTATTAATTTCCTATATATTCGTAAAAATATGTTATTTAGTTTTAATTTTAAATATTCTAATTGAAGGATCGTCGAGCTACAAGCCTAGCTGAGCTCAATCTTTTTTATTTTCAAGTAGAGCCAGCCTTAGATAGGTTTGGTCCCGGTTCGGCTAGTTTGCATCCGTAGGCCCAACCCCTAAGATTCTAGGTTTACAGAAATGAAAACGAGCTCAGAAAGATTCTAGGTTTACTGATCTCTGTTACACTTCGTGCTAGTCCATTTTGGGGATTGAGCTTCAACATCTCACTATGCCCTATTCTTTTCAACTGATAAGTAGATGTACTGAACTGAACTAAACTAAACTGAACTATACTGAAACTGAACTGAATGGTACTTAAACTGAAAATACTGAAAACTGAATTATAATTAATAATATAAATAATATTTTTAAAATACTAAAATTTATTAACATAATAATAATTAATAACACTTTAAATAATACCATATATTCTAACAAAATTATTAATTATTGCATATAATAATAATAATAATACTTAAATATACTATTGTAAATTTTTATTATATTTTATATTTTATTACAATTATCGTTATGAATATTACCTTATTATTTTAATTGTTATCAACATTTATAAAATATTATTAATTTTATTTATTTATTTATTTATTTATTTTTTCTACAAAATTATTCATCGTAAGAAATTAATTAATAATTTTAAAAATATTATTATTGGTTTTTTTTGTTGTTATTTGAGATTACTAATGTTAATATTTATATAATAATATATAAATAGAAAAGAACTGAAATTGAAATGATATTATCATTACTATTCATTATTTTTTATTATCTATGAATAATAATATAAACTAATAATATTGATATAATGCTGAAACTTAATAATGAATGTTGAATACTGATTGCTGAATATTGAAACCGAACGAAACTGAACTGAATGATATTGAATTGAATTGAACTGAACCGAATTTATGAATAATAATGTAAACTAATAATATTGATATAATGCTGAAACTTAATAATGTATGTTGAATACTGATTGCTGAATATTAAAATTGAACGAAACTAAACTGAATGATATTGAACTGAACTGAACTGAATCGAACAGAAAATAAGTTATATTGCATGAGTAGCATGTTTCTATGTAAATGCAGAATTCTCCCTTCCAAAAGCTCTCTTCATCTGTCCAATCTTTGAATCAATATCTCTTCTTTCCTTTTCCACTTCAACCCCCCGAATCTCAATTTTCGATTACCTAGTTAATCGCCACCACTTTTCCCCCAAATCCGCCGCCAATGCCTCCTCCTCCTCCGACACCAATTTCCTCAAAAACTCCCAGAACGCCGATTCCGTCATCAATTTCCTCAATCAATCTGGGTTTTCCAAGAGTCAGATTGAATCTGTTGTCCAAAAATCCCCTGGGTTCTTTCTGCTGATGTTGATTCAACTATTAAGCCCAAAATCAAGGTGTTTCAAGACATTGGTCTAAATTCTATAGATTCTGCTCAAATTATCTCTGCTTCTCCATCGTTATTGAGTATACCTACTGATAAGATTCTTCAATCTGTTTTGACTTTGAAGAGTGTTCTAGGCCCTAATGCTGATATTTCTAGGTTTTTAAAGAATTCTTCGACAGGAAAGATTCTAGCTTGTGATTTGAATAAAACATTAGTGCCTAACGTAGAGTACTTAAAGAGCTATGGGATATGTTCTTTACAGATTTCCAGAAAATTTTGTTACTACCCATTAGCTTTTCTAGTCAATCAAGAGAAATTAAAGGGTTTAGTTAAAAGGGTCAATGAAATGGGAATCCAAAAGGATTCGAACAATTTTCTTGAAGGTGTTAGGGTGATGAGTTCTATGAGTAGACATAGTTGGGAGATGAAATTGAAGCGACTTAGAGAACTTGGGTTTTCAGACAAGAATATAGAGTTTGTTTTTAAGAAACAGCCTCTAGCATTTGGCGTGTTAGATGGGAAAATTGAGGAGATAATAGAGTTGTTGCTTAATGTGGGGAATTTTGGTATTAATGATATTGTTAGCCACCAGGAATTGTTTACTTACAGTATCGAGAAGAGGTTGAAGCCTCGAGTTAGAGTGATTAAGGTAATTGAGAGTAAGAATTTGGCTAAGAAAAAACTGGTTTGGTTAAGTGTTTGAAGATGAGTGATGCTGAGTTTAGAAAAATGTTTGTCAATCCTTATTTAAAAGATGGAGTCGGGGATTTGTATGCTACTCGACAGGGTTTAAAACCGAGAGATTCTGCATTTTCGGAGAAAAATTGTTGAGGTTTTTGAGGTTTCATATCTCCTATTCTTAAAGAGGAAATATTTGTAACCAAAACATCAATCTTGCATTACTGATGCTATCGTAAATTTTAGCAATATTGATTTTTGCTGAAGGTGATAGATGGTTTATGCCTCCTAAATTTTAGGATTTTTACTGGTTTTTATATTGTTTAGCGTGCTGCGAGATGCTAATTTGTTCTTGTTTGAAGAAAACCTTAGTATAGTTTTTAGGTCCATAAATTGGTTCATAACCATTAGTAGAATGTTAGTATTAGATAGAGTTGATTTTTGTTAGTGAACGCTGGAAATTTCTCGTTTTCTGAAGGTCGAAATCGATTGTTTCAGAAATTTTGTTAGACTATCTCCTTACAAGTCGGGTTTGGGTACGATTAAATCAGTTTCACGGGTACTTTATGTGTTGCTACACCTATGACTATACAAACAAATTAGTTTCAAATTTGTTTGGTTTATGAATATATATAATTGCAAAATAAATCTAATATAGATTGTAAATCATGAACTGATGAGTACATTTAAATCAATTTGAAACTCGATTATCCAAACAATTCTCAAGCTATACTCTAATCTATGTGTTGTAGAGTTTCACATCATCGGAATACATAAATTAGACTACCTAACTGTGTTTAATTGAAAGCTGAAACAACTCATTATAAGAATTGAGGAAGAACATTTTTAACCATATATGCAAAAATGTTGTTGTAGGCCGCCAAAGTAGGATGAACTCCATTCCACAATAAGTACTGATCAGGATTTTGACATGTCCCGATATTTTCTCTTTTGCAAACCGATAACAAGTTCACACAACATCCAGTCGATGTTTCCATCAAGCCTGAGCATCAAAACGACATCAATAATACTTACATTATTTAGTGTGCATGTTAAGAATTATTAGTGGTTATAACTAAATAAGCTTCTTTACCATAGTTTTTGGGATAATGAAGCATGTCGATGACCGGGGTATAGAAGTCGTTATACACGAGTTTAATTCCCTGGATAGACGATTTCAATGCAGACAATATATTCACAAGCTTTTGATTGTAAACAATAGAATCATTGTCTTGATTCTCAATACATTTGTCTTGAAACCTCAACTCCTTTTGAAAAGGAAAGCAACCCGTTGGAGCTAGCCCACTTACCATTATCGAGCGACAACCGATTCCATGCAACTCCTGAAAAGTTAAAAAAATTTCGGTATATATGAGCTAGTAAAATATACACATTATTAGAACTTAAACACAATCTGAATCATAATCGATCAAACTGGTTACATTGATGAAGTTTTTAACCCTATCCAATAGAAAATCTTGGTATCCATTAACGTCAAAGGTCAATCGTCTCGTAGGTATGTCATAATAGTTGAAAAACCAATCATTTGATCCGGCACTCAGAACTACAAAAGAACTATTAAGAATTGCCATTGCTTTATCCTCTCCAACAAGCCCTCTTAGTCTAACAATGTAGAGTTTAAAGTTTTCAATTTGTTGGGAAACCGGTATAGCTTTACTAGCAACACTCGTCAAATCATCAAAACGGGACCCCGCAGACGCGAAGTTGACACCTGTAATAAGATCCTCGTTTAGGGTTGGATTTAAGAATGGAGAAAGAGATTCTTTGATCCCTAAAAATGAAGTCAACATGTCGGAAATAAGTTTGCCGTTAGAGAATCTTCCTGTTGGCGAACCCGACACATAGTTTTGACCATATGGGAGGTAGTTTGCCTGAAGCCAAGTAGGGATATAATTGTTATTTCCTGTGTCCATTACCGAATCGCCTACTATGAAAATGGCTCTTTTTCTCGAAAGCTGGTTGGGATTTTACAGAAGCACTACATGTGATATACAAAATGAAAAAGAATGCTAATAGTTTGAGGGATGCCATATTTTTAAAAAGGTATTCAAATTATGAAGAGTTGAGTTGAGTTGAGTTTTGTAAGTATTTGTGAGCCATATAACATGTAATTATATAGCAGAAATGTCTGAAAATGCATGTATAGTTTGATCTCAAGAGTTGTTAATCTTTAGTTTTCTGTATTTTTTAGGGTCCAAATTCATTCATAAAATTATAATCATTAATTAGAACATTAACAACTGAATTCCGTTGATACACAGTACACTCCTCTTTTACCAAAATGAATTTGGGGGAGAAGAATCAATATTACAATAACTAATTGAATGGGGATGTTCACATTAAATAATTAAATGATCAACATTACAATATTTAGCTGATAAAATCTTATGTAAATGATAATTACTATTAAACATAATAACACGACTCAACAAATGAAAAAAAATGGGTAAATAGTTTTTTTATAAATTTCTTCTGTAAAAGATACATTTGAAAATAGGTGAACGCGTGACTTTGTTGTTTTAAGGTTAAAGTTACTTTGTCTTTTCTCACCATTGAATTTGGAATCAACGGCAAAAGTGGAACTTGAGCAGCTGCTTCCAATAGCAAACCCAAACTTTCATATTGTTTCTGTTGTAAATGATTTTTACCAATTATTATTCAAGCATTTCTACAAACACCCCATCTGCACACTTTCACATGAAATTTTCCTAAAATCAAACTATTTATCATTTCAAATAGCTAACAAAAATCCATCTGAAATACATTTAACAAAAAAAACCCCAAAATTTATCTAAACCCAACCATTATTATCAAAATGGGAAATATAGGGAGTACCACATTTATAGGATTTTAATCTTATTTACCACACTCTCTTAATGTTTAGCTTTTTCCTACTTTTTAGGTTTTTTTTTTCTTTTTACCATACTTCTCTTTTCCACTTGTAACAACATTATCTCTCATATTTAATTTGATTTTTGAAACTTCAAACGACTATATCTCACAAACTGCTAATTTTTTCGACATGACAGTTTAGAATATTTTGTTTGTCTTATTTTTTATCATTAAAACAACATTCATTGTGTATATTTTTGGAGCAAAAAAATTATCGTAATCTTATACCAATTTTTTACTACTTTTATACTAGGTATGAGAGTTTTTTTTTTATAAAAAAGAATAATGTTTCTTGTGTTTTATGTTATCTACCTAGAAATTAATGGAAAACTGACACTATAAAGGCATTATACCACTCTTATACCAGGTATAAGAATTTACAAAAAGTGGTAAAACGGGTATAAGGCTGTGATAATTTTTTTTGTTCAAAAAATATTCAATATGAATTTCGTTTTAAAGATAAAAATAAGACGAACAAAATATTCTAAAGGTTCGTGTTGAAAAAATTAACGGTTTGTGAGATATAATCGTTTTAAGTTATAAAAATCAAATTAATTAGGAGAGAGTTGTTACAATTAGGTAAAAGCAAAATTTTAAAGTTAAATATTGTAATTAAGAAAGAGTGTAGGTAACTAGGAGAAGTGAAGTTTTTATGGTGGTATTTACAAAATTAAATGCTTAAAATCTTGTATTTAACTAAGTTGCCCTATCAAAATTTAGGATCAAAGACACAAAACCAAAGCCTATAGTCAGTATACCAGAAATAAGCTATTAAAATCAACCATTAAAACTAAAATTAGTAGAAGCAACAAAGAAGAAAGAGAAACAACAAACACAAAAAACAATTGAAGTTATATTTTTGTGTTTTCTTACCTTTTTGATCTTGTTTTGTCTGTGTAGTGATGAATTAAAGAATATGGAGTTTGATGGAAGAGTTATGTGATCGATTTTCAGTACTTGAAAGAGATGAAACCGTTTTTCACAGATGATTTGAACGGCTTTGCAGTTTTTTGAATTCTCAAATCGCATTAGAGTTAAGTGGGAGAGAAGGTTGAGAATTGTTTTTCGGTGCAACGTATGCTTGTAAAAAAAATTTCCCTTGTTTCTCCCATTTATGTTATATGTATGTCAAACTTTGAGCCCAATTTTTTTTTTTTTATGTTTTTAGCCCAATTTTGTAAAAGCCCCTTTATTATATTTATGAGCTTATTATTAACTTTCATAATTTTACTAGTTTTATGAATTAGGAGGTACAAAACAAATGTGGTTAACTCCTTTCCTAGGGAAATTTCCAATTCATTTTTAGAAATATCCAAAAATGGCACAGTTACAAACCAAAGCCCAAAATCAAGGTATTTCACGACATTGGTTTAAAATCTATAGATTCTGCTCAAACTATCTCTGCTTCTCCATCGTTGTTGAATATCCCTACTGATTAGATTCTTCAATCTGTTTTGACTTTGAAGAATGTTCTACGACCTAATGCTGATATTCCTAGGTTTTTAAAGAATTCCTGGACAGGAAAGATTCTGGCTTTTGATTTGAATACAACTTAAGTTCCCAAAATAGAGTACTTAAAGAGCTATGGGATATGTGTTGGAGATATCCTACATGGGAAACTAAAGATGATAAAGAGTGAAATATAAGTGGTGTAGATTGAGCCTTAATACAAGCCAATTGGTTTTGTGTTAGATGGACTCAACCCCATTTGTACGCTCACTCAGCTTACCAAGACCAACACTCTCGAGGCCCATGGATTCTCCACATGGCATCAGAGCGGAAGAAGGGCCTGACAAGTCCTGGTGGAGTTTGGGCTAGCAGAGAAAGGCTAGACCCGGTGTTGACCTTGAGCCTCGGAGAAAATAGGCCAAGAAATGTTGGCAAGTGACTACTGGTCCAGGCTCAGTTGCACTTGAGGGGGAGTGTTGGAGATATCCCACATGGGAAACTAAAGATGATAAAGAGTGGAAATATAAGTGGTCTAGATTGAGCCTTAATAGAATCCAATTGATTTTGTGTAAGATGGACTCAACCCCACTTGTATGCTTACTCAGCTTACCAAGACCAACACTCTCGAGGCCCATGGATTCTTACTACCCATTAACTTTTCTAGTCAATCTAGAGAAACAAAAGGGTTTGGTTAAAAGGGTGAATAAAATGGGAATCGAAAAGGAATCAAACAATTTTCTTGAAGCTGTTAGGGTGATGAGTACCATGAGTAGACATAATTGGGAGATGAAATTGAAGCCCCTTAAAGAAGAAGGGTTTTCAGACAAGAATATTGAGTTTGTTTTTAAGAAACAACCTCTAGCATTTGGTGTATCAGATGGGAAAATTGAGGAGACAGTTGAGTTGTTGCTTAATGCAGCGAATTTGGGGGTAAGTGATATTGTTAGCCACCAGGAATTGCTTACTAATAGTGTGGAAAAAAGGTTGAAGCCTTGAGTCAGAGTGCTTAAGGTATTTAATAGTAAGAATCTGGCTAAGAAAAAACATGGTGTGGTTAAATGTTTGAAGACGAGTGATGCTGATTTTAGAAAAATGTTTGTGAATCCTTATTTCAAAGATGGAGTTAGAGATTTGTATGCGATTAGACAGGGTTCTGAACCGAGAGATTCTGCATTTTCGGAGAAAAATTGTCTGTGAGGTTTAATATCTTTTGTTCTTAAAGAGGAAATATTTGTAACCAAAATTGGAAAAAGATGGCCAGAGTTATTTTTTTAATATCAATATCGCATTACTAATTGTATGTAATGCTATCTTGTTTTTATATATCTGACCTGAAAGAAAATTTCCCGAAACTGAAGAATCCAGGATCGTTCATGTTGATTCAGCAAGACAGAAAATAAAAACGGAAGCGTACCTTAATCATGGAATCATGATTTCAATGGATTTTGATTGACGAAGAATCGAATGGTCTTCCAAAAGATCCGATCGAAGAACCGAAGGAAAGCGTTGTGTTTAAAACTAACAATTGTTCTTTTGGGGACCAACCCTATTTATAAAAAGGGAAATTGTCACTTTTGGCTCAGTTTTCATAAATAATTTCTTTCAAAGTTTCACCCAATAACCTAAAAGCCATAATAAGTTTTCATAATAATTGTTCTACGCCCTTACTAACTTTTACACGCTCATTATCAGCAGCTCATGCGATTAGGTTGTTTTTTTTTTTGGCTTATTTTGCATCTATCTCTCAAAGCGTTCGTTTTTTCGATATGCTGTTTCAGAGTTTTTTGTTCGTCTCATTTTTATCTTCCAAAACACCATCCATTGTGATATACTTTTTCAATTTTTTTGACCTATTACAAATCTAATATAATTCTGTTATAAATCTAATATATTTTTGTTAACAGACTTATAACAGATTAATAATAGATATATATCAGTTCAATGGGCATTGCAGATACAAAGAGACTTATATTAGACTTATAAGTGACTTATATTAGACTTAAAACACATATATCAAATATATAGTGAATATATAACAATTCAATAAGCATTGCAAGTACGAAGAGACCTATATTAGAATTATAACAGAATTATATCAGAAATATATTAGATACGTATCTAATATAATTCTGAGATAATTCTGATATATGACAGATTTGTAGTGGATGTTCATCCAAACCAGACTTATAACAATTAATGATAGATATATATCAGTTCAATGGGCATTGTAAATACAAAGAGACTTATATTGGATTTATAAGGGATTTATATTAGACTTATAATACATATATATCAGATATATAGTAGATATATAACAATTCAATGAGCATTGTAAATACAAAGAGACTTATATTAGAATTATAACAGAATTATGTCAGAAATATATTAGATACGTATCTAATATAATTCTGATATAATTCTGTTAAAATTCTGATATATGACAGATTTGTAGTAGATGTTCATCCAAATCAGTGTTGGAACAAAAAAGACGCAACAGAATAATAGACGATATGTATTTTTAATGTATAAATGTATTTATATGGGCCAGTCACAGCTGTTGAGAGGAATCAATTATGGGTTGAATTGATGCCCCTTATTCGGGATATCGGTAATTTATTATTATGTGGTGACTTTAATGAAATTCTTCATTATTCGGAAAGAGCGGGTGGAAATGGGATTGTTTCTAATTCTATGATAAGATTCCAAGAATTTGTGAATGAGTGTGCGTTGTATGATGTTCCTTTAGTTGGAAGGGATTATACGTGGAGTAATAGTCAGTCCTTTTCGAGGATCGATCGAGTGTTGGTGTCAGGTGGATTATTAGATAGCTGGCCGAATTTACAACTCATGACGGTAGACTCAACCCTATCGGATCACTTGCCCATTATTTTCCAGTCGCATACTTCGAGGAGACGGGGAAGGAGAGTAGATAGATCACTAAACTGTTGGTGGGATGTTGATACTTTTTTGCCATTTATCACTAGTAAGTGGCGTTCCATTTGGGGTACGTCTGGGTGCAAGGATAGAGATGTCGATTACAAGCTTCGAAAATTATGGGGATTTATCCGTCCTTGGCATTTGCCTAATTTTGGTCAATTGGATAGAAGATTGAAATCGTTGGAAGCCCGGGTTTTAGAGTTGACTGACTCTAGTATGGGTCGGCCTTTGGATGCTTCAACCATGTCTGAATTACAAAACGTGAAAAATACATTGTTTCAGGTTAGATGAAGTCAAGAAAAAATTCGACACCAACAGTCAAGAGTGAAGTGGACCTTATTGGGCGATGACAATACAGCATTTTTTCACCGCATCGCTTCGGCTAGGTTCAGAGGTAATCGGATTTCACAGTTGGAAATTGGTGGGAGAGTCTCTAACGATCCTATAGAGATCACAGCTACGATTCGAAACTACTATTCGAACCTGTTTTCGGAAAATGTTATTATTCCGTTTGATTTGGAAAGACTAAAGTTCAGGACGGTCGATGCATTAGAGAATCGTCGCCTAGTTGAAACATTCTCAGAAGCCGAAATATGGGATGCAGTTTGTTCCTGTAATAAGGGGAAGGCGCCTGGACCTGATTGATTTAATTTTTTCTTTTACAAACGATTTTGGAGTGAACTGAAGCCTGAGCTAATGGACCTATTTGCGAAGTTTCATGCGACGGGTCGGCTGCCGAATGCTATTAAATCGTCATATACAGTCCTAATCCCTAAGGTACAAGGCTCTTCCTCGTTGAATAATTTTAGACCTATTGCCTTGATCCATGGTATATATAAAATTGTGTCTAAGGTGCTTGCTAAAAGACTACAACCATTGCTACCTAAGTTGATATTAGAAAATCAATTTGCTTTCATTAAAGGTCGTAATATTCATGAATGTTCGTTCATAGCCTCGGAGATTATCCATTCGGTTCATAGAAGCGGTCAACCATGCTTGGCTATTAAGTTAGACTTCCATAAGGCTTATGATTGTGTTTCGTGGAACTATATGAATGCAGTTTTTAGACAAATGGGCTTTGAGGAAAGATGAGTTCAATGGCTTGACAACTGTAGAAGGAATTCAGTCACTTCAATTCTGATCAGTGGGACGCCGTCGGAACCAATTAAATTGGCTAGGGGGGTTAAACAAGGTGATCCTATCTCCCCGTTTCTTTTTGTTCTAGCTAGTGAGGGACTGAAACTAATGTTTGAGGAGAGCATTCGAGTTGGCCTATTATCGGGATTTTGGGTTGATGGTTCAGAGAAGGACATGTCTATCCTGCAATTCGCTGATGATACGCTATGCTTTTTACCAGCAGATGAGTCTCTATTACCGAATTTTGTTAGAATTTTGCGATGTTTTGAGTTGATTTCAGGTCTGAAAATTAATTTTAATAAGAGCTCTATTATGGGTATTCACGTACAAGAGACAGTCGTTTCATCTTGTGCAGGAGTCCTGGGATGTCGAGTGGAGAACTTTCCGATTACCTATCTTGGAACCCCTCTCAACGTTAGGCGTGTTCCTGTTTCCTCTTGGAACCCATTGATAAGTAAGTTTCAGAGTCGGTTAGCGAGTTGGAAAGGACAATGTTTATCCTACGTGGGACGAATGGTGCTTGTGAAATCGGTATTATCATCCCTTCCAATCTTTTCATTATCATTGAATAAAATGCCAGGAGCGGTAATTACGAAACTTGAGCAGCTGATGCGGAATTTTTTGTGGAGGGGTGATTCAACTACTACGGGCATTAGTAAGGTTAGTTGGGCCACGATTTCCCTACCCAAAATCTTGGGGGCCTCTACATTAGGAACTTAAAGTTGGTTAACTGTAGTTTGTTGATGAAGTGGGTATGGAAGGTTAGGAGTGCTGATCATGGGTCATTATGGTATGAGATTTGCGTTAGACGACACGGGTTTGATTCATGGTGGTCCATTGGAAATTATGATTTATCTACATTGTCACATAGTTGGAGAGAAATTATAGCATGTTGTATTAGAGGTGGGGAGTGGTGGGAATTTTTTAGGTCGAGTATTCGGGTTGCGATTGGAAGTGGGGAAAATTGCTCATTCTGGCATGACAACTGGACGGTGAATTCGGAGTTGGCGGTCTTGTTCCCTGACCTATACCGATTTTGTGGCCGAGGGGTGTCATTATCTTTTCAGGTCATCGGCCTTTTTGCTGCCTTTTTAGAAATGGAACTTAAGGATCTCAGGACAGGAGAGAGGTGCGGAACTTCGAAATTGGATCGGTATAAGCTGTCCAAGCTTATTTCTAGAGGGTGATAACGAGTTGGGGCAGGGTCAACGGCAGCCTATCTTTTCAGGGACGGCTGATCGGTTTATTTGGGAGTTGGGGGAGAAGAAGGTGTACACGACAAGCTCCTTTTGTATGGTCTACTATAGTACGCCAAAATGGCCTAAGCCGAGCCTCGACTTTTCGATAATATGGGAGGCATGTGTGACCCCGAAAGTTTGCTTTTTTGGGTGGCTTGTTTTTCATGGAAGATTACCAACAAAAATGTTTCTTTTTCTCCGGGGCTGCCAAGCTATAACGGACGGTCAATGCCCATTTTGTGATTCGGAGGAGACCATGGATCACGCCCTAATCCATTGCATCAATAGTTATAAGGTATGGATGCAGGTGATGAGATTGCTCGGTATCTCGTTGCCTATACCGTGGAAGGCTGTGGATTTTCTAGCAGTGTGGTGCGGCTTCTTTGCTGATGGAAGTGGTAGAGAGTTTGGAACGGCGCTATGGTTCTTAATTGCTTGGGCACTATGGAAACGAAGGAATAAATTTGTTTTCGAAGGTAGGTTGGGCTCAGAAGATATTATCGGATCATGCATTCATTTATGTTGGTTCATCTTTAAAAGTAGGAGGCGTGTTGTTAATTTTGTACCTTCTGATGTATTTATTTTCCCGAACTTGCTACTCTCGTGTAATTGATTTACTCATGTTCTCGCCTTGAGACCGTGAGTTGATTTTTATTTAATAAAAGAGGGGTAGGTGTTTTGTAGGTAAGCGGGGAAACCAGCCTAGCTGGGGACTCCGCCCCGAAATTTTCACCTACTCCAAACTTTTAGCCTTTGAAGGGATACATTGTTCCTTCGGGGGTTTTTCAAAAAAAAATGTATATATGTATAGTTATATGTATAGTTATATGGTGTTTTCCTAATTAGTATAAGGTTAATCTTGTAATTATTATAGCCCTAATATACATATAAATATATACACACACTCTCGTATGGTTTATGAGAGATTTCCCAAATATTGTAATTATCTTGGTATCAGACGCCCTTGGCCAAACGCCGCCTCCCGGACAGACATAAGCCGACGGCCAACCTAGTCCAGCCTACTCGACTTGGTTTCATCAAGTCAAACAGGTTTTATCATGGATTTTTAATTCAATTTCACCTGCACTTTTGCCACAAGTAATTGGTGCTCGAACTGCTCGAGAAGTTTGGTTGAAACTTGAGCATTCTTATGCTTCTGGTTTGACGGCACTAGTTAGAGAACTTAAGCAGCAACTTCGTTCACTCATTATGTCCCATACCGAGTCAGTGAGTGAATATATGCATATAGCCAAGTCGATTTCTGATCTTTTAGCCATCTTGCAAAAACCTATTCCCGAAGATGATCTAGTTGATCATATTCTAGACGGATTGCGCGGTTCGGTTTGTGATGTTTGCCATACATTTGCTGCTTGTACGATTGGTTTTGATGACCTATTTGGAACTCTCTTGACTCAAGAACGTCATTTACATTACGAGAAATCCATCATTGACGATATAAACAGCCCCGCTGCCCATTGCACCTCAATAACGCATTCCGGGGGCAGTAGGGGTCGAGGCTGCGGTAGGGGACAGTCCCACCAGTTTTTTGACAACCAAACACCCCGAAAATAGCCCCAATTTCATTCGAGCTCACCCTAATTGGCGGGGTATAGATCTAGTTGCCAGTCCACTAGTGCACCGCTTTATATCTCAACTTTTCGTTGTCATACTTGCTAGGGTTATGGACACTTAGCAAGGCATTGTCCAACACCAAAATCCTCCCTATACCGACCACCTTCACCAGCCTTTCATCACACTGCTATCAACAACCAAATCGATCCTCATTGGCTTATGGATAGTAGGGCTACTCATCACTTAGCTACGGACATGGGTCACCTTCAGCTCCACTCCGAATACTCCGATCCAGAAGAAGTCACCTTAGGTAATGGTTCCTCTCTTCCAATTAAGCATGTTGGGTATTCAATTATTCCCGCATCTTCAAAATCATTGCGATTATCAAATATTTTACATGTTCCTGATTCTCATTCAAATTTGATTTCTATTAGTGCACTAACCAAGTCTAACGATGTTTCTGTTGAATTCTTTGACAAATTTTTTTGTTGTGAAGGATCTCAATTCCAAATAAGTGATACTTCGAGGCCAGAATAACAATGGTCTTTATACTCTTCCATCAACTATTCGTGCTCCAGCTTGTTATCATCTCACCTCATTGTCAACTTGGCATGAGAGGCTTGGTCATTCGTCTTCTCCAGTTGTTAGTCGTATTTTACGAAGTCGTAACATTAGGTTTGAGTCAAATAAAAGGGTTGCATCCTCCATTTATTCTAGTTGTGCTGTGAGTAAGAGTCACAAGTTACCTTTTTCCTTATCTGAAATTGTCTATCTGGACCTATTGATTTGTTATGTTCTGATTTATGGGGACCTACTTTGGTTGAATCGTATGATGGATTTTCCTATTATTTGCTATTTTATGATGCATTTAGTAAATATAGTTAGATTTATTTCCTGCGTTATAAGTCTGAAGCATTGAGTATATTTATTAAGTTTTGTTCAGTTGTTGAAAAATTCTTTGGCCGCCCTATAAAAATTTTTCAGTCCGATGGTGGTGGTGAGTATGTTGCTATGCATAAATATTTTTTAGACAATGGTATTCATCACTGCATGACATGTCCTCACACTCCTAAACAAAATGGGTATGCTAAAAGAAAACATCATCATGTTGTCAAAATAGGTTTGGCTTTACTGAACCGTGCAAATTTACTATTTATATTTTGGACTCATGCCTTTGATACAACAAATTTTCTTATTAATCGAATGCCGGTGCCATCTCTTGACAATACTTCTCCATATGAATAATTGTTTTGCTCTAAACCTAATTACTTATCGTTACGTGTCTTCGGGTGCTTGTATTATCCTTGATTACGTCCTTAGAATTCGCATAAACTAAATTTTCTTTCTCGTAAGTGTGTCTTTTTGGGATATAGAAAACATCAAAAAGGATATCGTTCCTATGATCCCATTTTACAAAAATACTTTGTCTCACATCAAGTTGTTTTTGATGAATAAGTGATCCCATTCCCCGAGCTAAGTGATGTGGTTGCTTCCGCTACTCCCACTCCTACTTCATTACCCTCAATAACTATTCAACCCTTGATTCCACATAAACCACCACCCATTATGCCTAAAACCTCTGCCCTTTCAACACTGTCAGCCCCCTCTCAATCACAACCTACCACCTCAACAAAAAATGCAGCACCTTCCCAACTACAAACAGCCTCCCTACCACAACCAGTAGCATCTCAACCTCTTATTTCCACTCAACCTACAACATCAGCCCCTACTATTCCTCTAATTATAGATTTGAAACAATACAATCGACCACCTAAACCACCCAAGAAACTGAAACCCCCATAACCTCAAAAAACTATGCAAACCCGCCAAGCTTCTGGTACTTTACCTAAACCTAAATCAAACAATGCCATGTTGGTTCCTTCTGACCCATCATGCTATACTGAGGCAGTGAAATATGGTTGTTAGCGTCAAGCGATGGTTGATGAATACAATGCACTCATCATAAATGGCACTTGGGAGTTAGTGCCACCCACACAAGCAATAAATGTTGTCGAGTGTTAGTGAGTCTACAAGACCAAGTTGAATTCAGATAATAATATTGAGCGGTACAAGGCCTGGGTAGTGGTAAAGGGCTTTCATCAATGCCCCGACCTCGATTATCATGACACTTTCAGCCCCGTAGTCAAACCTGCTACAATACGGCTTCTAATGTCCCTAGCCGTGTCTTTTCATTGGTCCTTATCGTATCTAGATGTGTCTAATGCGTTTCTTCATAGAGATCTCGATGAGCCTATTTTTATGACTCAACCAATTGGCTTCGTTGATAAAGATAGACCATATTTTGTTTACCGCCTTCAAAAATCTATTTATGGTCTCAAATAATCACCACAGATGTGGCACCATCGTCTTACTAATGTTCTCCTTGAATTCGAATTTGTTGCTTCGAAGGCCGATGTCTCGTTGTATTATTGGCGGAATCGATAACTTTGTTTTATCTTATTTATATTGATGAAATTTTGGTCTTACGAAATGACACTCAAGTTGAGGCTGATTTGATTCGCTTTCTCCAATCTCGGTTTGGAATTAAGAATTTGGGTCCAGCAAAATTCTTTCTTGGCATCGGGATAATTCGCCAATACAGCTCCTTGCTACTCAATCAACATAATTACGCACAAGATATTCTTAAGAGAGCTTCCATGGTGAGTTTGAAAGGGGTTTCAACGCTGGCAAGTTTGGTAACTCATTTGTAGGGTAGTGGCAGCCCGCCTTTTTTAGATGCTCCATTATATAGCAGCCTTGTTGGGGGCCTTCAATATCTCATAATCACTAAGCCTGACATTGCCATTTCGGTGTATAAAGTGGCACAATTCATGCATTCACCATTGGAATCTCATTGGCAAGCATTAAAGAGGATTCTTCGATACATTCAATCGACTCCATCTCATGGACTCCAATACACTCCGCAGTCAATGATTACTCTTCATGCATTCTCAGTTTCAGATTGGGCTAGTGACCTAGATGACCGTAGGTCAGTAATAGGTTTTGCAATTTATCATGGGGCTAATCTTTTTTCATGGGCAACTCGGAAACAGAAGATAGTGTCTCGATCTTCAATAGAAGCCGAGTATAGAGCCTTAGCAGCTGCAACTTCGGAGTTATCGTGGGTTGGAATGCTTTTACAGGATATTTACTTACCATTAGCGGCTGCACCAACTCTTTGGTGTGATAATCTAAGTGCCACTAACCTTATGGCTAATCCAGTTTTCCACAACAACACAAAACACCTAGAGCTAGATTTTCATTTTGTTCGTGATCGTGTGGCTAGCAAATAACTTGTTGTTCATTACATCTCAATAGAAGACCTGGTCGCTGCCATATTTACTGAACCTCTCTTATCCTCGCGATTTGGCATTCTTCGTGACAAGCTAGCTATGGTTTCCAACCCGGTTAGACTTGAGGGGGGATGATAGACGATATGTATTTTTAATGGATATATGTATAGTTATGTGGTGTTTTCCTAATTAGTATAGGGTTAATCTTGTAATTATTATAACCCTAATATATATAAATATATACAAACTCTCTCATACGGTTTGTGAGAGATTTCCCAAATATTGTAATTATCTTAGAATTCCTATTCAATTGCTCAAAATAAATTCAAAATTGTTTTAGGGAGAAAAAATTGCAGATGAAAAGTAAAAATTGCAAATAGAACTAAGAATAACGATTATGTTATAATTCTGATATAATTCTGATATATATCTGTTATATATCAAACATAATCGTTATATCTGTTGTATACCAAAACTTATCATTCTATTACTTGATTCATTCCACTTGAATCAATTGTGACATACAACATTTAGACGGACCAATAAGGGGCCAACTTATGCTCTAAAATCATAAATTGAAAGTATCAGGTTGAATTAGAGATAAAAGCAAGCATGATGCAATAAGTGGATCTATAAATTAGCAACGACTGATTTTCATGGTTCACAGAGAATGTACTGATATTTGCAAAATGAAAACCATTTCATGAAATAATTTTACTTGCCTTGTTGATCATTTTTCAACAAATCAGAAAGTTGACAAAGGATGCTTCTATGTTTTAGAGTCTCAGATTGAGCCGGTGGACTCACCTAACCGATGGATTAGTCAAAGGAGCAGATTCAACCATTTAGAACTAGAATCAGTACAAAGAGCCAAACTGAAGATGGTGATGAAGAGAATCGGGCTCTCCATCATAGTTGCTATTTTGAGAAATTACCAGGAGCTACGGTGGCCAGAGCTGTTGAGGCCACCGAGCTCGTCAGGAGGCCAAAGATGAGAGGAAATTGATGAGAGAACTTGTTGTAGTTCGACTGAAAAAATAAAAATAAGAGCAGAAGATGGAAGGAGATGGCGAGACAAGTAATGAGTGTATTATGGTTAATTAGTTTTCAAAATATTCCAAATAGGTTACAAGCATATTCTTATGGCATTTCGGTTATTATTTTACAGTTTTGTAGCTTTTATGTGCTTTTCCCTTATAAAAATCTGAATTGGCAAATTTCTATATTGGCCCTTCAATAAAATAGAATTCACTAAATGGCCATACACTTTCTTCTTACGATCAATTTGACACCTTAATAGTCAATATTTCTAAATTTGACCGCAAACTTATTTGGACTATTTATTATGACTACCATACACATTTAATATTTACATATTTAGCCCACACTTTATGATTTATTTAAAAATAAATCCAACATGACCTTGATCCGCTCTAGATCTGTTAGATCTATAATTTTGATATCTAAATCGAGCTGATTTGCAAATGTTATGATAGTAAGAACATTTTTAAATTTGTGGTGCGTACAAATTTATATGATTGCAATTGATAACTTTCAAGTCTTACATGTTTTAAGGTTATTTCTTTTGACTTTTCAAATGATTTACTACTGATTATGTGAAGATTTTGTGCTTATTTAGGTCTTGGATGGTATTTGGATTGATTTGGCAAGTTTGAAGCATTTTGGTGTATTTTAGAGCTGTTCTAGAAGTTATCCTGGAGTTCAGGCTAAGTAGTAATGAGATGAGCTATCAATTTCAGGATTTTTGAAGAAAAGAACAAATTAAAGATTTCATGCTTCCTATTTGAACAGAAAGACTAGAAACTGATATATATTATATTCCTTTTTGTTTTGAATTATCTATTTCCCTTTTAGTTAGTAATTATCTTTTTAGTTTTAATTAGGAGATTACAATTACATTAGGATTATATTTTTTTTATCATAAATAGGAAGAACTCAAGAGCAGAAATCATCTCTTTTTGGGGGCTAGACGTGTACAGCTTCTATGCCCTCTTTTATTTTTATTTTCTTAATAACATATTTAGTTTTTATTAATTCAATTATGTTTAGCTAAGTTTTTCGTCTTTCGGTTAAGGAATTATCAAAGCTAATTTCATGTTGTGAGGTATGTTCTTAATTCGTTCTTGAATTTCAATTTCCGAATAAAATTAGGTTTGCTTCTAATTGTTGCCTTTTTATTTACTTCGAACTGATCAATCGATGTTTTTAAGATTTCAACATATAGTTATTTTCATTACATTCATGCTATCATAATATGATGAAAAGTTAGTAACAAATAATTTCCTAGATTATCGTGGTTTTATTCGGTTTGATTTAATTCTGGAAACTTCGCAAATAGGTCCAGTAGCTTAGGCTTCAGCTCACCCCAAAACTGTTTGTAGAAGAAAAAATTAAATCCATCAGGTCCAGGCACCTTCCCCTCATTACAGGAACAAACTGCATCTCATATCTTTGCTTTTGAGAATGGTTTAACTATACGACGATTCTCCAATACATCTACCGTCCTGAACTTTAGCCTTTCCAAATCAAACAGAATAACTATAGTTCCCGAAAATAGGTTCAAGTAGTAGTTTCGAATCGTAGTTGTGATCTCTATAGGATCACTAGTGACTCTCCTACCAATTTCCAATTGTGAAATCCGATTACCTCTGAACCTAGCCGAAGCAATGCGGTGAAAAAACGTTGCATTGTCATCACCCAATAAAGTCCACTTAACTCTTGACTGTTGATGCTGAATTTTTTCTAGGCTTCGTCTAACTTGAAATAATGTAGTTTTCACACTTTGTAACTCAGACATGGCTGAAGCATCCAAAGGCCAACCCACACTAGAGTCAGTCAACTCTAAAACCCGGGCTTCCAATGATTTTAATCTACTATCCAATTGACCAAAATTAGACGAATGCCAAGGATGGATAAATCCCCATAATTTTCGAAGCTTGAAATCAACATCTCTATCCTTACTTTCAGCCGCATCATAAATAGAATGCCACTTACTAGTGATAAATGGCAAAAAAGAATCAATATCCCACCAACAGTTTAGCGATCTATCTACTCTCCTTCCCCGTCTCCGGGAAGAATGCGACTGGAAAATAATGGGCAAGTGATCCGACAGGGTTGAGTCTACTGTCATGAGTTGTAAACCCGGCTAGCTATCTAATAATCCACATGACACCAACACTCGATCGATCCTCGAATACGACTGACTGTTACTCCATGTATAGTCCCTTCGAACTAAAGGAACATCATACAACACACACTCATTCACAAATTCCTGGAATCTTATCATAGAATTAGAAATAATCCCATTCTCACCCGCTCTTTTCGAACAATGAAGAATTTCATTAAAGTCATCACATATCAATAAATTTCCAATATCCCGAATAAGGGGCAGCAATTCAACCCATAATTGGTTCCTCTCAACAGCTGTGACTGGCCCATATAAGCATACAATATCAATCTCAACCTGATTCACAGCCGTGCTCAGAATACACCATCTTACCCCAATAGCTCTAACTGTACCCCTAACTAATTTAGAGTTCCATGACACAATTATCCCTCCTAAAAAACCTTCGGCAGGAACTCAATAATATGAAAAATCATTATGACCCCATAATTTCCTCACAATCATCTCTGACACATTTGACACCTTCGTCTCCACTAACACTACAACATATAAACACCATTTACGGACACACGAACGAACAAAAAATTACTTTGCTCCATTCGTGAGCCCCCCACGACAGTTCTAAGAAAAAAGGTTTAATAACACAAAGAACGTGTACCAAACCACGATTCAGACAAACTATTCAAACTCTAGGCTCTTCCAGTATCTGAACGATTTACTCTGCATGTTGCTCCTGAAATAGACCCAGCATCTCACCCACTCTAACTACCAATCTAGCCTCATTCTTACGAGGTTCTAAATGCTGGGTATTAATAATCACCCTATTCCTATTTGCCACGTCCGGCCCCGACGATCAAGAAATTCTGCCAGTATCTGCGTCCCCACTAGCCACCGAGTTCGCACTCTCATTACCGTCCAGTTCCCTAAAGGTAGAACTTTCTTGTATACCGTTATCCTATAGCGTTCTCGTATGACAGTCTTCCTCTGATATAGCCACTTCTTCGGATAGCCTATCCGCCATTGATCCCTCATCCGAATGGACCTCCGAGCTAGAGTAATCCTCCTGACACCTCGGACAACCAACCCCTTGACGTATAGAAGTGTAAATCGTAATCTCCCTCTCCCCTACTGCTAACTTCAGATTGCGGCTTGTAGAGCCTATAGGAACTGAAACTAAACAAGAAATAACATCCAATCGATCCGGCCTTTCCAAATTGCAATCCATAGCTACCAGCCGACCAAACCTCCGAGTAAGGCTACGGACTAATGATTTACATATAATAGTTGGTGGAATACCCATGAAATCAAGATACATGACGCACTCGGAGGGAATAAAATTCACCGACAGACGCTCTACCGAAAACATGAGATGACTAAGAACCTTCCATTCATGACTAACAAAATTAATCATCGCATCTCTTGTGATAAAGGAGACAATCACACACTCCCCACCAACAGGAGCGGCAAATTCAACATCAAAACCGCGCTCATACAATAAATCATATATATTTCGAATATGAGAGATATTGTGCAGCCGAATCAGGCAGGCCTTATCTTTCCATGGGGTGGACTGCAGCATGCACTCCTCATTATTCTGCGACTCATTCTTGTCCATAGGGCTCGTCGCAACCTTAGGCTGCCCCTTACTTGCCTCCTCTATAGGATTCCGATAAGGGGTCGCGACCGCAACATATGATCTCCCATCACGAGGTGATTCATGAAACACTCGATTCACCTGCCCAGGCAGCTTTTGGATTGGCTCCTGAAATTTTTGAACATTTAAAGACCTTGAGTATCTTGCCTTATAAGACCACAGTCGAACAACCCCTATTTCAACTGAATTCATCCTGTTCAAAGCTTTATAAAACGGAACAATTCCATCAATCATAATGAACCTAAAATTCAAGTTTCTGGCATTTCTCTTCTGTGCGACAAACACCCAGCCAAAAACTCTAAATCTCTCGAAGACCTTCTTCAGGGCTAGCACATCGTAACCATTCGGGGAATTCTCAAAATAAATCTTATTCGCGATCGGATTCCTAGTGTTGGCAATATGATTAAGGTTTGCATCCCTAACTTGCGAAGTGGCGGTGAAGGGCACAGAAAAGGGATTACGGCGAGGGTTTGTGGTTTGGCGATTTCGAGTAGGCTGGTGGAAGGGGTTTTGGTGTTGGGGCTGATGGCGGCTGGTTTTCAATCGGAATAGGGTGGTTGCCGGGCGGTGGTGGCGGCTGAGGAAGGGGATAAGATGGGTGCAGGTATAGGTAGGGTTTCTCTCCATAAGCCTTTTAGTTTGAAATTAAGGTTCTCTCTTACCATCTCATATATTAAATTATAATAAGTATAATTTTTGTAAGAGTAGAGCTACCTTACTTTGTCTGCATCTATTTACAAGCCAAGTTACAATTGTCCAATAGGATTGATCTCATATCCACATCTCACATAGCCTGCTTCCATTTTACCCCTTAAATATGCATGTTGTTGTAGAATATAAACACAGGTTATAGTAAAGCAATATTGCAAATGCAGTGCCGTGGTATACACAAGCATATATATATGACACTTATGAAACACACTTTTATTATGAATACGGATGCCTATTTATAGGCTTACAAAGATATAATATGCATAAAATTTGTAACTAACAAATACTAGTTCAAAATTTAAATCTAATAAACATAATATATATTATTCCATAATCTGCATAATATCTCAAAAAATATTGACTGCTTCAAACACACTTTGTGAATATGCATGAATATGTTTAGCAGTTATTGGACATAATAGGTCAATAAGCTCTAACTCAAGTTGGTTTCAAATGAATGCATTACATTATGTCTATATCACTATACTAAACTTTATCCATGTGTGGTCCACAAGAATTAGAGCCTCAGCCCGACCTTAGGGGTGGGCAACGGGTGCCACCGCCTAAGGCCCATAGTTGGAAGGGGTCTAAAAATATTTTTTTTCAAACATTTAGTTTTTATTATTTAAAAGATAAAAATAAATACACATTAATGTTAGTAGAATTAGTAAACAACTTAATACAGTTGTGAGGGGGTAAGAGTTCAATACCTTGGTTTTATAAAAAGTATGTTTTTTACATTTTTTTAGGGCCCCGTATTACTATTTTTATTATTAATTTATCTAGGGCCCCCAAATTATCAGGACCGAGCCTGTAGAGCCTGAGCCACATACTATATTTATGTTTACTGCGTCTTTTTTATTCTAAAAAAATAAATGAATGAAACAAATAAAATTTGAAAAGATAAGCCAACTTCCCAATTATCCAACGGGGAACAACAGCCTCAAACTCTCTCTATTATGAGTTTTTGTTGTATTTGACCATGTGTCTGAGATCTCATCATTTTCGATCAAGTAGATTCTAGATCTATTATTTCTTTCTCTTCTAATTACTAAATATTCCAATCAAGATTTCATTTTTTTTGAGCCATGTGATACCTGCAGAAATATATGTTGGATTTAGTGGATTACTTGAATGTCTAAAGTCACGAATAAGCTTTCAGATTAAAATTTATTTGGTCGGTTCATCAAACTTTTAATCAGATAAAATCAGAAATTTCGTCAAGAACTAGAATTTTATTTGCTGTGGAAAACAACCGAGTTTTTTTGTATCTGTCTGCCAAATTCATTTTGGTGAAATAAACAACCAAAATGTCAATAGACATACTGTTTCGGGTAGCAGCTATGCCTAAAAGACATGTTTTTTCATGTTTCAGTTGTATCCAACAGACACACTGTTTCGATCAAAAATTCATGTTTCTGATGAATTTTTCAAAGGATGCGTTCTGCTAGTGATTGATAAAATGAACTATCTAAATGGGAAAAATCTCTTCTCAATATTACGAGAGAGAGTAGTCTGCTCATATATTATATTAGGTTTTTACATACATAATTACATAGGAAACCTAACTAAAACCTAACTAAATAGGACACTACAAATACACTATATTGGAATATACAATATAGGAAAAATATAATATGCTATCATCCCCCCTAAAGTTGAGCAGTGGTGGAAACCATAGCCAACTTGTCTCGAAGAGTACTAAACCACGTAGTAGACAAAGGCTTCGTAAAAATATCTGCTACTTGGTCATCAGTAGAAATATATTGCACCTATAGTTGTTTTGAGGCCACGTGTTCATCTAGCTCAAGATGTTTTGTACGATTATGAAAAATTGGATTAGCCGTAAGGTATGTAGCACTTAGATTATCACACCACAAGACCCGTGGAGTGGATAATCTGAACTTAATATCACGAAGCATCATATCAATCCAAGAGATTTCCGAGGTGGCCGTAGCCAGTGCTCGGTACTCAGCCTCCGTTGATGAACGAGAAACAGTTTGTTGTTTACGTGCACCCCAAGAAATCAAATTTGTACTGTGTAATATGGCAAATCTCGAAGTAGAACGACGATCATCGGGGTCCCCGGCCCAATTAGAATCTGAAAAACTATTAAGAGATACCACAGGTTGAGTTGTGTACCGAATGCCATATGACGGAGTGGCCCGAAGATAGCAAAGAATACGCTTAAGTGCCTGCCAATGAACATCCGTAGGAGAGTGCATATATTGAGCTACCTTGTGCACTGCAAAGGTAACATTCGGACAAGTTTTGGTCGGGTATTGAAGTCCCCAACTAAACTCCTATACAATGTAGCGTCAGACAATTGAAGGCCGCCGCCGGTAGTCAATTTCATCGTTGGACTAGCAGTTGTAGAGACCCCTTTTGAATCAGACATGGCAGCCTTGTTCAACAAATCATTCACATATTTATTCTGATTTAGAAAAAGTTTACCTGGTTTACGATAAAGCTCAACTCCAAGAAAATACCGAGCGGGTCCAAGATTTTTAATTGCAAACTTGGACTGCAAGAAACAAACAAGATTACCCTTAGCCGCAAGGTCATTACTTAGTACCAATAAATCGTCAACATATATGAGACAAAAAGGAATCGCAGAACCCTTTCGCATATAATATAATGACACATCTGCCTTCGATGGTGTAAAACCATGTTCAACTAAAATGTTTGTGAGTCGACGATGCCACATATGTGGATATTGTTTGAGGCCGTATAAGGACTTCCGAAGGCGACAAATATATGTGGGACGGTCCTTGTCGACAAAACTAGGGGTTTGATTCAAAAACACTGGTGTATCCAAATCGCAGTGGAGAAAAGCGTTTGAAACATCCAAGTGAGTTATACTCCAACCACACAAGCATGCGAGTGAAAGAAGAAGTCGGATCGTAGTTGGCTTGATTACAGGGCTGAAAGTATCCTGAAAATCAAGTCCAGGTCTTTGATGAAATCCTTCGCAACAAGACGCGCTTTGTAGCGTTCAATAGTACCGTCCGGGTTGAGTTTGGTCTTTTTTTTTTAAAAAACAGGTTGAGTTTGGTCTTAAAAAGCCACTTACAACCAATCAAGTTCGAAGCCAAGGAAGGAGGAACTAGTTCTGAAGTTCCATTAGTGATTAAGGCTGTAACGCCCCCCCTATAGGAGCGCCACGGTAACTATACTCACCCAATAAACAACTCTACTCCATTATATAGAGTTCAATACTTATAGATTTAATATGTACAAATACAAATATAGCGTTCCAAACTCCAAGTTATTTCCCAATGCTAATTATTCTCCAAATATTTCTCAATACTATCTAGTACATGCCATTATTCTACAAACTATAATATTATATTAAATTACAAATCCACCTCGAGTCTTTCCTTATTTGCTCTTTAAGCTGATCCACCTGTACCACTTTGGTCCAAGCTATCTACAAGTTCTCCACCTACGCGTAGAAAGTCAACTACATGCTAAGCAATTTGCTTAGTGGTGTCCATAAAAAGAATAACAACTTTCAATATTTTTAAAATAGAAACAAAGCATATTTATAAGTCAAAAATAAATTAACCAACTTTATGGAACCAAGTCACAAAACTTATATAGTCATCATTTCAAAGTATAATCAAATTTATATCCAATTTTTCCAAACACTTTAACCACATATTGCCCAAAGTAAACAAGTCCTGAATAACAGTAAAATGGATATGGGAGTGGACAAGCCCGAAGCCAAAGCTTCAAAATCAATATATCGGTCAAGCCCGAAGCCGAAGCTTCAAAAATCAATATATCGGTCAAGCCCGAAGCCGAAGCTTCAAAAATCAATATATCGGTCAAGCCCGAAGCCGAAGCTTCACTATCAATATATATATATATATATATATATATATATATATATATATATATATATATATATATATATATATATATATATCATAATATCTGCCAAAGCCCAAAGCCAAAGCTTCAATTGTTTGTACAGTACTGTACCTCCCTTTATTGGCGCCAATCTACCCTGACCCATATTCTACTCGTTTAATAAGGGCAATAAATCAAAGTAACATCTTAAAAATTCCAGTATAAACCATCAATCATAATTCAACATAACTTCAGTAATTAAGAAATCCAAATCCCAAATTTTTAAGCATCAAACTTCAATTAAAACTCAATAAAATCAATATCATGCTTTCCAGAATTTTTCCAGGTTTCGTAACCTCACTTCCCCTGCATTTTTCACTATCAGAACATCATCCAATTGAAGAACTTTCTTCTAAACATAACTAGACACATGTCTCAGCTTTCCAAATCCACTAGAATCACAGAAATCCAAATTTTATAACCAAAGTTATGATCAAAATACTAAACAGTGTACCAACCTGAGATTTTCCGAAAACAGATTTCATGACTCAACTTCAAACGAAAATTTCACATTGAAAATGAACGAAATTCAACAAGATTTCTTCTGAACATATGTTCCTTACTTTCTGTAGATATCAATAGAATCAAGAATCGTTCAAATTGGATTTATATAACGAGAGAAAACATTAAAACAAAACAGGTATATAATCTGGAAAATTTCCCCAAAAAAAACCGAGAAATCGAAATTCGGGACACAAACCTTTTTCTATGCTCTTTCTAGCTCTCTTCTACCCCTTTTACCTTTGATTTACTTGCAATAGCTTCCTCTACAACAGCCATATATAATTCTATCAAGATATTGCATAAATAAACTTCCTAATACCATAAATATGCTTAATCTACCATAAATTCTACTAATTAAGCTTTAATTTCACCAAAAATCACTCACCTCAAACTCGGGTTACTATTCATTCAAACCTTAAAATCTGAAATCCTCCTCTTCTAGTCTTGATTGACTGAAATTGATGATGATAGAGGGCTTAAGGATCGATTTCTAATAAGAATTCGAAGTTGAATCGAAGAAATCGGAAGTTTTTGGATTATAGAAAATTTGATTAAGGGATTTAGGAAGAGAGAAAAAAAATGGTGAAGAAGATGAAGGGAAATGGATAAGGAATACGTATAAGATGATATAAATTTTATTTTTTTTTTCAATTTCCAATATTGCCCTTGGACAAATAAATAAATGTCCAATTCATCCTTCTTACTATAATTAGCTCTTATTTCCTCATGCCTTATATCCAATAACAACAATAACAATAAAAATAATTTCTATGATATTTTTAATACCATAATAATTTATTATAAGCAAATTTTAGAAATTTCGGTTCGTTACAATTCTCCCCCTCTTATGAATTTTCGTCCCGAAAATTTCCTAAAAACAATTGCGGATATTAAGTTTTCATTGTATCCTCCGGTTCCCAAGTTGCTTCTTCAACCTTATGATTCCTTCAAAGTACTTTTTCCAAAGGTATAGACTTGTTTCTCAATTGTTTAACTTCTCTCGCCAAGATTTGTACCGGTTCCTCTTCATACGTCAGGTCGGGTTCGATTTCTACGACATCAGGAGATAAGATATGTGATGGATCTGATATGTATCTCCTTAACATTGACACATGGAACACATTATGAATTTTATCGAGTGTTGGGGGTAGTGCCAACCGATAAGCTACCGGTCCAACCTTCTCTATAACCTCATATGGGACAATGAATCTCGGACCGAGCTTGCCTTTCTTGCCAAATCGCAGGACTTTCTTCCAAGGAGATACTTTGAGAAATACTTTATCTCCCACTTCATAAGTAATATCTTTTCTTTTTAGATCAGCATAAGATTTTTGTCTATCCGATGCAGCCTTCAATCTCTATTGAATAAGTTTTACCTTCTCCTTTGTCTCCTGAATCAAATCCACTCCCACAATCTTGTTTTCACTAAGTTCGGTCCAATATAATGGAGTTCGACATTTTCTTCCATATAATGCTTCATATGGCGCCATTTGTATGCTTGACTGATAGTTGTTATTATAGGCAAACTCCATGAGGGACAAATACTTATCCCAACTTCCTTCAAATTCAATGATACAACTTCTCATCATGTCTTCCAACACCTGAATTACTCTTTCAGATTGACCATCTGTTTGAGGATGAAATGAAGTACTGAAATGAAGTTTGCTACCTAAGGCGTCTTGCAACTTCTTCCAAAATCTCGAAGTAAATCTTGGATCTCGGTCAGAAATGATTGAAATAGGCACTCCGTGTAGCCTTAGTATCTCATCTATATATAACTGAGCCAACCTATCAAGTGAATAATCCATCCTAACTGGAAGAAAGTGGGCAGACTTTGTCAATCTATCTACAACAACCCACACTGCATCATGTTTCTTCTGTGTAAGTGGTAAAGACGTCACGAAGTCCATTGTGATTCTTTCCCATTTCCATTCTGGAATTGTTATAGGTTGCAACAATCCAGAAGGAACTTGATGTTCTGCTTTCACCTGTTGGCAAGTTAGACATTGAGCAACATAGTTAGTAATGTCTTTCTTCATCCCATTCCACCAATAATGGCTCTTCAAATTTTGGTACATCTTGTTTGCTCCATGATGCATCGCATAAGGACTACTATGCCCCTCTTGTAAGATATTCTTCTTTAATTCTTCATTGTTTGGCACACATAATCTATCTTTAAAATATAGACACCCATCTTCTCGAACCATATAGTCGTCTACGATACCCACTTGTGTCCGTGCTCGAATAATCTTTAAGTCATCATCTTCATTTTGTGCTTGCTTACCTGTTGTAGTAGTACAGGTTGAATCTTCAATTCTGCAATTAAGGCTCCACTACTGGTAAGAGCTAATCCCGTATTCATAGCCCTTAGTGCCATAATTATCTTTCTACTGAGAGCATCTGCCACTACATTAGCCTTTCCTGGATGGTAATCAATAAGACAATCGTAATCTTTAATGAATTCCATCCACCTTCTTTGTCTTAAATTCAACTCTTTCTGCGTTGGCAAATATTTCAAACTTTTGTGATCTGTATAAATATAACATTTTTCTCCATAAAGATAATATCGCTAAATTTTCAAGGCAAAGACTATTGCAGCCAATTCCAAATTATGAGTAGGATAATTCCTTTCATGATTCTTCAATTGCCTGGAAGCATAGGCAATCACTTTTCCTTCTTGCATCAAAACACACCCAAGACCACTATGTGAAGCATCACTATAGATTACAAATTCTTTTCCAGGTTCTGGTTGGGTAAGGATGGGTGCTTTTGTTAACATCGCCTTTAATTTCTCAAAACTTTCTTGACACTTGTGACTCCACTTAAATTTTGCATTCTTTTGAAGTAGTTTCGTCAGTGGGGCAGCAATGACTGAAAATCCCTTCACAAATCTTCTATAATATCCTGCTAAGCCAAGGAAACTCCTGAGTTCCGTAGGGTTCTTTGGTGGTTTCCATTCGACAACTGCTTCTATCTTCTTAGGATCCACTTTAATTCCTTCGGCAGAAACAACATGGCCTAAGAAAGAAACTTCTTCAAGCCAAAACTCAAATTTGCCAAGTTTGGCATACAATTTATTTTCCCTCAAAGTTTGAAAGACTATCCGCAAATGTTGATCATGCTCTTCCCGTGACTTAGAATACATCAAAATGTCATTAATGAAAACCACTACAAACCTGTCTAAATATAAATAAAAGACACGGTTCATAAGGTCCATAAATGCTGCTAGTGCATTAGTTAGACCAAATGGCATCACCAAAAATTCATAGTGCCCATATCTGGTTCGGAAAGCCGTCTTTGCAATATCATCATCTTTCACTCTCATCTGATAGTAGCCCGATCTCAAATCAATCTTGGAGAAGTATTTGGCACCCTTGAGTTGATCAAATAAGTCTTCAATCCTCGGTAATGGATACTTGTTTTTCACTGTCAATTTATTCAACTCTCGGTAATCAATACACAATCGGAGCGACCCATCTTTCTTCTTAACAAACAACACTGGTGCACCCCATGGGGATATACTCGGGCGTATGAATCCTTTCTCTAACAATTCTTGCAACTGAATCTTCAACTCTTTCAGTTCAGCAGGCGCCATTCTATATGGTGCTTTGGATACTGGTGCGGTACCCGACAATACATCAATTGCGAATTCTACCTCTTTTTTGGTGGCAACCCCGGTAGTTCTTCTGGAAATACATCAGGAAAATCATATACCATAGGAATATTTTGTAATTCTAACTCACCTTCCTTCAATTCTAGAGTGAAGATTAGGTACGCCTGACATCCCTTCCTAACCAGCCTTTTAGTCTTCATAAAAGAAATTATGTTACAGAGATAATCTGATCTTTCCCCCACGATAACTATTTCTTCTCCATCAGAAACTTCAAGTGACATTCTTTTATTTTTGCAATCCACTACAGCCCGATGTTCCGGTAACCAATCCATTCCCAAGATAACATCATAATCTCGGAAAGGTAACTCAATTAAATTTGCATGGAAAAGTTGATGTTGAATCATAATAGGGCAATTCAAGTACACTTTGTTTACTATCACACTGTGTCCTAAAGGATTAGTCACTTCAATATTTTTTCCTAATTCTTCTATATGCAATCCTTTCTCTTGTGCTAATGCAGTACATATATATGAATGAGATGAACCAGGATCTATCAAAGCATAAACGTCATGATTAAAGAATGAAAATTTACCGACAATAACTTCGGTAGATTCTCTAGTCTCAGGCCCTCGGATTGCATAACTTCGCGCCATTCCTCCCGGTCTACCACTCTGCGGTGCTTGTTGAGCCACATCATGTCCACTTGAACCACTAGCATTTCCTCTTCCCCTTCCTCTTCCACCTCGCATTGTAGGAGTAGGAACTACTGCAGGTGTAGATGTACATATCTATTTTTGAGGACAATTTACAATCAAATGTTCCCTCGAGCCACATTTAAAGCAGACTCTACCTTTTCCCCAACATTCCCCTGTATGCATCCTTCCACAATTAGAACATTGTGGAATATTTCCTCTGCCTCTACCTGAAGGTACACTAGCTGCTGACCTCGTACTTATGGTTTGTCTCGGTAAAAACCCTCTGAAATGAGATTGTGTTTGTTCTGATGTTCCTTTCTATTTCTTACTTGGAGATTCTGAACTAGCTGGACCCTGTGATCCCTTTTAAAATCCAGACCTTTTTGCCATTTTTTGTTGTCTATCTGAATTAATCTTCTCAATGCCCGTAGCAGCATCAACCAAGTCATTGAACACCCTAATCCTTTGTGCAAGTAAATGCACTCTAATTTCATCATTCAGCCCATCCTCGAATCTCTTACATCGCCTCACTTCACTGTCAATGATATCACGAGTATACCTCTTGAGTTTGAGGAATTGAACTTCATATTCTGATACAGTCATTCGTCCCTGTCTCAAAGACAAAAACAATTTCCTCTGCTCATCTTTGAATCTTTCGCTAACGTATTTCTTATCAAATTGTCCCAAGAAAAGGCCCCAAGTGATTTCTCCGGGTCGCCTTTCTCTCACAATATTATCCCACCACCTCCTAGCTTGTTCTTTCAGTAGACCTTGCACACAGTCTAATCTTTCTTCATCTGTAAAATGAAGCCTAGTCATACACCATTTAGTATGATCAAGCCAATCTTCTGCAATTGCAGGATTCACTGTATCCCCTTTGAAATCATCAGCTGGAAGCTTCTTGATTCTTTCAAGAGGAGTTCTCTCCTCTCTTCTTTCAACATGAGGTACTACAGGAACTTGAGGGATTTGTATGTTTCGTAGTACTTGTGTGATTACTTCAGTAGTCATATACTGAAGTAAATCAGCTTGTGCTGGAGTAGGCTGTTCAGGAAAGCCATGAACTGGTGGTGGTTCATGTCTTTGTTCATCCCCTTGTCTGATACGGACCGTACTCTCAGCATCCTCTTCCTCACTCTGGTTGTGACTACTACTAGCCATTCTTATTCCTGAAAATTGGACCAAAGTGGATCAAACAACTAACATAACATATTTATATCTTAAATGGCATGTACATATTAGTCCTAGAATCGCCTAAACCTCAGCTCTGATACCAACAAATGTAACGCCCCCCCATAGGGAGCGCCACGGTAACTATACTCACCCAATAAACAACTCTACTCCATTATATAGAGTTCAATACTTATAGATTTAATATGTACAAATACAAATATAGCGTTCCAAACTCCAAGTTATTTCCCAATGCTAATTATTCTCCAAATATTTCTCAATACTATAGTACATGCCATTATTCTACAAACTATAATATTATAATAAATTACAAATCCACCTCAAGTCTTTCCTTATTTGCTCTTTAAGCTGATCCACGTGTACCACTTTGGTCCAAGCTATCTACAAGTTATCCACCTACGCGTAGAAAGTCAACTACACGCTAAGCAATTTGCTTAGTGGTGTCCATAAAAAAAATAACAACTTTGAATATTTTTAAAATAGAAACAAAGCATATTTATAAGTCAAAAATAAATTAACCAACTTTATGGAACCAAGTCACAAAACTTATATAGTCATCATTTCAAAGTATAATCAAATTTATATCCAATTTCTCCAAACACTTTAACCACATATTGCCCAAAGTAAACAAGTCCTGGATAACAGTAAAATGGATACGGGAGTGGACAAGCCCGAAGCCAAAGCTTCAAAATCAATATATCGGTCAAGCCCGAAGCCGAAGCTTCAAAAATCAATATATCGGTCAAGCCCGAAGCCGAAGCTTCAAAAATCAATATATCGGTCAAGCCCGAAGCCGAAGCTTCAATATCAATATATATATATATATATATATATATATATATATATATATCATAATATCGGCCAAAGCCCGAAGCCAAAGCTTCAATTGTTTGTACAGTACTGTACCTCCCTTTATTGGCGCCAATCTACCCTGACCCGTATTCTACTCGTTTAATAAGGGCAATAAATCAAAGTAACATCTTAAAAATTCTAGTATAAACCATCAATCATAATTCAACAGAACTTCAGTAATTAAGAAATCCAAATCCCAAATTTTTAAGCATCAAACTTCAATTAAAACTCAATAAAATCAATATCATGCTTTCCAGAATTTTTCCAGGTTTCGTAACCTGACTTCCCCTGCATTTTTCACTATCAAAACATCATCCAATTGAAGAACTTTCTTCTAAACGTAATTAGACACATGTCTCAGCTTTCCAAATCCACCAGAATCACAGAAATCCAAATTTTATAACCAAAGTTATGATCAAAATACTAAACAGTGTACCAAGCTGAGATTTTCCGAAAATAGATTTCATGACTCAACTTCAAATGAAAATTTCACATTGAAAACGAACGAAATTCAACAAGATTTCTTCTGAACATATGTTCCTTACTTTCTGTAGATATCAATAGAATCAAGAATCGTTCAAATCGGATTTATATAACGAGAGAAAACATTAAAACAAAACAGGTATATAATCTGGAAAATTACCCGAAAAAAAACCGAGAAATCGAAATTCGGGACACAAACCTTTTTCTATGCTCTTTCTAGCTCTCTTCTACCCCTTTTGCCTTTAATTTACTTGCAATAGCTTCCTCTACAATAGCCATATATAATTCTATCAAGATATTGCATAAATAAACTTCCTAATACCATAAATATGCTTAATCTACCATAAATTCTACTAATTAAGCTTTAATTTCACCAAAAATCACTCACCTCAAACTCGGGTTACTATTCATTCGAACCTTAAAATCTGAAATCCTCCTCTTCTAGTCTTGATTGACTGAAATTGATGATGATAGAGGGCTTAAGGATCGATTTCTAATAAGAATTCGAAGTTGAATCGAAGAAATCGGAAGTTTTTGGATTATAGAAAATTTGATTAAGGGATTTAGGAAGAGAGAAAAAAAATGGTGAAGAAGATGAAGGGAAATGGATAAGGAATACGTATAAGATGATATAAATTTTATTTTTTTTTTTTAATTTCCAATATTGCCCTTGGACAAATAAATAAATGTCCAATTCATCCTTCTTACTATAATTAGCACTTATTTCCTCATGCATTATATCCAATAACAACAATAACAATAAAAATAATTTCTATGATATTTTTAATATCATAGTAATTTATTATAAGCAAATTTTGGAAATTTCGGTTCGTTACAAAGGCGGTGTATTCTTCCGCCATTGCCTGATGCCAACAACTGTATTTAACCGCTTCCGTATTACACGAAGGATCATGAGGCACAACAATGGCATTATGGGATCTTGGTTTGGGTAATTTGCCTGAGGTTTGGCAGGTAACCATTGTTTTGGGAGGGGAAGGTGGTTTAGGTCTTTTAGGTGGTATTGGATTACGATTGTATTGTTGTAGGTCAACAACAAGAGCAATACCAGGTTGGGTAGACGGTGGTGAGCTAGAGTTTATGTTGGGCTGTTTGGAGGAGCTGGGTGGCGTGAAATTGTTATTATTTTTCATGCTTGAGGTGGTTGGTGGCGAGTTTGAAATTGGGCAGTAGGTTCAACGTTAATTGATGGGGAGGTGGGGACATTTGTGGTAGGTAGAGTACGTAATTTTGGAGGGTTTATGTCATGTTGTATTAATGTGGGTTGGCTAAAATTAGGAGGTGGGTGTATATGGACCGAGGGTTGAGTAAGAGGCATAGCCATGGCTTGCGTTGCAACTGTTAGAGAATATGAACACAGGTTATAGTAAAGCAATATTGCGGATGCAGTACCCTGGTTCACACAAGCATATGGCACTTATGAACACATTTTTATTATGAATATGACTGCCTATTTATAGGCTTACAAGGATAAGAGATGATATAAATTCAAAACCTAACAGTTATAATTTAAATTTAAAATCTATCAACTTAAATCTAATATAATCTAATCATAATTATTTTCTAAAATATTTTCATATTATCTAAAACTAACTGCAGCTTCAAAGTCAATTTCCAACAGCAACACCCGCACTTAGCTCAGAATACGAAAACACCTATTCATAAAAAACGACAAGGCGTGAGATAAAGAATTTCATGGAAATGGGATCATCGCAACGGTAACCTTTGTGATTTTTGCTATATCCCAAGAAGACACATTTACGAGATCGATAGTTCAGCTTATGTAAAGAATAAGGATGCAACCAAGGATAACACAAACAACCAAAGACACGCAAGGTAGACTAATCAAGATTAGATTTAAACAATTTTGTGTATGGTGAGCAATTACCAAAAGATGAAACTAGTACACGATTAATGAGATGAATAGCAGTATCAAATGCATTGGACCAAAAAGACATGGGTAACTTAGCTCAATGTAGTAAAGCTAAACTTGTTTCAACCACATGACGATGTTTATGTTTAGCTACACCATTTTATTCAGGAGTGTATGGACATGACATTCTATGATGAATGCCATGTTCAGCAAGATATGTACGCATAGCAATGAATTCACCCCCACCATCAGATTGAAATATTTTTTATTGTGCGTTCAAAATATTTTTCCACAATAGCATGAAACTTTTTAAATACATTCAACACTTCAAATTTATAATGCAAGAAATAAATCCAACTATATTTGCTAAACGCATCATAAAGCAACAAATAGTATGAATAACCATTATGAGAATTGACTGAAGCAAGTCCCCATAAATCAGAATAAATAAGATCAAGTGGTCCAGACACAATAGACTCAGATAATGAAAAAGGTAGTTTTTGACTCTTACTAACAGCACAACTAGAACAAACAGAGTGCGAGGCACTTTTATTAGACAAAAACTTAATGTTATGACTACGCAAAATACGACTAACTACTGGAAGAGCTGGATGACCGAGCCTCTCATGCCAGGTGGACAAGGAGGTAAGATGACAACGAATAGGAGCACGAACATTAGACTGAAGAGTGTAGAGACCATTCCTATTCAGGCCACGTAGTATCACCTGTTTGGAATTGAGATCCTTCACCATAAAAAATTTATCAAAAAATTCCACAGAAACATCAGTAGCCTTGGTTAGAGCACTAATAGAAATCAAATTGGAATTAGAGTCAGGAACATGTAAGACATTTGATAACTGTAAAGATTTACAAAAAGCAGGAATTAAAAGGACCCGACATGTTTAATAAGAAGAGAAGAGTCGTTACCTAAGTGGACTTCTTCTGGACCTGAATATTCAGAATGAAGATCTAAGTGTCCTAATTCTGAAGCTAGGTGGTGTGTTGCCCCACTGTCCATTGACTGTGGTGTGGTTTGAAATTGGGGAATGGTGATGGTAAGGGTTTGAATTCGTGGTTGGGCATTGGCATGCCATGTGTCCATATCCTTGACAATTGTGACACTTGAATGTAGAAATATCAAGTGGGGCAAAAATCGAATGGCGGCTAGGTCTATAATTCAGATTAAATGGCGGGTTCGGGGACTGTCGGTGAGTTGTTGGATACGAATTATAGGGCTGATGAAATTGTCCATGGCAATGACCTCATCCTCTCAAGTTGTTATATGGTTGTTTTATAGTATAGTGAACCGATGGTGCATTAATATCATCAATAATTGACGTCTCCTGTTTTAAATGCCTTTCTTCAGTCAAGAGAACACCTAATAGATCATCAAAACTAATTGAATGGGCAACGTATGTGTGAGATAAATATCACGAAGGGAACCGTGAAGGCCATCTAAAATTGCATCTACTAGGCCCTCCTCTAAAACTGGGTGTTATTAATAGGCTAGACGATCCGAAAGCAAATTAGCATGTTTTATATAATCTAATATAGATTCTGAATCAGATTTCACCAAGGTTTTTTAAGTATTGTTTCAATTCAAGGGATTGAGCTTTGTATCCCGAGGCATATGCTTGCTCGAGCTTTACCCAAGCCTCTCTAGCTATTCAACCTCCAATTATTTGGGGTAAAAGTGATGGTGATATCGAATTAAACAACCAGGATAATACCTATTGATCTCGACGAAACCAAACCTGAAAGTTAGGGTTCAGCTCATTTGTGGGCAGTTTCTCTACAGGAGCGGCGGTGGTACCATATATGTGAGAGATTAATCCACAACTCGCAAGCATAAGGCTGATTAAGTCTTCCAAAGTACGTAATTATTTGACTCAAGTTTGATGGGAACCTGATAAGAAAACGATGGCATGGCTGTAGTGACAGGTTCGACGGCTGAGGAAGCCGAGACAATCTCATTCATTTAATTTCTAGTGGTTGAGATGGTGATTGGAAGGTGGTGAACGGCAAGAGATGATAGAAAAAAAATTGGCGGCTGTGAGCTAGGGCTCTGATACCATGAAAGGGTTTGCTAAATGGGAAAAATCTCTTCTCAATATTATGAGAGAGAGTAGTCTGCTCATATATTATATTAGGTTTTTACATACATAATTACATAGGAAACCTAACTAAAAAGGACACTACAAATACACTATATTGGAATATACAATGAATACAATATAGGAAAATATAATATGTTATCACTATCTACTCAAGATGCTCTTACATATAAAGGCTAATCCGTGATTTGTTTGATTCTTTTAAAAAATTTGTCTCAAATGGACTTACAATAATAACAAAGGTAAACCTTAAACCACCCCGCGTTAGTGTGGACTCGAACCTGCGACCTCTAAGAACACAGCTTCAAGGCTCAACCACTAGACCAAGTCTTTGCCACCCGTGATTTATTTGATTGAGTTGACATAATAAATAAAATTTAGAAATTAATTTAATCATATTTCTTTCATATTATTTTCCTCCTCAAAATTTCCAATAAAACCATGAATTGTATAAAATTAAGATGGATTTTCAATGTGTTTAAGCCCAATTACAAATTAGGGACAGCAAAAATTTAGTTAGGATTTCCGTCCTTAATTATTTAGGGTTGTACAAATGGTTTGATAACTTAATTATCGAACCGAAATATTAATTTGCTTTAGTTATTTCCAATACTCGGTTCGGTGTGGTTTGTAAAATATTGAATATTTTGTTTTTTTGGTTCGGTTCGGTTAGGTTCGATTTTTGTGCAAAAAAAACTATAATAACCGAATCGAATGATATATATATATATATATATATATATATATATATATATATAACACAATAAAATTTTAAAATATGTTCACATATAAATTATTTTAACATTACACCCCTACTCCTCTTTACAAAAATGCACTCTTGTTCCTTTATGTGTCTCTACGAAGCCATTTAATCTATTGTAATACTTATATTGGATGTACATTTTGTATTTTAAGTGTTAGAATTTGAAATTTCAGGTTAATTAATTTAAAATTTTGGTTTGGTTCGGTTTTTAAACAAACCGAATAATTTATTTTGGTTTGGTTAATTTGGTTTTGATTCTTATTTGGTTTGGTTCGGTTAATAATATTTTCCTTATTTGGAGTTCGGTTAATTCGGTTCTATTTCGACCGAATGCATACCCATAAAGTATTCCCGGTCCCCAAATTAAAATTGGAATGTTCATTTGGGCTTTTATTAAATGGAAAAAAAACTCCAACCAGCCACGGATGTCACTCAAATTTAAGACCTCTTGAGGTTATAACTTTAGTGTTAACCACTAGGCCAACATCTCAGTCACAAAGTTGAAACGTGAGTAGGGCTGACCATGGGGGTGGTGCAATGGGTGTCACCTCTCATGGCCCTTAGTTGGGAGGGACCCAAATTTTTAATTTTTTTTATGTATATAATATAAAAATAAATGTTGTTGTTGTTTTTTAAATAGAAATCTCTAATTATCTTTTCAATAGATCATAATATAATATCACAAATAAAATTTTAAGTTATTTTATTCATTTAGTTTTTTGTTTCATTTTCCTCAAAACAATTGGATATAATTAATGTTCATTTTAGTTTGTTATTGAATTATACATTTTATTTTATAATTAGATTCTAAGAGTATTAGTGTAAAATGGCTAGTTGAACCCCAAATGTTCAAAGTTTGACCCTTAGAAAAAACATGTCTTAACTATACATGGGTCAAAATTATGAAAATAATTATCCCTCAATTTTAAAAAAAAAAACAAATAATTGTACTATTTTTATTAAAATGGCCCAATCTATTTGCTTCATATGTTAGGGGTTCTTACAAAAATCCCAGGAAAAACCAAAATAATTTGGTGGTTCCACAAATAATTTACAAGTTTACAAAAATAGGGGAAAATATTTACATAAATATGGTGTAGTATTTATCTAATAAATATATAGCAATCGTCCAGTAGTTATCTAGTAAATCATAACTTCAAATAAATTTCTAAAACAAACATAACATATGACATCTAGTATTTATCCAGTAGATCACTATTAGATATCTAGTATGTCTTAATTTTGATAGTTTTTTATGGATCTAATGACACCTAACATATATATAATATATGGCGATTTCATAACAATATTTACATAACATATGACATCTAGTATTTATCTAGTAGATCATTCTTAGATATCTAGTTATTTGTTTAGTATATCTTAATTTTGACAGTTTTTTTATGGATCTAATGACACCTATCATACATATAATACATGACAATTTCATAACAAATTTTACTAGATAACTACTAAACAATTACTAGACGAATACTAGATATTTACCAGATAAATACCAGACCGTATTCATGTAAATATTTCTCCCATTTTTGTTAATTTGTAAATGTTTATGTTTTTTTATATATATGTAATTATTGTGACTTAATGGTGAATTTTATAAATATTTTAGTGAGACATGTACGATTTTTTGACAGTTTCCCCATATGTTATTTTTAAAAATATGTTTTAATTTTCATATTTATCAAATTAACCTTTTATGTTTTCTTAGCACTCTCTGACCAAATTTAAGTTTTCATTCTTCTTCTATATGTTCTATGTAAACAGTGGTTCTCCATATTCTCTCTGCGATCTCTTCTAGGTTTCATCTTCTCTGTGTTATTTTTTTGCTCTTCTCTATAACAATCGATCATCTTCTCTGCATATTTCGATTCTCTGGATCAGGTTTGCTATGTTTTTAAATCTAATTTTGATTTTTGTTTTCAATTTTGAAATTTTGATTTGGTTTTGATATGGTTATGAATTTGATTTTGATTTTCGTTTGAATTTCTATAGAATGGATTGTGTTCATGTTTCGTTACACTGCTATTGATCTTTGGGCTGATGATTTCAGATTGTTGGATATAAAGAGTTATGCACATAAGGTGTTTGATGAATTGCCTGAATGATGGTGAGGTTGTTAAATAAAAAGTTATTGAAGTTGTGCTTTCAATTTCTTCAGGCTTTGATTTGATTCACAACTTATTTGTTTGATTAGATCTTTTTGAATTTCTGTTTTGAATGATAACAATTAAAGATATTGATGTGATTTTATCAAATCTTTATTCAATTTTGCATGTTCATTTTTCTACATATCTGGTAGTTACCTGATAGGTATCTGGTAGGAAGCTGATAGTTTTTTAAATTCACAAGTTTGTTTGTTTATAGCTTTTTGAATTTCTGTTTTGAATGATAACAATGAAATATATGGTTCCTATAAGGTTCTTACCATATATTGAATAGTTGAGAAAATGCTTTTAAAGGAATTTGGTAGTTTTATTGTTGCATTTATTATGAAATATATGCTTCTTTACAAAGTAAATTATAATTATGCTATTTTTTTTATTTTTTGATCTTATTGTGAGTATGTAGTAGGAAAGTGGTAGTGTGCTAGTATGTAATTGAATCTATTGTTTTTCATTCACATTCTTTGTATGTTGTGTAGATAATGAACATTTATCATCTGGTAAGTATCTAGTAGGTAAGTGATAGTTACGTGATAGGATGATGCTATGCATATGAATTTGTTTTAATCATTCTTAATATGTATTTATATGTTGTTATATGACCAGTATATGTCTAATATAGTTTTATTATTGCATTTGTTATGAAATATAAGCTACTTTTATATTGTAAACTATGATTCTCCTATTTTTGATCTTATTGTGAGTATGTAGTAGGAAAGTGGGAGGGTGCTGGTATGTAGTTGAATCTGTTGTTGCTCGTTTACATTCTTTATTGATGTTAACCTTGGTGCAGCGATTAGTTTTCTTCTTCTCTGTTTTTGCATCTTATTTGATTTTCATTTTTTAATCTATGTAGAATTGGATTGTCTCCCTGTTTTGATGTACTATTATGGTTCTTGGATTGGCGAATTCAAATGTGTTGGACATAAAATTGCTGGTGTTACGATCTCTAACTCTTCAAGTTTTGGTGATTCCAAAAAACTTCTATTTGACAGCTTGAGGCTAGATGATAAGTTAGAAGATTTGAAAATTGAATTTTGGGTTCCTACTGGAGATCCTCCCATGGAAATAAACTTTAAACAATATATCTTAAAGTGATTGAACCAGTTATGTAATTGGTATCTAACTGGTAATTATCTTGTATGAAGGATAACTGTGTTAAATGTGTTATGCATCTATTGAGAAACTGGTAGGAAACTAGTAATTGTTATAGTTGAAACTTTATGATTTCACCAAAGGAGAATTACAAAGCTGTTGTACATGTTGCATCAAACCAAGATGTGATTGAATTCATTCAAGGGAATGCGCCAAATAATAACGTAAAGGAGGTGTTGTATCACATATATAATTGTTGGTATTTTAGTGTAATTGGATCAACTAGTTGACCAATGCATTCATAATATTTCATCGAACAAGTTAGGAGAGTGCGGAGTGCATGCTTGTTCAAGTTCTATTACGATACTTAGCTTACGGGGGTCCGGGAGCTACCTTTCGCAAAACTTCTATTATGAACTGTTGCAGTTGCTCGAATGGACACGTCTTTTCGCAACACTTCTATTCTGAAGAGTTGCGACTGTTCGTATCAGGTCTATAAATATTTGGCATTGGCAACATTTTTAGTAAAAATCTGGTTGCAATCTGGTTCAGTTTTTCACAACAAGAAATTCATCCTAAGTTCTTGTCAATTCTGATTTTATCCGATTGATCTATTTGGTAGAACCGCCAAATAAGATTCAATCTAAAAGTGTTCGTCATGACTTCAGAATTATCCAGGCTTCATTCTACCGGAATTCCCCAACAAAGATTGAATCTTATTTTATCGCTTGAAGCCTGAAAGGTATGAATTCGATCCATTTTCTTGCGATGATTGTTTGTGTCTCTAACTTCGATTTCTCGATTTTTCAGAAAACTTCCAGATTTTGCCCATGTTTTATTTTGATGTTTTCTCCTGTTATATAAATCCGATTTGAATGATTCTTGATTCTATTGATATCTACAGAATCTAAGGAATATATGTTTAGAAGAAACCTTGTTTAATTTCATTCGTTTTCAATGTGAAATTTTCGTTTGAAGTTGAGTCGTGAAATCTGTTTTCTGAAAATCTCAGCCTTGTACACTGTTTAGTGTCTTGATCATAACTTTGGTTATACAACTTGGATTTCTGTGATTATGCTCGATTTGGAAAGCTAAGACATGTGGCTAATTATTTTTAGAATAAAAATTTTCGATTTGAGGAATTTTTGATTGAGAAAAATGTAGGGGAAGTCAGGTCATGAAATCTGGAAAATTCTGAAAAAAATATGAATATTGATTTTATTGTGTTTTAATAAAAGTTCAAGGCTTTAAAATTTAGGATTCAAATTTCTTAATTATTGATGTTATGTTGAATTATGTTTGATGGCCATTTTCGTTTTTGGTTGTTTATGGCGGTATAAACGTTCTTTTTCTCGGAAAAAATCTTGATTCTCAAATCGTTTTGTATAAATGACGTGTTTAGGTTCATTTTTTCGTAAAAAGAACAGCGCCATTAGACTCGGGATGTCGAAAAACCTAAGAAGGGGTTTTGTCGGTGGCCGGAATTGATTTTGAAATGATTTAAAATCTGAATTCATTTTTCTGCAGTTTGCAAGGGATTCTAAATCAGTTGCAAAATTCGTTGTAGATTGAAAAGTTGCGATGGTTCATTTGCGACAACTGTTTTTCGCGGCAGTTCATGGTTCATTGTGACGGTTTGTGAGGGATTCTGATTCCGTCAGATATTCCGTCGCAAAATGAAAAATCAGGATGGTTAGTTTTTGTGACAACCGTTTGTGACGGTTCATATTCTTTGGTGATGCTTCATGTAGCAGTTTTGGCAACGCTTTTGTGATCTATTGCGACGCTTTTATAAGTGTTGCCAGAAACTAGGCTACTGGTTGATATGGTAACAATTTTCAGAGTGTTGCCAGAATTTTTTTATGTGTCGCAAGAAAGAATGTAAGTGAAGCAGTTTTGGCAACACTTTGGTGAAATTAAGCGTTGCCAAAAACTTGTCCTTATCCAAATTTAACCGTTATCTAATATGGCATTGATTTAACTTTTGGGGTTGACATGTCAATGGTTGACTGACACGTGTCAGTCAAAAGTCAAAGTTGACCGGTTAATATAATGCCACATGGCGCTTTTCTAATGGCTTCCTTCGGTTTTGGAAGGTTAGTCGGATACAAGTTATTTTTCTAATGAGGAGTATAGTTCTTCCGCAAGTGGATGAGTGTTTCTTCTAGGGGGAGGTGCTACTTCTTGGGTGTCTAAGAAACAAACTTGTGTGAGTGATTCGACAATGGAATCTGAGTTTGTAAAAGTTGAGCATAATTTAGCCGATCATATAACTAAAGGGTTAAGGAAAGATCTTGTGCAAAAGCCGGCTATGGGGATGAAATTAAAGTCCATCTAAAATCTCTCATGTTAAGATACCCAATTCCCACCTAATATGACGTTAGGTGCTGAATTCAATGAGGAAAGCTTAACATCTAGAGATAGGAACACACTGATAAAAACATCCCAAGGTGTGCGTTCAGACCTGCAAGTAAAGGAGGTTGAAGTTTAACTTCTTAATAGCCTTTTTGAAAAATTGCATACGCAGGTGCAAGAGTAAAAAGGCTACCTAGATAAGCATGAAGTTTAGCCGCTTCAAGAACCTTGGACTTGGCTTTGATATGCTTATGAAGGATAAGGACACAAGGCTAGTAAAAGATAGTGTCAAGAAAGAACATGTTAGAATGTTGACTTATGTGTATATTATCTTCGAGTATTCAAGATGGATAGCCAAGGTTCAATCCATAGCGACACCTTTGGTATTCGAATATTTGGAATATGTAATATACTAAGATGAAATTCAATCGTCACGATATTTCATTTATGCATAAGTTTGTTATTTGTTGTGATTTTGTTTAGTTAATCATGGATTACACTAAAATGGGGGAGGATTGTTGGTATTTTAGTGTAATTGGATTAACTAGTTGACCAATGCAGTAGTAATATTTCATCGAACAAGTTAGGAGAGTGCGGAGTGCATGCTTGTTCGAGTTCTATTACGATACTTAGCTTACGGGGGTCCGGGACCTACCTTTCGCAACACTTCTATTATGAACTATTGCAGTTGCTCGAATGGACACGTCTTTTCGCAACACTTGTATTCTGAAGAGTTGCGACTGTTCGTATCAGGTCTATAAATATTTGGCATTGGCAACATTTTTAGTAAAAATCTGGTTGCAATCTGGTTCACTTTTTCACAACAAGAAATTCATCCTAAGTTCTTATCAATTCTGATTTTATCCGATTGATCTATTTGGTAGAACCGCCAAATAAGATTCAATCTGAAAGAGTTCGTCACGACTTCAGAATTATAGCTTACGGGGGTCCGGGAGCTACCTTTCGCAACACTTCTATTATGAACTGGACACGCCTTTTCCCAACACTTCTATTCTGAAGAGTTGCGACTGTTCATATCAGGTATATAAATATTTGGCATTGGCAACATTTTTAGTAAAAATCTGGTTGCAATCTGGTTCACTTTTTCACAACAAGATATTCATCCTAAGTTCTTGTCAATTCTGATTTTATCCGATTGATCTATTTGGTAGAACCGCCAAATAAGATTCAATCTGAAAGTGTTCGTCACGACTTCAGAATTATAGCTTATAGGGGTCCGGGAGCTACCTTTCGCAACACTTCTATTATGAACTGTTGCAGTTGCTCGAATGGACACGTCTTTTTGCAACACTTCTATTCTGAAGAGTTGCGACTGTTCGTATCAGGTCTATAAATATTTGGCATTGGCAACATTTTTAGTAAAAATCTGGTTGCAATCTGGTTCACTTTTTCACAACAAGAAATTCATCCTAAGTTCTTGTCAATTCTGATTTTATCCGATTGATCTATTTGGTAGAACCGCCAAATAAGATTCAATCTGAAAGTGTTCGTCACGACTTCAGAATTATCCAGGCTTCATTCTACCGGAATTCCCCAACAATAATGACATGTATGGTTCGTTGTAATTTGATTTAGAATAGAATAAGTTCTTTTTTTCAATTTTATGTGATTTAGAACAAGTTTTCAATAGTTTAATTTAAAAGTTTAAATCGTGAAGAATTTATGTACTCAGTTTTTATTTGTTTAAGAAAAGTTTTGTAAATAACCTAGTTGAAATACATATTAATTATAATAAATTTACAATTAAACAAAAACAAAAAAAAACACAAGTAATGGAATACAAAACAGGTAGGAAACTTAATTTGTAATCAGTAAAAGAAATAATAGTGCTCTATAATAAATTTATGCCAATGCTTAACATGGAGGAAACTAGTAATGTCCAAGAATCCATTAAAATGAAAATTACTTCAAATCTGGTAGGAAACTGGTAACTATCTAGTATCAATAGCTGAAGTAACCAAATATTACCAAAAGTATAAACAAACAGTAAATTGACATCTTAAAAATGATTTCTCAACAATCAAAGGTACAAAAGCTGAGTTTATATAACTTGTAATTAATAACAGCCAAAAAATGGTTAGAATAAATGATCTTATTAGGAACAAAAAGACAAAACATCACTTGACTCCCGAACAAGTTCTCTTGTTATGGCCACTAACCCCACAAGAGTTGCAACGTACATTGACATTCCTCTCTAGCTCATAAGCGGCCCTAATTCTATGTTTCTCGGTCTCCCAACTCTTATAATAGCGTTCGGCGGAAGAATAACTTGATCTTCAATATCTGGAGGTACTTCCCAATAATTTGAATGAGCAATAACATATACTAATACATACTAGCACCCTACCACTTTCATGCTACATATTCATAATATGATTAAAAAAATAAACAAAATTAGAGTATTATAGTTCATTTTGTAAAAGTAGCATATATTTCATAACAAATGCAACAATAAAACTACATTAGACATAAACTGATCATATAATAATATATTACTACATATTAAGAATGATTAAAATAAATTCATATACATAGTATCATCCTACCACTTACCTACCATATACCATTTTCATATGTTTTTAATTTCTATTTTTTTAATAGAATCTAGTAGGTATTTGGTAAGTAAATGGTAGGTAACTTGTAAGAATCATATTTTCGTGTGTTTTTAATTTCTGTTTATAATTTAACAATCTGGTAGGTATCTTGTAAGTAGCTGGTAGGTAAACTTGGTGGGTTAAACAAACTTCCAATGAAATATAAGGTTCATACCAAGTTCCCACAAGATATCTACCAGTTACTTACCAAATATTGAACATTTGTAAAAATGTTTTTGAATGAATCTGTAGGAATTTGGTAAGTATATGGTAAGTATCTGGTAGAATGCTAGTAAATATATGAAATATGGTAGAAATATGTTACAAACATAAACTTGATAGATTGAACAAATTTCCAATGAAATATAAGGTTTCTCCTAGGTTTGTACCAGATAACTACCACTTGCCTACCAACTTGATGAATATTGCGAATTTAGAAACCTATCAGTTTCTTACCAGGTAAATAATAGATAACTACCAGATATGTAAAAAAACAAAAATGCAAAATCAAATACAAATCTGATAAAAATACATCAATATCTTTGATTGTTATCATTCAAAACAGAAATCCACAAGCTCGAATCAAACAAATAAGTTGCGAATCAAATCAAAGCTTGATGAACATGTAAACAAAACTCTAAGAACTTTATACTAACAATCTCACCATCACTCAGATAATTCATCAAACACCTTATGTGCAGACTCTTTATATCCAACATAGATTCAAATCTGAAAATAAATCAGAGATAACAGAATCAAATCAGAGATTTAACTTTTTATCTAACAAATATAAAAATAAAATAACTCGATCCAGATAATCGAATCAAATCATAGATTCAAAACAAAAATAAAACCAAATTCAAAAACAGAGAAAAACCTAATGAAACACCAAAATAATTAAAAAAAACCTAACCTGAACTGTGAGAAATCGCGAAGGAGAATGTTGTTATTAGGAATGAAGGAGATCGTTGCTGTTATATGAGTTCTTGAGTCGAGATTGTTGCTATTAGATTAGTTTCTAAGTTGAGATCGTTGCTGTTAGATGAGCAATCGATAATTTTGAAAGCTAAAGAGAGTGGGGAGTAAGGAAGAAGAAACGTTTGCTTTGGAACGTATGTTTGGATATTTTGAAACTTATTTGGTCAGAGAAAGTTATTGGTCGAATGTTGGGGTGAAAGAAAACTCTAATTTTGGTATATTTATATGTAAAAGCCCTTATCTTTTTTTTTTTGAAAACCCCCCGGAGAAACATTGTGTTTCTCCAGAAGGAAAAGGATCGAGATAGGTGAAAATTTCGGGGCGGGCGTCCCAACTAGGTTGATGCCCCCGCTTACCTACAAAACACCTACCTCTCTTTATTAATGCAATCCAAAGACCGCTCACAAGATGAGAGCGTCAGTGAACAAGGATACAGCCTAAAGGTGATACGGATATGGAATCCGATCCCGAGGTATGACTATACAATGAATAGGCCAACTGATGCCACCTAGCTAGTTACAGCTTAGAAATAAATCTGGACAGTTAAATACATCAGAAACAACAAAATTAAGATTCCGTCTTCGATACTTGAAAAAGAACCAGCATAGATGAATGCTTGCCCCCAAGAGATCATCTGTGCTTAAGACACCCTCGAACACGAACTTATTCCGCCTTTTCCAAATGGCCCACGCAATCATAAACCAAAAAGCCGTACCAAACTCCTGTCCAATCCCTGAGGAAAAATGCGCTCGCCATACTACAAGAAAATCAGCCCCCTTGAATGGCATTGTTACCGAAATCCCTAGTAACAGAAAAGCTTGAACCCATATACGATAACTACCCAAACAGTGAAACAAAGCATGATCAATTGTTTCGGATTCATCACAAAACGGACACTTGTCATTCAATACCGCTTGGCATCCGCGACAAACCAGAAAGACTTTCGTTGGGAGGCGTCTATGTAACAATAACCAGCCAAAAAATTTGACTTTAGGAATAAGACACGCATTCCAAACCACCATATAATCCGTTTCCGGCGTAGTCCTTTGAGGCGACCTATAGGACCCTAAACAAAAAGATGCAGCTGAAAATACCTTATTAGCTTCCAGATCCCATTCAAATCTATCTGCCACCACCTGAGACCCAACGTGTGGCTGCTGCCCCCTGTTGCCGACAGCCCCGTCCCCCACAAAATCAGCAGGGCAGACTTGGGAAATCCAATTACGCATCTGGGAGCACCTCTCCCTACTAGTAATCCTTAGACTACGTTTCCAAAAAGGCCTAGAAAATGCTGCTCCCTCAGAAATAGACAGACTCCCGTCCCGAATCGAACAGCTTTTTCTATTACATAATAGATACAGATCAGTGAAAAGAACAGATAATGACACATTTGCAGTCCAATTATCATGCCAAAAAGATCCGCTCGCCCCGTTCCCCACTTTAACTCTCCCGTTCGATTTAAACAACTCCCAGAAGGTTGAGTTCTTTACACAACAAGATATAATGCCTTGCCAAACATACGAAATGCGGGATCTATTAACATCTTCAAACGAGTTCCATGACACGAAGCCATATCGACGGACATACAGCTCATACCACAACGAACCCTGCCCTTCTGTTCTAGACCGCCATATCCATTTCAGCAATAAACTACAATTGACTAGTCTTAGATCCCTAACATATAGGCCACCTAAATTTTTTGGTAGCATAATTGTCTCCCAACTCACTTTACAGATCCCGCTAGAGTCCGCTATACCTTTCCACAAGAAATTACGCATCAGTTGAACAAGCTTATTGTTAATAGATGCCGGCATCTTATTCAATGATAACAAATATATCGGGATAGATGAGAGAACCGATTTTATAAGGACCACCCTGCCAGCATACGATAAACACTGACCTTTCCAACTTGCCAGCCTATTTTGGAACTTACCAATCAACCCGTTCCAATAAGACACCGGGATGCGTCTCGTACTGAGAGGGGCGCCTAGATAAGTAATGGGAAATCTTTCGATCTTACAACCCATTGTCTCCGCACACCGATTCAACAAGTCGTCCTGCGCGTTAATACCCATTATTGAGCTCTTAACAAAATTTATTCGTAGACCTGAAATCAACTCAAAACAACGTATTAAACGGATAAAAGTAGGTAAGAGAGACTCATCTGCAGGTAGGAAGCACATCGTATCGTCCGCAAACTGAAGAATAGATATATCCTTCTCTGACCCATGAATACGAAACCCAGGTAAAATACCCTTGCGGACACTTGCGTCAATGAGCTGTTTAAGACCTTCCACTGCTAAGACAAAAAGGAATGGAGAAATGGGATCACCTTGTTTAACCCCTCTGCCCAAATAGATCGGATCTGTGGGACTACCATTGATAAGAATAGATGTTGTCGAGTTCGCTCTGCAGGTCACCATCCATCTAATCCACTTATCAGAGAGCCCCATCCTCTTCAACACTGAGTCAATATAAGTCCAAGAAACACTATCGTATGCTTTATGGAAATCAAGCTTGAGAGCCACAGAAGACTGACCACTGCGGTGGATTGATTGGATCACTTCCGAGGCTATAAACGAGCATTCATGAATATTACGGCCTTTAACAAAAGCAAACTGGTTGTCAGAAATCAGCTGAGGTAGGACAGCCTGTAATCTTTTCGCAAGTACTTTCGACACAATTTTATATATACCATGAATAAGGGCACTAGCTTTTTCTATTACATAATAGATACCATCTATCTGTAAAAGCCCTTATCTGTATCAAGAGTTCTGGGTTTATCAAATCTGCGTCTGAAAGATTTGCCGCTTGAGGGCCAAGCACTGTCAAAAGACTTATTTTTTAAGAACATTGTCTTAAATGGGCAAAGATCTTCCGAAAGCTATAGCTGTTGTTGTAACCTGTTATGAAGAACTGGTTTCTGAGGCTCTCAACAATGATCTAAAGTTGAAATTCAAGAATTACTTGAATTACTGAGGAGATGGACAGGTCCGACCTTGACAATTTGGAGGCCCTAGGTAAATTAATATTAAAAGTAATAGCATGGGGCCCTCAACAAAATAATAATGAATTAAAACTTTTTAAAAAAAACTAGAAATTGAACCTTTATCCTCTTACAATTTTAATAAGCACCTTACCAATTCCACTAACATTAATTTGAATCTACATTTATCTTTTAAATATTAACAACTAAATCTTTAAGCAAAAAAAATATTTTTGGACCCCTTTCGGCTATGGGCACTAGGCGGTGGCACCCGTTGCTCACCCCCACGTTCGGGCCTGGAGATGGGTATGTCGAAGATATGAAGCAAGCAAACATGAAGGGCAAGAAATACGTTACTGAATTAAGATATATTTTAAGAAGGAAGAAACAGATCTAGAATGGAGGAAAAAGCAAGATGAAAAGTTGGTTGAAGCTTTAATGTTACAATAAAGAGCCAAAATGCAAGCTTATTGTAAATGTTATAACTTTTCCATATTGGCATTTCCCACCTTGATTAGATATATACGTGCATAATTTGCTACACTAAAATAATAAATTGTTAATACTATCAAATAATAAATTAAAATCACGAGTTTTGAATTCGCGGACTCTTAATCTGTAATTATATAATATTTTACCATAAATTATTTTTTAGGGAAGGGATATATAATTGGGGACACATTTTTGGGTCGCACATTTTGTATTTCAAATTTAATATCCTTAATTATATGTCCCCTTTTATATTCGTTTTTAAATTTTGTCATGTATTAGATTTTCTTTCTTAATTTTTAAATTTTAATTTTTTTTACTTATTTTTTTCTCCCTACATATATAATATATGATAAAATTTAAATGGGGGACAGCCGGAGACAGTTGAATGCTATAATTTAGCTTTTACGTTAATGCAATAGCGCTTGCTTTGGATTGATCCTTAATATTACTATCTGCAGAATTAATGTCCATGTATTCGTAGGAAATGTCGGATATACCCTTGTCAATGTATTCTGTCTCCAGCCGTCGTCTTTCTTCTTCGTATCTGCTGCGTTTTTTCTTCCCGCCACAAATCCTTCCTTCTTATGCTTTGCTGTTCGTCCGAATCCACTTCGGTGCAGGTAAGATGCTTCTCTGGTTATTTTATCTGTCAAATTCTGGAGCGGAATTTTTTGATTTTTATTGAGTGATTAGAAGTTAGGATTGCAATTGATTTTTAATTGAAATTGGGAGTTTTATACTGGTGATTTTAGCTGCCAATACTCTTTATTGTTTATCGAATTCCTCATATTTATCAGATGATGATCAATTGTAACCGTGTAATTTGGAGCCTGCTAGAAAACTGTTTGATAAAATGCTCGGGTTAGATGTTGTGTCTTAGATTGAGGCTTTGAGGTTTTATATGGATATGAGGCGGTTAGGGATAGGGTGATGCACATGCTTTTGCAGGCTTACTGACTATTTGTGTAAAATTGAAGGAATTGGAGCAATAAGGGGTTATTTAGGGTGTTCTTTGAGATTTATTCTTTACCTGTAAAATTGGTATGGATTCTTACAACCAACAGTTTGAACATTTTGAAGTTCATGTGGAATGCTTGCACACTCTATCAGAGTGAACTTCTACCTGTTTTTGGAATTAGAAAATTTACTGAGCTGCCATGAAGGAGAAAAAAGAAATCCTTGAAGGAATGAGTGCCAAGAGACGAAAAAGTTGGATATAAAGGATTATATACCAGGTGTAGCATAATCAGTTTTCCCAACTGTTGCCTTTAGGAAAGATCTGGCTACAAAATCTCGTACGTAATTAACCATATTATATTATTTTTAAGAAAATTATTTTTGTGTTTAAATCAAGTTTAGAAGCTTATCAGTGGTCAGTGGTCATATTGTTCCCTGGGGTTTACAAACATGGCCTTCACTAGATTATTGTGCCTATTGTTCCTTGGGATTTACTCCCTGCAATGAAGCTGTTGGTGGCTCATTTAGTTGATAAATTTGTCAACTTCAACACAAGATTTGTTTCTTCTTCTTTGAAAAAAAAACATTGCAATAAGTTGGATAGAGATTGAAAGCTGCAATCCTTCACAGTTCAGATGGAAATAATATTGGCTTTGGATCAATTAGCTGGCCACATGTAAGAACAACTTTCATCGCATACTTGTAGAAGGTAAATTCAGTTTTGGTATCCTTGCTTTGCCTATATTACATGTAACATTTTCCTTTTACCTGATTGGCATGCTTTTAAGACCAGCTTATCTAGTTCAGTTGTGAATTTTATAGATTTGGATCTCTGCAATGTTATGCTGGAGATTTAATACCAAAAATTTGAAATAGACTATGACTTGAATAAGTTTTACTTAGATCCATCTCGGAATAGATCAACATGAAGTGATTTTATGATGAATGAATATTGAACATGAAATCTCTTTACATTTATTACCAAATCTTTTTTGAAATTGTGTTACTTAAATCATAGTCGATGTTCTTAAGTTGAACAGATGTACATGTTTATCAATATCAAATAATATCAGTAAGTAGCTCAAACTCTCCTGCCTGCTTTTCAACTAGGACGGTTTTGAGTTGTCCAAAAGCTGAAGGGATTCCCATATTTCATATTCAAAAAGAGTATGACTGAATAAAATTCTGATGGGAATCAATTCAATATTCTGGACAGGTAATTATTTAGTTTTTCTCCTTATTCCTCCTTGTAGACTTCAAAATTCTAATTTTAATTTAGACTCTAATGTTCTTATTCTGCATTCTGCTTAATACCAGCTTCTTCCTCAAGTTGAATGTCTGAGAGATGGATCAGCAAATCAGAAATGGTAAAAAAAAAATGAACTATTCTCTGTTGATTTATCATCTGTAGAAAACATTTCATCTTCAGTTGAAGTTATATATACTGATGCTTTTACTTTAACTTGGTTTTTCATCATAGTTGTTAGAGGCGTGCGGCATGGCGTGTGCCTTTCAAACCTGTCAAAAGTTGGCTTGTTTAGAACATTTAATTTAAGGGTGCTAGAACGGAAAGATTTGATTTCAGGTGAATAAATACATTTTTTATTTATTGTGATGTTGTTACCAAATTTTCAAATACACTCAAGGAAACAAAACAATAAATTTAAGATATCATCATAAAAAAAAAATGTGTTTTTTTATTTGCGCATGTTTTGCTCGTCATTTTCCATGTGTCTTACTAATTGTGCTTCCAGATGCCACATAGCATAAATATGACTAATTTTGTTTATGATTTGTCAAGTTTACCCTTTGTTTTGTTAGTAACGCCTCGGCCTCACTATATAAGGTGATTGCCCTAGGGTTTCTAGCACCTTTCCCTCACTCTCCCATTTCACTCTATTCTTCGGCGGCGGCGATAGGTAATCTCTCTTCTCTTCATTATTAAATCTCTTGTAGTTTCAGATCTAGGTTTCGATTGTCATTAATCAAGTAGGAATCGCAATAATCTGCGACGAAAGCTTTCATCGTGTTTCTCCCAATTTTCCTCCAACTGCTATGGTACTAATAGAATATAATTTTTTTTTGCTTCTCAAAGTTAAGATTTGAACTCTTATGATCGACGGTAATGTTTGGAGAAGAATCAGTCGATTTTGTTTGTTGAATCTAAAATCAATTTGAAACCATGTTCTGATAATTTGATTCCATGTTCTGACTATTTGGTTCGCATAGAATATTTTTTTTTTCAATGTATCTCATATCAATTTGATTCCATGTTCCGATAATTTTATATTTGTTGTTTCAGGAAATTAACTTCAGAAATAATCATGGGAAGTAACTCTGAAACTTCTAATGCAAAGAGAGGCAAAAATGAAGGGATGGAAGCCGGGCACGAACAAAATCAAAATTTAGATACCTCAGTTTCAGATCTTCCTAGAAGCTTAGTCGAAAATATCATTTCTCGTTTATCTATAAAAAGAATTGCTATGCTTAAAGGTGTTTGCAAAACGTGGTATGAGATGATTTCAGATCCTGATTTTGCAAAGCTACATTTAAATCGAAGTGAGATTTGTCCCCTGCTTCGAAGTTCTAGAGCTACATTTCTGTCGAGAATGCTTTATCTCGTGCACGAGGAGAAGGTTGGTTATATCGACCGCATACTTGACAAGTGTTCTATTGATGTTCCTCATGACAGGTGTCGAGTTAAGGTTAAACTTGACACGAAATTAAGAATCCCTCTTCGCAACTTCGAAAATATACCGAACAATGAAGATGGTGGGAGCAACAATTTGATCAAGCTGAAAATGAAGGATCACAACTATAGGGTTGTTGCAATGGGTTACTCTGCTTGTCTAAACCTTATGACAGTGACCCTGTTATTGTATGCAATCCCGTCACTGGTGAGTTTATTAATCTTCCGGAGGTTAGGGTAGTTAAATATCCTGAACCATATTGTCTTGAGTTTCGCCATATTACAAGTGCCTTTGGTTTGAGTCTTAGAAATAACCAATATAAAGTGATAAGAACGTTTATGAATTATAATAGTCGCATTAGATCACGTGAACCGGTGGCTGAAGTACATGTTCTCGGTACAAAATCATGGAAAGGTATTGGTCGAACTCATCACTCAATGGACAATTCATTTCCTACCAGTCTCAACGGGTGTCTCTATTGGCTTTCAGATGATTTCGTGACTTCTTTCGACATTGATAAGGAATGCTTTGGGGAAGTTCTGTAACGAACCGAAATTTCCAAAATTTGCTTATAATAAATTACTATGGTATTAAAAATATCATAGAAATTATTTTTATTGTTATTGTTGTTATTGGATATAAGGCATGAGGAAATAAGAGTTAATTAAGTAAGAGGGATGAAATGGACATTTAATTATTTGATCAGGGGCATTATTGGAAATTAAAAAAAAAAAAAAACAAATAAATAAATACATACATACTTACAGCCTCTTCTTCCCTCATCCATTTCCCTTCATCTTCTTCACCATTTTTCTCTCTTCCTAAATCCCTTAATCAAATTTTCTATAATCCAAAAACTTCCGATTTCTTCGATTCAACTTCGAATTCTTGTTAGAAATCGATCCTTAAGCCCTCTATCATCATCAATTTCAGTCAATCAAGACTAGAAGAGGAGGATTCCAGATATTAAGATTCGGATGAATAGTAACCCGAGTTTGAGGTGAGTGATTTTTGGTGAAATTAAAGCTTAATTAGTAGAATTCATGGTAGATTAAGCATATTTATGGTATTAGAAAGTTTATTTATGCAATATCTTGATAGAATTATATATGGCTGTTGTAGAGGAAGCTATTGCAAGTAAATCAAAGGCAAAAGGGGTAGAAGAGAGCTAGAAAGAGCATAGAAAAAGGTTTGTGTCCCGAATTTCGATTTCTCGGTTTTTCGGGAAATTTTCCAGATTATATACCTGTTTTGTTTTAATGTTTTCTCTCGTTATATAAATCCGATTTGAACGATTCTTGATTCTATTGATATCTACAGAAAGTAAGGAACATATGTTCAGAAGAAACCTTGTTGAATTTCGTTCGTTTTCAATGTGAAATTTTCGTTTGAAGTTGAGTCATGAAATCTGTTTTCGGAAAATCTCAGCTTGGTACACTGTTTAGTATTTTGATCATAACTTTGGTTATAAAATTTGGATTTCTGTAATTCTGGTGGTTTTGGAAAGCTGAGACATGTGGCTAATTGTGTTTAGAAGAAAGTTCTTCGATTGGATGATGTTTTGATAGTGAAAAATGCAGGGGAAGTCAGGTTATGAAACCTGGAAAAAAAAATTCTGGAAAGTATGATATTTATTTTATTGAGTTTTAATTGAAGTTTGATGCTTAAAAATTTGGGTTTTGGATTTCTTAATTACTAAAGTTATGTTGAATTATAATTGATGGTTTATACTGGAATTTTTAAGATGTTACTTTGATTTATTGCCCTTATTAAACGAGTAGAATACGGGTCAGGGTAGATTGGCGCCAATAAAGGGGGTACAGTACTGTACAAACAATTGAAGCTTTGGCTTCGGGCTTTGGCCGATATTATGATATATATATATATATATATATATATATATATATATATATATATATATATATATATATATTGATATTGAAGCTTCGGCTTCGGGCTTGACCGATATATTGATTTTTGAAGCTTCGGCTTCGGGCATGACCGATATATTGATTTTGAAGCTTCGGCTTCGGGCTTGTCCGCTCCCGTATCCATTTTACCGTTATTCAGGACTTGTTTACTTTGGGCAATATGTGGTTAAAGTGTTTGGAAAAATTGGGTACAAATTTGATTATACTTTGAAAGGATTACTATATAAGTTTTGTGATTTGGTTCCATAAAGTTGATTAATTTGTTTTTGACTTATAAATATACTTTGTTTCTATTTTAAAAATATTCAAAGTTATATTTTTTTTATGGACACCACTAAGCAAATTGCTTATCGTGTAGTTGATTTTCTACGCGTAGGTGGAGAACTTGTAGATAACTTGGACCAAAGTGGTACAGGTGGATCAACTTAAAGAGCAAATAAGGAAAGACTCGAGGTGGATATGTATTTTAATGTAATATTATGGTTTGTAGAATAATGGCATGTACTAGAGAGTGAGAAATGTAAAGTGGCATTGAGAAATATTTGGAGAATAATTTGGAGTTTAAAATATTATATTGGTATTTGTACGTATTAAATCTATAAGTATTGAATTCTATACAGTGGAGTATAGTTATTCATTGGGTGATTATTGTTACCGTAGCGCTCCCTATAGGGGGGGCGTTACATTTGTTGGTATCAAAGCTGAGGTTTAGGCGATTCTAGGACTAAGATGTACATGCCATTTAGGATATAAAAATGTTATGTTAGTTTTTTTGTCCACTTTGGTCCAATTTTCAGAAATTAGTTATGACTAGTACTAGTCACAACCAGAGTGAGGAAGAGGATGTTGAGAGTACGGTCCGTATTGGACAAGGGGATGAACAAAGACATGAACCACCACCAGTTCATGGCTTTCCTGAACAACCTACTCCAGCACAAGCTACTTTACTTCAGCATATGACTACTGAAGTAATCACACAAGTACTACGAAACATACAAATCCCTCAAGTTCATGTAGTACCTCATGTTGAAAGAAGAGAGCAGAGGACTCCTCTTGAAAGAATCAAGAAGCTTCCGGCTGATGACTTCAAAGGGGATACAGTGAATCCTGCAATTGCAGAAGATTGGCTTAATCATACTAATGGTGTATGACTAGGCTTCATTTTACAGATGAAGAGAGATTAGACTGTGTGCAAGGTCTACTAAAAGAACAAGCTAGGAGGTGGTGGGATAATATTGTGAGAGAAAGACGACCCGGAGAAATCACTTGGGGCCTTTTCTTGGAACAATTTGACAAGAAATACGTTAGCGAACGATTTAAGGATGAGTAGAGGAAATTGTTCTTGTCTTTGAGACAGGGACGCATGACTGTATCAGAATATGATGTTCAATTCCTCAAACTCGAGAGGTATGCTCGTGATATCATTGACAGTGAAGTGAGGCGATGTAAGAGATTTGAGGATGGGCTGAATGATGAAATTAGAGTGCATTTACTTGCACAAAAGATCAGAGTGTTCAATGACTTGGTTGATGCTACTACGGGCATCGAGAAGATTAATTCAGATAGACAACAAAGAATGGCAAAAAGGTCCGGATTTCAAAAGGGATCACAGGGTCCAACTAGTTCAGAATCTCCAAGTAAGAAACAGAAGGGAACATCAGAACATACACAATCTCATTTCAGAGGGTTTTCACCGAGACAAACCATAAGTACGGGTTCAGCGGCTAGTGTACCTTCAGGTAGAGGCAGAGGAAATATTCCACAATGTTCTAATTGTGGAAGGATGCATATAGGGGAATGTTGGGGAAAAGGTAGAGTCTGCTTTAAATGTGGCTCAAGGGAAAATTTGATCGTAAATTGTCCTCAAAGACAGATAAGTACATCTGCACCTACAGTAGTTCCTACTCCTACAATGCAAGGTGGAAGAGGAAGGGGAAGAGGGAATGCTAGTGGTTCAAGTGGACATGATGTGGCTCAACAAGCACTGCAGAGTGGTAGACCGGGAGGAATGGCACGAAGTTATGCAATCCGAGGGCCTGAGACTAGAGAATCTACCGAAGTTATTGTCGGTAAATTTTCATTCTTTAATCATGATGTTTATGCTTTGATAGATCCTGGTTCATCTCATTCATATATATGTACTGCATTAGCACAAGAGAAAGGGTTGCATGTAGAAGAATTAGGAGAAAATATTGAAGTGACTAATCCTTTAGGACACAGTGTGATAGTAAATAAAGTGTACTTGAATTGCCCTATTACGATTCAACATCAACTTTTCCATGCAAATTTAATTGAGTTACCTTTCCGAGATTACGATGTTATCTTGGGAATGGATTGGTTATCGGAACATCGAGCTATGGTGGATTGCAAAAACAAAAGAGTGTCACTTCAAGTTTTAAATGGAGAAGAAATAGTTATCGTGGGGGAAAGATCAGATTATCTCTGTAACATAATTTCTTTTATGAAGACTAAAAGGCTGGTTAGGAAGGGATGTCAGGCCTACCTAATCTTCACTCTAGAATTGAAGGAAGGTGAGTTAGAATTGCAGAATATTCCTACGGTATGTGATTTTTCCGATGTATTTCCAGAAGAACTACCGGGGTTGCCACCAAAAAGAGAGGTAGAATTCGCAATTGATGTATTGCCGGGTACCGCACCAGTATCCAAAGCACCATATAGAATGGCGCCTGCTGAACTGAAAGAGTTGAAGATTCAGTTGCAAGAGTTGTTAGAGAAAGGATTCATACGCCCGAGTATATCCCAATGGGGTGCACCAGTGTTGTTTGTTAAGAAGAAAGATGGGTCGCTCCGGTTATGTATTGATTACCGGGAGTTGAATAAATTGACAATCAAGAACAAGTATCCATTACCGAGGATTGAAGACTTATTTGATCAACTCAAGGGTGCCAAATACTTCTCTAAGATTGATTTGAGATCGGGTTACTATCAGATGAGAGTGAGAGATGCTGATATTGCAAAGACGGCTTTCCGAACTAGATATGGACACTATGAATTTTTGGTGATGCCATTTGGTCTAACTAATGCACCAGCAGCATTTATAGACCTCATGAACCGTGTCTTTTATTTATATTTAGACAGGTTTGTAGTGGTTTTCATTGATGATATTTTGGTGTATTCTAAGTCACGGGAAGAGCATGATCAACATTTGCAGATAGTCTTCCAAACTTTGAGGGAAAATAAATTGTATGCCAAACTTAGCAAATGTGAGTTTTGGCTTGAAGAAGTTTCTTTCTTAGGACATATTGTTTCTGCAGAAGGAATTAAAGTGGATCCTAAAAAGATAGAAGCAGTTGTCGAATGGAAACCACCAAAGAACCCTACGGAAGTTAGAAGTTTCCTTGGCTTAGCAGGTTATTATAGAAGATTTGTGAAAGGATTTTAAGTCATTGCTGCCCCACTGACAAAACTACTTCAAAAGAATGCAAAATTTAAGTGGAATCACAAGTGTCAAGAAAGTTTTGAGAAGTTGAAAGCAATGTTAACAGAAGCACCCATCCTTACCCAACCAGAACCTGGAAAATATTTTGTAATCTATAGTGATGCTTCACATAGTGGTCTTGGGTGTGTTTTGATGCAAGAAGGAAAAGTGATTGCCTATGCTTCCAGGCAATTGAAGAATCATGAAAGGAATTATCCTACTCATGATTTGGAAATGGCTGCAATAGTCTTTGCCTTGAAAATTTGGCGACATTATCTTTATGGAGAAAAATGTTATATTTATACTGATCATAAAAGTTTGAAATATTTACCAACACAGAAAGAGTTGAATTTAAGGCAAAGAAGGTGGATGGAATTCATTAAAGATTACGATTGTCTTATTGATTACCATCCAAGAAAGGCTAATGTAGTGGCAGATGCTCTCAGCAGAAAGACAATGATGGCACTAAGGGCTATGAATACGGGGTTAGCTCTTACCAGTAGTGGAGCCTTAATTGCAGAATTGAAGATTCAACCTATACTACTACAACAGGTTAAGCAAGCACAAAATGAAGATGATGACTTAAAGATTATTCGAGCACGGACACAAGTGGGTATCGTAGACGACTATATGGTTCGAGAAGATGAGTGTCTATATTTTAAAGATAGACTATGTGTGCCAAACAATGAAGAATTAAAGAAGAATATCTTACAAGAGGGGCATAGTAGTCCTTATGCGATGCATCCTGGAGCAAACAAGATGTACCAAAATTTGAAGAGCCATTATTGGTGGAATGGGATGAAGAAAGACATTACTAACTATGTTGCTCAATGTCTAACTTGTCAACAGGTGAAAGCAGAACATCAAGTTCCTTCTGGATTATTGCAACCTATAACAATTCCAGAATGGAAATGGGAAAGAATCACAATGGACTTCGTGACGTCTTTACCACGTACACAGAAGAAACATGATGCAGTGTGGGTTGTTGTAGATAGATTGACAAAGTCTGCCCACTTTCTTCCAGTTAGGATGGATTATTCACTTGATAGGTTGGCTCAGTTATATATAGATGAGATAGTAAGGCTACACGGAGTGCCTCTTTCAATCATTTCTGACCGAGATCCAAGATTTACTTCGAGATTTTGGAAGAAGTTGCAAGAGGCCTTAGGTAGCAAACTTCATTTCAGCACTTCATTTCATCCTCAAACAGATGGTCAATCTGAAAGAGTAATTCAGGTGTTGGAAGATATGATGAGAAGTTGTATCATTGAATTTGAAGGAAGTTGGGATAAGTATTTGTCCCTCATAGAGTTTGCCTATAATAACAGCTATCAGTCAAGCATACAAATGGCGCCATATGAAGCATTGTATGGAAGAAAATATCGAACTCCATTATATTGGACCGAACTTAGTGAAAACAAGATTTTGGGAGTGGATTTAATTCGGGAGACAAAGGAGAAGGTAAAACTTATTCAAGAGAGATTGAAGGCTGCATCGGATAGACAAAAGTCTTATGCTGATCTAAAAAGAAAAGACATTACTTATGAAGTGGGAGATAAAGTGTTTCTCAAAGTATCTCCTTGGAAGAAAGTCCTGCGATTTGGCAAGAAAGGCAAGCTCAGTCCGAGATTCATTGGCCCATATGAGGTTATAGAGAAGGTTGGACCGGTAGCTTATCGGTTGGCACTACCCCCAACACTCGACAAAATTTATAATGTGTTCCATGTGTCAATGTTAAGGAGATACAGATCAGATCCATCACATAACTTATCTCCTGATGTCGTAGAAATCGAACCCGACCTAACGTATGAAGAGGAACCTGTACAAATCTTAGCGAGAGAGGTTGAACAATTGAGAAACAAGTCTATACCTTTGGTAAAAGTACTTTGGAGGAATCATAAGGTTGAAGAAGAAACTTGGGAACCGGAGGATACAATGAAAACTCAATATCCGCAATTGTTTTTAGGAAATTTTCGGGACGAAAATTCATAAGAGGGGGAGAATTGTAACGAACCGAAATTTCCAAAATTTGCTTATAATAAATTACTATGGTATTAAAAATATCATAGAAATTATTTTTATTGTTATTGTTGTTATTGGATATAAGGCATGAGGAAATAAGAGTTAATTAAGTAAGAGGGATGAAATGGATATTTAATTATTTGATCAGGGGCATTATTGGAAATCCAAAAAAAAATAAATAAATACATACATACTTACAGCCTCTTCTTCCCTCATCCATTTCCCTTCATCTTCTTCACCATTTTTCTCTCTTCCTAAATCCCTTAATCAAATTTTCTATAATCCAAAAACTTCCGATTTCTTCGATTCAACTTCGAATTCTTGTTAGAAATCGATCCTTAAGCCCTCTATCATCATCAATTTCAGTCAATCAAGACTAGAAGAGGAGGATTCCAGATATTAAGATTCGGATGAATAGTAACCCGAGTTTGAGGTGAGTGATTTTTGGTGAAATTAAAGCTTAATTAGTAGAATTCATGGTAGATTAAGCATATTTATGGTATTAGAAAGTTTATTTATGCAATATCTTGATAGAATTATATATGGCTGTTGTAGAGGAAGCTATTGCAAGTAAATCAAAGGCAAAAGGGGTAGAAGAGAGCTAGAAAGAGCATAGAAAAAGGTTTGTGTCCCGAATTTCGATTTCTCAGTTTTTCGGGAAATTTTCCAGATTATATACCTGTTTTGTTTTAATGTTTTCTCTCGTTATATAAATCCGATTTGAACGATTCTTGATTCTATTGATATCTAAAGAAAGTAAGGAACATATGTTCAGAAGAAACCTTGTTGAATTTCGTTCGTTTTCAATGTGAAATTTTCGTTTGAAGTTGAGTCATGAAATCTGTTTTCGGAAAATCTCAGCTTGGTACACTGTTTAGTATTTTGATCATAACTTTGGTTATAAAATTTAGATTTCTGTAATTCTGGTGGTTTTGGAAAGCTGAGTTATGTGGCTAATTGTGTTTAGAAGAAAGTTCTTCGATTGGATGATGTTTTGATAGTGAAAAATGCAGGGGAAGTCAGGTTATGAAACCTGGAAAAAAAAATTCTGGAAAGTATGATATTTATTTTATTGAGTTTTAATTGAAGTTTGATGCTTAAAAATTTGGGTTTTGGATTTCTTAATTACTAAAGTTATGTTGAATTATAATTGATGGTTTATACTGGAATTTTTAAGATGTTACTTTGATTTATTGCCCTTATTAAACGAGTAGAATACGGGTCAGGGTAGATTGGCGCCAATAAAGGGGGGTACAGTACTGTACAAACAATTGAAGCTTTGGCTTCGGGCTTTGGCCGATATTATGATATATATATATATATATATATATATTGATATATATATATATATATATATATATATATATATATATATATATATATATATATATATATATATATTGATATTGAAGCTTCGGCTTCGGGCTTGACCGATATATTGAGTTTTGAAGCTTCGGCTTCGGGCATGACCGATATATTGATTTTGAAGCTTCGGCTTCGGGCTTGTCCGCTCCCGTATCCATTTTACCGTTATTCAGGACTTGTTTACTTTGGGCAATATGTGGTTAAAGTGTTTGGAAAAATTGGGTACAAATTTGATTATACTTTGAAAGGATTACTATATAAGTTTTGTGATTTGGTTCCATAAAGTTGATTAATTTGTTTTTGACTTATAAATATACTTTGTTTCTATTTTAAAAATATTCAAAGTTATATTTTTTTTATGGACACCACTAAGCAAATTGCTTAGCGTGTAGTTGATTTTCTACGCGTAGGTGGAGAACTTGTAGATAACTTGGACCAAAGTGGTACAGGTGGATCAACTTAAAGAGCAAATAAGGAAAGACTCGAGGTGGATATGTATTTTAATGTAATATTATGGTTTGTAGAATAATGGCATGTACTAGAGAGTGAGAAATGTAAAGTGGCATTGAGAAATATTTGGAGAATAATTTGGAGTTTAAAATATTATATTGGTATTTGTACGTATTAAATCTATAAGTATTGAATTCTATACAGTGGAGTATAGTTATTCATTGGGTGATTATTGTTACCGTAGCGCTCCCTATAGGGGGGGCGTTACAAGTTCCATTTCCACCGTTAAAAATTACTACTCCGTATGAAAATGTGGGCATGGGAGTGTTCGGGCAAGAGCTCTGCATAACAGAGGTTGATGTTAACGATATTAATGTTTGGGCCATGAAGGATAATAATGGTTGCGAGGCGAGTTGGTCTAAACTTTTCTGGTTTCCCGAGTTTAGCAGTTTTCATATATGGCCCCATGGTTCATTGCAGCCTATAAAGTGCCTCATTGACAGATCATTGTTGCTGTTTAATTCCCATTCGAATGGTTTCATATACAAGGATCCGACAAAAGTTGGATACAAATTCATAAGGGTGCGAGGAATAGACTCACAAATAGAAGCAATTCTGCATTGTCCCTCATTTGTTTCACTAAATGATGTTCTCGCCGGACATGATGTTGATGTCCTCAATGTTAACTCGAGGTAATTTTGTAACTGTTCTGCTACTAGATGCTTGACTTGATTGGAATACTTCAACGTTCTTTATTATGATCAGAGTGACACTTGCTCAAAGTTTAATTAATTTATTGAATAGGTGTGGATCGTTGAAGCTGCATAACGAGTCCAAAGTTGTTTCCTTACTTGAAGAGGATCGTAAGAGCTCGTGAGACAAAGGTAGACGTTTTACCGTGTCTTTGAAGCAACTGTAGAGTTGCATCTCAGCGACCAAGTAGGTCATGGTTTTAAAATTGAAATGATCAAGTGACATGTCTATCTTGTTTGGATTGTTTAATTTGTGTTGGATTTTAGATCTTACGTTATTATGATTGCCCATTTTTTTAATAAAGTCATTGCGATAAACAATGAATTTATTCATTATCCGGATTAGATTTTTGGGATCTTGCAGTTTCTTAACGCATATTATTGTTCTAAAACCTCTTTTATGTGTTTGATATATAACTTTATGGTACCCAATTTTGTTGTTTTGGGATTAAGACGCCGTGTGGTCATAATTTCTATCTAAAATGCTTCCAAAAATGGAGAATGGCGGTGGTGACAGCTGGCATTGGTTGGAAAATGGAGGGGTTGATGGTGGTTAATAACGGCGAAATGGGTGGTGACTGAGGAGTGGGAAAAGGCGATGCTAGTTGGACTCTATGGGGCTGTTGTTTGGCGATTTGTTGTGAGTCACATAGAGGAAAGAGAGATGCAGAAGCTAGAAGTACAGAGCCTAGAATGTTTAAATTGCCTGTAATGGATCACTAGATGGGTGGTGGTTCTGTTTTGTGTTTATGTTTATGAATTTAGTTTTGATATTTTTGCAACTGTCATTCTTACCTTGCACAAGGTCCTATTTCGAATAAGGTACTTGAGTCCTTCACTGCACCATTCATTGGAATACTTAGTGCAGAGTAAAAGAGTTCTTCAGTTTTTGCTGATATCTTTCTCATTAGATTTGGATGATTAATTCCGTGAAACGAACTATATTCTTTAATCACAGCATATGCTTGTTTATTTCTGACGTGTGAACGTGGACGTTGTTACCATAGTTGTCAAGGCGCAACCCAGGCGCCAAGGGTTCTTGGAGCCTAGGCACAGTCGGGGCATGGGAGCATGCTATGCGCACCAACAAAAGAACATTTATTAATTTTGCTGTGTGGAATTTGTAAAAAAAGTTCATCTATTCAAATAGGAAAGCCATTAATAAAAAGATTATGATAATAGTATAAAACTAAAAGATACTCATCAATCATCAAGATCTATGTAGCACGGAAACAGAAACCGTGAAACGCCATTTCTAAAAAGTATAGGCTTGGAAACTATGGGGAAACGAATACGGAAACGCCGAAACGGCATGTAACCGGAGTTTCCGTGCTTCATAGATCAAGATCATCAACGTATTCCTCGTCATCAAGATTATGACGATATTGTAATGTTCTCTTGCACTACTTCATAGGAACCAACTTTTTCAATATCTCATTCAAAGAATCCATAATATCTTCATTGTGTTTAATTTCGGGGATAATCATAACAGAATTTTGTATTCAAAGTAATGCTCCACTCATAGTAGTTAAAGGTGCGCGCCCTGTGCGCCTAGGCCCAGAGGCACAGCGACGCGCACTGAGGTGCTCGCCTTGTTCCAGGTGCAAGGCGCAGCACCTTTTAAAGTTCAGCGTTAAGGTGCCTTAAAACTTGAAAAAATTGTCATTGCCATAATGTTTTCTGATTTGGTTTGAGAAAACTAATGTGCCTTTAAGTTATTTAATAGAATGTTATGAGCGAACTTAACATTACATGTCTTCATTGATATTTTATTTGAATTTGTTATTAAATGTCTAAGCAATGACTTGGTGGCCAACACCTTTTTAGAAGAATGTCAACAAGTGTGTGGTTGTGGGTTGGGTTCGGCTCGAAAGCAAACTCGTATAATTTTTATATATACTATATATTATTACAAATTTTTCATATATGTTGTTTTGTTTTATTATAATACAAAATATGAAACCATTTTCAGTTTATGTTTATATGAGTAATTATATGTACTGCTACACACAATGCAGATTTAATATTTGTTCGAAACCATTTTTTTAATATTTTTGAATTATTTGAATTTTAATTTGTCAAAATGTAATATTTGTAAAATAATTGTAACCAATTTAACCCTATTAAAGGGTGTTTGTTTATGCTCGCAAATCGAGATGAGCTGAAATATTTCAAGCTCGACGAGCTTCAATCCAAGTCAAGCCTCACCATTTTTGTTTTCGAGCTAAGCTCAGATAAGTTTAATCTAGGTTCGCCTCATGAACATTTCTAACATGGCTAAACAAGTTTAGTAATTTAGGCTCTTTCAACTTAAGGCAGGCTTGGACTCAACCAACAAGCCCATGCCAAGTCTACAAATTTGGCAAAAATTACCTTTTTCTAAAAAATATGTCTAAGCATTTCTTATACTAAACAATTGGACTTGAATTTGAGATTTCTAATTTAAGCAACTCGAGACTCATTCTCCCTCTGAAAGTCCTATATATATATATACATATATATATATATATACATATATATATATATATATATATATATATATACATTATATATATATATATATATATATATATATATATATATATGTATATATATATATATATGTGTGTATATATATATATATATATATATATATATATATATATATATATATATATATATATATATATATATGTATGTATGTATATATATATATATATATGTATGTATGTATATGTATATATATATATGTATATGTATATACATATACATATATATGTATATACATATATATATATACATATACATACATACATATATATATATATATATACATATATATATATATATACATATATATATATATATATACATATACATATATATATATATATGTATATGTATATATAGTAGTCAAATTTGAAAGTTTTATGATATGAATACTCACTACCAGTGTTATAAAAAGCGTACAGTACCATACCATCCGGTTAAACAGGTTTATTGTGAACCGGCTGTGAGCATGATACACGTCATCATCGTCTCGCGAGAGGGACTGCAAAATTCCATGCTCAAGGGACAACTCTCCGCGAAGCATAAGTCCGACCAAAGGGCAACCAGTCTACAAAACACAAAACCCGACCAAGGGACAACTCTCCGCGAAGCATAAGTCCGACTAAAGGGCAACCAGTCTACAAAACACAAAACCCGACCGAGGGACAACTCTCCGCGAAGCATAAGTCAGACCAAGGGGCAATCAATCTACTAAACAAAATTCCGACCAAGGGATAATCTCTCCATAAAGCATAAGTCCAACCAAAGGATAAACTCTCCACAAAGCATAAGCCCGACCAAGGGGCAACCTCTCTACAAAGCACAAGGTCCGACCAAGGGTCAAACCGGTCACCCCGTCAGGTATCATTCCTATCCCTTGCTCTTTCGTGTGATCATACTGACCTGAGGCAGTAGTGATCCCCCGAGGGGCAGTCTGTAAGCATGGGATTTTACAGTCCCACTCGCGAGACGATGATGACGTGTACCCGATTTTAATACCTCAAAATAAAAGTTCTCTTTAGAATTTTTATTACCAAAATCATATTCCTCGCGAATTTTATACTTGGTAGAATCCAGTTCGGCGTGGCCGATAACTCGTCCGGTAGGAGCTTGAACCGATGATTTGCACCCAAATAATAAATACCCATTAAAATATTATTAAAAGTCAAAAAGATGCCTTTCCACCCACTATTAAACCACTTTTCACGACTTTTTTGGCTTTTGGGCCCGTTAGCTGTCGGTATGGTGGAGGCTGATGCCACCAGCGGCATCAGCCATGCCGCCAGCAGCATCACCATACCGTTGGCGACATCAGCCATACCGTCAGCGACATCACCATGTCGCCGGCGGCATGGCCCGAAATGGGTCCCTGTACAAACAGCCTTTTCGGCCACTTTCGACGGAATTGGTAAAAAAGGCCTCAAAAAGCACCCCATTTCACCTATAAAAGCACACCTTGAGCTGCATTTTAGAGGGGGGACAAGGGAAGGAATTGAATGTTAGGATTTCAATGTGGGAATAGATTTTAGTGAGATAAGAACTAGATAAAACAGAAAAAAGGGATTCCGATCCATTTTTCCTGGTTTTTTCTTCTTTGAATTCTCTGAATGTGAGTTTGAAATCAGTAAGTCTTTAAGTTAAAATCAACTTAATTGGATTTAGAAACCAAAAGCACTTAAATTTACTGCTAAATCATCGTAACAAGCTCCCCAGAGGTGTTTCTTTCGGTTCATGAAGAGGTGGATTCACGGCCTCGAGGTAAAAATCCCGAGTCTCATAGCTCTTTGGCATTAACATTACTGATTTGTGTTAAATTTTCGTCGATTTATATTCATTTTCGGGTTTTTGGTCATTTTACTACCACCACTGCTGCCTATAAGCTGATATCACCGGTGATGTAACGGACTCGGAATCTCTACTTAAGGTATGGTCTAACCACCCGGTGGGAAAATCGTACCGAAAATTTCCCGGTTGAGCTGAACCAGGTGGCAACTCTATTTTAAGTACGGGATTTCGATCTTGTATCTTTTGAGCATTAAAATATGAAAAATAATTTTCCAAACACTTCACGCGCATCTCCCCGTCATTCAGAGACGTCGTCCGCTCACACCGGCAATGGTTCCGGTACGGATTAACTTAAAAACGGTTTTTTAAAAAAGCTATGGCGACACGCAGAAGCGCAAAAGACCCAGAACGCATTGCAAAAAACCCCGAAAGTGTTGCAAAAGACTGGTATAATGTCTGGTGAAACCACTAATTATACCGGTGGCACCGCGTACCAAAATCTTTACCAGTATAACGTCCGGTACGGTTTTGATAACATTGCTTTTTTCTTAGTACACTCTTGTGTGCGTTTGATGCCTTATTTTCTTATTGGATTCTACTGCATATAATATTACTAAATAACTTTATTTACCTCCATGAGTGAATTTTACATTTTCAATGCTAGAATTTTATCATTGATTAACGGTAAAAGAACAAGTGTTTTAAGGTTGCTAACCAAGTTGGTATTTGTCAGTGCTTCTTGTACTTCTACTCTTTATTTCTTTTCGAAAAGGAAATAAAAAACTAGAAACTTAAACAAAATTCCCAGTCCAAATATTAATCCAAAACATCCCTCACCATTTCATATTCATCAAGCTTAATTTTCGAGATAGTAGCGGCTGATGCTCTTGTTTCAAAAGTAATATATATGTTGACTTCAACAAGTCCAAAAGTGATAAAAATGAAATGAATTGAAAAATATAAACAAAATGATGAATGGAATAATTGATATTGTATTATTGAGTTGTGAATAATTAACTATATGTACATGTATTTATAGTATACAAAATCACCTATGAGAAAAGGAAACAAATAAATCAACATAAATACAATTAATTATAAATAATCTTCCTAATCGACATTAATCCTAATTATTGATATTATTCCTAGTTTAAATTGATTAGGAATAATCTCATATAGGAAAATATTAATATAGGATTCTTAATACTACCCCTCAAGTTGGTGAGTGAATATCTGAACTCCCAACTTGTGTCGCAGTGTTAAGAACTGATCCTTCCCCAGTGGCTTTGTAAAAATGTCTGCAAGTTGGTGACGAGTTGGTACATATGAAGGACTGATTGTTCCTGCCTGCAGCTTCTATCACACAATATGGCAATCGATCTCAATGTGCTTTGTAAGCTCATAAAACACGGGGTTTGCTGCAATGTGTAGTGCTGCCTGATTATCTCAAAATAGTGGTGTAGGAACATCACACAAGACTTTCAAATCTTGCAATATATAACATAGCCATACTAGCTCCAAACATGCATTGGCCATTGCATGATATTCTGCTTCTACTGATGACCTTGATACATTGGTCTGGTTATTTCATTTCCATGAAATAAGAGAAGAACCAAGGAAGACGCAATAACCTGAAACTGATCTTCGAGTTATTCGACCCCCTGCCCAATCTGAATCACAATATGCCTTAAGTGTGAGATTATTTTTGGATGGCAGTAACAAGCCTTGTCCTGGAGATCCTTTAATGTATTTATGGATATGAATTGCAACAGCCCAATGTGGTTGACGTGGAGATTGTACGAATTGACTTAATGTTTGAACTGCAAACACTATGTCAGGTCTAGTGACTGTGAGGTATATTAACCTACCTATAAGTCGTCTATACTTGGATGGATATTTTAGTAGTTCTCCATCATCTACAGTTAACTTTGAATGTTGCTCAATTGGAAATTTTTCTAGACGAGCACCTATAAGCCCCTTATCTTGCAAAATATCAAGTGCATATTTTCTTTGGGACATGTAAATTCCAGATTTGGAATAAGAAAACTCTATCCCTAAGAAATATTTTAAATCACCAAGATCTTTAATACGAAAACGTTGAAGTAAGTATTCTTTGAGGTCATTCCCAGTCGAAAGAATATCATCTACATTGATTAGAATGGCTGTGAATGAGGACCCTTGATGCTTTGTGAATAAAGAATAGTCTGCTTTGGATCGTTGGTAACCTGCTATTTGAATCACATCGGAAAATGTAGAGAACCAATTACGAGAGGCTTGTTTAAGGCCATATAATGATTTGTTGAGTCGACATACAACATCCTCCCCCTATCGATGATGTCCAATTGGTAAGTCCATGTAGACTACTTCATGTAAGCTGCCATGTAAGAATGCATTTTGAACATCCAATTGATGAATAAAACAGTCTCTCGCGGCTGCTACAATGAGAAGGCTTCTAAGAGTTATAAGTTTCGCTGTGGATGAAAAGGTCTCTCCATACTCAATCCCTTTAACTTATGTGTACCCTTTTGCTATAAGGCGAGCCTTATATCGTTCAATGGTGCCATCAGATTGATATTTGATTTTATAGACCCATTTGCAACCGATGGGTTTGTGACCTGTTGGGAGTGGCATTATTGTCCATGTTTTGTTGAGTTGTAAGGTCGGTAACTCCTCTTCCATTCCCTGCTTCCATTTTGGATCAAGGATAGCTTGAGCATATGAGGTGGGTTCTTTAGTGCCTATGATGTTAGCTAGAAATGTACGATGTGTAGGAGTAAAACGAGAATAAGAAAGGAAGTTTTGAAGGGGATACCTGGTTGATTTTGACAGTTGTTGACTAGAGCCAGAAAGATTGGCTTGAGATCCCATTATATAGTCTTGATGCCAGGAGGGGCCTGTCTGGTGCGATCGGAGCGACGAACATAAGGAGATTCTGGTGTTGCAGGTGTGTTTGAGGGTGGATTTTCTAGTATGGATGGAGGAGGAGAATTCATGATATCTGAATTTTCTGATATGGAAGGACTGATTGGTGGAGCTGAATATGGTAAATCAAAAGCTAAATTTGGTAAGATAGTGTGTGAATCCAGTGAGGATGTTGTTGTGGATTTATTAAGAAAGGGAAAGATTATAACACCCCGGGTATGACCGACTGCCCCCATAAACCAATATAAGTCTTTCCAGTAGGCTATGTCCTCACTCGCTCACTTCCTAGAAATTACTTCACAGGAGGTCACCCATCCTAAAATTGCTCCAAGCCAAGCACACTTAACTTTGAAGTTCTCCCTAGTAGGCTCCCGAAAACAAGGTGCACCTTATTGGTATAGGTAGTACCAATCAAATCTCTTAAGTCACTCTCAATTGTAATGTCCCATACCATCACAATCTCGAAATCCTTAACCGTTCACAATTGTGTTGTCCCATACCAACACAACCTCAAAACCATCTCTCTTTTGGGTGTGGACTCGGTTCATTCCTGTCCCCATCGACAACCTTCATGGCCTCTCTTTCCTCAAGTCTTCTACCCCGGCACCACCCCTCTTAAGACCGGGTCGCTACAAAGATATTTTCATGGAATGTAACGTCTCGACTAACAAGGAATGTGCCATTTTCCATATCAAACAATTTATACCCTTTTTCATTATATGGATATCCAAGAAAGATGCACTGCCGAGCTCGAGAATCAAATTTATGTTTAGGTGAAACAACAATTGCATAACATAAACAGCCGAATACCTTTATATGAGAGAGAGATGGGGGGTCGATTATATAGGAGTTCAAATGGAGATTTATTTTTCAATAGAGGTGAAGGTAAACATTTAATTATGTATATTGCGGTCAAAACACATTCACCCTAAAATTCTAATGGCAAATATGATTGGAACAATAATGCTCGTGCAGTTTTAAGAATGTGTCTGTGTTTGCGTTCTGCTACTCCATTTTATTGTGGTGTGTAGATACAAGTACGTTGACATTCGATGCCATTCTTGTGAAAAAAGGCTTGCATGGAAAGGAATTCTGAGCAATTGTCAACTCGAATTATTTTGATTAAGGCCTGAAATTGAGTTTTTGCAAAAGTGCTGAATGACTCTAACAAGTGTTGTGTTTTAGATTTTTTATTCATGTTGAATAACCATGTGCACCTAGTAAAATCATCTACTTTGGTGAGAAAAAAATGTGCCCCTGAATATGTTGGGACTTTGTGTGGACCCCAAATATCAGAATGTAGCAAGTCAAAAGGAGAATGAGATTGTATTGTGCTTAATGGAAAAGGCAATCTTGTTTGTTTTGCTTTAGGACATACATGACAATTATTATTATCATAAAAAGAATTTTTATTTCAAGGTAATAATGATGAGATAAGCTTAAGAACCTTATGAGATGGGTGTCCGAGATGCATATGCCACAAATCAGGGATGTGCGATGCTTGGAATGATTTTGGCGGGTATTTTAATAGAGACATGTAATACATACCATCGTGTTGTTCACCCGAGCCAATCATCCTTCCCGTAGTCAAGTCCTACAAAATACAACCGTTTGGGAAAAAGACAACACAATAATCTAATTGATTAGTCAATTTACTAACAGAAATGTTGTTTAAATTGAAAGATGGAACACAAAGAACATGTTTTAGTGTGATATCATTATTAAAATTGATTGTTCCTGTAGAAGTGATAGGTGTAGTTGAGCATGTGGGTAAATTAACGTGCGAAATCAGGGATGGTGATGTGTTAGAAAATAGATGTGAATTAGCTGATATATGATCGGTGGCTCCGCTATCCAAGATCCAAGGTTTTGCGAAAACAGAATTGATTGAGGCATTAGGAGTTAACATACCTAATGCACTTGCAAATGATTTACCTTTACCAGAATTATTTGCCATGGTAGTATATGCAATAAATTGGACTTTTGAAACACCAAGATCACTGCTCTGATACCATGATAAAAATGAAATGAACTGAAAAATATGAACAAAATGATGAATACAAAAATTGATATTGTATTATTGAGTTGTGAATAATCAATTATATGTACATGTATTTATAGTATACAAAATCACCTATGAGAAAAGGAAACAAATAAATCAACATAAATACAATTAATTATAAATAATCTTCCTAATCAACATTAATCCTAATTATTGATATTATTCCTAATTTAGACTGATTAGGAATAATCTCATTTACGAAAAAATTAATATAGGATTCTTAACAAAAAGCTCACTTCCAAACTCTAATCCATTCAAGCCATGCTCATTGATTCTGTAGAGAGAAGACAACTGGAGGACCCAATTGTTTGACTCTGGCTCGATAAGCTTAGAAGTGTGACCTATGACATCGACGATGTTTTGGATGAGTGGAGGTATGGAATTCTCAAACCTCAAACCGAGATAGACGAAAATTCCCATAAGCCTACATGGAAGGTACCGTCTTTTAATCGCCTATTTGGTTGCTTTTGCTTTCCTGATGGGTTTTTATGTATTGTTGTCAAAATAAGCAATCTCAGTGTGAGATTGGCTGTTATTGCCTCTGAGAAAGACGAGTGTATTTCATTGTTATTAAGAGGCGTTGTTATAAATGCCTCGGACATCCGGGAAGTAGTAAAGGAGTTAATATACCAGTGTCAGGTAGAGAGGTCAAGAAAGCATGGCTTGTGAACTTATTGTTGGCGGAGAGTAGTGAACTGCAAAATCTCCATCTCGTCGCTATTGTAGGGATGGTAGGGGTAGGAAAAACAACACTCATTAAACTAGTGTATAATGATGAAATGGTGAAGACTCATTTCGATAGTATGGTTTGTGTTTCTGAGCCCTTTAATAAGATTAGAGTTTCCAAAGAAGTTTTAATACCCTCGAAGGTCGTACTCTTGACACAGTTGTTTGTAAAAGCATAGCGGTGAAAATTTGAGAGTTCGTTGATAGGAAAAAGTTTTTACTTGTTTTAGATGATGTGCGAAGTGAAGATATGTATGAGTGGAAGCAGTTGGAATATTGTCTAATACGGGGTTCCTCGGGAAGTAAACTTTTGATGACCACACGCAAGGAAGGTTGGCGAAACTTCTGGGTTGCATAGATAAAGGCATACCCTGAGTTGGATTGTTATCCATAGAGGAATATTGGTCATTATTTTGTAAGATTGCGTTCTCTGGGAAGCCTAGTGGGGAGAGGGAACAACCTTAAGCATTCACCAGAGATCGAACTATTGAATGTGTATGAAGCAACCTTAATTTAATCTTGGGGCCAGCCATCCAGACCTTCGAGGCACATGCAAATTGGCGATTGGGGATTAGTCTAGATGTGGACATGGTTTAAAGGTGTCACTCATAGTTGGGACCCATTCAGGACACCTTGTGGTGAAAATAAAAAAAAATAAAAAAATGGTTGAAGGATGAACTGCATTGTTTAAGCTTGATAATTGATATATATGTGTATATTGAAGGGATTTGGTCATCGAAAATCAATCTTGAAGAAAGGCAAAACTGATTGATGCACTTTTTGAAAGTCGAGGGAGCTATAGGGCCACTTTGGAAGTTAAAGGAGACAGTAAGTTTTTTGAGATAATGAAGATGCATTTAGCCTATTAGTTCTACGAACTTTACCTACACTGTCAAATGTAACACAAGCTGTAATTGTTAATATTCTTTTCAAAATCTTCTTTTTTTAGTAAAAGGAGGCTCTTATATTAATAAAACGAATACAACTAGGAGGGTCACAAGTCCAATCCCCAGTAACTGAATCCAAAACAACAACGCGCGCTAATGAATGCACCACACTATTAATCGTTCTAGAAACACAACTAAACAAACAAGTGACAAAAGAGTGGGATAGAGTTTTGCATTCTTGAACAATAAAAGGTTACTAAAGAGAGAATTTCCATATTGCTTCATCTATAAGCACTAAACATGCAACAGTGATAACGAAATTCAGATTGATGAATTTATAGTTCATGGATATGAAATGAATGGGAAAAGTGGACTGATTGTGATGAAGATGAACCAGTAATTTCGTGTCTGAGTTATTCGAGCATTGAGAATTGAAACACCCTTATCAGATAATAACTATAGAAAACTACCATAAATTTTTTTAAGATAAATATTAATATATTAACACAACCATATTATTTCAGATTAACTTTAATATCATTCGTTTATATTACAAACCATAATTATGTTTGATTAGCAAAACCAAAACCTGACCACTTTCTATTCTATATGCTTGTCATGTAAGGAGAGAGAGCGAGATGGACACAACCGACAGACCTTTCTTCCATGACAGCTACGAGTAATGACCTTCTAGTACAATACTTTATCTACAACTTCAACAACTGAAAAATATAGTGATTTTTATGAGTCGCCACTCAATGAATACAAACAATCAATGAATTTAACAATCACATACAGTCACACCTTCAAAATAAACATACAGTCATTCATGTATACTATTGGATGATTCAATTATTTAATTGTTGTGACATTTTCGGCCAAACTATTGCCCCGGGATACATGTAACATTTGTAACAGATAACAATTGATTTGCTGGCCAGCTATATAACAATTAGTTGACCTTTTGGTCCATTTGTCAAATATTGCAATTGGTTGACCATATAGGTCCAGATAACAGAACATGTATTGCAATGTTTGATCGGCTATGTCACAATGTCTCTCTTTATTTTATTTGTTCCTGTGTAATTGTGTATATCATGAATAATTCAATTATCTCATGTTTCACCAAATAAATATAGGTTCATATAATTCAAATTCTCCAAATAACATATAATCATTCAATTCACAACAATTCACCAAACATTCAAATATCACATATCAAAACATTTCACCCATAAATTCATATCATGTTTATACTCACATAGAATCAAGATAATTCCATTGGAAGCGACTTGAATCTTCTCCCGGAATACCTTCACGATTTTGAGCTCGTATAAAAATAATTTCAATATCATATACACATACTTATCATATTTCCTTTCCTACTAGCAAATGTTCGTAAAACAAAATTACTTTCCTTATGACCTTATTCTACTTAAAAATTCATAACTTTCAATTCACTTCACGAAATGATCTGGTTCTTCTTTTATTCTATCCCTAATAAACAAAGCTATAACATACTAAAACTTCAAAATTTTCAAAGCCTTATACGATTTATAGTGAATTTCCTTCAAAACCTATTTCAGTCCTGCTTAACCTAGACAGCAGCATAATAAAATGAGTATAACTCTCTATACACAACATGAATCGACCTGATTCTTTTTTTCTGCTTAAACTATACATATAAGGGAATAACATATCAAAAACTGAGAATTTTTTAAGTAGTATAACAATCCCAGATTAATTTCGAAACTCACCCTATCTTTTTGATCATCCAATTCTGCACACTTCATCTTATAAAAATCATATCTATTGATTCACTCATCTAAATATTCTCAAAATTTGCAAGATGAACCTTGACATAAAGAGGAACAACTTATATTCTTACCAAAACTTCTAATTCTCTCTATAACATAATAAAAATCGCATCACAATGTTATCTAAATACCTGATTCTTCTGCCTTTCCTTCCTCTCTATTTCTCTTCTTCTTTGTCTATTGAGTTTCAGTCTCTGAACTAATATAGATGTTTCTAGTAACTGAATCTGATCCTAATCTATTAATTTGGAGCAAAATACTAACTTTACGCTTATGAATTCTCTTAGTACCAAAATAATAATAATAATAATAATAATTTTTAATGATAGAACATATAATCTCTTTACCTTTTATATAATAAATATAATAATATTATTAATATAATAATTATCATATCTTAAACTTAATTGTACAAATACTAAAACAATACTCAAATATTAGAATTTCAAGGTTTTGCAACTAATAAGTACCTATATACTAAGATGACTATCCATTACCTAATCAAATATCATATAGCCATAACATGTACAATTCAAAATATATTTTATATAATGTCATTTCATGGCATGTATATATAGATATGATCAAATACAAATGTAATGTATGACATGAGATATTATAGAATTGTCCTGAGCTAAAGGCACTGCCAAATTTGCGGTGATTGTGTATGTATTTGTTGCGGTTCTAAGATCTCGTTATGAGCGGGGTATTACTTTCTAGCTAGGTTTATGTTAAACCTTTGGAAATTATTTATAATCATCTGCTGTGGCTTCAAATTCAACAATAGAAATCCCTCTGCCCTCATTATGCAGCTTTAACTCTCCACATCCACACATAAAATTCATAACATAATTAGCTAATATATAGAAGTATATACACCTAACATATTGCGAAAAAATTTGCACGAAAAAAATTCCTTTACAGACGTTATTTGCCATTATAATGAGAGGTATACCTTGACCTAACAGTAAAAATTGTCGTCTTTAGTCCTGGCACGACATCTTTGAGCGAAATGAAGCTTGGAATATGAGAAATTACTTCAAATTTTGATTGCATCCCGCAAATCTTCAAATATCTATATTTAAGTTTCTTTGGATTATAATACACGAATGCTTGTTTATAAGCATTAAACATTAACAACGCCCCATTTTCAAGTACTTAATAGGTTGATGCGAGCCCTAGAGCCATCCTTCGTTCCCATTCATGTTGATGGACAACATTTTAAACCAATCTTTTTTTCCATCACAATCCTTCATCGCCCAAAAATCAACGCGATCCAAATCAGAAGACTCGGATAAGCAACAGAGTTCTCCTCCAAATACTCATAACTTGCCATATTGATAAGACTCCTTAGATAACGGTGGTGGAAATGATCCAAAGCTATCTGTCTCAATGTCAAAATACATCACAGAAGGTGGTTCACAATCATAATACCAGTAAAAATATCCATTTAAATAAGTAGGGATTACTAAGTCATTCGCTGAATATGGAAAAAAGCCAAGGGATTTCCACAATTTTGTGCCAAGAATGTGTATTTCAGCCACTATACCAGGATGGATCCAACACGTTATGTCACGGATAAAATGCGCCAAAATCCTTAACACCTTATATTGGTTAGTCACGGGATAAAAGCCAAAACTACAAGCAACATCTCTTTTAAAATTTCCAAAAGTCCTCTCCTCTGGAAGATTAATAAATTCACCAGTAACTGGATTGCAAACTATAACAGGTTCGTTGGTTGAACGTTCAGACAAGCAAAGCAAGCCATTGCACGAATTGGCAATATAATACTCATCATAATTTTTTTCATTAGCAATCATTTCGAGGTTACGCGATGGAAGTCTAAATTTGGAGTCAAGTTTAACCTCAACATTATAGTCTCATCCAATCGTGCGCTCATCTGAAGTATGATGGCCGTCAATTTTCAGCTCGAAATCTTCTTATTCGGGCTACACAAGATAAAGTGTTCTTGATAGGACTGTAAAATCCAAGGTTTGAATCAAAGGATAAACTTGAGCTTGATCGAAATGGAGCTTTGCAAATTCAGGATCTGAAATTAGATCGTACTAAGTTTTGCATACAAATTTGCATACAAATATTCTCTTAATGGACAACCTAAGTAAGATATTTTGAAAAATATACCTCGATAGGTCCGAATACGAAGGACCTGAATATTTGACCAGTATATGGCTAGCTTTCCTTCTTCTGTTCATGCCTCTCGTTGCATTAGAAGACATACAAGGTTTGCTCATGATTATACCCGAGATAACATGAATAACATTGTCAAAATACTTTACTTAATATTACACAGATCGAAAGCTCCCGCACTAATATCCAGTTGATATGAAACAACCTGACTATTGTGATAGTAGAGAAGCAAATGTTCTATTCTGGTAGCCGAAAAGGTGAAAGAATAATATGAGGATATTATAGATCTTTATAACAAAGAACAAAACCTAATTTACCATACTTAGGGTCGTAAATGTGTCGAGCCATTCATGAGCAACTTGGTGTTCAGCTCGATAAAAGCTCGACTCAGCTAAGCTCTTAATGAATCGTTCGTGAACATAATTTTAGGGTTCAGTTTGTGAATGAACTAAACATGAACTAGCCTAAGCTCGGCTCAAAAGCTCTTGAACAAGCTTAATTAGAGGCTCGTGAATAATTTCGTGAACTGGCTCGTCAAAAGCCAGTAAACTACATTCATTATCAATTTTACTCATTACAAATCAAACTTCCTTATGAGCAAAAATTATTATACACTTGAAATATTTATAATTTTACTTCTATATATTTATCAATTAATTTAAAAAATGTTGAATCAACAATTTTTAACAATTTATTGTGTAATAACTAAACATATAACTAGAGATGGCAACGGATCCTGAACTCGGTCCAGATCTGGACCTAATTTTATATACCCATCAGGTACCGGTCCGATCCGGGTCTTAGAAAATGGATCCGGATACAGTATCGACTTTTTACATGGTACCCAGATCCGAACCCGGACCCGGACCCGATCACATATATACCTATAAATTAAGAAAGCCCAACTTCACTCTAGAGCTCCCCTCACTTTATGCCTCCATTAGTGCCGCACTCCTGCTCCAACACTAGTCCATCATTCTTCTCTTCTCCAAACTCACTGAATGCTATCCTCATTCAGTTCTCTTCTCAATACTCACAAATCGTTATCCTCTTCCCGTTACTCATTCAGTTCGTGTTTATGATCTTCTGGATTGTCTCCCTCTTTAGTGCCACTCGCGCCTCCATCAGTGTCGCTCTAACACTAATCCCTCATTCTTCTTCGCCTCCCTCTCTCGTCTTTAATCACTCTTTCGGAAAAATTCGTCATCTCAGATAATTTTTTTTTGTTTATGGAAGTGATTCAGATTTCTATTCAGATATATGGATTTCATGTTTATGATCTTCTGGGTTATCTCTCTAGTGATAAAAAAAATTAAATCTTTGGGCTATCCTTCTAGTAGATTAAATATGGGGTCATTGCATTGGCTGCACTATTTTATGTTTCTTTTGTAATTTAGGATAATGCAGACTTTTATTAATATTTCATTTGAACTTGTTGGATACTTAAAATTAGATGCTAAACAATATAATTACATAGACCCGTATTGGATCCGCGGGATCTGGATCCTCTAATTATAGACCCGATGGATCTAGGTCTAGTATATGACTACAGATCCGGATTGAGTCCAAGCTGGACCCGGTCGGATCCGACCCGTTGCCATCCCTACATATAACAAGTATGAAACCTAATGTAACAAATTTGATAATATTATTTTTTATTTGTAAACAAAATAAATAAGCTTGTTAATGTTTGTGAACAGCTCGTGAACAAATGAATGGTTAAACAAACTTTTCGTGAACATGAATTTTGAGATCAGCTCGAGATCGCTAAAAACTTTTTGAACGAACATGAATAGGCTAAAGCTTGGCTCAGCTCGAATCGGCTCGTTTACCGCCCATATTCTTTACATGGAAGCGCCAAAGAAAATTCACTACCCTAGTTATGATTCAGCTAGCAACCATGATCATTAGATAACAGGAAACAGAAAGAACAAATATTATATCGAAATCGAAGTAAAGAGGGAGAGAGAAATACCTGAAACTATATTGTTTGGTTATGATGATTAAACAATTGTTCTTAAGGTTCCACTGATAAGAAGTTTTTTTTTTGAAAACCCCCCGGAGGAACATTGTGTTCCCCTAGAAGGAAAAAGATCGAGATAGGTGAAAATTTCGGGGCGGGCGTCCCAACTAGGTTGATGCCCCCGCTTACCTACAAAATACCTACCTCTCTTTATTAAAGAAATCCAAAGAATGCTCACAAGTTGAGAGCGTCATTGGACAGAAATACAGCCTAAAGGTGATACGGATATGAAGTCCGATCCCAAGACATGCCTATACAATGAATAAGGCCAAAGAATGCCAGCTAACTAGTTACAATTTAGAAATAAATTCGGAAAATTAAATACATCAGAAACGACAAAATTAAGATTCCGCCTTCGATACTTGAAGAAGAACCAGCATAGATGAATGTATGACCCCAAATGATCTTCTGTGCTTAAGACACCCTCGAACACAAACTTATTCCTCCTTTTCCAAATAGCCCACGCAATCATAAACCATAAAGCCGTACCAAACTCATGTCCGATCCCGGAGGAAAAGTGCGCTCACCATACTACTAGAAAATCAGCCCCCTTGAATGGCATTGTTACTGAAATCCCTAGCACCAGAAAAGCTTGAACCCATATACGATAACTACCCAAACAGTGAAACAAAGCATGATCAATTGTTTCAGACTCATCACAAAACGGACACTTATCATTCATTACTGCTTGGCATCCGCGACAAACAAGAAAGACTTTCGTTGGAAGACGTCTATGTAACAATAGCCAGCCAAAGAATTTAACTTTAGGAAGAAGACACGCATTCCAAACCACCATGTAATCCGTTTCCGGCGTAGTCCGTTGAGGCATCCTATAGAACCCTAAACAAAAAGATGCAGCTGAAAATACCTTATTAGCTCCCAGATCCCATTCAAATCTATCTGCCACCACCTGAAACGCAGCATGTAGCTGCTGCCCCATACTGCCGTCAGCCCCATACCCCTCAAAAACAGCAGGACATGTCTGGGAAATCCAATTCCGAAGCTGGAAGCACCTCTCCCTACTTGAAATCCTTAGACTACGTTTCCAAAAAGGCCTAGATAGTGCTGCTCCCTCAGAAATTGACAGACACCTATCCCGAATCGAGCAGCTTTTTCTATTACATAAGAGATACAGGTCAGGGAAAAGAACAGATAATGACACATTTGCGGTCCAATTATCATACCAAAAGGATCCGCAAGCCTCGTTCCCCACTTTCACCCTCACATTCGATTTAAACAACTCCCAGAAGGTTGAGTTCTTTACACAGCAAGATAAAATGCCTCGCCAAACATACGAAAGGCGTGAACTCTCAACATTTTCAAACGAGTTCCATGAATCGAAGCCATGTCTACGGACACACAACTCATACCACAGCGATCCCTGTCCGTCTACTCTAGACCGCCATATCCATTTCAACAATAAACTACAGTTTACTAGTCTGAGATCCCTAACATATAGGCCACCTAGATTTTTCAGTAGCATAATTGTCTCCCAACTCACTTTACAGATCCCACTAGAGTCCGCGTTACCTTTCCACAAGAAATTTTGCATCAGTTGTACAAGCTTATTATTAATAGAGGCCGGCATCTTATTCAATGATAACAAATAAATCGGGATGGAGGAGAGAACCGATTTTATAAGGACCACCCTGCCAGCATACGATAAACACTGACCTTTCCAACTTGCCAGCCAATTTTGGAACTTACCAATCAACACGTTCCAATAAGACACCGGGATGCGTCTCGTACTGAGAGGGGCGCCTAGATAAGTAATGGGAAATTTTTCAATCTTACAATCCATAGTCTCCGCACATCGATTCAACATGTCGTCCTGCACGTTAATACCCATGATTGAGCTCTTAACAAAATTAATTCGTAGACCTGAAATCAGCTCAAAACAACGTAATAAATGGATAAAAATAGGTAAGAGGGACTCATCTGCAGGTAAGAAGCACATCGTGTCATCCGCAAACTGAAGAATAGATATATCCATCTCTGACCCATCAATACGAAACCTAGGTAAAATGCTCTTAAGGACACTTGCGTCAATGAGCTGTTTAAGACCTTCCACTGCTAAGACAAAAATAAATGGAGAAATGGGGTCGCCTTGTTTAACCCCTCTACCCAAATAGATCGGATCAGTAGGGCTTCCATTGATAAGAATAGATGTTACCGAGTTCTCTCTGCAAGCCGCCATCCATCTAATCCACTTATCAGAGAAACCCATCCTCTTCAAAATTGAGTCAATATAAGTCTAAGAAACACTATCGTATGCTTTATGGAAATCAAGCTTATGTGCCACAGAAGACTGACCACGACGGTGGATTGATTGGATCACTTCCGAGGCTATAAATGAGCATTCATGAATATTACGGCCTTTAACAAATGCAAACTAGTTGTCAGAGATCAGCTGAGGCAACACAGCCTGTAATCTTTTCGCGAGTACTTTCGACACAATTTTATATATACCATGGATAAGGGCAATCGGTCTATAGTTCCCCAATGACGACGACCCCGGGACTTTAGGAATCAACACGGTAAAGGATGACTTAATAGAATTGGGCAGATGATCATACCTATAAAATTCGCCGAACAGTGCTAACATATCCGATTTTAGCTCCTCCCAGAAGCGTTTATAGAAGAAAAAATTAAATCCGTCCGGCCCCGGAGCCTTACCTTCTTGACAAGCACACACTGCATCCCACACTTCAGCCTCTGAAAAAGATTCAACAAGCCGAGAATTGGCTATCTCATCAACCATGCGGAATTTTAGCTCTCCCAAAGAATACGGCACCTCCACTTGTTTCAAAAACAGCCTGGAATAAAAATTCCGTATCGTGGATTTAATAAGTTCCGGGTTAGAAGATACAGCCCCATCAATTTCCAGCTGTGAAATTCGATTCCCCCTAGCCCTCGCTGATGCCATCCTATGAAAAAAACTTGTATTATCATCACCCAATATAGTCCAGTTAACTCGTGATTGTTGATGACGAATTTATTCAAGGTTCCGTCTATAGGTAAGTAATTCCGATCTCACGCACTGAAGCTCCAAACTACTCTCCTCCTCCAAGGGTCGGGACACCGAGCTAGATGTCAAAAATATAACACGAGCCTCTAGCTTCTTTATTCTTCCCTCTAACCCGCCAAAATTAGATAGATGCCAAGGCCGAATAAAGCTCCTTAGTCGGCATAGCTTAAAATCAATGTTGCGCCCCGAATCCGCCAATTCTATAGCCTTCTACTTCGATCTTGGAAAAGGTAGAAACCCGTCCTTCTCCCACCAACAGTTCAAGGATCGAAACATCTTTTTTCCGTCCCATACTGATGCGTGGGACCGGTAGATAATCGAAAAGTGATCTGATAACTTCGAATCAACCGTCATCAAACTCTGACCCAGCCACCTATCAAGAATATTGCACGACACCAAGACACGATCAATCCTAGAGAAGGATAGGCTATTAGACCACGTATAGTCACAGCCATGTAATGGCAAATCAAAGAGAGCACATTCATTAACAAACTCCTGGAACCTAATCATCGAACTCAACCCCGTGTTCCCACTTCTACCTCTCTCAGAACTATGTAACACTTCATTAAAATCACCACATAGCAACAAGTTATCCATGTTTTGAATATGGGGCAGCAGATCAAACCAAAATTGATTCCTATCCCTGGGGATAGGGGGACCATATAAGCATAGTAAGTTTACCTCAAGTTGACTAGACACAATATGTAGAAAGCACCATCTATCTGTAGAAGCAGTGATCGAGCCATGAATTAAATTAGAATTCTATGAGATCAGTAGACCCCCTGACAAACCATGCGACGGGATACAATGAGATTGAAACTCATTATGGCCCCAAAACTTCCTGACAACCTAATCTAAAACCGACAGGGACTTTGTCTTAATCAGAATGAAAACCTGAAGCTGCCACTTTCGAACACATGACCACACCAAAAACTGTTTGGCCCCATTCAACAGGCCCCTACGACAATTCCAACTCATAAAACTCAAAGACATGATAATACTAACGATATCCCAGCTCGGACAACAGCCCTCTCAACGTTGTTGCCCTTCCAATGCCTCTATAATCAAGCCCATGTTTTGTTCATTAAATAACTCAAGCTTTTCCCCAATTCGGAATGTCATTAATTCCTCACTGACAGTTGGCTCATTTCCTTCCCTACGGATGATAATTCTATTCATATTTGGGATGTTTGGGCCCGAAGAGCTTGAATCCTCCGTATTTGGAACCAATGCATTATTCCCCCCAATTAACAGGCTGTCGCTAGGAGGATGGTTACTTCCCGAAATTGTGTTATTGCTATCCACAACAATCTCATCATCCTCGCCCGATCTAATTTCAGCTTCGTTCCCCGCTGATTCACAACTACTCCTGTCTGAAGGATCCTCCTCTAGTTCACTCCACTCTTCCGATCCGTACTCTTGACTGTGTTGGCACCCAATTCCTTGTCTAAGGTTCGTGTATATCGTTATATCCCTATCCCCTAATGCCAGCGTTAAATTCCTACTGGCTGTCCCAAGCGGTACAGAAATAAGGCACGATACTACATCCAAACTATCCGGTTTTTCGAAATTACAATCTATCATAACAATTCGCCTAAATCTCGCTGCTAATTCCCGCACCACAGGTTCACAAACAAAAGCTAGCGGAATTCCCATGAGATCCAGATACAGAATACATTCCGACGGCGCGAAATCTACTGGAAGTGCACAAACTGACTCCACAATATGTTCCATAACCTTCCAATCACCATTCATAAAATCCTTAAGAGCCACATCTGATACAAACGAAATAATCACGCAATATCCACCAACAGCAGCAAATCTAAACTCAAAACTGTGAGAACTTAGAAAATCATGTATATTACGGATGTGAGAAATATTGTTGAGTTTAACCAAACAAGATTTTGATTTCAAAGGTGCAATTTTAACCACTACCTCACTATTCGGTAAAGGTTCAGCAGGTATAATAGGAGAAGATGCCACCTGGATAGGGTTGATGGTCGACTCCTCTCGTGGGGCTTGATTCGCCATAACATCCGCAAATGACCGATGATCTCGAGGGGAGTTTCAGAACGTCGCCTTCTGAACTGGTACCGCGGGATTAGACCGTGCTTGAGGGGCTGTTATCGATTTGTCATACCTGGCTCTGAAAGCTTTGAGTCTTATCGCACCAATCGCTATCATATTCAGCGCTTCCAACGCCTCCTGTATCCGCATAGATCCATCGAGTGTGATGAACCCAAAATTAAGGTTCTTAGCATTCCTTTTCCGAGCAATATAGACCCATCCATACACTCCATACCTATTGAACATTCTTTTCATAGCCGCTGCATCAAAGTGATTTGGGAAATTCTCAAAATAAATTTTTGGGGGATTAGGGTTTTGGGTATGGCGATTGCGGGGGGGCAGAGGGTTTCGGTATTGTGGCTGGCGGTGGTTGTTCTCCGATCGGTTCAGGGTGGTTGACAGCCGGTGGCGTAGGCGGCGGCTGAGGAAGGGGGTGGGAAGGGTGCGGGTAGGGTTTCTTTCCATAGGTGCGGGTTTTTTGATAAGAAGTTGAATTGAAAGAAATACGCATTGTTTGGTTATGATGATTAAACAGTTCAGTTCGCATAAATCTTGCTCTCAGAAAGTTTGAATGACAAAAAAGGTTATGATTGATAAAATTAATCTGCAATATCAAATAGTATGGACTAAGGCCCAGTTCTTCAACTTTTTAAAGCCGAGCTGAAGTTGGCTGAACTGAATTAGACTAAACTGGAGTGAGCTGAATTGAACTGAACTGAACTTATTTTAATGTAAATTTATAACTACGCATAGCTGAATTAAACTGAACTGCAGTGAACTGAACTGAACTGCTCTGAACTGAAGTAATTTGAATAGTAGTTCAAAAGAACATGGCCTAAACAAATTGATTCCCTTCCTTAAAGGGATTCTATGAGAAATTTAAGTGAAATAGGTCTCTTCCATTTAAGAAAAAAGAAAAATAGTCCGGAGCGTTCTTCCTACAAGGATGGTTCACAAATAGGAGAATAACTATAATAAGACAATTACAATACTAACTAGGATACAATACATAAGACGAATTAGGACATAATTAATACAAAGTACTGCCTAGAATGAGGTAAAACTGAAAAACATGGCGGGTGCTTTCGTTCGTTTTTAAAAAGTGGCTCAAAGTATTATTTGTTTCGAAACGGAGTTTGTGGTTTCAAAAGTTAACAAATATAGGAAATTTTTTTTATAAAATGTCTTTTTTAGTGTTACAAATGGTGTTTTGGTAAATTCAATATTCTTATACTTTATCCATATTATTTATGAGTTATATATAAAGATTTGAATAAGTTTAGAGAATTTTCATTTTGTTATGATTTTCAAAATTATCGTCTTTTAATTTGTAAAATATTTACACTTCTAAAAAAATTCAAAATTTATTACTGAGGTGTATTGTAGTTTTATTGACCAACTTAAAAAATTTCAGTTTAAAATGAACAAATTTACCCTTTATCGTGACATAATTTCAAATCGAGGATTTTTTTTCATTTTGTTTACCGACTTTAAAACCACATACCCTGTTGTAAAATAAAAATACTTCAATCCTTCTATGAAAACAAGTTAAACCGTAAGACATGTTTTTGAATTTTATCCTTTGGTATTCTTTTTATCTCAAAGAAACAAACCGCAGTGAACTTAAATGTCAAGTTGATTCTAAGTCAATTGACAAGAAAACAATATTGATCATTTTTTGAAACTCAAAAGTTTGAATATAAGATGCAGAACAATTGGGAACTCTCCTGCATTGATAGTAAACAACATGGTTTATCAAAATTTCTATTAAGACTAAAGCTTCCTATCCTGACAGATAAGGGGTTGTCGAATCGTACGATTCATATCGTGGATCGTACAATTTCAATAACAATGATCCAGACAGACATGGATTACAGCAATGAGAATAATCACCTTCATGTTCACTGAATATTATTTCTTAGTATGCTGAACAAAGTTAAGCTGTTGTGGTATGCGAACATTACAATGAATTCTGTACTAGACTTAACCCTACCAATGGTTGGAAGAACTCCTGAATTCTTAATGTATATGTAAATCATGATTATGATTATAGGCTCACAGTTTACAGATCTGGTTCTATTTTACATCACACACACAACACAGGCACATGATATAACTTCAACCGTCAATGACTGAACACATCTGTTTAGCAATAATAACTAAACATATTGGGTCCAACTCAATGTGTCTTATACAAACACAAAGACACATCACACATGCATATGTACTATACACTTGAAGCAACAATTATATCTTGAGGTTTACATAGTTTGGATTTCATTGATACTAATTTCTCATGCCTATTATACTATCTAACTACTCAGCATAAGAATATTAATATCGCAAAGTAAACTCTACCTTCATTTGTTGACTACCAAACATGCCTACCTCTTTCACAAACAATCCCGTTTCTGTTGACTAGCAAGATGATCAGTGCGAAGAAGCTCCTGAAACTAGCAAGGAAATGGCAGACGGTTACTGCAATCAAGAGAAAGAGAATCACAATGCGACGAACTGATTCAGTTGCAGAAACTAGCAGCTGTAGTACATCTTCAAAAGTAGAGAAGGGTCATTTTGTAGTGTACTATGCAGACCAAAAACGTTTTATGCTTCCTCTGCAGTATCTTAACAATGAAATGAATAGCAGAAGAAGAGCTCGGATTGTGTGGCGACGGACCTCTTACATTACCATTTGAAGCAGAGATTATGGAATACATAATTTCTATGATCAAGCGAGAGGCTAATAGAGATGTACAAAAAGCTTTGTTGACTTCCATAGCTAGCGGTTGCTCATCTCTCCATCATCGATTTCAATCAGCATCCAACCAATTACCAATTTGTAGCTTCTGAATAGTTATTATTAGCTTCTGTAAATAGAAAATACACTTGTACATTAATATGATTAATCAAGAATCTCAAAAGCTTTTTGATTGGCTGCTACTCTAGTACAAAAAAGTCATTGCGGACGGTTATTTTAGGCCTATCCGGAGGGTTTCAAACCGTCCGTAAAGGTCGCGATGCGAATGATCGGGCTTATTGTGGAAGGTTTTGAACCGTCCGTAATAAGGATTATTGCGGTCGGTTTTTTAAGAAGAACCGTCCGCAATAGGCCGACAAAATGGCCCCTGAACATTAACTATTTCGGACGGTTCTTGTAAACAACCGTCCGAAATAACATGGCTTTTTTGCAAATACACAACCTATTTCGGACGGTCCTTGAAAACAACCGTCCGAAATAACTCGACTTTTTTTGCCAATACACAACCTATTTCGGACGGTTCTTGTAAACAACCGTCCGAAATAACATGACTTTTTCACCGAAATGTTTTCCAATTCTGCATATTCACTGAACCAGAGCAGCAGTTCCTGTAAACCCAAATATAATAAAATCAATTTCCGGTAAACCCAAAACTAAATAGCAGAACCAATATAAAAAAAACAATAATCGATTATATTCCAAACTCAAATTCATATTTCTCCAAAAACAATATCGATATCCAAAGAGAACACTTGAAAAGCGTAGCTACCTATGTACAATATGCCAAAACACTATCGATTTCCAAGCCTATTAGCTACCAATAAGAAATTTAAAACCTTAAGAAGCTAGGTAATAAACAAAATAAGCACTCCAACTAACTACACTTAAAATTTAATAGACTTGTCAACATATGAGAAACAAAAATGTCCAACACTTCATCTATCTCGCACTGTGTGTACGTAATGCTTCTTGCATAAGACTGCAAAAATATGGTAATAATTACTAATGTAAGATCACATATTCATTTTCCTATATGCATTATAAAATCAAAAGTCACGTATATGCCAAAATTTTCATTCGAAAAATATGTATATGCCAAAATAAAAGTTCAATTCTAAATAAACTATATATAATTTAAGTATACCTCCGGCAAAGATTCTGCATCACCGTGATTCAGAAGTATATCATACACGAACCGCATAACATAATACCCGCACTCAATTGAGCCAGGTTGCTTTGCACACTACAAATACCAATTGTATTAAACAAAGTGACAAGTGCAATATTGCAATGTCTACCTTAACAAGAAAGTGGATAGCATTCTTACCAGTCCCTGGATATAGTTAAAGGTTGTTGCTCTGGCACTCATCAGCTTCGAACTTTCCTCATCCACACAGCACGACAACAGTGCTCTACATATACAAATAAATCATTACTTTTAATATTAGGATAGATCAAAGTGTAAAAAACAAATTGTATGATGAAAGTAAAAATACATAACTTATCCAAATATGGCTTAATAAGAAGATCTCGGTCAGGTTTCAAGCGCCAAAGAGGATCGTATATGTACACCTCTTTCTTTCTCATACAAATGACCAACAGAGTCCAATGATCACTGTAGGATTATTATGTTGCAAATTGTTACAGTTTATAACTTAGTGTACCACTGACAACACAAGTGAAAAAGAATCAGTACCTTTCATTATATGGCAAGAAAATGAATCTCTTTGATCTATTCTTTGATATAGTATGAGTTAGGAATAATGAGGAATCATCTTTGCTTTTGCTTGCCCACATGGCTTGAGATACCAAAGTTGGATTCACAAATCCAAAATTGTTCGCTTCCTTATAACCATATATCAATGCACTATAAAAATATACAACAAACCACTTAAAGTAAATTAAAGCCAATCAAAATGGCAAAGAAAGATATATCAACCATATTTAAATACATATTAAACTAAGTACAACAACCCGAGTATATAACTTACAGCAAATAGATCTCAATGATGTTTGATTCGATCTTTTCTCCATCAAGCAGTTCCTTTATAGCGGATGGGAAAATTGAAACACCTCCATCAGTGTTGCTAGCATGGATTAAAGCTTTATTGGTATCTGGAATGATAATTTGTTCGAAATCATTCTTCGACCGCATCGCGTCGCGCAATAATCCACATCTAAAATTGCATTTTCGATATTGGGTTTATTGGCACTTGGATTTTTGGGAATGGGTTCCTTGGCAAATGGTTTTTTTGAATTTGGAAATTTGGATTTTGGATTTTGGGGATTTGCTTTTTAGGGAATTGGATTTTGGGAATTTGTTTTTTTGGGAATTGGATTTCTGGGGTGTGGATTTTTTGGGATTTCAATGGCAGAATTGTTAAAGGAAGAAATCGTCTTCCCACCCTACATAGATATCTTAGTATAATTAATCACATACTGAGAATGCTAAATAAGTCATATGCGCATATATAGTTTGAGTCACTCACCTCTTTAACTTTTACAAGATTCCTTGGCCATTGCACAAAAGAAGCTGCCACTCTCCCGATAGTATCAAAATCATCAGTTGGAAAAGGAAGGTTCTCCTTGGTGTACATCTGCTCAACCGAGTCTATGCAAACTCTCACATTTTCTGTCGGAACGGACGTTCCGTGCATAACACGCCTGTTAGGATAGATAACCCCATCCGCAACTTTCACCGTATTTCCATTAATACTTAAGAGTAAGTTGCATTTGGTGGGTCCCTATGAAATAAAAAATTTATTTTTTCAGTAATTGTTCAATATTTCAACCACATAAATGACAATGGTTGAGAATTGTTGTAATATAGACATAATTATTTACCTTTAGGTGAGCAAGATGATCCACGATTCTTGATTCACTGTCCCCTTTTGAAGCAGTGGAGACATCAACATTATTGGAATTCGTCGAACTTAGAATACCCATACTCTCTTTCAACGCTCTAAGTTCCTACAAGAAATGTCAATAAATCATCATGTCAGTGAATGTTAATAAAAGAATTACAGAAACACCCGTAAATAATTTCAGTTTATTGTATACCTCATGAACTCCCTGAACTTCAGCTTTCACACCCTCTTTCACACGCCGCTCGATCATCTCTTCAATTTCAGCTATATCTGGTACATATCTATTTCGATACTCTGTTGAGCGTCCATACACTTTAGAATAGCCAATTTGAGAACTTATTCCACGTGTACGGCCTGGATGTTCTTTTTTTTAAGCACTTCATTAAGGAAAGAGTTAGTCCCAGTTGGGGTGAACTCACCACGCTTAGCCTTCTCTTGCAAATCCATCTACAAATTCGCATATATATATCGAAGAATAAAAACACTTGAACCCACAAAAGATAAGTGTGATAATGAGAAACACTATTATTATTATTATAATTAACTCACAATTGCACTGTGCACGATTCTTGTTGCTTCATCGGGAATCACCCTATTTCCCTCTCCAACAGTTGTAGTTCTTCCAAGCACGTAGTTTGCAGAACTTAGCTCATGAGGAGTAGCAGTAGTATGATCTATGCCCATTAACTTCAAATAATCACCCCGATTCCCCCATAATACTTGATTTTTTCCATATGACCGAGAGCCCATGGTATGAGGAACACTCGTATCTTGTTTCCTGCTCTCCGCCGCCTTCCTGTTTTTCTCCTACAAGTGTATATAACATTGTCAAATGTTAGTATAGCACAATTTAAAGTGTCTAGTTGTAAGTACTAATATTTAATTTACCAGTTGCTCTTCGCTAGTTTGATGTTTTACAAACGTATCCCACTCCACCTTTGTACATCTACCCATTTCATATGGTAGTGGCTTGCCCTTAGGATTTCCATTTACAATGAGCTCTCTATTCCATTCTGATTTTTGCCGACGCCATACTTTATCAATCTATTGCAAAATAAAAGATCTCCTATCATCTTCAAGTCGGACTTGTTCCTATCACAAAAAAATAAACATAAGTCAAGTTTATATATTTTCAATGATCATCTCATTTGAATCCGAAATTTTATATAACTTATTTTAATTATTTACCTTCATATCTTGCCATAGCATATCTTTAAGGGAATGAGGAACCTCAAACTATGTCCTATAAGTAATGGAAACCCTATATCTTCCAAGTTTTCCGATGTGTTTCGTAAAATCAACGGCCCATTTACCACCTAGGTTGCCAAGATCATCCCATATAATATATCTTTGGCCATTGAATTTAGGGTTCATTCCCTTTGATGGGCCTCTTGATCTCTTGCTATTTTGAGATGTTGATGTTTCCATGATGTACCTGCAGGCATTCCACATTAATTAGACAATCAAACAAATAAAAAAGTAAACGACAAATATATACACATACACATACCACATTAATTAGACAATCAAACAAATAAAAAAGTAAATGACAAATATATACACATACACATACCACATTAATTAGACAACCAAAGAAATAAAAAAGTAAACGACAAATATATACACATACACATACCACATTAATTAGACAATCAAACAAATAAAAAAGTAGATGACAAATACATACACATACACATACCACATTAATTAGGCATAATAGCCTTCATTGTGATCTTGTCGAGTTGATGTTGCAGTGGGATTTAGTACCATGTCAATTACAGGTGCACCGAACAAAGAGGAAGGCATTTCATGAAATTGCTGGTCATACTCTTGTTCATCAACCACGTCATCAATGCCTAGTATGCGTCTCTTTCCTTCAAAAACGATTGAGAAGCTCTTATTTGCAGGATCAGACATGTAAAAAACTTGTTTTGCTTGAGAAGCCAAAATGAATGGATCTTCTTGATGGCCAAGTTTGTTTAAGTTGACTAGTCTTAAGAAATCATGTTCATCGTTCATGATGCCGTGAAGACTATCAACCCATTGGCATTGGAACAAAGCAATCTTCATTTTTCCGTATAATGCAACTCCAATATATTATCAATGAATCCATAAAACATCCTCCTCTTTTCGACCAATGTTTTGTTTTTTTTTCTTACATATTCCGGTGACAATGCAACAACTGAAACCCCGCTGTTCTGCATTGTGGATTTTTCATCTTGTCGCCTCGTGTAAAAGGAAAAACCATTGATGTCATACCCTTCATAAGTTTGGACAACACTATTACATCCATATGCTAGCCATCTCAACGTCGGGGACAATTCAGGATTACTGCTTAGTTCAAATATCACCCATTCCTTGAACCATGCTAAGAATGATTGGTCATGCATATGAGTCAACTCGACTTCATTTTTTTCAGGATTTTCATCTCTTAGAATTGAAATATGTTCTTCAATGTATGTATGAACTTCTGAGAGACTTTGGAGCACATACAATTCTGCCTTACGCAACATCGATGGGTCGATACGTAAATATTTGGCGCCAATAGTAACCTTGCCTAGGAGCCTATCAAAATGTCGAAATTTAGGCAATCCAACGGTTTCAACATTCGCAAGGTACTCTGAACACCATGAAACAACTTCTTCAGACACATATCCCTGGACAATACTAGCTTCTAGTCTAGACAGATTCATTACCATCCCTTTTAGCATTCCCCATTACTCGTTCAAAAGGATACATATACCTTAAGTAAATGGGTCCACACCATTTAATTTCACGAACCAAATGTACCATAAGATGAGGCATTATGTCGAAGAATGACGGCGAAAAATATATTTCAAGCGCACATAGTGTTTGAACAACATCATTCTGCACATTTTGTAACTTCTCTGGGTCGATGATCTTGCTGCTAATAGTGTGAAAAAACCAATCGGGTGATAGTATACCTAACTTTACTTGGTAAAATCCCTCGAAGTGCGATTGGTAAGAAGTGTTGCATAAGAACATGACTGTCATGTGATTTCATACCTACCAGTTTCAAGTCACTCATGGAAACAATCGACCTGAAATTTAAACAATAACATGAAGGTACTTTTAAACTATATAAAGACTCACAGAAGCTGGTTTTTTCGGCTTTAGACAAAGTATAGCAAGCTGGTGGAAGGTAAACGCGCTTGCCTCGATAATCTGGAGCTAACTCTTTTCTACCCATTGCAAGCATGTCTTCTCTAGCATTTAAACCATCCTTTGTTTTCCCAGGCATGTTTAGAAGTGTTCCAACAATAGCATCATAGACGTTTTTTTCAATATGCATGACATCAAGGCAATGCCTTACCTCCAAATCTCTCCAATATGGTAGATCCCAAAAGATTGACCTCTTCTTATATCCGCCGTCAGTCTTACCCTTATAAGGTTTACCATACTATGTTGTAATGTCTTTGACCCTCTCATAGACCTGTATTCCTGTCAAAGGCACTCGCGCCTTACTCGACTCCATCTCTTCATTAAAAGCTTTCCTTTTCTTTCAAAAATGATGAGTCGTAGGGAGAAACCTTCGATGATTCATATATACATGTTTCTTGCAGTTTTCTAGACGAATCGATTTCGTATCATCCTCACAAATTGGACATGCTTTTTTCCCCTTCACTGCGTATCCAGACAAATTTCCATAAGCTGGAAAGTCATTTATAGTACAGAAGACCATGGCACGAAGACTAAAATAAGATCTACTACATGCATCGAACACCGTCACGCCTTTTTCCCAAAGCAACTTCAAATCATCAATTAAAGGAGCGAGATATACATCAATGTCATTACCGGGTTATTTTGGCCTGGAGATGAGAAGTGATAACATAAGGCACTTGCGTTTCATACACAACCATGGGGGTAAATTGTATATAGTTAGAATAACAGGCCAGGTGCTGAATTGGGAACTTAAAGTTCCGCATGGATTCATCCCATCCGTACATAGACCAAGACGTAAGTTTAAGGAATCACTACCAAATTCTGGGAACCTATCATTGATTCTTCTCCATTGGGGAGAATCAGCAGGATGCCTCATGAGGTTATCGTCCTTCTTAGCATCGTAATGCCATCTCAAGAGCTGTGCAGTTCTTTCATCTGAGAAAAGACGTTTAAATCGCGGTATAATTAGAAGGTACCACAATACCTTTGCTGGTGCACGTTTCTTTTTCGTACCTGAATCTTTTTTCTTGTACCGACTAGAACCACACCTCGGACAAGCTTCTAGATTCATATACTCATTTCGAAACAAGATACAATCTTTTACACATGCATGAATCCTCTCGTACTCCAAGCCCATAGGGCACATGAGTTTCTTTGCCTTGTACAAGTTGTTCGGGAGTGTGTTCCCATCAGGAAACATGTCTGCCAACACTTCCAACAAATCCTTGTAATATTCGTCGGTCACATTGTGCCTTGTCTTCAAATTGAATAATATGACGATGGTCGATAGTGTTGTGTATTTAACAGAACCCGGAAATAGCTCCGTCTTTGATGCTGTGAGAATACTTTCAAACATGTTGGGATTCTCGGTGAAGTTATCTTCTACGTCATGCAACATTTCATTAATTCTATCTTCTTCATCTCCCACATCTTCATCTCCAAAAAACGAATCAACTACTGTCTCAGTAACTGGAGTAGTTGAGCTCTCTGCAATATCTGACACTTCACCATGCCAGGTCCACCTTGTACAATTTTCCGTGAATCCCTGACGAATTAAGTGATTTTTCAATAAATCTACGCTATCTGAAATCCTTGTGTTATAGCAATCGTAACAAGGACACCGAATACCAAGCCCAGTTTTTGACTTATGTGCAACGGCAGCAGCAATGAACTCATTAACACCTTGCAAGTACTTAATGGAAGGCCGTTTCATATACATCCAACTCCGGTCCATTATCTAGATAATATATCTAAGAGAAGCACATCTAATTAAACTATAGTCATACATGTTAAGCTAGGTATAATAAATTTATAATAATAAAGCTAGTGGAGCCTACAACGACCTTTTCAAAGTTAAAGATGCAGTAGATAATGTGCATTCTACATGGACTAATTAATTACAAAGATGGCATCAAATTATATGTTTTATAAGTATCAGTTTCGAACTTATAGTTGAGAATATGTATAAAATTATTTGATGAAAATAATATTACATGAATCTAAGAAATTAACTGAAACAGTTGGTGGAGTACAATATATGAACATTGTAATTACAACCCATCTTTCTCCAACCATGAGAAAACACAAATAAGACAACACAAATAAGACGGTACCCTCACCAACACAGTTGTTTCTTTTTGACAAGAAAAACCCTATCGGTAATAGCAGATCTCAGTCACACCATTCAGGACAGGAAGAATATCCAAGTTGGCCAAGGCATAATTTACCTACTGGTCCGTTGTGCTTAGATAGAACATAGCTATACTTAAGCACTCTACTTAAATTTCTTCAATATGCCCTGTATACTTTTATTCTATGTGGCCTATACATACTTCAATTTTTAAAATAATCTATTCTCGAAATAATAAATCTATAAATCGGTTCAGTATAACTAAGAGAGAATAACATCTGATGTGGATGCTTATGAATAATCAGGGGTTAGATTAATTGAAAACTTCAAGTACAAAGGCTAGCTAAAGCCAAAACTAAGTACATAGACTGGTTCAAGAAATTAAGGCCCGGGCAGAGGCAGTACTATAGTGGGCAATATATATAACTTTCGCCTGCAATTCTAACCCTAGCCATGATAAACTATGAAACCATTGTAGCACTAAGCAATAACTTCAACATAACTGCATGGAATATTTAAGAAAGGAAGTTTAAATCTGAAATACTAACCTCAAATTAAACGGATTTTGAGGGGGGTTTGGGTCGACGAGACAGCAGCGAAAAGGAGAGGCGGCGGAGCAAGACGAGGACAGGGTTTGAGGCGCGGGGGTTTTGCGAGTTCGAGATGATGGAGGGTGAGTGAGCCAGCGGCAGGAGAGGCGGAACGAGGGTGACAGAGACGGCGGGGGAGCAACTCGACGGGAGGTTTCAGGCGCGGGGTTTTGAGATTTGGAGTGGCGCGAGGGTGTGTGCGAATGGTAAAGTAAAAGTTAACTTAATTCGAACGGTTATCTCCTTTTAACCGTCCGAAATAAGCATTTACTCCGCAACAATTCAGACGGTTAAAAGGAAATAACCGTCCGAATTACAATACGGACGGTTATTTACTTTTAACCGTCCGAAATAAGTTCCACTATTCGGACGGTTAAAGTCAATAACCGTCCGTATTGTTCTATGTCCATTTACCACCTGACATTACGGACGGTTATTAACTTTTAACCGTCCGTAATGTCTCTCCGTGTTTTATAAAACATTTTTCCAAACGGTTTTTTCATAAACCGACTGGAAAGTTGCAACCTTATTGGCCCTTTTTGTACTAGTATTTGTGCTAATTAGAATCCTTCATCTCTAGGTATCTTCAGTATTAACTTAAAAGAATGCTCGAGAGGATATAGAGACCATTACAAGCTTAGACTACTAACTGTGCCTTTTCTCGAACTCTATTTTGTTACACTTAACAAAGAAGAGAAATCTATAAGCAAGTAACATAACATTTACGCTTTTCATCTCTTAGAAAAATATAAGTATGCTTTTCATCTCCTAGAAAAATGTGATTATTAAAATATGAGTATCAGCACATATAATCATTGGCCTCGAAGTTGAATTTCAACATAGCTCTCAATTCTCCATCATGCAATATCTTAACAACGAAATTATGAGAGAGAGATTCAATATGGCAGAAGAAGAGTTCGGATTGTGTGGCGATGGACCTCTCACATTACCATTTGAAGCAAAGCTTATGGAATATGCAATATCCTTGATAAGACAAAAGGTTAATAGAGATGTACAAAAAGCTTTGTTGATTTCCATAGCAGTCGCTCAACTCTCCATTATCAACATCAATCAGCATTCACTCAATTAACAATTTGTAGTACATTAGTATAGGTCATCACAAATTTCAACACATTTTTGTATCTACATCTCTCTCTCTATTTATATGGGTGCTAATTAGAATCCCTATTCTCATCAGTGTCTATAGTATTAGCAGCAGAGCACCCTCGAAAGGACACATAGACTAGTTAACTGAAACACATCTATTACCTGATTAACAAACTGTTAAAGCTAAGATTACTGTTCATGCCTTCTCTCAAACTCTATTTTGTTACACTACAATTACCAGAAATCTATACGTAACCTTTATGCTAGTTTCCTCCAAGAAACACACAACAGTGAACTAAAATTGAATATTAAAATTGTATTGAATTTCATCATAGCTTTGAATTCTCTATCATTTCTATTCTATGAGCTTTTCTCAAATATAGCCGAGTTTCCTGACCTGATAACACACAGGCACGCATGTATTCTTTCATGAATCTAGCCATTACAGTGTATAAGTTTCAGATTCTAACCCCAAGAGATGAATTTGATAAAGTTTTGAAAGCCAAGACTTGGAACATAAGACGCAATACAATTGATCATGAGAAAAGTTTTGTTCATACCAGGTCATCTATATCATAATCACCTTAAGTCTTAAATATGACTCATACGAGGAATCCAAAATTTAGTCCTAATTAAAAAAAACACATCTGAAGCAACAATTATGTGCTTCCTCCCTCCACAATTTGCAAGGTAATCAGACCTCACTTTACAGTGTTTATGAGAGATGAACTTGATTTCAAATATGAGTTGAAATACAATTTGAAATTGCTCTCCTTCACTGATAGAGAAAAACTGAAGAAGATGGTTAGTTAAATTTCTATTAAGCCTATAGCAACCTACCCTGACAGTTATTGATTACAGGAATGAGAATAATTTCTTTTGTGTTCACTAAACACCGTTTCTTATGTATGCTATTGCGGAACAAAATTAAGCTGTTGTATGCAAACATTACAATTAACTCTGTACTCGACTGCCCTTAAACCTACCAATGATTAAAGCCCTTGCCTTGCAAGAAAAATCCTGAATTCTCAAAGTAAATGTTAGGATTCACCATTCAGTATCACGGTTGGGAATCTAGACTAACATTTCAAAGATCTGCTTCTGCTTTTACATCAAACACAGCACAGGCATAAGATATAACTTCAACAGCCAATGATGCAACACATCTCTTCAGCAATAAGTAAACATATTGGGTCCAACTGAATGTGTCTTATCCAAACACACAGATGTATCGCACATGCTTATGTACTATACACATAAAGCAACCATTCAATCTTGCGGATTACATAGTTTGGATTTGCAATGATATAAATTTCTCATGTCTATTATAATATCTAAATACTCAGCATAAGGATATTAAATAAGTACAAAGTAAACTCTACCTTCATTTGTTGACTATCAAACACGCCCACCTCTCTCACATGGTTATGCATCCCACTAACCTTAGCAGGTGGGTCCTCCATTTCTTCTAGCTTTGCAAATATAAAGTCAGTTTCCTTTGCCTTCAACACCATCAGAACAACAGCATTCAAAAAATCAAGAATCCAAAATTTCCCCTTTCCCTCGTCCTGTTATCAATTTCAAAGAAAAACAAGATGATCAGTACAAAGAAGCTGCAGAAGATAGCAAGGAAATGGCAGAAACTTGCTGCAATGAACAGAAGAAGAATCACAATGCCACAAACTAACAGAGCTGCAGAAATTAGCAGCAGTAGTACATCGTTGAAAGCAGAGAAGGGTCATTTTGTTGTGTACTCCGCAGATCAAAAACGATTTACACTTCCCTTGCAATATCTTAACAATGAAATAATGAGAGAGCTATTCAACATGGCAGAAGAAGAGTTCGGATTGTGTGGCGATGGACCTCTTACATTACCCTGTGAAGCAGATCTTATGGAACATGTAATTTCTTTGATCAAACAAAAGGTTAATAGAGATGTTCAAAGAGCATTATTGACTTCCATAGCTAGCAGTTGCTCGTCTTCCCATCTCCAACATCAATCAGCATTCAATCAGTTACCTATTTGTAGCTTCTGAATAGTTATTATAAGATCTGTAATCACAAAAACGTAGTTGTACATCAATATAGTTCATCTAGAATCTCAAAACTTTTAGTTTACCTACTTCTCTCTCTATATATATTTATATATGTGCTAAATTAGAATCCTCAATGTCATCGGTATCTTCAGTACACATATTATATACCTGATTAACAACCTGTTAAAACGTAGACTACTATTTATGTTACACTTACCAATTAAGAGAGTTCTACACCTAACATTTATGCAAGTTAAGATCATATGTCATGTAGCATTAGAGAATCAAGATGAACAAATCTTGATTTCCTTCAATTAAGTTAACCTGTCCTCTACCTCTATACAACTATTCCAAGAACTCCAGCTTCTTAATTCTCTCCACAAGAGTATTTCTTGAGAAATGTATAATCAATTTTGATTAAGATAAGCGCAATTTTCACTATTCCTCCATAGCAAACACTGCAATTAGCTGAGATTCTACAGTAACTGAAACCGTGAATACATAGTTCAAGCAGCTACACCTCATGAAAGAAGGGCAACAAAGAATCTCATTGAACTTAAAGGAAAGAAAAAACAATCACATCTATAAATTAAAATATAGCAGTCTTTGAGTAAGAAAGTAGAAATTACCTTTGGCCTGGATATCCTTCAATGTATAGCATTCTGAACCACCTGAAACCCAAAGAAAGGAAAACAAAAAAATCCTCTATTTAGAAGAAAGGAAACGATTGTACACTGCATCGAGGTCAAGCTCAATACAAAAAATTAATTGAACTCTAGATAACCAAAAATTAGAAAAACATGACTCTAAATTAGCTCAATTGAAGCTAATCACCATTGAATTCGCCATTAACACCCAAACAGAGAAAATAAATAAGAGAAGAAGAAAGCAGCCATGGAAGGAGGATTTATGTCGGAAAAATATTTGGACCTTTTCTCGATTTAAGCGTGCCATCGGGCTATGTTAATCTTCTCTGTATCCAATGTCATCAATACCATACCAGCCCACATACTCGGCGAGGTTAGTGGTACGTTGTATAATTCGTATTATCGGTATTATTAGTTGCTTTATCGGTTTTTTATTTTTTAAAGAATATATATTATTTATGGTTTTTAGTGGCTATTGCAACGCTTTTTAGGCTTTTGCAACGCTTCTACGTGTCGCCACAGAAGTTTTGGAAAGAAATATATATTATTTAGGATTTTTAGTGGTTATTGCAACGCCTTTTTGGTCTTTAGCAACTTCTTTAGCAACGCTTTTCTACATCTTTAGCAACGCTTTTAAGTCTTTGGCAAGACTTTTCTATATCTTTAGCAACACTTTTATTTGTTGCCAAAAGTATTTTGAGAAAACCGGTTTGAACCGGTACCAGTTCAACCCGGTTTCCTCTGGTTTTCTATTAAAACCGGTTTCTACACATCCCGTACCATAGCCGTGACTGGTTCGCTGTAAAACCGGTCAAATCGACCTGTACGGTACGATATTAATAACGATGTACTGTATCATTCCAATTTTATCGGATGTCCCCGAAGGGACGATGTCTGGTGTTCGCTACAGTACCATAAACAGTATTCAAGACGCAATATGTACCGATGTGGGATATACTGAATGTGCTGAATTTTTACGGGCTTTGAAATAGTGGATCTGAACAAGGCCCAAGGACTTAAGAGTTAGTATGACGTTGATACAACATTAGACTCATTGTCACTACACATTTTATATTTTTATTGAATGAATTTCATATTTTAAATATCTTATTCTAAGCAAACCGCAAGAGAATTAGATTTCTACCTCGTAATTCATAGTTAGGGGTGTTCACCAGCTAGACGGTTCACAAATTATTCAAAAAGTAAGGCACGATAGAGCTCAACTCGAATTAGAGATCACCTCGAAACATTATCAAGCCAAGTGGAGCTTTATAAAGTTTAACCTGAAAGGTAGCTAGTATAGTTATATATTTTTTTTAATTGAAGTATTTTATTAATTTTAATTTGTTTATACCTGTGTTGATGATATCTTCTTATTTGAGGCACCTCAAAGCAACATTCACTAGGAATGCCGGATATTGTTTTGCTTGATTTGACTGAACACAAGCTTTTTAATGTGTAACAAAATAGAATTTATAAATACAAGTTTTTTCAAGTGAAAAAGTTATTTGATTTACAATTTTTTTATCTCATGAGCTCAACTTGGACAAATGACATCCAATGCATGCATACTACGATTTCTGTGAAGAGTCGATTTTTCACGTCAAATGACACGTTGTCTACATCATTTCTCTTCTATATCTTTTTGTCCGTTATTTCGATAGGGCCAAAGATTCATCATTCTTTGGCTTTAGATTATAATTGGCTAAAACAAAACGACTCATTAAATTGTCTGAACTTCTTTTATTGTGAAGTTGAATAGCTGTTGCAACTCCACCTTAAGGTCAATTGAAAACAATCTCTCTACAATTACAGAGGTAAGATTGCGTACACCAGACCCCCTTATCCCACTTGTGCAGAGCCTTATTAGGCATTGGAGTAATGTCGTTATTGTTGTATAGTTTATCTTTCTGACCTGATAATTTTTGTTTCACACCGGCACGCGTGTATTTGGAATAACTCGGCTTTACTCAACAGTTTCCAAACCTAATACAAGATGGAAGCAAGGAATTTCCAATGTCGAGTTCATCATGAATTTTTCCTCGGTTATTCAGAAAAAGCAACTCATCACAGTGCTTATGTCTAGCTTATGTTGATCAGAATTAAGTTGTTTTATGCAAACTTTGCAATGAATTCTGTACTTTACCAGCCTGAAACCTACCCGTGATTGCAATCCTTGCCGTGAGTGAAATGTCCAAGAATATCAAAGTATACATAAGAATTCAAAATCATTTCACGAATCTATACTGATATTTTACAGATCTGGTTCTAATTTTACATCAAAGACAACACAGGCACATGATATAACTTCAACAGCCAATGATAAAGGCACCTCTTTGGCAATAACTAAGCATATTGGGTCCAACTCAATGTGTCTTATACAAACACAAAGACACATCACACACGCATATGTCTACGCTTCAGAAATGAATCACCAGCTAGGTGTTGTATAAACTTAAAACAACCGTTTATCCGGTGGTTCACATAGTTTGGATTTGCAAGGATAATAATTTCTCATGACTATCTATCTTACTCTCAATATAAGGTACAGAGTATACTCTACCTTCATTTATTGACGTATCAAACATGCCCACCTCTCTCACATGGTTTTGCATCCCACTAACCATAACAGGCGGGTCCCCCATTCTTGCTATCCTTGCAAATATAAAGTCAGTTGCCTTTGCATTCAACACCACCACAAGATCAGCATTCAAAAATCAAGAATCTGAAATTTCCCCCTTCCTTTGTCCTGTTATCAAGTTCACTCCATTCATACAAAAACAAGATGATCAGTACCAAGAAGCTGCAAAAGTTAGCAAAGAAATGGCAGAAAATTACTACAATCAACCGAAAAAGAATCACATTACCGCCAACTGATTCAGTTTCAGAAACTAGCAGCTGCAGCTCATCTTCAAAAATAGAGAAGGGTCATTTTGTAGTGTACTCTGCCGATCAAAAACGTTTTGTGCTGCCTTTGCAATATCTTAACAATGAAATGATGAGAGAGCTATTTGACATGGCAGAAGATGAGTTCGGATTGTGTGTCGAGGGACCTCTTACATTACCATGTGAAGCAGAGCTTATGGAATATGCAATTGCTTTGATCAAACAAAAGGTTAATAGAGATGTACAAAAAGCTTTGTTAACTTCAATGGCTAGCAGTTGTGCATCTTTCCATCTCCAACATCAATCAGAATTCAATCAATTACCGATTTGTAGCTTCTGAAATGTTATTATTTGATCTGTAATCACAAAATACATTCGTACATTGATATGGTTCATCAAGAATCACAAACCTTTTTGTTTAGCTACTTCTCTCACTCTATTTATATCTGTGCTAAATTAGAAACCTTGATCTCATCGGTATCTTCAGTATTACCTAAAGCACGTTAATATACACTTGCCAATAAAGAGAAATATACACCTAACAACCTGAAAAGAATGCTCGAAAGGATACAGAGACTAGTCAACTAAAGCATATTTACCTGATTATCAAATATCAACATGTAAAAGCTTATATTACTATTTGTGTTACACTTACCAACCAACTAAGCCTTAAATCCCACGCTAGGTGGGGTCGGCGTTGTGTTACACTTACCAATTAACAGAAATACACACCCAAAATTTATGCTTTTTATCTCGAAAAAAAAAGAACACACATCAGTGACCTGAATGTGATTACTAAAATATGAGCATTAGAACCAAGGGAGTAGCATATATGATCACTGGCCTCAAAATTTGAATTTCAACTATGTATTTCCACAAGAATCTTGCCTTGTTCACCAATTAGGGAAAACAACTCATTTCAGTGTTTGAGTAGCTTCAACTCCAAACTTCAGTGATAGCTATTAGCCCGGCTGAAAGACGAATTTGATTAATTTTTTGAAGTCAAAATTTGTAGTATTAGACACATTACAATTTGCAACTCTTCTGAATTTAGAGAGAGGAAGATGGTTTATTAAGACAAAAGCTACCTATCCTATCCTAACGGATATGAATTATAGCATTGAGAATTATTGCTTTCGTGCTCCCTAAACACTGTTTCTTAGGTTCCACCTTTGAAACTATCAATGATTGCGGTCTTACCCTGCGAGGAAAATTCCTAAATTCTCAGAGATTTAGGATTCAAAATTTAAAGATCTGAAAATTTACAGATCAGCTTCTGATTTTACATCAAACACAACACATGCACATGATATAACTTCAATAGTCAATGATTCAACAAATCACTTTGGCAAACCCAAACATATTGGGTCCAACTAAATGTGTCTTATGCAAACACAGATGCGTAGCACATGCAAATGTCTAGGCTTCAGAAATAATTCGCCAGCTAGGTGTACTATACACTTGAGCCAACCATTCTATCTCGTGGTTCACATAGTTTGGGTCTATTATACTATCTAACTACTCAGCATAAGGATATTACAAAGTATCTGACAAAGTATATCCTACCTTCATTCATTGACTTATCAGACATGCCCACCTCTCTCACATGGTTCTGCATCCCACTAAACGTAACAAGCGGGTCATCCATTTTTGCTATCCTTGCAAATATAAAGCCAGTTTCCTTTGCCTTCAACACCATCACAAGATCAGCATTCAAAAATGAATCTGAAATTTCCACCTTACCGTGTCCTGTAATCAATTTCGTAGAAACACAAGATGATCAGTGCCAAGAAGCTGCAGAAGTTAGCAAGCTATATCACATGGCTTTACTTATCAATGATCTGGTGGGACCTTGATTGCTCCTTGTCTTTTCCATCCACAATACCACACCATTATCATTAAGCATTCGAAAAATCTACAATCTGAAATTTCCTTCACTTATCCTCTTAGAAACAGTTCCATCACGAAAATAATATTAAACATGCCCACCTCTCTTTCAAAAATCCATCACATGGGTTTGCTTCTCAATTGCAAATACAAATTTAGCCTAATGCCTCTGCCTTGTACATTATCCCAACAATTAGCATTCACCATTCCAAAAATCTACATTTCACTTCTACTTTTATAAACAATTCCATTTCAGTTGAATAGCAAGATGATCAGTGCCAAGAAGCTCCTGAAATTAGCAAGGAAATGGCAGAAGCTTACTGTAATCAAGAGAAAGAGAATCACATTGCCACAAACTGATTCAGTTGCAGAAACTGGCAGCTGTAGCTCATCTCCAAAAGTAGAGAAGGATCATTTAGCAGTGTACTCAATAGATCAAAAGCGTTTTGTGATTCCCTTGCAATATCTTAACAACGAAATTATGAGAGAGCTTTTCAACATGGCAGAAGACGAGTTTGGATTGACTAGTGATGGACCTCTTACATTACCATTTGACGCAGATCTTATGGAATATGCAATTGCTTTGATCAAACAAAAGGTTAATAGAGATGTACAAAAAGCTTTGTTGACTTCTATAGCTTGCAGTTGCTCATCTTTCCATCTTCAACATCAATCAGCATCCCATCAATTACCAATTTGTAGCTTACGAATAACTATTGTTAGATCTGTAATCACAAACTACAGTTGTACATTAATATAGTTCGTCACGAATCTCAAAACATTTTTGTAGCTACTTCTCTCTATTTACATCCAAATTAGAATCCTTAATCTAATCGGTAACTTCTGTACTTTTTTTTGAAAGATTCTTGAGTTTCCTGACCTGATAACACGCACCTATGCATTTCCTCATGAATTCTGCCTTGATTACCCATTTAAGAAAACCAACTCACACTACAGTGTTTATGTGTAGCTTCAACACACAACTTTAGTGCAACATTCTAACACTAGACGAATTTTATCTATTTTTGAAAGTCAACATTCGGAATATAAGACACTTGATAGAGAACAAGAAGGTTTTTAAAAATTCCTATTGAGGATAAAGCTATTTATCCTAACAGACATGAATTATAGCAATGAGAATATTTTCTCTCAGGTTCACTAAACATTGGTTCTTAGGAATTGCTGAACAAAATTAAGTTGTTGTATGTAAACATTGCAATGAATTATGTACTAGACCACCCTTTAACCTATGATCATTGTGGCCTTACCTTGGAGGAAATTCAATACTCTTAAAGTATATACTTCTTCTGGTCTTTTTTTTAGCATTTTCATCAACCAACCCTACGCTAGGTGGGGTCAGCCATATGGATCTTCTGATGCGATGAAACTCTATCAAATGCCAAATGTCCATCCATATCTAAAAAAATATCATTGCTAAAAGCAAGCCGCTATATGCGTTGGCTGTCAACCTACCACGCGACCCTCCTCTTTTACCTGGGCTTGTCTTCTTAATTACCAACTTATAATTCCATCAATACTTAATCTCTCTCCTAATTAATACAAGGTTAAATAGGGAAGAATCATGAAAAATACATTGATAATCTAAATTGACGAATAAACAAGAACAAAATGAAAACGCTAAAACGACTAATGAAAAATACCGGAAATAGTATTAGGATTCAATATCATGGTCATCAATCTAGACTAAAAATTTACGTATCTGGATCTGATTTTACATCAAACACAACACACGCACATGATAAAACTCAACAGCCAGTGATTCAACACATCTCTTTAGCAATAACCAAACTTGTTGGGTCCAACTCATTGTGTCTTATACAAAGACACAGATACATTACACATGCATATGTCTAGGCTTCAAAAATAATTCACCAGCTAGGTGTACTAATTTATACACTTATTTGCAATAATAATAATAATGTCTATTATACTATCTGACTACTCAGCATAAGGATATTAATATAGTACAAAATAAACTCTACCTTCATTTGTGGACTATCAAACATGCCCACCTCCCTCACATGGTTGTGCATCCCACTAACCTTAGCAGGTGGGTCCTCCATTTCTTCTAGCTTGCAAATATAAAGACAGTTTCCTTTGCATTCAAAAATCAACAATCTAAATTTCCCCTTTCCTTTGTCCTGTTATCAATTTCACTTCATTCATACAAAAACAAGATGATCAGTACCAAGAAGCTCCAGAAGTTAGCAAGGAAATGGCAGAAACTTGCTGCCATCAACCGAAAAAGAATCACATTGCCACAAACTGATGGAGTTGAAGAAACAAGCAGCTGTAGCACATCAACAAAAGCAGAGAAGGGTCATTTTGTGGTGTATTCTGCAGATCAAAAACGTTTTATGCTTCCTTTGCAATATCTCAACACTGAAATAATGAGAGAGCTATTCAACATGGCTGAAGAAGAGTTCGGACTGTGCAGCGACGAACCTATTACATTACCATGTGAAGCAGAGCTTATGGAATATGTGATTGCTTTGATCAAACAAAAGGTTAATAGCGATGTACAAAAAGCTTTGTTGACTTCTGTAGCGAGCAGTTGCTCATCTTTCCATCTCCAACCTCAATCAGTATTCCATCAATTACCTATTTGTAGCTTCTGAATAGCTATGGTTAGATTTGTCATCACAAAATACAGTTGTACATTATACAAGTTAATCAAGAATCTCAACACATTTTTGTTTAGCTACTTCTCTTTCTATTTGTATCTGTGAAAATTTAGAATTTTTTATCTCATAGGTATTAGCTGCAACGAATGCTCAAAAGATCACAGAGGCTCGTTAACTGAAGCACGTTTAAATACTGGATTAACAATCTGTTAAAGCTTAGACAACTATGTCTGGCTTCTCCATAAGACGCAGCAATTAAGAGAAATCTATATGTAGCATTTATTCTTGTTATCTCCAAGAAACACACAGCACTAAATGTGTTTACTGAAATATGAGTATTATCATCAAGCATATAATCATTGCCCTCAAAATTGAACATCAACATAGCTCTGAATTCTATATCATTTCTCATCTATAGTTTATTTTCTAAATGACAGTCAAGTTTTCTGACCGATAATCTTGTTTCAGGAAAACATGAACATATTTGGTACAACTCAATTCATATTAATCATTACAATTTAAAACTCTTATGCATTAATAGAGAACAAGATGGTTTACTGAAATTTCTGTTAAGACTAAAGCTTCCTAACCTAACATATATGGATTACAGAAAGGAGATGATTTCTGCCGTGTTCACTAAACATTGTTACTTAGGTTTGGAGAAAGTATGTAAAACAATGAATTCTGTGCTAGTCCACCCGTAAAAGTTAAACCTACCAATGTTTCAAGAAATCTCCTTGGCAATAACTAAACATTATGGGTCCCACTCTATGTGTCATACACAAACATACTAACACATCACACATGCATATGTCAAGGATTCAGAAATAACTCACCAGCTAATCATTTAATCTTGTGGTTTCACATAGTTTGGATTTGTAGTGATAATTATTCTTATATGTCTATTATACTATCTAACTACTCTGGATAAGTATATTAATATGGTACAAAGTAAACTCAACCTTCATATTTTGACTATCAAACATGCCCACCTCTCTCACATGGTTTTGCATCCTACTAACCTTAGCAGAAGGGCCCTCCATTTCTTCTAGGCTTGCAGCTATAAAGTCAGTTGCCTTCGTCTTCAACACCATCACAAGATCAGCAACCAAAATCAAGAATCCAAAATTTCCCCTTTCCCATGCACTGTTATCAATTCATAGGAAAACAAGATGATCAATACCAAGAAGCTCCAGAAATTAGCAAGGAAATGGCAGAAGCTTGCTGCAATCAACCGAAAAAGAATCACATTACCACAAACTGATTCAGTTGCAGAAACAAGCAGCTGTAGTTCATCTTCAAAAGTAGAGAAGGGTCATTTTGTAGTGTACTCTGCAGATCAAAAAAGTTTTGTGCTTCCTTTGCAAAATCTCGACAATGAAATGATGAGAGAGCTATTCAACATGGGAGAAGAAGAGTTCGGATTGTGTGGCGACGGACCGCTTACATTACCATGTGAGGCAGAGGTTATGAAATATGTAATCGCTTTGATCAAACAAAAGGTAAATCGAGATGTACAAAAAGCTTTGTTGACTTCCATAGCTAGCAGTTGCTCATCTCTCCATCATCAAAATCAATCAGCATTCACTCAATTACCAATTTGTAGCTGCTGAATAGTTATAATTAGAATCACAAAACACAGTTGTACATTAATATAGTTCATCAAGGATCTTAAAAGAGTTTTGCTTATATGAAGCTATCTCTTTATCATAATCAGTCTTAATTAAACAAAACCACATTCATTGGAATTAACAATTCTGTTAGCAGCTTCCTCCCTCTTGCCTCCACATCTATCACGCTTATCAAATCTCCCTATTGAGCTCTGTTTATGCTACCAATTAAGAAAATACAATGAATTTTAAGTACTTTGCTGCTTCTAACCTATATTTAGTGAAAACTACAATTCAGGATGGTTTAGTTAATTTCTAAATTCAGAATTGCGAAACTTGGTATTCAACATAAGGCAATGCCACTTGTACATGTTCAGCTAAAATAAAACTCAAATACACCAATGAGAAAATTCAGATTCAACTGAACAAGAAAGTTTGCCACTAAGAATGAACATGCATCAATATGATTTCAAAATATGAGTACGAGCACTAGAGGAGCCAAATTTCCTATCTTTCCTCAAAACTAAATTCGGATGATATCATATGTAGCTGAAATTTCACTATTTCAGTATTTCTAATCACGTGTATATGGTTTAACCCAAGCATTTCACATGTGCCACACCGGTCTTTTGGCGGATGCACTCATTTCTAATTCGATCCATCCTTGTATGCCCACTCATCCACCTAAGCATCCTCATTTCCGCCACATTCATCCTTTGAATATATTGCGTCTTAATAGCCCAACATTCACTCCCATATGTCATGGCAGGCCTAACCACCGTTTTGTAGAATTTACCTTTCACTTTCAAAGGTATCTTTTTGTCACATAATACTCCGGTAGCACTTCTCCATTTCATCCATCCTACATTAATTCTATGAGTTACATCATCATCAATCATCCCCTCCTCGTGGAAGATAGAGTCCAAATACCTAAATCGTTTGCATTTTGGTACGATTGTATCTTCTAGTTTTACTTCTCCTTCGTCTCCTTTCCGTAAGCTGAACTTGGTGTGCAAATACTCCGTCTTACTTCTACTTAACTTAAAACCTTTACTCTCTAACGCATTTCTCCACACCTCTAGCTTCTTGTTAACCCCTTCCCTTGATTCATCAATCAATACGATGTCATCCGCAAACAACATACACCATGGGATGTCGTCTTGTATTTTGGTGGTCAACTCATCCATAACTAGGGCAAATAAAAATGGGCTTAGAGATGATCCTTGATGCAATCCAATCGTGATGGGAAACTCCTCTGTCACTCCTTGTCCAGTTTTAACACTTGTTACCGCCCCTTCATACATGTCCTTTATTAGGTTTATGTACTTTACATGAATACCTTTTTTCTCTAGTGCCCACCAAAGTACTTTCCTCGGCACTCTATCAACCATTCACAATTCCAGAAAATTTCAGATTTCGTATCCTGACTTCAAGTGCATTTTTATACCCGATAACAAAACAATTTGACAAAACTTTCTTCTGAAAATATGTAGGCACAAGTTTCAGCTGTCCAACGCCATAAAAATCATAAAATTTCGATTTGTACAACAAAAGTTATACCCAAATTAATAAACAGTGCTCAATCTGAAATTTCCAGAATACAGGTTTATTGATTCAACTTCATCTGAAAATTCGAACTAGTAAATTAACAAATTTGACAAAAGTTCCTTCTAGACATAGCTTCTTCTATGTCTTAAAAACCCGCAGAAATTTGAATCATCAAAATTCAGAATGTAAATCAAGAGATAAACCAAAAACAAGCAGCTGTGATCAAATCTGAAATTCCAGCAAAGTATTGAAATAAAATTCGTATACACATACCTCTTTTAAGCTCTTTACTCATTTTCCTCTATCACTTTTCCCTTTCCATGGCTTTGATTATCTCCTTCTCAACTTTGAACCCCTATTTCCAGAAACACTAATTCTTTAAATCTCTCTCTTCTCGCCTTAATAACTTCAATTCATGATCATAGAAGACTTAAAGATTGTATTTCAAAAAAAGGAATTGAAATAAGATTGCAAAGAAGTGAAGGATTTGGCGTATGAATCTTTGGAGAAATAGAAGGAAATTCCTTGATTCCCTAATTGACCTTCAACAAATTCCTTAATTCCCATTGCATCCTTTCTTATTTAATTATCATCTAATTATAATCTTCCATAGCAGCTTTATATCATCCTTCTCTCATGTATAATAAATATAGAAATTTTCTGGATTTCAAACAATGTAGTTGCGGGTCAAAGTTTGACCGATAATCAAAAATCGCTTCTTTTAATTATTACCAAATTTTAAATTTTATTCTTATCATTGTATTAGTATTATAATAGCTCAAAAATCGTATTTGCCTAGTTTTTTTGTCATGTCTTAATACTAATTGAACTTGAAAATTTCGGGGCCATTGCAGCTGCCGCCTCCCTTGGCTTCCGGAAAATTACCTACACCCTACTGATATCCTGCCCTAAATTGTAGTGACCGAGTAAAATCGCCCCCATGTAGACAGAGTTTTTGAGATGAAGGATAGCGACAATGAAACACTTCTAAATGTCCACTGCTGATTGAGATTGCAGAGGGGAAGAAACAAGAAATTTGCAATGGTAAGAGTTGAGGATGGTGGTGGTAGCTTAAGAAGGAAAGATGGCATTGGTCTTTAATGGAGTTTTGTTTTGGCAAATGAAAGGAAGAAGAAGAAGAAGAAACGATTTGGATCTTGAGTTTATTAATTAGCATTTTAGGGAAACGTGTAGAGGCTGATGTTTAATTAATAATTCAAGCATTTTTTTATTCATTTAATTACCCTTTGGTAAATCAAACACCCAACTTTCACAGCTTTTTACATTTGCCATGTAATCCACCTATTTTAAACTTGTGTTATAATTGTAATAGTTAATTTAATTACTAAATTTTTACGTAAAATGTCAAATAAAGTAATAAAATAATAAGATTTAGATATAAATTATTAATAATTAGAATATGAAATTATTTGAAATGGTTTTTTTGGTATATTCAAAATGAAATGGAGAAATGGAGTATTGTGAAATAATAAGTTTATGTAATGAAGTGTGATTGAATTTAAATTTTAAACTTAGGAAGAACAAATTTCAAGAGGTTTTATAGAGATTGAGAATATTTTTGTTATATGTTTTTAATTCATTTTCATTAAGATTACATTTAATTATTTAATTATATATGTTAATAATTTTACTTTAACTTGTCACAAATATAAGTGAACAACAATTGGTATTTGTGTGTACATCACATTGAGTTAGAGCGAATGGATTTTACTATCTCTACTAATAAATAATATATTTTTCATGTAAAAAAATAACTTGTTTTTTTTTTCGTTGTTGTAGTATTTTTTATTATAAAATTTAATCAAAACCTAAAATGTATTAATATCTTGCCAATGTAATTTTGGTGAAATTACACCAAATGAGAATAAAAAGTTTACTTGAAATACTTTCAGTGAAAGTCCGCCCTCCCTCGTTTCGATTTCTGGCTCCGTCACTGAATTTTACACTGCCAACTGGGGCAAACTCAGCTTGAAGGGAATTACTCACTCATAATTATGAACAAACAAACAAGCTCCATTAATGAGAAATTAGTTACAGCCATTTTGTTCATTCAAGAGCTCAATTCAAAATGAAGGAGAGGGATATATATCTCCAATTGTCCAAAAAGTAAAGATAGAAATATTCAAAAGATAACTAAAATATTACATAAAAGATATTGTCCACTAGTTTCAAGGTTTCCACAGCAAGAAAAGCAAAAAGGGCTAGTCAAAATGTCTTCTCTCCGCGGGTGCATGTCCCATCAGCCACTCCTTTTACCAGCTACTCCATCATTGCAATCTTTTCCTATGGGTTTTCCCTCTTTTTGCTCCATGTTTTCATATCAGTAAGGAGATCTTCCTTTTCAGCAGAAAACTTGAGATTGCCATAAGTGATAAAAACTAATCTTTTTTTTCATTTACTTTTAGCACATAATGGTATGATATAATACAAAAAATTTACACTTAAAAAATTTACACTTATTAACATACCAGTCTCATAGTTCACTAAAACCTCAAAAAGAATCGAATTATCCATCTCAATGATCACACAAGAGTATCCCAAATCATTTACCCATGATATTGCCTCACATACCGATAGATCCTCTGCCTCTAAGATCAAGCTTCGAGTCAGTAGTCTTTGTTGGTCCCAAAGGGATCTGGAGTCAGAGGGGGGGTGATTGACTCCTTTTCATAAATAAAGCAATTAAATAATATGAGTGCTTCCGATGTAATAAGTGTAAAAATAGATGAGTCAGAGTTAGAGACTTTTACACAATAATTTCATACTGGTTCGGACCCTGTCTACCTTCAGTCCTCAGAGTGTCCGCTTCTGAGCTTTAATCCACTATGTCAACTCCTTCTGAGGCGGCGAAGCCTTTACAACAGAATTCTTTACAGCCAGAGTACGTACCCTCCTCTTCCTGTCTCTAATTACCTAGTTCAAGAATACCCTCCTCTTGAACTCTTCTGAAACACAACTTACACCAAGCTGCTTTCATGGTTACACCAAGACCTCAGCAATTCCCTTGCTTGGTCTTAAAAGTGGATTTGAAAAGATTTTGTGATCTTGTACTTTGAGTTATCAAGAATCACTAACAACAAATTTGAAATGTTTGTTCTAAGCTTTCTATGATTCAAACAGATTTAAGATGGTTTATGAGTTTTTGCTAATGTGGGGAATTTGAGTATTGATGATATTGTTAGCCACCGGGAATTGCTTACTTATAGTGTGGAAAACAGGTTGAAGCCTCGAGTTAGAGTGATTAAGGTAATTGAGGGTAAGAATTTGGTTAAGAAAAAAACTGGTTTGGTTAAGTGTTTGAAGATGAGTGATGCTGAGTTTAGAAAAACGTTTGTGAATCCTTATTTAAAAGATGGAGTAGAAGATTTGTATTCGATCCGGCTGAATTCTGAATTACGTTAGACGAATTCTTGAGGTCTGAATCATTTGTTTACTAGATTTTATGATTGATACCAATGTTTTTTTTATCATTTGTTTTTATTGAATTTATTTGGTTTTTTTGTTGTTGTTCTGTTGATATTATGTTCTTGTTTGGTCTATTGCTTATCTGTATGTATTGAGTGAACACTTGGATTATGTAAATAGTCCTTAGTCACCTTAATGTAAAATAGAACTTGAACAATGAATCGCTTTTTGTAGCCTAACTACTTAGAATGTGTTTGGAACCATAATTTTTGAAGATTTTAATCCATTTAACATAAAAAAACTTGCAAATTTTCCACATAAAATGGATTGAACTGAACTTCATTCCTTCAATAATGTTGATTTCGAAAAAAGGGACACTACACAACTATAATGATTGTGCTATTCTGTTAACTATCATATCCTGCCATGTCGCGATGTCTTAGATTTTCGCCGAACACATAGGGATAGCTATGCTTACATCCATGAAAATAGTTTCAAATTTGTGTTGTATACAATTTTATAAAATTGCAATTAAATACTGATATAGATTGTAAATCATGAACTGATGAGTACATTTAAATCAATTTGTAACTCAACAATACTCAAGCTATACTCTAATCTGTGTTGTGGAATTTCGCATCAGCATAAATTAGACTACCTAACTGTGTTTGATTGAAAGCTGAAACAACTCATTATAGGAATTGAGGAAGAACATTTTTCACCATATATGCAAAAATGTTGTTGTAGGCCGCTAAAGTCGGATGAACTCCGTCCCAAAATAAGTACTGATTGGGATTTTGACATGTCCCGATATTTTCTCGTTTGCAAACTGATAACAAATTAACGCAACATCCAGTCGATGTTTCCACCAAGCCTGATCATCAAAACAACAACAACAAAAAAAACTTACATTATTTTGTGTGCATGTTACGAATCATAAGTTATTATAACTAATAAACTTCGTTACCATAGTTTTTGGGATTATGAAGCATGTCGATGACCGGGGTATAGAAGTCGTTATACACGAGTTTAATTCCCGGGAGAGACGGTTGCAATGTAGACAACATATTCACAAGCTTTTGATTATAAACAATAGAATCATTGTCTTGATTCTCAATACATTTTTCTTGAAACCTCAACTCCTTTTGAAAAGGAAAGCAACCTGTTGGAGCTAGCCCGCTTACCATTATTGAGCGACAACCGATTCCATGCAACTCCTGAAAAGTTAAAAAAATTCCAGGTATATAATCTAATTAAGTAAGCACATTATTAGAACTTAAACACAATCTTAATCATAATCGACCGAAGACTTACATTGATGAAGTTTTTAACCCTATCCAATAGAAAATCTTGGTATCCATTAACGTCGAAGGTCAATCGTCTCGTAGGGATGTCATAATAGTTGAAAAACCAGTCGTTCGATCCGGCACTCAGAACCACAAAAGAACTATTAAGAATTGCCATTGCTTTTCCCTCTCCAACAAGCCCTTTTAGCCTAACTATATAGAGTTTAAAGTTTTCGATTTGTTGGGAAACTGGGATAGCTTTACTAGCAACACTAGTCAAATCATCAAAACCAGACCCCGCTGATGCAAAATTGACACCTGTTACGAGATCATCGTTTGAAAGAGTCGGGTTCAAGAAAGGAGGAAGAGATTCTTTGATGCCTAAAAAAGAAGCCAACATATCGGAAAGAAGTTTTCCGTTAGAGAATCTTCCGGTTGGCAAACCCGACACATAGTTTTGACCATACGGGAGGTAGTTTGCCTGAAGCCAAGTAGGGATATAATTGTTATTTCCCGTGTCCATTACCGAATCGCCAACTATGAAAATGGCTGGAAATTTTTTCTCAAAAGCGGGTTGGGATTCTACAGAAGTATATGTGATATACAAAATGAAAAAGATTCCTAATAGTTTGAGGGATGCCATATTTTTAAAAATGTATTCAAATTATGAAGAGTTGAGTTGAGTTTTGTAAGTATTTGTTAGCGACACAACATGTACTTATATAGCAGAAATGTCTGAAAATGCATGTATAGTTTTTTGTTTGATAAATAAATGCATGTATAGTTTTTTGTTTGATAAATAAATGCATGTATAGTTTGATCTCAACAGTTGTTAATATTTAGTTTTCTGTATTGTTTTGGGTCCAAATTCATTCATAAAATTATTATCATTAATTAGAACATTAACAACTGAATTCAGTTGGTACACAGTACACTCCTCTTTTACCAAAATGAATTTGGAGGAGAAGAACTATCTGAACGGGGATGTTCACAATAAATAATTATTTGGTTAACTTCAAAAACCTCCCATCTAGTTTCACTCGTTCTCCAAAAGGCCTTTGTGTTTTTTTCAAAGGGCCCTTGTGGTGTCAAACGTTAGAAAAAACGAATTTTCTCTTAACAATGCTGACTTGGCAAGGTGAATTATTATAAATTTTTTGTTTTAAAATTGAAAAATTTTGGGGTTCTCCGAAAATATCATTTGCCAACTCAAAATAACTAACATTGATAAGAGAAAATCCATTTTTTTGCTAACGTTTTTTTTTAAAACCCTTGGAGAGACAGTGTATCTCTCCAACGGCTAAAAGATTGGAGTGGGTGAAAATTTCGGGGCAGAGTACCCAACTAGGTTGGTTCCTCTACTTACCTACAAAACACCCACCCCGCTTTTATTAATATTGGTTCTCGAACCTAGAACCCAAAAAGTACATCAAAAGTTACATAATAAGAATCCTCGGGTTCGTAAACAGATCAGAAACCGAAAGGCTAACATTGCGCTTGTAGGAATGCAAAAAGAAACAAACAAAAATTAATACTAGCAATTAAAATATCATCGTTGTCGGTTTCGTCTCGGAAAATCTTTTTATTGCGACGCTTCCATAGATTCCATGATATAATGAACCAGAGAGACTTACCAAAATCACGGGGGATTCCAGGCTTGAAAAATGTGCACCATAATAGAAGGAATTTGTAACCATCATTCGGCATCAAAACCTGAATACCAAGCCAACGGAATGCATCTCTCCAAATCTGAAAATTCTCGTGACATAAAAAAAGGTTGTGTTCCAATGATTCAGGTAGAGAACAGAACGGGGCAACACACGCTAGTTATCATACTATATCCCCGATGGAAAAGGAACTCACGAGTCAGTAACTTATTATGAAAGACCAACCAGCCAAAAAATTTTATCTTGGGAAGCATGTGGCAAGTCTAAATAAGTGTGAAGTCTCTCGAGGGATTCGGCCATAGTGGTTGTTGATAATAACCATGACAAAAGGAAGCTGCTGAATATTTTTTCTGAACTCCAATATCCCATAAGAAGCAATCTCCTCGCGGGAAGAAAGTAGGTCTGTCAACGACTTCAGGAGCTTGGAAGAGTGATGGGCATGAAATCGATATCCATGTTTTCAGGTCATTGCATTGTTGTTGGTTTGTGATGCGGAGGCTTCTTTTCCAAAAGGGGCGAGTTTGGGAACGGTTGGAAAAAATAAAGCTACACCCATCATGGCATGTTTTTGAAGTTTATCCAAATAAAAACAAACATGACTATATGTAGGCGGCTGCATTTCAGAACCAATGGCCAATTTCTATAGTCAACAGCTCAAAAGATAAAACAAATAAATAAACTCAGAGAGATGAAAAGGGTGCGGCTAGACCTTGAAATGAAAGTCAAATCCCAGCAATTCATAGCTGAAAATGTAGGAAAACATGATATTCATAGTTTCATACAACGGAGCTATTCAAAATAGTTTTCCAGCTATCTAAGTATTTGAGAGATAATCTCAACTAAACCATAGGTTAGGATACAGAAACATAGGAAGCTAAATTCCAACTATTTGAAAATTTATTACAACTCAACCATCAACTCTACTGTCTAGTTTTCTGAAACTCATTTCCTAGAAAGAGGCTAAGTTTTCCACATATATACAGAACACACACAGTTGAAAGAGTTTTTCTCTTAAATGAGGAGGTTTCATTTCTTTTTTGCTGCTTTGTTCTTTATAATATGGGTTGATATATATATATATATATATATTAGATTACTTCAATTTCTAAAGATCATTTTTCTATCTCCATCTTATTTATTTAGTTTTATGTTGTGATTGAATTCAATTTTCAACTCCTATTTATTGGGGTACTTGTATTAAACTGTTTCGTTTCTTTCAAATTGAAAGTTTGTAAGGGTTTGACTCTGCTTGAAGCGTTAATAGGTTATAGAATGTTGCAAAAATTTTCTCTAAAATTCTTTATTTTGGATTAGGGATAATAAATTTGTACATTTTGGTTTTGTACCTTAATTATTCAAACAAGAAAATTGGCAGGGTTTTTTTGATTTCATAATGAGCATGACTATTTGAGCACTAGAGTTTCTGCTTATTTCTTAACCGATGGAGCATTTGATTCACCTAGTTACTGTGTTGGCATGCAGGAGGCAAACGATGACAAAACAATAGAGAATTCTTAAAATGACCTTGAACTTGCTGATGTAGTTGAGGTAATAGATGCACACATTTTTGTAGCTGTCACTATTTTCTATCATTTTAAGCTCTTTTTAAATGATTCCTAACCTTGTTATTGAAATAATCAGGTTGCAGATGTGGAATAATATCTAATGTCTCTTCGATGAGTGTTAAAAATTAGTAAATATTAGTATGCACTGGTCTTAAGAATATGTAGTTTTCAGAATTGAAACTTTCAACCCTTCTATATCCATTGCATGTGCATTTGAAGCTTCTAGTATTAACCCATATGCTCATGCCTTTGTTTGGTTATTTATTTCTCCTTATTCTATATTGTGCCATAAAGGAGAAGCCACCTTTGGTTAAGTTTATGCTTGTACCTTTATTTTGCATCGCCCTTGTGAATTTCTTATTGTTTCTTTAGTTTCAGTTGTATGATAAAGTCATCGGCAGTGAAGAATGGATTCCTCCAACCAGTTATTATTTAATGTTCTTTTTCCTTTGATAATAGTATGTAAATAGTCTATAGTTTGTATGTTTCAGCATACTTGGATGAAATCTTGAATTGGCTTCCAGTGTAGAATTAAACTATTAATTTGGTATGTATTACCAAACCAGGAAGAGTTGTAAAATTTCGTACTTTTAAGCCTGAAAATTCAATGAAGTCTGAAAATTCAATGTCAGCAGCCCTTCATAAGAATTTGAGCATGGAAGTTTGCATTTCAGAAAATCAAGGTATGCAGTACATTTGTTAATGATATACTCAGATAAGTTTGCAATTCTTTCTGGCACATATACTTGTCAATTATTTTAGGATATCTAGAGTAAGTTTTGTAGTATAAGTTTTGCAATTCTTTGCAATGTCTACTCCTTCTGAATATGAATTGAGAGATCTTTATACATGATTTCTTGTAAGTATTTTTGTGCATCCTTTATATATTTTGTTCGAATCAATGTTGGGTTTTGTATTTTTAGTTTTCATGATGTAGAATTGTCGCTTTATTAGGTCTGTGGTGTTTTTTCTGTTGATTTATACTTACAGTTTCTATATGTGTTGTACATGAATCCTTTTTTGAGAACTCTATTTATTCTATAGATGAATCAACAGAGTGCTCAGAAAATTCCTAAATTTCTAGCTCCCTTCAATCCAAATATTATTTATTTTCTTCTGCTTTTTCATATTTCTTAATCTTGGGGACGATAATTGTCCCTTTGTTTAAAGACAAATAACCGTCTTCAAATTTAGGGACGCATGTCGTCTTTTGCATATAAAGATACGGACGACTGTCGTCCCTCATTTTAGAGACGGAATTCGTCCATATTCGCAGAGACGGATGTCGTCCTTAAAAATAGAGACGACATCCCATTTTCCGTCCCCTATACTTTCGGGTACGGAGGTATCAGGCACGCATGAAGAGGACGACAAAATCATCTCCTATGTATAGAGGACGATTTTTCATACTTTTAAGGACAATTTCAGTTGTCCCCAAATGTCCTTTTTTTGTACTGCACCTCAAGAACACCACATGAAATCTGCCATTCATGTTTTGAGATATCTTAAAGGAACTCTAGGCTTTGGCTTACACTACCCTGCAACACAATCAAATACACTCCAAGCATACTATGATTCTGACTAGGCCACCTGTAAAATCACAAGAAAATCAACCACTGGTTTCTGCATCTTGCTTGGAGCCTCTCTTATATCATGGAAGACTAAAAAGAAGGGAACAATTAGTCGCTCAACTACAGAACTGCCTGTGAATTCAAATGGATACAGTTCTTGCTCAATGATCTCCAGTCTAAAGCTCAACTACCAATCTCAATGTTCTGTGACAATGAAGCTGCACTAGCCATAGCAAAAAAACCTGTATTTCATGAGCATACCAAACACATAGAGATTGATTGCCAAATTGTCAAGAATATGGTATCTGAAGGATTTCTGCAAGTTAAATCCACTTCAAGCAAACTGCAATTAGCAGATTTGTTCACTAAAAATCTTCTAGCTTGCCAAATGCATCCAGCTTTATCCAAGCTCAATTTTGCAATCAGAAAACACAATGATATCCATTGTCAGGAGGGGATGTTAAAGGATCAAATCAAGCCTGGAACCAAGCCCAGCCCAGCCCAACTAGTCTCAAATCTATGTTGTGCTATACTTCACCACCAGAGCTAAAATAGAGGATTGATGAGCTGTCCCCATCCACATTGTTGAATGCTTCACACCAAGATCTATGAGCTGGCAATCCACATGTCACTCATCCTATCTTATCCGGAAGTTAGTTAGGCATTCTGTTAATATCTCACCTAGATCTATTATCTGCTATTTAAGAAGCAGACTGTATCATTTTTGAACAAGAATGAAAATAATCAGAAATGAGAATTACTTCCCTTGATTCTCTGATTTACATTTCCTGTGATTTTCTCTGAATTACATTAAACCACAAGACGTGTTTTTGAATTTTACCCTTTGGTATCCTTTTTATCTCAAAGAAACAAACAGCAGTGAACCAAATGTGATAGATTCTAAGTCAAGAGACAAGAAAACAAAATTGAACATTTTTTGAAACTCAAAATTTTGAATATAAGATGCAGAACATTTGGGAACTCTCCTGCATTGATAGTAAACTAGATGGTTTGTCAAATTTTCTATTAAGACTAAAGCTTGCTATCCTAACAGATATGGGGTGAGTCGAATCGTACGACTCATATCGTGATTCGTACGATTTCAATAACAATGATCCAGACAGACATGGATTACAGACATGGATCTGGCTGAATTCTGAATTACGTTAGACGAATTCTTGAGGTCTGAATCATTTGTTTACTAGATTTTATGATTGATACCAATGTTTTTTTATCATTTGTTTTTATTGAATTTATTTGGTTTTTTTGTTGTTGTTCTGTTGATATTATGTTCTTGTTTGGTCTATTCCTTATCTGTATGTATTGAAGTGAACACTTGGATTATGTAAATAGTCCTTAGTCACCTTAATGTAAAATAGAACTTGAACAATGAATCGCTTTTTGTAGCCTAACTACTTAGAATGTGTTTGGAACCATAATTTTTGAAGATTTTAATCCATTTAACATTAAAAACTTGCAAATTTTCCATATAAAATGGATTGAACTGAACTTCGTTCCTTAAATAATGTTGATTTCGAAAAAAGGGTCACTACACAACTATAATGATTGTGATTCTGTTAACTATCATATCCTGCCATGTCGCGATGTCTTAGATTTTCGCCGTAGACATAGGGAAAGCTATGCTTACATCCATGAAAATAGTTTCAAATTTGTGTTGTATACAATTTTATAAAATTGCAATTAAATACTGATATAGATTGTAAATCATGAACTGATGAGTACATTTAAATCAATTTGTAACTCAACAATACTCAAGCTATACTCTAATCTGTGTTGTGGAATTTCGCATCAGCATAAATTAGACTACCTAACTGTGTTTGATTGAAAGCTGAAACAACTCATTATAGGAATTGAGGAAGAACATTTTTCACCATATATGCAAAAATGTTGTTGTAGGCCGCTAAAGTCGGATGAACTCCATCCCAAAATAAGTACTGGTCGGGATTTTGACATGTCCCGATATTTTCTCGTTTGCAAACTGATAACAAATTAACGCAACATCCAGTTGATGTTTCCACCAAGCCTGACATCAAAACAGCAACAAAAAAAAACTTACATTATTCTGTGTGCATGTTACGAATTATAAGTTATTATAACTAATAAACTTCATTACCATAGTTTTTGGGATTATGAAGCATGTCGATGACCGGGGTATAGAAGTCGTTATACACGAGTTTAATTCCCGGGAGAGACGGTTGCAATGTAGACAACATATTTACAAGCTTTTGATTATAAACAATAGAATCATTGTCTTGATTCTCAATACATTTGTCTTGAAACCTCAACTCTTTTTCAAAAGGAACGCAACCCGTTGGAGCTAGCCCGCTTACCATTATTGAGCGACAACCGATTCCATGCAACTCCTGAAAAGTTAAAATATTTCCGGATATAAAATCTAAATAAGTAAGCACATTATTAGAACTTAAACACAATCTTAATCATAATCGACCGAAGACATACATTGATGAAGTTTTTAACCCTATCCAATAGAAAATCTTGGTATCCATTAACGTCGAAGGTCAATCGTCTCGTAGGGATGTCATAATAGTTGAAAAACCAGTCGTTCGATCCGGCACTCAGAACCACAAAAGAACTATTAAGAATTGCCATTGCTTTTTCCTCTCCAACAAGCCCTTTTAGCCTAACTATATAGAGTTTAAAGTTTTCGATTTGTTGGGAAACTGGGATAGCTTTACTAGCAACACTAGTCAAATCATCAAAACCAGACCCCGCTGACGCAAAATTGACACCTGTTACGAGATCATCGTTTGAAAGAGTCGGGTTCAAGAAAGGAGGAAGAGATTCTATGATGCCTAAAAAAGAAGCCAACATATCGGAAAGAAGTTTTCCATTAGAGAATCTTCCGGTTGGCAAACCCGACACATAGTTTTGACCATACGGGAGGTAGTTTGCCTGAAGCCAAGTAGGGATATAATTGTTATTTCCCGTGTCCATTACCGAATCGCCAACTATGAAAATGGCTGGAAATTTTTTCTCAAAAGCGGGTTGGGATTCTACAGAAGTATATGTGATATACAAAATGAAAAAGATTCCTAATAGTTTGAGGGATGCCATATTTTTAAAAATGTATTCAAATTATGAAGAGTTGAGTTGAGTTCTGTAAGTATTTGTTAGCGACACAACATGTACTTATATAGCAGAAATGTCTGAAAATGCATGTATAGTTTTTTGTTTGATAAATAAATGCATGTATAGTTTTTTGTTTGATAAATAAATGCATGTATAGTTTGATCTCAACAGTTGTTAATATTTAGTTTTCTGTATTGTTTTGGGTCCAAATTCATTCATAAAATTATTATCATTAATTAGAACATTAACAACTGAATTCAGTTGGTACACAGTACACTCCTCTTTTACCAAAATGAATTTGGAGGAGAAGAACTATCTGAACGGGGATGTTCACAATAAATAATTATTTGGTTAACTTCAAAAACCCCCCATCTAGTTTCACTCGTTCTCCAAAAGGCCTTTGTGTTTTTTTCAAAGGGCCCTTGTGGTGTCAAACGTTAGAAAAAACGAATTTTCTCTTAACAATGCTGACTTGGCAAGGTGAATTATTATAAATTTTTTGTTTTAAAATTGAAAAATTTTGGGGTTCTCCGAAAATATCATTTGCCAACTCAAAATAACTAACATTGATAAGAGAAAATCCATTTTTTTGCTAACGTTTTTTTTTAAAACCCTTGGAGAGACAGTGTATCTCTCCAACGGCTAAAAGATTGGAGTGGGTGAAAATTTCGGGGCAGAGTACCCAACTAGGTTGGTTCCTCTGCTTACCTACAAAACACCCACCCCGCTTTTATTAATATTGGTTCTCGAACCAAGAACCCAAAAAGTACATCAAAAGTTACATAATAAGAATCCTCGGGTTCGTAAACAGATCAGAAACCGAAAGGCTAACATTGCGCTTGTAGGAATGCAAAAAGAAACAAGCAAAAATTAATACTAGCAATTAAAATATCATCGTTATCGGTTTCGTCTCGGAAAATCTTTTTATTGCGACGCTTCCATAGATTCCATGATATAATGAACCAGAGAGACTTACCAAAATCACGGGGGATTCCAGGCTTGAAAAATGTGCACCATAATAGAAGGAATTTGTAACCATCATTCGGCATCACAACCTGAATACCAAGCCAACGGAATGCATCTCTCCAAATCTGAAAATTCTCGTGACATAAAAAAAGGTTGTGTTCCAATGATTCAGGTAGAGGACAGAACGGGGCAACACACGCTAGTTATCATACTATATCCCCGATGGAAAAGGAACTCACGAGTCAGTAACTTATTATGAAAGACCAACCAGCCAAAAAATTTTATCTTGGGAAGCATGTGGCAAGTCTAAATAAGTGTGAAGTCTCTCGAGGGATTCGGCCATAGTGGTTGTTGATAATAACCATGACAAAAGGAAGCTGCTGAATATTTTTTCTGAACTCCAATATCCCATAAGAAGCAATCTCCTCGCGGGAAGAAAGTAGGTCTGTCAACGACTTCAGGAGCTTGGAAGAGTGATGGGCATGAAATCGATATCCATGTTTTCAGGTCATTGCATTGTTGTTGGTTTGTGATGCGGAGGCTTCTTTTCCAAAAGGGGCGAGTTTGGGAACGGTTGGAAAAAATAAAGCTACACCCATCAAAGATGGTTGAGGATTTCCTATTGCATATAGCAAATAAATCAGGGAAGAGTGATTTGATTGGAATGTTTGAGGCCCAATTATCGTGCCAGAACAGCCCGTTTTGACCATCTCCCACTTGAACTCGCCCCTGTGATGAGAAAAAGGACCAATTTCTATCATTTTTAAAGCAGCATTGTAGAATTCCATGCCATAATGGAGAAACAGACTTGGGGTGGAGAAGAGTCATTTCATGCCACGATCTAACCCCATAGCGTCGAACACAGTACATTGACCGCAAGGAGTCATCGTTACGGTCTCCCAGTTTCCAAATCCATTTAAAGAGTAGGTTGGAGTTAACAAGTTTGAAATCTCGAATTGCCAATCCCCCAAGGTGGTAAGGTAAATTGATCGTAACCCAGCTTACTTTGCATATGCCATTGATCGAAGAATCACCTTACCATAAAAAATTACGCATTAATTGATTTAAGATAGAGGACACATTGCAAGGCATGCAAAAGATTGACAGTAAGTAAATAGGAAGGGAAGAAAGTACCGCTTTGATAAGTATGGTACGCCCGGCGTATGATAGACAATTTCCTTTCCAATTGGCCAAACGTGACTTAAACTTAGCGATCAGAGGATCCCAATTGGAGATATGTGGCTATTTAATACATAGTGGCGTACCTAAGTATTTTATCGGGAAATTGTCTACTTGGCATCCCAATTGAGCTGCGTAGGAGGCCAGGGTGGCTTCATTGACTTGAATTCCCATAATTGCACTCTTATGATAGTTAATACGCAATCCTGAGATTAGTTCAAAACACCTCAGGATCCGAATAAAACTAGGAATGATGGATTCTTCTACCGGAAGGAAGCAAATCGTATCATCAGCGAACTGTAGTAAGGAGATATCCGGAAGGGAATCTTCCAAATGAAAACCAAGTAGCACGCCTATTTGAATGCTACGGTCTATAAGCTGTTTTAGGCCCTCCACTGCTAACACAAAAATAAAAGGCGATAAAGGGTCTCCTTGTTTGACCCCTCTATGGATATGAATAGGAGGGCCTGGCGAGCCATTGATTAGAATAGAAGTAGTGGACTTTTTCCTGCAATTCGACAGCCATGAAATCCATTTCTGATCAAAACCCATCCTTTAGAGAACCGAGTCAATATAGGTCCAAGAAATATTGTCAACAGCTTTGTGAAAGTCTAGTTTCAGCACCACACATGGTTTTCTTTTTACATGGAGGTCATGGATCACTTCAGAAGCCACAAAACAACACTCATGAATACTTCTACCCTTGATGAAAGCAAACTGATTATTTGAAATAAGAAACGGTAGAACAGCCTGAAGACGAATAGATAGCAGTTTCGCAATAATTTTATAGACACCATGGATGAGCGAGATAGGCCTAAAGTTGTTCAGAGAACAAGAACCTGGAATTTTGGGGATTAGCATTATGAAGGATGTCTTGACCGAATCTGGGAGCTGAGATGTAGCATAAAAATGATCAAAAACTTGCATAAATTTTGGCTTTAAATCGTCCTAGAATCTTTTGTAGAAGAAGAAATCGAAGCCATCTGGGCCCGGCACTTTATTCTCACCACACACACATATACTGTTCCAAATATCCTCAGCCTTAAAAGGGGCGATAAGAGCTGCGTTTTGTTGTAAAGTAACAGTATTGAAACGTAGCTTCTTAAGTGAGAAGGGCATTGTAGGGGCAGCCTTGAATAATTGGGCGTAATAGCTGTAAATAGCATCTAAAATAACCTTTGGGTCCGTGACAATTACTCCCTCGATGTCCAGTTGCGACATACGGTTGTTGCGAGATCGAGCTGAAGCGGTGCGGTGGAAAAAGGATGTATTATTATTACCCAATAGCGTCCAATTCACTCTCAATTGTTGATGTCTCAGTTTTTCCAAAGAAGCCCTCTTTTCCTGAAGGAGAGAACGATGGTAGTTTAATTCTAAGTTTTGAGTTGAAGTGAGCAGTCGGGGAACATTACTCGACGTAAGGGACAATATTTTTTTCCTCTAAATCACCAATCTTTCTCTGTAGCTCTCCAAAATTTTCCGAGTGTCATAGGCTGATGGCTCGGCCCAACTTCATTAATTTATAGGCTAAGTCCTTGTGAGCATAGGATTGACAAATAAGGTGCCATTTATTACGAATAAAAGGCAGAAAGTCTGCCTTATCCCACCACAGGTTCAAAGATCTAAAAGGTTTTGGGCCGACTGAGTGAGCAATAAAGGAACGAATTAAAATCGGCAAATGATCAGATAAGGTGGTGTCCACAGTTAATATGAATAAATTAGGCCAAGACTGCAGTGTCCCTTCTGAAACAAGAACAAGATCAATACGAGAGAATGAAATTCTATTGGACCAGGTGTAATCACCACCATGCTGGGGTAGATCATGAGTTCAGATTGCAATACAAAATCTTGAAAAGCCGACATGGACGGGTAGGAATGGTCGTTTGCTCTCTCTGTCACATGTAACACCTCATTGAAATCACCACAAATCAAAATCATCTGAAAGTCTCGAATAATGGGGATAAGTTCCTGCCATAAATCGTATCTATCCACATGATTGGTTGGGGCGTAGAGACTAAGAGCATGGATATCTTGCTGCTAGAGAGGAAATTTAACCAACACCCATTGGGGAGCTGAATGGATAACCGAACCCGAAAGCAACGAGGAGTTCTAAGAAAACAATATTCCACCCGAAAGACAATTAGAAGGGATACAGTGATAAGCAAAATCATTATGCCCCCAGAACCATTTGACCACTTGACCAGAAATACTTTCTATCTTCGTTTCCAACATGAAGAAAAATTTCAGATTGTGTTTACGAATACAAGAAAAAACAAGTTGTTGCTTCGCCCCATTATAGACACCTCCTCTACAATTCAAACATAAAAAATCCTTCGACATAATAGAAGAGATAAATACCTTGATGCGTGCGAACTAATTAGTTCACCAGATTATCCATAGCCGCCAAAACAGCTTGTTTATTTCTATCAGAGAATAGTCCTAATTTTTTCCCCATTTCCATAGTCAACTCTTTTTCAAGGGTCAGAGATGTCCTTGACTGAGATAAAATGATTAATCGATTCATGTTAGAAATGTTGGGCCCTGACGAAACTGAAGTGACAGGCTGATTGGCTTCTGTGTGTGGATTGACTAGCCGTATAGGCTGTTCGGCCTCAATCTGAGTTTCGTGTGTAGCTGGTTTCAACTCCGGGACAATACTCAGATTATCATTTAATTGGTTTGGGATAGGGATAATATGGAGATCCGAGCTAATATGATCAGCAATTTCCACTCCCTGGCAGTCGGAACTGAGTGAATCATTGGAAGTAGCAATGGAAGCATCTGAAGGGGCATCGGAGATTTTAAAATCATCATCTTGGCAGTGTTCACAGCCAACACCTTGTCTCAGATTAGTGTGAATGAGCACTTCCTTAGTATCCATTAACAATTTAAAGGAGCGGTTGGTTGTCCCATAGGGGACCGAAACCAGACAGGAGACCACATCCAGACGGTTCGGATGATCAAAATTAAAGTCCACAAAAATAACTCGAGGAAAGGAGGTAGCTAGGTGTCTGATCAGCTCTTCTTGAATCAGAGTGGGAGGAATTCCCATAAAATCCAGGTACATGATGCATTCTATCAATGTAAAATTGGCTGGCAGCAACTGCACAGCCTTAAAAATATGCAGCATGACCTTCCATTCACCACCTACAAAATTCTGCATAGCCAATATTGAATTAAACGAGACAATAACATTATCCTTGCCTATAGGGACAGCAAAAGAAACATCAAATCCACATTCATGTAATAAATCAAAGGTGAGTCGATTATTCGATATATTGATTAGGGTTACTATGCATGACTTATCTTTCCAAGGGGCCATATTTGCAATAAATCATGGCCCCTGGGGTGAGGTTACTGGAACTGAATTATGGATGGCAAAAGATGCCTCGTTTGAGACTTGTGGTTTTGCCATAACTTTGGCATACGATCTATCTCCACGTATTGATTCCCAAAAAATGACCCAACGTTGAGGTATCCGATGTGCAAATGGCTTGGGTTGGTGAGGCCGAGATGTTGGTGCAGCAACCGAACCAGAGAACTTGGCTTTGAATGCACACACGCGGATAATTCCAATGCTTACTAAGTTTAACCTGTGAAGCGTCTCCTGAACAGGCAGGGAGTCATCTACGATAATAAAGCCAAAATTAAGATTCCTAGCATTCTTTTTCCTTGCCACATAACACGTCCTGAAATTCCATGTCTCTTGAATACCCTACTCATAGAATCTGCTCCATAAGAATTTGGGAAATTCTCGAAATAAAGTCTAGTGAGTGCGGGTTCGGGATTAGGGTTTAGGCGATGGTTAAGGGTAGTGGTTTCGGGTTTAGGGTTAAGGCGATGGTTAAGGACAGTGGGTTCAGGGTTTCGGTGATGGATAATGGTAGGGGGTGGCGGTTGTGGTGATGATGTGTCTCAGCAACGCTGTGTAGGGTTTGGCGATGATTGTAACGCCCCCTATAGGGAGCGCTACGGTAACTATAATCACCAAATAAATAACTCTACTCCACTATATAGAGTTCAATACTTATAGATTTAATATGTACAAATACAAATATAACGTTCCAAACTCCAAATTATTCTCCAAATGCTAATTATTCTCCAAATATTTCTCAATGTCACTTTACATTTCTCACTATCTAGTACATGCCATTATTCTACAAACCATAATATTACATTAAAATATAAATCCACCTCGAACCTTTCCTTATTTGCTCTTCAAGCTGATCCACTTATTCCACTTTGGTCCAAGCTATCTATGAGTTCTCCACCTACGTGTAGAAAAAAAACTACCAGCTAAGCAATTTGCTTAGTGGTGTCCATAAAAGAAATATAAAAACTTTGAATATTTTTAACACTTTAAAATAGAAACCAAGATTTTTCATTAGTCAAAAACAAATTAACCAACTTTATGGAACCAAATCACAAAACTTATATAGTAATCCTTTCAATGTACAGTCAAATTTGTATCCAATTTTTCCAAGCACTTTAACCACATATTGCCCAAAGTAAACAAGTCCTGAATAACAGTAAAATGGATACGGGAGCGGACAAGCCCGAAGCCAAAGCTTCAAAATCAATATATCGGTCAAGCTCAAAGCCGAAGCTTCAAAAATCAATATATCGGTCAAGCCCGAAGCCGAAGCTGCAAAAATCAATATATCGGTCAAGCCCGAAGCCAAAGCTTCAATATCAATATATATATATATATATATATCGGCCAAAGCCCGAAGCTAAAGCTTCAATTGTTTGTATAGTACTGTACCCCCCCTTTATTGGCGCCAATCTACCCTGGCCAGTATTCTACTCGTTTAATAAGGGCAATAAATCAAAGTAACATCTTAAAAATTCTAGTATAAACCATCAATCATAATTCAACATAACTTCAGTAATTAAGAAATCCAAATCCCAAATTTTTAAGATCAAAATTCAATTAAAACTCAATAAAATCAATATTCATACTTTCCAAAATTTTTCCAGGTTTCGTAACCTGAATTCCCCTGCATTTTTCACTATCAAAACATCATCCAATCAAAGACCTTTCTTCTAAACATAATTAGACACATGTCTCAGATTTCCAAAGCCACCAGAATCACAGAAATCCAAATTGCATAACCAAAGTTATGATCAAAAGACTAAACAGTGTACCAAGCTGAGATTTTCCGAAAACAGATTTCGTGACTCAACTTCAAACGAAAATTTCACATTGAAAACGAACGAAATTCAATAAGGTTTCTGCTGAACATATGTTCCTTACTTTTTGTAGATATTAATAGAATCAAGAATCATTTAAATCGGATTTATATAACGAGAGAAAACATTAAAACAAAATAGGTATATAATCTGGAAAATTTCCCGAAAAACCGAGAACTCGAAATTCGGGACACAAACCTTTTTCTATGCTCTTTCTAGCTCTCTTCTACCTCTTTTGCCTTTGATTTACTTGCAATTGCTTCCTCTACAATAGCCATATAAAATTCTATCAAGATATTGCAGAAATAAACTTCCTAATACCATAAATATGCTTAATCTACCATGAATTCTACTAATTAAGCTTTAATTTCACCAAAAATCACTCACCTCAAACTCGGGTTACTATTCATCCAAATCTTAATATCTGAAATCCTCCTCTTCTAGTCTTGATTGATTGAAATTGATGATGATAGAGGGCTTAAGGATCGATTTCTAACAAGAATTTGAAGTTAAATCGAAGAAATCGGAAGTTTTTGGATAATGGAAAATTTTTGGTAAGGGATAAATGTAATGTGTAGAAGAAGAAGAAGAATGAAAGTGAAGAAGAGAAGATGCTGGATGGTGTATGTATTGATTTTCTTTTTTTTTCTTTTCAATTTCCAATAATGCCCCTGATCAAATAATTACATGTTCATTTCATCCCTCTTACTTAATTAGCTCTTATTTCCTCATGTCTTATATCCAATAACAATAATAAGAATAAAAATAATTTCCATGATATTTTAATACCATAGTAATTTATTATAAGCAAATTTTGGAAATTTCAGTTCGTTACAATTCTCCCCCTCTTATGAATTTTCATCCCAAAAATTTCCTGAAAATAATTGCGGATATTGAGTTTTCATTGTATCCTCCGGTTCCCAAGTTGCTTCTTCAACCTTATGATTCCTCCAAAGTACTTTTACCAAAGAAATAGACTTATTTCTCAATTGTTTAACCTCTCTCGCCAAGATTTGTACCGGTTCCTCTTCATACGTCAGGTCGGGTTCGATTTCTACGACATCAGGAGATAAGATATGTGATGGATCTGATCTGTATCTCCTTAACATCGACACATGGAACACATTATGAATTTTATCGAGAGTCGGGGGTAGTGCCAACCGATAAGCTACCGGTCCAACCTTCTCTATAACCTCATATGGGCCAATGAATCTCGGACTGAGCTTACCTTTCTTGCCAAATCGTAGGACTTTCTTCTAAGGAGATACTTTGAGAAATACTTTATCCCCAACTTCATAAGTAATGTCTTTTCTTTTTAGATCAGCATAAGATTTTTGTCTATCCGATGCAGCCTTCAATCTCTCTTGAATAAGTTTTACCTTCTCCTTTGTCTCCTGAATCAAATCCACTCCCACAATCTTGCTTTCACTAAGTTGGGTCCAATATATTGGAGTTCGACATTTTCTTCCATACAATGCTTCATATGGCGCCATTTGTATGCTTGACTGATAGCTGTTATTATAGGCAAACTCCATGAGGGACAAATACTTATCCCAACTTCCTTCAAATTCAATGATACAACTTCTCATCATGTCTTCCAACACCTGAATTACTCTTTCAGATTGACCATCTGTTTGAGGATGAAATGAAGTACTGAAATGAAGTTTACTACCTAAGGCCTCTTGCAACTTCTTCCAAAATCTCGAAGTAAATCTTGGATCTCGGTCAGAAATGATTAAAATAGGCACTCCGTGTAGCCTTACTATCTCATCTATATATAACTGAGCCAACCTATCAAGTGAATAATCCATCCTAACTAGAAGAAAGTGGGCAGACTTTGTCAATCTATCTACAACAACCCACACTGCATCATGTTTCTTCTGTGTACGTGGTAAAGACGTCACGAAGTCCATCGTGATTCTTTCCCATTTCCATTCTGGAATTGTTATAGGTTGCAATAATCCAGAAGGAACTTGATGTTCTGCTTTCACCTGTTGACAAGTTAGACATTGAGCAACATAGTTAGTAATGTCTTTCTTCATCCCATTCCACCAATAATGGCTCTTCAAATTTTGGTGCATCTTGTTTGCTCCTGGATGCATCACATAAGGACTACTATGCCCCTCTATGCCCCTCTTGTAAGATACTCTTCTTTAATTCTTCATTGTTTGGCACACATAGTCTATCTTTAAAATATAGACACCCATCTTCTCGAACCATATAGTCGTCTACGATACCCATTTGTGTCCGTGCTCGAATAATCTTTAAGTCGTCATCTTCATTTTGTGCTTGCTTAACCTATTGTAGTAGTACAGGTTGAATCTTCAATTCTGCCACTACTGGTACGAGCTAACCCCGTATTCATAGCCCTTAGTGCCATCATTGTCTTTCTACTGAGAGCATCTGTCACTACATTAGCCTTTCCTGGATGATAATCAATAAGACAATCGTAATCTTTAATGAATTCCATCCACCTTCTTTGCCTTAAATTCAACTCTTTCTATGTTGGCAAATATTTTAAACTTTTGTGATCTGTATAAATATAACATTTTTCTCCATAAAGATAGTGTCGCCAAATTTTTAAGGCAAAGACTATTGCAGCCATTTCCAAATCATAAGTAGGATAAATCCTTTCATGAATCTTCAATTGCCTGGAAGCATAGGCAATCACTTTTCCTTCTTGCATCAAAACACACCCAAGACCACTATGAAAATCATCACTATAGATTACAAAATCTTTTCTAGGCTCTGGTTGGGTAAGGATGGGTGCTTCTGTTAACATCGCTTTCAACTTCTCAAAACTTTCTTGACACTTGTGATTCCACTCAAATTTTGCATTCTTTTAAAGTAGTTTCGTCAGTGGGGCAGCAATGACTGAAAATCCCTTCACAAATCTTCTATAATACCCTGCTAAGCCAAGGAAACTTCTGACTTCCGTAGGGCTCTTTGGTTGTTTCCATTTGACAACTGCTTCTATCTTTTTAGGATCCACTTTAATTCCTTCTGCAGAAACAACATGGCCTAAGAAAGAAACTTCTTCAAGCCAAAACTCACATTTGCTAAGTTTGGCATACCATTTATTTTCCTTTAAAGTTTGGAAGACTATCCGCAAATGTTGATCATGCTCTTCCCGTGACTTAGAATACACCAAAATGTCATCAATGAAAACCTCTACAAACCTGTCTAAATATAAGTAAAAGACACGGTTTATAAGGTCCATAAATGCTGCTGGTGCATTAGTTAGACCAAATGGCATCACCAAAAATTCATAGTGCCCATATCTGGTTCGGAAAGCCATCTTTACAATATCATCATCTTTCACTCTCATCTGATAGTAGCCCGATCTCAAATCAATCTTGGAGAAGTATTTGGCACCCTTGAGTTGATCAAATAAGTCTTCAATTCTTGGCAATGGATACTTGTTCTTCACTGTCAATTTATTCAACTCACGGTAATCAATACATAATCGGAGTGACCCATCTTTCTTCTTAACAAACAACACTGGTGCACCCCACGGGGATATACTCGGGTGTATGAATCCTTTGTCTAACAATTCTTGCAACTGGATCTTCAACTCTTTCAGTTTGGCAGGTGCCATTCTGTATGGTTCTTTGGATACTAGTGCGGTACTCGATAATACATCAATTGCGAATTCTACCTCTCTTTTTGGTGGTAACCCCGGTAGTTCTTCTGGAAATACATCTGGAAAATCACATACCGTAGGAATATTCTGCAATTCTAACTTACCTTCCTTTAATTCTAGAGTGAAGATTAGGTAGGCCTGACATCCCTTCCTAACCAGCCTTTTAGTCTTCATAAAAGAAATTATGTTACAAAGATAATCTGATTTTTCACCCACGATAACTATTTCTTCTCCATCAGAAACTTGAAGTGACATTCTTTTGTTTTTGCAATCCACCATAGCTTGATGTTCCGATAACCAATCCATTCCCAAGATAACATCGAAATCTTGAAAAGGTAACTCAATTAAATTTGCATGGAAAAGTTGATGTTGAATCATAATAAGGCAATTCATGTACACTTTATTTACTATCACACTGTGTCCTAAAGGATTAGTCACTTCAATATTTTCTCCTAATTCTTCCACATGCAACCCTTTCTCTTGTGCTAATGTAGTACATATATATGAATGAGATGAACCAGGATCTATCAAAGTATAAACATCATGATTAAAGAATGAAAATTTACCAATAATAACTTTGGTAGATTCTTCAGTCTCAGGCCCTCAGATTGCATAACTTCGGGCCATTCCTCCCGGTCTACCACTCTGCAGTGCTTGTTGAGCCACATTATGTCCACTTGAACCACTAGCATTTCCTCTTCCCCTTCCTCTTCCACCTTGCATTATAGGAGTAGGAACTACTGTAGGTGTAGATGTACTTATCTGTCTTTGAGGACAATTTGCAATAAAATGTTCCCTCGAGCCACATTTAAAGCAGACTCTACCTTTTCCCCAACATTCCCCTGTATGCATCCTTCCACAATTAGAACATTGTGGAATATTTCCTCTGCCTCGACCTGAAGGTACACTAGCCGCTGACCCCGTACTTATGGTTTGTCTCGGTGAAAACCCTCTGAAATGAGATTGTGTTTGTTCTGATGTTCCCTTCTATTTCTTACTTGGAGATTCTAAACTAGTTGGACCTTGCGATCCCTTTTGAAATCCAGACCTTTTTGCCATTCTTTGTTGTCTATCTGAATTGATCTTCTCAATACCCGTAGCAGCATCAACCAAGTCATTAAACACTCTAATCTTTTGTGCAAGTAAATGCACTCTAATTTCATCATTCAGCCCATCCTCAAATCTCTTACATTGCCTCACTTCACTGTCAACGATATCACGAGCATACCTCTCAAGTTTGAGGAATTGAACTTCATATTCTAATATAGTCATTCGTCCCTGTCTCAAAGACAAGAACAATTTCCTCTGCTCATCTTTGAATCTTTCACTAACGTACTTCTTGTCAAATTGTTCCAAGAAAAGACCCCAGCTGATTTCTCCGGTTCGCCTTTCTCTCACAATATTATCCCACCACCTCCTAGCTTGTTCTTTGAGTAGACATTGCACACAGTCTAATCTCTCTTCATCTGTAAAATGAAGCCTAGTCATACACCATTTAGTATGATCAAGCCAATCTTCTGCAATTGCAGGATTCACTGTGTCCCCTTTGAAATCATCAGCCGGAAGCTTCTTGATTCTTTCAAGAGGAGTTCTCTCCTCTCTTCTTTCAATGTGAGGTACTATAGGAACTTGAGGGATTTGTATGTTTTATAGTTCTTGTGTGATTACTTTAGTAGTCATATGCTGAAGTAAAGCAGCTTGTGCTGGAGTAGGTTGTTCAGGAAAGCCATGAACTGGTGGAGGTTCATGTCTTTGTTCATCCCCTTGTCTAATATGGACCGTACTCTCAGCATCCTCTTCCTCACTCCGGTTGTGACTACTACTAGCCATCACTTATTCCTGAAAATTAGACCAAAGTGGATCAATCAACTAACATATAACATATTTATATCTTAAATGGCATGTACATACTAGTCCTAGAATCGCCTAAACCTCAGCTCTGATATCAATAAATGTAACCTCCCCCTACAGGGAGCGCTACGGTAACTATAATCACCCAATAAATAACTCTACTCCACTATATAGAGTTTAATACTTATAGATTTAATATGTACAAATACAAATATAACGTTCCAAACTCCAAATTATTCTCCAAATGCTAATTATTCTCCAAATATTTCTCAATGTCACTTTACATTTCTCGCTCTCTAGTACATGCCATTATTCTACAAACCATAATATTACATTAAAATATAAATCCACCTCGAACCTTTCCTTATTTGCTCTTCAAGCTGATCCACTTATTCCACTTTGGTCCAAGCTATCTATGAGTTCTCCACCTACGTGTAGAAAAAAAACTACACGCTAAGCAATTTGCTTAGTGGTGTCCATAAAAGAAATATAAAAACTTTGAATATTTTTAACACTTCAAAATAGAAACCAAGATTTTTCATTAGTTAAAAACAAATTAACCAACTTTATAGAACCAAATCACAAAACTTATATAGTAATCCTTCAATGTACAGTCAAATTTGTATCCAATTTTTCCAAACACTTTAACCACGTATTGCCTAAAGTAAACAAGTCCTGAATAACGGTAAAATGGATACGGGAGCGAACAAGCCCGAAGCCAAAGCTTCAAAATCAATATATCGGTCAAGCCCAAAGCCAAAGCTTCAAAAATCAATATATCGGTCAAGCCCGAAGCCGAATCTTCAAAAATCAATATATCGGTCAAGCCCGAAGCCGAAGCTTCAATATCAATATATATATATATATATATATATCGGCCAAAGCCCGAAGCCAAAGCTTTAATTATTTGTACAGTACTGTACCCCCCTTTATTGGCGCCAATCTACCCTGACCCGTATTCTACTCGTTTAATAAGGGCAATAAATCAAAGTAACATCTTAAAAATTCCAGTATAAACCATCAATCATAATTCAACATAACTTTAGTAATTAAGAAATCCAAATCACAAATTTTTAAGCATCAAACTTCAATTAAAACTCAATAAAATCAATATTCATACTTTCCAAAATTTTTCCAGGTTTCGTAACCTGAATTCCCCTGCATTTTTCACTATCAAAACATCATCCAATCGAAGAACTTTCTTCTAAACATAATTAAACACATGTCTCAGATTTCGGAAGCCACCAGAGTCACAGAAATCCAAATTGTATAACCAAAGTTATGATCAAAATACTAAACAGTGTACCAAGCTGAGATTTTCCGAAAACAGATTTCGTGACTCAACTTCAAACGAAAATTTCACATTAAAAACGAATGAAATTCAATAAGATTTCTTCTGAACATATGTTTCTTACTTTCTGTAGATATCAATAGAATCAAGAATCATTCAAATCGGATTTATATAACGAGAGAAAACATTAAAACAAAATAGGTATATAATCTGGAAAATTTCCCAAAAAACCGAGAACTCGAAATTCGGGACACAAACCTTTTTCTATGCTCTTTCTAGCTCTCTTCTACCTCTTTTTCCTTTGATTTACTTGCAATAGCTTCCTCTACAACAGCCATATAAAATTCTATCAAGATATTGCATAAATAAACTTCCTAATACCATAAATATGCTTAATCTACCATGAATTCTACTAATTAAGCTTTAATTTCACCAAAAATCACTCACCTCAAACTCGGGTTACTATTCAACCAAATCTTCATATCTGAAATCCTCGTCTTCTAGTCTTGATTGATTGAAATTGATGATGATAGAGGGCTTAAGGATTGATTTCTAACAAGAATTTGAAGTTAAATCGAAGAAATCGGAAGTTTTTGGATAATGGAAAATTTTTGGTAAGGGATAAATGTAATGTGTAGAAGAAGAAGAAGAATGAAAGTGAAGAAGAGAAGATGCTGGATGGTGTATGTATTGATTTTCTTTTTTTTTTTTCAATTTCCAATAATGCCCCTGATCAAATAATTAAATTTCCATTTCATCCCTCTTACTTAATTAGCTCTTATTTCCTCATGTCTTATATCCAATAACAATAATAAGAATAAAAATAATTTTCATGATATTTTAATACTATAGTAATTTATTATAAGCAAATTTTGAAAATTTCGATTCGTTACAGTGATGGTGGTGAGGTTCGGTGTGGCGGTAGTGAATGGAGTTTTAGCGATGGTAAGGTTCGGTGTATGGGTGGTTTTGATGGGCAGTTTGCGGGTGATTGTGGTTGTCGGGGAAGGGGTAGTTGTGATGGTTGACGGCGAAGGGGGGGTTGTAGTAGCGGTGGTTATCGGTGTAGGAAGGGTTATAGCGGCGGAGGCTATGGTTTCTCTCCTTGAAGCTCTAAATTACAAGGGCTCTTTTGAAAGGAAAAAAAACCTAAGGGCCTTTTTAAAAAAGCATGAAACCACAGGGGATTTTTGAAGTTAACCCTTAATTATGTAATCATCATAACAATATATAGTATGTAGAATTACAGTTATTAGAAATACTAACACTACTCAACAAATGAAAAAAATGGCTAAATAGTTTTTGTATACAATCATTCTATAAAGGATACATTTGAAAATAAAGAGTAACTAATACCATCCCATCCAAGTTGGGTGAAATAGGCAAAACATTAAGTAAACATTCCAAGAAATAACAGCTAAATATAAGCAAATATCATGTATACTATGGGTGATATAATAAATCATTTTGAAAGGGGTTTTTACACAAAATACCCTGCTACATAAAATAATTTGGGTCAAATGTTGAATGATGTGAAACTTATTACATGTCATACGTCCTCCCCACAACATGTGATGTTGTGCATGTTTTTTTTTGTTTTTTTTTTGCATTTATCTTTCCAACCGTTCATTTTTTCAATATGTTGCTTTAAAATATTTGTTCATCTCTTTTTATAATATAAAGGACATCCACTGTTGTATTTTTTAAATTTCTTTTTTAAACTATCAAATTTTCACTTGGTATCTAGTTAAAGTCCAACAGAAATCAATAAAACTAGAAGAACTTGGATTGAAAACACCAGATAAATTTTTAATCGATCAGAACTTTAAAATGGACTTTTATAGATGTCTCAAATCAAATTCAAAATAGATTTTCTTATAGAAATATAGTACATGTCCAATAAATGTCTGGTAGATATCTATTACATACAGCCTATTATATAGAGCAACAATAACAAAAGCTTTTTATTTGAGCAATAAATAGAGCAAAATCACACACCCGAAGCCCAAAGTAGTACAAGATCCATCCAATGTATGTGCCAAAACATTAGAATTCCTAGACACCAAAATAAACGAACAAGACCAGAATTGTTGTCACTACACACCTGACTCCCAGCAGGGGAAGAAATAATCCTCTGAGTACCTGAATCCATAGATTTTAAAGTAGAATCCCTTGACTTTCTAACATCCCTCAATTGTTCGACAATTCTATCACCCGACCCCTGAGGAGTAGAATCATGTGTTTGATATCCACCACTGGATTCCACTTCATTAAACTGCCCGTCCTCCATGGTAGCTTTGTCAATCTGATTATTGGACTTGTCAATCTGTTGAATAGAATCGGTGATGGGGCCATTATCCGCCAAAGGCAGAATTATTTGCAATTTATCCGCAATAGACGAAGTATTTCTCACAGCTTCTATAGAATCCGAAACCGTTTTCGAGGAGTTGATTGATCTGTAGCTGAAGGTTCAGGAATTGATTCCCGAATATTTATATTTCTAGCTCTAGGAACGTTAGGTAATGTCTCCACAAAAATGTTTTCAGAATCACTATCACTTTCCTCAGTTTGATCCGCCCAAGAGAGCACCTTTTTTCCTTCCCATTGGTCAGGGTCTGTATCCGGAGCTGTAATACCCTTTTCCCCTACTTTTCCAGAGACTTTCTTGACCTGGGCAGCCACTTGCTTTCCAGGATTCAATTTATCTGAGGAACCGCCTTGTGGTTGATTCCTTCTGTAGCTTGATGGAGAATGGCCAATGGATTGACAAGTCACACAAAAATTCGGAATATTCTCATACTCAACATCGATCTAGAATATCTATTCAGCCATATTAACTCTAATTTGATCCATCACAGATTTCGCTAAATCAATATCTACCAAAATTCTAGCATAGTGTCCAAACTCACCTTCAATTGTATTGTGATCAAAGTGGATCGGGACCCCAATTCCCTGTGCCACGCTTGAGAGAAGTCTCCTATCCCAGAACTCCCAAGGAAGATTAAAAAGACGAATCCAGACCTGTACAGTTTTTTGTTTATGCTTCGATGGATCAAACCCAGCTTTCCAAACCGAAAATCGCATAATACCCGGCTTAAGATTCAGGCTTCCAGCAGACTAAACTTTATGAAGAGCCTCTGCCGATGGCATAAGGATATGATAAAAACCCTTCCCCAGTGATATGAGCTTCCAATCCATCATCGGGTTCCATATGGAATTTAGCTTCAGCTTAATATTCGAATGCTTCCACGGTGAATCCCCTTTGGCTAACGTTAACCTTCCAATGGCCGAGTGTTGGCAAGAAGAAATTCAGTCCTGATAGAATTCAGTAGGAACTTTTATAGCCTTGTAGCCATTACCAGCATCCAAGATGGTAGCAGCACTTGTCTTTCCATTATGTTTATCGTTAGGGTTTTCAGCCTCCCCATTCTGATTGACGATAGCCGCATAGGAGAGATTCTTAGGCGAAATAGGCTTAGGGTTAGCAGGTTTTGCAATACGTGAGTTTGATAAATCCTCATTAGGGTTTGTTGGATTCTACCCATTAAGATCAGACGGAGAAGGCCCGATAGTCTGATTATGGTTTGTGGGTTTCACAACAATCGGTATAGCAGAAGAGGCTTGATTAGGGGCAGTCACTGGTTGATGGGGCTTGTCGTGGGTCTTGCAATAGAAAGAGAGAAGTGAATCATCCATGATTGAGAGAAAAAAATTCGGAACGAATCGAGAAGAAATCTTAGGAAGAGATCGCCTCAAGGATCGAACTCAAAGATCGCATGTTAAACTTTCGAAGTATAATAAGATTACCACAAACTATAACCCATAATCCAAAATAATAGATGAAAAGTAAGACATACCAGTCTCATAGTTCACTAAATCCTCAAAAAGAATCGAATTATCCATCTCAATGATCACATGAGAGTATCCCAAATCAATTCGTGACTTGGAGCAGATGAAAGAGCTTCCTAAAATCCATACAATCAATTCGTAGCAAAACAAAATTACCATCATTGAAAGTTACAGCGTCAATATTGCACTTTGAGAAAAGAACATTTGGGACAGACCACAATTCTTGCATCATTGCTTGGCATGCCGTATTCTAACCATCACGTTGATGTTGCACTCCCTACAATTTGTTGTTGCTACTATCCGATGCAACTGATGCCTCCATCATCTGCTCCTATACCCGCAGACTAGTGCCTCTAAGCAGAGGGTAGCTATACAAATACATATAAATTGACTATACTCTTCAAACATAATTTTGTTGAACCCTTTATCTTGAAATCAACACCTATTACACACTATTAGATTAGTTCTCATTAGAAGGGTTAACTTCAAAAACATAATCTGTGGTTTCGCTCATTTTCAAAAGGGGGTTTGTGAAAATTTTTTTTCTAATAAAGAGGCATGAGGTTTCACACCATTAGCAATTGAAGGAATTTTTTTAACACCGTTAAAAATGCTGACGTGGCAAGGGGCATTTTTAAAAATTCCTCGTGTTTTCATCTCCTTCATCTCTGTAACCCAAACTCAACCAGAGCCTAATTTCAAGACTTAGGGTTTTCCTTCGCCATTGTTGGAACTGCTACTTTTCTTCAAATTGATTTTGAGTTGGACTCCATTTACATCTGCAATACTCTTTAATTTTGTTCTTTTATGATTAATTGCTAATAAAGATTGATGGATTGATTGGTTTTTCTGATCCTAATATTTTAATTTTCATTTTTAGGAATTTGAGCTCGACATGTGCAGCCTGCAATTTTGCCTGGCGAAATTTCCCACAGGATTGCGTTTTGCCCCACATTTTTCTCATAATCAGCCAGGAGAAATTTGCCACCATTGTCGTATACCAGGTGCTCGTCAAATCTCTCGCCATTGACGTAAACCCTGATTTCGAAAACAAGGGCAGAGCCATGAAAAAGAAGAGTCAAGTTCTGAACTGAATCTTTAGCCTCATCAAGAAGAAGAAGAACCATCATTTCGATTTCCAAATTGTTCTCTTAATCCTGAGCGTGATTCTCTGTCTCATCCATATGAAATGGGAAAGATTCATAGTAAATGGGTTTTTGAAGTTAACCCTCATTAGAATAATTTAAAAGTTAAAAAAGCTTTGTGCTAGTCAAAGTAAAAAAAAAAAACAAATAAAGTTGGTTTTAAGTGGTAAGCAATTTGTTATCACTTAAGTAATATTCTAGGTTCGAGCCTTGTGAACGTAAAAAAATCCCAATTGAAAGATTCACCTACCATAGTCAAGTATATGGATGTAATTAGGGTAATGTTCCGGTGAATAAGATAGGTAAGAAAAGAATAAATTAAGTAAATCGAGTACCCATGTAATGCATAATTTTCAAAAGAAAAAGGGCCATCGAGTTTCTGGTGGCACAATTCGTCGCCATTTTGATACTGAATTACTACGTGTCGCCCTATTTTACTTCGCGTTGCCCCTAAATTTTACCTTTTTGCCCTTCCCATTAAAAATCATCAAAGAACCCCATTAACTCCCAACGTCATTAATGTAAAATCAAACTTTTAAATTTCAAATTATCCTAACTCATCTCATTAACTCATTTCAAATTTCAAATTTCAAATTATCCCGAATCAACTTATTGACTCATCAACAAATACATTAATTTAAAAATTTCAACTTCTAAATTCCAAATTATCTACATAACATCTTATAAATTGCACGTTCTGACTCAATCAAGCTCAATGAATGGACAACGTGACAAATCATCAATTTGGATAACTAATTTTCGATTCTTTAATATAACTTTTTTTTCTGAAAATACATGTGCGCGTCCTACTATAACGCCTGCAATTTCATGATGGTCGTCCACAGTGGATGACCATTATAAAATGGTAGGCGTCCTACGTGGATACCCATCGTTAATGGTAGGAGTCCACGGTGGATGCCCACTAATGTATGGAGTCGTTCCAGGTGGGCGCTTGCATTTAAAAGTTGAATTGAATGCAGGCGTTCACCTAGGACACCTCCATAAAATTGTGGTCATCTGTGGACGCCTACCATTAGTGGTGGGTGTCCACGGTGGATGCCTACTATTTCACGGTGGCCATCTACAATGGACGGCGGCCTAGAAATGGCCGGCGTCCATGGTGGATGGCCGAAAATTGTTTGGGACTGGCCGATTGAAAAATTTAGCCGACCAGTCTCAAAAAATTATAATTTAAAAAATATTTAATTTTAAAATTTAAATTAGTTTAAGCTCAATGATAAGAGGAAAAAATTGAAATCTATTGCAAATGTATTGAAGGCCGACTTCCACTTCCATGCGATAATCTGATTGTAGCTCAAAAGCGAGATTATCCAAATAGGTAAGCTTCATTTCACTTTCTTTCGATTAATGCTGCTTTACATTTGATTTCTCCTAGAAAGATGCCCTGCCCCTAGTTATGCAGATTTCCCTCTTTGAGGAGCACACTTAGAGTGTGTTTGGAGCCAACTCATGAAGGTATTAGAAAAGAATTGAATAGAAACTCTCCTGCTAGAATTCATTTAAATTCCATTCTAACTCAATTTCTTATGTTTGAAAAACACAATTTCACAACAAGAATTCAACCACTCATGAATTACTTTATTGACTCTGATTCCCATATTACGTACGTATGGAAGAGATTCCTAATACAATAATTATCTTCACTAATCTAACTTATATTATTTTGAAACTAAAATTGCACCAAAATTATTAAAAAAATTCACAAAAATTTAAAAATCATTAAAAATCAATAAAGCCTTGATAGGGACCAAATTCTTTTTCAATTTCGAGCAGCTCTTCTTTCTTCTGCAATTTTATCCACAAATCGGTTAGCAACGGACGGAGACTCTATTCATCTAATTCAACAAAAATTAAACTTCACAACAACACTAATAAGCGGTAATATACTAGAATTAAACCAGAAATTGCAGATAAATCAAATCAAAGGTCGTGAATCCAAATCACAGAGAAAGATTCGGAGATTAAATCTATAGAACGAACATTCTTAATGGAGAGTTTCCTCTTCAATCAGTAAAACAAAAATCAATTAAGAGGATAATACAAATATGAAGAAACGGACCTAGCAGAAATTGAGAAAGTTAATTGAACAAAACTAAGATGAAGCGTGGAATATGACGGCAAATTGTCGAAGGAAAGGGGAATAGGTTAATCGAAGAGGAATAGGTTAATCAAAGGAAAGAGGAGAACAAAATGAAAAATGTAAAAATGTAAAGTTGTAATTAAAGATCCAACCCCAAACCGAAATCTTTCAAAATCGAGTCAAATTTGGGATGATTTGGAAATGACTTATTTTAACTAAACCCAAATTTCACATGATATAAATTCTCTCAACCTTGATCCTTTCCAACATGGGAATTGGGAAAAAGGAATTCAAATGAACTGAATTCCCATGGAATTCATGGTTCCAAACTGGGCCTTAATCTCCCTAAATTTCCAATCTCTGTTTTCTTCTCCACTTCAAACCCCAAAATCCCAGTTTCCGATTACTTACTCAATCACCGCCACCTCTCCCCCAATTGCGCTTCCTCAACCACCGATTTCCTCATAAACCCTAAAAATGTTGGTTCTGTTCTCAATTTCCTCAAGGAATCAGGGTTTACTAGCAACCAGATTGAATCTCTCGCCCAGGGTACCCTCTTATAGTCTTGGGACTTGTATTGAGCCTAAGATCAACATGTTTAAGGAACTAGGGTTTTTGCCCACTGATTTAGCTGCTTTTATATCTTCTTGTCCATGGCATTTGAAGAGCAGTGTTGAGTGGCTTTGTAGCTTTTTTAGGAATTCTAGGTATTGGTTGGTTGTTCATAGGAATTTAGATAGGACACTAGTCCCTAACATAGATTGCTTGAAAAGCAATGGGATTTGTCCCTTGCAGATTGCTACACATGCTTGTAAGTTTCCTGATGCTTATCTCTCTAGCACATAGAAGTTTAAAGATAACATTGAAAGAGTACATAATATGGGTGTACATAGGGAATCTAAGACGTTTGTTTATGCTGTTAGACTGTTGAGTAAAATGTCTGGAAAGAATTGGGAGCGGAAGTTAAAATTTCTTAGGGAGATCGGCTTTTCAGAGCAGAATATTTTCCATGATTTTAGAGTAATACCTCATGCATTTGGTGTATCAGAGATGAACATTAAGGAAGTAACAGAGCTCTTGCTAAGTGTTGTAGACATGTCTTATATTGCTAGCAACCCACAGTTGTTTACTTACAGTGTTGAGAAGACCCTCGTGAGTACGAATTTGGTTGTGAAAAGACCTGTTTTGACTTCATTTTTTAAGATGACTGATGCTAAGTTCATCAACAAGTATGTGATTCCTTATTCGGATGAAGTACGAGATTTGTGTACGGCTACAAATGGTTCAGACCCAATTGAAACTGCTTGTTTAATGCACCGGTAACTTTATATTAGGTTTGTTACTGTGTGTTTATCTATACATAGATATTTAACCATCAGTGATTCAATGTTCAAATATTCCCACATAGTGATTGGGTTAGATTTCTGTTTTGTCTTAATCTTAGTAGCAACTCCTGTAAGTTACCTTTGTGAAATAGAACAAAAAAACAAAGTATATGAAAAATTGTGTATTATTAGTTGCAGAACACTCTAGGTCAGTTGGACGTTGCTTTCCCAAGTCATAGGGCACAAGCAGCTGCCACTCCAAAAAGCTACTCACATAGTTGTGGAAAAACAGCTTTTGGCTATGTATTATAGAATAATGACACATTACCAATAAGGGTTGGTCCAAGTGGTAAGCGGCTTGGTATCGCTTAAGCAAGGTCTCTAGTTCGAGTCCTAGTGAATGGAAAAAATTCTTATTGAAAGACTCACCCACCATAGCCAGGTGCGCGACCCAGGTCGAATCTGAATGTAGTTGTAGGAAGCTCCGGTAAACCAGATGGACAACAGAAAAATGACACAATGGCCCCAAAATAGGCTATGAGGCAAAGCACATCCCCTTATAACCAAAACAACTCATGAAGGCCTAAAATCTAGCATTGAACAAAGCTTTTTGGAAGTAAGAATAAAAATGCATACTTCCCTATATAATTTCAATTTCCTTATGAAAACTAGGAAAAAAAAGTGACCGTCAAGAACATGTTAATCTATGAATATTTTAGGCCATTTAGCCTTTGTCTTGCTTATATATCTAAATTTCAAAGATATTGACGTAGATACTCATCTTGGCATTGTACTTGTTCTTCTAAGTTGCAAAAGAAAAAATTCATAATTTATGTTTTAAAAATAATATTGTGTACACTCAATTGAGATAAAAAAAAAAAGGGGGCAAAATATACTCTATTGTAATGAATCAAGGATCAAATTAGTTCTTTATATGAATATGTTGCCTTAATTCTATTTAATTAAAAATATTTGGAAAAAGGCAAAGTTTTCTTAGGGCGAGTTTAGCATTGCTTTCCCACACTGCTTTTCCAAAAAGCTCCATTTTCAAGCTTTTTTCAACCTGCTGTCACGAAAAGTTCTGAAAATGAATAGCAGACAGTTCCTAATTAATTAGTATTAAGATTCAAAATCTTTTGTCCAATGTCAAAATATATTATTTTATTAAAAGTTTGTAAGTGGAGATTTTCGTGACAGCAACTCTGACAACAATGCCAAACAGGCCCTTTGTCTATAATGTCTACTTTCCTCTATGCTCACTTTTGTGCTCCAATTATTTGTACGGAAATTGTTAAAAATATATAGTTTAAGTTTTATATTTACCAAATTAATCTTTTATGTTTTCTTTGCACTCTCTGACCAAATTTAAGTTTTCATTTTTCTCCTATACATTCTATGTAAACAGTCGGAGTTAACTGTTTTTCCTCATTAGCAATCTCCTCCTTGCTCCTCCATATTCTCTCTGCGCTCTCTTCTAGGTTTCATCTTCTCTGCGTTGTTATTTTGCTCTTCTCTAATTTTGATTTTTATTTTCAATTTTGAAATTTCAATTTGGTTTTGATCTGGATTTGAATCTGTTTTTGATTTTCGTTTGAATTTCTATAGAATGGATTGTGTTCATGTTTCGTTACACTGCTATTGATCTTTGGGCTGATGATTTCAGATTGTTGGATATAAAGAGTTATACACATAAGGTGTTTGACGAATTGTCTGAATGATGGTGAGGTTGTTAAATATAAAGTTGTTGAAGTTTTGCTTTCACTTTCTTCAGGCTTTGATTTGATTCACAACTTATTTGTTTGATTAGAGCTTTTTGAATTTCTATTTTGAATGATAACAATTAAAGATATTGAAGTGATTTTATCAAATCTGTATTCGATTTTGCATTTTCATTTTTCTACATATCTGGTAGTTACCTGATAGGTATCAGGTGGGAAGCTAATTGTAACACCCCGGGTTCGACCGACTGCCCCCACAAACCAACACGAGTCTTTCCAGTGAGCTTTGTCCTCACTCGCTCACTTCCTGGAAATTACTTCCCAGGAGGTCACCCATCTCGAGATTGCTCCAAGTAAAGCACGTTCAACTTTAGAGTTCTCCCGAGTAGGCTCCCGAAAAGAAGGTGCACCTTGTTGGTATAGGTAGTACCAATCAAATTTCTTAAGTCTCTCTCAATTGTAATGTCCCATACCATTATAACCTCGAAATCCTTAACCGTTCTCAATTCTGCTGTCCCATACCAGCACAATCTCGAAACTCTCTCTTTCGGGTGTGGATTCGGTTCATTCTTGTCCGCATCGACATCCTTCATGGCCGCTCTTTGCTCAGGTCTTCTACCCCGGCGCCACCCCTCTTAGGACCGGGTCGTTACAGGCCCACCAGCTTCCGCCTGGTTCGTCCCCGAACCACACCGTACTGGGAGAGAGCTGGCTCTGATACCAAACTGTAACACCTCGGGTTCGACCGACTGCCCCCACAAACCAACACGAGTCTTTCTAGTGAGCTTTGTCCTCACTCGCTCACTTCCTGGAAATTACTTCCCAGGAGGTTACCCATCTCGAGATTGCTCCAAGTCAAGCACGTTCAACTTTAGAGTTCTCCCGAGTAGGCTCCCGAAAAGAAGGTGCACCTTGTTGGTATAGGTAGTACCAATCAAATCTCTTAAGTCTCTCTCAATTGTAATGTCCCATACCATTATAACCTCGAAATCCTTAACCGTTCTCAATTCTGCTGTCCCATACCAGCATAATCTCGAAACTCTCTCTTTCGGGTGTGGATTCGGTTCATTCTTATCCCCATCGACATCCTTCATGGCCGCTCTTTGCTCAGGTCTTCTACCCCGGCGCCACCCCTCTTAGGACCGGGTCGTTACTATGTAACGAACCGAAATTTCCAAAATTTTGCTTATAATAAATTACTATGGTATTAAAAATATCATAGAAATTATTTTTATTGTTATTGTTGTTATTGGATATAAGGCATGAGGAAATAAGAGCTAATTATAGTAAGAAGGATGAATTGGACATTTAATTATTTGATCAGGGGCATTATTGGAAATTGAAAAAAAAAAAAGAAAATCAATACATACAGCATCTTCTCTTCATTTCCTTATCTCATTTCTTCATTTCCTTCTCCATTCTTCTTCTCTTTAATCAAAAATTTTCATAATCCAAAAACTTCCGATTTCTTCGATTCAACTTCGAATTCTTGTTAGAAATCGATCCTTAAGCCCTCCATAATCATCAATTTCAGTCAATCAAGACTAGAAGAGGAGGATTTCAGGTATTAAGATTCGGATGAATAGTAACCCGAGTTTGAGGTGAGTGAATTTTGGTGAAATTAAAGCTTAATTAGTAGAATTCATGGTAGATTAAGCATATATATGGTATTAGGAAGTTTATTTATGCAATATCTTGATAGAATTATATATGGTTGTTGTAGAGGAAGCTATTGCAAGTAAATCAAAGGCAAAAGGGGTAGAAGAGAGCTAGAAAGAGCATAGAAAAAGGTTTGTGTTCCGAATTTCGATTTCTCGATTTTTCGGGAAATTTTCCAGATTATATACCTGTTTTATTTTAATGTTTTCTCTTGTTATATAAATCCGATTTGAACGATTCTTGATTCTATTGATATCTACAGAAAGTAAGGAACATATGTTCAGAAGAAAACTTGTTTAATTTCGTTCGTTTTCAATGTGAAATTTCCGTTTGAAGTTGAGTCATGAAATCTGTTTTCGGAAAATCTCAGCTTGGTACACTGTTTAGTATTTTGATCATAACTTTGGTTATAAAATTTGGATTTCTGTGATTCTGGTGGATTTGGAAAGCTGAGACATGTGTCTAATTATGTTTAGAAGAAAGTTCTTCGATTGGATGATGTTTTGATAGTGAAAAATGCAGGGGAAGTCAGGTTACGAAACCTGGAAAAATTCTGGAAAGCATGATATTGATTTTATTGAGTTTTAATTGAAGTTTGATGCTTAAAAGTTTGGGATTTGGATTTCTTAATTACTGAAGTTATGTTGAATTATGATTGATGGTTTATACTGGAATTTTTAAGTTGTTACTTTGATTTATTGCCCTTATTAAACGAGTAGAATACGGGGTCAGGGTAGATTGGCGCCAATAAAGGGGGGTACAGTACTGTACAAACAATTGAAGCTTTGGCTTCGGGCTTTGGCCGATATTATGATATATATATATATATATTGATATTGAAGCTACGGCTTCGGGCTTGACCGATATATTGATTTTTGAAGCTTCGGCTTCGGGCTTGACCGATATATTGATTTTTGAAGCTTCGGCTTCGGGCTTGACCTATATATTGATTTTTGAAGCTTTGGCTTCGGGCTTGTCCGCTCCCGTATCCATTTTACCGTTATTCAGGACTTGTTTACTTTGGGCAATATGTGGTTAAAGTGTTTGGAAAAATTGGATATAAATTTGATTATACTTTGAAATGATGACTATATAAGTTTTGTGATTTGGTTCCATAAAGTTGGATAATTTGTTTTTGACTTATAAATATACTTTGTTTCTATTTTAAAAATATTCAAAGTTGTTATTTTTTTTTATGGACACCACTAAGCAAATTGCTTAGCGTGTAGTTGATTTTCTACGCGTAGGTGGAGAACTTGTAGATAGCTTGGACCAAAGTGGTACAGGTGGATCAGCTTAAAGAGCAATTAAGGAAAGATTCGAGGTGGATTTATATTTTAATGTAATATTATGGTTTGTAGAATAATGGCATGTACTAGAGAGTGAGAAATATTTGGAGTTTAAAACTTTGTATTGGTATTTGTACGTATTAAATCTATAAGTATTGAACTCTATATAGTGGAGTATAGTTGATTATAGTTACCGTGGCGCTTCCTAGAAGGGGGGGGCGTTACACTAATAGTTTTCTAAATTCGCAAGTTTGTTTGTTTATAGCTTTCTGAATTTCTGTTTTGAATGATAACAATGAAATATATGATTCCTATAAGGTTCTTACCAGATATTGAATAGTCGAGAAAATGTTTTTGAATGAATTTAGTAGTTTTATTGTTACATTTGTTATGAAATATATGCTTCATTTAGAAAGTAAATTATGATTATGCTATTTTTTATTTTTTGATCTTATTGTGAGTATGTAGTGGGAAAGTGGTAGCGTGCTGGTATGTAATTGAATCTATTGTTTTTCATTCACATTCTTTTTATGTTGTGTAGATAATGAAAATTTATCATCTGGTAAGTTTCAGGTAGGTAAGTGGTAGTTACGTGGTAGGATGATGCTATATATATGAATTTGTTTTAATCATTCTTAATATGTATTTATATGTTGTTATATGACCAGTATATGTCTAATGTAGTTTTATTGTTGCATTTGTTATGAAATATAAGCTACTTTTATATTGTAAACTACGATTCTCATATTTTTTGATCTTATTGTGCATATGTAGTGGGAAAGTGGTAGGGTTCTGGTATATAATTGAATCTGTTGTTGCTCGTTTACATTCTTTGTTGATGTTAACCTTGGTGCAATGATTAGTTTTATTTTTCTCTGTTTTTGCATCTTATTTGATTTTCATTTTTTAATCTATGTAGAATTGGATTGTTTTCCTGTTTTGATGTACTATTATGGTTCTTGGATTGGCGACTTCAAATTCATTGGATATAAAGTTGCTGGTGTTGCGATCTCTAGCTCTTCAAGTTTTGGTGATTTCAAAAAACTTCTGTTTGACAGCTTGAGGCTAGACGATAAGTTAGAAAATTTGAAAATTGATTTTCAAGTTTCTGCTGGAGATCCTCCAATGGAAATAAACTTTAAAAAATATATCTTAAAGTGATTGGACCAGTTATGTAACTGGTATCTAACTGGTAATTATCTGGTATGAAGAACAAATGTGTTAAATATGCTATGCATCTGCTGAAAAACTGGTAGGAAGCTGGTAATTGTTACAGTCGAAACTTTATGATTCCATCAAAGGAGAATTACAAAGCTGTTGTACATGTTACATCAAAACCAAGATGTGATTGAATCGTATTTTCATATGTTTTTAATTTCTGTTTATAATTTAACAGAATCTGGTAGGTATCTGGTAAGTAACTGGTAGGCAAACTTGGTGGATTGAACAAACTTCCAATGAAATATAAGGTTCATACCAGGTGCCCACCAGATATCTACTAGTTACTTACGAGATATTGAACATTTGTAAAAAAGTTTTTGAATGAATCTACAAGAATTTGGTAAGTATGTGGTAAGCATCTAGTAGAATGCTAGTAAATATATGAAATATGGAAGAAATATGTTACAAACATAAACTTGATGGATTGAACAAATTTACAATGAAATATAAGGTTTCTACCAGATATCTACCACTTGCCTACCAGCTTGATGAATATTGCGAATTTAGAAAACTATCAATTTCTTACCAGGTAAATACTAGATAGCTACCAGATACGTAAAAAAAATGAAAATGCAAAATCAAATACAAATCTAATAAAAATACATCAATTTCTTTAATTGTTATCATTCAAAACAGAAATCCAAAAGCTCGAATCAAACAAATAAGTTGCGAATCAAATCAAAGCTTCATGAAATTGTAAACAAAACTCGAAAAATTCTATGCTAACAATCTCACCACCACTTAGACAATTCATCAGACACCTTATGTGCAAACTCTTTATATCCAACATAGATTCAAATCTAAAAATAAATCAGAGATAACCGAATCAAATTAGAGATTCAACTTTTTATCTAAGAAATCTGAAAACAAAATAACTCGATCCAGATAATCGAATGAAATCAGAGATTCAAAACGAAAATAAAATCAAATTCAAAAATAGAGAAAAACCTAATGAAACACCAAAATAATTAAAAAAAACCTAACCTGAACTGTGAGAAATTGCGAAGGAGAATGTTGCTGTTAGGAATGAAGGAGATCGCTGCTGTTATATGAGTTCTTGAGTCGAGATCGTTGCTATTAGATTAATTTCTAAGTTGAGATCGTTGCTGCTAGATGAGCGATCGATAATTTTGAACGCTAAAGAGAGTGGGGAGTAACGAAGGAGAAACGTTTGCTTTGGAATGTATGTTTGGATATTTTAAAACTTGTTTGGTCAGAGAAAGTTATTGGTCAAATGTTGGGGTGAAAGAAAACTCTAATTTTGGTATTTTTATACGAAAAGCCCTTATCTGTATCAAGAGTTCTGGGTTTATCAAATTTGCATCTGAAAGATTTGCCGTTTGAGAGCCAAACACTGTCAAAAGACTTATTTTTTAAGAACAATGTCTCAAATGGGCAAAGATCTTCCGAAAGCTATAGCTGTTGTTGTAACCTTTTATGAAGAACTGGTTTCTGAGGCTCTGAACAATGATCTAAAGTTGAAATTCAAGAATTACTTGAACTACTAAGGAGATGGGCAGGCCCGGCCCTAACCATTTGGGGGCCCTAGGCAAATTAATATTAAAAGTAATAGCATGGGGCGCTCAAGAAAATAATAATGAAATAAAACTTACTTTTTTTTGTAAAAACTAGAAATTGAACCCTTATCCTCTTACAACTTTAATAAGCACCTTACCAATTCTACTAACATTAATTTGAATCTACATTTACCCTTTCGGCTATGGGTCCTAGGCAGTGGCACCGGTTGCCCACCCCCCAGGGCCGGGCCTGGAGATGAATATGTCGAAGATACGAAGCAAGCAAACATGAAGGACAAGAAATACCTTATTGAATTAAGATATATTTTAAGAAGGAAGAAACAGATCTAGAGTGGAGGAATAAGCAAGATGAAGAGTTGGTCGAAGCTTTGATGTTACAATAAAGAGCCAAAATGCAAGCTTATTGTAAATGTTATAACTTTTCCGTATACGCATTTCTCACCTTGATTAGATATATACATGCATAATTTACTATACGAAAATAATAAATTGTTACTACTATCAAATAATAAATTAAAATCACGTGTTTTTGACCTCGATGACTCTTAATTTGAAATTATATAATATTTTACCATAAATTATTGTTCAGGCACGTGACACATAATTGGGGACACACATTTTGGATTTCAAATCTGGTGTCCCTAATTATGTGTCCCCTTCTATGTCCTTCATTCAGATTTCTTCATGCGTTAGATTTTTTTAATTTTTAAGTTTTTAAATTTCTTTCCTATTTATTTATTTCTCTCCCCTGTATATCTAATACATCACAAAATCTAAATAGGGGATATGAGAGGTGACGCACAATCGAGACAACAAATTTAAATTCATTTTTCAGTTATAATTTAGTTTTAAATGCAATGGGGCTTGCTTTGAATTGGGCCTTAATATTACTGTCTGCAGAAATAATGTCCACGTATTCGTATGAAATGTCGGATATACCCTTGTCAATATACTCTGGCTCTAGCCGTCGTCTTTCCTCTTCGTGTCTGCGTTTTTTCTTCCCGCCACAAATCCTTCCTTCTTATGCTTTGCTGTTCGTCCTAATCCACTTCGGTACAGGTAAGATGCTTCTCTGGTTATTTTATCTGTCAAATTCTGGAACCGAATTTTTTCATTTTTATTGAGTGATTAGAAGTTAGGATTGCAATTGATTTTTAATTGAAATTGGGAGTTTTGTTTTATATTGGTGATTTTAGTTGCCAATACTCTTTATTGTTTATCGAATTTCTCATATTTATCAGATGATGATCAATTGTAACCTTGTAATTTGGAGCCTGCTAGAAAAGTGTTTGATAAAATGCTCGAGTTAGATGTTGTGTCCTAGATTGAGGCTTTGAGGTTTTATATGGATATGAGGCTGTTAGGGATAGGGTGATGCACATGCTTTTGCAGGCTTACTGGCTATTTGTGTCAAATTGAAGGAATTGGAGCAATAAGGGGTTATTTAGGGTGTTCTTTGAGATTTATTCTTTACCTGTAAAATTGGTATGGATTCTTACAACCAACAGTTTGAACATTTTGAAGTTCATGCAGAATGCTTGCACACTCTATCAGAGTGAACTTCTACCTGTTTTTGGAATTAGAAAATTTACTGAGCTGCCATGAAGGAGAAAAAAGAAATCTTTGGAGGAAACATGAGTGCCAAGAGACGAAAAAGTTGAATATATAAAGGATTATTTACCAGGTGTAGCTTAATCAATTTTCCCAACTGTTGCCTTTAGGAAAGATCTGGCTATACAAAATCTCGTAGGTAATTAACTATATTATAATATTTTCAAGAAAATATTGTTGGGATCAGTGGTCAGCGGTCATATTGTTCCCTGGGGTTTACAAATATGGCCTTACTAGATTATTGTGCCTATTGTTCCTTGGGATTTACTCCGTGCAATGAAGCTGTTAGTGGCTCATTTAGTTGATAAATTTCTCGCCTTCAACACAAGATTTGTTTCTTCTTCCTTTGAGAAAAAAACGTAGCAATAATTTGGATAGAGATTGAAAGGTGCATTCCTTCACAGTTTCAGATGGAAGTATTATTGGCTTTGGATCAATTAGCTGGCCACATGGAAGAACAACTTTATCACATACTTGTAGAAGGTAAATTCAGTTTTGGCATCCTTGCTTTGCCTATATTACATGTAACATTTTCCTTTTACCCGATTGGCATGCTTTCAAGACCACCTTATCTCGTTCAATTGTGAATTTTATAGATTTGGATCTCTGCAATGTTATGCTGGAGATTTAATACCAAAAATTTTAAATAGACTATGACTTGAATAAGTTTTACTTAGATCCATCTTGGAATAGATCAACATGAAGTGATTTTATGATGAATGAATATTGAACATGAAATCTCTTCACATTTATTACCAAATCTTTTTTGAAATTGTGTTACTTAAATCATAGTAGATGTTTTTAAGTTGAACAAATGTACCGTGTTTATTAATATCATATAATATCCTCAAGTACCTGAAACTCTCTTGCCTGCTTTTCAACCAGGATGGTTTTGTGTTGTCCAAAAGCTGAAGAGGTTCCCATATTTCATATTCAAAAAGACTATGGTTGAATAAAATTCTGATGGGAATCAATTCAATATTCTGGACAGGTAATTATTTAGTTTTCTCCTTATTCCTCCTTTTAAACTTCAAAATTCTAATTTTAATTTAGACTCTAATGTTCTTTTTCTGCATTCTGCTTAATACAGCTTCTTCCTCAAGTTCAGAAATTGTAAAAAAAAATGAACTATTCTTTGTTGATTTATCCTCTTTAGAAAACATTTCATCTTCAGTTGAAGTTTTATTTACTGATGCATTGACTTTAACTTGGTTTTTCATCATAGTAGTTAGAGGCGTGCGGCATGGCGTGTGCCTTTCAAACCTGTCAAGAGTTGGCTTGTTTAGAACATTTAATTTAAGGGTGCTAGAACGGAAAGATTTTATTTTAGGTAAATAAATACTTATTTTTATTCATTGTGATGTAGTTACCAAATTTTTAAATACATTTACGGAAACAAAACAATAAATTTAAGATATCATTATTAAAAAAAACTGGGTTTTTTTATTTGCGCATGTTTTTGTTGGGGATAAATTTGACTTAATGAATCGAAGAAGAGGAAGTATATTAAACAAGGCTTAAACACAAAAGGATTTAGATTGAAACTTGGAGCTTTATATATTACAAAACTTTGCTCTCCTTTGTTCTGTCGCTCACTGCCTTCACTCTTTTCACGCTCTCAATATTTCTCTTACATTTTGATACTCTACAATATGCAAACTTAGCATCCTTTAAATACTACTTACAATACTCATAAACATACAAACAACATTAATACAACAATTACTTTTTTCAAAGCTCAACTACTTGAGCCGTATGAGTTGATTTTTTTGCTGCCATTTTTTTATCAATTTGCCACCTAATTAGACATGTTTGTCCCCTTCAATTCACATGCCATTGTCCCCTTCAATTTCTGTGCACACAATCTCTACCAAGAGCAGTATTTTTTGACTTCATGCTTTATCTTGAATCATTTTTATTTTTTCTAATTATTAAATTTAAAATATTACTTTTACAGTTTTCCACGTCATTTTCCATGTGTCTTGCTAATTGTGCTTCCGGATGCCACATAGCATAAATATGACTAATTTTGTTTATGATTTGTCAGTTTACCCTCTGTTTTGTTAGTAATGCCTCGGCCTCACTATATAAGGTGATTGCCCTAGGGTTCCTAGCACCTTTCCCTCACTCTCCCATTTCATTCCATTCTTCGGCGGCAGCGGCGGCGATAGGTAATCTCTCTTCTCTTCATTATTAAATCTCTTGTAGTTTCAGATCTAGGTTTCGATTGTCATTAATCATGTAGGAATCGCAATAATCTGCGACGAAAGCTTTCATCCTGATTCTCCCAATTTTCCTCGAACTGCTCTAATCTTTTGGTACTAATAGAATATAATTTTTTTGGCTTCTCAAAGTTAAGATTTGAACTCTTATGATCGATGGTAATGTTTGGAGAAGAATCGGTCGATTTTGTTTGTTGAATCTAAAATCAATTTGAAACCATGTTCTGATAATTTGGTTCCATGTTCTGACTATTTGGTTCGGATAGAATATATTTTTTTTTCAATGTATCTGAAATCAATTTGATTCCATGTTCCGATAATTTTATATTTGTTGTTTCAGGAAACTAACTTCAGAAATAATCATGGGAAGTAACTCTGAAACTTCTAATGCAAAGAGAGGCAGAAATGAAGGGATGGAAGTCGGGCACGAACAAAATCAAAATTTAGATGCCTCATTTTCAGATCTTCCTAGAAGCTTAGTAGAAAATATCGTTTCTCATTTATCTGTAAAAAGAATTGCGTTGTTTAAATGAGTTTGCAAAACGTGGTATGAGATGATTTCAGATCCTAATTTTGCAAAGCTACATTTAGATTGAAGTGAGATTTGTCCCCTGCTTCGAAGTTCTAGAGCTACATTTCTGTCGAGAATGCTTTATCTCTTGCACGAGGAGAAGGTTGGTTATATCGACCGCGTACTTGACAAGTGTTCTATTGATGTTCCTCATGACAGGTGTTGAGTTGAGGTTAAACTTGACACGAAATTAAGAATCCCTCTTCGCAACTTCAAAAATATACCGAACAATGAAGATGGTGGGAGCAACAATTTGTTCAAGCTGAAAATGAAGGATCACGACTATAGGGTTGTGAATTCGTGCAACGGGTTACACTGCTTGTCTAAACCTTATGACAGTGACCTTGTTATTGTATGCAATCCCGTCATTGGTGAGTTGATTAATCTTCCGGAGGTTAGGGTAGTAAAATATCCTGAGCCATATTGTCTTGAGTTTCGCCATATTACAAGTGCTTTTGGTTTTAGTCTTAGAACTAACCAATATAAAGTGATAAGAACGTTTATGAATTATAATAGTCGCATTAGATCACGTGAACCGGTGGCTGAAGTACATGTTCTCGGTACAAAATCATGGAAAGGTATTGGTCGAACTCATCACTCAATGGACAATTCATTTCCTACCAGTCTCAACGGGTGTCTCTATTGGCTTTCAGATGATCTCGTGACTTCTTTCGACATTGATAAGGAATGCTTTGGGGAAGTTCCATTTCCACCGTTAAAAATTACTACTCCGTATGTGGGCATGGGAGTGTTTGGGCGAGAGCTCTGCATAACAGAGGTTGATGTTAACGATGTTAATGTTTGGGCCATGAAGGATAATAATGGCTGCGAGGCGAGTTGGTCTAAACACTCATTAAAATAGTGTATAATGATGAAATGGTGAAGACTCATTTCGATAAGAATATGGTTTGTGTATCTGAGCCCTTTAATAAGATTAGGGTTTCCAAAGGAAGTTTTGATACCCTCGAAGGTCGTACTCTTGACACTGTTGTTTGGAAAAGCATAGCGGTGAAAATTCGAGAGTTCGTTGATGGGAAAAAGTTTTTCCTTGTTTTAGATGATGTGCGAAGTGTAGATATGTACGAGTGGAAGCAGTTGGAATATTGTCTAATACGGGGTTCCTCGGGAAGTAAACTTTTGGTGACCACATGCAAGGAAGGTTGGCGAAACTTCTAGGTTGCATAGACAAAGGCATACTCCGAGTTGGATTGTTATCCACAGAGGAATGTTGGCCATTGTTGTGTTCTTTGGGAAGCCTAGTGGGGAGAGGGAACAACCTTAAGCATTCACCAGAGATCGAACTCTGGAATATGTATGAAGCAACCTTAATTTAATCTTGGGGCCAGCCATCCTGCCCTTTAAGGCACATGCAAATTGGCGATCGGGGATTAGTATAGATGTGGACATGGTTTAAAGGTGCCACTCACAGTTGGGACCCATTCAGGACACCTCGTGGTGAAAACAAAAAAAAACACAAAAAACGGTTGAAGGATGAACTGCATTGTTTAATCTTGATAATTGATATATATGTCTATATTGAAGGGATTTGGTCATCGAAAATCAACCCTCCACATCTACGCAGAAAACTCATAACATAATTAGCTAATATAACAAACAGATTGCAAAAAATTTGCACGGAAAAATTCATTTGCAGACATTATTTGCCATTGTAATGAGAGGTATACCTTGACCTAACATTAAAAACTGTCGTCTTTAGTCCTGACACAACATCTTTGAGCGAAACGAAGCTTGGAATATGAGAAATTACTTCGAATTTCGATTGCATCTTGCAAATCTTCAAATATCTATATTTATGTTTCTTGGGATTGTAATACACGAATGCTTGTTTATAAGCATTAAACATTAACAACGCCCCGTTATTCAAGTACTTAATAGGTTGATGCGAGCCCCAAAGCCATCCTTCATTCCCATTCATGTTGATGGACAACATTTTAAACCAATCTTTTTTTCCATCACAATCCTTTATCACCAAAAAAATCAACGCGATCCCAACTAGAAGACTCGGACAAGCAACAGAGTTCTCGTGCTAATACTCCTAACTTGCCATATTGATAAGACTAACGGTGGTGAAAACGATCCAAAGCTGTCCGTCTCAATGTCAAAATACATCAAAGAAGGTGGTTCAAAGTCATAATTGTAACACCCCCTTTATTGGGAGCGCCACAGTAACCATAATCACCCAATAAACAACTATACTCCACTATATAAAGTTGAATACTTATAGATTACATATGTACAAATACAAATATAGCATTTCAAACTCCAAATTTTATTCTCCAAGATATTTCTCAATGCTAATTATTCTCCAAATATTTTCAATACCACTTTATATTTCTCACACTATCTAGTACATGCCATTATTCTACAAACCATAATATTACATTAAAATGCAAATCCACCTCGAGTCTTTCCTTATTTGCTCTTCAAGCTGATCCACTTATTCCACTTTGGTCCAAGCTATCAACAAGTTCTCCACCTACGTGTAGAAAAAAAACTACACGCTAAGCAATTTGCTTAGTGGTGTCCGTAAAAAAAATATAACAACTTTGAATATTTTTAAAATAGAAACAAAGTATATTTATAAGTCAAAAACAAATTAACCAACTTTATGTAACCAAATCACAAAACTTATATAGTAATCCTTTCAAAGTACAATCAAATTTGTATCCAATTTTTCCAAACACTTTAACCACATATTGCCCAAAATAAACAAGTCTTGAATAACGGTAAAATGGATACGGGAGCGGACAAGCCCGAAGCCGAAGCTTCAAAATCAATATATCGGTCAAGCCCGAAGCCGAAGCTTCAATATATGTATATATATATATATATATATATATATATATATATATATATATATATATATATTTTGAAAACCCCCCGGAGGGACATTGTGTTCCCCTAGAAGGAAAAAGATTGAGACAGGTGAAAATTTCGGGGCGGGCGTCCCAACTAGGTTGATGCCTCCGCTTACCTACAAAACACCTATCTCTCTTTATTAAAGAAATCTAAAGACTGCTCACAAGATGAGAGCGTCATTGGACAGAAATAGAGCCTAAAGGTGATACGGATATAAGTCCGATCCCAAGATATGCCTATACAATGAATAAGGCCAAAGAATGCCAGCTAACTAGTTACAACTTAGAAATAAGTTCGGAAAATTAAATACGTCAGAAATGACAAAATTAAGATTCCGCCTTCAATACTTGAAGAAGAACCAGCATAGATGAATGCATGACCCCAAATGATCTTCTGTGCTTAAGACACCCTCGAACACAAACTTATTCCTCCTTTTCCAAATAGCCCACGCAATTATAAACCATAAAGCCGTACCGAACTCATGTCTGAGACCCGAGGTAAAGTGCGCTCGCCATACTAATAGAAAATCAGCCCCCTTCAATGGCGTTGTCACTGAAATCCCTAGCACCTGAAAAGCTTGAGCCCATATATGATAACTACCCACACAGTGAAATAAAGCATGATCAATTGTTTCAGACACATCACAAAACGGACACTTATCATCCACTACTGCTTGGCATCCGCGACGAACTAGAAAGACTTTCGTTGGAAGACGTCTATGCAACAATAGCCAGCCAAAGAATTTAACTTTAGGAAGAAGACACGCATTCCATACCACCATGTAATCCTTTTCCGGCGTAGTCCGTTGAGGCGTCCTATAGAAACCCAAAGAAAAAGATGCAGCTGAAAATACCTTATTAGCTCCCAGATCCCATTCAAATCTATCCGCCACCACCTGAAGCGCAGCATGTAGCTGCTGCCCCCTACTGCCGTCAGCCCCATTACCCACAAAAACAGAAGGGCAGGTCTGGGAAATCTAATTCCGAAGCTGGAAGCACCTCTCTCTACTTGAAATCCTTAGACTACGTTTCCAAAAAGGTCTAGATAGTGCTGCTCCCTCAGAAATTGACAGACACCCATCCCGAACCGAGCAACTTTTTCTGTTACATAAGAGATATAGGTCAGGGAAAAGAACAGATAGTGACACATTTGCGGTCCAATTATCATACCAAAAGGATCCGCAAGCCCCGTTCCCCGCTTTCACCCTCACATTCGATTTAAACAACTCCCAGAAGGTTGAGTTCTTTACACAACAAGATAAAATGCCTCGCCAAACATACGAAAGGCGTGAACTCTCAACATTTTCAAACGAGTTCCATGAATCGAAGCCATATCTACGGACACACAACTCATACCACAGCGAACCCTGTCCGTCTACTCTAGATCGCCATATCCATTTCAACAATAAGCTACAGTTTACAAGTCTGAGATCCCTAACATACAGGCCACTTAAATTTTTCGGTAGCATAATTGTCTCCCAGCTCACTTTGCAGATCCCACTAGAATCCGCGTTACCTTTCCACAAGAAATTTCGCATCAGTTGTACAAGCTTATTATTAATAGAGGCCGGCATCTTATTCAATGATAACAAATAAATCGGGATGGAGGAGAGAACCGATTTTATAAGGACCACCCTGCCAGCATACGATAAACACTGACCTTTCCAACTTGCCAGCCGATTTTGGAACTTACCAATCAACACGTTCCAATAAGACACCGGGATGCGTCTCGTACTGAGAGGGGCGCCTAGATAAGTAATGGGAAATTTTTCGATCTTGCAACCCATAGTCTCTGCACACCGATTCAACATGTCGTCCTGCACGTTAATACCCATGATTGAGCTCTTAACAAAATTAACTCGCAGACCTGAAATCAGCTCAAAACAACGTAATAAACGGATAAAAATAGGTAAGAGGGACTCATCTGCAGGCAAGAAGCACATCGTGTCATCCGCAAACTGAAGAATAGACATATCCATCTCTGACCCATCAATACGAAACCCAGGTAAAATGCCCTTAAGGACACTTGCATCAATAAGCTGTTTAAGGCCTTCCACTGCTAAGACAAAAATAAATGGAGAAATGGGGTCACCTTATTTAACCCCTCTACCCAAATAGATTGGATCAGTAGGGCTTCCATTGATAAGAATAGATGTTACCGAGTTCTCTCTGCAAGTCGCCATCCATCTAATCCACTTATCAGAGAAACCCATCCTCTTCAAAACTGAGTCAATATAAGTCCAAGAAACAGTATCGTATGCTTTATGGAAATCAAGCTTGAGTGCCACAGAAGACTGACCACGACGGTGGATTGATTGGATCACTTCCGAAGCTATAAACGAGCATTCATGAATATTACGGCCTTTAACAAATGCAAACTGGTTGTCAGAAATCAGTTGAGGCAACACAGCCTGTAATCTTTTCGCGAGTACTTTCGACACAATTTTATATATACCATGGATAAGGGCAATCGGTCTATAGTTCCCCATCGACGACGACCCAGGAACTTTAGGAATCAACACGGTAAAGGATGACTTAATAGAATTGGGCAGATGATCATACCTACAAAGTTCGCCGAACAGTGCTAACACATCCGGTTTTAGTTCCTCCCAAAAGCGTTTATAGAAGAAAAAATTAAATCCGTCCGGCCCCGGAGCCTTACCTTCTTGACAAGCATAAACTGCTTCCCACACTTCAGCCTCTGAAAATGACTCAACAAGCCGAGAATTGGCTGTCTCATCAACCATGCAGAAATTTAGCTCTCCCAAAGTATACGGCACCTCCACTTGTTTCGAAAATAGCCTGGAATAAAAATTCCGTATCGTGGATTTAATAAGTTCCGGGTTAGAAGATACAGCCCCATCAATTTCCAGCTGTGCAATCCGATTACCCCTAGACCTCGCCGATGCCATCCTATAAAAAAAACTTGTATTATCATCGCCCAATATAGTCTAGTTAACACGTGATTGTTGATGACGAATTTGTTCAAGATTCCGTCTACAGGTAAGTAATTCCGATCTCACGCACTGAAGCTCCAAATTACTCTCCTCCTCCAAAGGCCGAGACACCGAGCTAGATGTCAAGGATATAACACGAGCCTCTAGCTTCTTTATTCTTCCCTCTAACCCGCCAAAATTAGATAGATGCCAAGGCCGGATAAAGCTCCTTAGTCGGCATAGCTTAAAATCAATGTCGCGCCCCGGATCCGCCAATTCTATAGCCCCCCACTTCGATCTTAGAAAAGGTAGAAACCCGTCCTTCTCCCACCAACAGTTCAAGGAGCAAAAAATCTTTTTGCCGTCCCATACCGATGCGTGGGACCTATAGATAATCGGAAAGTGATCTGATAACGTCGAATCAACCGTCATCAAATTCTGACCCGGCCACCTATCAAGAATATTGCACGACACCAAGACTCGATCAATCCTTGAGAAGGATAGGCTATTAGACCACGTATAGTCACGGCCATGTAATGGCAAATCAAAGAGAGCACATATATTAACAAACTCCTGGAACCTAATCATCGAACTCAACACCGTATTCCCACTTCTACCTCTCTCAGAGCTATGTAACACTTCGTTAAAATCACCACATAGCACCAAGTTATCCATGTTTTGAATATGGGGCAGCTGATCAAACCAAAATTGATTCCTATCCCTGGGGATAGGGGGACCATATAAGCATAGTAAGTTTACCTCAAGTTGACTAGACACAATATGTAGCAAACACCATCTATCTGTAGAAGCAGTGATCGAGCCATGAATTAAATTAGAATTCCATGAGATCAGTAGACCCCCTGACAATCCATGCGACGGAATACAATGAGATTGAAACTCATTATGGCCCCAAAACTTTCTGACAACCTGATCTGAAACCGACAGGGCCTTTGTCTCAATCAGAATAAAAACCTAAAGCTGCCACTTTCGAACACATGACCGCACCAAAAACTGTTTGGCCCCATTCAACAGGCCCCCACGATAATTCCAACTCATAAAACTCAAAGACATAATAAAACTAACGATAACCCAGCTCGGACAACAGTCCTCTCAACGTCGTTGCCCTTCCAAGGCCTCTATAATCAAGCCCATGTTTTGTTCATTAAACAACTCAAGCTTTTCCCCAATTCGGAATGTCATTAGTTCCTCACTGAAAGTTGACTCATTTTCTTCCCTTCGGATGATAATTCTATTCATATTTGAGATGTTCGGGCCCGAGGAGCTTGAATCCTCCGTAACTGGAGCCAACGCATTATTCCCCCTAATTATCGGGCTATCGCCAGGAGGATGGTCACTTCCCGGAATTATGTTATTGCTATCCGCAACAATCTCATCATCCTCGCACGATCTAATTTCAACTTCGTTCCCTGATGATTCACAACTACTCCTGTCCGAAGGATCCTCCTCTGGTTCGCTCCACTCTTCCGATCCGTGCTCTTGACTGTGTTCACACCCAATTCCTTATCTAAGGTTCGTGTATATCGTTATATCCCTATCCCCTACCGCCAGGGTCAGATTTCTGCTGGTTGTCCCTAGCGGTACAGAAACAAGGCACGATACTACGTCCAAACGATCCGGTTTTTCGAAATTACAATCTATCGTAACAATCCGCCCAAATCTTGCTGCTAGTTCAGGCACCACAGGTTCACAGATAAAGGCTGGCGGAATTCCCTTGAGATCCAGATACATAATACATTTCGACGGCGCGAAATCTACTGGAAGTGCACAAACTGACTCCACAATATGTTCCATAACCTTCCACTCACCATTCATAAAATCCTTAAGAGCCACATCTGATACAAACGAAATAATCACACAATACCCACCAACAGGAGCAGCAAACCTAAACTCAAATCCATGATCACTCAAAAAATCATGTATATTACGGATGTGAGAAATATTGTTGAGTTTAACCAAACAAGATTTTGATTTCCAAGGTGCAATTTTAACCACTATCTCACTATTTAGTAGAGGTTCAGCAGGTATAATAGGAGAAGATGCCGCTTGGATAGGGTTGATTGTCGACTCCTCTCGTGGAGCTTGATTCGGCACAACAGCCGCAAATGAACGATGATCTCGAGGGGAGTTTCAGAACGTCGCCTTCTGAACTGGTACCGCGGGGTTAGACCGTGCTTGAGGGGCCGTTATCGATTTGTCATACCTGGCTCTGAGGCTTTGAGTCTTATCGCACCAATCGCTATCATATTCAGCGCTTCCAACGCCTCATGTATCCGCATAGATCCATCGAGTGTGATGAACCCAAAATTAAGGTTCTTAGCATTCCTTTTCCGAGCAATATAGACCCATCCATACACTCCATACCTATTGAACATTCTTTTCATTGCAGCTGCATCAAAGTGATTTGGGAAATTCTCAAAGTATATTTTCGGGGGATTAGGGTTTTGGGTATGGCGATTGCGGGGGGGCAAGGGGTTTCGGTATTGTGGCTGGTGGTGGTTGTTCTCCGATCGATTCAGGGAGATTGACAGCCGGTGGCGTAGGCGGCGGCTGAGGAAGGAAGGGGGTGGGGAGGGTGCGGGTAGGGTTTCTCTCCATAGGAATATTTTAAAGGGAAAGCTATATATATATATATATATATATATATATATATATATATATATATATATATATATATATATATATATATATATATATATATATATATATATATATATATATCATAATATCGGCCAAAGCTCGAAGCCAAAGCTTCAATTGTTTGTACAGTACTGTACCCCCTTTATTGGCACCAATCTGCCCTGACCCGTATTCTACTCGTTTAATAAGGGCAATAAATCAAAGTAACATCTTAAAATTCCAGTATAAACCATCAATCATAATTCAACATAACTTCAGTAATTAAAAAATCCAAATCCTAAATTTTTAAGCATCAAACTTTAATTAAAACTCAATAAAATCAATATTCATACTTTCCAGAATTTTTCCAGATTCTGTGACCTGACTTCTCTTGCATTTTTCACTATCAAAAAAAATCCAATCAAAGAACTTTATTCTAAACATAATTAGCCACATGTCTCAGCTTTCCAAAACCACCAGAATCACAGAAATCCAAATTGTATAACCAAAGTTATTATCAAAATACTAAACAGTGTACAAAGCTGAGATTTTCCGAAAAACAGATTTCATTACCCAACTTCAAACGAAAATTTCACATTGAAAACAAACGAAATTCAACAAGGTTTCTTCGGAACATATATTCCTTACTTTCCCTAGATATCAATAGAATCAAGAATCATTCAAATCGGATTTACATAACAAGAGAAAACATCAAAACAAAACAGGGAGACAAATCTGGAAATTTTTCCGAAAAACCGATAAATCAAAATTCGAGACACAAACCTTTTTCTATGCTCTTTCTAGCTCTCTTCTACCTATTTTGCCTTTGATTTACTTGCAATAGCTTCCTCTACAACAGCCATATATAATTCTATCAAGATATTGCATAAATAAACTTCCTAATACCATAAATATGCTTAATCTACCATGAATTCTACTAATTAAGCTTTAATTTCACCAAAAATCACTCACCTCAAACTCGGGTTACTATTCATACGAATCTTAATATCTGAAATCCTCCTCTTCTAGTCTTGATTGACTGAAATTCATGATGATAGAGGGCTTAAGGATCGATTTCTAACAAGGATTCGAAGTTGAATCGAAGAAATCGGATGTTTTTAGATAAGGGAAAAATTTGGTTAAGGGATAGGAAGAAATTGAGGAAATGATGAAATGATGGAGAAGAAGAGAAGAGGCTGCAATGTATTGAGTTTTTGTTTTTTTTTTAATTTCCAATAATGCTCCCTTGAACAAATAATTAAATGCCCAATTCATCCCTCTTACTTAATTAGCTCTTATTTCCTTATGTTTTATATCCAATAACAATAATAATAACTACAAAAATAATGTCCATGATATTTTAATACCATAGTAATTTATTATAAGTAAATTTTGGAAATTTCGGTTCGTTACAATAATACCAATAAAAATATCCATTCAAATAAGTAGGGATACTAAGTCATTCGCTGAATATGGAAAAAAGCCAAGGGATTTCCATGATTTTGTGCCAAGAACGTGCATTTCAGCCACCATACCAGGATGGATCCAACACGTTATGTCACGGATAAAATGCGTAAAAATCCTTAACATCTTATATTGGTTAGTCATGGGACAAAAGCCAAAACCGCAAGCAACATCTCTTTTAAAATTTCCAAATGTCCTCTCCTCTGGAAGATTAATAAATTCACCAGTAACTGGATTGCAAACTATAACAGGTTCGTTGGTTGAACGTTTAGACAAGCAAAGTAAGCCATTGCACGAATTGACAATACAATACTCGTCATAATTTTTCTCATTAGCAATCATTTCGATGTCGCGCGATGGAAGTCTAAATTTGGAGTCAAGTTTAACCTCAACATTATAGTCACATCCAAGCATGCACTCCTGTGAAGTTGATAGCAGTCAAGTTTGAGCTCGAAATCTTCTTGTTCGTGCTGCACAAGATGAAGTGTTCTTGATAGGACTGTAAAATCTGAGGTTCAAATCAAAGGATAAACTTGAGCTTGATTGAAATGGAGCTTTGCAAATTCACGATCTGAAATTAGATCATACCAAGTTTTGCACACCAAATTTGCATACAAATATTCTCTTAATGGACAACCTAAGTAAGATATTTTGAAAAATATACCTCGATAGGTCCGAATACGAAGGACCTGAATATTTGACCAAAATATGGCTAGCTTTCCTTCTTCTGTTCGTGCCTCTCTTTGCATTAGAAGGCATACGAAGTTTGCTCATGATTATACTTGAGACAACACGAATAACATTGTCAGAATACTTTATTTAATGTAAAATAGATCAAAATCTCCCGCACTAATATCTAGTTGATATGAAACATGATGACTATCGTGATATTAGAGAGGCAAATGTTCTATTCTAGTAGCCGAAAAGGTGCAAGGATAATATGAGGATAGTATAGATCTTTATAACAAAGAACAAAACCTAGTTTACCATATTTAGGGCCGTAAATGTGCCAAGCCGTTCATGAACTACTCGGTGTTCAGCTCAATAAATGCTCGACTCGGCTAAGCTCTTAATGAACCGTTCGTGAACATAATTTTTGGCTCGGTTTGTAAATAAATTGAACATGAACAAGCCTAAGCTCGGCTCGAAAGCTTGTGAACAAGCTCAATTAGAGGCTTGTGAATAACTTCATGAACTGACTCGTTAAAAGCTCGTGAACTACAATCATTATCAATTTTACTCATTAAAATTCAAATTTCCTTATGAGTAAAAATTATTGTACTCTTGAAATATTTATAATTTTAGTTCTATATATTTATCATTTAATTTTAAAAAAAAAGTTGAATTAACAATTTTTAACAATTTATTATGAAATCTAATCTAACAAATTTGATATTATTATTTCTATTTGTAAACAAAATAAATGAGCTCGTTAATGTTTGTGAACAGCTCGTGAACAAGTGAATTGTTAAATAAACTTTTCGTGAACATTAATTTTGAGCGAGCTCGGCTCGAGCTCGCTAAAAACTTATTGAACGAACATGAACAGGCTAAAGCTCGGTTCGTTTACAGCTCCATATTCTTTACTTGAAAGCTCTAAAGAAAATTCACTATCCTAGTTACGATTCAGCTAGCAACCATGATCATAAATAAAAGGAAACAGAAAGAACAAATATTATATCGAAATCGAAGTAAAGAGGGAGAGAAAGAAATACCTGAAACTATATTGTTTGGTTATGATCATTAAACAGTTGTTCTTAAGGTTCCATTGATAAGAAATATGTATTTTTTTCCGTTTTTTCTTAAACTTAAGAGACCTATTCACAAAACGTTTGATTGACAAAAAAAAGGTTATCATTGATTAAAAAAGTATAATTAATCTGCAATATCAAATAGTATGGGTGGACTAAGCAGACTGATTCCCTTGAAGGGATTCTACGAGAAATTTAAGTGAAATAGGTTTCTTCCATTTAAGAAAAAAAGGAAAATAATCCATAGGTTTCTTCGTAATTAGGATGGTTCCCAAATACGAGAATAAGGCCATGTTCTCTTATACTGCAATTCAGTTCAGTTCAGTTCAGCTATGTGTAGTTATAAATTTATACTGAAATAAGTTCAGTTCAGCTCACTTCAGTTCAATTTTCAGTAGTTGAAAAGAACAGAGCCTAACTATAATAAGACAATTATACAATACTAACTAGGATACAATACATAATATGGATTAGGACATAATTAATACAAAGTACTATCTAGAATGAGGTAAAACTGAAAAACATTGGCAGGTGCTTTCTCTCATTTTCAAAAAGAGGCCCAAAGCGTGTTTTGTTTTGAAACGGAGTTTCTGGTTTCAAAAGTAAGCACACATAAGAAATTTTTTTAATAAAATGCCCTTTTTTGTGTTACAAAGAGTATTTTGATAAATTCAACATTCTTATAGTTTAGCCATATTATTTATGAATTATATATCAAGATTTGAATAAGTTCGGAGATTTTTCATTTTGTTATGATTTTTCAAAATTATCGTCTTTTACTTAGAAAATTATTTACACTTCTAAACAAAATTCAAAATTTATCACTGAGGTGTATTGTAGTTTATTGACCAACTTAAAAAATTTCAGTGTAAAATGAACAAAATTACCCTTTGTCGGGACATAATTTCAAATTGAAGATTTTTTTTTCATTTTTACACTAACTTTAAAACCATATACCCTGTTTTGAAATAAAAACACCTTAATCTTTTATTGAAAAAGAGTTAAATGTTAAAGGATCAAATCAAGCCTGGAACCAAGCCCAGCCCAACTAGTCTCAAATCTATGTTGTGCTATACTTCACCACCAGAGCAAAAATAGAGGATTGATGAGTTGTCCCCATCCACATTGTGGAATGCTTCACACTAGGATCTATGAGCTGGCAATCCACATGTCACTCATCCCATCTTATCCGGAAGTTAGTTAGGCATTCTGTTAATATCTCACCTGCCTCCATTATCTGCTATATAAGAAGCAGACTGTATCATTTTTGGACAAGAACGAAAATAATCAGACGTGAGAATTTCTTCCTTAATTCTCTGATTTACATTTCTTGTGATTTTTTCTAATTTACATGGTATCAGAGCTCTGAAAAGGGCAAAGAAGAATAATCGATTTCAATTTCAAGCTAATCAAGATTAAGCAAGTTCTTCGACTGCAGCAGAAAGAAACGAAATAACTAATAATCAAAGCCATAGCGAAAATCATGGCCTGATTCTTGTGACTTCAGTTCTAACTGGAGATAACTACCTTCCATGGAGCAAGGCAATTAAAAGAGCTTTAACAGCTAAAGAGAAACTCAAATTCATCACAGATTATAGCTTGAAACCAGAAGATGAAAATTCTGCAGAGTATATGCGATGGGAAAGAAATGATTGCTTGGTGTCCTCCTGGATCTTAAATTTTATGCAAAAGGATTTAAGTGAAGATTTTCTTTATACTGAAACATCTCGAGAACTGTGGAAAGAATTGGAGCCAAGATTTGTCAAAGCAATGGCCCCTTGCTCTATCAACTGAAAAGAGGTATAAATCTAACTACTCAAGGAGATCTTTCAATAATGCAGTACTACACTAAAATGACAAGGTTATGGAGTGAGTATAGTCTTTTGAGCCCAGATCCTTCTTGTCAATGCGGATGTAGCTGCAATGCCTTTAAAAAGATAACAGAGTATAGAGAAGATGATAAACTAATCCATTTTCTCGTGGGATTCAATGATGCCTACGATAATGTCATTAACTTAATATTGTTGATGGAACCACTACCTACAATAAACAGGGTCTACTCTATGATTAGTAGAATTGAAAAGCAGAGAGAAGTACTAATTGATAATTCAATCGAAGTGGTTAACTACACTAGAGCACCATTCAAAATTTTCACTAGTGACTCAAGTACCAAGAAATTTCAGAAAGGGAAGAAAGAAGAAAAGCCTTGTAGCAACTGCAATAATCCTAATCATTCTAAGGATTCATGTTTTAAACTCATAGGGTATCCTGACTGGTACATGGAACTAAAGAAGAAAAAGCAGCAACAATATCAGGCACACAATGTAGCAGAGAAGCAAGATTATGATAATTCTAATGAAGATATCCGATCTGTCAAACAAATGGACAATTTTTCCAAAAGAAGAAATGCTGGGAAGGAAAAGATAGTGTATAAAGGCAAAGGAAAATCAACCTTTGATTCACCTCTTGATAATTCAGTTGATATTTCAGCTTTCACAGGCTCTACTGGATTTTCTGGTTATACAAGTCCATATCCTAAAGGTAGCTCTAACCTCAGTAAGAGCAACTATAACCCCTATAATGAGTGGATAATAGATAGTGGAGCATCTATTCATATGACTAAGGATGCTAGCATTTTTCATAAGAAGCATTTCTTAAAAAATAAACAAGCTATGGTACTGCCTGATGGTTCTTGTCAATATGTTAAAAGCCGTGGAGATGTGAAATTAATAAATGATCTTTTACTGAATGGTGTGTTGTACTTACCACATTTTAAGTACAATTTATTATCAGTAAGCGCTTTACTCAAGGATGGTAGCATTTCAGTGAATTTTACCACTGAATGTTATTATACACAGGATAAGAGGTCTCAAATGGTACTTGTAGTGGGTTGGCAGGAGGGAGGAATCTATAAGCTTAATGAAAGCTCTTTTAATAAAAGGCTTACTAAAGTCTGTTTTTCTGTTATGAATAAATGTAATAAACCAGACATTTGGCATTTGAGATTAGGCCATATTTCCTTTTGAAACCTTATTACATATACCCTAGATACAGTTAAAGTGTAACACTATTAGCTGTAATGTTTGCCCTCATGCAAAACAAACCAGAACTCCTTTTAATAAAAGTATGATTTCTACTGATCATGCCTTTCAATTGGTTCACATGGATTTACGGGGACCTTACAAGATGCACTCCAAAACTGGAGGCAAATATATGTTAACCATTGTGGATCATTTTACCAGGTTATCTATTTAATTTTTCTCAGAACAAAAGACCAAATTGTTCAAGCAATTCATTTGTTTCTGAATATGGTGTTTACACAATTTAACACAGTACCATAGAAGTTTTTGAGAGCAGGGGAATTGTTCACCAAAGGACATGCATCTACACTCCTCAGCAAAATGGGGTAGTGAAGAGAAGGCATAGGACATTATTGAACATTGCAAGCCCACTTCTTTTTCAAGCTGGAATTCAAGCAGATTTTGGGGGTGAAGCTGTTGTAGTTGTAGCTAACATACTAAATGCCATACCATCAAGATTATAAATTGGAAGTCTCCATACGAGAAGTTACACAAAAAGGCACCTGATTACAGTCTTTCCATGTTTTTAGGTGCAAAGCTTTTTACACCAATACAGTCCTTCACAAGGATAAATCAGCTCCAAAGGCACATCCAGGCATTTACATGGGCACATCAGTTGGCCAGAAAGGGTACAAAATTTGGGATAACTCTCTAAGGAAATTCATAGTCTGCAAAGATGTTATATTTCATGAAGAAGTATTCCCCTGGATGATGAATCAAGAAACAAAAAGAGAGGAACTAAAGAGCAAATAAGTAAGAGAGCCAGCCACTGAGAATCTAAGGAGGTCAACAAGAAGTGTTGCCAGGCCTGCTTGGTGGAAAGACTACGTTTTCTAAGATGCAACTACTATTTTATCTAATGACAGTAGCCTAAAGAGCTTCACTGTACCAGAATCACACTTAAATTTCTTGCTCAATGCTACACAAGAGAAAGAACCTAAGAACTATGTGAAAGCAAAGCAGGACCAAAGGTGGGTGGATGCAATGAATAAAGAAATATCATCCCTTGAGGAAAATCATACATGGAAACTTGTGCCACTACCAAAAGGAAAGAAGCCCATCTAGTCAAAATGGGTTTTTAGAATCATATATATACCTCAAGGGCACATAGATAGATTCAAAGCCAGACTCATGGCCAAGGGATATAATCAGACACTTGGCATTGACTATCATGAAAGCTTCAGTCCTGTGGCAAAGGTGGTGACTGTTAGGCTGATTCTGGCCTTAGCAGCCTCGAAGAGTTGGGAAATCCATCAAGTTGACATTAATAATGCATACTTGCATGGGTTGCTTGATGAATAAATTTATTTAGTGCCACCAGAAGGTTATAATAATACAAGCTCCAAAGGCTTAGTATGCAAACTAAGTAAATCCCTATATGGCCTAAAACAGGCAGGGCGCCAATGGCATAGAGAGCTCTCCAATGCTCTCACTGACTATGGTTTTAAAAGGTCTAAACATGACAACTGTGTGTTCACTAAAGGGAATATCATGCAGCCAAAATTCCTAGCCATTGTCATCTATGTTGATGATATCCGAATAGATGGTGATCATAGAGGAGAGATACAGGCTTTCAAAGACCACTTACGCTCACTATACACTATTAAAGACCTGGGGCTCGCAAAGTATTTCCTTGGTGTGGAAACAACTCAAACATCAGTTGGAGCATTTGTCAGTCAATCCAAGTTCATATTAGATATGCTTATTGAGACTGGCTTAACCAATATGAAGGAATCCTCAAGTCCTTTCTCAGCTGACATTATTCTCCACAAAACCAACAACTACATTGAAGATCCAAACAAGTATGGAAGACTAGTTGGAAAATTACTCTATCTAGGCTTCACAAGACCAGACATTTCCTTCATAACACAGTAGCTCAGTCAATTCATGTAAGCACCACTACAAAAAAAATGATTTTATGGGACAAAAAAAGGAAGACAACTTGTAAATATTGTCCCTGATTAAAGCCATGTAACTAATATAGGCGACAATTGTATTTATGGTCTGCTATTGTTGTTAATAGCTGAAAAGGGGACGGCAATTTTGAGAAAAAATATAAAAAAAAATAAAATTAAAAATTTATTATTATTTGGGGATAATATTAGGGATTTTATTAAGAAGAGCTTCATGCTTATCTTCCCCATTCCTGACGTTTTAGGTTAATTTCACTCTCACCGTAGCGAATCTGTGCAGCTCCAAACCTCACCAAAACTGTTCCCATTTTCGCCGGTAGTTGTCTTCATCGTTTTCGATGTGCCGCCATTCTTTATTTGCTCTATTTTCGCAGGAAATCTCACTTCATTAACGTTATATTACCATTAACGACAATCTCCTCCGCTTCAGTTGCCTCCTTGTGTTATTCATCTCATTCCTTCCTATTTTCTCACGGTCCCAGTCTCACTCGCTTAGGTTTATATGAATCAATCCTCTGCTCACCACACCACACCACTTGCTCTGTTGCCCACGGCCGCCGTCGACGCCCAAAATTTAATCGGTGATTATGTTGAGTTTCTAGTTTAGGAGAAAATTGACAATATGGAATTGGTATGTTCTTTCTATTTCTTTTCCAATTTTAGAAGATGAATTGATGATTAGTTGCTGACTGTTGGATATATTAAAAATTGGTACAAAAAAGTTCATGCTTCAATATTAATCTCTGGAATTGATAGAATTGGAGTTTCAACCTTGCATTGAATGCAATTATACAAGGAAATGGATATGGTTATCCACCTACTAAGGCCATTCTATTTATTATAGCAGTAAGTTTGATTTATATAAATTGATGCACTTTTAGTTTTTGCTCAATTTGGTACACAATTCAATTATCCTAAATGCCTAATGTCCTATCACAGTCTTCATTTTCTAAGATTAAGCATTTTATTATTCTCTTTAGAATTCGGAAGTGCTAAGGAAGTAGAAACAATTTGGACTTGATTGTCTTCCAAGTAAAAATATGCTGGAGAGAATGTTGATTTTGAATTGTGGATGTGATGATTGCCATAAAAATGCAGGACAAAGTTGTGAAGTTACCACCTCATGCTTGAGCAGTTGAGCAATTATAGATTCTGAAGATGCAGAACTTTGAAGCTTCTTTTATGAAATGTTTCCCGAATAGGTAAATTTATGTTGACCTCCTATCATTTTATGTGATATGTGTCTTACTGCATATATTTGTGTACTTGATATTGCATTTTATATTGGTTTCTCTTGTAAATGGAAGGGATCTTTTCAACCAACCTGTTGTGTCCTTCTATTACTCTCATTCTATTACTCTCAACAAATGAATATTTTGATTTAGTACATAGGGATTGAAATAATTTTTCTACATTAGGTGCTTCTCTGTAAAAGTTTGTTTATTTGATTAGTTCACTATCGTGTATTGTATGGCTATATTATCAATGAGATGAGAGGAATTAAGATAGAATTTCGCTGAAATAAGTTTCTATACAATTTCGTCCCCCTCTTACGGGATCCTGGCTCTGCCACTGGTTTCATATGACTCAAATTGTTGATTGTTAGGACTATGCCTCAAAAATATGGTTTTTTTTTCTTAGTTTTCTAAACTTCAAGATAGGAAGAAGGTTTCTTTATGATAATGGTGTGTTTAGGACTAGATTAGAAATCCTACTTTCTTGCTTTGATATGAAAATGGTTTATCCTTTCTCTTATTAGTTTTTCTTTTTTATATCTTGAATTTAAGTCATATAGTTTGAAGTACTAGACTGACAGGATTAGAAATAAAAAGGGTAAACTTCAAAAACATGCCTTGTGATTTGGTCGGTTTTCAAAAAAGTGCTTGTAGAATATTTTTTTTCAAAAGGGTGCTTGTGGTTTCAAAAGTTCACAAAAAGAGGATTTCCAAAATTTTAAAACTATATTTTGAAGGGTAATCTTGTCCATTTTGAAGTGAAATTTTACAGCTTAGTTAATAAAATATAATACACCTTAGTGATAAATTTTAGAATTTTTTTGAGAAGATTTAATATTTTTTTAATTAAAAATTGATCATAACTTTAAAAAATCATAACAAAATGAAAATTTTTAGAATATTACCCTAATCTTCATATATAATTCTTAAATAATGTAATTAAAATATACGAATGTTGAATTTATTGAAATAACTGGTGTAGCCGCTAATTTTCAAAACACAGGTACCCTTTTGGAAACTTTTGAAACCACATGCATCCTTTTTAAAAAAAAATATTCCACAATCTCCTTTTTGAAAAACGACCAAACCACATGGCATGTTTTTGAAGTTTATCCAAATAAAAACAAACATGACTATATGTAGGCGGCTGCATTTCAGAACCAATGGCCAATTTCTATAGTCAACAGCTCAAAAGATAAAACAAATAAATAAACTCAGAGAGATGAAAAGGGTGCGGCTAGACCTTGAAATGAAAGTCAAATCCCAGCAATTCATACTTGAAAATGTAGGAAAACATGATATTCATAGTTTCATACAACGGAGCTATTCAAAATAGTTTTCCAGCTATCTAAGTATTTGAGAGATAATCTCAACTAAACCATAGGTTAGGATATAGAAACATAGGAAGCTAAATTCCAACTATTTGAAAATTTATTACAATTCAACCATCAACTCTACTGTCTAGTTTTCTAAAACTCATTTCCTAGAAAGAGGCTAAGTTTTCCACATATATACAGAACACACACAGTTGAAAGAGTTTTTCTCTTAAATGAGGAGGTTTCATTTCTTTTTTGCTGCTTTCTTCTTTATAATATGGGTTGATATATATATATATTAGATTACTTCAATTTCTAAAGATCATTTTTCTATCTCCATCTTATTTATTTAGTTTTATGTTGTGATTGAATTCAATTTTCAACTCCTATTTATTGGGGTACTTGTATTAAACTGTTTCGTTTCTTTCAAATTGAAAGTTTGTAAGGGTTTGACTCTGCTTGAAGCGTTAATAGGTTGTAGAATGTTGCAAAAATTTTCTCTAAAATTCTTTATTTTGGATTAGGGATAATAAATTTGTACATTTTGGTTTTGTACCTTAATTATTCAAACAAGAAAATTGGCAGGGTTTTTTTGATTTCATAATGAGCATGACTATTTGAGCACTAGAGTTTCTGTTTATTTCTTAACCGATGGAGCATTTGATTCACCTAGTTACTGTGTTGGCATGCAGGAGGCAAACGATGACAAAACAATAGAGAATTCTTAAAATGACCTTGAACTTGATGATGTAGTTGAGGTAATAGATGCACACATTTTTGTAGCTGTGTCACTATTTTCTATCATTTTAAGCTCTTTTTAAATGATTCCTAACCTTGTTATTGAAATAATCAGGTTGCAGATGTGGAATAATATCTAATGTCTCTTCGATGAGTGTTAAAAATTAGTAAATATTAGTATGCACTGGTCTTAAGAATATGTAGTTTTCAGAATTGAAACTTTCAACCCTTCTATATCCATTGCATGTGCATTTGAAGCTTCTAGTATTAACCCATATGCTCATGCCTTTGTTTGGTTATTTATTTCTCCTTATTCTATATTGTGCCATAAAGGAGAAGCCACCTTTGGTTAAGTTTATGCTTGTACCTTTATTTTGCATCGCCCTTGTGAATTTCTTATTGTTTCTTTAGTTTCAGTTGTATGATAAAGTCATCGGCAGTGAAGAATGGATTCCTCCAACCAGTTATTATTTAATGTTCTTTTTCCTTTGATAATAATATGTAAATAGTCTATAGTTTGTATGTTTCAGCATACTTGGATGAAATCTTGAATTGGCTTCCAGTGTTACGAGATCATCGTTTGAAAGAGTCGGGTTCAAGAAAGGAGGAAGAGATTCTTTGATGCCTAAAAAAGAAGCCAACATATCGGAAAGAAGTTTTCCGTTAGAGAATCTTCCGGTTGGCAAACCTGACACATAGTTTTGACCATACGGGAGGTAGTTTGCCTGAAGCCAAGTAGGGATATAATTGTTATTTCCCGTGTCCATTACCGAATCGCCAACTATGAAAATGGCTGGAAATTTTTTCTCAAAAGCGGGTTGGGATTCTACAGAAGTATATGTGATATACAAAATGAAAAAGATTGCTAATAGTTTGAGGGATGCCATATTTTTAAAAATGTATTCAAATTATGAAGAGTTGAGTTGAGTTTTGTAAGTATTTGTTAGCGACATAACATGTACTTATATAGCAGAAATGTCTGAAAATGCATGTATAGTTTTGTGTTTGATAAATAAATGCATGTATAGTTTGATCTCAACGGTTGTTAATATTTAGTTTTCTGTATTGTTTTGGGTCCAAATTCATTCATAAAATTATTATCATTAATTAGAACATTAACAACTGAATTCAGTTGGTACACAGTACACTCCTCTTTTACCTAAATGAATTTGGAGGTGAAGAACTATCACATTAAATAATTATTGGGTTAACTTCAAAAACCCCCCATCTAGTTTCACTCGTTCTCCAAAAGGCCTTTGTGTTTTTTTCAAAGGGCCCTTGTGGTGTCAAACGTTAGAAAAAAATGAATTTTCTCTTAACAATGCTGAGTTGGCAAGGTGAATTATCATAAATTTTTTTGTTTTAAAATTGAAAAATTTTGGGGTTCTCCGAAAATATCATTTGCCAACTCAAAATAATTAACATTGTTAAGAGAAATCCGTTTTTTTGCTAACGTTTTTTTTTAAAAAAACCCTTGGAGAGACAGTGTATCTCTCCAATGGCTAAAAGATTGGAGTGGGTGAAAATTTTGGGGCAGAGTACCCAACTAGGTTGGTTCCTCTGCTTACCTACAAAACACCCACCCCGCTTTTATTAATATTGGTTCTCGAACCTAGAACCAAAAAAGTACATCAAAAGTTACATAATAAGAATCCTCGAGTTCGTAAACAGATCAGAAACCGAAAGGCTAACATTGCGCTTGTAGGAATGCAAAAAGAAACCAACAAAAATTAATACTAGTAATTAAAATATCATCGTTGTCGGTTTCGTCTCGGAAAAACTTTTTGTTGCGACGCTTCCATAGATTCCATGATATAATGAACCAGAGAGACCTACCAATATCATGGGGGATTCCAGGCTTGAAAAATGTGCACCATAATAGAAGGAAGTTGTAACCATTATTCGACATCAGAACCTGAATACCAAGCCAACGGAATGCATCTCTCCAAATCTAAAAATTCTCGTGACATAAAAAAAGGCTGTGTTCCATTGATTCAGGTAGAGGACAGAACGGGCAACATGCGCTAGTTATCATACTATATCCCCGATGGAAAAGGAACTCACGAGTCGGTAACTTATTATGAAAGACCAACCAGCCAAAATTTTTTATCTTGGGAAGCATGTGGGAAGTCCAAATAAGTGTGAAGTCTCTCGAGGGATTCGGCCATAGTGGTTGTTGATAATAACCATGACAAAAGGAAGCTGCTGAATATTTTTTCTGAACTCCAATATCCCATAAGAAGCAATCTCCTCGCGGGAAGAAAGTAGGGTTGTCAACGACTTCAGGAGCTTGGAAGAGCGATGGGCATGAAATCGATATCCAGGTTTTTAGGTCATTGCATCGTTGTTGATTTGTGATGCGGAGGCTTCTTTTCCAAAAGGGGCGAGTTTAGGAACGGTTGGAAAAAATAAAGCTACACCCATCAAAGATGGTTGAGGATTTCCTATTGCATATATCAAATAAATCAGGGAAGTGTGATTTGATTGGAATGTTTGAGGTCCAATTATCGTGCCAGAACAGCCCGTTTTGACCATCTCCCACTTGAACATGCACATGTGATGAGAAAAAGGACCAATTTCTCTCATTTTTAAAGCAGCATTTTAGAATTCCACGCCATAATGGAGAAATAGACTTGGGGTCGAGAAGAGTCATTTCATGCCACGATCTAACCCCATAGCGTCCAACACAGTACGTTGACCACAAGGAGTCATCGTTACGGTCTCCCAGTTTCCAAATCCATTTAAAGAGTAGGCTGGAGTTAACAAGTTTGAAATCCTGAATTGCCAATCCCCTAATGTGGTAAGGTAAATTGATCGTAACCCACCTTACTTTGCATATGCCATTGATCGAAGAATCACCTCGCCATAAAAAATTATGAATTAATTGATTTAAGATAGAGGACACATAGCAAGGCATGCAAAAGATTGACAATAAGTAAATAGGAAGGGAAGAAAGTACCGCTTTGATAAGTATGGTTCGCCCGGCGTATGATAGACAATTTCCTTTCCAATTGGCCAAACGTGACTCAAACTTAGTGATCAGAGGATCCCAATCGGAGATATGTGGCTGTTTAATACATAGTGGCGCACCTAAGTATTTTTTCAGGAAATTGTCTACTTGGCATCCCAATTGAGCTACGTAGGAGGCCAGGGTGGCTTCGTTGATGTGAATTCCCATAATTGCACTCTTATGATAGTTAATACGCAATCCTGAGATTAGTTCGAAACACCTCAGGATTCGAATAAAATTGGGAATGATGGATTCTTCTACCGGAAGGAAGCAAATCGTATCATTAGCGAACTGTAGCAAGGAGATATCTGGAAGGGAATATTCTAAATGAAAACCAAGTAGCATGCCTACTTGAATGCTACGGTCTATAAGCTGTTTTAGGCCCTCCACTGCTAACACAAAAATAAAAGGCGATAAAGGGTCTCCTTGTTTGACCCCCCTATAGATATGAATAGGAGGGCCTAGCGAGCCATTGATTAGAATAGAAGTAGTGGACTTTTTCCTGCAATTCGACAGCCATTAAATCCATTTCTGATCAAAACCCATCCTTTGGAGAATCGAGTCAATATAGGTCCAAGAAATATTGTCAAAAGCTTTGTGAAAGTCTAGTTTCAGCACCACACATGGTTTTCTTTTTACATGGAGGTCATGGATCACCTTAGAAGCCACAAAAGAACACTCATGAATACTTCTAGCCTTGATGAAAGCAAACTGATTGTTTGAAAGAAGAGACGATAGAACAGCCTGAAGACGAATAGATAGCAGTTTCGCAATAATTTTATAGACACCATGGATGAGCGAGATAGGCCTAAAGTTATTTAGAGAACAAGAACCTGGAATTTTGGGGATTAGCATTGTGAAGGATGTCTTGACCGAATCTGGGAGCTGAGATGTAGCATAAAAATGATCAAAAACTTGCATAAATTCTGGCTTTAAATCGTCCCAGAATCTTTCGTAGAAGAAGAAATTAAAGCCATCTGGGCCAGGCACTTTATTCTCACCACACACACATATACTATTCCAAATTTCCTCAGCCTTAAAAGGGGCGATAAGAGCTGCATTTTGTTGCAAAGTAACAGTATTGAAACGTAGCTTCTTAAGTGAGAAGGGCATTGTAGGGGCAGCCTTGAATAATTGGGCGTAATAGCTATAAATAGCATCTGAAATAACCTTCGGGTCCGTGATAATTACTCCCTCGATGTTCAGTTGCGATATACGGTTATTGCGAGATCGGGCTGAAGCAGTGCGGTGGAAAAAAGACGTATTATTATTACCCAATAGAATCCAATTCACTCTCAATTATTGATGTCTCAGTTTTTCCAAAGAAGCCCTCTTTTCCTGAAGGAGAGAACGATGGCAGTTTAATTCTAAGTTTTGAGTTGAAGTGAGCGGTCGGGGAATATTACTCGACGTAAGGGCCAATATTTTTTCCTCTAAATGACAAATCTTTCTCTGTAGGTCTCCAAAATTTTCCGAGTGCCATGGGCTGATGGCTCGGCCCAACTTCGTTAATTCATAGGATAAGTCCTTGTGAGCATAGGACTGACAAATAAGGTGCCATTTATTACGAATAAAAGGCAGAAAGTTTGCCTTATCCCACCACAGGTTCAAAGATCTAAAAGGTTTTGGGCCGACTGAGTGAGCAACAAAGGAACGAAATAAAATCGGCAAATGATCAGATAAGGTGGTGTCTACAGTTGATATGAATAAATTAGGCCAAGACTGCAGTGTCCCCTCTGAAACAAGAACACGATCAATACGAGAGAATGAAATTCTATTGGACTAGGTGTAATCACCACCGTGTAGGGGTAGATCGTGGAGTTCAGATTGCAATACAAAATCTTGAAAAGCCGACATAGATGGGTAGGAACGATCGTTTGCTCTCTCTGTCACATGTAACACCTCATTGAAATCACCACAAATCAAAATCATCTGAAAGTCTCGAATAATCGGGATAAGTTCCTGCCATAAATCGTATCTATCCACATGATTGGTTAGGGCGTAGAGACTAAGAGCGTGGAGATCTTGCTACTAGAGAGAAAATTTAACTAACACCCGTCGGGGAGCTGAATGGATAACCGAACCCGAAAGCAATGAGGAGTACTAAGAAAACAATATTCTGCTCGAAAGACCATTAGAAGGGATATAGTGATAAGCAAAATCATTATGCCCCCAGAACCATTTGACCACTTGACCAGAAATACTTTCTATCTTTGTTTCCAACATGACGAAAGATTTCAGATTGTGTTTACAAATACAAGAAAAAACAAGTTGCTGCTTTGCCCCATTATAGACACCTCCTCGACAATTCTAACATAAAAAAAATCCATCGACATAATAGAAGAGATAAATACCTTGATGTGTGCGAACTAATCAGTTCACCAGATTATCCATAGCCACCAAAACAGCTTGTTTATTTCTATCAGAGAATAGTCCTAATTTTTTCCCCATTTCCATAGTCAACTCTTTTTCGAGGGTCAGAGATGTCCTTGACGGAGATAAAATGATCACTCGATTCATGTTAGAAATGTCGGGCCCTGACGAAACTGAAGTGACAGGCTGATTGGCTTTCGTGTGTGGATTGACTAGCCGTATAGGCTGTTCGGCCTCAATCTGAGTTTCGTGTGTAGCTGGATTTGACTCTGGGACAATACTCAGATTATCATTTGATTGGTTTGGGATAGGGATAATATGGAGATCCGAGCTAATATGGTCAGCAATTTCCACTCCCTAGCAGTTGGAACTGAGCGAATCATTAGAAGTAGCAATGCAAGCATCTGAAGGGGCATCGGAGATTTCAGAATCATCATCTTGGCAGTGTTCACAGCCAACACCTTGTCTCAGATTAGTGTGAATGAGCACTTCCTTAGTATCCACTAACAATTTGAAGGAGCGTTTGGTTGTCCCATAGGGGACCGAAACCAAACAGGAGACCACATCCAGACGGTCCGGATGATCAAAATTGAAGTCCACAAAAATAACTCGACCAAAGGAGGTAGCTAGGTGTCTGATCAGCTCTTCTTAAATTAGAGTGGGAGGAATTCCCATATAATCCAGGTACATGATGCATTCTATCGGTGTAAAATCGGCTGGCAGCAACTTCACAGCCTTAAAAATATGCAGCATGACCTTCCATTCACCACCTATAAAATTTTGCATAGCCAATATTGAATTAAATGAGACAATAAAATTATCCTTGCCTATAGGGGCAGCAAAAGAAACATCAAATCCACGTTCATGCAATAAATCAAAGGTGAGTCGAATATTCGATATATTGATTAGGGTTACTATGCATGACTTATCTTTCCAAGGGGCCATATTTGCAATAAAATCATGGCCCTGGGGTGAGCTCGCTCGAACCGAATTATGGATGGTAAGATGCCTCGTTTGAGACTTATGCTTTTGCCACAACTTTGGAATACGATCTGTCTCCACGTATTGACTCCCAAAAACTGACCCAACGTTGAGGTATCCAATGTGCAAATGGCTTGCGTTGGTGAGGCCGAGATGTTGGTGCAGCAGCCGAACCAGAGAACTTGGCTTTGAATGCGCGCACGCGGATAATTCCAATGCATACTGAGTTCAACCTGTGAAGCGTCTCCTGAACAGGCAGGGAGTGATCTACGGTAATAAAGCCAAAATTAAGATTCCTGGCATTCTTTTTCCTTGTCATATAAACACGTCCCGAAATTCCAAGTCTCTTGAATACCCTGCTCATAGAATTTGCTCTATAAGAATTTGGGAAATTCTTGAAATAAAGTCTAGTGAGGGCGGGTTCGGGATTAGGGTTTAGGCGATGGTTAAGGGCAGTGGGTTCAGGGTTTCGGCGATGGATAATGGTAGGGGGGTGGCGGTTGTGGTGACGATGTGTCTCAGCAACGCTGTGTAGGGTTTGGCGATGATGGTAGTGAGGTTCGGTGTGGCGGTAGTGATTAGAGTTTTAGCGACGGTAAGGTTCGGTGTATGGGTGGTTTTGATGGGCAGTTTATGGGTGATTGTGGTTGTCGAGGAAGGGGTGGTTGCGGTGGTTGACGGCGAAGGGGGGGTTGTAGTGGCTATGGTTATCGGTGTAGGAAGGGTTATAGCGGCGGAGGCTGGGGTTTCTCTCCATGACGCTCTAAATTACAAGGGCTCTTTTGAAAGGAAAAAAAATATAAGGGCCTTTTTAAAAAAGCATGAAACCACAGGAGAGTTTTTGAAGTTAACCCATAATTATGTAATCATCATAACAATATATAGTATGTAGAATTACAATTATTAGAAATACTAACACTACTCAACAAATGAAAAAAATGGCTAAATAGTTTTTGTATACAATCATTCTATAAAGGATACATTTGAAAATAAAGAGTAACTAATACCATCCTATCCAAATTGGGTGAAATAGGCAAAACATTAAGTAAACATTCCAAGAAATAACAGCTAAATATAAGTAAATATCATGTATACTATAGGTGAAATAATAAATCATTTTGAAAGGGGTTTTTACACAAAACACCCTGCTACATAAAATAATTTGGGTCAAATGTTAAATGATGTGAAACTTATTACATGTCATACGTCCTCCCCTCAACATGTGATGTTGTGCATGTTTTTTTTAATTTCTTTAATTTCTTTAGCATTTATCTTTCGAACCGTTCATTTTTTCAACATGTTGCTTTAAAATATTTGTTCATCTCTTTTTATAATATAAAGGACATCCACTGATGTATTTTTTAAATTTCTTTTTTAAACTATCAAATTTTCACTTGGTATCTAGTTAAAGTCCAACAGAAATCAATAAAACTAGAAGAACTTGGATTGAAAACACTAGATAAATTTTTAATCGATCAGAACTTTAAAATGGACTATTATAGATGTCTCAAATCAAATTCAAAATAGATTTTCTAATAGAAATATAGTAGATATCTAATAAATGTCTGATAGATATCTATTACATACAGTCTATTATATAGAGCAACAATAACAAAAAACTTATTATTTGAGCAACAAATAGAGCAAAATCACACACCCGAAGCCCAAAGTAGTACTAGATCCAGCCAATGTATGTGCTAAAACATTAGAATTCCTAGACACCAAAATAAACGAACAAGACCTGAATTGTTTTGACTACACACCTGACTCCCAGGAGGGGCAGAAACAACCCTCTGAGTACCTGAATCCATAGATTTTAAAGCAGAATCCCTTGAATTTCTAACATCCCTCAATTGTTCGACAATTCTGTGACCCGACCCTTGAGGAGTAAAATCATGTGTTTGATATCCACCACTGGATTCCACTTCATTAAATTGCCTGTCCTCCATAGTAGCTTTGTCAATCTGATTATTAGACTTGTCAATCTGTTGAATAGAATCGGTGATGGGGCCATTATCCACCAAAGGCAGAATTATTTGCAATTTATCCGCAATAGACGAAGTATTTCTCACAGCTTCTATAGAATCCGAAACCGTTTTCGAGGAAGTTGATTGATCTGTAGCTGAAGGATTAGGAATTGATATCTACCAAAATTCTAGCATAGTGTCCAAACTCACCTTCAATTATATTGTGATCAAAGTGGATCGGAACCCCAATTCCCTATGCCGCGCTTGAGAGAAGTCTCCTATCCCATAACTCCCAAGGAAGATTAAAAAGACGAATCCAGACCTGCACAGTTTTCTATTTATGCTTCGATAGATCAAATTCAGCTTTCCAGACCGAAAATCGCATAATACCCAGCTTAAGATTCAGGCTTCCAGCAGACTATACTTTTTGAAGAGCCTCTGCAGATGGTATGAGGATATGATAAAAACCCTTCCCCAGTGATATGAGCTTCCAATCCATCATCCAGTTCCATATGGAATTTAGCTTCAGCTTAATATTCGAATGCTTCCAAGGTGAATCCCCTTTGGCTAACGTTAACCTTCCAATGGCCGAGTGTTGGCAAGAAGAAATTCAGTCCCGATAGAATTTAGTAGGAACTTTTATAGCCTTATAGCCATTACCAGCATCCAAGATGGTAGCAACAATTGTCTTTCCATTATGTTTATCGTTAGGGTTTCCAGCCTCCCCATTCTGATTGATGATAGCTGCATAGGAGAGATTCTTAGGTGAAATAAGCTTAGGGTTAGCAGGTTTCGCAACAAGTGAGTTTGATGAATCCTCATTAGGGTTTGTTGGATTCTACCCATTAAGAACAGACGGAGAAGGGCCGATAGTTTGATTAGGGTTTGTAGGTTTCACCATAATCGGTACAGCAGAAGAGGCTTGATTAGGGGCAGTCACTGGTTGATGGGGCTTGTCATGGATCTTGTAATAGAAAGAGAGAAGCGAATCATCCATGATTAAGAGAAAAAAATTTAGAACGAATCGAGAAGAAATCTTAGGAAGAGATCGCCTCAAGGATCGAACTCAAGGATCGCATGTTAAACTTCCGAAGTATACTAAGATTACCACAAACTATAATCCATAATCCAAAACAATAGATGAAAAGTAAGACATACCAGTCTCATAGTGCACTAAATCCTCAAAAAGAATGGAATTATCCATCTCAATGATCACATGAGAGTATCCCAAATCAATTAGTGACTTAGAGCAGATGAAAGAGCTTCCTGAAATCCATACAATCAATTCGTAGCAAAACAAAATTACCATCATTGAAAGTTACAGCGTCAATATTACACTTTGAGAAAAGAACATGTGGGACAGACCACAATTCTTGCATCATTGCTTGGCATGCCGTATTCTAACCATCACGTTGATGTTGCACTCCCTACAATTTGTTATTGCTACTATCCGATGCAGCTGATGCCTCCATCATCTTCTCCTATACCCGCAAACCAGTGCCTCCAAGCAGAGGGCAGCTATACAAATACATATAAATTAAATATACTCCTTAAACATAATTTTGTTGAACCCTTTGTCTTGAAATCAACACCTATTACACACTATTAGATTAGTTCTCATTGGAAGGGTTAACTTCAAAAACATAATCTGTGGTTTCGCTCATTTTCAAAAGGGGGTCTCTGAAAAAAAAATTTCTAATAAAGAGGCATGAGGTTTCACACCATTAGCAATTGAAGGAATTTTTTTAACAACGTTAAAAATGCTGATTTAGAGTTTTCCTTCGCCATTATTGGAACTGCTACTTTTCTTCAAATTGATTTTGAGTTGGACTCCATTTACATCTGCAATACTCTTTAATTTTGTTCTTTTATGATTAATTGCTAATAAAGATTTGATGGATTGATTGTTTTTTTTCCGATCCTAATATTTTAATTTTCGTTTTTAGGAATTTGAGCTCGGCATGTGCGGCCGGCAATTTTGCCCGGCGAAATTTCCTACAGGATTGCATTTTGCCCCACATTTTTCACATAATCAGCCAGGAGAAATTTTCTACCACTGCTGTATTCCAGGTGCTCGTCAAATCTCTCATCATTGACATAAACCCTGATTTCGAAAACAAGGGCAAAGCCATGAAAAAGAAGAGTCAAGTTCTGAACTGAATCTTTAGCCTCATCTAGAAGAAGAAGAACCACCATTTCGATTTCCAAATTGTTCTCTTAATCCTGAGCATGATTCTCTGTCTCATCCATATGAAATGGGAAAGATTCATAGTAAATGGGTTTTTGAAGTTAACCCTCATTAGAATAATTTAAAAATTAAAAAAGCTTTGTGCTAGTCAAAGTAAAAAAAATAAAAAAAAACAAGTAAAGTTGGTTTTAAGTGGTAAGCAATTTGGTATCACTTAAGTAATATTCCAGGTTCGAGCCTTGTGAACGTAAAAAATCCTTATTGGGAGATTCACCTACCATAGTCAAGTATATGGATGTAATTAGGGTAATGTTCCGGTGAATAAGATAGGTAGGAAAAGAATAAATTAAGTAAATCGAGTACCCATGTAATGCATAATTTTCAAAAGAAAAAGGGCCATCGAGTTTCTGGTGGCACAATTCGTCGCCATTTTGATACTGAATTACTACGTGTCGCCCTATTTTAGTTCACGTCGCCCCTAAATTTTACCTTTTTGCCCTTCCCATTAAAAAACATCAAAGAACCCCATTAACTCCCAACATCATTAACGTAAAATCAAACTTTTAAATTTCAAATTATCCTAACTCATCTCATTAACTCATTTCAAATTTCAAATTATCCCGAATCAACTTATTGACTCATCAACAAACACATTAATTCAAAAATTTCAACTTTTAAATTCCAAATTATCTACATAACATCTTATAAATTGCACTTTCTGACTCAATCAAGCTCAATGAACGGACAACGTGACAAATCATCAATTCGGATAACTAATTTTCGATTCTTTAATATAACTTTTTTTTTCTGAAAATACATGTGCACGTCCTACTATGACACCTGCGATTTCATGGTGGTCGTCCACAGTGGATGACCATTGTAAAATGGCAGGCGTCCTACGTGGATGCCCATCGTTAATGGTAGGAGTCCACTGTGGATGCCCACTATTGTATGGAGTCGTTCGAATGCAGGCATTCACCGGGGACACCTCCATAAAATTGTGGTCATCCATTGTGAACGCCTACCATTAGTGGTGGGTGTCCACGGTGGATGCCTACCATTTCACGGTGGCCATCTACAATGGACGGCGGCCTGGAAATGGCCGGCGTCCATGGTGGATGTCCGAAATTTATTTGGGACTGGCCGATTGAAAAATTTAGCCGACCAGTCTCAAAAAATTATAATTTAAAAAATATTTATTTTTAAAATTTAAATTAGTTTAAGCTCAATGATAAGAGGAAAAAATTGAAATCTGTTGCAAATGAATTGAAGGCCGACTTCCACTTCCATGCGATAATCTGATTGTAGCTCAAAAGCAAGATTATCCAAATAGGTAAGCTTCATTTCACTTTCTTTCGATTAATGCTGCTTTACATTTGATTTCTCCTAGAAAGATGCCCTTCCCCTAGTTATGCAGATTTCCCTCTTTGAGGAGCTCACTTAGAGTGTGTTTCGAACCAACTCATGAAGGCATTAGAAAAGAATTGAATAGAAACTCTCCTACTAGAATTCATTTGAATTCCATTCTAACTCAATTTCTTATGTTTGGAAAACACAATTTCACAACAAGAATTCAACCACTCATGAATTACCTTATTGAGTCTGATTCCCGTATTACGTACGTATGGAAGAGATTCCTAATACAATAATTATCTTCACTAATCTAACTTATATTATTTTGAAACTAAAATTGCACCAAAATTATTAAAAAAAATTTAAAAAATTTAAAAATCATTCAAAATCAATAAAGCCTTGGTAGGGACCAAATTCTTTTTCAATTTCGAGCAGCTCTTCTTACTTCTGCAATTTTATCCACAAATCGGTTAGCAACGGAGACTCTATTCATCTAATTCCACAAAAATTAAACTTTGCAACAACACTAATAAGCGGAAATATACTTGAATTAAACCACAAATTGCAGATAAATCAAATTAAAACTTGTGAATCGAAATCGCAGAGAAAGATTCAGAGATTAAATTTGTAGAACGAACATTCTTAACGGAGAGTTTCCTCTTCAATCAGTAAAAAAAAAATCAATTAAGAGGATAATACAGATATGAAGAAACGGACCTAGCAAAAATTGAGAAAGTTAATTGAACGAAACTAAGATGAAGCGTGGAATATGACGGCAAATTGTCGAAGGAAAGGGTAATAGGTTAATCGAAGAGGAATAGGTTAATCAAAGGAAAGAGGAGAACAAAATGAAAAATGTAAAAATGTAAAGTTGTAATTAAAGATCCAAGCCCAAATCGAAATCTTTCAAAATCCAGTCAAATTTGGGATGATTTGGAAATGACTTATTTTAACTAAACCCAAATTTCACATGATTTAAATTCTCTCAACCTTAATCCTTTCCAACATGGGAATTGGGAAAAAGGAATTCAAATGAACTGAATTCCCATGGAATTCATGGTTCCAAACCGGGCCTTTTTTTTAAAACCCCCCGGAGGAACATTGTGTTCCCCTAGAAGGAAAAAGATCGAGCTAGGTGAAAATTTCGGGGCGGCCGTCCCAACTAGGTTGATGCCCCCGCTTACCTACAAAACACCTACCTCTCTTTATTAAAGAAATCCAAAGACTGCTCACACGATGAGAGCGTCATTGGCCAGAAATACAGCCTAAAGGTGATACGGATATGAAGTCCGATCCCAAGACATGCCTATACAATGAATATGGCCAAAGAATGCCAGCTAACTAGTTACAACTTAGAAGTAAGTTCGGAAAATTAAATACATCAGAAATGACAAAATTAAGATTCCGCCTTCAATACTTGAAGAAGAACCAGCATAGATGAATGCATGACCCCAAGTGATCTTCTGTGCTTAAGACACCCTCGAACACAAACTTATTCCTCCTTTTCCAAATAGCCCACGCAATCATAAACCATAAAGCCGTACCAAACTCATGTCCGATCCCGGAGGAAAAGTGCGCTCGCCATACTACTAGAAAATCAGCCCCCTTGAATGGCATTGTTACTGAAATCCCTAGTACCAGAAAAGCTTGAACCCATATACGATAACTACCCAAACAGTGAAACAAAGCATGATCAATTGTTTCAGACTCATCACAAAACGGACACTTATCATTCATTACTGCTTGGCATCCGCGGCAAGCCAGAAAGACTTTCGTTGGAAGACGTCTATGTAACAATAGCCAGCCAAAGAATTTAACTTTAGGAAGAAGACACGCATTCCAAACCACCATGTAATCCGTTTCCGGCGTAGTCCGTTGAGGCGTCCTATAGAACCCTAAACAAAAAGATGCAGCTGAAAATACCTTATTAGCTCCCAGATCCCATTCAAATCTATCTACCACCACCTAAAACACAGCATGTAGCTGCTGCCCCCTACTGCCGTCAGCCCCATACCCCCCAAAAACAGCAGGGCAGGTCTGGGAAATCCAATTCCGAAGCTGGAAGCACCTCTCCCTACTTGTAATCCTTAGACTACGTTTCCAAAAAGGCCTAGATAGTGCTGCTCCCTCAGAAATTGACAGACACCCATCCCGAATCAAGTAGCTTTTTCTATTACATAAGAGATACAGGTCAGGGAAAAGAACAGATAATGACACATTTGTGGTCCAATTATCATACCAAAAGGATCCGCAAACCCCGTTCCCCACTTTCACCCTCACATTCGATTTAAACAACTCCCAGAAGGTTGAGTTCTTTACACAGCAAGATAAAATGCCTCGCCAAACATACGAAAGGCGTGAACTCTCAACATTTTCAAACGAGTTCCATGAATCGAAGCCATGTCTACGGACACACAACTCATACCACAACGATCCCTGTCCGTCTACTCTAGACCGCCATATCCATTTCAACAATAAACTACAGTTAACTAGTCTGAGATCCCTAATATATAGGCCACCTAGATTTTTCGGTAGCATAATTGTCTCCCAACTCACTTTGCAGATCCCACTAGAGTCCGCGTTACCTTTCCACAAGAAATTTCGCATCTGTTGTACAAGCTTATTATTAATAGAGGCCGGCATCTTATTCAATGATAAGAAATAAATCGGGATGGAGGAGAGAACCGATTTTATAAGGACCACCCTGCCAGCAAACGATAAACACTGACCTTTCCAACTTGCCAGCCGATTTTGGAACTTTCCAATCAACACGTTCCAATAAGACACCGGGATGCGTCTCGTACTGAGAGGGGCGCCTAGATAAGTTATGGGAAATTTTTCGATCTTACAACCCATAGTCTCCGCACATCGATTCAACATGTCGTCCTGCACGTTAATACCCATGATTGAGCTCTTAACAAAATTAATTCGTAGACCTGAAATCAGCTCAAAACAACGTAATAAACGGATAAAAATAGGTAAGAGGGACTCATCTGCAGGTAAGAAGCACATAGTGTCATCCGCAAACTGAAGAATAGATATATCCATCTCTGACCCATCAATACGAAACCCAGGTAAAATGCCCTTAAGGACACTTGCGTCAATGAGCTGTTTAAGACCTTCCACTGCTAAGACAAAAATAAATGGAGAAATGGGGTCGCCTTGTTTAACCCCTCTACCCAAATAGATCGGATCAGTAGGGCTTCCATTGATAAGAATAGATGTTACCGAGTTCTCTCTGCAAGCCGCCATCCATCTAATCCACTTATCAGAGAAACCCATCCTCTTCAAAACTGAGTCAATATAAGTCCAAGAAACACTATCGTATGCTTTATGGAAATTAAGTTTGAGTGCCACAGAAGACTGACCACGACGGTGGATTGATTGGATCACTTCCGAGGCTATAAACGAGCATTCATGAATATTACGGCCTTTAACAAATGCAAACTGGTTGTCAGAGATCAGCTTAGGCAACACAGCCTGTAGTCTTTTCGCGAGTACTTTCGACACAATTTTATATATACCATGGATAAGGGCAATCGGTCTATAGTTCCCCAATGACGATGACCCCGGGACTTTAGGAATCAACACGGTAAAGGATGACTTAATAGAATTGGGCAGATGATCATACCTATACAATTCGCCGAACAGTGCTAACACATCCGGTTTCAGTTCCTCCCAGAAGCGTTTATAGAAGAAAAAATTAAATCCGTCCGGCCCCGGAGCCTTACCTTCTTGACAAGCACACACTGCATCCCACACTTCAGCCACTGAAAAAGATTCAACAAGCCGAGAATTGGCTGTCTCATCAACCATGCGGAATTTTAGCTCTCCCAAAGAATACGGCACCTCCACTTGTTTCGAAAACAGCCTGGAATAAAAATTCCGTATCGTGGATTTAATAAGTTCCGGGTTAGAAGATACAGCCCCATCAATTTCCAGCTGTGAAATCCGATTCCCCCTAGCCCTCGCTGATGCCATCCTATGATGGACTCATCAATGTTAAATGGTTATTCATCAGTCAATACTTCAAGGATGGGGCTAGCAGTAGCAAGTATCTATTCAGCTTCAGCACCACCGAATCGTTGTGTTCCTCTGATTTAGGGCTCTACCATTTGAAGCAACTCAGCTCAATTTTCAGGTACTCTCAATTTTCGATTATGCTTTTGGACTATCAGCTCAACAATTACTCTCTCAAGGGCTCTCTCCTTCTCCTTTGATTTCCAATTTAGGACTACTTTGTTTATCGCCTCCACTTCTCCCCTGCAAATGTTTATATCAATTTCCTTAATGACGCCAAACTGCTGATTCAGTTCTCAATTTCTTCGAGGAAACTGATATTACAGCCTTGTATGGCTCGTTCATTAAATTACGGTATGGTACGGTATAGTGTACTGTATGGTTTTTTAAAAGTTATTGATTGGATATACGATATAATATGGTATACAACAACAATATTACCTCAGTGGCTCTCGCATAAATGGGGTAAGGGGGTCGGGTGGACGCAGCCTTATCCCTGTAATTATAGAGAGGTTATTTCCAATTGACCCTAAAGTGGAGTTGCAAATAGCTATCCGTGACATCACAATAAAAAGAAGCTCAGACTGTTTAATGAATTATTTTGCTTTAGTTCATTATAATCTAAAGCCAAAGAATGGTGAATCTTTGGCCCCATTGTTTTATTGTCATGGTTTTGAACCATGAAAAAACTATGGAGAACCGTACTTAAAAAAACCATACAGCCAAACAAGAGATTTTAAATTAGAACCATAATGAACCATGAAAAGATCATGGGCCAAACAAGGCCTACATATCAAAGTTTTTTCTGGGTTTGGGATTCCACTGCACTGATTTCCCTGATATTATCCATTGTTGTTGTATAGCCCTGCTGATAGGTTCCGGAAGTCTATTTCAATGCATTTTTATGAGATGGAAACAGTAGACTGGAGCTGAGTTATGTGAAATGGCCATATTCATGTGATTAGAAATACAAATACTGAGATTTCAGCTACATATCGTCCGGATTTAGTTTTGAGGAAAGATAGGAAATTTGGTTCCTCTAGCGCTCATACTCATATTTTGAAATCATATTTGATACGTGTTCATTCTTAATGGCAAACTCTCTTGTTCAATTGGACCTCCATTTTCTCATTGGTGTATTCAAGTTTTATTTTAACTAAACCATCTTGAATTGTAGTTTTCACTAAATATAGGTTAGAAGCATAGACAAGGATGTAGTGGTATAATGAGAGATTTGATAAGCATGAAAGATGTGGAGGCCAGAGGGAGGAAGCTGCTAACAGAATTGATAATTCCAATGAATGTGGTTTTGTTTAATTAGGACTATCTATTACCAAGATTCCCTGCATGTATTTAAGGGGATTTTTATAAAGAGATAACTTCATATAAGCAAAACTCTTCTTAGATCCTCGATGGACTATATTAATGTACAACTGTATTTTGTAATTAAAGATCTAATAACTATTCAGAAGCTACAAACTGGTAATTGATGGAATGCTGATTGATGTTGGAGATGGAAAGATGAGCAACTGCTAGCTATGGAAGTCAACAAAGCTTTTTGTACGTCTCTATTAACCTTTCGTTTGATCAAAGCAATTGCATATTCCATAATCTCTGCTTCAAATGGTAATGTGAGAGGTCCGTCGCCACACAATCCGAACTCTTCTTCTGCCATATTGAATAGATCTCTCATCATTTCGCTGTTAAGATATCGCAAAGGAAGTGTAAATCGTTTTTGATCTGCAGAGTACACTACAAAATGACCCTTCTCTGCTTTTGAAGATGAGCTACAGCTGCTAGTTTCTGCAACTGAATCAGTTTGTGATAATGTGATTCTTTTTCGGTTGATTGCAGCAAGCTTCTGCCATTTCCTTGCTAATTTCTGGAGCTTCTTGGTACTGATCATCTTGCTTTTCTATGAAATTGAGAACAGTACAAGGGAAAGGGGAAATTTTGGATTCTTGAATTTTGGATGCTGATCTTGTGATGGTGTTGAAGACAAAGGCAACTGACTTATAGCTGCAATGCTAGAAGAAATGGAGGGCCCTTCTGCTAACGTTGGTAGGATGCAAAACCATGTGATAGAGGTGGGCATGTTTGATAGTCAAAATATGAAGGTAGAGTTTACTTTGTATCATATTAATATACTTATCCAGAGTAGTTAGATAGTATAATAGAAATGAGAATTATTATCACTACAAATCCAAACTATGTGAACCACAAGATTAAACAATTAGCTGGTGAGTTATTTCTAAAGCCTTGACATATGCATGTGTGATGTGTTAGTGTGTTTGTGTATGACACAGTGAGTCGGACCCATTGTGTTTAGTTATTGCCAAGTAGATTTCTTGAAACATTGGTTGTTGAAGCTATATCATGCTGAGTTGTGTTTGATGTAAAATCAGAAGCAGATTATGAACCCTAAATTTTTTTCCTGCAAGGCAAGGGCAGCAACCATTGGTAGGTTCAACTTTTAAGGGTGGACTAGCACAGAATTCATTGTCTTACATACTTTCTCCAAACCTAAGTAACAATGTTTAGTGAACCCGGCAGAAATTATCTCCTTTCTGTAATCCATATTTGTTAGGATAGGAAGTTTTAGTCTTAACAGAAATTTAGTAGACCATCTTGTTCTCTATTAATGCATAAGAGTTTAGCTGTTGACCAAAATTGAGTTGTACCAAATATGTTCGTGTTTGCGTGAAATAAGGTTATCGGTCAGAAAACTTGACTATCATTTAGAAATATAACCTATAGATGAGAAATGATATCGAATTCAGAGCTATGTTGATGTTCAATTTTGAGGCCAATGATTATATGCTATTTCCTTGATGATAATACTCATATTTCAGTAATCACATTTAGTTCACTGCTGTGTGTTTCTTGGAGATAACAAGAATAAATGCTACATATAGATTTCTCTTAATTGCTGTGTACTCCAGAGAAGCCAGACATAGTTGTCTAAGGTTTAACAGATTGTTAATCAAGTATTTAAATGTGCTTCAGTTAACTAGCCTGTGTGATCTTTCGAGCATTTGTTGCAGCTAACACCTATGAGATTAAAAATTCTAAATTTTCACAGATACACATAGAAAGAGAAGTAGCTAAACAAAAATGTTTTGAGATTCTTGATTAACTCTAATAATGTACAACTGTGTTTTGTGATGACACATCTAACAACAGCTACAAATTGGTAATTGCTGGAATACTGATTGTGGTTGGAGATGGAAAGATGAGCAACTGCTAGCTATGGAAGTCAACAAAGCTTTTTGTACATCTCTACTAACCTTTTGTTTGATCAAAGAAATTACATATTCCATAAGCTCTGCTTCACATGGTAATGTAATAGGTCCGTCGCTACACAATCCGAACTCTTCTTTAGCCATGTTGAATAGCTCTCTCATTATTTCAGTGTTGAGATATTGCAAAGGCAGCATAAAACGTTTTTGATCTGCAGAGTACACCACAAAATGACCCTTCTCTGCTTTTGTTGATGTGCTACAGCTGCTTATTTCTGCAACTAAATCAGTTTGTGGCAATGTGATTCTTTTTGGGTTGATGGCAGCAAGTTTCTGCCATTTCCTTGCTAACTTCTGGAGCTTCTTGTTACTAATCATCTTGTTTTTGTATGAATGAAGTGAAATTGGTAACGGGACAAAGGAAGGAGGAAATTTCAGATTCTTGGTTTTTGAATGCTGATCTTGTGATGTTGTTGAATGCAAAGGCCACTGACTTTATATTTGCAAGGCTAGAAGAAATGGACGACCCACCTGCTAGGGCTGGCGGGATGCAGAACCATGTGAGAGAGGTGGGCATGTTTGATAGTCAATAAATGAAGGTAGAGTATACTTTGTAGTTTGTCTGATCTTATTATCCTTATGGTGAAAATTTATATATTAGAATAGACATGAGAAATATGTCATTTCAAATCCAAACTATGTGAACCACAAGATAAAATGGTTGTCTTAATTGTGTAGTACATCTAGCTGGTGAATTATTTCGGAAACCAAGACATATGCATGTGTAATGTGTCTGTGTGTTTGTATTAGACTCATTGAGTTGGACCCATTGCCAAAGAGATGTGTTGATCATTGGCGGTTGAAGTTATATCATGTGCCCGTGTTGTGTTAAAAGTCAATCTAGATCTTGACCATGATTTTGAATTCTAATCATATCTGTTAGTATAGGAAGCTTAAGTCTTACCAGAGTTTTTCTATAAACCACGTAGTTTTTTTTTTAATTTTGCAAAAATGCGTGGGATTTAAGGATAAGTTGGTTGGTTGGTTTTCGCAAATGCGATTATATTATTAAATACAAAGGAAAGTCCTCAACCCACCCCGGATGTGGTTTAAACTCGAGACCTCTAGAGTCCCAGATTCAGTCTCAACCACTAAGCTAAGTTATCAACCACTTCTTTATCAATGCAGGAGAGTTCCAAATTGTTTTGCTTTTTTTGAAATATAAATTGCTGATAAAAAATGAGGTATAACAGATACATGTTGTGATACAAGATTTTCAGGTCAGGAAAGTTGACTACCTTTCAGAAAAAAAAACTAAAGAAGCAAAATGATAGAGAATTCAGAACTATGTTTAAATTCTATTTTGAGGCCAATGATTGTATGATATATCCTTGGTGCTTAATCATATATTAAAATCAAATTTAGTTCACTGCTTTGTGTTTCTTAAAGGTGATAAGAATAAATGTTACGAATAGATTCCTCGTAGTTGCTAAGTGAAACATAGTAGAGTTTGAGAGAAGGTGCATACAGTAGTCTAAGCTTCAAGCTGTTAACAGGTTCGCAATCAGGTATTTAAATGTGCTTCAGTCAACTAGTCTCCGTAACCTTTCTAGCATTCTTTGCAGATACCTACGAGATTAAAGTTTCACAGGTATAAAAAGAGAGAGAAGTAGCTAAAAACAAAAAGGATTTGGGATTCTTGATGAACTATATTTATGTACAACTGTATTTTGTGATTACAGATCTAATACTAACTTTTCAAAAGCTACAAATTGGTAATTGATGCAATGCTGATTGATGTTGTAGATGGAAAGACGAGCAACTGATTGCTATGGAAGTCAACAAAGCTTTTTGTACATCTCTATTAACCTTTTGCTTGATCACAGAAATTACATATTCCATAAAATCTGCTTCAAATGGTAATGTAAGAGGTCCGTCGCCACACAATCCGAATTCTTCTTCTGCCATGTTGAATAGCTCTCTCATCATTTCATTGTTAAGATATTGCAAAGGAAGCATAAAACGTTTTTTATCTGCAGAGTACACTACAAAATTACCCTTCTCTACTTTTGAAGATGAGCTACAGCTGCTAGTTTCTGCAACTGAATCTCCCTAAATTTCCAATCTCTGTTTTATTCTCCACTTCAAACCCCAAAACCCCAGTTTCCGATTACTTACTCAATCACCGCCACCACTCCCCCAATTGCACTTCCTCAACCACCGATTTCCTCATAAACCCTAAAAATGTTGGTTCTGTTCTCAATTTCCTCAAGGAATCAGGGTTTACTAGCAACCAGATTGAATCTCTCGCCCAGGGTACCCTCTTATAATCTTGGGACTTGTATTGAGCCTAAGATCAACATTTTTAAGGAACTAGGGTTTTTGCCCACTGATTTAGCTGCTTTTATATCTTCTTGTCCATGGCATTTGAAGAGCAGTGCTGAGTGGCTTTGTAACTTTTTTAGGAATTCTAGGTATTGGTTGGTTATTCATAGGAATTTAGATAGGACACTAGTCCCTAACATAGATTGCTTGAAAAGCTATGGGATTTGTCCCTTGCAGATTGCTACACATGCTTGTAAGTTTCCTGATGCTTATCTCTCTAGCATATAGAAGTTTAAAGATAACATTGAAAGAGTACATAATATGGGTGTACATAGGGAATCTAAGACGTTTGTTTATGCTGTTAGACTGTTGAGTAAAATGTCTGGAAAGAATTGGGAGCTGAAGTTAAAATTTCTTAGGGAGATCGGCTTTTCAGAGCAGAATATTTTCCATGATTTTAGAGTAATACCTCATGCATTTGGTGTATCAGAGATGAACATTAAGGAAGTATCAGAGCTCTTGCTAAGTGTTGTAAACATGTCTTATATTGCTAGCAACCCACAGTTGTTTACTTACAGTGTTGAGAAGACCCTCGTGAGTACGAATTTGGTTGTGAAAAGACCTGTTTTGACTTCATTTTTTAAGATGACTGATGCTAAGTTCATCAACAAGTATGTGATTCCTTATTCGGATGAAGTACGAGATTTGTGTACGGCTACAAATGGTTCAGACCCAATTGAAACTGCTTGTTTAATGCACTGGTGACTTTATATTAGGTTTGTTACTGTGTGTTTATCTATACATAGATATTTAACCATCAGTGATTCAATGTTCAAGTATTCCCACATAGTGATTGGGTTAGATTTCTGTTTTGTCTTCATCTTAGTAGCAACTCCTGTAAGTTACCTTCGTGAAATAGAACAAAAAAACAAAGTATATGAAAAATTGTGTATTATTAGTTGCAGAACACTCTAGGTCAGTTGGACATTGCTTTCCCAAGTCATAGGGCACAAGCAGCTGCCACTCCAAAAAGCTACTCACATTGTTGTGGAAAAACAGCTTTTGGCTATGTATTATAGAATAATGACACATTACCAATAAGGGTTGGTCTAAGTGGTAAGCGGCTTGGTATCGCTTAAGCAAGGTCTCTAGTTCGAGTCATAGTGAATGCAAAAAATTCTTATTGAAAGACTCACCCACCATAGCCTGGTGCGCGACCTAGGTCGAATTTGAATGTAGTTGTAGGAAGCTCCGGTGAACCAGATGGGCAACAGAAAAATGACACAATGGCCCCAAAATAGGCTATGAGGCAAAGCACATCCCCTTATAACCAAAACAACTCATGAAGGCCTAAAATCTAGCATTGAACAAAGCTTTTTGGAAGTAAGAATAAAAATGCATACTTCCCTATATAATTTCAATTTCCTTATGAAAACTAGGAAAAAAAAGTGACCGTCAAGAACATGTTAATCTATGAATATTTTAGTCCAATTAGCCTTTGTCTTGCTTATATATCTAAATTTCAAAGATATTGACGTAGATACTCATCTTGGCATTGTACTTGTTCTTCTAAGTTGCAAAAGAAAAAATTCATAATTTATGTTTTAAAAATAATATTGTGTACACTCAATTGAGATAAAAAAAAAAGGGGCAAAATATACTCTATTGTAATGAATCAAGGATCATATTAGTTCTTTATATGAATATGTTGCCTTAATTCTATTTAATTAAAAATATTTGGAAAAAGGAAAAGTTTTCTTAGGGCGAGTTTAGCATTTCTTTCCCAGACTGTTTTTTCAAAAAGCTCCATTTTCAAGCTTTTTCCAACCTGCTGTCACGAAAAGTTCTGAAAATGAATAGCAGACAGTTCCTAATTAATTAGTATTAAGATTCAAAATCTTTTGTCCAATGTCAAAATATATTGTTTTATTAAAAGTCTGTAAGTGGAGATTTTCGTGACAACAGCTCTGACAACAATGCCAAACAGACCCTTAGTCTATAATGTCTACTTTCCTCTATGCTCCCTTTTGTGCTCCAATTATTTGTCCGGAAATTGTTAAAAATATACCGTTTAAGTTTCATATTTACCAAATTAACCTTTTATGTTTTCTTTGCACTCTCTGACCAAATTTAAGTTTTCATTTTTCTCCTATACATTCTATATAAACAGTCGGAGTTAACTGTTTTTCCTCATTAGCAATCTCCTCCTTGCTTCTCCATATTCTCTCTGCGATCTCTTCTGGGTTTCGTCTTCTCTTCGTTATTTTTTTGCTCTTCTCTAATTTTGATTTTCGTTTTCAATTTTGAAATTTCAATTTGGTTTTGATTTGGATTTGAATCTGATTTTGATTTTCGTTTGAATTTCTGTAGAATGGATTGTGTTCATGTTTCGTTACACTGCTATTGATCTTTGGGCTGATGATTTCAGATTGTTGGATATAAAGAGTTATGCACATAAGGTGTTTGATGAATTGCCTGAATGATGGTGAGGTTGTTAAATATAAAGTTGTTGAAGTTTTGCTTTCAATTTCTTCAGGCTTCGATTTGATTCACAACTTATTTGTTTGATTAGAGCTTTTTGAATTTCTATTTTGAATGATAACAATTAAAGATGTTGAAGTGATTTTATCAAATCTGTATTCGATATTGCATTTTCATTTTTCTACATATCTGGTAGTTACCTGATAGGTATCTGGTAGGAAGCTGATAGTTTTCTAAATTCGCAAGTTTGTTTGTTTATAGCTTTCTGAATTTCTGTTTTAAATGATAACAATGAAATATATGATTCCTATAAGGTTCTTACCAGATATTGAATAGTTGAGAAAATGTTTTTGAATGAATTTAGTAGTTTTATTGTTACATTTGTTATGAAATATATGCTTCATTTAGAAAGTAAATTATGATTATGCTATTTTTTATTTTTTGATCTTATTGTGAGTATGTAGTTGGAAAGTGGTAGCGTGCTGGTATGAATTGAATCTATTGTTTTTCATTCACATTCTTTATATGTTGTGTAGATAATGAAAATTTATCATCTGGTAAGTATCGGGTAGGTAAGTGGTAGTTACTTGGTAGGATGATGCTATATATATGAATTTGTTTTAATCATTCTTAATATGTATTTATATGTTGTTATATGACCAGTATATGTCTAATGTAGTTTTATTGTTGCATTTGTTATGAAATATAAGCTACTTTTATATTGTAAACTACGATTCTCATATTTTTTGATCTTATTGTGCATATGTAGTAGGAAAGTGGTAGGGTTCTGGCATATAATTGAATCTATTGTTGCTCGTTTACATTCTTTGTTGATGTTAACTTTGGTGCAGCGATTAGTTTTATTTTTCTCTGTTTTTGCATCTTATTTTATTTTCATTTTTTAATCTATGTAGAATTGGATTGTTTTCCTGTTTTGATGTACTATTATGGTTCTTGGATTGGCGACTTCAAATTCATTGGATATAAAGTTGCTGGTTTGCGATCTCTAGCTCTTCAAGTTTTGGTGATTTCAAAAAACTTCTGTTTGACAGCTTGAGGCTAGACGATAAGTTAGAAAATTTGAAAATTGATATTCAAGTTTCTGCTGGAGATCCTCCAATGGAAATAAACTTTAAAAAATATATCTTAAAGTGATTGGACCAGTTATGTAAGTGGTATCTAACTGGTAATTTTCTGGTATGAAGAACAAATGTGTTAAATGTGCTATGCATCAACTGAGAAACTGGTAGGAAGTTGGTAATTATTACAGTTGAAACTTTATGATTCCGCCAAAAGAGAATTACAAAGTTGTTGTACATGTTACATCAAAACCAAGATGTGATTGAATTCATTCAAGGGAATGCGTCAAATGATAATGTAAAGGAGATGTTGTATCACACATATAATAACATGTATGGTTCGCTGTAATTTGATTTAGAATAGAAAAAGTTATTTTTTTCAGTTTCATGTGATTTGGAATAAGTTTTCAATAGTTTAATTTAAAAGTTTAAATCGTGAAGAATTTATGTACTCAGTTTTTATTTGATTAAGAAAAGGTTTGTAAATAACCCAATTGAAATACAGATTGATTACAATGAATTCACAAATAAACAAAAACAAAAAAAAACACAAGTAATGGAATACAAAACTGGTAGGAAACTGGTAGGTAAGTGGCAGATACCTGGTATGAAAAATCATTCTAGTGAAACTTAATTTGTAATCAGTAAAAGAAATCATAGTGCTCTATAATAAATTTATGTCAATGCTTAACATGTAGGAAACTAGTAATGTTTAAGAATCCATTAAAAAGAAAATTACTTCAAATCTAGTGGAAAACTGGTAACTATCTGGTATCAATAGCTGAAGTAACCAAATATTATCAAAAGTATGAACAAACAGTAAATTGACATCTTAAAAATGATTTCTCAACAATTAAAGGTACAAAAGCTGAGTTTATATAACTTTAATTAATAACAGCAAAAAAATGGTTAAAATACATGATCTTATTAGGAACAAGAAGACAAAACCTCACTTGGCTCCCGAACAAGTTCTCTTGTTATGGCCACTAACCCCACAAGAGTTGCAACGTACACTAACATTCCTTTCTAGCTCATAAGCGGCCCTAATTCTATGTTTCCTCGGTCTCTCAACTCTTACAATAGCTTTCGGCGGAAGAATAACTTGATCTTCAATATCTAGCGGTACTTCTCAATAATTTGAATGAGCAACAACATATACTAATACATACTAGCACCCTACGACTTTTATGCTACATATTCACAATAAGATTAAAAAATAAAAAAACTAGAGAATTATAGTATGTTTTGTAAAAGTAGCAAATATTTCATAACAAATGCAACAATAAAACTACATTAGACATAAATTGATCATATAATAACATATTACTACTATTAAGAATGATTAAAATAAATTCGTGTACATAGTATCATCCTACCATGTAACTACCACTTACCTACCAGATACCATTTTCTTATGTTTTTAATTTCTATTTTTTAACAGAATCTGGTAGGTATCTGGTAAGTAACTGGTAGGTAAACTTGGTGGATTGAACAAACTTTCAATGAAATATAAGGTTCATACTAGGCGCCCACCAGATATCTACCAGTTTCTTACTAGATATTGAACATTTGTAAAAAAACTTTTGAATGAATCTACAAGAATTTGGTAAGTATGTGGTAAGTATCTGGTAGAATGCTAGTAAATATATGAAATATGGAAGAAATATGTTACAAACATAAACTTGATGGATTGAACAAATTTCCAATGAAATATAAGGTTTCTACCAGATATCTACCACTTGCCTACCAGCTTGATGAATATTACGAATTTAGAAAACTATCAATTTCTTACTAGGTAAATACTAGATAACTACCAGATACGTAAAAAAAATGAAAATGCAAAATCAAATACAAATCTGATAAAAACACATCAATTTCTTTGATTGTTATCATTCAAAACAGAAATCCAAAAGCTCGAATCAAACAAATAAGTTGCGAATCAAATCAAAGCTTGATGAACTTGTAAACAAAACTCTAAGAATTCTATGCTAACAATCTCACCACCACTCAGACAATTCATCAAACACCTTATGTGCAAACTCTTTATATCCAACATAGATTCAAATCTGAAATCAAATCAGAGATAACCGAATCAAATCAGATATTCAACTTTTTATCTAACAAATCTGAAAACAAAATAACTCGATCCAGATAATCGAATGAAATCAGAGATTTAAAACAAAAATAAAATCAAATTCAAAAATAGAGAAAAACCTAATGAAACACCAAAATAATTAAAAAAACATAACCTGAACTATGAGAAATCGCGAAGGAGAATGTTGCTGTTATGAATGAAGGAGATCGTTGCTGTTATATGAGTTCTTGAGTCGAGATCGTTGCTATTAGATTAGTTTCTAAGTTGAGATCATTGCTGTTAGATGAGCGATCGATAATTTTGAAAGCTAAAGAGAGTGGGGAGTAAGGAAGGAGAAACGTTTACTTTGGAACGTATGTTTAGATATTTTGAAACTTGCTTGGTCAGAGAAAGTTATTGGTCAAATGTTGGGGTGAAAGAAAACTCTGATTTTGGTATTTTTAAATGAAAAGCCCTTATCTGTATCAAGAGTTCTGGGTTTATCAAATCTGCGTCTGAATGATTTGCCGTTTTAGGGCCAAGCACTGTCAAAAGACTTATTTTTTAAGGACAATGTCTCAAATGGGCAAAGATCTTCCGAAAGCTATAGCTGTTGTTGTAACCTGTTATGAAGAACTGGTTTCTGAGGCTCTCAACAATGATCTAAAGTTGAAATTCAAGAATTACTTGAATTACTGAGGAGATGGGCAGGCCCTGCCTTGACAATTTGGGGGCCCTAGGCAAATTAATATTAAAAGTAATAGCATGGGGCGCTCAAGAAAATAATAATGAATTAAAACTTACCTTTTTTTGTAAAAACTAGAAATTGAACCCTTATCCTCTTACAACTTTAATAAGTACCTTACCAATTCTACTAACATTAATTTGAATCTACATTTACTCTTTCGGCTATGGGTCCTAGGCAGTGGCACCCGTTGCCCACCCCCCAGGGCCGAGCCTGGAGATGGGTATGTCGAAGATGCGAAGCAAGCAAACATGAAGGACAAGAAATACGTTACTAAATTAAGATATATTTTAAGGAAGAAACAGATCTAGAGTGGAGGAATAAGCAAGATGAAGAGTTGGTCGAAGCTTTGATGTTACAATAAAGAGCCAAAATGCAAGCTTATTGTAAATGTTATAACTTTTCCGTATATCAAATAATAAATTAAAATCACGAGTTTTTGACCTCGATGACTCTTAATTTGAAATTATATAATATTTTACCATAAATTATTGTTCAGGCAGGTGACACATAATTGGGGACACACATTTTGGATTTCAAATCTGGTGTCCCTGATTATGTGTCCCCTTCTATGTCCTTCATTCATATTTCTTCATGCGTTAGATTTTTTTAATTTTTAAGTTTTTAAATTTCTTTCCTATTTATTTATTTCTCTCCCCTGTATATCTAATACATCACAAAATCTAAACAGGGGATATGAGAGGTGACGCACAATCGAGACAACAAATTTAAATTCATTTTTCAGTTATAATTTAGTTTTAAATGCAATGGGGCTTGCTTTGAATTGGGCCTTAATATTACTGTCTGCAGAAATAATGTCCACGTATTCGTATGAAATGTCGGATATACCCTTGTCAATATACTCTGGCTCTAGCCGTCGTCTTTCCTCTTCGTGTCTGCGTTTTTTCTTCCCGCCACAAATCCTTCCTTCTTATGCTTTGCTGTTCGTCCTAATCCACTTCGGTACAGGTAAGATGCTTCTCTGGTTATTTTATCTGTCAAATTCTGGAACCGAATTTTTTCATTTTTATTGAGTGATTAGAAGTTAGGATTGCAATTGATTTTTAATTGAAATTGGGAGTTTTGTTTTATATTGGTGATTTTAGTTGCCAATTCTCTTTATTGTTTATCGAATTTCTCATATTTATCAGATGATGATCAATTGTAACCTTGTAATTTGGAGCCTGCTAGAAAAGTGTTTGATAAAATGCTCGAGTTAGATGTTGTGTCCTAGATTGAGGCTTTGAGGTTTTATATGGATATGAGGCTGTTAGGGATAGGGTGATGCACATGCTTTTGCAGGCTTACTGGCTATTTGTGTCAAATTGAAGGAATTGGAGCAATAAGGGGGTTATTTAGGGTGGTCTTTGAGATTTATTCTTTACCTGTAAAATTGGTATGGATTCTTACAACCAACAGTTTGAACATTTTGAAGTTCATGCAGAATGCTTGCACACTCTATCAGAGTGAACTTCTACCTGTTTTTGGAATTAGAAAATTTACTGAGCTGCCATGAAGGAGAAAAAAGAAATCTTTGGAGGAAACATGAGTGCCAAGAGACGAAAAAGTTGAATATAAAGGATTATTTACCAGGTGTAGCTTAATCAATTTTCCCAACTGTTGCCTTTAGGAAAGATCTGGCTATACAAAATCTCGTAGGTAATTAACTATATTATAATATTTTCAAGAAAATATTGTTGGGATCAGTGGTCAGCGGTCATATTGTTCCCTGGGGTTTACAAATATGGCCTTACTAGATTATTGTGCCTATTGTTCCTTGGGATTTACTCCGTGCAATGAAGCTGTTAGTGGCTCATTTAGTTGATAAATTTCTCGCCTTCAACACAAGATTTGTTTCTTCTTCCTTTGAGAAAAAAACGTAGCAATAAGTTGGATAGAGATTGAAAGGTGCATTCCTTCACAGTTTCAGATGGAAGTATTATTGGCTTTGGATCAATTAGCTGGCCACATGGAAGAACAACTTTATCACATACTTGTAGAAGGTAAATTCAGTTTTGGCATCCTTGCTTTGCCTATATTACATGTAACATTTTCCTTTTACCCGATTGGCATGCTTTCAAGACCACCTTATCTCGTTCAATTGTGAATTTTATAGATTTGGATCTCTGCAATGTTATGCTGGAGATTTAATACCAAAAATTTGAAATAGACTATGACTTGAATAAGTTTTACTTAGATCCATCTTGGAATAGATCAACATGAAGTGATTTTATGATGAATGAATATTGAACATGAAATCTCTTCACATTTATTACCAAATCTTTTTTGAAATTGTGTTACTTAAATCATAGTAGATGTTTTTAAGTTGAACAAATGTACCGTGTTTATTAATATCATATAATATCCTCAAGTACCTGAAACTCTCTTGCCTGCTTTTCAACCAGGATGGTTTTGAGTTGTCCAAAAGCTGAAGAGGTTCCCATAATTCATATTCAAAAAGACTATGGTTGAATAAAATTCTGATGGGAATCAATTCAATATTCTGGACAGGTAATTATTTAGTTTTCTCCTTATTCCTCCTTTTAAACTTCAAAATTCTAATTTTAATTTAGACTCTAATGTTCTTTTTCTGCATTCTGCTTAATACAGCTTCTTCCTCAAGTTCAGAAATGGTAAAAAAAATGAACTATTCTTTGTTGATTTATCATCTTTAGAAAACATTTCATCTTCAGTTGAAGTTTTATTTACTGATGCATTGACTTTAACTTGGTTTTTCATCATAGTTGTTAGAGGCGTGCGGCATGGCGTGTGCCTTTCAAACCTGTCAAGAGTTGGCTTGTTTAGAACATTTAATTTATGGGTGCTACAACGGAAAGATTTGATTTTAGGTAAATATATACTTATTTTTATTCGTTGTGATGTTGTTACCAAATTTTTAAATACATTTACGGAAACAAAACAATAAATTTAAGATATCATTATTAAAAAAAACTGGGTTTTTTTATTTGCGCATGTTTTTGTTGGGGATAAATTTGACTTAATGAATCGAAGAAGAGGAAGTATATTAAACAAGGCTTAAACACAAAAGGATTTAGATTGAAACTTGGAGCTTTATATATTACAAAACTTTGCTCTCCTTTGTTCTGTTGCTCACTGCCTTCACTCTTTTCACTCTCTCAAAATTTCTCTTACATTTTGATACTCTACAATATGCAAACTTAGCATCCTTTAAATACTACTTACAATACGCATAAACATACAAACAACATTAATACAACACTTACTTTTTTCAAAGCTCAACTACTTGAGCCGTATGAGTTGATTTTTTTCTGCCATTTTTTATCAATTTGCCACCTAGTTAGACATGTTTGTCCCCTTCAATTCACATGCCACTGTCCCCTTCAATTTCTGTTCACACAATCTCTACCAAGAGCAGTATTTTTTGACTTTATGCTTTATCTCGAATCATTTTTATTTTTTCTAATTATTAAATTTAAAATATTACTTTAACAGTTTTCCACGTCATTTTCCATGTGTCTTGCTAATTGTGCTTCCGGATGCCACATAGCATAAATATGACTAATTTTGTTTATGATTTGTCAGTTTACCCTCTGTTTTGTTAGTAATGCCTCGGCCTCACTATATAAGGTGATTGCCCTAGGGTTCCTAGCACCTTTCCCTCACTCTCCCATTTCATTCCATTCTTCGGCGGCGGCGGCGGCGGCGGCGATAGGTAATCTCTCTTCTCTTCATTATTAAATCTCTTGTAGTTTCAGATCTAGGTTTCGATTGTCATTAATCATGTAGGAATTGCAATAATCTGCGACGAAAGCTTTCACCCTGATTCTCCCAATTTTCCTCGAACTGCTCTAATCTTTTGGTACTAATAGAATATAATTTTTTTTGCTTCTCAAAGTTAAGATTTGAACTCTTATGATCGATGGTAATGTTTGGAGAAGAATCGGTCGATTTTGTTTGTTGAATCTAAAATCAATTAGAAACCATGTTCTGATAATTTGGTTCCATGTTCTGACTATTTGGTTCGGATAGAATATATTTTTTTTTCAATGTATCTGAAATCAATTTGATGCCATGTTCCAATAATTTTATATTTGTGTTTCAGGAAACTAACTTCAGAAATAATCATGGGATGTAACTCTGAAACTTCTAATGCAAAGAGAGGCAGAAATGAAGGGATGGAAGTCGGGCACGAACAAAATCAAAATTTAGATGCCTCATTTTCAGATCTTCCTAGAAGCTTAGTAGAAAATATCGTTTCTCATTTATCTGTAAAAAGAATTGCTATGTTTAAATGAGTTTGCAAAACGTGGTATGAGATGATTTCAGATCCTAATTTTGCAAAGCTACATTTAGATCGAAGTGAGATTTGTCCCCTGCTTCGAAGTTTTTAGAGCTACATTTCTGTCGAGAATGCTTTATCTCTTGCACGAGGAGAAGGTTGGTTATATCGACCGCATACTTGACAAGTGTTCTATTGATGTTCCTCATGACAGGTGTTGAGTTAAGGTTAAACTTGACACGAAATTAAGAATCCCTCTTCGCAACTTCAAAAATATACCGAACAATGAAGATGGTGGGAGCAACAATTTGATCAAGCTGAAAATGAAGGATCACAACTATAGGGTTGTGAATTCGTGCAACGGGTTACACTGCTTGTCTAAACCTTATGACAGTGACCTTGTTATTGTATGCAATCCCGTCATTGGTGAGTTGATTAATCTTCCGGAGGTTAGGGTAGTAAAATATCCTGAGCCATATTGTCTTGAGTTTCGCCATATTACAAGTGCCTTTGGTTTTAGTCTTAGAACTAACCAATATAAAGTGATAAGAACGTTTATGAATTATAATAGTCGCATTAGATCACGTGAACCGGTGGCTGAAGCTCGGTACAAAATCATGGAAAGGTATTGGTCGAACTCATCACTCAATGGACAATTCATTTCCTACCAGTCTCAACGGGTGTCTCTATTGGCTTTCAGATGATTTCGTGACTTCTTTCGACATTGATAAGGAATGCTTTGGGGAAGTTCCATTTCCACCGTTAAAAATTACTACTCCGTATGTGGGCATGGGAGTGTTAGGGCGAGAGCTCTGCATAACAGAGGTTGATGTTAACGATGTTAATGTTTGGGCCATGAAGGATAATAATGGTTGCGAGGCGAGTTGGTCTAAACTTTTCTCGTTTCCCGAGTTTAGCAGTTTTCATATATGGCCCCATGGTTCATTTCAGCCAATAAAGTGCCTCAATGACAGATCATTATTGATGTTTAATTCCCATTCGAATGGTTTCATATACAAGGATCCGACAAAAGTTGGATACAAATTCGTAAGGGTGAGAGGAATAGACTCACAAATAGAAGCAATTATGAATCGTCCCTCATTTGTTTCACTTAATGATGTTCTCGCCGGACATGATGTTGATGTCCTCAATTTTTACTCGAGGTAATTTTGTAATTGTTCTGCTACTAGATGCTTGACTTGATTGGAATACTTCAGTGTTCTTTATTATGATCAGAGTGACACTTGCTCAAAGTTTAATTAATTTATTGAATAGGTGTGGAGCGTTGAAGCTGCATAACGAGTCCAAAGTTGTTTCCTTACTTGAAGAGAACCATAAGAGCTCGTGAGACAAAGGAAGACGTTTTACCATGTCTTTGAAGCAACTGTAGAGTTGTCTCTCAGCGACCAAGTAGGTCACAGTTTCAAAATTGAAATGATCAACCGACATGTCTATCTTGTTTGGATTGTTTAATTTGTGTTGGATTTAAGATCTTACATTATTATGATTGACCATTTTTTAATGAAGTCATGGCGTTAAATGATGAATTTATTCGTTATTCGGATTAGATTTTCGGGATCTTGCAGTTTCTCTTCAGTACCACTAACTTTTGCAACTGCATCTTAAGTTAAATTATCATCATAATAGAAAATGGTCATTTTCATCGTTCTCCATTACACCAATCAAGCATTCATTTCTTTCGTTTATGATAGAAATAGGATCAATGGCATCCCTCTCTTTAACTTGCCTCATACATGTTCTGTTGTACTTCACAAAAACCAAATCATTCAAGTGTATTTGCTCTAGCATGTTTCTTTTCATAATGTGAATATGTATCAATAAAACGACAAGCAAATAAAAAGGAAAAAGTTATCTTATTTTCCGCTGCCTTATAGCAAGCTATTTCCTGAGTAATCTCTTAGCATTTTGATGCGTTGACAATATTGTAATGTTGTCTTGCACCACTTTATGGGAACCAACTTTTTCAGTATCTCATACAAAGTATCCATAATATCTTCATTGTGTTTAATTTCGGGGTAATCGTAACAGAATTGTGTATTCAAAGTAATGTTCCACTCATATTAGTTAAAGGCGCGCGCCCTGTGCACCTAGGCGCAAAGGCACAGCTAGGCGCAAGGCACATGGATGAGAGAGGCGCTCGCCTTGTTCCAGGGGCAAGGCGGAACACCTTTTAAAGTTAAGCGTTGAGGTGCCTTAAAACTGAAAAAAATTGTCATATTGCCATAATGTTTTCTGTTTTGGTTTGAGAAAACTAATGTGCCTTAGCATGCTATTGCGTTTTCTTTAAGTTATTTAATAGCATGTTATGAGCGAACTTAACATTACATGTCTTCATTGATATTTTATTTGAATTTGTTATTAAATGTCAAAGCAATGACTTGGTGGCCAACACCTTCTTAGAAGAATGTCAAGAAGTGTGTGGTTGTAGGTTCAATCCCCACAATCTGGCAAAACGCCACCTGTTTCTGAAAAAAAATGTCTTTAAGCATCTCTTATACTATACAATGGGACTTGAATTCGAGATTTCTAATTTAAGCAACTCAAGACTCATTCTCCCCTAGAAAGTCATGTATTTATGTAAGTAGTCAAATTCGAAAGTTTTGTGATATGAACACTCATTACCATTGTTATCAAAACCGTACTGTACCTGCCGGTTGAATCGGTTTTACCGCGAACCAACAATGGATACGGTACGGATCAACTTAAAAATGTTTTTAAAAAAAGGCTATGGCGACACACAGAATTGCAAAAGACCCAGAACGTGTTGCAAAAGACCCCGAAAGCGTTGCAAAATACTAGTATGATGTCTGGTAAAACCACTAATTATACCGGTGGTACCGCGTACCAAAATCTTCACCAATATAACGTCCAATACGGTTTTGATAACATTGCTTATCACTTAGTTCACGCTTGTGTGCGTGTGATGCTTTGTTTTCTTATTAGATTCTACTGCATATAATATAACTAAATAACTTTATTTACCTCCATGAGTGAATTTTACATTTTCTGTTGATTAACGGTAAAAGAACAAGTGTATTTAGCTAACCAAAGTTGGGATTTTTCTGTGCTTCTTGTTGCTCGAAAACGAGTCTTCAATTATAATAAAAAAGGCAATAAAAAAGACGAAGAAAAATCAAAAGAAAACCACTTACTTCATTATAATCTGAATGACTTTTTGTACTTCCACTGTTTATTTCTTTCCAAAAAGGCAATAAAAACAATAAACTTAAACAAAATTCCCACTCCAAATATTAATCCAAAACATCCCTCACCATTTCATATTCATCAAGCTTAATTTCCGAAATGCCAGCGGCTGATGCTTGTTTCAAAAGTAGTATATATGTTGACTTAAAAAACCGAGCAGGAATTTAGATTCTTTGCTGGTGTTGATCAACAAGTCCAAAAGCTCACTTCCAAACTCCAATCCATCCGAGCCATGCTCATTGATTCTGTAGAGAGAAGACAACTGGAGGATCCAATTGTTCGACTCTGGCTCGATAGGCTTAAAAGCGTGACCTATGACATTGACGATGTTTTGGATGAGTGGAGGTATGGAATTCTCAAACCTCAAACTGAGATAGACGAAAATTCCAGTAAGCTTACATGGAAGGTACCGTCTTTTAATCGCCTATTTGGTTGCTTTTGCTTTCCTGTTGGGTTTTTACGTATTGCAGTCAAAATAAGCAATCTCAATGTGAGATTGGCTGTTATTGCCGCTGAGAAAGACGATTGTATTTCATTGTTATTGAGAGGCGTTGTTATAAACGCATCGGACATCCGGGAAGTAGCAAAGGAGTTAATATACTAGTGTCAGGTAGAGAGGTCGAGAAAGCGCGACTTATGAACTTATTGTTGGCGGAGAGTAGTGAACTGCGAAATCTCTGTCCCGTCACTATTTTAGGGATGGTAGGGGTAGGAAAAACAACACTCATTAAACTAGTGTATAATGATGAAATGGTGAAGACTCATTTCGATAAGAATATGGTTTGTGTATCTGAGCCCTTTAATAAGATTAGGGTTTCCAAAGAAAGTTTTGATACCCTCGAAGGTCGTACTCTTGACATAGTTGTTTGGAAAAGCATAGGGGTGAAAATTCGAGAGTTGGTTGATGGGAAAAAGTTTTTACTTGTTTTAGATGATGTGCGAAGTGAAGATATGTACGAGTGGAAGCAGTTGGAATATTGTCTAATACGGGGTTCCTCGGGAAGTAAACTTTTGGTGACCACATGCAAGGAAGGTTGGCGAAACTTCTGGGTTGCATAGACAATGGCATACTCCGAGTTGGATTGTTATCCACAGAGGAATGTTGGTCATTGTTCTGTGAGATTGTGTTCTTTGGGAAGCCTAGTGGGGAGAGGGAACAACCTTAAGCATTCACCAGAGATCGAACTCTGGAATGTGTATGAAGCAACTTTAATTTAATCTTGGGGCCAGTCATCCTGCCCTTTGAGGCACATGCAAATTGGCGATCGGGGATTAGTATAGATGTGGACATGGTTTAAAGGTGCCACTCACAGTTGGGACCCATTCAGGACACCTCGTGGTGAAAACAAAAAAAACACAAAAACGGTTGAAGGATGAACTGCATTGTTTAATCTTGATGATTGATATATATGTGTATATTGAAGGGATTTGGTCATCGAAAATCAATCCTTAAGAAAGGCAGAACCGATTGATGCACTTTTTTAAAGTCAAGGGAGCTAAAGGGTCACTTTGGAAGTTAAAGGAGGCAGTAGGTTTTTTGAGACAATGAAGATGCATTTAGTCTATTAGTTCTACGAACTTTACCTACACTGTCAAATGTAACACAAGTTGTAATTGTAAATATTCTTTTTAAAATCTTCTTTTTTTAGTAAAAGGAGGCTCTTGTATTAATAAAACGGATGCAACTAGGAGGGTCACAAGTCCAATCCCCCGTAACTGAATCCAAAACAACAACACCCGCTAATGAATGTGCCACACTATTAATCTTTCTAGAAACACAACTAAACAAACAAGGGACAAAAGAGCGAGACAGAGTTTTGCATTCTTGAACAATAAAAGGTTACTAAAGAGAGAATTTGCATATTGCTTCATCTATAAGCACTCAAGCTAAAGGCACTGCCAAATTTGCGGTGATTGTGTATGTATTTGTTGCGGTTCTAAGATCTCATTACGAGATGGGTATCACTTTCTAGCTAGGTTGATGTTAAACCTTTAGAAAATATTTTTAGTCATCTGCTGTGGCTTCAAATTCAACAATAGAAATCCCTCTGCCCTCATTCTGCAGCTTCAACCCTCCACATCTATGTAGAAAATTCATAACATAATTAGCTAATATAATAAACAGATTGCAAAAAATTGGCACGGAAAAAATTCATTTGCAGACATTATTTGCCATCGTAATGAGAGGTATACCTTGACCTAACATTAAAAGCTGTCGTCTTTAGTCCTGGCACAACATCTTTGAGCGAAACGAAGCTTGGAATATGTGAAATTACTTCGAATTTCGATTGCATCTCGCAAATCTTCAAATATCTATATTTATGTTTCTTGGGATTGTAATACACGAATGCTTGTTTATAAGCATTAAACACTAACAACGCCCCATTATTCAAGTACTTAATAGGTTGATGCGAGCCCCAAAGCCATCCTTCATTCCCATTCATGTTGATGGACAACATTTTAAACCAATCTTTTTTTCCATCACAATCCTTTATCACCCAAAAATCAACGCGTCCAAATTAGAAGACTCGGACAAGCAACAAAGTTCTCCTGCTAATACTCCTCACTTGCCATATTGATAAGACTAACGGTGGTGAAAACGATCCAAAGCTGTCCGTCTCAATGTCAAAATACATCACAGAAGGTGGTTCAAAGTCATAATACCAATAAAAATATCCATTCAAATAAGTAGGGATTACTAAGTCATTCGCTGAATATGGAAAAAAGCCAAGGGATTTCCACGATTTTGTGCCAAGAACGTGCATTTCAGCCACCATACCAGGATGGATCCAACACGTTATGTCACGGATAAAATGCGTAAAAATCCTTAACACCTTATATTGGTTAGTCATGGGACAAAAGCCAAAACCGCAAGCAACATCTCTTTTAAAATTTCCAAATGTCCTCTCCTCTGGAAGATTAATAAATTCACCAGTAACTGGATTGCAAACTATAACAGGTTCGTTGGTTGAACGTTCAGACAAGCAAAGCAAGCCATTGCACGAATTGACAATACAATACTCGTCAAATTTTTCTCATTAGCAATCATTTCGATGTCGCGCGATGGAAGTCTAAATTTGGAGTCAAGTTTAACCTCAACATTATAGTCACATCCAAGCGTGCACTCCTGTGAAGTATGATAGCAGTCAAGTTTGAGCTCGAAATCTTCTTGTTCGTGCTGCACAAGATAAAGTGTTCTTGGTAGGACTGTAAAATCTGAGGTTCAAATCAAAGGATAAACTTGAGCTTGATTGAAATGGAGCTTTGCAAATTCACGATCTGAAATTAGATCGTACCAAGTTTTGCACACCAAATTTGCATACAAATATTCTCTTAATGGACAACCTAAGTAAGATATTTTGAAAAATATACCTCGGTAGGTCCGAATACGTAGGACCTGAATATTTGACCAATATATGGCTAGCTTTCCTTCTTCTGTTCGTGCCTCTCTTTGCATTAGAAGGCATACGAAGTTTGCTCATGATTATACCTGAGACAACACGAATAACATTGTCGGAATACTTTATTTAATGTAAAATAGATCGAAATCTCCCGCACTAATATCTAGTTGATATGAAACATGATGACTATCGTGATATTAGAGAGGCAAATGTTCTATTCTAGTAGCCGAAAAGGTGAAAGGATAATATGAGGATAGTATAGATCTTTATAACAAAGAACAAAACCTAGTTTACCATATTTAGGGCCGTAAATGTGTCGAGCCGTTCATGAACAACTCGGTGTTCAGCTCAATAAAAGCTCGACTCGGCTAAGCTCTTAATGAACCGTTCGTGAACATAATTTTTGGCTCGGTTTGTAAATAAATTGAACATGAACAAGCCTAAGCTCGGCTCGAAAGCTCGTGAACAAGCTCAATTAGAGGCTTGTGAATAATTTCATGAACTGACTCGTTAAAAGCTCATGAACTACAATCATTATCAATTTTACTCATTAAAATTCAAATTTCCTTACGAGTAAAAATTATTGTACTCTTGAAATATTTATAATTTTAGTCCTATATATTTATCATTTAATTTAAAAAAAAGTTGAATTAACAATTTTTAACAATTTATTATGAAATCTAATCTAACAAATTTGATATTATTATTTATATTTGTAAACAAAATAAATGAGCTCGTTAATGTTTGTGAACAGCTCGTGAACAAGTGAATTGTTAAATAAACTTTTCGTGAACATTAATTTTGAGCGAGCTCGGCTCGAGCTCGCTAAAAACTTATTGAACGAACATGAACAGGTTAAAGCTCGGTTCGTTTACAGCCCCATATTCTTTACTTGAAAGCTCCAAAGAAAATTCACTATCCTAGTTACGATTCAGCTAGCAACCATGATCATAAAAAAAAGGAAACAGAAAGAACAAATATTATATCGAAATCGAAGTAAAGAGGGAGAGAAAGAAATACCTGAAACTATATTGTTTGGTTATGATCATTAAACAGTTGTTCTTAAGGTTCCATTGATAAGAAATATGCATTTTTTTCCCTTTTTTCTTAAACTTAAGAGACCTATTCACAAAACGTTTGATTGACAAAAAAAAAGGTTATCATTGATTAAAAAAGTATAATTAATCTGCAATATCAAATAGTATGGATGGACTAAACAGATTGATTCCCTTCCTTGAAGGGATTCTACGAGAAATTTAAGTGAAATCGGTTTCTTCCATTTAAGAAAAAAAGGAAAATAATTCATAGGTTTCTTCGTAATTAGGACGGTTCCCAAATACGAGAATAAGGCCATGTTCTCTTATACTGCAATTCAGTTCAGTTCAGTTCAGATCAGCTATGTGTAGTTATAAATTTATACTGAAATAAGTTCAGTTCAACTCACTTCAGTTCAATTTTCAGTAGTTGAAAAGAACAGAGCCTAACTATAATAAGACAATTAGGTGCTTTCTCCCATTTTCAAAAAGAGGCTCAAATTGTTTTTTGTTTCGAAACGGAGTTTATGGTTTCAAAAGTTAGCACACATAAGAAATTTTTTAATAAAATGTCCTTTTTAGTGTTACAAAGAGTATTTTGATAAATTCAACATTCTTATAGTTTAGCCATATTATTTATGAATTATATATCAAGATTTGAATAAGTTCAGGGATTTTTCATTTTGTTATAATTTTTCAAAATTATCATCGTCTTTTACTTAGAAAAATATTTACACTTCTAAACAAAATTCAAAATTTATCACTGAGGTGTATTGTAGTTTATTAACCAACTTAAAAAATTTCAGTGTAAAATGAACAAAATTACCCTTTGTCGGGACATAATTTCAAATTGAAGATATTTTTTTTCGTTTGTTCACTAACTTTAAAACCACATACCCTGCTTTGAAATAAAAACACCTTAATCTTTTTCTGAAAACGAGTTAAATGTTAAAGGATCAAATCAAGCATGGAACCAAGCCCAGCCCAACTAGTCTCAAATCTATGTTGTGCTATACTTCACCACCAGAGCAAAAACAACGGATTGATGAGCTGTCCCCATCCACATTGTTGAATGCTTCACACTAGGATCTATGAGCTGGCAATCCACATGTCACTCATCCCTTCTTATCCGGAAGTTAGCTAGGCATTCTGTTAATATCTCACCTGGCTCTATTATCTGCTATATAAGAAGCAGACTGTATCATTTTTGAACAAGAACGAAAATAATCAGACGTGAGTCCTTGATTCTCTGATTTACATTTCCTGTGATTTTCTCTAAATTACATGGTATCAGAGCTCTGAAAAGGGCAAAGAAGAATAATCGATTTCAATTTCGAGCTAATCAAGATTATGCAAGTTCTTCGACTGCAGCAGAAAGAAACGAAATAATGAATAATCAAAGCCACAACTAAAATCCTGGCCTGATTCTTTTGACTTCAGTTCTAACTGGAGATAACTACCTTCCATGGAGCAAGGCAATTAAAAGAGCTTTAACAGCTAAAGAGAAACTCAGATTCATCACAGATGATAGCTTAAAACCAGAAGATGAAAGTTCTGCAGAGTATATGCGATGGGAAAGAAATGATTGCTTGATGTCCTCCTGGATCTTAAATTCTATGCAAAAGGATTTAAGTGAAGATTTTCTTTACGCTGAAACATCTCGAGAACTGTGGAAAGAATTGGAGCCAAGATTTGGTCAAAGCAATGGCCCCTTGCTCTATCAACTGAAAAGAGGTATAAATCTAACTACTCAAGGAGATCTTTCAATAATGTAGCACTACACTAAAATGAAAAGGCTATGGAGTGAGTATAGTCTTTTGAGCCCAGATCCTTCTTGTCAATGCGGATGTAGCTGCAATGCCTTTAAAAAGGTAAAAGGGTATAGAGAAGATGATAAACTAATCCAGTTTCTCATGGGGCTCGATGATGCCTATGACAATGTCATTAACCAAATATTATTGATGTAACACCCCGGGTTTGACCGACTGCCCCCACAAACCAACACAAGTCTTTCCAGTGAGCTTTGTCCTCACTCGCCCACTTCCTGAAAATTACTTCCCAGGAGGTCACCTATCCCGAGATTGCTCCAAGTCAAGCACGCTTAACTTTAGAGTTCTCCCGAGTAGGCTCCCGAAAAGAAGGTGCACCTTGTTGGTATAGGTAGTACCAATCGAATCTCTTAAGTCTCTCTCGATTGCAATGTCTCATACCATTACAGTCTCGAAATCCTTAACCGTTCTCATTTCTGTTGTCCCATACCAGCACAATCTCGAAACTCTCTCTTTCGGGTGTGGATTTGGTTCATTCCTATCCCCATCGACATCCTTTATGGCTGCTCTTTGCTCAGGTCTTCTACCCCGGCGCCACCCCTCTTAGGACCGAGTCGTTACAGTTGATGGAACCACTACCTACAATAAACAGGGCCTACTCTATGATTAGTAGAATTGAAAAGCAAAGAGAAGTGCTAATTGATAACTCAATCGAAGTGGTTAACTACACTAGAGCACCATTCAAAAATTTCACTGGTGACTCAAGAACCAAGAAATTTTAGAAAGGGAAGAAAGAAGAAAAGCCTTGTAGCAACTGCAACAATCCTAATCATTCTAAGGATTCATGTTTTAAACCCATAGGCTATCCTGACTGGTACATGGAACTAAAGAAGAAAAAGCAGCAACAATATCAGGCACACAATGTAGCAGAGAAGCAAGATTATGATAATTCTAATGAAGATATCCGATCTGTCAAACAAATGGACAATTTTTCCAAAAGAAGAAATGCTGGGAAGGAAAAGATAGCGTATAAAGGCAAAGGCAAATCAACCTTTAATTCACCTCTTGATGACTCAGTTGATATTTCAGCTTTCGCAGGCTCTGCTAGATTTTCTAGTTATACAAGTCCATATCCTAAAGGCAGCTCTAACCTCAGTAAGAGCAACTGTAACCCCTATAATGAGTGGATAATAGATAGTGGAGCATCTATTCATATGACTAAGGATGCTAACATTTTTCATAAGAAGAATTTCTTAAAAAATAAACAAGCTATGGTACAGCCTGATGGTTCTTGTCAATATGTTAAAAGCCCTGGAGATGTGAAATTAACAAATGATCTTTTACTGAATGGTGTGTTGTACTTACCACATTTTAAGTATAATTTATTATCAGTAAGCGCTTTACTCGAGGATGGTAGCATTTCAGTGAATTTCACCACTGATTGTTATTATATATAGGATAAGAGGTCGAAAATGGTACTTGTAGTGGGTTGGCAGGAGGGAGGAATCTATAAACTTAATGAAAGCTCTTTTAATAAAAGGCTTACTGAAGTCTGTTTTTCTGTTATGAATAAATGTAATAAACCAGACATTTGGCATTTGAGATTAGGCAATATTTCCTTTAACACCTTATTACATATACCCTAGATACAGTTAAAGTGTAACACTATTAGCTGTGATGTTTTCCCTCATGCAAAACAAACAAGAACTCCTTTTAATAAAAGTATGATTTCTACTGATCATGCCTTTCAATTGGTTCACATGGATTTATGGGGACCTTACAAGATGCACTCCAAAACTGGAGGCAAATATATGTTAACCATTGTGGATGATTTTGCCAGGTTTAACTGGTTAATTTTTCTCAGAACAAAAGACCAAACTGTTCAAGCAATTCATTTGTTTCTGAATATGGTATTTACACAATTTAACACACTAGTACAGTGCATAAGGATAGATAATGGCAGTGAATTTATCAATGCCAAATGCAAAGAAGTTTTTGAGAGCATGGGAATTGTTCACCAAAGGACATGTATCTACACTCCTCAGTAGAATGGGGTAGTGAAGAGAAGGCATAGGACACTATTGAACATTGCAAGCCCACTTCTTTTTCAAGCTGGAATTCAAGCAAATTTTTTGGGTGAAGGTGTTGTAGTTGTAGCTGACATACTAAATGCCATACCATCAAGATTATAAATTGGAAGTCTCCATACGAGAATTTACACAAAAAGGCACCTGATTACAGTCTTTCCATGTTTTTGGGTGCAAAGCTTTTTACAACAATACAGTCCCTTACAAGGATAAATCAGCTCCAAGGGCACATCCAAGCATTTACATGGGCACATCAGTTGGCCAGAAAGGGTACAAAATTTAGGATAACTCTCTAAGGAAATTCATAATCTGCAGAGATGTTATATTTCATGAAGAAGTATTCCCCTGGATGATGAATCAAGAAACAAAAAGAGAGGAAATAAAGAGCAAATAAGTAAGAGAGCCAGCCACTGAGAATCTAAGGAGGTCAACTAGAAGTGTTGTCAGGCCTGCTTGGTGGAAAGACTACGTTTTCCAAGATGCAACTACTGTTTTATCTAATGACAATAGCCTAAAGAGCTTCACTGTACCAGAATCACACTTAAATTTCTTGCTCAATGCTACACAAGAGAAAGAACCTAAGAACTATGTGGAAGCAAAGCAGGACCAAAGGTGGGTGGATGCAATGAATAAAGAAATATCATCCTTTGAGGAAAATCATACATGGAAACTTGTGCCACTACCAAAAGGAAAGAAGCCCATCCAGTCAAAATGGGTTTTTAGAATCAAATATACACCTCAAGGGCAAATAGACAGATTCAAAGCTAGACTCATGGCCAAGGGATATAATCAGACTCTTGGCATTGACTATCATTGTAACGAACCGAAATTCCAAAAAATTTGCTTATAATAAATTACTATGGTCTAAAAATATCATAGAAATTATTTTTGTATTTATTATTACTGTTATTGGTTATAAGACATGAGGAAATAAGAGTTAATTAAGTAAAAGGGATGAATTGGGCATTTAATTATTTGTCCAAGGGCAATATTGAAAATTGAAAAAAAAAGAAAAAAAAAAGAAAATGCTTATCATATCCTGCATCTCTTCTTCACCTCCACCATTTTTCTTCTCCTCTATTTCTTCCTTCCCTTATCAAATTTTCCCTAATCCAAAAACTTCTGATTTCTTCGATTCAACTTCGAATTCTTGTTAGAAATCGATCCTTAGGCCCTCTATCATCATCAATTTCAGTCAATCAAGACTAGAAGAGAGGATTTCAGATATTAAGATTTCGATGAATAGTAACCTGAGTTTGAGGTGAGTGATTTTTGGTGAAATTAAAGCTTAATTAGTAGAATTTATGGTAGATTAAGCATATTTATGATATTAGGAAGTTTATTTATGCAATATCTTGCTAGAATTATATATGGCTGTTGTAGAGGAAGCTATTGCAAGTAAATCAAAGGCAAAAGAGGTAGAAGAGAGCTAGAAAGAGCATAGAAAAAGGTTTGTGTCTCGAATTTCGATTTCTCGATTTTTTAAAAAATTTTCCAGATTATATACCTCTTTTGTTTTAATGTTTTCTCTCGTTATATAAATCCGATTTGAACTATTCTTGATTTTATTGATATCTACAGAAAGTAAGGAACATATGTTCAGAAGAAACCTTATTGAATTTCGTTCGATTTCAATGTGAAATTTTCGTTTGAAGTTGAGTCACGAAATCTCTTTTCGAAAAATCTCAGCTTGGTACACTGTTTAGTATTTTGATCATAACTTTGGTTATACAATTTGGATTTCTATGATTCTGGTGGTTTTGGAAAGCTGAGAATGTGGCTAATTATGTTTAGAAGAAATTTTTTCGATTGGATGATGTTTTAATAGTGAAAAATGCAGGGGATGTCAGGTTACAAAACCTGGAAAAATTCTGGAAAGTATGATATTGATTTTATTGAGTTTTAATTGAAGTTTGATGCTTAAAATTTGGGATTTGGATTTCTTAATTATTAAAGTTATGTTGAATTATGATTGAAGGTTTATACTGGAATTTTTAAGATGTTACTTTGATTTATTGCCCTTATTAAACGAGTAGAATACGGGTCAGGGTAGATTGGCGCCAATAAAGGGGGGTACAGTACTGTACAAATAATTGAAGCTTTGGCTTCAGGCTTTGGCCGATATTATGATATATATATATATATTGATATTGAAGCTTCGGCTTCGGGGTTGACCGATATATTGATTTTAAAGCTTTAGCTTCGGGCTTGACCGATATATTGATTTTAAAGCTTCGGCTTCGGGCTTGACCGATATATTGATTTTGAAGCTTCAGCTTCGGGCTTGTCCGCTCCCGTATCCATTTTACCATTATTCATAACTTGTTTACTTTGGGCAATATGTGGTTAAAGTGTTTGGAAAAATTGTATACAAATTTGATTGTACTTTGAAAGGATTACTATATAAGTTTTGTGATTTGGTTCCATAAAGTTGGTTAATTTATTTTTGACTAATAAACAAATCTTGGTTTCTATTTTAAAGTGTTAAAAATGTTCAAAGTTGTTATATTTTTTTATGGACGCCATTGAACAAATTGCTTAGCGTGTAGTTTTTTTTCTACACATAGGTGGAGAACTTGTAGATAGCTTGGACCAAAGTGGAATAAGTGGATCAGCTTGAAGAGCAAATAAGGAAAGACTCGAGGTGGATATATATTTTAATGTAATATTATGGTTTATAGAATAATGGCATGTACTAGATAGTGTGAGAAATATAAAGTGGTATTGAGGAATATTTGGAGAATAAAGTAACATTGAGAAATATTTGGAGTTGGAAATATTATATTTATGTTTGCACATATTAAATCTGCAAGTATTGAATTTCAAATAATGGAGTAGAGTTATTTCATTGGGTGAGTATTGTTACCATGGCGCTCCCTATCGGGGGGCGTTACATTTGTTGGTATCAGAGCTGAGGTTTAGGCGATTCTAGGACTAGTATGTACATGCCATTTAGGATATAAAAATGTTATGTTAGTTGTTTGATCCACTTTGGTCCAATTTTCAGGAATAAGTTATGGCTAGTAGTAGCCACAACTAGAGTGAGGAAGAGGATGCTGAGAGTACGGTCCGTATTAGATAAGGGGATGAACAAAGACATGAACCTCCACCAGTTCATGGCTTCCCTGATCAACCTACTCCAGCACAAGCTGCTTTACTTCAGTATATGACTACTAAAGTAATCACACAAGTACTTCGAAACATACAAATCCCTCATGTTCTTGTAGTACCTCACATTGAAAGAAGAGAGGAGAGAACTCCTCTTCAAAGAATCAAGAAGCTTCCGGCTGATGATTTTAAAGGGGACACAGTGAATCCTGCAATTACAGAAGATTGGGTTGATCATACTAAATGGTGTATGACTAGGCTTCATTTTACAGATAAAGAGAGATTAGACTGTGTGCAAGGTCTACTCAAAGAACAAGCTAGGAGGTGGTGGGATAATATTGTAAGAGAAAGGCGAGCCGGAGAAATCACTTGGGGCCTTTTCTTGGAACAATTTGACAAAAAGTACGTTAGTGAACGATTCAAGGATGAGCAGAGGAAATTGTTTTTGTCTTTGAGATAGGGATGAATGACTATATCAGAATATGAAGTTCAATTCCTCAAACTCGAGAGGTATGCTCGTGATATCATTGACAGTGAAGTGAGGCGATGTAAGAGATTCGAGGATGGGCTGAATGATGAAATTAGAGTGCATTTACTCGCACAAAGGATTAGGGTGTTCAATGACTTGGTTGATGCTGCTACGGGCATTGAGAAGATTAATTCAGATAGATAACAAAGAATGGCTAAAAGGTCTGGATTTCAAAAGGGATCACAGGGTCCAGCTAGTTCAGAATCTCCAAGTAAGAGACAGAAGGGAACATCAGAACAAACACAATCTTATTTCAGAGGGTTTTCACCGAGACAAACCATAAGTACGGGGACAGCGGCTAGTGTACCTTCAGGTTGAGGCAGAGGAAATATTCCACAACGTTCTAATTGTGGAAGGATGCATATAGGGGAATGTTGGGGAAAAGGTAGAGTCTGCTTTAAATGTGGCTCGAGGGAACATTTGATTGCAAATTGTCCTAAAAAACAGTTAAGTACATCTACACCTGCAGTAGTTCCTACTCCTTCAATGCAAGGTGGAAGAGGAAGGGGAAGGGGAAATGGTAGTGGTTCAAGTGAGCATGATGTGGCTCAACAAGCACCGCAGAGTGGTAGACCGGGAGGAATGGCGCGAAGTTATGCAATCCGAGGGCCTGAGACTAGAGAATCTACTGAAGTTATTATCGGTAAATTTTCATTCTTTAATCATGATGTTTATACTTTGATAGATCCTGGTTCATCTCATTCATATATATGTACTGCATTAGCACAAGAGAAAGGGTTGCATGTAGAAGAATTAGGAGAAAATATTGAAGTGACTAATCCTTTAGGACACAGTGTGATAGTAAACAAAGTGTACATGAATTGCCCTATTATGATTCAACATCAACTTTTCCATGCAAATTTAATTGAGTTACCTTTTCGAGATTATGATGTTATCTTAGGAATGGATTGGTTATCAGAACATCGGGCTGTGGTGGATTGCAAAAATAAAAGAATGTCACTTCAAGTTTCTGATGGAGAAGAAATAGTTATCGTGGGTGAAAGATCAGATTATCTCTGTAACCTAATTTCCTTTATGAAGAGTAAAAGATTAGTTAGGAAGGGATGTCAGGCCTACCTAATCTTCGCTCTAGAATCGAAGAAAGGTGAGTTAGAATTGCAAAATATTCCTACGGTATGTGATTTTCCTGATGTATTTCTAGAAGAACTACCGAGGTTGCCACCAAAAAGAGAGGCAAAATTCGCAATTGATGTATTGCCGGGTACCGCACTAGTATCCAAAGCACCATACAGAATGGCCCCTATTGAACTGAAAGAGTTGAAGATCCAGTTGCAAGAATTGTTAGATAAAGGTTTCATATGCCCGAGTATATCCCCGTGGGGCACACCAGTGTTGTTTGTTAAGAAGAAAGATGGGTCGCTCCGATTATGTATTGATTACCGGGAGTTGAATAAATTGACAGTGAAGAACAAGTATCCATTGCCAAGGATTGAAGACTTATTTGATCAACTCAAGGGTGCCAAATACTTCTCCAAGATTGATTTGAGATCAGGTTACTATCAGATGAGAGTGAAAGATGATGATATTGCAAAGACGGCTTTCTGAACCAGATATGGGTACTATGAATTTTTGGTGATGCCATTTGGTCTAACTAATGCACCAGCAGCATTTATGGACCTTATGAATCGTGTCTTTTACTTATGTTTAGACAGGTTTGTAGTGGTTTTCATTGATGACATTTTGGTGTATTCTAAGTCACGGGAAGAGCATGATCAACATTTGCGGATAGTCTTCCAAACTTTGAGGGAAAATAAATTGCATGCCAAACTTAGCAAATGTGAGTTTTGGCCTGAAGAAGTTTCTTTCTTAGGCCATATTATTTCTGCAAAAGGAATTAAAGTGGATCCTAAAAAGATAGAAGCAGTTGTAGAATGGAAACCACCAAAGAACCCTACGGAAGTCAGAAGTTTCCTTGGTTTAGTGGGGTATTATAGAAGATTTGTGAAGGGATTTTCAGTCATTGCTGCCCCATTGACAAAACTACTTCAAAAGAATACAAAATTTGAGTGGAATGACAAGTGCCAAGAAAGTTTTGAGAAATTGAAGGCGATGTTAACAGAAGCCCCCATCCTTACCCAACCAGAGCCTGGAAAAGACTTTGTAATCTACAGTGATGCTTCTTATAGTGGTCTTGGGTGTGTTTTGATGCAAGAAGGAAAAGTGATTGCCTATGCTTCCAAGCAATTGAAAAATCATGAAAGGAATTATCCTACTCATGATTTGGAAATGGCTGCAATAGTCTTTGCCTTGAAGATTTGGCGACACTATCTTTATGGAGAAAAATGTTATATTTATACAGATCATAAAAGCTTGAAATATTTACCAACATAGAAAGAGTTGAATTTAAGGCAAAGAAGGTGGATGGAATTCATTAAAGATTACGATTATCTTATTGATTACTATCCAGGAAAGGCTAATGTAGTGGCAGATGCTCTCAGCCGAAAGACAATGATGGCACTAAGGGCTATGAATATGGGGTTAGCTCTTACTAGTAGTGGAGCCTTAATTGCAGAATTAAAGATTCAACATGTACTACTACAACAGGTTAAGCAAGCTCAAAATGAAGATGGTGACTTAAAGATCATTCGAGCAAGGACACAAGTGGGTATCGTAGAAACCTATATGGTTCAAGAAGATGAGTGTCTACATTTTAAAGATAGACTATGTGTGCCAAACAATGAAGAATTAAAGAAGAATATCTTACAAGAGGCGCATAGTGGTCCTTATGCGACGCGTCCAGGAGAAAACAAGATGTACCAAAATATGAAGAGCCATTATTGGTGGAATGGAATAAAGAAAGACATTACTAATTATGTTGCTCAATGTCTAACTTGTCAACAGGTGAAAGCAGAACATCAAGTTCCTTCTGGATTGTTGCAACCTATAACAATTCCAGAATGGAAATGGGAAAGAATCACAATGGACTTCGTTACATCTTTACCACTTACACAGAAGAAACTTGATGCAGTGTGGGTTGTTGTAGATAGATTGACAAAGTCTGCCCACTTTCTTCCAGTTAGGATGGATTATTCACTTGATAGGTTGGCTCAGTTATATGTAGATGAGATAGTAAGGCTACACGGAGTGCCTATTTCAATCATTTCTGACCGAGATCCAAGATTTACTTCGAGATTTTGGAAGAAGTTGCAAGAAGCCTTAGGTAGTAAACTTCATTTCAGTACTTCATTTCATCCTCAAACAGATGGTCAATTTGAAAGAGTAATTCAGGTGTTGGAACACATGATGAGAAGTTGTATCATTGAATTTGAAGGAAGTTGGGTTAAGTATTTGTCCCTCATGGAGTTTGCCTATAATAACAGCTATCAGTCAAGCATACAAATGGCGCCATATGAAGCATTGTATGGAAGAAAATGTCGTACTCCATTATATTGGACCGAACTTAGTGAAAACAAGATTGTGGGGGTGGATTTGATTCAGGAGACAAAGGAAAAGGTAAAACTTATTCAAGAGAGATTGAAGGCTGCATCGGATAGACAAAAATCTTATGCTGATCTAAAAAGAAAAGACATTTCTTATGAAGTGGGGGATAAAGCATTTATCAAAGTATCTCCTTGGAAGAAAGTCCTGTGATTTGGCAAGAAAGGCAAACTCAGTCCGAGATTCATTGGCCCATATGAGGTTATAGAGAAGGTTGGACCGGTAGCTTATCGGTTGGCACTACCCCCAACACTTGACAAAATTCATAATGTGTTCCATGTGTCAACGTTAAGGAGATACAGATCAGATCCATCACATATCTTATCTCCTGATGTCGTAGAAATCGAACCCGACCTGACGTATGAAGAGGAACCAGTAAAAATCTTGGCGAAAGAGGTTAAACAATTGAGAAACAAGTCTATTCCTTTGGTAAAAGTACTTTGGAGGAATCATAAGGTTGAAGAAGCAACTTGGGAACCGGAGGATACAATGAAAACTCAATATCCGCAACTGTTTTCAGGGAATTTTCGGGACGAAAATTCATAAGAGGGGGAGAATTGTAACGAACCAAAATTTCAAAAAATTTGCTTATAATAAATTACTATGGTATTAAAATATCATAGAAATTATTTTTGTAGTTATTATTATTGTTATTGGATATAAGACATGAGTAAATAAGAGTTAATTAAGTAAAAGGGATGAATTGGGCATTTAATTATTTGTCCAAGGGCAATATTGGAAATTGAAAAAAAAAAAGAAAATGCATATCATATCCTGCATCTCTTCTTCACCTCCACCATTTTTCTGCCTTTCCTCGTTAAATTTTTCCTAATCCAAAAACTTCCGATTTCTTCGATTCAACTTCGAATTCATGTTAGAAATCGATCCTTAAGCCCTCTATCATCATCAATTTCAGTCAATCAAGACTAGAAGAGGAGGATTTCAGATATTAAGATTCGGATGAGTAGTAACCCGAGTTTGAGGTGAGTGATTTTTGGTGAAATTAAAGCTTAATTAGTAGAATTCATGGTAGATTAAGCATATTTATGGTATTAGGAAGTTTATTTATGCAATATCTTGATAGAATTATATATGGCTGTTGTAGAGGAAGCTATTGCAAGTAAATCAAATGCAAAAGAGGTAGAAGATAGCTAGAAAGAGCATAGAAAAAGGTTTGTGTCTAGAATTTCGATTTCTCGGTTTTTCGGAAAATTTTCCAGATTATATACCTCTTTTGTTTTAATGTTTTATCTCGTTAAATAAATCCGATTTTAATGATTCTTGATTCTATTGATATCTACAGAAAGTAAGGAACATATGTTCAGAAGAAACCTTAATGAATTTCGTTAGTTTTCAATGTGAAATTTTCGTTTGAAGTTGAGTCACGAAATCTCTTTTCGAAAAATCTCAGCTTGGTACACTGTTTAGTATTTTGATCATAACTTTGGTTTTATAATTTGGATTTCTATGATTCTGGTGGTTTTGGAAAGCTGAGACATGTGGCTAATTATGTTTAGAAGAAAGTTCTTCGATTGGATGATGTTTTAATAGTGAAAAATGCAGGGGAAGTCAGGTTACGAAACCTGGAAAAATTCTGGAAAGTATGATATTGATTTTTATTGAGTTTTAATTGAAGTTTGATGCTTAAAATTTGGGATTTGGATTTCTTAATTACTGAAGTTATGTTGAATTATGATTGATGGTTTATACTGGAATTTTTAAGATGTTACTTTGATTTATTGCCCTTATTAAACAAGTAGAATACGGGTCAAGGTAGATTGACGCCAATAAAGGGGGGGTACAGTACTGTACAAACAATTGAAGCTTTGGCTTCGGGCTTTGGCCGATATTATGATATGTATATATATATTGATATTGAAGCTTCGGCTTCGGGCTTGACCGATATATTGATTTTGAAGCTTTGGCTTCAGGCTTGACCGATATATTGATTTTGAAGCTTCGGCTTCGGGCTTGACCGATATATTGATTTTGAAGCTTCGGCTTCGGTCTTGTCCGCTCCCGTATCCATTTAACCGTTATTCAGGACTTGTTTACTTTGGGCAATATGTGGTTAAAGTGTTTGGAAAAATTGTATACAAATTTGATTGTACTTTGAAAGGATTACTACATAAGTTTTGTGATTTGGTTCCATAAAGTTGGTTAATTTATTTTTGACTAGTGAACAAATCTTGGTTTCTATTTTAAAGTGTTAAAAATGTTCAAAGTTGTTATATTTTTTTTATGGACACCACTAAGCAAATTGCTTAGCGTGTAGTTTTTTTTCTACACGTAGGTGGAGAACTTGTAGATAGCTTGGACCAAAGTGGAAGAAGTGGATCAGCTTGAAGAGCAAATAATGAAAGACTCGAGGTGGATATGTATTTTAATGTAATATTATGGTTTGTAGAATAATGGCATGTACTAGATAGTGTGAGAAATATAAAGTGGTATTGAGGAATATTTAGAGAATAAAGTAACATTGAGAAATATTTGGAGTTGGAAACATTATATTTGTATTTGCACATATTAAATCTGCAAGTATTGAATTTCAAATAATGGAGTAGAGTTATTTCATTGGGTGAGTATTGTTACCGAGACGCTCCCTATAGGGGGGGTTACAATCATGAAAGCTTCAGCCCTGTGGCAAGGGTGGTGACTGTTAGGCTGATTCTGGCCTTAGCAGCCTCAATCCATCAAGTTGACATTAATAATGCAAACTTGCATGGGTTGCTTGATGAATAAATTTATTTAGTGCCACCACAAGGTTATAATAATACAAGCTCCAAAGACTTAGTATGCAAACTAAGTAAATCCCTATATGGCCTAAAACAGGCAGGGCGCCAATGGCATAGAGAGCTCTCAAATGCTCTCACTGACTATGGTTTTAAAGGGTCTGAACATGACAACTGTTTATTTACTAAAGGGAATATCATGCAGCCAAAATGCCTAGCCATTGTCATCTATGTTGATGATATCCTAATATGTGGTGATCATAGAGGAGAAATACAGGCTTTCAAAGACCACGTACGCTCACTATACACTATTAAAGACCTGGGGCTTGCAAAGTATTTCCTTGTTGAGACTGGCTAAACCAATATGAAGGAATCCTCAAGTCCTTTCTCAGCTGACATTATTCTCCACAAAACCAACAACTACATTGAAGATCCAAACAAGTATGGAAGACTAGTTAGAAAATTACTCTATCTAGGCTTCACAAGACCAGACATTTCCTTCATAACACAGTAGCTCAGTCAATTCATGCAAGCACCGCTACCAAAAAATGATTTTATAGGAAAAAAAAGGAAGACAACTTGTAAATATTGTCTCTGATTAAACCCATGTAACTAATATAGGCGACAATTATATTTATGGTCCGCTATTATTGTTAATAGCTGAAATGGGGACTGCAATTTTGAGAAAAAATATAAAAAAATAAGATTAAAAATCTATTATTATTTGGGGATAATGTTAGGGATTTTATTAAGAAGAGCTTCATGCTTATCTTCCCCCTTCCTGACGTTTTAGGTTAATTTCACTCTCACCATAGCGAATCTGTGCAGCTCCAAACCTCACCAAAACTGTTCCCATTTTCGCCAGTAGTTGTCTTCATCGTTTTCAATGTGCCGCCATTCTTTATTTGCTCTATTTTCTCAGGAAATCTCACTTCATTAACGGTTATATTACCATTAACGACAATCTCCTCCGCGCTAGTTGCCTCCTTGTGTTCTTCATCTTATTCCTTCCCATTTTCTCACGGTCCCAGTCTCGCTCGCTTAGGTTTATATGAATCAATCCTCTGCTCACCACACCACTTGCTCTGTTGCCCACGGCCGCCGTTGACGCCCAAAATTTAATCGGTGATTATGTTGAGTTTCTAGTTTAGGAGAAAATTGACGCTATGGAATTGGTATGTTCTTTCTATTTCTTTTCCAATTTTAGAAGATGAATTGATGATTATTGCTTGTATTACTTCTTTCCTATCGCATCATTATGAAGCAAATGAGTTCCTAGTTGCTGACTGTTGGATATATTAAAAAATAAGTTCATATGCTTCAATATTAATCTCTGGAATTGATAGAATTGGAGTTTCAACCTTGCATTGAATGCAATTATACAAGGAAATGGATATGGTTATCCACCTACTAAGGCCATTCTATTTATTATAGCAGTAAGTTTGATTTATATAAATTGATGCACTTTTAGTTTTTGCTCAATTTGGTACACAATTCAATTATCCTAAATGCCTAATGTCCTATTACAGTCTTCATTTTCTAAGATTAAGCATTTTATTATTCTCTTTAGAATTCGGAAGTGCTAAGGAAGTAGAAACAATTTGGACTTGATTGTCTTCCAAGTAAAAATATGCTGGAGAGAATGTTGATTTTGAATTGTGGATGTGATGATTGCCATAAAAATGCAGGACAAAGTTGTGAAGTTACCACCTCATGCTTGAGCAGTTGAGCAATTATAGATTCTGAAGATGCAGAACTTTGAAGCTTCTTTTATGAAATGTTTCCCGAATAGGTAAATTTATGTTGACCTCCTATCATTTTATGTGATATGTGTCTTACTGCATATATTTGTGTACTTGATATTGCATTTTATATTGGTTTCTCTTGTAAATGGAAGGGATCTTTTCAACCAACCTGTTGTGTCCTTCTATTACTCTCAACAAATGAATATTTTGATTTAGTACATAGGGATTGAAATAATTTTTCTACATTAGGTGCTTCTCTGTAAAAGTTTGTTTATTTGATTAGTTCACTATCGTGTATTGTATGGCTATATTATCAATGAGATGAGAGGAATTAAGATAGAATTTCGCTGAAATAAGTTTCTATACAATTTGGTCCCCCTCTTACGGGATCCTGGCTCTGCCACTGGTTTCATGACTCAAATTGTTGGTTGTTAGGACTATGCCTCAAAAATATGGTTTTTTTTTGCTTAGTTTTCTAAACTTCAAGATAGGAAGAAGGTTTCTTTATGATAATGGTGTGTTTAGGACTAGATTAGAAATCCTACTTTCTTGCTTTGATATGAAAATGGTTTATCCTTTCTCTTATTAGTTTTTCTTTTTTATATCTTGAATTTAAGTGATATAGTTTGAAGTAAACTTCAAAAACATGCCTTGTGGTTTGGTCGGTTTTCAAAAATGTGCTTGTAGAATATTTTTTTTCAAAAGGGTGCTTGTGGTTTCAAAAGTTCACAGAAAGAGGATTTCCAAAATTTTAAAACCATATTTTGAAGGGTAATCTTGTCCATTTTGAAGTGAAATTTTACAGCTTAGTTAATGAAAATATAATACACCTTAGTGATAAATTTTAGAATTTTTTTGAGAAGTATTAATATTTTTTTAATTAAAAATTGATCATAACTTTAAAAAATCATAACAAAATGAAAATTTTTAGAATATTACTCTAATCTTCATTTATAATTCTTAAATAATGTAATTAAAATATACGAATGTTGAATTTATTGAAATAACTGGTGTAGCGGCTAATTTTCAAACCACAGGTACCCTTTTGGAAACTTTTGAAACCACAGGCACCCTTTTTAAAAAAAATATTCCACAAGCTCCTTTTTGAAAAACGACCAAACCACATGCATGTTTTTGAAGTTTATCCAAATAAAAGCAAACATGACTATATGTATGCGGCTGCATTTCAGAACCAGTGGCCAATTTCTATAGTCAACAGCTCAAAAGATAAAACAAATAAATAAACTCAGAGAGATGAAAAGGATGCGGCTAGACCATGAAATGAAAGTCAAATCCCAGCAATTCATAGCTGAAAATGTAGGAAAACACGATATTCATAGTTTCATACAACGGAGCTATTCAAAATAGTTTTCCAGCTATCTAAGTATTTGAGAGATAATCTCAACTAAACCATAGGTTAGGATGTAGAAACATAGGAAGCTAAATTCCAACTATTTGAAAATTTATTACTACTCAACCGTCAACTCTACTGTCTAGTTTTCTAAAACTCATTTCCTAGAAAGAGGCTAAGTTTTCCACATATATACAGAACACACACAGTTGAAAGAGTTTTTCTCTTAAATGAGGAGGTTTCATTTATTTTTTGCTGCTTTCTTCTTTATAATATGGGTTGATATATATATATATATATATATATATATATATATATATATATTAGATTACTTCAATTTCTAAAGATCATTTTTCTATCTCCATCTTATTTATTTAGTTTTATGTTGTGATTGAATTCAATTTTCAACTCCTATTTATTGGGGTACTTGTATTAAACTGTTTCGTTTCTTTCAAATTGAAAGTTTGTAAGGGTTTGACTCTGCTTGAAGCGTTAATAGGTTGTAGAATGTTGCAAAAATTTTCTCTAAAATTCTTTATTTTGGATTAGGGATAATAAATTTGTACATTTTGGTTTTGTACCTTAACTATTCAAACAAGAAAATTGGCAGGATTTTTTTGATTTCATAATGAGCATGACTATTTGAGCACTAGAGTTTCTGTTTATTTCTTAACCGATGGAGCATTTGATTCACCTAGTTACTGTGTTGGCATGCAGGAGGCAAACGATGACAAAACAATAGAGAATTCTTAAAATGACCTTGAACTTGATGATGTAGTTGAGGTAATAGATGCACACATTTTTGTAGCTATGTCACTATTTTCTATCATTTTAAGCTCTTTTTAAATGATTCCTAACCTTGTTATTGAAATAATCAGGTTGCAGATGTGGAATAATATCTAATGTCTCTTCGATGAGTGTTAAAAATTAGTAAATATTAGTATGCACTGGTCTTAAGAATATGTAGTTTTCAGAATTGAAACTTTCAACCCTTCTATATCCATTGCATGTGCATTTGAAGCTTCTAGTATTAACCCATATGCTCATGCCTTTGTTTGGTTATTTATTTCTCCTTATTCTATATTGTGCCATAAAGGAGAAGCCACCTTTGGTTAAGTTTATGCTTGTACCTTTATTTTGCATCGCCCTTGTGAATTTCTTATTGTTTCTTTAGTTTCGGTTGTATGATAAAGTCATCGGCAGTGAAGAATGGATTCCTCCAACCAGTTATTATTTAATGTTCTTTTTCCTTTGATAATAATATGTAAATAGTCTATAGTTTGTATGTTTCAGCATACTTGGATGAAATCTTGAATTGGCTTCCAGTGTATAATTAAACTATTAATTTGGTATGTATTACCAAACCAGGAAGAGTTGTTAAATTTCGTACTTTTAAGCCTGAAAATTCAATGAAGTCTGAAAATTCAATGTCAGCAGCTCTTCATAAGAATTTGAGCATGGAAGTTTGCAGTTCAGAAAATCAAGGTATGCAGTACATTTGTTAATGATATACTTAGATAAGTTTGCAATTCTTTCTGGCACATATACTTGTCAATTATTTTAGGATATCTAGAGTAAGTTTTGTAGTATAAGTTTTGCAATTCTTTGCAATGTCTACTCCTTCTGAATATGAATTGAGAGATCTTTATACATGATTTCTTATAAGTATTTTTGTTCATCCTTTATATATTTTGTTCGAATCAATGTTGGGTTTTGTATTTTTAGTTTTCATGATGTAGAATTGTCGCTTTATTAGGTCTGTGGTGTCTTTTCTATTGATTTATACTTATAGTTTCTATATGTGTTGTACATGAATCCTTTTTTGAGAACTCTATTTATTCTATAGATGAATCAACAGAGTGCTCAGAAAAATTCCTAAATTTCTAGCTCCCTTCAATCCAAATATTATTTCTTTTCTTCTGCTTTTTCATATTTCTTAATCTTGGGGACTTTGTCCATTATTTTGATGGGGCCAAAGATTCACCATTCTTTGGCTTTAGATTATAATGGACTAAAGCAAAATGACTCATTAAACTATCTGAGCTTCTTTTATTGTGAAGTCACGGATAGCTGTTGCAACTCCACTTTAGGATCAATTGGAAACAACCTCTTTGTAATTACAGAGGTAAGGTTGCGTACACCCGACCCCCCTTACCCCACTTGTGCGGGAGCCTTGAAGGCATTGGGGTAATGTTGTTGTTGTTGTTGTTAATCTTGGGGACGATAATTGTCCCTTTGTTTAAAGACAAATAACCGTCTTCAAATTTAGGGACGCATGTCGTCTTTTGCATATAAAAACAATAATTGTCCCAATTTTTAAGGACCAATGGTTGTCTTTGAAAGTAATGACAAAAGTCGTCTTCTTATAATAGGGACGACTGTCGTCCCTCATTTTAGAGACGGAATTCGTCCATATTTGCAGAGACGGATGTCCTTAAAAATAGAGACGACATCCCATTTTTTGTCCCCTATACTTTCGGGTACGGAGGTATCAGGCACGCATGAAGAGGACAACAAAATCATCTCCTAAAGTAATGAGGACGATTTTTCATACTTTTGAGGACAATTTCACTTGTCCCCAAATGTCCTTTTTTTGTAGTGCACCTCAAGAACACCACATGAAATCTGCCATTCATGTTTTGAGATATCTTAAAGGAACTCTAGGCTTTGGCTTACACTACCCCGCAACACAATCAAATACACTCCAAGCATACTGTGATTCTGACTGGGCCACCTGTAAAATCACAAGAAAATCAACCACTGGTTTTTACATCTTGCTTGGAGCCTCTCTTATATCATGGAAGACTAAAAAGAAGGGAACAGTTAGTCGCTCAACTACAGAAGCTGAGTATAGGAGTATGTGTTCAACTGCCTGTGAATTAAATTAGATATAGTTCTTGCTCAATGATCTCCAGTCTAAAGCTCAACTACAAATCTCAATGTTCTGTGACAATGAAGCTGCACTAGCCATAGCAAAAAATCCTGTGTTTCATGAACATACCAAACACATAGAGATTGACTGCCAAATTGTCAAGAATATGGTATCTGAAGGATTTCTGCAAGTTAAATCCACTTCAAGCAAACTTCAATTAGCAGATTTGTTCACGAAAAATCTTCTAGCTTGCCAAATGCATCTAGCTTTATCCAAGCTCAATTTTGCAATCAGAAAACACAATGATATCCATTGTGAGGAGGGGATGTTAAAGGATCAAATCAACCCTGGAACCAAGCCCAGCCCAGCCCAACTAGTCTCAAATCTATGTTGTGCTATACTTCACCACCAGAGATAAAATAGAGGATTGATGAGCTGTCCCCATCCACATCGTTGAATGCTTCACACCAAGATCTATGAGCTGGCAATCCACATGTCACTCATCCTATCTTTTCCGGAAGTTAGTTAGGCATTCTGTTAATATCTCACCTAGATCTATTATCTGCTATTTAAGAAAGCAGAATGTATCATTTTTTAACAAGAACGAAAATAATCAGAAATGAGAATTACTTCCCTTGATTCTCTGATTTACATTTCCTGTGATTTTCTCTGAATTACATTAAACCATAAGACGTGTTTTTGAATTTTACCCTTTGGTATCCTTTTTATCTCAAAGAAACAAACAGCAGTGAACCAAATGTGATAGATTCTAAGTCAAGAGACAAGAAAACACAATTTATCATTTTTTGAAACTCAAAATTTTGAATATAAGATGCAGAACATTTTGGGAACTCTCCTGCATTGATAGTAAACTAGATGGTTTATCAAAATTTCTATTAAGACTAAAGCTTGCTATCCTGACAGATATAGGGTGAGTTGAATCGTACGATTTATATCGTGATTCGTACGATTTCAATAACAATAATCCAGACAGACATGGATTACAGCAATGAGAATAATCACCTTCATGTTCACTGAATATTATTTCTTGGTATGCCGAGCAAAGTTAAGCTGTTGTGATATGCCAACATACCAATGAATTCTGTACTAGACCTAACCCTACCAATGATTGGAAGAACTCCTGAATTCTTAATGTAAATGTAAATCATGATTATGATTATAGACTCGCATTTTACAGACCTGGTTCTAATTTTACATCACACACAACACAGGCACATGATATAACTTCAACAGCCAATGATTCAATTCAACACATCTATTTAGCAATTACTAAACATATATTGGGTCCAATCCAACTCAATGTGTCTTATACAAACACAAAGACACATCACACATGCATATGTACTATACACTTGAAGCAACAATTATATCTTGTGGTTTACATAGTTTGGATTTGCAATAATATTAATTTCTCATGTCTATTATTCTATCTAACTACTCAATTAGGATATCAAAGTAGGCTTAATGCATCAATAGCATCCTGAACTTGGCATAAAAAACCCGCTACCTCCCTAACCTTTGGAAGTGTCCCCGCAGCTACCTCAAATTTGAAAAAGTGACCCCGTAGCTACCTCAATTTTGAAAAAATGCACCATTTAACTCCCTGATCTGAAGTTCATTTGTCGTAATACACCAGATGTTAAAAACCATGGAGAGAAACCCTAACCTTTCCTACCCTCGCCACACTGCCGTCCACCGCGACAACGCCGCCCATCGCCACCATCAACCTTTTACCCACCACCATCACCAGAAACATATTGCCCAACCCACTCGCCTCTTCCCCAATCCTGAAAATTGCTAGCAACCTAGGAATCGGATGCAACAGGGAGACCGCCATACCGATTTGCAGCCCCAAAGGAGGATCTATTTTGAAAACTTTCTAAACGCTTACAGTTCTGATTCTATGAGCAGGATCTTCAAGAAATATGGTATTACAGGTCAGATTTACGTAGCGAAAAGGAAGAACTCTAGGAACCTGAATTTCGGTTTCATAACCCTCAATGACTCTTTGTTGATTCACGAAATCATATACAGGTTAAACTTGATAAGTATTGGAATAATTCAATTATGCGCGTTTAGGGCAAAATACACACTCCCGGCTGTTCCACCTTCAACATATGGTCGTTACCAGATCTCCACCGCAACTCAAACTCGGAAGCGTAATTCGACTTTTCATGACTCTCTTAGAGGGGAGAGATTGTATGCAAACGTGGTTGCAGAGCAGAATGCCTCTACTATCAAATCCATCCCTCAGGACCAAGGAATTTCGTCAAACAATGCTACTCTACCTAGTGGCCATGATCTTATTCTAGAATTGGCCCCTTGGAAAGATAAGTACTGCTTAGCCTCTCTGATCAATATTTCAAATATTCGTTACGCTTTCGAATTATTACATGATCGGGGTTTTGATATCGCTTTTATTGCGCCCGCGGGTAGCGATAATGTTATTATATCGTTTAATTCAGTGAATGCAATGCATGATTTTGTAGGTGGTGACTGGAAGATTATGCAACATATCTTCAAGAAGGTGGATTATCTGACATCTAACTTTCTACCAAAGGAATGCATTATGTATGTTGATTTTATGGGTATCCCACCCATGCTGACTGGTGAAACTCTGATTTGCCAACTGGCTGCTTCTTTTAGCTGCATTTTTTTGATTGACTTTGACTTCAACAGACCGGACCGTTTAGACGTTGTCTCGTGCCTTATCTCGGTTCCTCTCGGAACCATAAATCACTCTTTCAAACTCTGTGTGGGCTCGATGGACGTGGGGATCCATACTAATCTCAGGCAAGGTGTCGGATGTGAACATTGCCATGATCACGATTCTAAAAATTCTAGCGAACCCAGTGACACTTCCACTGAGCCTGATAGTTCAGGGGAATCAAGCAAACCAGATGGTCAAGAGACAAATGTTGAAAACCACTCTGATCTACAAATCTACCTAATCCCTAATAATTCTGACATAACCTTAAGCGCAGTCCCCGAGACTATTGACCCATGGACGGAAATCTCTATAGAACCTGAACCTGTCCGCCAAACAGTATCTCCACAACCAACCATACCTTAATAAATTGCAAACTCTGTCTCTTCAGGTCCGGATATCCCGAATATAAATTGCATCATCATCCTCTCCCACAACCAAGCTTCACCTATCAGGGCAAAGGAGCTGACTATGGATTTGGGTACAAAGCTGGGTCTATTCAAAGCCCGTCATGACTCAATAGTAATGGAAGCAACGGATAAATTAGCAGACTGATTGGTTTTCTCTTGCTCGAGGTATTTTTATTCCAGTTATGTCTTTAGCCTTTTTAAGTTGGAATTGTCGAGGAGGCATTAGAAGTGGATCTAAATAGCAATTTGTGTTATCATGTGTCCGTAAACATAAGTTAAAATTCTCTTTCATGCTTGAGACGAAACTTGAGGCTGTATTCGATCATGTGATTCGTCGGTTCTGGGGTCACAATGATTTTGCTTATCACTTTATTCCATCTATTGGTCTTTCAGGTGGCATTTTGCTCTCTTAGAACTCAGCCCTTCTAAAGGGAAAGGTCCTTCGCTCTACTTCGAGATGGGTTCTGATTGAACTTTCTTTGCAACAACTGGTTTTCCATGTCTTGTGCTTATACACCCCAAACAATCATACAGGCAGGAGCTTACTGTGGGTAGAAATTATTCCTGTCATTCGTGAGCTCCGAAAGGTATTAATATGTGGGGATTTCAACGAAGTTTTGCATCCTTCGGAAAGGGCTGGTGGTATTTTTGCTCCTTCTATATCTGCTTTTCAAGACTTTATCTTGGAAGGTGAACTTCAAGACCTTCCTCTACAGGGCCGAGATTACACTTGGCATAATAGAGTATCCTATTCTCGCATTGATAGGGTTCTAGCCTCGGGCAATATTCAAGATTTATGGCCGATTATGACCATTTCGACAATCGACACCACTATGTCAGACCACCTACCTATTTTGTTTCGATCGAGTAGCAGTTTATTGGGGACAGGACCAAGACCGTTTAGAGCTCTAAATTTGTGGTGGGACAAGGCAGATTTTCTACCATTTATTCGAAATGCTTGGCAATCCATTTGTCAATCTCACATCCATAGGGACATTTCTTTCAAATTATCTAAACTCAGCTTGGCCATTCGCCCATGGCACCTAGAGAACTTCGGGGATTTAGACCAGAAAATTTCAAAATTAGAGGAAAAGATTTTAGCACTCACATCCAGCAATGCTACTCGGCCTTTAAATTTAACATAGAATACCGAACTAAATCTTCTCCGCTCCTTACTTCATGAAAAATGAGTGAGTTTTGAAAAGCACAGACATCAACAATCTCGGATCAAATGGACACTATTAGGGGATAACAATACTTCCTTTTTCCACCGTGTGGCATCGGCTCATTTCCGTAATAATCAAATCACCCAACTTGACATCGATGGAGAAATTGTATCAGACCCAGCCGATATTTGTAACGCCATTTGCTCATTTTTCGAGCGTCTATTCAGGGCAAATCATGAGGTTCCATTCTCTCTAAGAAAACTACAGTTCAATACCGTCACCACCCACCAAAACGCTGTTCTAACAGCCCCGTTCTCGATTGATGAAGTTTGGTCTAGTATCGGCGCATGTGGAGAAAATAAAGCGTCGGGTCTCGATGGTTTCAACTTCTTCTTCTACAAACGATTCTGAGACTTAAAGCCTGAACTTTTGGGTATTTTTGATCGTTTTCACGCCACTTCCCGGCTGCCTGACTCCATAAAAACATCTTTTACTATGCTACTACCCAAGGTTCCAGGATCATGTTCTTTGACCAATTTTAGACCGATTGCTCTTATTCATGGGGTTTACAAGATTATTGCGAAGTTGCTATCATCTCGCCTCCAAGCTGTTCTCCCTTCGTTGATATCGAGTAATCAATTCGCATTTATCAAAGGTAGAAATACCCATGAATGCTCTTTCCTAGCTTTCGAGGTTATAAGCACCCTTCATGCCCATCGAAAACCCAGCCTGGTTTTAAAATTGGATTTTCATAAGGCTTTTGACAGTATCTCATGAAAGTACATCAATTCGGTCCTTATCAAAACGGGTTTTGATCATAAATGGATATCTTGGCTGTCGAATTGTCGGAAAAATTCCTCAACATCTATTTTGATAAATGGGAAACCAAGTGTGTAACGAACCGAAATTTTCAAAATTTGCTTATAATAAATTACTATGGTATTAATATATCATGAAAATTATTTTTATTGTTATTGTTGTTATTGGATATAAGGCATGAGGAAATAAGAGCTAATTAAGTAAGAGGGATGAAATGGACATTAAATTATTTGATCAGGGGCATTATTGGAAATTAAAAAAAAATAAAAATATATACATAACTTACCAGCTTATCTTCTTCTCTTCCTTATCTTCATCATTTCCTTCCTCATTCCTTTCCTTTACCAAAATTTTTCTATAATCCAAAAACTTCCGATTTCTTCGATTCAACTTCGAATTCATGTTAGAAATCGATCCTTAAGCCCTCTATCATCATCAATTTCAGTCAATCAAGACTAGAAGAGGAGGATTTTAGAAATTAAGATTCGGATGAGTAGTAACCCGAGTTTGAGGTGAGTGATTTTTGGTGAAATTAAAGCTTAATTAGTAGAATTCATGGTAGATTAAGCATATTTATGGTATTAGGAAGTTTATTTATGCAATATCTTGATAGAATTATATATGGCTGTTGTAGAGGAAGCTATTGCAAGTAAATCAAAGGCAAAAGGGGTAGAAGAGAGCTAGAAAGAGCATAGAAAAAGGTTTGTGTCCCGAATTTCGATTTCTCGGTTTTTCGGGAAATTTTCCAGATTATATACCTGTTTTGTTTTAATGTTTTCTCTCATTATATAAATCCGATTTGAATGATTCTTGATTCTATTGATATCTACAGAAATTAAGGAACATATGTTCAGAAGAAATCTTGTTGAATTTCGTTCGTTTTCAATGTGAAATTTTCGTTTGAAGTTGAGTCATGAAATCTGTTTCGGAAAATCTCAGCTTTGTACACCGTTTAGTATTTTGCTCATAACTTTGGTTATAAAATTTGGATTTCTGTGATTCTAGTGGTTTTGGAAAGCTGAGACATGTGGCTAATTGTGTTTAGAAGAAAGTTCTTCGATTGGATGATGTTTTGATAGTGAAAAATGCAGGGGAAGTCAGGTTATGAAACCTGGAAAAATTCTCGAAAGTATGATATTGATTTTATTGAGTTTTAATTGAAGTTTGATGCTTAAAAATTTGGGATTTGGATTTCTTAATTACTGAAGTTATGTTGAATTATAATTGATGGTTTATACTGGAATTTTTAAGATGTTACTTTGATTTATTGCCCTTATTAAACGAGTAGAATACGGGTCAGGGTAGATTGGCGCCAATAAAGGGGGGTGCAGTACTGTACAAACAATTGAAGCTTTGGCTTCGGGCTTTGGCCGATATTATGATATATATATATATTGATATTGAAGCTTCGGCTTCGGGCTTGACCGATATATTGATTTTTGAAGCTTTGGCTTCGGGCTTGACCGATATATTGATTTTTGAAGCTTCGGCTTAGGGCTTGACCGATATATTGATTTTGAAGCTTTGGCTTCGGGCTTGTCCGCTCCCGTATCCATTTTACCGTTATTCAGAACTTGTTTACTTTGGGCAATATGTGGTTAAAGTGTTTGAAAAAAATTGGGTACAAATTTGATTGTACTTTGAAAGGATTACTATATAAGTTTTGTGATTTGGTTCCATAAAGTTGGTTAATTTGTTTTTGACTTATAAATATACTTTATTTCTATTTTAAAAATATTCAAAGTTGTTATTTTTTTTTATGGACACCACTAAGCAAATTGCTTAGCGTGTAGTTGATTTTCTACGCGTAGGTGGAGAACTTGTAGATAGCTTGGACCAAAGTGGTACAGGTGGATCAGCTTAAAGAGCAATTAAGGAAAGATTCGAGGTGGATTTATATTTTAATGTAATATTATGGTTTGTAGAATAATGGCATGTACTAGAGAGTGAGAAATGTAAAGTGACATTGAGAAATATTTGGAGAATAATTAGCATTTGGAGAATAATTTGGAGTTTAAAACTTTATATTGGTATATGTACGTATTAAATCTATAAGTATTGAACTCTATATAGTGGAGTAGAGATGTTTATTGGGTGTTTATTGTTACCGTGGCGCTCCCTATAGGGGGGCGTTACAAAGTGCACCTATTTCCATCAAGAGAGGCATAAAACAAGGGGATCCCCTATCTCCGTTTATTTTTGTGCTCGTTGTCGAAGGGCTGAAACAACTCATAGATTGCAGTATTAGGGAAGGTGTGTTATAGAGATTTCGGCTGGATGGATCCTTACCTGATATCTCACTTTTATAGTTCGCAGACGATACGATTTGCTTTCTCCCGGCAGATGAGGCAATCATTCCTATTTTCGAACGTCTTTTGCAGTGCTTTGAGCTTATTTCTGGGCTTCGTATAGTTCGCAGACGATACGATTTGCTTTCGTATGAGTAATTGGATGGGCAGTTTTTTATCTTACGCAGGCAGAACCATACTCATCAAATCGGTACTCTCTTCACTTCCACTTTATTTATTATCCCTTTTTAGAATGCCAGTTTCGGTAATCTCAACCTTAAATCATTTGATGCGTAATTTTTTGTGGCGAGGTGACTCCAATGCAAGTGGTTTGTGCAAAGTGAGTTGGGATACTATGACCCAACCATATCATCCTGGGGGTCTTTCCATTCGGGATCTCTGCCTGGTCAATGCTAGCCTACTCTTAAAGTGGATTTGGAAATTGCGTGTTCGCAACGATAACTCCCTTTGGTTTGTGTACTGCGTCCAACGCTAGGTAGTGCGATCATGGCATGACATGGTTTTATTAGAGCTCAAAGATGTTTCGCGACTTTGGAAGGGAATCCTAAAATGTTGTTTCAAGAATGATGAATATTGAAACTTTTTCTCCTCTCAGACACGAGTCCGGGTGGGGAATAGACTTGCAAGTTCATTTTGGCATGACAACTGGACTTCAAACACCCCGTTAAAATCCCTTTTCTCAGATTTATACATCTCTTGCAACAAGAAACACGCTTCTATTTAGGAGGGGTGTGCTTTCTTACTCATATCTCGTTCATTTGGACGACTCTTTTGGAAAAGGAATTTACAAATTACGGGGCAGCAGCGATGTGGTGAATTAAAGGCATGGATTTCGGCTTCAAGTTCGCATCTTTTTTAGAATTCGGCTACCACTTCACATCCCACCTTTCCGGGGAACGAAGATCGAATTATTTGGGTGATTGGGAGAAACAATGATTATTCCGCAGCCCCATTCTTTCAGGGTTATTACCAACTTCCTCAATGGTCCCCCCCCTCGAAAGACTTCAAACTGATATGGAGTACCTGCTTGCTCCCCAAAATTAAATTCTTTGGCTTGCTACTTTTTCATGGGCGCTTACCCACTCGAGCATTTCTATGGAGTCGCGGGTGCCAGTCCATCTCTAATGACACCTGTCTATTTTGCAATTTCTCAGAAAATATGGATCATTGTCTTTTCTTGTGACAGGCTAGCCGGAGAATATGGTGTGATGCGTTCCAATGGTTGGGCATCTCGTTGGTTATACCTCAAAGGGGGGTAAGACTTTCTGCTCTTATGGAGATCTCATTTTAAGCGTGGTAATCATCGAGATTTTGGGACCTCGTTATGGCTCACTATAGCTTGGAGCATATGGAAACGACGTAATAAATTCATCTTCGAGGGCGCTATTGACAACGGATATATCCTAGTTAGTAGCATCAATTTTTGTTGGTTTATTTTTAATACTCACAGCAACATTAGCCACTCGGTCTCGGATATATTTATGAATCCGAGTTTGATACTCATTTTATAACTTTACATTTTGGTTCTTGTTTTGAGAACCGCCTCTATTATTTAATGAAAAGAGGGTGGGTGTTTTATAGGCAAGCGAAAATGCCAACCTAGTTGGGTCGTTCGCCCCGAAATTTTCACCCGTCCCAACCTTTTTTCCTTCGGAGGGACACGACGTTCCTCCAGGGGTTTTTAAAAAAAAAAACTCCCTGATCCGGACTCAATCACTCTCAAATGGGAGAGTGAAATACACGTGCCTACCAAATAAAAATTTGACAAGTCAATCCAATAGGATCGTGACACGTGGCATTTTTTCATGTAAAAAGTCAAATTTTCTTCTTCTCCTCCTTATCCTCCTCCTCCTCCTCCTCCTCCTCCTTCTTCTTCTCCTTTTTATCCTTCTTCTTCTTCTTCTCCATTTTTTTTTTCTTCTTGTTCTTCTCTTTTCTTTTCTCTTTCTTCTACTTATACTTCAAATTTTTTTTTGAAAAATCATCATATATTTTTCAGGAAAAATCTCGGATTTTCCTGAAAAAAATGAGATTTTTTCCGGAAAATTTTCAAAATTTCCCCGGGAAAATCTGGGGGGAAATCAGATTTTCCCTGGAAAATTTTTTCGAGAAAATCTGAGATTTTCAACCCAGAGAAAGTCAACACATGCCTATATAGTCAACGGGAGCCACGCCATGTGTCACATAGGACGGAGGGAGTTAAATGGTGCACATTTTCAAAGTTGAGGTAGCTGCGGGGACACTTCCAAAGGTCAGGGAGGCAACGGGTTTTTTGTGCCAAGTTGAGGTTGTTGTTGATCCATTAAGCCTGTATTAATCTACCTTCATTTGTTGACTATTAAACATGTCAACCTCTCTCACATGATTCTGCATCCCACTCGCCGTAGCAGGTGGGTCGTCCATTTCATCTAGCCTTGCAAATATAAAGTCAGTTGCCTTTTCCATCAAGACCATCACAAGATCAGCATTCAAAAATAAATAATGTTAATATTTTAGTGTAATTGGATCAACTAGGTTGACCAATGCGATCGTGACATTTCACCGAACAAGTATGGAGAGTGCGAAGTGCACACTTATTCGGGCACTGTTTACGATTTGGGGGTCCGGGGGCAGCGCCCCGGGTGCGGGGTCCAAGGGGCGGCAGCCCCTGGCGGGGTCTAGGGGCAGCGCCCCTAGGCTGGGTCCGAGGGGCGGCAGTGTAACGAACCGAAATTCCTAAAAAATTGCTTATAATAAATTACTATGGTATTAAAATATCATGAAAATTAGTTTTATTGTTATTATTGTTATTGGATATAAGGCATGAGGAAATAAGAGCTAATTAAGTAAGAGGGATGAAATGGATATTTAATTATTTGATCAGGGGCATTATTGAAAATTGAAAAAAAAAAATCAATACATACACCATCCACAATTTCTCTTCTTCACTTTCATTCTTCTTCTTCTTCTACACATTACATTTATCCCTTACCAAAAAATTTTCATTATCCAAAAACTTCCGATTTCTTCGATTTAACTTCAAATTCTTGTTAGAAATCGATCCTTAAGCCCTCTATCATCATCAATTTCAATCAATCAAGACTAGAAGAGTAGGATTTCAGATATTAAGATTCGGATGAATAGTAATCCGAGTTTGAGGTGAGTGATTTTTGGTGAAATTAAAGCTTAATTAGTAGAATTCATGGTAGATTAAGCATATTTATGGTATTAGGAAGTTTATTTATGCAATATCTTGATAGAATTATATATGGCTGTTGTAGAGGAAGCTATTGCAAGTAAATCAAAGGCAAAAGGGGTAGAAGAGAGCTAGAAAGAGCATAGAAAAAGGTTTGTGTCTCGAATTTCGATTTCTCGGTTTTTCTGGAAATTTTCCAGATTTTATACCTGTTTTGTTTTAATGTTTTCTCTCGTTATATAAATCCGATTTGAATGATTCTTGATTTTATTGATATCTACAGAAAGTAAAGAATATATGTTCAGGAGAAACCTTGTTGAATTTCGTTCGTTTTCAATGTGAAATTTTTGTTTGAAGTTGAGTCACGAAATCTGTTTTCGGAAAATCTCAGCTTGGTACACTGTTTAGTATTTTGATCATAACTTTGGTTATACAATTTGGATTTCTGTGATTCTAGTGGTTTTGGAAAACTGAGACATGTGGCTAATTATGTTTAGAAGAAAGTTCTTCGATTGGATGATGTTTTGATAGTGAAAAATGCAGGGAAAGTCAGGTTACAGAATCTGGAAAAATTCTGGAAAGTATGAATATTGATTTTATTCAGTTTTAATTGAAGTTTGATGCTTAAAAATTTGGGATTTGGATTTCTTAATTACTGAAGTTATGTTGAATTATGATTGATAGTTTATACTGGAATTTTTGAGATGTTACTTTGATTTATTGCCCTTATTAAACGAGTAGAATACGGGTCAGGGTAGATTGGCGCCAATAAAGGGGGGTACAGTACTGTACAAACAATTGAAGCTTTGGCTTCGGGCTTTGGCCGATATTATGATATATATATATATATATATATATATATATATATATATATATATATATATATATATATATATATATATATATATATATATATATTGATATTGAAGCTTCGGCTTCGGGCTTGACCGATATGTTGATTTTGAAGCTTCGGCTTCGGGCTTGACCGATATATTGATTTTGAAGCTTCGACTTTGGGCTTGACCGATATATTGATTTTGAAGCTTCGGCTTCGGGCTTGTCCGCTCCCGTATCTATTTTACCGTTATTCAGGACTTGTTTACTTTGGGCAATATGTGGTTAAAGTGTTTGAAAAAATCGGATATAAATTTGATTGTACTTGAAAGGATTATTATATAAGTTTTGTGATTTAGTTTTATAAAGTTGTTTAAATTTGTTTTTGACTTATGGACAAACTTGGTTTCTATTAAAAAAAATGTTCAAAGTTGTTATATTTCTTTTATAGACACCACTAAGCAATTGCTTAGCGTGTAGTTTTTATTCTACACGTAGGTGGAGAACTCGTAGATAGCTTGGACCAAAGGAGAATAAGTGGATCAACTTGAAGAACAAATAAAGAAAAACTCAAGGTGGATTTGTAATTTAATGTAATATTATGGTTTGTAAAATAATGGCATGTACTAGATAGTATGAGAAATATAAAGTGGTATTGAGAAATATTTGGAGAATAATTAATATTTGGAGAATAATTTGGAGTTTAAAATATTATATTGGTATTTGTAGATATTGTAATCTATAAGTATTGAACTATATATAGTGGAGTAGAGTTGTTCATTGGGTGTTTATTGTTACTGTGGCGCTCCCCAATAAGGGGGGGTGTTACAGGCAGCCCCTGGCAGCTCGAAAATTTTTTATTCTTGAACCCACGCATCCTTTGGAAAAATTCATCAGAAAATGAATTTTGTCTGAAACAGTGTGTCTGTTGGACACAACTGAATCTCGGAAGAAACATGTCTTTTGGACATGGCTGCTACCCCAAACAGTATGACTGTTGACGTTTTTGGCTATTTAATTCACCAAAACGATGTTGGCCTAACATAGAAAAACTCTGTTGAAATTTCATTGCAAACAAATTCTTGTTCTTGATTCTCTTTCTAATTTTATCCGATTGAAAAATTTGGTAAACCGGCCAAATAAATTTCAATCTGACAGTGTTTTTCGCGACTTCAGAAATATTCAAGTAATCCCAGATTTCCAACAAATAATCTGAAAAATACCCCTTTTCTCTTTTTCCTGTAATCAAATTCATCTTATTCAAGGGAAAAAAAAAAGATGATCAGTGCCAAGAAGCTGCAAAAGTTGGCAAGGAAATGGCAGAAACTCCATGATCTATGCAACATTAGAATCCTTACTCCATGCAACATTAGATGTTTAGCTACTCTCTCTCTCTCTCTCTCTCTCTCTCTCTCTCTCTCTCTCTCTCTCTCTCTCTCTCTCTCTCTCTCTCTCTCTCTCTCTCTCTCTCTCTCTCTCTCTCTCTCTCTCTCTCTCTGTTAATATCTATGCAATATTAGAATCCTTACTCCATGATCGAAAGGATATGGAGACTAATTAACTGAAGCACATTCAAGTATCATAACCGAAGCACATTAACCTATTAAAGCTTGGACTATGAGACTGCCAGTGCAATATAATAGACTATGAGATTTACCAATGTGTGCCTTCTCTCGAACTCTATGTTACACTTGCCAATTAAGAGAAATCTACAAAAATTTATGCTTGTTATCTCCTAGAAACAAACAGCAGTGACTAAAAGTGACCATCAAAATATAATCATTGGCCTCAAATCGAATTTCAACATATCTCTGTCCCTATCATTTATCTTCAAGGGTTTTTTCCTCAAAGATAGCCCAAGTCTTACTGACAATCTTGTTCACATAGACATGCACGTATTTGGTGACAGTTTCTATTTCACAAATATATATATATATATATATATATAAACAAGATTTCCGTTGCGATTTTGTTGGTTAAGTTAATATTTTAGATAATTTAATTAAGTTGTCCTCTATCCTTATGCTATCCTCATACTTAGCATAAGGATAAAAGAGAAATTCAGAAGATAAGACGCAAAACAATTTGGAGCTCTCCTGCATAAATAGTAAATAAGATGGTTTATCAGAATTTCTATTAAGAAGAAAGCTTCCTATCTTGACATATTACAGACCTGGTTCTGATCAAACACAACGCAGGCACATTACATAACTTCAAGTTCAACACCCAATGATTGAACACATCTCTTCCACAATAACTAAACATAATGGGTCCAACTCAATGTGTCTTGTACAAACACAAAGACACATCACACATGCATATGTACTACACACTTAAAGCTACCATTATATCTTGTGGTTTACATAGTTTGGATCTGCAATGAAGAAAGATGGTCTTATCAATTTTGTTGTAATTCATGGAATATGAACATAAAGAAATAAAATGAAAATAGACATTGAAAGTATGTGAAAGGATATGTTTAATTTTCAGCAATATAGCTCTTTTATAGAGCTAAAATATAACATCCATGATATGAAAAAGCTCCTAAAAATCTAGTAACTTATTCCTAATATCAAGAATAAAATAACAATAAAGACTAAGTCATTTTTGACTCATTATTTCCTACGTGGCAATTTCAAAATAATCCAACAAACTCCTCCTTGTTTTGAAATTTGCATAGCAAGACATCAAAACAATTCATCCTCTTGATGTTATACAACTACTAGTTTTGCTTCACGTTGTGTTTTGCAAATCTTCCCCATATGGCCAGTTTGTCCACATTTTCTGCATTTGATATCGGGTCTCCTCCAACATCTTTTTTGAGAGTGGTTTGTTTTCTTGCAATGTGGACATAGTGGATATACATCAACATTATTGTCATTCTTCGTATATTTGTCTCCTCCTGGAAATATTGTCTTTGCCAAAAGAGCACCTTCAATGGTTCTTTCTTCTCTCATTGTTCTTCTTTGTTCCTAAGCCTGCAAAGCATTAACCAATTCTGCCAAGGATATACTTGACAGATCCTTAGACTCCTCCAAAGAAGAAATTTTTTGTTCATATTTCTCAGGAAGTGTAACAAGAATTTTTTCAACAATTCTTTCATCAAAAAAATTCTTACCTAGCAGCCGCACTTTGTTGACAATGCCCAAAAATTTATCGGAATAATCTTTAATTGTTTCCAATTCTCTCATTTTCACCATTTCAAATTCTCTAATCAGATTGAGAATTTGCATGCTCTTGGTTCTTTCATTGCCGTGATATTCTTTCTTTAGATAATTCCATATGGCTTTGGTAGAATTCAAGTTCATGATTCTTGTAAAAATAGTACCTGAAACAGCCGAGCAAAAGCAAGCTATGTCTTTTGATTTTCTTGTTTTTTTTCTCTTTGTGGTTCTTTATTTGCGCCACCGTCGGATTTGCAGGCAACGGTGCAACGTCGTAATCTTCTTCTACAGCCTCCCAAAGATCCATTGCCTCAAGATAGGCCTTCATTTGAACAGTACAAGCTTGAAAATTTTGGCCATAAAAAATTGGTGGAACGACATGATGATTGAAAGCTGAATGTGAATCGCTCTCCATTGTTGTAAATCTGATAATATTTCTAGTGGTTGTAAATCAAGTTTGTAAATCGGGTTGTATTTTTTTTTATTATAAATCAAGTGTTCAAAGGTCCCTTAAGATAAAAGCTCTGATACCATGTTGTAATTCATGGAATATGAATATAAAGAAATAAAATGAAAATAGACATTGAAAGTATGTGAAAGGCTATGTTTAATTTTCAGCAATATAGCTCTTTTATAGAGCTAAAATATAACATCCATGATATGAAAAAGCTCCTAAAAATCGGAGGGGCCACACTAACCCCCCTTTGTCTCCTCTCTCACAGGTTCACACCCTTGAAGCGGACCAACCGTACCACATTCTTTCGTTGATTCTTCTGTTCCTCTTCTTTACTGTGTTTCTTTTGAATATGATGATCATAGGAAGGCCTCTATATATGTACTTTTTCTTATATTAATTGAGTTGTTCTTTTACTTGTTATTATTCTTGAGATATTTTTTCTTTAATATTTTCAAGTATGTTCATTAAGAATCTTGTTCAGGGTGCAGTCACAAAATAATATTTACAAGTGTTTTTATTGAGATCTTTTAAATGCACGCAGAAGTGCCGACAATTCAATTTAGGCCCTGTTCTTTTCAACTTCTGAAAGCTGAACTGAACTTATTTCAGTGTAAATTTATAACTACGCATAGCTGAATTGAACTGAACTACAAAGAGAACAGGGCCTTAGTTGTCCTTAAATACAAGTCCTTGTTATCTGGGGGGTATCATATATATTTCTCCATCAATAACTGGTTCGTTTGCAATAACTTAGTGATCCAGTAGCTAATTAGTGTCTACGTTAGCAATATAGGTTATACGTTACAATTTGAACACTCTTTTTGCAACTTTTGAAATTCAGTATGGAAAAAGTTACTTAAAACCAATTTCAAGGGTCCCATATTTAAATTTGTTTGACTCCGATTTTCAATGGACTTTTAGCAAACGTATTGGAATAGTTAATGATGCAGAACAAAGCTCAAACAAACGATGCATTATTGCCCTCAATCTCATGCTCCTTATATTGTATCTCACAGTCTTGGCAATGTCAAGTAAGGTTTCCCTTAATGGAAGAAAATTCCATGAGGAGTCTCTGGATTTACTATATACTTTAATTAGGAGATAATTGGAACAACTTTAAAGAAAAATTGAGCACGTAACTTTTGGAGAATTGTAATCCAATTTGTTTTCGAAAAAAAATGACTTATTCTGTATGAATATTTAATAGATGCAACTCGCTTTTGTAATCTAATACTGTGTGTGTATTTGTCATACTACATTTTTCTAAATTTTATATTTTCTCATGTCTACTGTACTATCTAACTACTCAGCATAAGGATATTGTTTTATTGCAATACAAAGTAAATTGTACCTTCATTTGTTGACTACCAAACATGCCCAACTCTCTCACATGGTTTTGCATCCCACTAGCCCTAGCAGGTGGGTCCTCCATTTCTTCTAGCCATGCAAATATAAAGTCAGTTGCCTTTGGCATCATCACCATCACAACATCAGCATCCAAAAATCAAGAATCTAAATTTTCCCCCTTTCCCCTCTTCCTGTTATCAAATTCATTTTATTCATCGAAAAAAAGATGATCAGTACCAAGAAGCTGCAGAAGTTGCCAAGGAAACGGCAGAAACTTGCCGCAATCAACCAAAAAAGAATCGCGCTTTCACAAATTGACAGAGTTGCAGAAATTAGCAGCTGTAGTACATCAACAAAAGCAGACAAGGGTCACTTTGTAGTGTACTCCGCAGACCAAAAACGTTTTATTCTTCTTTTGAAATATCTTAACAATGAAATAATGAGAGAGCTATTCAACATGGCAGAAGAAGAGTTCGGAATTTGTGGCGATGGACCTCTTACATTACCATTTGAAGCAGAGCTTATGGAATATGCAATTGCTATGATCAAACGAAAGGCTAGTAGAGATGTACAAAAAGCTTTGTTGACTTCTATAGCTAGTAGCACTTGCTCATCGGTCCATCTTGATCAACATGAATCAGCATTCCATCAATTACCAATTTGTAGCTTCTGAACAGTTATAATTAGATCTGTAATCAGAAAATACAGTTATACATTAGTATAGTTCATCGAGAATCTGAAAACCTTTTTATTCAGCTACTCCTCTCTCTATTTATATATGAGCTAAAGCATAATCCTTAATCTCATTGATATCTTCAGTATCCTAACTGAAGCACATTTCACTACTAGATTAACAACCTGTTAAAGCCTAGACTACTCTCGAACTCTATTATGTTACACCTACCAATTAAGAAAAATCGATATGCAACTTTAAGCTTGTTATCTACATGAAACACACAGAAGTGAACAAAATGTGATTGCCAACCAAGGGATTAGGATATCTTTAGCAGCCACAAAATTAAATACAAACGGAGCTCCTAATTCTCTATGATTTTTCTTCTATAATTTTTCTGAAAGATATTAGAGTTTTCACGCAGACGGCATTTGGTATCTATAACTCAGTTTTGGTCCACAATTTCTATTTTACAAAAAGCAATACGATTTGAAACTCTCCTGCGTTAATAGAGAAACAATGGTTCACTGAAATTTTTGTTAACATTAAAGCTACTTATCCTAACAGATATGTATTATAGCAATAAGCTAATGCCTTTGCCTTTGCCTTTGCCTTTGCCTTTGCCTTCCACACCATCACAACAATTAGCATTCATCATTCCAAAATTCTACATTTAAAAACAATTCCATTTCGGTCAAATAGCAAGATGATAAGCGCCAAGAAGCTCCTGAAATTAGCAAGGAAATGGCAGAAGCTTACAGCTATCAAGAGAAAGATAATCACATTGCCTGCAACTGATTCAGTTGCAGAAACTAGCACATCTTCAATACCAGAAAAAGGATATTTTGCAGTGTACTCTGCAGATCAAAAACGATTTACACTTCCTTTGCGATATCTTAACAGCGAAATGATGAGAGATCTATTCAATATGGCAGAAGAAGAGTTCGGATTGTGTGGCGATGGACCTCTCACATTACCATTTGAAGCAGAGCTTATGGAATATATGCAATTGCTTTGATCAAACAAAAGGTTAATAGAGACGTACAGAAAGCTCTGCTGACTTCCATAGCTAGCAGTTGCTCGTCATTCCATCGTCAACATCAATCAACATTCAAGCAATTACCAATTTGTAGCTTCTGAACAGTTATTATTAGATCTGTAATCAAACAATACAGTTGTACATTAATATAGTTCATCAAGAATTGCAAAACCTTTTTGTCTAGATACTTCTCCATATATTTATACGGGTGCTAAATTAGAATCCCTAATCTCATCTTTCCAATCTTCAACATCAACCAGAATTCAGTCAATTACCAATTTGTAGCTTCTGAATAGTTATTATAAGATCTGTAATCACCAAATGTAGTTGTACATCAAGAATCTCAAAACCATTTTGTTTAGCTACTTCTCTCTCTCCCTCGTTATATATGTGCTAAATTAGAATCCAGTTTATATATACCTGATTAACAGCCTGTTAAAGCTTAGACTACTATTTATGTTACAATTACCAATTAAGAGAAATCTACACCTAACACTCCAATAAAAGAAACACACATCAGTGAACTGAACGTGATTCTTAAAATATGATGGGGAACAGCATATGATCACTGGCCCCATAACAGAATTTCAACTGGCTCTGAATTGCCTTTGATTGGGAGATTGTACTATACTCGAAGTGAATTAAGATGAAGAACCTACTCTGCTTACAACAACAACAACCCATATCATTTTCTATCTCAAAGAGGAAGCTCAAAATTGAGAAGTTTCTATTCATTAATGCTCATGAACTTTGTAAGGTATCAATGATAACTACAATAAAATTCATCACTGAATTTGGGTGTGTTTGGAAACAATTCCACAAGAAAATGGAAAAGAATTGAATTGAATTCAATAGATGGAATTCAATTGAATTGATTTCTTCAAACAAATTCTTTGTTTGGCAACATCATTCGTATTAGAGAATTCAATTGATTGGTAATATATTTATTTAACATTTTTTTTTCAAAATTGTTTACATAAGTACTTTCAGTCATGAAAACAAAAAGCATGTGAGGGATAGTATGGTAAAAATAATACTCAAAAGCTTAGCTAAAATGAATTCCTCAACTTTTGGCAAGATTTCTATTCCTTAATCTTGCATGATTTGATATCTATCAATATTTTTTGATTCCAAACAAGGGAATTTGACAAAATGAATTCAATTGAATTGAATTCCCTCAAAAGTGAGCTTTCCAAACACACCCATAATCCAAATGCCAATTCCAGTTTAAATAAAAGAATCCAACAATCATACTACTCTCTATTTAAGCTATAAATTATTCAACACTAAACTAAGTACAGTAGCTATGAAAAGAAAGTAAACAAAATTTTCAATCCTGGTCATTGTTTTCTAATTTTCTGATTCAAAGTACGTTCGGCTACCAATCGAAGACCGGAGTATCTACAATTGGTTACGGTGGAATGGATAATTTTGAAGAAATGACCCAATGCGTAATCTTCCTACTTTTTTAGATCGAAATAAATACGTTCTGCATAGATTTTCGGCATAAATAAACTGGAAATAGAACTGACCTCCATAGACGCAGAGCTTTTTTGGACCATTTCTCGATTTATGCGTGTCATCCTTGCGCAGGGGCCATGCTAATCTTCTCTGTATCGTTCCAATTTTATCGGATGTCCCCGAAGGGACGAATTCAGGTGAGCGCTACAGTACCATAAACAGTATTCAAGAGGCAATATTCAGCGATGTGGGATACTGAATGTGCTGACTTTTATGGGCTTTTGGATAATGTCCAGGCCCATATTATGACAACATATCTATTTGCTTCGTGTTACTGAAAATTAATGTACTCGTTATCTTTTTGATGGAATGAATTTCACATTTCAAATATCTTATTTTATGAATTTCACATTTCTCGATCTCTATTATGTTACACTTACCCAATAACATTTATGCTTGCCATCTCCTCCTAGAAAAAACACAGAAGTAAACTAATGTGATTATTAAAATCTGAGTATTAGCACGAAGGGAATAGTATATCATCATTGGCCTCAAAATTGAATTTCAACATAGATCCGAGTTCTATATCATTTCTCCTGTAGTTTTTTCCTATAAGATAGTCTATCTTTCTGACCTGATAACTTTTGTTTCACACCGACACACACGTATTCAGTATAACTCGGCTTTACTCAACAGTTTCCAAACCTGATACAAATTTCCAATGTTGAATGCCTCGTGAACTTAACCTTGGTTATTTAGGAAAAGCAACTCATCACAGTGTTTATGTCTAGCTTATGTTGATAAAAATTAAGTTATTTTATGCAAACTTTGCAATGAATTATGTACTTTACCAGCCTAATCTGACCCCTAAATTCATCACAAAATTTAACCCCTAAATAGAGAGGATGTGTGGCACATGCATTTATAGATAATTCATTCTTGTATGCTTCATCATTTTATATACCCATTCCATCATCAGAATGCTAACTTAGGTATCGGAGAGACTTTGCCGACAACTCTGTCTCTGTCTTATAAATTACCCTCCTACAGCACTACGTTTCTTCTAGATAATTTATTTGATTGAAATTTTATGCGGTGAATGAATTTTTTTTACTGTTGTTGCATTAGATATAGTTGAGGAGGGGAATTTTCATTATGAAGTTAGGGGTTAGATTATGAATTTAGGGGTTAGATTATGAATTTTTAGGGGTTAAATTTTGAATTTTTAGGGGTTAAATTATGAAGTTATGGGTTAAGCTATGAATTTAGGGGCTAGATTAAATTCTTAATTTAGGGGTTAAATTATGAATTTAATGGTTAGATTAATTAGCAGGTGGGCCATCCATTTCTTCAAGCTTTGCAAATATAAAGTCAGTTGCCTTTGCCTTCAACACCATAACAACATCACCATTCAAAAAATAAAGAAACCGAAATTTCCTCTTTCCCTCGTCCTATTATCAATTTCAAAGAAAAACAAAATCATCAGTACCAAGAAGCTGCAGAAGTTAGCAAAGAAATGGCAGAAACTTGCTGCAATGAACAGAAGAAGAATCACAATGCCACAAACTAACAGAGCTGCAGAAATTAGCAGCAGTAGTACATCGACAAATGCAGAGAAGGGTCATTTTGTTGTGTACTCCGCAGATCAAAAATGATTTACATTTCCCTTGCAATATCTTAACAATGAAATAATGAGAGAGCTGTTCAACGTGGCAGAAGAAGAGTTCGGATTGTGTGGCGATGAACCTCTTACATTAACCTGTGAAGCAGAGCTTATGGAATATGCAATTGCTTTGATCAAACAAAAGGTTAATAGAGATGTACAAAAAGCTTTGTTGACTTCCATAGCTAGCAGTTGCTCGTCTTTCCATCTTCAACATCAATCAGCATTCAATCAATTACCACTTTGTAGCTTCTGAATAGTTATTATAAGATACGTAATCACAAAATGTAGTTGTACATCAATATAGTTCTTCAAGAATCTCAAAACCTTTTTGTTTAGCTCTCTCTCTCTCTCTCTCTCTCTCTCTCTCTCTCTCTCTCTCAACATAAATCAGCATTCACTCAGTTACCAATTTGTAGCTTCTGAAGAGATATTATCATACCTGTAATCACAAGTATACTGTTGTAAATCAATATACATCATAATGAATCTTAACAGAGTTTTGTTCATATCAAGTTATCTCTCTATCACAATCACCTTATGTATGTTCGAGGAATCCTAAACTCAGTCCTAATAAAACAAAACCACAATTGAATTAACAATTTCTTAGCAGCTTCCTCCCTCCTCGTCTTTCATGGTAATCAGATCTCTCTTGATGCCACTATTGGACTCTCTTTATTCTAACAATGAAGAAAATACAATAAAACATCAAGTACTTCTCTGCTTCTAACCTATATTCAAAGCTAAATTAAGAAAACAACAATTCAAGATGGTTAAATTGATTTCCGAATGAAGAACTGTGAAACTTGGTATTCATCATTAGACAATACGCTAAAGGGAATTTTTAAGTTTCAACTGAATAGAAAAATTTGTCACTGAGATTGAAAATACAACAATTTGATTCATGAGCGCCTGAGGAATTAAATTTCCTATCTTTCCTCAAAACTGAATACCGTCGGAATCAATAATCTGAAATTTCCACCTTACCGTGTCCTGTAATCAATTTTGTATAAAAACAAGATGATCAGTACCAAGAAGCTGCACACGTTAGCAAGGAAGTGGCAGAAGTTTGCTGCAATCTACCAAAAACGAATTACATTGCGACAGATTGCAGAAACTACCGGCTGTAGTGCATCTTCAAAAGTAGAGAAGGGTCATTTTGTAGTGTATTCTGCAGATAAAAAACGTCTTGTGCTTCCTTTGCAATATCCTAACAATGAAATAATGAGAGTTATTCAACATGGCAGAAGAAGAGTTTGGACTGTGTGGCGACGGACCACTTACATTACCATGTGAATCAGAGCTAATGGAATATGCCATATCCTTGATAAGACAAAAGGTTAATAAAGATGTACAAAGAGCATTACTGACTTCGATGGCCAGCAATTGTGCGTCTTTCCATCTCCAGCATCAGTTACCAATTTGTAGCTTCCAAAGAGTTAACCATTATAACTGTAGTCAGAAACAAACTGTTGTACATTAACATACTTCATCAAAAGTTTTAAAAGAGTTATCTGTCTATTATAATCACCTTGAATCTTAAATACGTGCGAGGATCCTAAATATACTCCTAATGAGCAAAACCAGATTTAAATCAATCAGCAATACTGTTAACAGCTTTCGCTATTTTTCATGGTAATCTTTATCCCACTATTGAAATCTCTTTATGATACCAATGAAGAACATACAATAAAATATCAAATCATCAATTATGTTTAGTGAAACTTGTTATTCATCATCAGGCAATGCCACTACTACGCACTCAGCTAAAATAAAACTTAAATATACAAACCAAAAAGAATTCTTAATTTCAACTGAATGAAAAAGTGTCACTAATAATGAACATATAGTAATTTGATTCCCTATCTTTCCTCAAAATTGAATCCCGGAGACAGAGCGCTCAAATTTCAGTATTTCTAATCCCATGTACTTCGTTTAACCTGTGCTTCTCACATAACTCAGTTCTTGTCTACCATTTGCATCATACAAAATTACATAGGTGAAGAACAGTTCCATTGTGATTTTTGGTTATGTACTAGTCATTATAGTTATACCGAAACAAATCAAGGACTCGTTTCAAAATAAACACATATCAAAAACTTCCATACCTGGAATCTGCAAATCATAAACTTGATAAAATCCAGATTTTCTAAACTCAATAGTCAAATCTTACAATATCAAAACAACGGTTGAAGATCCAGATTGAGAAATAGACATACACACATGTCTTGTTAGCCAAAGTTTCATACATACTCCGCCAAACTTGTTGTGTCATTTTCATCCACCTATACGTTTGAAGGTCATAATCGAATTTGAACAACTCTTCCAGCTTTAACTAATACTCAAGGATTCCTGCCAAGCTGTATCACATGGTTTTGCTTATCAATTATCTGGTGGGACCTTGATTGCTTCTTGTCTTTGCCATCCACAGTATCACAACATTATCATTAATTAAGCATTCGAAAAATCTACAATCTGAAATTTCCTTCTTCACTTATCCTCTTAGAAACATTTCCATCAAGAAAATAATATTAAACATGCCCACCTCTCTTTCAAACATCCATCACATGGGTTTGCTTCTCAATTAAATGTCGTGGGACCTCCATTACTTCTTCAATTGCAAATATAAATTCAGGCTAATGCCTTTGCCTTCCACACCATCACAACAATTAGCATTCACCATTCCAAAAATCTTCATTTCACTCCTACTTTTAAAAACAATTCCATTTCTGTTAAAAAGCAAGATGATCAGTGCCAAGAAGCTCCTGAAATTAGCAAGGAAATGGCAGAAGCTTACAGCTATCAAGAGAAAGAGAATCACATTGCCGCAAATGGATTCAGTTGCAGAAACTAGCAGCTGTAGCTCATCTTCAAAAGTAGAAAAGGGTCATTTTGTAGTGTACTCTATAGATCAAAAACGTTTTGTGGTTCCCTTGCAATATCTTAATACTGAAATAATGAGAGAGCTATTCAACATGGCTGAAGAAGAGTTTGGATTGTGTAGTGACGGACCTCTTACATTACCATGTGAAGCAGAGCTTATGGAATATGTAATTGCTTTGATCAAACGAAAGGTTAATAGAGATGTACAAAGAGCTCTTTTGACTTCCATGACTAGCAGCTGCTCATCTTTCCATCTTCAACATCAATCAGCATCCCATCAATTACCAATTTGTAGCTTCTGAATAGTTATTATTAGATCTGTAATCACAAAATACAGTTGTACATTGATATAGTTCGTCACGAATCTCAAAACATTTTTGTAGCTACTTCTCTCTATTTATATCCAGATTAGAATCCTTAATCTAATCAGTGTCTTCGGCATTAGCGGCATAGAATGCTCGAAATGATGCAGAGACTAGTTACTGAAACACATTTAAATACGTGATTATCAACCTTTTAAAGCTTAGACTACTATTCATGCCTTCTCTCATACTAATATGCTAAAGTACAAATTAAGAGAAATCTATATGTAATATTTAGCCCTGTTCTCTCCAAGAAACGCAAGACAATGAGCTAAATGTGATTATTATAATGGAATTTCAGCATAGCTCTTTATGAATTTCTCTTACATACTTTTTTCTGAAAGACTCTAGAGTTTCCTGACCTGATAACACGCAGCCACGCATGCATTTCCTCATGAACTTTGCCTTGATTACCCATTTAAGAAAACCAACTTATATTAAAGTGTTTACGTGTAGCTTCAACACTAAACTTCGGCTATATGAATCTGTTGACGCCATGAAGTTCTACCAAATGCAAAATGTTCATCCATATCTAGTAATATTTTTAAAAAAATAACATTGCTATAAGCAAGCCACTTTCTGTCAACCTAGTACCTACCACGCGACCTTGCCCTGGGTTGGGACAAACTTAGAGCAAGTCTCTTTCTTCTTAAATCGATACTCAATCTCTCCCCTAATTCATACAAGGTTAAATAGGGAAATAATCTAAATTGACGAATAAACAAGAAAATGAAAAAGCTAAAACGACTTAAAAAAAAAGACCAGAAATAGTATTGAGATTCAAAATCATGGTCATCAATCTAGACTGACAATTTACATATCTGGATCCGATTTTACATCAAACACAACACAGGCACATGATATAAATTCAACAGCCAATGATTCAACACATCTCTTTAGCAATAACTAAACAAATTGGGTCCAACTCAATGAGGCTTATACAAACACAGTTGCACAAAGACACATCACACAAGCATATGTACTATACACTTAAAGCTACCATTATATCTTGTGGATTACATAGTTTTGATTTGCAATGACATTAATTTCTCATGCCTATTATACTATCTAACTACTCAGCATAAGGATATTGTTTTATTACAAAGTAAACTCTACCTTCATTTGTTTACTATCAAACATGCCCACCTCTCTCACATGGTTCTGCATCCCACTAGCCATAGTAGGTGGGTCATCCATTTCTTCTAGCCTTGCAAATATAAAGCCAGTTGCCTTTGCATTCAACACCATCACAAGATCAGCATTCAAAAATCAAGAATCTGAAATTTCCCCCTTCCTTTGTCCTGTTATCAATTTCACTTCATTCATACAAAAACAAGATGATCAGTACCAAGAAGCTGCAAAAGTTAGCAAGGAAATGGCAAAAGCTTGCTGCCATCAACCGAAAAAGAATCGCATTGCCACAAACTCCGGGAGTTGCAGAGCTTAGCAGCTGTAGCACATCACCAAAAGTAGAGAAGGGTCATTTTGTGGTGTACTCTGCAGATCAAAAACGTTTTATGCTGCCTTTGCAATATCTTAACAATGACATTATGAGAGAGTTATTCAACATGGCAGAAGAAGAGTTTGGGTTGTGTGGTGACGGACCTCTTACATTACCATGTGAAGCAGAGCTCATGGAATATGCAGTATCTTTGATCAGACAAAAGGTTAATAGAGATGTACAAAGAGCATTATTGACTTCAATGGCTAGCAGTTGTGCATCTTTCCATCTCCAACATCAATCAGAATTCAATCAATTACCAATTTGTAGCTTCTGAAATGTTATTATTAGATCTGTAATCACAAAATACATTTGTACATAGATATAGTTCATCAAGAATTACAAACCTTTTTGTTTAGCTACTTCTCTCACTCTATTTATATCTGTGCTAAATTAGAAACCTTGATCTCATCGGTATCTTCAGTATTACCTAAAGCACGTTAATATACACTTGCCAATTAAGAGAAATATACACCTAACAACCTGAAAAGAATGCTCGAAAGGATACAGAGACTAGTCAACTAAAGCATATTTACCTGATTATCAAATATCAACATGTAAAAACTTATATTACTATTTGTGTTACACTTACCAACCAACCAACCAACTAAGCCTTAAATCCACTTACCAATTAACAGAAATACACACCTAAAATTTATGCTTTTTGTCTCGAAAAAAAAGAACACACATCAGTGACCTGAATGTGATTATTAAAATATGAGCATTAGAACCAAGGGAATAGCATATATGATCACTGCCTCATAATTTGAACTTCAACTATGTATTTCCACATGAATCTTGCCTTGTTTACCAATTTAGGGAAAACAACTCATTACACTGTTTATGAGTAGCTTCAACTCCAAACTTCAGTGATAGATATTAACCCGGCTGAAAGATGAATTTGATTAATTTTTTAAAGTCAAAATTTGTAGTATTAGACGCATTACAATTTGCAACTCTTCTGAATTTAGAGAGAGGAAGACGGTTTATTAAGACAAAAGCTACCTATCCTATCCTAACGGATATGAATTATAGCATTAAGAATTATTGCTTTCGTGCTCCCTAAACACTGTTTCTTAGGTTCCACCTTTGAAATTATCAATGATTGCTGTCTTACCCTGCGAGGAAAATTCCTAAATTCTCAGAGATCTAGGATTCAAAATTTAAAGATCTGAAAATTTACAGATCTGCTTCTGATTTTACATGAAACACAACACATGCACATGATATAACTTCAATAGCCAATGATTCAACAAATCACTTTGGCAATACCTAAACATATTGGGTCCAACTAAATGTGTCTTATGCAAACACAGAAGCATAGCACATGCAAATGTCTAGGCTTCAGAAATAATTTGCCAGCTAGGTGTACTATACACTTGAGCCAACCATTCTATCTTGTGGTTCACATAGTTTGGGTCTATTATACTATCTAACTACTCAGCATAAGGATATTACAAAGTATATTCTACCTTCATTTATTGACTAATCAGACATGCCCGCCTCTCCCACATGGTTCTGCATCCCACTAACCGTAACAAGCGGGTCATCCATTTTTGCTATCCTTGCAAATATAAAGCCAGTTTCCTTTGCCTTCAACACCATCACAAGATCAGCATTAAATGAATCTGAAATTTCCACCTTACCGTGTCCTGTAATCAATTTCGTAGAAACACAAGATGATCAGTGCCAAGAAGCTGCAGAAGTTAGCAAGGAAGAGGCAGAAGTTTGCTGCAATCCAGCGAAAAAGAATCACATTGCCACAAACAGATGAACTTGCAGAAAATAGAAGCTGTAGTACATCAACAAAAGCAGAAAAGGGCCATTTTGTGGTGTACTCAGCAGATCAAAAACGTTTTATGCTTCCTCTGCAATATCTCAACACTGAAATTATGAGAGAGCTATTCAACATGGCAGAAGAAGAATTCGGATTGTGTGGCGACGGACCTCTTACATTACCATTTGAAGCAGAGCTAATGGAATATGCAATATCTTTTATAAGACAAAAGGTTAATAGAGACGTACAAAGAGCATTATTGACTTCCATGGCTAGCAGTTGTGCATCTTTCCATCTCGAACATCGGTTGTTACCAATTTGTAGCTTCTAAAGAGCTACCATTATACCTGTAGTCAGAAACATACTGTTGTACATTAATATACTTCATCAAAAGTTTTAAAAGAGTTTTGTTCATACAAAGTTATCTCTCTATCATTATCACTTTGAATCTTAAATATGTGCAAGGATCCTAAATCTACCCCTAATTGAACAAAACCACATTTAAATCAATCAGCAATACTGTTCGCAGCTTCCTCCCTCAACATTTTGGGAAACCTGTTATTCATCATCAGGCAATGCCACTACTACACACTCAGCTAAATTAAAACTTAAATATACAAACCAAAAAGAAGTGCTAATTTCAACTGAATGATGAAGTGTCACTAAGAATGAACATATAGTAATTTGATTCCAAAATAGGAGTATGGGAACCAGAGAAATTAAATTTCCTATCTTTCCTCAAAAATCCTTATGGCAAAGAATTCAAATTTCAGTATTTCTAATCTCATGTATTTGGTTTAACCTGTGTTTTTTGTGTTTCAATCTCATACAGTAGTTCTTGTCTACAGTTTACATAATACAAAAATTACATAGGTGAAGAACAGTTCCATTGTGATTAAAAGTTAAACTGAAACAAATCAAGGACTCGTTTCAAAATAAACACATATCAACAACTTCCGTACCTGGAATCTGCAAATCATGAACTTGATAAAAATTGAGATTTTCTAAACGCAATAGTCAAATCTTAGAATATCAAAATAATGGTTGAAGATCCAGATTGAGAAATAGACATACACACGTCTTGCTAGCCAAAGTTTCATACATACTGCGCCAAACTTGTTGTGTCATTTTCATCCACCTATACGTTTGAAGGTCATAATCAAATTTGAACAACCCTGCCAGCTTTAACTAATAATCAAGGATTCCCACCATTGTACAAACTATATCACATGGCTTTACTTATCAATGATCTGGTGGGACCTTGATTGCTTCTTGTCTTTTCCATCCACAATACCACACCATTATCATTAAGCATTCGAAAAATCTACAATCTGAAATTTCCTTCACTTATCCTCTTAGAAACAGTTCCATCAAGAAAATAATATTAAACATGCCCACCTCTCTTTCAAACATCCATCACATGGGTTTGCTTCTCAATTGCAAATATAAATTTAGCCTAATGCCTCTGCCTTGTACATTGTCCCAACAATTAGCATTCACCATTCCAAAAATCTACATTTCACTTCTACTTTTATAAATAATTCCATTTCAGTTGAATAGCAAGACGATCAGTGCCAAGAAGCTCCTGAAATTAGCAAGGAAATGGCAGAAGCTTACTGTAATCAAGAGAAAGAGAATCACATTGCCACAAACTGATTCATTTGCAGAAACTGGCAGCTGTAGCTCATCTCCAAAAGTAGAGAAGGATCATTTAGCAGTGTACTCTATAGATCAAAAGCGTTTTGTGATTCCCTTGCAATATCTTACAACGAAATTATGAGAGAGCTTTTCAACATGGCAGAAGAAGTGTTTGGATTGAGTAGTGATGGACCTCTTACATTACCATTTGACGCAGATCTAATGGAATATGCAATTGCTTTGATCAAACAAAAGGTTAATACAGATGTACAAAAAGCTTTGTTGACTTCTATAGCTGGCAGTTGCTCATCTTTCCATCTTCAACATCAATCAGCATCCCATCAATTACCAATTTGTAGCTTCTGAATAACTATTGTTAGATCTGTAATCACAAAACACAGTTGTACATCAATATAGTTCGTCACGAATCTCAAAACATTTTTGTAGCTACTTCTCTCTATTTATATCCAAATTAGAATCCTTAATCTAATCGGTATCTTCAGTATTAGCTGCATAGAATGCTCGATATGATACAAAGACTAGTTCCTGAAACACATTTAATTACATGATTAGACTACTATTCATGCCTTCTATCAAACTCTGTTATGCTAAAGTAAAAATTAAGAGAAATCTATATATAATATTTAGCCTTGTTTCTCCAAGAAACGCAAGACAATGAGCTAAGTGTGATTATTCTAATGGAAAATCTACATAGCTCCGAATTCTCTATGAGTTCCTTTCTATACTTTTTTTCTGAAAGATTCTTGAGTTTCCTGACCTGATAACATGCAGGCACATATGCATTTCCTCATGAATTCTGCCTTGATTACCCATTTAAGAAAACCAACTCACACTATAGTGTTTATGTGAAGCTTCAACACAGAACTTCAGTGCAAGATTCTAACACTAGACGAATTTTATCTATTTTAGAAAGTCAAGATTCGGAATATAAGACACTTGATCGAGAACAAGAAGGTTTTTTAAAATTCCTATTGAGGATAAATCTATTTATCCTAACAGTCGGACATGAATTATAGCAATGAGAATATTTTCTCTCAGGTTCACTAAACATTGGTTCTTAGGAATTGCTGAACAAAATTAAGTTGTTGTATGTAAACATTGCAATGAATTATGTACTAGACCACCCTTTAACCTATGATCATTGTGGCCTTACCTTGGAGGAAATTCAATACTCTTAAAGTAAATACTTCTTCTGGTCTTTTTTTTAGCATTTTCATCAACCAACCCTACGCTAGGTGGGGTCAGCCATATGGATCTTCCGATGCCATGAAACTCTATCAAATGTCAAATGTCCATCCATATCTAAAAAAATATCATTGCTAAAAGCAAGCCGCTATATGCGTTGGCTATCAACCTACCACGCGACCCTCCTCTTATACCTGGGCTTGGGACCAACTTATAGTAAGTCACTTTCTTCTGAATTACCAAACTTATAATTCCATCAATACTTAATCTCTCTCCTAATTAATACAAGATTAAACAGGGAAGAATCATGAAAAATACATTGATAATCTAAATTGACGAATAAACAAGAACAAAATGAAAAAGACTAATGAAAAATACCGGAAATAGTATTAGTATTCAAAATCATGGTCATCAATCTAGACTAAAAATTTACATATCTGGATCTGATTTTACATCAAACACAACACATGCACATGATAAAAACTCAACAGCCAGTGATTCAACACATCTCTTTAGCAATAACTAAGCTTATTGGGTCCAACTCATTGTGTCCTATACAAAGACACAAATACATTACACATGCATATGTCTAGGCTTCAAAAATAATTCACCAGCTAGGTGTACTAATTTATACACTTATTTGCAATAATAATAATAATTTCCCATGTCTATTATACCATCTGACTACTCAACATAAGGCTATTAATATAGTACAAAATAAAATCTACCTTCATTTGTTGACTATCAAACATGCCCACCTCCCTCACATGGTTATGCATCCAACTAACCTTAGCAGGTGGGTCCTCCATTTCTTCTAGCTTGCAAATATAAAGTCAGTTTCCTATGCATTCAAAAATCAACAATCTAAATTTCCCCTTTCCTTTGTCCTGTTATCAATTTCACTTCATTCATACAAAAACAAGATGATCAGTACCAAGAAGCTCCAGAAGTTAGCAAGGAAATGGCAGAAACTTGCTGCCATCAACCGAAAAAGAATCACATTGCCACAAACTGATGGAGTTGAAGAAATAAGCAGCTGTAGCACATCAACAAAAGCAGAGAAGGGTCATTTTGTAGTGTACTCTGCAGATCAAAAACGTTTTATGCTTCCTTTACAATATCTCAACACTGAAATAATGAGAGAGCTATTCAACATGGCTGAAGAAGAGTTCGGATTGTGCAGCGACAAACCTATTACATTACCATGTGAAGCAGAGCTTATGGAATATGTAATTGCTTTGATCAAACAAAAGGTTAATAGCGATGTACAAAAAGCTTTGTTGACTTCTGTAGCAAGCAGTTGCTCATCTTTCCATCTCCAACCTCAATCAGTATTCCATCAACTACCTATTTGTAGCTTCTGAATAGCTATGGTTAGATTTGTCATCACAAAATACAGTTGTACATTACACAAGTTAATCAAGAATCTCAACACATTTTTGTTTAGCTACTTCTCTTTCTATTTGTATCTGTGAAAATTTAGAATTTTTTTAACTCATAGGTATTAGCTGCAACGAAAGCTCGAAAGATCACAGAGGCTAGTTAACTGAAGCACGTTTAAATACTTGATTAACAATCTGTTAAAGCTTAGACAACTATGTCTGGCTTCTCTATAATACACAGCAATTAAGAGAAATCTATATGTAGCATTTATTCTTGTTATCTCCAAGAAACACGCAGCACTAAATGTGATTACTGAAATATGAGTATTATCATCAAGCATATAATCACTGCCCTTAAAATTGAACATCAACATAGCTCTGAATTCTATATCATTTCTCATCTATAGTTTATTTTTCTAAATGATAGTCAAGTTTTCTGACCGATAATCTTATTTCAGGAAAACACAAACATATTTGGTACAACTCAATTCACATTAATCATTACAATTTAAAACTCTTATGCAGTAATAGAGAACAAGATGGTTTACTAAAATTTCTGTTAAGACTAAAGCTTCCTATCCTAACAAATATGGATTACAGAAATGAGATAATTTCTGGCGTGTTCACTAAACATTGTTACTTAGGTTTGGAGAAAGTATGTAAAACAATGAATTCTGTGCTAGTCCACCCTTAAAAGTTAAACCTACCAATTTTTCAAGAAATCTACTTGGCAATAACTAAACATAATGGGTCCAACTCAATGTGTCATACAAAAACACATTAACACATCACACATGCATATGTCAAGGCTTCAGAAATAACTCACCAGCTAATCATTTAATCTTGTGGTTCACATAGTTTGGATTTGTAGTGATAATAATACCCATGTCTATTTTAATATCTGACTACTCTGGATAAGTATATTAATATGATACAAAGTAAACTCTACCTTCATATTCTGACTATCAAACATGCCCACCTCTCTCACATGGTTTTGCACCCTACTAACCTTAGCAGAAGGGCCCTCCATTTCTTCTATCCTTGCAACTATAAAATCAGTTGCCTTTGTCTTCCACACCATCACAAGATCAGCATCCAAAAATCAAGAATCCAAAATTTCCCCTTTGCCTTTAGCTTGCGCTGTTATCAATTTCATAGGAAAACAAGATGATCAGTACCAAGAAGCTCCAGAAATTAGCAAGGAAATGGCAGAAGCTTGCTGCAATCAACCGAAAAAGAATCACATTACCACAAACTGATTCCGTTGCAGAAACAAGCAGCTGTAGTTCATCTTCAAAAGTAGAGAAGGGTCATTTTGTAGTGTACTCTGCAGATCAAAAACGTTTTGTGCTTCCTTTGCAATATCTCCTCAATGAAATGATGTGAGAGCTATTCAACATGGCAGAAGAAGAGTTCGGATTGAGTGGCGACGGACCTCTTACATTACCATGTGAGGCAGAGGTTATGGAATATGTAATTGCTTTGATCAAACAAAAGGTTAATAGAGATGTACAAAAAGCTTTGTTGACTTCCATAGCTAGCAGTTGCTCATCTCTCCATCATCAACATCAATCAGCATTCACTCAATTACCAATTTGTAGCTTCTGAATAGTTATAATTAGATCTGTAATCAGAAAACACAGCTGTACATTAATATAGTTCATCAAGGATCTTAAAAGAGTTTTGCTTATATGAAGCTATCTCTTTATCATAAAATCAGTCTTAATTAAACAAAACCACATTCATTGGAATTAACAATTCTGTTAGCAGCTTCCTCCCTCTGGCCTCCACATCTTTCATGCTCATCAAATCCCCCTACTGAGCTCTGTTTATGCTACCAATTAAGAAAATACAATGAATTTTAAGTACTTTGCTGCTTCTCACCTATATTTAGTGAAAATTACAATTCAAGATGGTTTAGATTAGTTTCTAAATTCAGAATTGCGAAACTTGGTATTCATCATCAGGCAATGCCACTTGTACATGTTCAGCTAAAATAAAACTTAAATACACCAATGAGAAAATTCAGATTCAACTGAACAAGAAAGTTTGCCACTAAGAATGAACATGCATCAATATGATTTCAAAATACGAGTACGAGCACTAGAGGAACCAAATTTTCAATCTTTCCTCCAAACTAAATTCGGATGATATGTAGCTGAAATTTCACTATTTCAGTATTTCTAATCACGTGTATATGGTTTAACCCAAGCATTTCACATAACTGAGCTCCAGTCTACTATTTCCATCTCATAAACATATATTAATATAGACTTCCGGAACCTATCAGCAGGGCTGTACAATAGCAATGGATAATATCAGGGAAATCAGTGAAGTGAAATCCCAAGTCCAGAAAAACTTTGATTTTAGCAGAAAGAAACCCTAGGTGCTTTCTGGGAAAGAGCTTCAACATTATTCATCGAGAATCAGTTTCCACGAGGAAATTGAGAACTGAATCAGCATTTGGGGTCATTAGCACTCCGTATGGAACATTTAGGCCTTGTTTGCTAATGGTTCGTTAAAGTATGGTATAATATAATATTATTTCTTAAAAGTTTTTGTTTGAATAGATGGTATAGTGTTATATGGTTTTTTAAAGTTTTAATTTTAATTTGAAGGGGGAACTATGGTGAACTATTAAATTGGTGGTTCTATTACTATAAAATAATAATGGAGAATCACACTTAAATAAAAAACTATGGAAGAGATTTTTAATTAAAACCATTTCGTACTACTATGAAGCATGAAAAAAATCATGAACGAAACAGAGCCTTAGAAATTCAATTCATTTAAAATCGATATAACATTTAAAAAATTTATACATATACCTAAGGAAATTGATATCCCACAATGTTCCAAATATACCTAAGAATTGAATTGAATTCCTCCCACAGATACCCTAAGGAAATTGATATCCGAATATGAGGAGGAAACATTAGCAGGGGAAAAGTGGTGGCGATAAACAGAGTAGTCCTAAATTGGAAATCAACGGAGATTGTGAGAGCCTTTGAGAGAGGGAATCAGTTAATTTTGTCGGGGGAAATGGATAAATTCGTAATGAGAAATTGAGAAGTGAGAGTTCAAAAGCATACACGACAATGGAAACTCTGCAAGAGAAATCGATGTACCTGAAAATTGAGCTGATTTGGTTCCAATGGGGAAGACAGTTATTGCATGGCGGAGTTGGAGAAAAATTGAATTAAAGGGAAAATAATTTATTTTTCGTTAAAAAAATTATATGAAATCTTGGTCATCTAATTTTTAATCATGAAAATAATTAAATTTTATTTTAAAATTTAAATTTTAACTTTAGAGGATCTTTATCTCGTGTGAATGATAGAGCCCTAAAATCACAGGAACATATCGATTTGATGGTGCTGAAGCTGAATAAATACTTGCTAGCCCCTTCACTTCCCTTAAGTATTACCATGGTTTTCAGATCTAGGTCGGCTAATGAATCAGGAAAAAGAGAGGATCACTAATTTTGAATTAAATCAGATTTAGGATATGTTGTTTTTAACTTTTAAAATCTGAATTGAACTGAAGTGAGTTGAACTTATTTTAATATAAATTTATAATTAGGGATAATTAAATTAAACTGCACTGAACTGCACTGAACTAAACTACATTAAATTGTAGTCTAAAAGAATAAAGCGTTTAGTTCGAATTAAATTGAATTTTATGAATTAGGTAGAAAAAATTTATAGATTTTATTTATAGTTTTAATAATTATACATCATAAAAAGTTTGTAGAATTAAGAATTTCAAATATAATAAAATATATGAAAAAACTAAGTAGCCAATATAATTATTAGTATTATTCTAATCATTAAATGATGTTTGTTAAGTTGTAAACGATGTAGTTTACCCTTTTTTTAATTTATAAATTAATATTTAGTATTAATTGCATTAATATTTTTCCCATTTCATAAATGCTTTATAGGAGGATGCGAATAGGCATAATTAAAAAGCGTATGAAAAGCCTTTCATCCAGCCTCTTTTGACGGTTCAAGACCGGGTCTTGGTTGAACCGGCCGGTCTTTTAAGTGACCGGCCAGTTCAACTAATTATAGATCAGTTTTTACTCTATACAAAATCGTGAGGAACCTGATCGGATTTGCCTTCGATTTTAGTTCAACTCGGACGACCGGCTGGTCTGATTTGGGTTTCAGAACTACGAGTACAGGTCAAATCATGGTGTATAATGCATAAGAGGAGGTTGAATTATGCCAACTCTCAATTCATTAAAATAGTTTATTGAATAAAATATACTCCCTTCATCTTTTTAAAATAAGTATTCTAATCATTTTTTAAAATATTCTTTTACTTATCATTTTTAAATATTTAGGCATTTTTTATATTATTTTTTCAATTATACCCTCATTTGTCCATTATCATTAATTGCAATGGAGTGGAAAACTGAATATTAATTAAAGGGTAAAATAGTATTTTCCTGCATTAATTAATTAATTCCTTAAGAAGTGTGAAATGTGTTAGAAGGTAATAAAAGATGGAGGGAGTATTTTTTATCCTTATTTTACCAATTTATTTAAACTAAGATGTTATTTGTAAAAAAAAATTTTCATACTCTATTTGACAAATAAATAAAATTATATTACACTTTTTTTTAAGTTTGCACAAAATTACTAACAGTTACAAAAAAAAAGCAATTAGCAATAAAATAGATAAAACAAATGGTTAAAACTACAATTCCATTAATCGTTGAATAGTTATTCTTCATCTTTGAATCTGCCTTCTTGATATAGTCTTCACAAGGAATATAGCCGTTTGAAAGGTTAGTTTTTTTCCATGGTAGCCATTACAGCTGTTGGATGCCTTCATCTTAATCGTTAAGTGATGGCTTTAGCTTCCAGGTGGTTGAGTGGCCATTAATCGCCTCATATGGAATGCCTTGTAGATTATCTTTATCAACAAGTTAACTTATGGGTGGTAATAGAAAATTCCTTCTACTATTAGAGAGATCATTTATTGGCAAATTGACGTTGGATTTTGCCTACAACGTTTTTTGCTATATTAGAAAATAAGCATATTCTTTTTGTCTTATTAAGGTGTTGAGCCTAGTGCAATGCAAAACTTTTTTCTCCAAGTATTCTTTAACATATATGGAAATTTTTTTTTTGGATACTAATACTAAGGTGACTCAAAATATAATGTTGATCCTTAAGACATAAAGTTAGTCAAATCAATTAAATAAGACACCATGCAAATATATGGAAGACACATAAATACCAATAATAAATATGTAAGGAGCTTGGAGAAATAAATTCATATGATTATCAATAAATATGCCAAAAATAAACATGTTATAACTAGAGAATCACCATAACATGCGCATATTCTAATTATAAATTAGTTTGTTATCTTCAAAACACTAAATTTGAGATTACAACATTAATAACAATATGTATTTCAAAAAAGTTGAGACTGGAGATTGGAAGAATGTGTTGACACTAGAAATGGGAGCTTGCCTTGATTAAAATCATCAGGCATGTGCTTAAATAGATAGCATTCATCTTCTCATCAAAAGATAAAGAATCCTATAGGATTCATAATTTTTTTCCATCTTAAATTAATAAACTTCTTAGGTATAGTTTGGTACATGGTAATGAAAGAGTATTGGCATAAGAGATATTTGTACGTTGGGATTAAGATGTTGGAAACTTGTTTGTTTCATTACAATAGTTTTTTGTACTATTTGGGAATTTTTAATTTTGTTTTCATACATATAATATAAGAAATATAACATTGTTTAAAATACTTAAAATTATCTATTCTATGATTGTGTTATTTGAAATGTGATAATAAAAGTAGCGGTCATATTTATAGTACGTTTTAGTAGACTTATCATGTGTTATTAGAGTTAAATTATGTGTTAGTGGTATTAGAAGTTATTATTAGTTAATTTCGTATGCTTAGAGAATTTTTAGTAGATTGTAGATTTTAGGATTATGTAGCATATAGAATAGAAGATCACATTGATGATGTGATAAAATAGATAAGACATTTTAAAAAATAGCAGTAATAGATTGTCTATTTGATGTTCAATTATAGGTTTTTTAAAATAAAATTATAACAAAAAAGTTAAAGAATTTGCTAAATAGTTTCTCTCGTCAATAAAATAATATAAAATTAATTATGCAAGCTTCTATTTAATTATCTACATGTAGAAGATCAAATAAACATTGCGCAACATTTATCGTGTCATGTCATATTGGAAAGAGTAAATAGAAGATTTAGTGTAAAGTCATTTTTTAGTTGACTGTCTATTTTTGCTTATATGTCAAGACAATTGATAGAATGGAATCTTTGGTAAAATAAACAAGATATTTTAAAAAGTAGCAATAGTAGATTGTCTATTTGATCTTCTATTGTAATTTTTTTAAAATAAAAAATAATAAAAAATTAAATAATTTGCTAAATAATCTCTCTCATCAATAAAATAATATAAAATTATTTATGCAAGCTTCTATTTGATTGTTTACATGTAGAAGATCAAATAGACATTGTGCAACATTTATTCTGTCATGTCATATTGGAAAGAGTAAATAAAACATCTAGTGTAGAGCCATTTTTTAGTTGATTGTCTATTTTTACTCATGTGTCAAGACAACTAATAGAATGAACTATCTACTAAAGATGCTCTTATATATAAAGGTTAATCCGTGATTTGTTTGATTTTGTAAAAAAATTTGTCTCGTATGGACTTACAATAATAACAAAGGAAAACCTTAACCCACCCCGCGCGAGTGTGGACTCGAACCTACGACCTCCAAGATCACAGTTTCAAGGCTCAACCACTAGACCAAGTCTTTACCACCCATGATTCATTTGATTGAGATGACATAATAAATAAAGTTTAGAAATTAATTTAATCATCTTTCTTATATTTTATTCTCCTCAAAATTTCCAACATGTATTCTTGAGCACTGAAATTCATTTCCATAAAACCATGAATTGTATAAAATTAAAATGGATTTTCAATGTGTTTAAGCCCAATTAGAAATTAGGGACAACAAAAATTTAGTTAGGATTTCCGTCCTTAATTATTTAGGGGTCTATAAATGGTCAGTGGTAGAGGGAAAGGGGAATATGTGGCACGTGCCCCCACCAAAGCCGGAAATCACCCCTCTCCTAGCGCTACAATTCAGATTTAGGAGGAATTTGACCACCCAAATTTGAGGAAAAAGACAAAGCCCTTCATCTCCTTTTTCTTATTTTAGCTCAGCTCTTGCTGTACTAAAATAAGAAAAGTTAATTGATCAGCTTTTGCCGATGGTATAAAATAAGAAGGTCAATTTTTTTTACCTTATTTTTCATTTTACACCTTCATTCTTTTCTTTTACAAATATTACATTGTTTCTATATATAATTTTTTTTCTTTTTCAATTTCAGCCCTTATTTTGCTTCTTTCTATCACATTTTCAATTTCATATTTATTTCTAATCTAGAGTATTAGAATGCTAATATTTTAGTTTAAATTGTAATTAAACTGCTCACAAAAGTTATGTTGGCATTTTAACTTTTTTTTCACTACTATATATGAGTATCTATTTGAGTTTTATTGTGTTGTAAATTCTTACTATTATTATAATTATTATTATTACTACTACTATTACTATTATTATATAGTGTATTTTGTATTAGAAAATAATTCCATTTTGCTTTACTTTTTCAAATATTTTTAAAATTGTAGTATAAAAATAGAAACTAGAGATTTATGAAGACAATACATACATTATACAAAATTTCAAAACATGTGGAAGAGGCATATGATAAGACAACTAACCATTCAAGTCAAAACAATGTTAATAGCTTAAAGAGATTAAAAATATAACGTAACATTAACTTTGTTATTTCTCGGAAACATTATTTTGTGTTTCTTTTTTCGGGTGGAAATATCAAAATCACAGCTAAATAAGAAAGATCAAAATCACTTCATCTTTTCACTCAAAACTTGTCGCAATTGTTACTGCCTACCACCGGCCTGTTATTGTGGATGTTGTTACTTAATTGAATTTGTGCCCCACCAGAACTCAAATCCTGGCTACGCCACTGCAAACGGTTTGGTAACCGAATTACCAAACCAAAATATTAATTTGCTTCGGTTATATCAAATACTCGGTTCGGTTTGGTTTGTGAAATATTGATTATTTCGGTTATTCAGTTCGGTTCGATTCGGTTTTTGAGTAAGAAAAACTGTAACAACCAAACCGAACTGAACAAAATATATATAACACATAATAAAAATTTAAAATATGTTCATATAAAAATTATTTTAACATTACACCCTTATTCCTCTTTTCGAAAATGCACTCTTGTTCCTTTATGTGTCTCTACGAAGTCATTTAATCTATTGTAATACTTATACTGGATATGCATTTTATATTTTAAGTGTTAGAATTTGAAATTTTAGGTTAATTAATTTAAAATTTCGGTTTAGTTCGGAATTTAACCGAACCGAATAATTTATTTCGGTTTGGTTGATTCAGTTTTGATTCTTATTTGGTTTGGTTCGGTTAACAATATTTTCCTATTTAGTGTTCGGTTAATTCGGTTCAGTTCAGTTTCGACCGAATGCACACCCCTAAAGTATTCCCGGTCCCCAAATTAAAATTAGAATGTTCATTTGGGCTTTATAAAATTGAAAGAAAAATCTCCAATCCGCCTCGGATGTCACTCGAACTTAAGACCTCTTGAGGTTATAATTTTACTATTAACCACTAGGCCAACACCTCAGTCACAAAGTTGAAACGTGAGCAGGGCCGACCCTAGGGGTGGTGCAATGGGTGTCACCGCTCATGGCCCATAGTTGGGACGGACCCAAATTTTTAATTTTTCTATGTATATAATATAAAAATAAATGTTGTTGTGTTTTTTAAATAGAAACCTCTATTTATCTTTTTAATAGATGATAATATAATATCACAAATAAAATTTTAAGTTGTTTTACTCATTTAGTTTTTTAATTTCATTTTCCTCAAAATAATTGGATATAATTAATATTCATTTTAGTTTGTTATTAAATTATACATTTTATTTTATAATTAGATTTGAAGAGTATTAGTGTAAAATGGCTAGTTGAACCCATAAGTTGAAAGTTTGACCCTTAGAAAAAATATGCCCTAACTAAACATCGGACTAAATTATGAAAACAATTATCTCACAATTTTTACAAAAAAAACATATAATTGTACTGTTTTTATTAAAAGGACCCAATCTATTTCATATGTTAGGGGTTCTTACAAAAATCAAAGAAAAAACCAAAATAATTTGGTGGTGCCACAAACAATTTACTAGCTTACAAAAATAGGGGAAAATATTTACATAAGTACGGTGTAGTATTTATCTAATAAATATCGAGTAATCGTCTAGTAGTTATCTAGTAAATCATAACTTCAAATAAATTTCTAAAACATACATAACATATGACATTTAGTATTTATCCAGTAGAGCACTGTTAGATATCTAGTTATTATCTAGTATGTCTTAATTTTGACAATTTTTTATGGATCTAATGACGCCTAACATATATATAATATATGACAGTTTTATAACAATATTTACATAACATATGACATCTAGTATTTATCTAGTAGATCATTATTAGATATCTAGTTATTCGTTTAGTATATCTTAATTTTGACAGTTTTTTATGGATCTAATGACACCTAACATACATATAATATATGACAATTTCATAACAATATTTACTAGATAACTACTAGACAATTACTAGAAGAATACTAGATATTTACAGGATAAATACCAGACCGTATTCATGTAAATATTTCTCCTATTTTTGTTAATTTGTAAATTGTTTATGTTTTTTAAATAAAGGTTGAGCTTGGCGAAAACCGGCTCCATTTATTAAAAAGAAAAGAAAAAATAGCAACCAAAAAGAAAAAAGAAAAGAAAGACAAAAACAAAAACATCCCAAGGATGTAACAAAAGATTTGCAACCTAATGCAATAATAATGAACTAAAAGTCCCAATCACAATGGAGTGTGATCCTAATGATTTGAAGTCGTAGCAAAATGATCGATGGGAAGAAGTTCCCCGTGATGCTCCAAAGTCAATCCCGGCGAGAAGGCTGAGATGATTAATCCTAACGGATGCAAGGTCATGCAAGACCGACACAATGTCGAAACATATAAACATCGACTTAGATCAAACTAAAATCTAAGTCGATAAACAAAATCTAAAGATCCAAGCCGATGAACTTGCGATCCCTACTACTCGAAAAGGCACCACCCTATACGGTTAGAGATTAACGAAAGCCGTCCGCACCGTAATGCATTAAAATAGGAGTTGGATCCATGTGTTGAAAAACTACCAGCCAAATTCCGGTTAGAAGAACATCGACCCCCAGTCGAAACGCAGGCCAAATAGAACCCTATCCGCCAAAACAGTCCCCCATCAAAGGTCAGTTGCTTGAACCGACCACGCCGGAGGAGTGAAATCATTCTGACAAAATGCAAGTGAAATTAGTGTGCTGCCAAGCTGCAAAGCCATCGTCTTGTCGAAACCCGGTGGAAAAAACCAATAGAACCCAAGCCGCAATCACCGAGGTCTGCTACTGTGGAGATCAAACCAACTAGACGCTGGTAGAGTGAGAAATCTGATCAGAAGCCGGTGGAGAAAGTCAAAAGAAACCTAGCCATAATCTCTGAGATCTACCGCTATGGACTAGAAGCCGGTGGAATGAGATCAGGCGCCGCCTAGTCACCAAGTTGTCATCTTGTCAAAGGCCGACCAACCGTCGGAGGAGAAGATCAGGGCGGCTAGGGTTCAGAGAGAACCCTAGCTGCCTTAGAAGAGAGCTCTCAAAACTCATTATTCCTAAGAACTTTATGTATATATGTAATTAGTTTGACTTAATGGTGAATTTTGTAAATATTTTAGTGAGACATATATATTTCGACAATTTTCCCAAATGTTATTTTGCCTAGGGCTCCAAAAATATCAGTGGAGCCCATGAATGTGAGTATTTGAACTAGTAAAATATGGTTCAAAATAATTATTAATTTATAATTGGTTACACGCATTATATATGTCCTTTTGTTTATGTTATATTTATAAAATTAATTAAATAAATATTTTTTACAAAAACATAAAAAGAAATTAAGTTTGGTTCGTTGAAGTGTATAGTTTAACAGTGAACTTATAAACTTGTAACTGGTTTGTTGTCTGGTCAGATTTCGATCTCAGTATCATTGGTATTTTAACAAATTTTAGGTGAAACCCTGAAAATTGAACAATTAAGACAATAAACATATAAAACAACATTGGCTTACTCGTAAAAAACCGATGTCTTGCCCTCACCCTCAACCCCGACGACCCTCAGCCGCCTCCTACCCTTCCTTTCACCGCTGATCATCGGTGATCAACGCCTACCAGAACCGGCCATCCCTCAATCGACCTTCCCATACCTTTTACCCTCCCCGTAATACAAACCTTAACCCTAGCTGCACCCCTCCTAACCCAATTTCAAACAAAATTTACTTTGAAAAGTTTCTTAATGTGTATGATTCGGCTGCGATAAGAAGAGTGTTTCAGAGATACGGAGTTACAGGTTGGACCTACGTTACTAAAACGATGAAACGCTCGAAATTTGAATTTTGGATTCATGAACATCGATGAATCGATACATATGCAGGAAGCTTTGTATAGGTTAAAACTAGTCAAAATAGGGATTGTGCATTTACGTGCATATAAGGCTAGGTTTGCTAGGACATACCCTAAGCTGACTCAGAATAAGGTGAAAAAACATGCACCCAAACCAAAACCTGCCTTTCGAGAGTCACCTAGGGATGGTAGATCATATGCAAATGTAGTCAGAAATATTTGTGATTCGATTGGGGCCTCAAATGGAGAGTCAACTAAGAATAGGAATGATGAATCAAGTAAGCCGGACAACTCCCAAAACTGATCTGAATCTACTATTGAATCAGCTCCTTGGAAAGCCAAATCTTGTTTGATAAATTTTATTAATATTGGCAATATCAAGAATGCATTTGATTTATTGTATGAATGAGGTTTTGCGATCGATTTTGCTGCCCTAGCTAGGGGAGATTGTGTCGTAGTGGAGTTTAGCTCGGTGAATGCTTTGAATGAATTTATAGGGGGATATTGGAAAGTGAGCCATATCATATATGATGTAAAGTATATGCCAAACCTATTTAGCCCCTCAGAATGTCTCCTTTATCTTGACTTTATGGGTATTCCTCCAACCATAACTTGTGAGACATTGATCAAGAACTTAGCGTCAAGACTTGGTCGTTTAGTGGCATGTGATTGCAATTTTTAGAGACCGGATAGATTGGATGTGGTATCCTATCTAGTCTCGATATCGTTGGGAACAATTAGCCGATCCTTGATTGTTTCTATAGGGAATACAGATGTGGTAATTCACACTAACCTTAGGCAAGGTGTGGGTTGCCAGCATTATCAGGAAATCGAGTCAAATATCTCAAGTGAAGCAGAAGAGGATGATAATAGCTCCATGGTTTCAGGTTCTTCTAGGAGTTTGACAAGAACAGACTCCGGTAACATGTCTTCTCATTCGGCTAGTATGACTAGGAGCACGAAATTAAGTTCGACTGAGGTTCCAAGCTCGGGAAAGGGACAGGAATTATAATGTGCCAACTCGCTTTCATCATGCCCAGATATTCCTAATAGGAATAATATTCTCTGCATTACTTTGAACGGCGAAAGGAGCGAGAGCGAAGAGCTATTGACTTTTTGGGTTGGAGAGAAACTTGAGCTATTTAAGGGACACGAGCAGGAGACGATTGTGGAGACCTTGAGGTCACAATGATGAGGACCAAGGTATGATATCTAGGATTGATTAATTTTATTATATCGTTAAATTTTATGAGTTAGAATTACCGGGGTGGATTGAGTAATGGTGCGAAATAGCGTTTGGTTCGGTCGTGCATTAGGAAGTGGAATTTATAGATTTTTGTGTTGATAGAAACCAAAGTAGGTAGGGTGTCTGATCTGGTTATTAGAAAGCTTTGGGGTCATAATGATTTTTGGTCTCATTGCATTCCCGCTCAAGGATTATCGGGAGGATTGGTAATTTCATGGAACACTATTCTTATTCAAGGAAACATTGTTCACTCTTCTGACAGATGGTGCTGCCTCCAGGTGTTTGGTGGTCAAGTTGAGGTGTTTATGGTATGTTTGTATGGTCTGGTTAGTAGTGCTGAAAGATATCAATCATGGTTAGAATTGCAGCCTCATGTCCTACATTACGAGAAAATTATGGTGTGTAGGGACTTCAATGAGATTCTTTATAGCTCAGAAAGATCAGGTCATTCAGGGGCCTTATCGGCCTCTAAGGTGTAGTTTTGGGAATTTTTAGATGATTGTTCCTTATCTGATATACCCTTACACGGGAGGGATTACACATGGTCTAATAGTCAAGCCTTTTCGAGGATTGATCGGGTCTTGGTTTCTTGTGACATTATAGATATGTGGCCAAGACTAAATTTATCCATGTTTTATACTACACTTTCAGATCACTTTCCTATTGTGTTTTCATCTCACGAACAAAGACGCGGAGGGAGCTATCTTTTTCTGATCCTTGAATTGTTGGTGAGACAACGCAGGTTTTTTGCTATTTTTGAAGGAAAAATGGGGGCTGATTTGAGATAAAGTGGTTGGTACTGATTTAGACTTTAAATTGAGGCGTCTGTGAAACTTCATCCTACCATGGCATACTATTAATTTTAGAGGACTTGAGAAGAGAATTTTAGAGTTAGAAAAGAAAGTTTTAGAATTAATTGTGCAATATGTTGCGAGACCCATTGATGCTACAGTTGGTTCTGAACTTCAAATAGCACGATCTACCTTATCGGATTGTCGATGAAGCTTAGAAAAAGTTCGACATCAGTAATATAGAGTAAAATGGATAGTTTTGGGGGGACAATAATACGGATTACTTTCATAGGATTGCTTCAGCTAGAGCAAGGGGTAATAAAATCAGCCACCTTGAGGTTGACGGTGCACTTACGAGTGATTCGAGCATGATATATACGAGGCTTCGAAACTTTTATGCGGATCTTTTCTCTGAAAAGCGCGTGGTCCCCTTCTCACTAGAGGGGTTAGATTTTCAAATAGTGGGCAATGAATCTAATCAAAGCTTAACCGAGCCTTTTAGAGAGGAGGAGATTTAGTCTATGATGTGTTCCATTAATGAAGGGAAAGCTTCGGGGTCGGATGGTTTTAACTTTTATTTCTATAAGAGGTTTTGGGAAGAGTTGAAATCTAAAATTCTTGAGTTATTCTGTCAATTTCATGACTCCGCACAACTGCCACATCTAATTAAAGCCTCATTCATGGTTTTGATTCTGAAGGTACCTGGGTCGTCGACTATGAGCAATTTTAGACCGATAGCGCTTATCCATGGGCGATATAAACTTCTTTCGGAAGTTCTTACAAATTGGCTTTAGCCTTTGCTTTCGGAGTCCATATCGGGGAGTCAATTCAGTTTTATGAGGGGGCATAATATTCATGAGTGTTCTTTTATTGATTCGGAGGCTATACATACATTGCATAGAGGTAGGCGGCCTTATCTGGTGCTAAAATTAGATTTTCATAAGGCCTACGATAGTGTCTCATGGCCATACATTGATGTTGTATTTAGGAGGATGGGTTTTGATGAGAGATGGGTTAGATGTATGAAAGGCTGTAGGGATAATTCAGAGATATCGATTCTTATTAATGCAAGATCGAGTGAACTGATTCGGATCAAGAGGGGAGTCAAACAAGGGGATCCTATTTCTCCCTTTATCTTTGTTCTGGCAATTGAAGGATTGAAGCAGATGATTGATGCGAGTGTCCGGAAAGGCCTTCTTCCGAGATTTCATATAGACGGGTCTGATTTGGATATATCACTCCTTCAGTTTATAGATGACACATTGTGTTTTCTCCATGCAGATGAGTCTTTTTTACCTGTCTTTATTTGCATTTTACGATGCTTTGAACTTATTTCTGGTCTGCACACTAATTATCATAAGAGCTCTATTATGGGTGTTCATATGAGTGAGTCTTTTTTGCAATCTTATGCTGGAATTTTAGGGTGCAAGGTAGAAACCTTCCCGGTAACGTATTTGGGTTCTCCCCTAAGTGTGAAAAAGGTTTTGGTATCCTATTGGCATATGTTAATTGGTAAATTCCAGAATCGGCTTGCTAGTTGGAAGGGTAACTGTCTTTCATAAAGTGGGCGAGTTGTTCTTATTAGATCGGTCCTATCCTCTCTTCCTATTTATTTGCTTTCTCTGAATAAAATGCCTGAGTCCGTTAATGACAGGATTGTGCAATTAATGCATAATTTTTTGTGGAGGGATGACTCAAATCTGGGGGGAATCTGTAAGGTGAGTTGGAAAATTGTAACCTTGCCAAGAGATCTAGGGGATTTATACATTCGAAAGCTGAAACTTGTAAACTGTAGTCTATTACTGAAATGGGTATGGAAATTTAAGACAACGAACCATGAGTCTTGGTGGTATAAAATATGTGTTAAACCGTATGGTTTCTCATCTTGGGTAGCATTGGAGGAGTTTGATAATAGGAAGTTATCTCCGATTTGGTGGGGTATTATTACATATTGCGTCAAGAATAGGGTATTTTGGGATGTGTTTCGTTATAATGTATGTACGGTGGTCGAAAATGGGTTGGAGTGTTCTTTTTGGCATGATACTTGGACGGCTAACCAAACTCTTTCTTCTTTATTTCCTGACCTATACCATCTCTGTAATAGGAAAGCATGCTTGGTTCTGTAGGGATGCAATCACCTTTTTGTTACTGATATGTATTCGAGACCTTGGTGGAAAAGAAACTTGAGACAATCGATGGAACGATGTAGTAAATTGTGCTATTGGATTTTCCAAATTAGACCAATGCTGTTTACTGATTTTAGTGGAGATGTGAGAGGGGCGAGGAGATCGATCTTCATTTTTTGCAGGGTTCGGATCGATTTATATGGGATATTGGAGCTCATGGCGTCGACACGCCTGTGTCATTTTATGAAGGAGTAAACCGAATGTTGAGTTTATGATGATTTGGAGGGCGTGTTTGATACCTAAAGTTCAGTTTTTTGGTTGGCTTTTGTTTCATGGTTTGCTGCCTACGAAGCTATTTCTTTTTCATCGTGGTTGTCAGGCTGTAACGGATGGGTTATGCCCCTTTTGCACGGAGGAGGAAACAATTGATCATGCATTATTCCATTGCAAGAAAAACTCTCGGGTATGGAAAGATATGTTTGGTCTCTTCAGTGTCTCCTTAACAATGCCTGGATCGGGCTATGATTTTCTTCAGATGTGGCGGATCTATTTTGCACTGGGCATTCGTAGAGAATTCGGTACATCCTTGTGGTTTCTCATCGCCTGGGCTTTATGGAAGCTGCGGAATAAATTCGTTTTTGAAGGAATGGTAGGCTCGGAGGACATCCTTGGATCGAGCATTTATCTTTGTTGGTTTATTTTTAAGTATAGGAGGCGCGATGTTAGCTTTGTTGCATCTAATGTATTTAATTTTCCTGGATTATTGCTTTCTTTGTAACTGAACTACTCATGTTCTCATCTTGAGAACTTGGGTCCGATTTATTAGTAAAAGTGGGGTAGGTGTTTTGTAGGTAAGCGGAAGTGCTAACCTAGTTGGGAGGTCCACCCCAAAATTTTCACCTGCCCCAATCTCTTTCTCTTTGGAGGGACACAATGTTCCTCCAAGGGGTTTTAAAGAAAACAACATTGACTTGCAATAATATAATTTAGTAGATAAGTAACCTATAAATAAAACCACTTACTAGTTATTACAAACGTGATATGTATTTATTAGTAGAACTTACATATCAAAACAACTGTTTTCTATAATATATAACCTTCTTATTCTTTAAGCGGCGTGGGAGGAGGTGCATTAGTTCTTCTCGATGGCCCAGAAGGTGGAATAGGAGTTTTGGCACTGTATATCTTGTATAAGCGAGCATGAGGAGGTGGAACGTTACCTCTTCTCGATGGCGCAGAAGGTGGAGTAGGAGTTTTGGCACTGTATATGCTGTATAAGCTAGCATGAGGAGGTGGAACGTTACTTCTTCTAGATGGCGCAGAAGGTGGAGTAGGAGTTTTGGCACTCTATATGCTGTATACGCAAGCATGAGGAGGTGGAACGTTACTTCTTCTAGATGGTGCAGAAGGTGGAGTAGGAGTTTTGGCACTGTATATGCTGTATATACGAGCATGAGGATGTGGAATGTTACTTCGTCTAGATGGCGCAGAAGGTGGAGTAGGAGTTTTGGCACTGTATATGTTGTATATCCGGCCGGGAGGAGGTGGACCGTTAATTCTTCTCAATGGCCCAAAAGGTGGAAGAGGAGTTTGGCAATGCCATATATGCGACTGGGAGGAGGTGGACCGTTAATTCTTCTCGATGGCCTAGAAGGTGGAAGAGGAGTTTTGGCGTACATGTTGTACATACGTATGGGAGGAGGAAATGTACTTGGCCTAGAAGGTGGAATATAGCAAAGTATATGCGCTAAGAATTAGGTTGAACGAGTAGTCGTCTAGTGTTCAATATATTAGGCTTAGCGTATGACTTTCGGCCATGGTTGCTCAAGGGACAGTGCACCATCATACAAGAAAAGGAAGACAAATACAACGAAAAGCATCACAATATTGGATTTGGAAACCATTTTCAGTTTGCGTGTTGGTTTATGATTTGCGCAGCATATATGTTTATATTTATATAGGAGGCATAATTAATTAGATTGTTAACAGGAGAAGGAAATAAAATCTGTGTGATTTTGCTGATTATATATTGATGTTCAGTATTCATGTACCCAGGTAAGCGTCTATATGTTGATCATTTGGCTGTAATAAAGTTAGCAAATATGAATTCGCTAACATGGATAATATAATCTATTTACTATTTTGATAATCAATAATATTACGAATATACATAAAATATATAAAGCAACAAATTCAATTTCCAAGTATTATGGAAATCGTAAAACAGCCGCCTGCCAAATATTTGTTCTCACTACAAAAACAAATGCCTGACAAGGAAAAAAATCTTGTAACTAATTTTAGAGAAAAGTCAGAAAGAGAAAGATAGTGAGACTCAAAATTATATTTAAGAAAATGCAGAAAAAACCATAGTCACAACATGAAATGGAATATAAAAATTTGTTTAAAAATTCGCATTTGTCTGTTACGTCGACTTCACTTAAGTCATGTAACGTTTTTCTATTACGTCGACTTCTAAGTCACGTGAAGAAATTGTATTGAATCGACTTAACTTAAGTCACGTAAAGATTTTGTATTACGTTGACTTCACTTAAGCCACGTTGTGTTTCTCTATTACGTTGACTTCACTTAAGTCAGGTAACAATTTTCTATTACGTCGACTTCGCTTAAGTCAGTAAACATTTTTTACGTCGGCTTCTTTTAAGTCACGTAGTGTTTTTTCTATTACGTCGCCTTTCACTTAAGTCATATAAAGATTTTGTATCACATTGACTTCACTTAAGTCATGTAAAGATTTTGTTTTAGGTTGACTTGTTTTCGAAAAAACCCCGGAGGAAAGCGTGTTCCACCATAGGCTAAAATGTTAGAGTGGGTTAAAATTTTGGGGCGGATCTCCCAACTAGGTTGATGTCCCTGCTTACCTATAAAACACCCACCCCTCTTTTATTAATTGAGCAAAAAAGAATGTGAAGTTACAGAGAGAGCATGAAAATGAAAAAACCAAAACTAAACAAGCTCTGAATGGTGAAATAACTAGCAAAAACGATAGTTAGCAAGACCCATACGGTCATGGCTGAGTAAGGCATGATAAAAATCAGGAGTGGCTTCCTAGATAAATGGTATTTGCGTGCTTCTCCCATGGTTTGCAAGAGCATCGGCAATTCTATTCCCTTCTCTGTAAATATGTGTAATCACCGAGGACATGGAATGAAGATATCTAAGGCATAATCCACAATCAGTCCATAAGGTCCATGGAACCCGCCAATCTCAGGTTCTAAGCATCGTAACAACATACATAGAGTCACTTTCGATCCATAGTTGATTCCACCCCTTATGCCTGGCGGTCATAATCGCATGAATCACCGCTTTAAGTTCCGTAATGTACGCGTAAGTCCCAAGGGAAGGCAAAACATTCGAGAGTGTTCCCATTACATCTCTAAAAATACCCCCACTACCCTTCATGCCAGGAGATCCTTCGTAAGATGCATATGTATTAACTTTTACCCAGTTCAAAGGAGGCGGCTCCCATCTCACCGAGATAATTCTAGGCGCTCTACTGTGTCTCAGACGCAAGGATAAGTTCTGTAAGTGTTTATTCTTAAAAACGAAGTTCCAAACATTACCAAAATAGGAGTCAGATTTCCTTATAATGTTCTATAAAGAATGGAGAGCTAAATGAATGTTCGGGGTAATATTATCAAAGATGCCGCTGTTACGGGTTTTCCATATGATCCAAACAATTGAAACAATTCCAGCAGTCCATAAAACCTAGATTTGAGAGCTAAAATGGTGCTCAAAAGCTGAAGTTCAGAGGGTGTCGAGGTCCTCTATGGTATTGATGCTTCTGCCAAAAAGAGACATCATCACAGTCCATAATTGTTAGCGAAGGGGCATTGCACGAAAAGATGTCGACGATCTTCCGTATTATGAAAGCAAAGAGAACAAATAGAGACAAAATGTATCCCTCCCTTTTACCCCGTGTATGCGTTCCAACAAATTAAAGAGTGGGAGGGCCAAATTATTTTATGCCAAATTGTTTTTGCAATCGGGCAGATGTCATATCGATTTTTCAGCCACCAGTAGAATAGCTTGACTGTGAATCTGCCATCACTCTTCGATTTCCAAATACACACATCCTAATCCTCCTCTGGTAATGTAACCGAAGTTATCTGATTCAAGATATCGGGTGGAATCGAAGTAGGGATTTCCCTCCACCCCTTAGTAGATAAGAAATCGCTGACCTTGTCCTAAAGCCGCATTTTATTGTACCTTGTGATAGCCAATTGACCAAAGAGAGGCGGAAAAAGCCATTCATGGTTCCAAAAATTCAGGGAAGAAGTTTTACCAATAATCCATTTGCAATGAGATCGAAGTTTGTCATAAACTAGTCTAATAGAATTCCAAATACTAGAGTTGACTAACCATAGGTTTGGTACTTCATTCCGAATGAATCTTTTCCAAAGAGTGGAGAAGCACAAACCATCCTGAGTAAGCAGTCCCCAAGCTAATTTTGCAAGCATGGAGGAGTTAATGTCTTCGAAATTTTTAAGACCCAAACCACGTGAGGCTAACGGTTTCTAGTAGGTACACCAAGGTGCTGTTATCAACTTTTTTTTATTGATATAGCCAGTCTAAATAAAGTTCCTAATTGCTCTTTCCAAAGATTGGATGAGAGAATAAGGCCATTTATGAACCGCAAATGAATGCATGAGGGACCTGTTAATAACCGTTTGGACCAACACAATTTGGCTAGCCGTAGAGAGTGAATTCCCCACCCATTTTGAAAACTTCTGAATAATTTTATGAAGTATTGGATGAAGATGCAACGCTTTAGGAACCCCATAAAATAGTGGAACTCCTCGATAGACAAATGGGATAGCGCCGGGACGAATGCGAGAACTCCTGCCAAGGTAGAAACTCTCGAAGAAACCACCGATTTACTAAAGAAGATGCTAGATTTTTCCCAGTTAACACATCGCCCTGAGTTTTTTCCATATAGATCGAAAACATCCTTGAGAACCATCATATTGCCTTGTGAAGCTTTTGCAAGTAACAAAATATCATCCGCATATAGAATATGGGATGGAAACGTAGAATCAGCCGTGTACCCCATAAGTTTTAAGCTGCCATAAAATTAACATGAGAGTGTAAAATACAGCTAAGAAAATCCTCGGCAATGCAGAATAGAAGAGGAGAGAGCAGATCCCGTTATTGTACACCTCTAGAACATTAAAAGTAACCCATAATTCCCTCGGGTGTGAGGAGTGAGATACGAGCTAAATTTAAGATGTTGTCAATCCAACCCACTAAAATGTCATTAAAACGGAAAGCCTTGAGAACCGCTAGAAGAAAGCCCCAGTTAAGTGTGTCGTAGGCTTTCCTAATATCAATTTTCATCGCAAGGTTTCCTACCCTTGGTAAAACCATATTGGTTAGGAGTAATAATACGGGAAGTGATCACACCTAAACGAGTGGCTAGGATTTTATTGACAATTTCAAAAATAAAATTACTCATAACGATCGGTCATAATTCATCAGCTCTAATAGCACCTTCATTTTGGGGATAAGAATCATAAGGCTAGAATTAAGCCCCGACGGCATAATACCCGTATCTAAAAAATAAACAACCGCATTATACACGTCATCTTCCACGATACCCCAAAACACTTGGTAAAAAGCACCAGTGAAGCCATCCGAACCCGAGGCACTCTCCACATTCATACTAAAAACCGTCTCCCTGATCATATCAAAAGTGGGTCTTGAGGTCAATTCATCATTCTTCTAACCTATAACGATTAAAGGGATGACCGATGTAATGATATGATTATCCACTAGGAATGTATGATCCTTACGAAAGATCTCCCAATAGTAGTCAATCATATGATTGGAAATAACATGAATATCCATTGTGAGAACATCATTGATCAACAAAGAGTAAATACCATTTGTCATTTTCCGCACTTGGGCCATCTTATGAAAGAAAGAGGTGTTATGGTCCCTCTCTTTCAACCAATGGATGACACTGCGCTCCTTCAAATATATTTCCTTCTGTTTGATGTGAAGCTCCAGTATGTATGTGCGTTCATTCCATCCTGGATGAGAGCGTCAGTAGAGCCGTTATTGGCGATATCCAATTGCATTTACAATAAGCTATCCTGACTCTCTCTGATATTAGTGTACAAATTACCAAAGACATCCCTATTTTAATATCTCGGGATAGGTCGTAAAGATCTCAATTTCCGTATAAGAAGCTGAATTGGCAGAAGAGATGGGTGAGCAACACCCCATTGATCATTGATCACCTAGCTTAAGGAGTGATGAGTGAGCCACATTCGTTGGGAATGAAATTTAGAAACAAATCTCTGAACAAAGGAACAGGTGAATAGAAGCGGGTGGTGATTAGAATAATGTCTGGGCAAAACTGAGCAGTGATATGAAACACAGTACGCACCAAAGGTTGAGGAAACCAAGGCACGATCAAGTCTAGAATCCACCCGAGCAGAGGTTGCCCTACCGTTAAACTAAGTAAAAATAGGGCCTGAAGTATCAACTTCCATGAAATCAACCTCGTCAATGAAATCCCTGAATCTCTACAAGAACATGTGTTTGGAGCATTCCCTTTTTTCTCATAGGCACCCAAAATAGCATTAAAATCACCAAGAGAAACCCAACTACCATTATTGGACTGAGTTGCGATGATAATGTCATTGCAAAGAGAGCTCCTTTGATTAGTAAAAACACTTCCATAGACAATGGCAGCCAAAATATTCCGATCATTAAGATGAGCAATAATCAGTTGATCCGTAACTGAAAGAGTAGTAACCGAACCACTATAAGTAGAAGCTCTAAGAACCCAGAGCGTTGGCAAAGGCTTGTTGTTAACCGCTGTCAACGAATAACTGATTCTCCTCCAAAAAGAATTGTAATAGTTAATATATATTTATATTTCTTTATAGAGTTAAAATGTGTTAAGAGAGTAAATTATATTTGAAAGAGGTGATATTATAATTTTATTATTCTCTAGTGGTTGAAATTTTTACCTAAAACTTCACAAAACTCAAGATACTTCCAGAGGTTCTCATTTTTCTAATTTATTTCTTCAACCCTCTGGATCACTATCATCTTTATCTTTCTTTCAAAAACCAATAATCCTTAGGAAAACTATATCTCTTTGAATCAAATGCCAAGAGAAACCAATATATGAGTTTATTAGCTCATCAATTTCAATGGATCAAGGCTATAGGAAGAGGATTTCAGTTTCTAGGATTTGGATGAATAGTAACCCGAATTTGAGGTAAGTGATTTGTAGTGAAATTAAAGCTTAATTAGTAGAATTCATGGTAGATTAAGCATATTTATGATATTAGGAAGTTTATTTATACAATATCTTGATAGAATTATATATGGCTATTGTAGAGGAAGCTAGTGCAAGCAAATCAAAGGCAAAAGAGGTAGAAGAGAACCAGAACGAGTTTAGAAAAAGGTATGTGTCTCTAATTTCGATTTCTCAGTTTTTCTAAAAATTTCCAGATTTGTATCCCTGTTTTGTTTTGATGTTTTCTCATGGTATATAAATTTGATTTGAATGATTCTTTATTCCATTGATATCTATAGAAATTGAGGAATATATGTTCAGAAGAAACCTTATTGAATTTCATTCGTTTTCAATGGGAAAGTTTTGTTTGTAGCTGAGCCATGAAATCTGTTTTCGGAAAATCTCAGCTTTGTACACTGTTTAGTATTTTGATCATAACTTTGATTATATAATTTGGATTTCTATGATTCTTGTGGATTTGGAAAACTAAGACATATATCTAATTATGTTTAGAGGAAAGATTAATGAAATTCTTCTGTTTTCTGGTTCATTTTATATCCATCAAGTTGAGTGACGAAACTGATTTTTCTGGAAAGTGATTTTGGATGAACTTAATATGTTTATATGAGTTTGTTTTAGTGTTTTATGTTTGGATTGAGTTTATTGAAATGTAGGAAATATCTTGTCATGTTTTACCGATGTTGAAGAATATTTTATATGGTTTATTGCCCTTAGTAAACGAGTAGAATACAGGTCAGGGTATATTGCTGCCAATAAAGGGGGGGTATAGTACTGTACAAACAATTGAAGCTTTGGCTTCGGGCTTCGGCCGGTATTATGTGATATGATATAGGAGCTTCGGCTTTGGGCTTTGACCGGTATTCTGATAAAAATATATTGATATTAAAGCTGTGGCTTTGGACTTGACCGATTTATTTATATTGAAGCTTCGGCTTCGGGCTTGTCCGCTCCATTATCCATTACCGTTATTCTTTGCTAATTTACTTTGGGCAACATATGGTTAATGTGTTTGGAAAATTGGATATAAAATTTGGTTGTACTTTGAAAGGTTTATAATGTAAGTTTTCTATTTTGGTTTTATAAAGTTGTTTAATTTATTTTTGGCTTATGAACATACTTTGCTTCTATTTTTTAAAGTGTTAAAAATGTTCAAAATTATTGTATTTATTTTATGTACACCACTAAGCAAATTGCTTAGTGTGTAGTTGTTTTTCTACACATAGGTGGAGATTTGTAGATAGTTTGGATCAAAGTGGTATAAGTGGATCAGCGTGAAGAGCGTATAAGGTCGAGGAGGATTTATATTTTAATGTAATATTATGATTTGTAGAATAATGACATGTATTAGATAGTGTGAGAAGTGTGAATTGTATATTATTGATATTTAGAGTTATAATTTCTGGCGTGTATTTATGAATGTTAAAGTTTTGGAATTAACATATATAAGTATTGAGAGTGAATTTGTTTAAGTATTAATGTGAAACTTACTGAATTAGTTAATAAGATATCGGAGGTTATTGTTACTGTGACACTTCGAATAATGGGGGTGTTACATTTATGAGGGACAGAAAAACTGTGGTCAATACCATGCTTAGAATAGAATTCCTCAAACTACTTATTTTTTAATTCTCTTCCATTGTCACTATGGATTCTATTAATTTTAAGGTCTTTTTCATTCATGATCTGGGTAGCCAACCTAGAGAATGGTTCAAATGTTTTTATCTTTTCTAGAAAGCTAGATAATCCAAGTGAACCTGGTCTATTTAATCAACAACTACAAGGGTGTATTTCATTCCACCTAGACTTGTTGGCAACTTTGGTCCAAACAAATCCATGTGTAGAAGATCAAGGGGATGAGAAGAAGATATATCAGCTAAGGATTTAAAGGTCTTCCTAAATTATTCCCCAAGTTGGCATGCTGAGCAGAGTCTATCTTTATTAAAGGCTAGATTGGGTAAACCCTCAACAAGTTCATTTCTGGCTAGTGTTGGGAAACAATGATCCGGAAGACCAGTCAAGTAACAATCCGGATCAGGTTTGAAGAAAACAAAAATTAGAAACAAAATTTTTAGGAGCAAATTTTGTAATCTCCTTAATCCAAATGGTAGCATCATGCCCAAATCAAATCATCAGGACATTCATGAAGACTACGAGTACCTAACCATATAATGGAAGCATCCAGTTAAAGTTTGGAAAGGAAACAAACTTTGAACCGCTCAAGATTTGCATTTGAAAGAATTGATTAAAGAATAGCATCCGGAAGAATGCATCCGGAGATATTAGGTCTGAAGACATCCGAAAGACCTGATCATCAAAGACAAAGGGAATGTTTTGAATACAACATTTCCCTCCATTCTTCTGGTCTAATAGTCAAAGATCCTTTCCCCTTATGCAAGACAAATATAGCTTGCACGCTTTTCAAAAAATGACAGAAGGACTAATACAGGAAAGAGAAAAGGTAACAACCTTTTATATCTAGACTAATAGGATTGGCGCGTGGAGCTCACACAAAAAGCTACTGGTATAACAGTTGGTGAATCGCTAGAAAATAAGGAAAACGATCACTGAAAACTTTTTAGCCTCAACCCCAAGGATTCAAACATATGAATTATTTAGTCTAACAGACTAATCAACGGCTCTGGAAGAGCCACATATTACCTGATCAATGGTGAAGATTTAAACTAACACAATGGTTACATTTATGATCCAAACCCATAAAAGGAAGCTTCACAAGGTTGAGAAGGTGCTAGTTATTTTGATAAAGCATACATAAGAGAATCTACTATTATAATCAGTTGCATAATCCCTCCAAGAATCAAACCATTCTAAATCTATTTGTAAGTATTCCCAAGTGAATTATGAACTTGAGGAAGTCTAAAACCAAAACCTTTGACAAAAACAAAGTGTAAGATCTCACTCTTGGGTGAGTGGTGAGATTGGGATATAACTTGATATTGGTGCTTTGAGTGGGATCTCTTTGTAGGACTCAGCTTCGATTTGGGTAGAAATCTAAGTGGTATATCTTGCTAAAGGCAAGAGGACTCAGATAAGAGTTAGTACTTCTAGTGGTATATCCTACATCGGGAAGGGGTTACCATCCAAAGACAAATTGTAAGGCTTGATTCCTGCCAGTTGGAAAGGAATCCACTAGTGAAAAAGCTTGGACGAAGGAAACTCCGGGGACTAGAATAGGTAGGGCCGAACCAGGATAAAATCCTTGTATTTGATTTTCTCTCTCTTTACTTATTTGCGTTATAATTCTTACTTGCATCATCCAGATCCATCGTATCATAAAACACAATTAAACACGCTACACCAAGACTTTTTAAAGTCTATTAATTTCGTGAAAAGGGTCATTCACCCCCTCTGACCCTATTTAGACCCTCATAGGGACCAACAGCTAGTTTGGACAGATTGGTCATATTGATATGTCCTAACCTTCTATACCATAGCCATGAGTTTTCCTCCTTAGAAACTAAGCATATATCATTGGAGCCAGGGGATAAATCAATCATATAAACATTATTAATTCTAGGAGCATAAAGAATAGTTTGGTCACAGTTACCATCAATGACTGAGCAGCCTACTGAGTCGAAGATTACTTTCTTGCCTTTGTCATACAACCGAGAAATGTTCAGCAAGTTGAACTTTAGGCACTTCACAAGAGACACATTTTCAATTAAAGGCTTGGCTCCCACAGTGCCATTGCTAACAATCTTTCCTTTTTGGTTTTCTCCAATTTGATACTTCTATTCCTTTTTCGCTCCAATGTGATCAATTGCTTTTCATCACCTGTCATATGCCTCAAGCATCCACTATCCAAATACCAAATTCTTCTATCATTAGTGGATCTCAGGCTCACCTGCAAAACAATAAAGTTTTTTTAGTTACCCATGCCTTTTTCTGTCTAGGTCCTCTCTTATTAGTGGTGGTCATCCTTGACTAGTCATACTCGTTATAGTAACCATTTTGTATCTACACATGATTGTTACATGTCCTGACTTTCCACAAAAATTATATATGGCCTTAGGATTAGGCCTGCTCACTTTACTCTTTTGAGAAACCTTCTTTTTAGTATTCCTGTTAGGTTGAGGAGGGACCCTCACCTTTTTCAATGTTGTTAGTTTTGTAGCTAGCTCATCCAACATCTTAGTGAGCTTGCTGTTATATCCATTATGGTACTCAACTTTTTCCTTAAGGTATAAGATGTCAAGTAAGGTAGAAGAATTGACATCTTCTAGATTATCACACTCCTCTGGAGTACTTGGATGTATTTGGCTGACTTTTTAGTCATATTAATAACATCATTAAGTATTGCAACAAGTTCATCTAAAGACAAAGGGGGTTCAGAATTTACCTCTATTGCTTTCCCTTTATTTCTCCTCTAGTCAACTAAATGATTGGCAGTGGATGTAGATGGTTGGTCAGCTGACTCTGAGTTGGGTTGATCATCCTTTGCCATGAGATACACATTAGTAGAATCTTATGCCTCTTCATCTGAGGATGATGACTCTCTTTTAGAGTCACTCCAGGTTGCAGCAAGAGCCTTCTTATCCTTTCTCTTCTTGAGCCTGCCCTTCTTAGCCTTGGGACAGTTAGACCGGATATGCCCTTTCTCACCACACTCAAAGCATTTGATATCTTTGTTATGCTCTTTGTTGAATTCCTTCTTGGTCTATCATCTGCTCCTTTCTTGTACTTGCCGGACTTTCTGAATTTCTGAAAGTTCTTATCTTTCCTCAAGAATCTTTTAAAGTTTTGGTCATTAGTGCAATCAAAACCTTTCTGTCCTCTGGATATTCTTCCTTAGAGGAATTATCATCATCTTCATCAGCCTCAAGAACAACAGTTCTACTAGAGCTTTCCCTTTCCTTATTTCTGTGTTTCTTTGACTCATCTTCTCATTACTTCAGAGAAATCTCATGAGTCAACAAGGTTCCCATCAGCTCATCAAACTTGTAGGTCTTCAAATAATGGGCTTCTTTTATAGTACTCTTCTTTTCTTCCCATTCTTGTGTCAAACTTCTCAAAATCTTCTTGTCAGTTTCCTCTTTTATGAAGTTCTTATAGACTCTTTTAAGCTCATTGACAATGATCATGAATCTAGTGTTCATGTTAGAAATGTCTTCTTTGGGTTGCATCTGAAACATCTCATAATTATTTATGAGAATGTTGATCTTGGACTCTTTCACCTTGTCAATACCTTCATAAGTTACTTCCAACATCTTCCATATTTCTTTAGTAATTTCACAACCTAAAATTCGGTAGAACTCAATTGTGTCAACAGCACAACGAAGATAATTGATAGTAACAGCATTTTCCTTCAATATGACTAAGTCCTAGTTGTCCTACTCATCAGAGTACTTGTCAACGCGCATTGCATTCTTCACGATGGTAGGGATAAATGGTCCTTCAATAATAGCCATCCAAGTATGCATACTTTGAGACTGGATGAAATTCTTCATCCTATTCTTCTAGTAAGTATAATACTCTCCACTGAACATGGGAGGCCTGTAACTGACATGCCTTCGTGAAGAATGTAGGCTTGGGCCTTTCCACTAGATTCTCCTCCTTTGTACGCCATGGTCTTTATCTCAAGATTGTAAGATCTTTCGAATGAGAACTGCTCTGATATGACTTATTGGTCCCTATGCATACACTCAATGAGTCAGGGGGGTGAATGACTCGCTCAAATAACTTAATAAACTTTTTCTCGATATAACGAACTCCGCTGAGTAGCTCAGTTGGCTGAGTGAAATTTGGAAAAACTTCAAAGTAAAGAACGCAGAGATTTTATATTGGTTCAGCAACATGGGCTTACATACAGTCCCAAGTAAGTGTCTTGGCTTTAATTCACTAGACTTTCACAAATTTCCCCAATTACAGAAAGTACCCTCCAAATTGTAATTGCTCACCCGATACTCTCTTCTATCAGCAACTCAATAGAGTCTAAACAAGACCTGAATTCAACTTATAAAATGTTGATCCAGTTACAAAATCAGATATAAGAAATCTATTGATCTATTCTATTCTCTCTTGTCATAAAGCAGATTCTCCCTGAGTAGTTACTTTCTTTTTTTTTGAAAACCCCCGGGCAGAACAGTGTGTTCCACTGAGAAGAAAAAGGTTGGGGCAGGTGAAAATTTCGGGGCGGGCATACCAACTAGGTTGGCGCTCCTGCTTGCCCATAAAATACCTACCTCTCTTTTATTAAAAGAGAAGAGAAAAATACAAGGTTCAGATATGGTTAGGTGAACCAAAATAGGCTTCGGCCACTCAAGTTATGAAAATAAGCACTAAAACAAAAATATGGAACAGTATCCCATCATAAGTAATTACTATGCTACCGGCCGTGATTGGCCAAGATATCCACCACCTAGTTCCCTTCTCTGTAAATGTGAGAGACTCTAACTTGTATATCCTTTATCTTGTGTAGACACGAAGCCCACTCATGATAAATCTGCCACGGTAGTGATAATGTGAACCACATAGGTAGAGTCACTTCCAAGCCACACTTTGTTCCAACCTCAGTTTGAGGCCGCCATTAAAGCCACAATAGCTGCTTTCATTTCTGCCAAGAATGCATGTTTAGTCTGGAAACCAAAAGTGAACCCACTAATGAAAAGGCCCCGATTATTTTCGAAAATCCCTCCACATCTAGCAATTGTCGTGTCCTTAATTACTGAAGCATTCACCTTAACCCAACCCATAGTTGGCAGAATCCAGTAGACCAAAATCATTTAAGGTGCTTTTGATCGACGAGGAACAAGACCTAGCGTGTTTAGAATTTCAGGTTCGGTCGAAGAATTTTGAATGAAGCCCATGCCTAAGAAATCAGTCTCCCTGATAAGGTTCCACAAGCTCGTCAGATAGTAGTGAATATTAAGCCATTTCTTCTCAAAGATGCATTCATTCCTCATGCGCCAATTGATCCAACACACATTAACCCAAGCACTCTGCCAAAGGAAATAAATTTGAGGCATGAATTTTTGTTTAGCAGCCCATAAAAAGTGGTCGTTCAAATTACCCATACAGAAATGTCCCTACAAAACAGGCGATCAATTCCCATCCATAATTGCTTGGAGAAAAGGCAATGAAGAAACAAGTGATCCAATGTTTCAATAGAGTTGCTGCATAAGACACATTTAGATACAATCTAAAGGCCTTGTCTAGATAACGCATCATAAGTAGGTAGATAACCTCGGACCGCTCTCCTATATAAGAATGCATGAGAAGGAGGAACATAACGACTCCAAATGAATTTGTAAATAGGGTATTGAGGAATGTCTCCACACAACCACTGATAAAACGATTTAATCGTGAAAATTCCTATGCTAGCAGGACGCCATAGAAAAGTATCGTGATCATCAAAAATCGTGACATCCAACACCTGATCAAGAATATGATTTGGTAGAATAGGTAAATTGATCCAATTATTTCCTTGCCATAAATCAGAAATTTTGGTAGTCAGGGATCTTCTGTGCCAATCATCGAGGTTGAGCTGCTCCGAAATTGGTGGAATAATCCATTCTGAATTCCAGAAGTTTAAATTCGACCTCCGACCATGGACCCGAAATGCATTGGCTCTCAAGGTGTCAAATATATGATGCATAGAAGACCAAATAGAAGTATTAGTAATAGTTTTAACAAGGCCCACTTTATTTAAAAAATGAAAACGGAGAATATCAAAACCAAAAGACAACTTGCAAAGAAGTCCCCAGGCCATTTTGCCAAGAAAAGCATTGTTTATAATAGAAATTTTTTTAACTCCGATACCCCCTACAGAAACTTGTTAGTGCACAAAGACCAAGGGATCGTAATAATTTTTTCCCATCAATGCATCCCGACCAAATAAAGTTACGAACAACCCTATTTGATATATTCAGCATCTTAATAGGCCATTTATAAACAATGAAGGAGTGAATAAGCGCACCTATGATGACAGAATTCACCAAAGTGAGTCTACCAGCCATTGAAAGGGCACTCCCTTTCCATCTAGAAAATTTGACAATTGTTGAATTGAGAAGCAGTTGAAGGTTGGCTGCCTTAGGCTTTCTACGAAAAAGAGGGACACCAAGGTATTTAAATGGCAGCTGGCAGATCCGAACACCCATCAAGCTAGAGAGCTCAGAACGCCAATTAGTCGGGGACCGCATCACTAAAAATAATATCGATCTTGTTCCAATTCACAATTTAACCAGAGAGTTGTCCGTAATAAATAAGAGCATCACACAGATTTTTCACATTTCGGGCCGTAGCTTTGCAAAACACAAGTATGTCATTAGCATATAATAAATGAGTAGGTAACATAATCCCTTACGTGAAATTCATAGGGGAGAGATCACCCTTTAGAACCATATGATTCAGGTATCTGCTTAAAAAATCCTCAGCTAAGCCAAAAAGAACGGGTGAGAGGGGGTCACCTTGAAGAACACCTCTAGATCATTTGAAATAACCTTTCAAGCCTGAAGGCGTAAGGATGGAAATATGAGCCGAAGAAAGAATGCTTTGAATCCAACCAACAAATTGCGGTGAGAAACCGAAAGATTTTAAAATCGCCAGAAGAAAATCCCAATTCAAAGTGTCAAAGGCCTTTCGAATATCAATTTTCATTGCAAGGTTTCCTCCGAAGCATTTCTTACTAAGAAGATTTACTCCCTCAGATGCAAGGGCAATGCATTCATGTATACTACGATTGCAAACAAACCTAAATTGGTTAGGTGAAAGAATAGAATTAGCAATGTCAGAAATTCAAGTGTAATCACCAAGTTTTGCCTTCATGCTCCTTTTATAGTTAAACTTAAGAAAGTAGCCGTTGAACTTGCTTTGGCATCTTTTGAAGTTGATAGCTCATCTATTAACCCATTGCTTCTTCAAATCGATCCGTTAGGAGATAGAATCACACCATTGTGAAATAGAAAAACAATTCATTAGAAACAGATTGAGATTTGAGCTTCAATTTAAATCCTTTGTTGTTTGATGCCAGTCTTCTATTAGAGAGAACCCACGCTGACTTGCTGCATGTCATCTTTCCATACCTTCAGGTAATCTGGCAGTTTACAGAGCACGCGATACTATGTTGTTGATCTGCGGATTTTCTCAATTTGGCAGATGACTTTTTGCAGCTTGATTCTAGAAGACTTTGTCTTTTTTTTCATAAATCGGAGTCTTGTCAAGACATTAATTTTTTTTTGTCTTTGTCGCATTAATGTTCTGTAAAAATAAATACTAAAGCAAAGATCCCATATTTTCTTAATTGAAAAAGTCAATGCCATTAACAAATATAAAGTAACTCAGCGAAATGAAAGAACAATATACTCAGCTGATAACAAAATCTAAATACCGAATGTTGAGTAAATAATATTAAGTCAGTGACTAAAATACATACTCAGCCCAAAACTACTCAGAGTTAAACTAAATAACTAGGTCAGCAGAGAATTGACATTCTACCCTTGAATTCAATAACTCACATATAATCATAGACTATTTATTTCAACATCATTATTAATTTAATTAATTCAAACTTAACTTAATTGTTATTATCAAAACTTAAGCACTACTGAGTCATCCACTAAGTCAGTCCAAACTTGTGTTTGGTTCAACAAAACCAAAGCTTCAAAATTTAAGTTCCTTGTCTTATTGATGCCTGAAATCCATTAGCGAGAAAAACTCCGCTGCCCTGCTACATGTCATCTTCCAATTCCTTCTGGCAATCTAAAAAACATGCAGAGGCGCACAATGACATGGGATTCATGCTGCTTCAATCCGATTTGGCTTTGACTTCTTGCAACTTTTTCTCAAGGGAAGTTTTGTCTTTTATCAGCGTTGCGTTTCTTGTCGTTGTCAATTCATTAATTCCTTTTGTCTTTTGTATGACGTCTTTCATTAATGTCTGCAAACTGTGTTAGACCAAAAAGCAAGATTCTATTTTTCCTTAAATGGAATGGTCAGCGTAATTGACTAGACAGGATAACTCATCAAGAATATAAACTATTAAGCACAACTGAAATAAAATCTAAATATCGAGCGCTGAGTGAACAAGAACTTAGTCAACGAACTAAGAACACATCTCTGTGCAAGAACAACTCAGAGTTAAGTCATAGAGCTAGGTCAGCGAAGATCTTTAATTCTAACATTGAATTAAAATACTCAGACAATACCATAGTCTAACTGATTTAACATCATTATTGATTTAATTAACTTATATTGAGCTTAATTGTTATGATCAAAACTTTAAGTACCATTGAGTCATCTATTGAATCAGTCCAACCTTGTGCGAGGTTCAACAGTGTATAATGGTAAAATGAAAGGGTAAACTTATAACAAATAAAATCAAAATCATACGAATAATGTTGTGTATACCACCCAATATAATTTAACTTCAAAAAATTTAATGAAATGTTTTTCTTCGTTGCTTAGAGAATAAATGAAAATAGGGTTAAATGTAGTTCATTTTATTTTTTTATAAATAATATTACATTTTAAATTTAAAAATTAAATAAATGGTTGAACCGCGATTGAATCTGATTGAACCAATAAAACCGTGAACTACTAACTTCACCGGTTCGGTGTTTGGTCCGGTTTGAATAACATTGGTTAACATGAAAGCTGTAACCTCTAGAGGTCTCAGGTTCGATTAACATCCGGGACCGGTTGAGGATTTTTCTTGAGGCAATTTTAAAAAAACTTAATAGTTTTATTACTTTTACTATTATTTATTATTATTATTAAAAATAATTAATATTAGTTAATATTATTTTTTTTAATGGTTAGTATTTATGATTTATCATTTGAGACATGTGATTTTTACTAAAATTGAGCTGATGAAATGATTTATTGTTGGAAATTCAATCACACAGCAAAAATATGAACTGGATATATAATAAACAATCTCAATACTAAGCAGATTATATTTTTACAACCCACACATTTCACATTCACTTTACCGACACTTTTGTTGGACATACTCCACAAATTCCCTATCATAAGTTGCTGCCACATAATTGGATTTCTAATTTTTTTTTTTGGCTTGAATAAGACTTGAGTTAACAGAAGAAGAATAGGAAAGGATACTAATTGTGGGAGTTAAAAGCGTTTGATAGTATTGCTGGTAAGAGTGGAAATTCTGAGAGGGGTAAAATTATCCATAGGGGTACATGAGTGCGGAAAGATGAAAATTGATGGGCGGAATAAAGCATAACTCTTTTCATTATGAGCCAACTACTAAGGCCATGTTGCTTTCAACTTTTGAGAGCTGAACTAAACTAAATCTAACTGAAGTTGGCTGAATTGAACTGAACTGGACTGAACTGAACTGAACTGAACTTATTTTAGTGTAAATTATAACTATGCATAGCTGAACTGAACTGAAGTGGTCTGTATTAGAGTCCAAAAAATATTGAGCTTTTTTTAACCAATTTTGTGTACCGTGGGTGTTTTACCAATAACCTCACTTTTTTCCTAAAAAGGTAACAAACCATTGCTAACATATATATAAGTATACTGAACCAAATGAAACTGAAATGAAATTAACTTGATCACCATATGTATAAATTGCTTGTTGTGTAGCCTATTCATCCACTACCATACCCTTCTTTCTTTCTGTAAATTGCCCCATGTCTTCAGTACGAAAATACACAGAAAAAATCTCGAGTTGTCCAAGAGAGAAAAGTTGGTGTGGATTTGGTGATTTATACCAATATGAAGGTTTTTGGAACTATGAACAAATCACAGAGAAAATAATGGCAGCCCAAGAAAAATTTGAGGCTAAATCCAATGATATATTTTTGGCTAGTCATATGAAAACTGGCACAACATGGCTTAAAGCTCTTGCTTTTGCAATTGCTACAAGAAATACCTTTTCCACTAGTCCTTTGCTCACCAAGTTGCCTCACGATTGTATTCCATTTCTAGAGATCGATCTTTCCGAAAAATCCGTGGCTAATTGCAGTAACGCATTCCCACTTATTGCTACTCATATGTCATACACCTCTTTACCGAAACCCATCCGGGAATCTGGCTGCAAAATTGTGTATATATGGAGGGATGCAAAGGATGTTTTTGTTTCTTTCTGGTATTTTGTTATCAAGGCTAGAGAATCTAGCAATTTTTTAGAACCTACTCATCCAATCGAAGAGGCTTTTGAGAAATTCTGCGAGGGGATATCAGCTTATGGGCCCTACTGGGATCATGTTTTAGGGTATTGGAAAGCGAAGCAAGAGTTTCCAGACAAGATACTGTTCTTGAATTACGAAGAAATGAAGCAAGATACGAGGGCCTATGTGAAGGAGCTAGCGGAATTCATTGGGTATCCTTTCAGTTTCGAGGAAGAAGAAAACGGAGTATTGGAGAAGATCATTAGCTTGTGTAGCTTTGATAATCTAAGCAATCTTGAGGTGAATAAAACCGGTAAGCATCGCAAGGATACGCCTCTTGCTGTTAATAACCATATATATTTCCGAAAAGGTGAGACTGGAGATTGGAAGAATGTGTTGACACCAGAAATGGGAGCTCGACTTGATTCGATAATGGATCACATATTAAAATCATCAGGCCTGCTTAAATAGATTGAATTCATCTTCTCATCAAAAGACACCGAAAATAAAGAATCCTATGGAATTCATAATTTTTTTCCATCTTAAATTAATGAGCTTTTTAGGTGTACTTTGGTACGTGGTAATGAAAGAGTGTTGGAATAAAAATTTGTATGTTTGGTATTAAGATGTTGGAAACTTGTTTGTTTCATTATAATAGATTTTTTGTACTATTTGAGAATTTTATTTTTCTTTGCATACATATAACATAAGAATAATAATGAAGATACCTAAAATATTCTATAAACTAATTGTGTTATGTGAAAAATGTGATAACAAAAGTAGTGGTCATATTTATAGCACGGATCAGTAAACTTATCATGTGTTATTAGAGTCAATTTATTCGTCAGTGGTATTAGAAGCTATTGTTAATTAATTTTATATGCTTATATAAAGGCTAATCTGTGATTTATTTAATTGAGATGACATAATAAATAAAATTTGGAAATTATTTTAATCTCGTTTTATTTTATTTTCCTCTCAGAATTTTCAACATATATTCTTTAGCACTGAAATTCATTTCCATCAAGCCATGAATTGTATAAAATTAAGATGGATTTTCAGTGTGTTTAAGCCCAATTTCAGAGAAATTAGGAACAACAAAAATTTATTTAGGATTTCCGTCCTTCCAAATTAAAATTGGAATGTGAGTATTTTTTATTTTTATTTATTTTCCTCGTTTGAGCTTATATTAAATGAAATAAAAAATCTCCAACCCGCTCTGGATGTGACTCAAACTTGAGACTTCTTGAGGTCACAATTCTAATATTAACCACTAAGTCAACACCTCAGTCACAAATTTGGAATGTGAGTATATGAACTAGTAAAATATGATTTAAAATAATTATTAATTTAAAATTGGTTACACGTATTGTATTTGTCCTTTTGTTTAGGTTATTTTTATAAAATTAATTAAATACAATTTTTTTAAAAAAACATTAAAAGAAATTAAGTTTGGTTCTTTGAAGTGTATAGTTTAACAGTGAACTTATAAACTTGTTACTGGTTTATTGTCCGATCAGATTTCAATCTCAGTATCATTGGTATTGTAACAAATTTTAGGTGAAACCCTTAAAATTGAACAATTAAGACAATAAACATATTAAACAACATTTACTAATGTGATATGTATTTATTAGTAGAACTTACATATCAAAACAACTTTTTTCTATATTATATAACCTTCTTATTCTTTAAGCGGGGTGGGAGGAGGTGCATTAGTTCTTCTCGATGGCCCAAAAGGTGGAATACGAGTTTTGGCACTATATATCTTGTATAAGCAAGCATATATCTTGTATAAGCAAGCATGAGGAGGTGGAACGTTACCTCTTCTCGATGGCACAGAAGGTAGAGTAGGAGTTTTTGTAACGAACCGAAATTTTCAAAATTTACTTATAATAAATTACTATGGTATTAAAATATCATGGAAATTATTTTTATTATTATTATTGCTATTGGATATAAGACATGAGGAAATAAGAGCTAATTAAGTAAGATGGATGAATTGGGCATTTAATTATTTATCCAAGGGCAATATTAAAAAAAAGTAAAATAAAATAAAATAAAATCATATACTGAGATACTTCTTCTCCTCCATTATCATTAACTCCTACTCCATCTTCATCCAAAATCCAAAATTTTTCCTAATCCAAAAACTTTCGATTTCTTCGATTCAACTTCGAATTCTTGTTAGAAACCGATCCTTAAGCCCTCTATCATCATCAATTTCAGTCAATCAAGACTAGAAGAGGAGGATTTCAGATTTTAAGGTTCGGATAAATAGTAACCCGAGTTTGAGGTGAGTGATTTTTTGTGAAATTAAAGCTTAATTAGTAGAATTCATGATAGATTAAGCATATTTATGGTATTAAAAAGTTTATTTATACAATATCTTGATAGAATTATATATGGCTGTTGTAGAGGAAGCTATTGCAAGTAAATCAAAGGCAAAAGAGGTAGAAGAGAGCTAGAAAGAGCATAGAAAAAGGTTTGTGTCTCAAATTTGGATTTCTCGGTTTTTCGGAAAATTTTCCAGATTGTACACCTGTTTTATTTTAATGTTTTCTCTTGTTATGTAAGTCCGATTTCAATGATTCTTGATTCTATTGAAATCTGCAGAAAGTAAAGAATATATGTTCAGAAGAAACCTTGTTGAATTTCGTTCGTTTTCAATGTGAAATTTTCGTTTGAAGTTGAGTCATGAAATCTGTTTTCGGAAAATCTCAGCTTGGTACACTGCTTAGTATTTTGATCATAACTTTGGTTATACAATTTGGATTTCTGTGATTCTAGTGGTTTTGGAAAGCTGGGACATGTGGCTAATTATGCTTAGAATAAAGTTCTTCAATTGGATGATGTTTTGATAGTGAAAAATGCAGGAGAAGTCAGGTTATGAAACCTGGAAAAATTCTGGAAAGTACGAATATTGATTTTATTGAGTTTTAATTGAAGTTTGATGCTTAAAAATTTGGGATTTGGATTCTTAATTACTGAAGTTATGTTGAATTATGATTGATAGTTTATACTGGAATTTTTAAGATGTTACATTGATTTATTGCCCTTATTAAACGAGTAGAATACGGGGTCAGGGTAGATTGGCGCCAATAAAGGGGGTACAGTACTGTACAAACAATTGAAGCTTTGGCTTCTAGCTTTGGCCGATATTATCTTATATATGCATTGATATTGAAGCTTCAACTTCGGGCTTGACCGATATGTTGATTTTGAGGCTTCAGCTTCGGGCTTGACTGATATATATTGAATTTGAAGCTTCGGCTTCGGGCTTGACCGATATATTGATTTTGAAGCTTCGGCTTCGGGCTTGTCCGCTCCCGTATCCATTTTACCGTTATTCGGGACTTGTTTACTTTAGGCAATATGTGGTTAAAGTGTTCGGAAAAAAAAAATTTGATACAAATTTGATTGTACTTTGAAAGGATTACTATATAAGTTTTGTGATTTGGTTCCATAAAGTTGGTTAATTTGTTTTTGACTTATAAATATACTTTGTTTCTATTTTAAAATATTCAAAGTTGTTATATTTTTTTTATAGACACCACTAAGCAAATTGCTTAGCGTATAGTTTTTTTACCTACGTAGGTGGAGAACTTGTAGATAGCTTGGACCAAAGTGGTACAGGTGGATCGGCTTAAAGAACAAATAAGGAAAGATTCGAGGTGGATTTATATTTTAATATAATATTATGGTTTATAGAATAATGGCATGTACTAGACAGTGAGAAATGTAAAGTGGCATTGAGAAATATTTGGAGAATAATTTGGAGTTTAAAACATTATATTGATATTTGTACATATTGAAATCTATAAGCATTGAACTCTATATAGTGGAGTAGAGTTATTTATTGGGTGATTATTGTTACCGTGGCGCTCCCTATAGGGGGGCGTTACATTTGTTGGTATCAGAGCTGAGGTTTAGGCGATTCTAGGACTAGTATGTACATGCCATTTAGGATATAAATATGTTATATTAGTTGTTTGATCCACTTTGGTCCAATTTTCAGGAATAAGTTATGGCTAGTAGTAGTCACAACCAGAGTGAGGAAGAGGATGCTGAGAGTACGGTCCGTATTAGACAAGGGGATGAACAAAGACATGAACCTCCACTAGTTCATGGCTTTTCCGAACAACCTACTCCAGCACAAGCTGCTTTACTTCAGCATATGAGTACTGAAGTAATCACACAAGTACTACGAAACATACAAATCCCTCAAGTTTCTGTAGTACCTCATGTTGAAAGAAGAGAGGAGAGAACTCCTCTTGAAAGAATCAAGAAGCTTTCGACTGATGATTTCAAAGGGGACACAGTGAATCCTGCAATTACAGAAGATTGGCTTGATCATACTAAATGGTGTATGACTAGGCTTCATTTTACATATGAAGAGAGATTAGATTGTGTGCAAGGTCTACTCAAAGAACAAGCTAGGAGGTGGTGGGATAATATTGTGAGAGGAAGGCGACCCAGAGAAATCACTTGAGGCCTTTTCTTGGAACAATTTGACAAGAAATACGTTAGAGAACGATTTTAGGATGAGCAGAGGAAATTGTTCTTGTCTTTGAGACAGGGACGAATGACTGTATCAGAATATGAAGTTCAATTCCTCAAACTCGAGAGGTATGCTCGTGATATCGTTGATAGTGAAGTGAGGCGATGTAAGAGATTCGAGGATGGGTTGAATGATGAAATTAGTGTGCATTTACTTGCACAAAAGATTAGAGTGTTCAATGACTTGGTTGATGCTGCTACGGGCATTGAGAAGATCAACTCAGATAGGCAACAAAGAATGGCTAAAAGGTCTGGATTTTAAAAGGGATTGCAGGGTCCAGCTAGTTTAGAATCTCCAAGTAAGAAACAGAAGGGAACATCAGAACAAACACAATCTCATTTCAGAGGGTTTTCACCGAGACAAACCATAAGTACAGGGTCAGCGGCTAGTGTACCTTTAGGTCGAGGCAGAGGAAATATTCCACAATGTTCTAATTGTGGAAGGATACATACAGGGGAATGTTGGGGAAAAGGTAGAGTCTGCTTTAAATGTGGCTCAAGGGAACATTTGATTGCAAATTGTCCTCAAAGACAGATAAGTACATCTGCGCCTACAGTAGTTCCTACTCCTACAATGCAAGGTAGGAGAGGAAGGGGAAGAGGAAATGCTAGTAAGACAAGTGGATATAATGTGGCTCAACAAGCACCACAGAGTGGTAGACCGGGAGGAATGGTACGAAGTTATGCAATCCGAGGGCCTAAGACTCGGGAATCTACTGATGTTATAGTCGGTAAATTTTCATTCTTTAACTATAATGTTTATGCTTTGATAGATCCCGGTTCATCTCATTTATATATATGTATTGCATTAGCACAAGAGAAAGGGTTGCATGGACAAGAATTAGGAGAAAATATTAAAGTGACTAATCCTTTAGGACACAGTGTGATAGTAAACAAAGTGTACATGAATTGTCCTATTATGATTCAACATCAACTTTTCAATGCAAATTTAATTGAGTTACCTTTTCGAGATTAAGATGTAATCTTGGGAATGGATTGGTTATCGGAACATTGGGCAGTGGTGGATTGCAAAAACAAAAGAATGTCACTTCAAGTATCTGATGGAAAAGAAATAGTTATCGTGGGGGAAAGATTAGATTATCTCTCTAACATAATTTCTTTTATGAAGACTAAAAGGCTGGTTAGGAAGGGATGTCAGGCCTACCTAATCTTCGCTCTAGAATTGAAGGAAGGTGAGTTAGAATTGCAGAATATTCCTACGGTATGTGATTTTCCTGATGTATTTCTAGAAGAACTACCGAGGTTGCCACCAAAAAGAGAGGTAGAATTCGCAATTGATGTATTGCCGGGTACTGCACCAGTATCCAAAGCACCATACAGAATGGCGCCTGCTGAACTGAAAGAGTTGATGATTCAGTTGCAAGAATTGTTAGACAAAGGATTCATACACCCGAGTATATCCCCATGGGGTGCACCAGTGTTGTTTGTTAAGAAGAAAGATGGGTCACTCCGATTATGTATTGATTACCTGGAGTTGAATAAATTGACAGTCAAGAACAAGTATCCATTGCCAAGGATTAAAGACTTCTTTGATCAACTCAAGGGTGCCAAATACTTCTCCAAGATTGATTTGAGATCGGGCAACTATCAGATGAGAGTGAAAGATGATGATATTGTAAAGATGGCTTTTCGAACCAGATATGGGCACTATGAATTTTTGGTGATGCCATTTGGTCTAACTAATGCACCAGCAGCATTTATGGACCTTATGAACCGTGTCTTTTACTTATATTTAGATAGGTTTTTAGTGGTTTTCATTGATGATATTTTGGTGTATTCTAAGTCACGGAAAGAGCATGATCAACATTTACGAATAGTCTTCCAAACTTTGAGGGAAAATAAATTGTATGCCAAACTTAGCAAATGTGAGTTTTGGCTTGAAGAAGTTTCTTTCTTAGGCCATGTTGTTTCTGCAGAAGGAATTAAAGTGGATCCTAAAAAGATAGAAGCAGTTGTAGAATGGAAACCACCAAAGGCTACGGAAGTCAGAAGTTTCCTTAGTTTAGTGGGGTATTACAGAAGATTTGTAAAGGGATTTTCAGTCATTACTGCCCCACTGACGAAACTACTTTAAAAGAATGCAAAATTTGAGTGGAATGACAAGTGCCAAGTAAGTTTTGAGAAATTGAAGGCGATGTTAACAGAAGCACCCATCCTTACCATACCAGAGCCTGGAAAAGATTTTGTAATCTATAGTGATGCTTCTCATAGTGGTCTTGGGTGTGTTTTGATGTAAGAAGGAAAAGTGATTGCCTATGCTTCCAGATAATTGAAGAATCATGAAAGGAATTATCCTACACATGATTTGGAAATGGCTCCAATAGTCTTTGCCTTGAAAATTTGGCGACACTATATTTATGGAGAAAAATGATATATTTACACAGATCACAAAAGCTTGAAATATTTACCAACACAGAAAGAGTTGAATTTAAGGCAGAGAAGGTGGATGGAATTCATTAAAGATTACGATTGTCTTATTGATTACCATCCAGGAAAGGCTAATACAGTGTTAGATGCTCTCAGTAGAAAGACAATGATGGCACTTAGGGCTATGAATACGGGGTTAGCTCTTACTAGTAGTGGAGCCTTAATTACAGAATTGAAGATTCAACCTGTACTACTACAACAGGTGAAGCAAGCACAAAATGAAGATGATGACTTGAAGGTTATTCGAGCAAGGGCATAAGTGGGTATCGTAGACGACTACATGGTTCGAGAAGATAGGTGTCTATATTTTAAAGATAGACTATGTGTGCTAAACAATGAAGAATTAAAGAAGAATATCCTACATGAGGCGTATAGTAGTCCTTATGCGATGCATCCAGGAGCAAACAGGATGTACCAAAATTTGAAGAGCCATTATTGGTGGAATGGAATGAAGAAAGACATTACTAACTATGTTGCTCAATGTCTAACTTGTCAACAGGTGAAAGCCGAACATCAAGTTCCTTCTGGATTGTTGCAACTAATTACAATTCCAGAATGGAAATGGGAAATAATCACAATGGACTTCGTGACATCTTTACCACTTACACAGAAGAAACATGATGCAGTGTGGGTTGTTGTAGATAGATTGATAAAGTCTGCCCATTTTCTTCTAGTTAGGATGGATTATTCACTTGATAGGTTGGCTCAGCTATATGTAGATGAGATAGTAAGGCTACACAGAGTGCCTATTTCAACCATTTCTGACCGAGATCCAAGATTTACTTCGAGATTTTGGAAGAAGTTGCAAGAAGCCTTAGGTAGTAAACTTCATTTCAGTACTTCATTTCATCCTCAAACAGATGGTCAATCTGAAAGAGTAATTTAAGTGTTATAAGACGTGATGAGAAGTTGTATCATTGAATTTGAGGGAAGTTGGGATAAGTATTTATCCCTCATGGAGTTTGCCTATAATAACAGCTATCAGTCAAGCATACAAATGGCGCCATATGAAGCATTGTATGGAAGAAAATGTCGAACTCCATTATATTGGACCGAACTTAGTGAAAACAAGATTGTGGGAGTGGATTTGATTCAGGAGACAAAGGAGAAGGTAAAACTTATTCAAGAGAGATTGAAGGCTGCATCGGATAGACAAAAATCTTATGCTAATCTAAAAAGAAAAGACATTACTTATGAAGTTGGGGATAAAGTATTTCTCAAAGTATCTCCTTGGAAGAAAGTCCTGCGATTTGGCAAGAAAGGCAAGCTCAGTCCGAGATTCATTGGCCCATATGAGGTTATAGAGAAGGTTGGACCGGTAGCTTATCAGTTGGCACTACCCCCTACACTCGACAACATTCATAATATGTTCCATGTGTCAATATTAAGGAGATATAAATCAGATCCATCACATATCTTATCTCCTAATGTCATAGAAATCGAACCCGACCTGGCGTATGAAGAGGATTCGGTACAAATCTTGGCGAGAGACGTTAAACAATTGAGAAACAAGTCTATTCCTTTGATAAAGGTACTTTGGAGGAATCATAAGGTTGAAGAAGCAACTTGGGAACCGGAGGATACAATGAAAACTCAATATCCACGATTGTTTTCAGGAAATTTTCGGGACGAAAATTCATAAGAGGGGGAGAATTGTAACGAACCGAAATTTTCAAAATTTGCTTATAATAAATTGCTATAGTATTAAAATATCATGGAAATTATTTTTATTGTTATTATTGTTATTGGATATAAGACATGAGGAAATAAGAGCTAATTAAGTAAGAGGGATGAATTGGGCATTTAATTATTTGTCCAAGGGCAATATTAAAAAAAGTAAAATAAAATAAAATAAAATCATATGCTGAGATACTTCTTCTCCTCCATTATCATTAACTCCTACTCCATCTTCATCCAAAATTCAAAATTTTCCCTAATCCAAAAACTTCCGATTTCTTCGATTCAACTTGGAATTCTGGCTAGAAACCGATCCTTAAGCCCTCTATCATCATCAATTTCAGTCAATCAAGACTAGAAGAGGAGGATTTCTGATTTTAAGGTTTGGATGAATAGTAACCCGAGTTTGAGGTGAGTGATTTTTAGTGAAATTAAAGCTTAATTAGTAGAATTCATGATAGATTAAGCATATTTGTGGTATTAGGAAGTTTATTTATACAATATCTTGATAGAATTATATATGGCTGTTGTAGAGGAAGCTATTACAAGTAAATCAAAGGCAAAAGAGGTAGAAGAGAGCTAGAAAGAGCATAGAAAAACGTTTGTGTCTCAAATTTCAATTTCTCGGTTTTTCGGAAAATTTTCCAGATTGTATACCTGTTTTGTTTCAATGTTTTCTCTTGTTATATAAATACGATTTGAATGATTCTTGATTCTATTGATATCTACAGAAAGTAAAGAATATATGTTCAGAAGAAACCTTGTTGAATTTCGTTCGTTTTCAATGTGAAATTTTCGTTTGAAGTTGAGTCATGAAATCTGTTTTTGGAAAATCTCAGCTTGGTACACTACTTAGTATTTTGATCATAACTTTGGTTATACAATTTGGATTTCTGTGGTTCTAGTGGTTTTAGAAAGCTGAGACATGTGGCTAATTATTCTTAGAATAAAGTTCTTCGATTGGATATGTTTTGATAGTGAAAAATGCAGGGGAATTCAGGTAATGAAACCTGGAAAAATTCTGGATAGTATGAATATTGATTTTGTTGAGTTTTAATTGAAGTTTGATGCTTAAAAATTTGGGATTTGGATTCTTAATTACTAAAGTTATGTTGAATTATGATTGATGGTTTATACTGGAATTTTTAAGATGTTACATTGATTTATTGCCCTTATTAAACGAGTAGAATACGGGTCAGGGTAGATTGGCGCCAATAAAGGGGGGTACAGTACTGTACAAACAATTGAAGCTTTGGCTTCTGGCTTTGGCTGATATTATGGTATATATGTATTGATATTGAAGCTTCGGCTTCGGGCTTGACCGATATGTTGATTTTGAGGCTTCGGCTTCGGGCTTGACGATATATATTGAATTTAAAGCTTCGGCTTCGGGCTTGACCGATATATTGGTTTTGAAGCTTCGGCTTCGGGCTTGTCCGCTCCCGTATCCATTTTACCGTTATTTAGGACTTGTTTACTTTGGCCAATATGTGGTTAAAGTGTTTGGAAAAAAAATTTTGATACAAATTTGATTGTACTTTGAAAGGATTACTATATAAGTTTTGTGATTTGGTTCCATAAAGTTGGTTAATTTGTTTTTGACTTATAAATATACTTTGTTTCTATTTTAAAATATTCAAAGTTATTATATTTTTTTTATGGACACCACTAAGCAAATTGTTTAGCGTTTAGTTTTTTTTCTACACGTAGGTGGAGAACTTGTAGATAGCTTGGACCAAAGTGGTACAGGTGGATCGGCTTAAAGAACAAATAAGGAAAGATTCGAGGTGGATTTATATTTTAATGTAATATTATGGTTTGTAGAATAATGGCATGTACTAGAGAGAGAAATATAAAGTGGCATTGAGAAATATTTGGAGAATAATTTGGAGTTTAAAACATTACATTGGTATTTGTACATATTGAAATCTATAAGTATTGAACTCTATATAGTGGAGTAGAGCTATTTATTGGGTGATTATTGTTACCGTGGCGCTCCCTATAGGGAGGCGTTACAGTTTTGGCACTATATATGCTGTATAAGCTAGCATGAGGAGGTGGAACGTTACTTCTTCTAGATGGCGCAGAAGGTGGAGTAGGAGTTTTGGCACTGTATATGTTGTATACGCGAGCATGAGGAGGTGGAACGTTACTTCTTCTAGAAGGCGCAGAAGGTGGAGTAGGAGTTTTGGCACTGTATATGTTGTATACACGAGCATGAGGAGGTGGAACGTTACTTCGTCTAGATGGGGCAGATGGTGGAGTAGGAGTTTTGGCACTGTATATGTTGTATACGCGAGCATGAGGTGGTGGAACGTTACTTCTTCTAGATGGCGCAGAAGGTGGAGTAGGAGTTTTCGTTGGGAACTGACAGTCAAATTGAACATGCATAAGAGGCATGACGGAAATTCAAAATTTTGTCCCTGTCCCAGGAACTCCTATTAGTTGCATATAAATTAAATAAAGCCTTAACTAAATAATTCTCTACCTAGATTAGCATGCTAAAGGACTAGGCATACCATAATTCCAAATTATATCCTAGCATATTTATTTTACACTAAGCATGTTAAAACTCTAAGTTATAACCTAAGCATAAAATAAACTAAGCATGCAAAAATAACCTAAGCATAATTATTAAGTCTAAAAACACTTAAAGAAAAAGAATTAATAATTAAAAGAGAAAGAAAAAGAACTTACCAGTTGAAGCGTGCTTTTGCATGACCTTCTTGCACAAGCCTCCAGTCGTAGGATAGCCTCTATCAGTATCCACACGAACCCCACCAACCAAAACCTCCCCAGGAGGAAGAACTAAGAAGCCTCGAGTAGTTGCTAGACCACTCTAGAAGCCTCACCCAAAAATATAAACTAGCGGTGCCCGAATAAATTCAGGCTCCACAAAAATAACTTGCTCAAGTACCCGAGAGATTAATGATCTCGCTTAGGATTTATACTTTGAGCTTGGTACATTTTGAAAGGAGAAGGGACAGCCTATATATAGGCTTGGGGAGCAAAAATTTGCTCCCCAATTAACGATGTGGGATGGGAGTAAAACTCCCATCCCACACATACCACATGCACGTGTTGCATGTGGTATTCATGGGCTGCCTTTGTGTAGCCCATGAATATGGGCCACCGCGAACACCGCCCAGCAATGTTCGCGCACCTTTTGGTGTATTTCGCGCAACTGAATATTGTACAAAATATTTTATACTTTTCGGTTTTAACTTGCCAATGCAAAATCCCCTTTAAATCCTTTCAAATAAATATTTATTTTTGACTCTAATAAATTAGTTATCAGTCAAAATAAATTTCTTGGTCCAACCAAAATTGATCTAATCAATTATAATTTATTTATGACTCTAATTAATTAGTTACCGCTCAAAAAAATTCCTTGGTCTATCAAAAATTGATTTAATCAATTTTAACCAATCAAATAATAATCCAACTATTATTTATGTTATATTCTTGTAATAGAATAAATCTATTAGTTCTTTACTTAGTCCGATGAAGGTCCAATGTGTGTGACCTTATAGGATCCCGAAGTATTGAGCTGTTAAGGCTTAACCAACCCTTGTTCTAATGGAACCATTGGCTCGATGCTCTAGACCGTAAATAGAACTCGATTACCTTAAACGACTGTAGTACGCCTCTAGCAAGGGTCTACCATCCCCCATTACTTGGAACGTCATTTATGCTTATGACTTAATCCCGGTTAATGCAATAGTTATCCAGTGCGATAAATTCCTTCCATTCTTTAATATTAGTACCATCTAGTTTATTGGGTTCGGTTAAAGTGTTAACCCACTAATAGCAAGGTTGCTCCAAGCTATCCCAGTTATTTACTTGTTACCGAAGTATATTGCCTTTTACCGTAGTGTGTTTGACTAGAAACCATTTCTATCAAACACATACTCTGATCAGAGGTTTATGGCAATCATCACTTCAACAAGTGGCCAGGTACAACTCCTTAATATATCCGGAGCGATGGATTCTTTCCGACTACTCAGTCTACCACCGTGTTGTTATCACTATACCCGTAATCACCCGTAGCACCCTAAATCAATGAGTGCATAGCAATGACCCAAAGTATAGCAATAGTACCACACAAGGCAACTAGCATCTTAAGTGTGAGGACATTCGCAAAGCTTATTGCATGAAGATAAACACTAACACATTGATATTTATACCAAGTGTTTATCTTGCTGCGGTCTCCAATATATCTCCCATATATATCCATGTGTCAAACTTAAGGCACCACCTTCAGTATTTAGGAGATTAACTGCTTGGACCCTTTCCAAGAAAGTTGACCACATGCTAGTCTTTCTGTTTCATCAATATCCTTTCTTGATGACACTGTGGCTAGGGATAGTTTAGACATAATCATAATTGCACATGAAGTAGGTTCCACCAAATATAGTCCAACTATAATTTCTCTGACTTCATGCTATGATATGTCAAGGACTTTTTTATACATACATCAATGAATATATTTTAACCAGCTATAATCTATATGTATAAAAACACATTGATATAAATAAAAGAACAAATGCCTTTATTGATTAAACAAATTATTCGTACTATTACATAATTAAGATATATCGCCCTAATTGCCTTAAGGGCGTACATCATATCCAACAAACTCCCACTTGCACTAAGGCCAATTAGCCATATGTTTTAATCCATATGCTTTAACATGCTGGTCATGTTTGACTTGAGTCAATGGCTTTGTCAGACCATCCGCGAGGTTCTGATCAGTGGGTACATATTCTAATCTTATTATCTTAGCATCAACAATCTCCCTGATTATATGATACTTTCTGGATACATGTCTGTTTTTCTGATGAGACCGTGGTTCCTTTGCCTGAGCTATGGCACCATTGTTATTGGATCAATAGCCTCAGGCACCACACCGAGATCACCAATAAATCCCTTTAACCAGACAGCTTCTTTTGCTGCTTCACATGCAGCAATGTATTCAGATTTCGTGGTTGAATCAGCAGTAGTTTCTTGCTTGGAACTCTTCCAGCATACTGCCCCACCATTTAACACATACACAAAACCTGACTGAGACTTAAAGTCATCCTTGTCAGATTGAAAGCTTGCGTTAGTGTAACCTTTGATAGTGAGATCACCTTCTCCATAAATCAAGAACTCATCCTTAGTCCTTCTCAAGTACTTAAGGATTTCCTTGACGGCCATCCAGTGCTTTTCACCTGGATCTGACTGATATCTGCTCGTAAAGCTCAAAGCTTGAGAGACATCCGGCCTAGTACATATCATAGCATACATGATGGATCCTATCGCGGATGCATAGGGTATATCCTTCATGTGCATTCTCTCTTGAGCTGTCTTCGGACACTCAGCTTTAGATAGGTTAATACCCTTTGTCATTGGGAGTTAACCTTTCTTAGAATGCTCAAGGTTGAACCTATTCAACACTTTGTCTATATATATACTTTGAGAAAGACCTAACAGCCTCTTAGATCTATCCCTGTAGATCTTTATACCTAGTATAAATGCTGCTTCACCAAGGTCTTTCATGGAGAACTTTCTTGACAACCGTACTTTAACATTTTGAAGAAGAGAAATGTCATTTCCTATTAGCAGAATGTCATCAACATACAATAATAGAAAAATGACTGCACTCCCACTAACCTTCTTGTAAACACAAGGTTCATTTGCATTTGGGCAGAAATCCAGTTCCCGGATTGTCTGATCAAGCCTTATATTCCAACTCCTTGATGCCTGCTTAAGTCCATAAATGGATCTTTGTAGCTTGCATACCTTCGAGCCATTCTGAGATGTAAAACCCTCAGGTGGTGTTATATACACATCCCGGTCTAAATCCCTATTGAGGAATGCTGTTTTTACATCCATCTGCCAGATCTCATTATCGTAATGAGCAGCAATGGCGAGGAGTATCCTTATGGATTTGAGCATGGCTACCGGTGAGAAGGTTTCATCATAGTCAATACCTTCCCGTTGACTATAACCTTTCACAACCAACCTTGCTTTATAGGTAATTACATTACCATCCATGTCTGTCTTCTTCTTGAAGACCCATTTGCACCTAATTGGTCTAACCTCTTGCAGTGCATCAACCAAATTCCAAACTTGGTTCTCGTACATGGAATCCATTTCTGATTTCATGGCCTTTTGCCATTTATCAGAATCTGAGCCTTTTATTGCCTCATCATATGTCCTTGGTTCATCATCCTCCATAAGATGTAGTTCCTTATCATTAGTGATAATAAACCCATATCTATCGGGACCCTTATGAATATGACTTGATCTTTACAATGATTGTGTTTCGACAGTTTGTTCTTGGATCACACTCTCTTGTGTATCTAGAACGGGGGTCAATCAGTTTATCGTCTGTTTCTTCCTCTTGAACTTCCAGTTCATTATTGCTCCTACTGACCTTTTCAAGTAAGTGTTCCTTTTCCAAAAAGTGAGCATTCTGAGACACAAATACCTTTTGTGCTTCGGGTTAGTAAAACAGATATCCAATTATTTCCTTTGGATATCCAATGAATAGACATTTGTCAGCCTTGGCATTTAGCTTATCTGACGCTATCCTCTTCACCATAGCAGGACAACCCCATACTCTTAAGTGATTTAGAGTTGGCTTTTTATTACACCTTCTTTCATAAGGTGTAAAATCAATTGATTTAGAGGGCACTCTGTTTAAGACATAAACCGCGCTCTCAAGTGCATATCCCCATAAGGATTTACTAAGAACTGCATGGCTCATCATGGACCTGACCATATCTAATAAAGTCCGATTCCTCCTTTCTGACACTCCATTGTGTTGGGGTGTATAAGGAGGGGTCCACTGGGGAACTATCCCATTTTCCTTTAGATAATCCTGAAACTCCTGACTTAAGTATTCTCTACCTCGATCCGATCGAAGTGTTTTAATACTTTTCTCAAGCTGTTTCTCTACTTCAGCTCTAAATAGTTTGAATTTTTCAAAACTTTCAGACTTGTGCTTCATCAAGTATATAAAACCGTATCGTGAGTAATCATCAATAAAGGTTATGAAGTAGGAGTATCCTCCTAGTGCCTGAACACTCATTGGACCACATACATCAGTGTGTATAAGTTCCAATGTACTCGTGCCTCGTTCACCCTTTCCTATAAAGGGTAACTTCATCATTTTTCCTTTTAAACAAGGTTCGCAATCACCATAAGACTCCAAGTCTATTGGGCCTAAGTCTCCATGCTTATGCAACTTGGTTAAGCGATCTTTGTTTATGTGGCCTAAACGGCAATGCCATAAGTAGAAGGAATTCTCATTACCTAATTTAACTTTCTTCACATTATTTATATTGAAAACTTCTGTTTTAGTATCAAGAATATAAATGCCACCTTTCAACATTCCATAACCATAAAGAATATTATTCAAACGAATATGACAATTATTATTCGAAAATAAAATTTCAAATCCCTCTGTTGCTAAACACGCAACAGATACAATATTCTTAGTAACACTTGGAATGTAATAACAATTATTCAAAACTAAAACAAGTCCACTTGGAAAAACAAGACTAAAGCTCCCTACGGCTAATGCAGCAACTCTGGCTCCATTTCCCACACGTAGCTCCATCTCCCCTTTTGTAAGTTTTCTACAGTTCCTTAGTCCCTGCACAGAAGTACAGATATGAGAACCACAACCAGTATCTAATACCCAAGTGGACTCTTGCGGAAAAGTAGCAAAGTTTTCAATTACAAATATACCTGAAGTGGAGGCCTCTGTAGGCTTCTTCTTCAAATTCTCAGAAGCAGGAGCTTTGCAATCCCTCTTCTAATGTCCCTGTTTCCCATATTGGAAGCAGACATACTTAGATGCCTTCTTTTCATTCTTCTTCTTACTGATTATTTTCTTGGCACCCAGTGCCTGCTTCTTCTTCTTAGAAGCCTTGTCTTTTTCAACCAACAGTAGAGGTTTCTGATCTTTCTTGATCTGAGGTTCTACTATTTTCAGCATGTTAATTAATTCAGGGATAGTTGAATTAATCTTGTTTATGTAATAGTTAGTTATGAAACCTGAGTAACTATCTGTCAAGGACATCAACACAAGGTCAATGCTCAAGCCATGATTCATCTCGAATCCCAATCGATTCAGCTTCTCAAGGCATCCCAAGAGTTTTAGTACATGCTGAGAGGCAGAGGTGCCAGCCTGCATCTTAGTCCCGAAAAGGAGCTTAGAGGTCTCATACCTCTCAGTCCTCTCCCTCTCCGAAAAGAGTTCTTCAAGATGGAGAACCATATCCTCCAAGGGCATGTTCTCATGTTGTTTCTGAAGCTCAGAATTCATGGACCCCAACATAATACACAAGGCAGTCTCACGATATTTCCTGTGCTTCAACCAGGCATCATGTTCCACATGATCCTCAACATCAGGTTCTACAGGGAAAATTTCACTTAGGACATAGGCAATTCCCTCAGATCTGAGAAATATTCTCACTGCTCGGAACCAATCAGAAAAGTTTGAGCCATTCAATTTGGTGTCAAGTAACATACGGAGATTAAAATTGGAAGCCATTTTCAACCTAAGACATAACAAAAGAAAAGTGTTTAGATATTAGTTTAAGTACATGTATTTAATATGAGGACTTTTAATTAAATACATTTTCCTACTATTTTCTTCGAAATTTACAATAGCCCATTCTATTGAATTCGTGAATTTTAGCCCAGCTAAATTTCCTAGTAGGTAGCATCTACAACTAGTCTATTACAACCCCCAATTTTATGAGTCAAGTCATAATAGTCAGTCATAGTTGGAATCCAATTCCATTTGCATCGCATGCTATTGCTAATTCATTCAAGTTCCCTAATCCCAAGGGACGTGTGCTCTTATATTAGCATCTCCTTGAATATGTCTTAGATCTGGGCCTAGCCCCCAATTTTATGGTGGACTACCCCAGCTCTGTTAAGGCAGACCTTATCTCAAACTTTACAACCAATCAATGTGGACTAGAAGGAACGCTTTGCGTAGCACTTTGATAGCCCAAAAAGACCGTATTATAAATTTGAGTAAGGAAGACTATAACTTGCCTTAATATATTTACTTTGGGATTTTATTGGTGTTAAACGTCTCATCCAATCTAGGATTTTATCAGATGGAAAAAATTATAATTACTTGTATTAATTCAGGGAATTTTAGAATTAATTTATAAGGTCTAACCTTAGGTGGGTTCAGCTCTTTATTATAATTATTCCATCAACCTAGATTATATGCAAAATAATTAACGCTTTAATTTATTATATTTATATTGCATTTCCTTTAAGCTTTTATTCAATAATTTTAATTTTTTACTTTGTTATAGAAACACATATAAGCACCATCTTATATACTAGAAATAAATTAGTTCATATTAATCCCCCGATTGGTCAATTCAAATTGCACCGATATAGGTTCCCAGGTAGGAGAGGTGCCCTATGAGGAGTAGACACCAAGTCCAATCCTTAGCCAGAACAAATACGGGCACAAACTTGAAGACCAATGGATTCTCTTGAACTAATAAATTTCGTTCTTCCAATTCATGTAAATTGGGAGCATCTATAACCCAAGTAATTTAAATAAATTATTGACACTTGTATAATTTGAGTAAGTTGAGTAAGCTTATTCAAAATTATTCATAACTAATTTCTAACCTTGAAATGAAAGACAGAAGTTTATATATATTGTTCCAAACAATTAAATAAACAAACCATTTCATTTAGAAAATAATATTTAGTTTGCTTCTAACTTAATTATGCACTAAATAGGCATGCTCTGATACCACTATTGGGAACTGACAGTCAAATTGAACATGCATAAGAGGCATGACGGAAATTCAAAATTTTGTCCCTGTCCCAGGAACTCCTATTAGTTGCATATAAATTAAATAAAGCCTTAACTAAATAATTCTCTACCTAGGTTAGCATACTAAAGGACTAGGCATACCATAATTCCAAATTATATCCTATCATATTTATTTTACACTAAGCATGATATAACTCTAAGTTATAACCTAAGCATAAAATAAACTAAGCATGCAAAAATAACCTAAGCATAATTATTAAGTCTAAAAACACCTAAAGAAAAAGACTTAATAATTAAAAGAGAAAGAAAAAGAACTTACCAGTTGAAGCGTGCTTTTGCAGGACCTTCTTGCACAAGCCTCCAGTCGTAGGATAGCCTCTATCAGTATCCACACGAACCCCACCAACCAAAACCTCCCCAGGAGGAAGAACTAAGAAGCATCGAGTAGTTGCTAGACCACTCTAGAAGCCTCACCCAAAAATATAAACTAGCGGTGCCCGAATAAATTCAGGCTCCACAAAAATAACTTGCTCAAGTACCCGAGAGATTAATTATCTCGCTTAGGATTTATACTTTGAGCTTGGTACATTTTGAAAGGAGAAGGGACAGCCTATATATAGGCTTGGGGAGCAAAAATTTGCTCCCCAATTAACGATGTGGGATGGGAGTAAAACTCCCATCCCACACATACCACATGCACATGCTGCATGTGGTATTCATGGGCTGCCTTTGTGCAGCCCATGAATATGGGCCACCGCGAACACCGCCCAGCAATGTTCGCGCACCTTTTGGTGTATTTCGCGCACCTTTTGGTGTATTTCGCGCAACCGAATATTGTACAAAATATTTTATACTTTTCGGTTTTAACTTGCCAATGCAAAATCCCCTTTAAATCCTTTCAAATAAATATTTATTTTTGACTCTAATAAATTAGTTATCAGTCAAAATAAATTTCTTGGTCCAACCAAAATTGATCTAATCAATTATAATTTATTTATGACTCTAATTAATTAGTTACCGCTCAAAATAAATTCCTTGGTCTATCAAAAATTGATTTAATCAATTTTAACCAATCAAATAATAATCCAACTATTATTTATGTTATATTCTTGTAATAGAATAAATCTATTAGTTCTTTACTTAGTCCGATGAAGGTCCAATGTGTGTGACCTTATAGGATCCCGAACTATTGAGCTGTTAAGGCTTAACCAACCCTTGTTCTAATGGAACCATTGGCTCGATGCTCTAGACCGTAAATAGAACTCGATTACCTTAAACGACTGTAGTACGCCTCTAGCAAGGGTCTACCATCCCCCATTACTTGGAACGTCATTTATGCTTATGACTTAATCCCGGTTAATGCAATAGTTATCCAGTGCGATAAATTCCTTCCATTCTTTAATATTAGTACCATCTAGTTTATTGGGTTCGGTTAAAGTGTTAACCCACTAATAGCAAGGTTGCTCCAAGCTATCCCAGTTATTTACTTGTTACCGAAGTATATTGCCTTTTACCATAGTGTGTTTGACTAGAAACCATTTCTATCAAACACATACTCTGATCAGATGTTTATGGCAATCATCACTTCAACAAGTGGCCAGGTACAACTCCTTAATATATCCGAAGCGATGGATTCTTTCCGACTACTCAGTCTACCAACGTGTTGTTATCACTATACCCGTAATCACCCGTAGCACCCTAAATCAATGAGTGCATAGCAATGACCCAAAGTATAGCAATAGTACCACACAAGGCAACTAGCATCTTAAGTATGAGGACATTCGCAAAGCTTATTGCATGAAGATAAACACTAACACATTGATATTTATACCAAGTGTTTATCTTGCTGCGGTCCCCAATATATCTCCCAGATATATCCATGTGTCAAGCTTAAGGCACCACCTTCAGTATTTAGGAGATTAACTGCTTGGACCCTTTCCAAGAAAGTTGACCACATGCTAGTCTTTCCGTTTCATCAATATCCTTTCTTGATGACATTGTGACTAGGGATAGTTTAGACATAATCATAATTGCACATGAAGTAGGTTCCACCAAATATAGTCCAACTATAATTTCTCTGACTTCATGCTATGATATGTCAAGGACTTTTGTATACATACATCAATGAATATATTTTAACCAGCTATAATATATATGTATAAAAACACATTGATATAAACAAAAGAACAAATGTCTTTATTGATTAAACAAATTATTCGTACTATTACATAATTAAGATATATCGCCCTAATTGCCTTAAGGGCATACATCTTATCCAACAGTTTTGGCACTGTATATGCTGTATACGCTAGCATGAGGAGGTGGAACATTACTTCGTCTAGATGGGGCAGATGGTGGAGTAGGAGTTTTGGCACTGTATATGTTGTATAACCGGCTGGGAGGAGTCGCTGGCCCAGAAGGTGGAAGAGGAGTTTTGGTGTATATGTTGTACATACGTATGGGAGGAGGAAATCTACTTGGCCCAGAAGGTGGAATAGGACTTTTAGCAAAGTATGTGTGGTAAGAAGTAGGTCGAACGTGTAGTCGTCTAGTGTTCAATATAGTAGGCTTAGCGTATGACTTTCGGTCATGGTTTTGCTGAAGCGAAATTGCACCATCACACAAGAAAAGGAAGACAAATACAACAAAAAGCATCACAATATTGGATCTGGCAACCATTTTCATTTTGTATGTTGGTTTATGATTTCTGTAGCATATAAGTTTAAATTTATATAGGAGGCGTAATTAATTAGATTATTACTAGAAGAAGGGTATAAAATCTCCATGATTTTGGTGATTATATTTTGATGTTCTGTATTCATGTACCCAGGTAAATGTCTATATATTGACTGTATTGGCTGTAATAAAGTTAGCAAATATGAATACGCTAACATGGATAATATAATCTATTTACTATTTTGATAATCAATAATAGTACGAATGTACACAAAATATAAAGCAGCAAATTCAATACCAACTAATTTGGAAATTGTAAAATAGCGGGCCGGATTCAAATTTGATGTCCCCAAATTGGTATCCTCTTTCGTATCTCCCATTCAAATATTGACACGTGTCTGTTTTTATTATTATTTTATTTTATTTCAGTTTATCTCTCCTGTAAATATAACACATATCAAATGATGAATGGAGGGACATGGAAGGGGACACTAATTTAGGGACATCAGATTTAAATTCCAGCACATCTATCAAATATTTGTTCTCACTACAAAAACAAATGCCTGATTTGGGGATTAGCAATGAGCGTGACAAGGAAAAAAATCTTGAAGCTAATTTTAGAGAAAAGTCAGAAAAACGGTGAGACACAAATATATTTAGGAAAATGCGAAAAATTCAAATAGTCACAACATGAAATGGAATATTAAAATTTATTTAAATGTTTTGTAAAACTGATTTTCTAACTGAGAGAATATTCATCCGGTCAAAAAAATTTTTTTGTCAATCGTTAATGCTTGTTTGCTTCAAACCTAGATTCAGTAGAATAAACAAATCCATCACAAAAGAACAGTTAGCAGCAGTGAATGAAATGCGATTATGAGCACCCGAGGCATAAAAAAAATTCTTATACATTGTTTTGTTGATGCATTTAATTCATTTTTTTTTATCAAGCATTTAACTCATTTTTAGTTAGTCTATAAGTTTGTATCTCATAATATTTGCTCAAATGTTTTTCAAAATCGATTATCAACTTTAAAGAAGTATTATCCCTCGTAAAAGGCCCACTACTGGCTCATCAACTGAAGCCAAAGAATTGCCAATGGCCCATGGGGGTTTCAAATCCTTTCTATTCCCTAAACTCCCCTCACCTAAGATCTCGAAAATAGAGGCTTAAGGAAATCATTATCTTGATGGAGAAATGCAGAGAAATTATGAAATATCGGTAGAACAAACAACACTCTTAATTCATAACTATTACTCTCACTCACATTTTGAACTAGAACTCACTTTTTATTTGATAGAAGAAATGATTGATAGTTTGGGATGTACTGAGTTAATTACAAATGACAAAGTGAAGCTCTATTTATAGACTTCTCTCTAAATGAAATACAATAGATATTACTTTTATTGGGGAGCAAGCATATCATAATTATTGTAATCCTTGGAGTGAGGAGCAAGACTTAACTAATTACAATAATACTTGGAGTGGGGGATCAAGTATTATCTAATTAGAGTATGCTTGGAGTGGGGAACAATCATTAGTCAATTATTCTCATCTTTCAAATAATTAAGCTTAATCATTTCAACACTCCCCTTTAAGCTTAATTCTCGGTTTGTCGATACGACTATTCCAAGCTCTCATTGCTTGCTTAAGTTCGTATAATGTCTTCTTCAGCTTTAACACTTTTTCTTCATAGTCAATACCGGGTTTTTTACTATAGCCCTTCGCAACGAGCCTTGCTTTATGCCGATCGATTTTTCCATTTGCATCCTTCTTTGCCTTGAACACCCATTTGACTCCAATGCACTTTTTGTCATCTGTAAGTTTGGTCAACTCCCATATCTCATTCTTCTCAATTGCATTGATCTCCTCTTCCATGGATTTTCTCTAATTTTCATCTTTCATAGCCTCTTCAGTGTCAATGGGCTCACTGTCAATGAGATGGCAGTAGAGAGTTAATTCTTCACCGATCTCTCTAGTGGCGTCATAAAGATCTTCAATTCGCCGAAACTTTCTTGGCCTTTGTCTAGCACTTTCACTTTCATCATCTTCTTATCCGGGATATGCAACTAAAATAGGATTGCTTGTTGACGTTGTGGCCAATTCCTCCGCATCACTATCATTGCTTTCATCCATGGGAAAAGGATAAAAATTATAGTTCTTCTTATCATCGTTCCACTCCCAAACTGGTTCCTTATCAGTAGTCACGTCCCTACTGATGATCGTCTTTCTCGTGTCAGGATTGAACATCTTGTAACCTTTTGAAAATTCTGAGTATCCCATGTACAAGTATTTTTTACTTTTCTCGTCCATCTTTCTCCTACATGTGCAACACTCCCAAAAACACGAAAATGAGAGATATTGGGCTTTCTACCACTCAATGCTTCTTGGGGTGTCATATCTGATACACTTATCGGGGACCATTTGAAGATGTAGACCGCACAATGAACTGATTATGTCCATAACTCCTTCAGAAAATTCTTACTCTTTAGCATGCTTCTCACCATATTCATCACCGTTATGTTCTTTCTTTCAACTATACCATTTTGTTGTGGCGATCTCAGAACTGACACGAAATGACGGATTCCATGATGCTGATAGAATCTTTTGAATTCATTTGATGTGAATTCTCCCCCTCTATCGGATCTTACGGCTTTGACGTAATAGCAGCTTTCTTTCTCCACTAACGCCTTGAACTTCTTGAAAGCTCCGGAAACTTCTGACTTCTCCTTCAGTAAGTAAACCCATGTCTTCCTACTATAATCATCAATGAATAGCAAGAAATGATATTGTTGTCATTGGTCTGCAAACATCAATATGAATGATTTCAAGGGGTGCCTTTGTTGGTCTAGATTAAGGGTTTTATTAGGTAAAACATGCGCAGCGGAAATTTAAAAATTTAATCTAGATCCCTAGATCTCCTAAGCATGGCATGATTGATAATAGTTCTAGTCATAAATTATTATAGGTCGTAAACACTTATTAAAAGGACCTAACAATAATTTAACCACGTACCATTTGAAGCATGAATCCCGTAGTCGGTAGAAAGACCCATCACCTACGTGCACAGACTAAGTAGAAGCCCTCTATAAATAGTCCACACGAGCACCACCGACCAAAACTTTCTAGAAAGGGAGTACCGATAAATAAGTGGAAGATAGCTAGATCTTCCCTACTAATTTATTCTAGAAGAAATTCCCTTAGTTTTCTATTCTAAGTAAATACTTCTTTCGACGGATTACTTTTAAGAACCAAAACAACTAAGAGAATAAGAGAGTAAGAGAAGGAGTATGAAACTAAGGACGAAATATAATGAAGGAGGATGCCTCTATTTATAGTGGTTAGGAATTATTCAAAGGACAATAAAGTCCATAACCTCCACTAATCATAAATAAAATATAAGGGGCAAAAAGGTTAATTAATAATCTTGAAAGAGTTGGAGAACAACTCTACTACTGGGAACTTGCTTAGGGAGCAAGCTCCCACTTGCGCAGGAGCGCAAGCCCAAAAGGCTGCGCTTATGCGCAACTTTGTGCATGGGTTGTGCACCCCATGGGCCACGCACAACACCATTCCAAATGGTGTTGCCTTGTTGCCTATGCATAGGTCTTTTATGCACTGTCCCACGGTACATTTACAGACCCACTTGCACAATTTTATTCAACATCCAATATTAATAAATCCGGCTATGTTCCAATCCAATTTCCTTTTATTTTATCCTCCTCATTATTTAAGGGGTCATTGGTCTAACCAATGAATATTGGTCTAACTAATACTATGGTCCAACCATATATTATGGTCTAACCATATTTCCTTGCTCTTCTAAATTAGACCTAGTCTAACGGTTCTTCACATAGCTCGATTGTAACTCAAAGTGTGTGACCTTATAGGATCCCGTAATGTCGAGCTGTCAAAAGTTTAACCTAGCTTAATTCCTTTTAGGAATTGACTGGCTTAGAGCTTCAGACCATTATGGACTCCGATTACTTTGATTGATCATAGTGGCTCTCTAGCAAAGGGCATATGACCCCTCAATATTCGAAACGTCACGTGCATTATGACTTAATCCCGATTCTACAACAATGTCAATACAATTCACTCCTTCTATCAACTGTTAAGTATCATCTGGTTTCTATGACTCGGTTTAAGTGTTAGTCCACTAGCAGCTATTATAGCTACCCCAATATTTAGTCTTGCTGCCAAAGTACACTACTCAACCATTTTAATGATTGATCAGGATCTCATCCTATTAACCCATACTTTGATCAAAGGTTTACGAGTGTGTCACTTCTAACAAGTGGCGACGGTACATCTCCCTTATATTACTATAATGGCGTGATAGATTCCATCTTGACTACTTAGCTTATCAACGTACAGATATCAACTATACCCGTAATCATTCGTATCACCCAGTCTATAGAATGCTTAGGTATGACCCAAAGTATAGCAACATCTAAACAAGGTAACTAGTATCTCAAGTATAAGGAAATTCGTATTGCTATTGTAATGAGACCATAAAACACCAACACATAATATAGATTACCGAGTATTGTCTCACAACGGTCTCCAATGTATCTCTCTAAATACATTCAAGTGTTAACCCAAGGTACCACCCTCTAGCACTAGAGATATGCTACTCTGAATCAAATTCAAGAGGTATGACGATACATGCTAGTCTATCCTTATCATCAATGCCTAGTCTTGATGATACTATGACTAGGGATATTTAGACAAATCATAATTGCACATGAACCAGTTCTCACCAATATAGTCCCACTATGCTCTAGGGCATACATCATATCTAATAGCCTTTGCTCCCAACATGGACTCTTTTGGAAAATTGGTTCTGGATTGCTTTCCAACAAGACATCCTTCACAAAGCTGATGGGGTTTATCAATCGGAGGAAGACCATGTACCATATTCTTTTGGCTTAGCAATTTCAAACCTCCAAAATTGAGATGCCTGAATCTCAAATGCCAAAGCCAATGAGAATCCTTCACGCAAGATTTCAAGCACTTTGCAACGTTCGTCTTGATGTTGAGTGTGAACATCGGGTTTTTTGATATATGCACACTTGCAAGTAGCTCCTTTTTCTCGTTTAATAGCACCAACTTTTGATTCATCATGTGAACTTGGTAGTTTTTCTCCAGCAGCTGTCCTAATCTTAAAATGTTACTTTTTGTTTTTGAAACATAATACACATTACTGATGAACTGGTGCTCTCCATTCTTTAAACGAATCAGAATGGTTCTTTTTCTCGAATAGGAACTTTTAACGAATCTCTAAATACGACATTTCCAATGAACTATTTATTCAGTTCTACGAACATCTTCTCATCACCGCACATGTGATTGCTAGCTCCATTGTCAAGATACCAAATGTTATTTTCTTGACTATGGTCACCTTCACAGGTTAGTAAAACCATGTCGATTACCTCCTCATCTTGGATGTTGTTGGCTCTCTCCTCTGGTTGGTTCAGTAGGCTCCGATATTCAGTTGCGTAGTAGCCAAATCTAGAGCAATTGTAGCATTGGATATTGGACTTGTCATGTCCTTCATTTTGCCTCCAATTCCCTCTTCCTCTTCCTTGTCCACGTCCTCTGCCTCTTGTGGACTTATTACTTTCGTCATTTCTTCCAAATTGTAGATTTCTGCCATGTCCTCTCCCTCTACCATTTCCTCCACGGCCTCTACCGTGTCCTCGTCCGCAATGACTAGGATCTCGACTACTTTCTCCTTTGAATTAAGCCTTTGCTGCCAAGACTTGTTCTACATACTCTTCTTTCTATCTACTCAACCTTTTCTCACGTGCTTGGAATGAGCCAACAAGTTCATCAACGGTTAGTGCACTTGTGTTTCGCAACTCTTTTATGGCCACTACTATGTAATCGAACTTCGAAAGTAGGAACTGCAGAATTTTTTCTACAGTTCTCGATTCATTGAATTTTTCTCCATACTGTCGCATTTGATTGACGACATATTTGACTTGTGAGGAACAATCAATAACAGCTTCTATTTCCTTCATTTTCATCGTCTCGAACTCTCCTCTCAACATTTGCAGTCGAACTTTTTGCACTTTCTCCTCTTTGTGAAGAGAAACTCGTAGTATATCTCAAGCTTCCTTGGGGGTGGTTACTTCTGCCACCTTCTCAAACATTACATCATCCAACCCTCGATGGATCAGACTAAGCCCCTTCTGGTCATTCCTGCGACTTTTATGCAAACTATCTTTTTCTGCTTATGACAGTTGTGCATCTTCAGCTGGGGCTGCGTAGCCTTTTTCGAATATGTCCTAAACATCTTGGGCTCTGAGAATTGATTTCATTTTAATGCACTAATTTTCATGATTGGTTTTGGTAAGTTGAGGGAAGTAGAAGGAAATACCTTTGGTATTCATTTTAAGGAGGATTTTTAAGAAAAGATTTGTTTCTAGGCGTACAAGGGCTACTGCGACCCTTTCGGTATACCTTTTGCAACACTCTGGACTTAAAGCGATACTGTAAGAAGTCTTTTGCAATGCTTTGGAAAGACTTCTTTCAACACCTCTGGACTATTTCAACGCCTGAAATTTCTTAAACTGGACTTTGAAATTTCTTTCAAGTAAGAGGATTGGGTTTAAAACTAGCTCTAGTACCACTTTGTTAGAGAAATGTAGAGGAATTATGAAATATCGATAGAACAAACAACACTCTTAATTCATAACAATTGCTCTCACTCACACTTTGAACTAGAACTCACTTTTTATTTGATAGAAGAAATTATTGAGATTTGGGGATGTATTGAGTTGATTACAAATGACAAAGTGAAGCTCTATTTATAGGCTTCTCTCTAAATGAAATACAATAACTATTACTTTGAGTGGGGAGCAAGCATATCATAATTATTGTAATCCTTGGAGTGAGGAGCAAGACTTAACCAATTAAAATAATACTTGAAGTGGGAATCAAGTATTATCTAATTGGAGTATGCTTGGAATGGGGAACAAGCATTAGTTAATTATTCTCATCTTTTAAATAATTAAGCTTAATCATTTCAAGATCTAGAGAGGTCGAACAACTCTCATACAAATTTTTTCTTCAACCTCAGGATTTTCAAGTTACTTCTAAAGAAAAATTTCCTTTGACACATTTAGAGGGAAATATTATCAGTTGTGGGAAAAGAGACCAAGGGTAGGCTCTTACAACGCAAAACAGCTTGATGAAAGTAATATCATGGAAACGTGAATCAATGTAAAATACTATATTGCTAGAATTATCGAACAAAAGCTTCACTTAGGGCCAATTTGGCTGTGAGTTTTTGCAGCTTTTTTCAACAGCTTTTCTGAAAAGCTCTATTCTCAAGCTTTTTTTTAAAGCTGCAGATTTGATTTTGGAAAAAATAAATCAGGCAGTTCCTAATTAATTAGTATGAAGGATAAAAATATGTTGTTAAAAGCCAAAATATGTAATACTACTAAAAATTTGTGATAACAACTTATTTTGAAAGCTGTTCAAACAGAAATGATAAATTGGCCCTTAAGGTACCAAAAATCAACAAAGCTCATAAGCTAATAAGGCTACAAAATAAGCTTCGGTAACTTGGGTATATTTCACTAAGGAGATCAAAAGGTCGCATTTGTCTATTACGTCGACTTCAGTTAAGTCATGTAACGTTTTTTTTTATGTTGACTTCACTTAAGTCGTGCAAAAAATTTGTATTCATCGACTTTACTTAAGTCACGTAAAGATTTTGTATTACGTCAACTTCACTTAAACCACGTTGTGTTTCTCTATTACATTGACTTCACTTAAGTCACGTAACATTTTTCTATTACGTCGACTTGACTTAAGTCAATTAACATTTTCTACGTCAGCTTCTTTTAAGTCATATAGTGTTTTTTCTATAACGTCGCCTTCACTTAAGTCATGTAAAGATTTTGTATCACATTGACTTCACTTAAGTCATGTAAAGATTTTTTTTACATTGACTTCAATTAAGTCATGCTACGTTTTTCTATTACATCGACTTCACTTTTGTTACATAAAGATTTTGTATACGCCGACTTCACTTAAGTCACTTAAAAATATTTGTAAACACAAAAAATTGTGTTACTGCAGTATAGGGATAACTTCGATTTTGACAACGAGACATATCGATTTTCACCTCATTGTTGTTTAATTAAAAGTTGAGGCCGAAAATTTTGGACTCGATTATCAATAAAATAACAAGAAAATTATAAAGGAAATGAACAAACAAATTATTTTCTCCTTTTTTTTATTAAAAGGACTTTGTGCGGGAGCCACAAATTGATCTTTGATTATCCACGCCCACACTATGTGGATGTACAATTGTACCAAGTTCAATTGGTCTTTTGTCATTATTATTAGTGCAAAGATAAATTTGGAAAAGGAGAACAATTGAAGATGGAAATACTACTGATCTTCAAATAATAATAAGGGAGAGATGTGGAGTCTAACCCTAAACACCGCCAGCACTAATCTCACCGCCGCCAGCCGCTGATCATCATCGCCCTATCCACCAGGAGTGGCTCCGGCGTCCCTGCTTCAGATTTCAGTATAGCCCACCTGTTTGACAGGAAATCCTTTATGCAAAATATGCAGCCGGAAACCCTAAAATCAAAAAATCATCTTATGCAGAGATCGCCAAAGATTCTTCCATTGAAGCTGTACCGGTTAAGTCGGCAGCCAAGATTGTCGAATCAGGTGGCTTCAAAACTGTGAAAATAACACAGTCCGTTTACAAGAATCGTGTGAAGCGATGTGCTTTTTCTTTGATCAGCAAATTAATTCTCTTGAAAGGTGATTCGCCGAAGAAAACTATCGATCTCAAAAATCAGTTGGGTGTGATTTTGGGAATTCATCAACAGTGGAATTTGATTCCAATTGGACGTGGTTTTTTCCATGTCATGCTTGGTTCTCAAGAATTGAAGAATACGGTTTGGAGAAAAGGCATTGTTAACCTCAAGCCGGGGATTTTTCGCCTACAACCTTGGGTGCCAGACTTTGATCCTTTTGCTCAGAAATCGACCAACGCGCAAATTTGGGTCAGATTTCAAGGGCTGCCTTGGGAATATTGGGATCCGAGGACTTTCGCTGAACTCACTAGCAGTTTCGGTGTTCTTTTGCATGTGGACAAGGCTACTATAGACAGAATTTATGGTCACTATGCGAGGTTAGCAGATGTTGATCTATCATCCAATCTGTCGAAATACTAGGGAGGGTCATCAAATTTGGATTGATCTATTCTTCGAGAAACCGCCTGCTTTCTGTAAGCTTTGCTCTTCGGTGGGTCATTCGACGTATGAATGTCGGAGAAAAAAAAAAGCCTCAGGAACCATCGAAAGAGAAATCCTAGGGTGCTAAAAAGTCGATAAGCCCGAACGGGTGGTTAAGGCCGAACCAAGGCAGCCTAATCTAGACCTTTTTCAATGAAGTAAGCAGCGTCAGCATGACCTTGAGGAGAGAAATAAGAGGGTTGTCCCGGCTAGTCATGTTTTCCGCAGTTTGAAGGATAGCTTCAAGAAGAAACAGAAAACACCGGTAGAGAGTCAGGAATCATCGGATGAATCAATGGATGAGGAATTCGAGGAGGAGCAATGCATTGGGATCAGAACATGGCCATTGTTCAGGTAGAGGAGGATATGCATACTCCTATCACCCATGTCGACATCACAAATCCCGAGGGTATCAATTTAGTGATTCAACTACATCATGATAAATTCAAAGCAACCCTCTGAAAAGGATGACGCTGCGGAGGAAGATAATATTTGGGAAACAGTCAAGAGGAAAAAGAAAGCTAGTCGGTGAAGTTTATCTCCGAATGCGAGAAAGAAGGCTTTTACAGACTCTATTATTGCTAGTGCTTCCAAAAGCACAGGATCTAGTCCTACTGGAAGTGGGTCTATAGGCAACACGATCACGGTTTCGCAGACCGCTGCCTCTAAATGGAAGCTATTTTCGGTCCAGAAAAAGAAAGGCTTAACAATTGCTACTAGGGAGCAATATCAACGAGACCACTGGAAATCGGGCTGATAGCTTCCTTCATAAGGAATTTCTTTGTTTTTTTCTTTGTTTTGTGACTTATTTTCTTTTTATTTTCTTTTTTGTTGCTTTTTTATGTTTTATTTTTTTATTTTTAATAAATGGAGACCGGGTTTCGGTTCTCAACTTTCGTTAAAAAACGAAGATGAAAATACTACTGGAGCTAATTTATCTAAGTAGGCCTGATGCATTTAATTTTTCAACCATGATCGAATCTAGGCGAGCTCCCATTTCTGGTGTCAACACATTCTACCAATCTCCTGTCTCACCTTTTCTGAAATATATATCGTTATTAACGACATTAGACGTTTCTGGCCAATGCTCTCCATTTTTATTCACCTCAAGATTGCTTAAATTATCAAAGCTATACAAGCTAATGATGTTCTCCAAACTCCTTTTTTCTTCTTCCTCGAAACTGAAAGGATAACCAATAACTTCCACTAACTCCTTAACATAAGCCCTAGTATCTTCCTTCATTTCTTCATCTTTCAAGAACAATATCTTATATGAAAATTCAAGCTTTGCTTTCCAATACCCAAAACATGATCCCAATACGGTCCACCATACAATATTCCTCAGCGAAATTGCTCGAAAGCTTCTTCTGTTTGATGAGGAGGTTCAAGAGAATTCATAGATTCTTTAGTATTGAGAATCCTCTTTTTGCCAATTTTTTGAAATCACAAACCCCATTTTGCAAAAAAAAAATTCTCAGACCCCCTTTTTCAACGAGTAAAATCATAAGGTACTATTTTTAATTTTGCCCTTAAATTATAATATGAACAAATTGGATTATCATTTTGTTTTAGATTGTCAGGAATAATATAAATACTACGATTGGGCCTAACCTGTCAGCTTAAGTTTTTGGATGAGATGGTTCCATAACATGATATTAAAGCGGCTTAGACCTAAAGGTCAAGGGTTCGAATCCTGGCAGCTTCATTTGTGAAATTATATTGCAACACATATCAAAATGGGTCTGTGTTGTACCCGCTTCAAGCCCAATGGACATTCACATGCGGGGGAGTGTCAGGAATAATATAAATACTATAATTGGGCCTAACCTGTCAGCTTAAGCTTTTGGGTGAGACGTTTCCATGACAAAGATTACTAAAATACACAAGCAAGTCCAATCGGGTTGCTTAAAATATTCAACTTGATACTTTTTTAACCGATTCTGATTAGTCTTATAAACATATATTAAAATAAGTAAGGTCTAAGGCATATCTAGCTACCTGAACTTGTCCCAACAAACCTACCGCCCCCCTAAACTTTCAAAGTAACCCCGCAGCACCCTCAACTTTCAAAAAGTGCTCCACTTAGCTCCCTGAATGCCACGTGTCAGATTCTGATTGGAGAGAAAAAAAATCAGAAAAATGACATCTTACCTGAACTTGTCCCAACAAACCTACCGCCCCCCTAAACTTTCAAAGTAACCCCGCAGGACCCTCAACTTTCAAAAAGTGCTCCACTTAACTCCCTGAATGCCACGTGTCAGATTCTGATTGGAGAGAAAAAAATCAAAAAAATGACATCTTTGTAAAGTCAAACCTATCAAAAGCAGACACGTGGTATTTAGAGAGCAAAGTGGTGCACTTTTTGAAAGTTGAGGAAGCTACGGGGTCACTTTAAAAGTTCAGGGGTAATAGATTTTTTGGGACAAATTCGGGTAGCTAGATATGCATTAAGTAATTGATTATGGAGTCATATTGTACTAGTCTTTTGCTTCCAACAATTGTCATATGTTGTTGATATCACAAATCAATCAAACAAATTAACAAACAAACAAAAGTCCCCACCTCTATGAACTACTAATCTCGTCAAATGGCTTTGTATATATGCTACTTTGAAATAATTGTATACCATACATTAAATCTATATCATTGTGGTCCACTTGAAGAAATAGAGTCACAAGTATAAACTGTTGGATGCATTTATTTATTCAGCAAAAAGGCAAGCCAACTTACCCAATTGTGTAACAAGCTAAGATCTGTTGTCTACATCTCACATGGCTTGCTTCACAGTTCACCCTTGCTTTGTATTTATATATACCCAAGTTCCTTTCAGGGTTTTCCACTCATCCAATACTTCACAAACAAAAAAACTTGAGCTTTTTTCTCTACAAAGAAAATGATCAGTGCCAAGAAGCTCATCAAATTGGCAAGAAAATGGCAGAAGTTGGCTGCTCTCAGGCGAAAAAGAATCACTTTCCCAAATACTATTTCAACTAGTTCATTGGCAAAGGCTGAAGAGGGTCATTTTGCAGTGTACTCTGCTGATCTAAAGCGATTTGTGCTTCCTTTGGAATATCTTAATAATGATGTTATCAGAGAGATGTTCAACATGGCTGAAGATGAGTTCGGGTTGCCCGGAAGCCCTCTTACACTACCATGTGAAGCCGAGATAATGGAACATGCAATTGGTTTGATCAAGCAGCAAGTTAATAGAGATGTCCAAAGAGCATTCTTGACTTCCATAGCTAGTAGTTGTAGTTCTTTGCCTTGTCATCATCTACATCAAAAAATGGAAACCAATCAATTACCAATGTGTAGTTTTTAGATATTTAGATTAGATATAAGAAGAATACACATATACAAATGTAAAGTAAATTGACTTGTTCATTCAATTCATCAGAAGTTCCTGAAATCTGGTCTTGCTAATTTTGCTTTTTTGATTTTTCTCTTTTTATTCTAATTCTCTCCATTCATTACTAAAAGGATTTGCTATCATTAATAGGCATAAAGCAATTATATTCTCTTCCGTTTCATAACAGCATAATTTGAGACTAACTAAATAAATAACTCAAAAAGAAATGTTACTCTAGTATAAGTTGTATCATGTGTTGAAGATTCCATTTCAGGGAAATTGTGTAAACAAATAGCCATTGGATCGGTGCTCTCTTCTGATTACTACGTATTTGGAAACAAGATATTATTCTCAGATGCATGTGCATATATATGTTTGGCCCCTTTTCTGGAAGTATTAGGATCATTATACTATTTGTTTACACCAAATTTGAAACCTGCACAATAGAAAAACAAGAAGAAAAGCATTCACAGATTACCATCTCATATATGATATGTTAAATTATATGTATATTCGTTGTAGAAGTAGCTGCATATTAGATTTAAGTTTATGTTTCTGTTCATTTATGTACTTAGACTTTTTTTACCTCTAAATAACAATATAACAAATAAATCTTTAACAAATATAAAAAAAAATTAAGTTTTAGGATCTTCGATGAAAGTATCAAGATCAAGGAACTCGTATATACGAGTATGAGTAAGCGCAATCCTTATGAATCTATGATTTCAATTAGGATTCAACAGCGATGTATAGTGGAACCTACGGGCGAGGCTAATCCGGGCGATGTATAGTCCACAACTGTTAGAGCCACAGAATATATTCATATTTTCTGCATCTCTTTATTCCAAAAACTAATTTGGTGAAACAATTAAAATTGGAAAAGACAAGCAAACTTACCCAACTATCCAACAGGATTGATCTCATATTCACTTCTCACATGGCCTGTTTCCAAATTTCTCTGCCTTGTTGGATATAAGTAGCCAAGTCCCTTTGATTTCCACTCATTACAAAATTTCCTTTCAATAATCCCACCCCCCCGGAAAAAAAAAACTTGAGCTTTTATTTAGAAGAACATGATTAGTGCGAAAAAGCTCATCAAATTGGCAAGGAAATGGCAGAAGTTAGCTGCTCTCAATCGTAAAAGAGTTGCTTTGCCACATATCATTGGCGCCGCAAAAGCCGAGAAGGGCTACTTTGCAGTATACTCTGCAGATCGAAAACATTTTCTGCTGCCTTTGGAATATCTTAACAATGAACTAATCAAAAAGTTATTTGACATGGCTGAAGAAGAGTTCGGGTTGAAAGGCAATGGCCCTCTTACACTACCATTTGAGGCAGAGATAATGGAATGTGCAATTGGTTTGATCAAACAAGAAGTTAACAGAGATAGCAAAAGAGCATTCTTAACCTCCATAAGTAATAGTTGGTGTTCATTGCCTTGTCATCATCAACTTCAAGTGGCAACCAATCAATTACCAATCTGTAGTTTTTAGAAATTTACAATTAGATACAGGAAGAGTACATACAAATGTAAAGTAAACAGATAGATTCATTAATTCAACAGAATTGCGAGTATTTTACGTTCTATTTCTGCTCGAATTCAGTACACACTTTCACACTAGCTAAATTAAGATATTAACAGGAGCTTCCCAAACATACACAAAGAAAATTATGCCATTGATATTACAATTTCAGTGACTAGGGATGAAGTAGTAGTAAAGTGATTCCGAAATTACTGAGCATCAGCACAAAGGGATTAAAATTACTTATTATAATTCATGAAGTCTCTTAGATTCATTACAAGTCCATCCAAATTTATTAAAAAAATGTATAGTTTAGTAAGGAATGAACAAACCGATACAGTAACTAGTGGCTTCACTGCCATCAAAGGGGAAGGGGAAGCCACAAGAGCAGCAATTCTTTTGCATATGAGTAAACAGCAAAAACCAGATCATCCCCTAAATTTTTTCCTCTTTTACCCTCGAATTCCACCAGTGTACAAAATCCATAATCACCACTTCCAAGTACCCATTTGTGATTTTACATCAAAATTACAACCAGGATCCATTTTAGGCCGAAAATAGCAGCTGTTCCCCGCAAAGATTGAAGCTTTAGGCTCCGCTTGGGAGCAACGTGTTGAAGAATTACGGAGGAAGGAAAAGAAAGTGAGTATAGAATTTGACCGAGATTTTATATTTAGGAGAAAGGGATGAGTTTATAAAGTAAAATAAATATTAAAGTTACAAAAACGTTCTTTAAAAATAAAAGTATCTATTCAAAAATTAAACAAATGGCTATAAGTATAATTATACCACCTCATCCCATCAAATTCCATCGGGATCAAAATGGTGAGAACGCAAGGATCTTGCAGGAAATCAATTCCTGTGGCATCCTCCAAATTTTTAAATTCCTTTATTCCCGAGCATGGGAATTCAATTACCGTCCTTTCAAATCCCATAAAAAACTTGCTCCCAAGCAGGGGCGGGAGGAGGTGGTAACTTTGCAGGGCAAGGATATGGGCTAGACCTGTCTTTTTCCACTTGACTGGATCGGTAGGAAACAGATGTCATAAGTAAAGAACCCGTTTATTAGTAAACTGACCGTTTAATTATGGATAAATTATTAAGAATAGTTGGACTTTGTAAATTATTTATAAATTTATTATTAAATTAAATTATTTATAAATATATATTTTTTTTAATTTTATATATTATACCATCTATTTATTTTTCTCTTTTTTCTTTTAATTTTTTTTTATTTTTCATTTATCTTTAAAATAATTTATTTTTTCGACATGCTGTTTTAGAGTTTTTTATTCGTCTTATTTTTATTTTCGAAATGACATCCACTGTGATATTTTTGAATTTTTTGAACCTGTAGACATATGATAGATGTCCAATTGACATGTGATAGAAGTCTGGTACACATATAGTAGATATTAGTTTTTGATGGGTTTTTATGGAATCGTTATGTTAGTTTCTGTAAATCTTAAAATCAAACCACAAGCTAAACAATGATAAATTAGTGGCAAAAATTAAACAAATAACAAGAAGAAAAGAGAATCGAGATACGATTTTCAGATCAAGAAAAGAACACAACAACAGATTTAATAGAGAGAAAATACAATATACAGATCATGTAAGAAAAAAGGCTAATGAAAAAAATAGATTCCACACATTTACTAGACATCTACCACATGTCTATCATGCTTCTATAACATGTCTACCAGACATCTACCATATGTCTATCAGTTGAAAAATTCAAAAAAGTCACAATGAATGTCATTTTGAAGATAAAAAATAGACGAACAAAAAACTCTGAAACGGCATATCAAAAAAATGAACAGTTTAAAAAATAAATGTAAAAGAAAATAAAGGAAATATAAAAAAATTCATAAACAATAGCCATATGGAGGGGGAACGTGTACTTATAAATATTTTATCTTTTAGTCCAAATTATTTTACGAAGAAATAGTGCTTTTTGTAAGAGCCCCTTAATTATAAGGTAAAATTCAAAAAGCCATGTTTTTAACTCATTTTCAAAAAGATGATCAAAGTATTTTTTGTTTCAAAAATAGAGAATGTGGTTTTCAAAGTTAGAAAAAAAAATCTCAATTTAAAATTATATTACGACAAAGGGTAATTTTATCCATTTTAATATGAAATTTTGTATATTGGTTAACAAAAATACAATACACATCATTTATGAATTTTGAATTTTTTGAAAAGTGTAAAAATTACTTTGTTAAAAGACGATGATAATTTTAAAAAATTATAATAAAATAAAAAATCTTAATATATAATTCATGAAAATATTATTAAATTATAAAAATATTAAATTTACTAAAATACCATTTTTAACAATAAAAAAATACAAAATATCATTTTTTTTCTTTTATTTATTAACTTTTAAAATCATAAATCATAAAGCTTATTTTAAAATAAAAAAATACCCTAACCCTCTTTTTTGAAACGAGCGAGACCATGACATATTTGTAATAAACCTTTACTTTCTCCAGGATAAATGAGCTTTTGCGACGAAGTTTGTTGCGGTTATTGTTAGCTTCCATAAATTTGTAATTTTGTATCATTCCGGATAATTATTCTATTTTAGGAGGCATTAGGTACCGTAAACGTTAACATCATTTATTTGTCAGGATGCAATAAGGTCTTTGTATTTATCTTATTATTGACTTTTTGACTAATCCAACGTTTGAACAGTAGCTGGACAAGACAAGTGAACTGAATCTAGACAAGTGAACTGAATCTAGACAAGTAGAAGTTCAATAATTCAAAATCGTATCAGATAACTGAAAATGGTTTCTGCAACTGTTGATCTTTTGAAAAATGAGCTTCCATTTGAGCAGGTGGCTGTAGTATTGAATGAAGATGAAGTAAATGGCCTTGTTCTTGTGGATATCATCAATGGCTTTTGCACAGTAGGAGCTGGAAATCTGGTAATAATTTTCCCACTAATCAAATAGAGTATGTTAGTTTTTGAGATTTAAAGTTAATTAGTTGTCTAATCTTGTTCATCTGAATGATTTGTTTTCAGGCTCCTAGAGAACCTAACAGACAGATATCAGGAATGATCAATGAGGCAGAAAGATTAGGGAGAGTTTTCTGTGAAAAGAAATGGCCAGTGATTGCATTTCTTGATTCTCATCAGCCAAACAAGCCTGAGGAGCCTTATCCACCTCACTGTATTTCTGGAACTGATGAATCCAACTTAGTTCCAGGTACTTTTCAATCTTTCTTTTTTCCTCTTTGTTCGTTTATCGTTCAATGAGTTGTTTCGATTGGTTGCATTGCAGCTTTAGAGTGGCTACAGAATGAACCGAATGTAACGATCAGACGCAAAGACTGCTTCGATGGATTCCTGGGTTCAATTGAGGAAGATGGCTCCAATGTCTTTGTAGACTGGATCAAGAACAATCAGATCAAGACTGTAAGTGCTATAATTCATAGAGTTAATTAGTTCCAAATCAGAATCCAATGGCATAATACATGTTTTGCCCCTAAACTTCACAAGTTTTGGCAAGTGACGTCTTGAACTTGCCACGTGTCAGCTTTCGGTTGAAGAAATGAAAATCAGGAAAATGGTATCTATGAAAACTCAACCAACAATAAGTTGTCATGTGGCATTAAGGGCGGCACAAGTTGAGGGGGTTAATAGGGACTTGTGTTACTTGATGACAGCTTTTGGCAAATGTGGTCCTAAATTTTCACTTGTTACTAGTAACTCCCTCCACTTGGCAAAAATGCACTCGCGAAACACCCTCAATGCCTTATGTCAACTTCTAGTTGAAGAGAGAAAATTCGGAAAAATGACATCTTTGAAAAGTCAAACCAACCAGAAGTTGACATGCGGCATTGAGGGTGCTCGCGAGTGCACTTTTGTCAAGTTAGAAGGGTTAATAGGGACATGTGTGAGCTGAGATTGGTACTTTATAAAACGTGCCAAGTTGGAGGGGGTAAACATGTATTTATGCCGAAAAAAATTGATTATTTTCTGCTATGGTGTAGATACTGGTTGTAGGAATATGCACAGATATTTGTGTGCTGGACTTTGTCTGTTCGACACTATCAGCCAGAAACCGCGGCTTTCTGACTCCTCTAAAGGACGTCGTGGTATACTCAGGTGGCTGCGCCACCTTCGATGTGCCTCTTCAGGTTGCTAGAGACACCGAAGATGCTATAGCTCATCCACAGGTACTTGAATTCTTGATTTCGGTTTCACCTATAAACTTTCAGATGATTAGATTAATTTCAGGTCCTGATCTAACATCGGCACGATTTTGTTGGCAGGAATTTATGCATCATGTCGGGCTTTATATGGCAAAAGGAAGAGGAGCTTTAGTAGCAAATCAGGTGTCACTGGCTAGATCAAAGAACAATGAGTGAATCCTCTAGTTTGCCTACCATTAGTTTTTCCATATAATGTGTGCTCTCTTCTCTGTATCAGATTATAAACAGTGGCAATAATGTCTCGAATTGGCAGCATATAGCCGATTTGATTTCTGATACATACTCGAATTCGCCAGCTCGTAAACTTCTGTAAATCAGAAAAATATATTTTCTTGAGCCAAAGAGCAATAACATTCATCTCAAGACTGCCATTATTTCTCTCTGTATCATCATTCCTTGAATAGACACGTATATGCACAACTTGAAAGGAAGTAAGCATTCAGCTATAAATCATCAACGAATCAAATAATGTAAAAAAAAACAAAAGAAAAAAGTGTTCACATTAATATTTGGGTAAAAGCTGCATTTCTGTTCATTAAACAGAAATAATGAATAAAGATGACTAGACATTATTTGAGGCAAGTGCTCACCGTGCTCGCCTAATCTAGTCACTATACAGTCTGTAGGTGCCCACTGTCCAGCCACAAGCATAATAATTTAATAGTGAAGCAAACAAATTTTTATAGTATTGCAAGATAAAAGAATTGGAGTGAGAAAATTAGAACTTAAGAACGCGGTAAACTTCTAGAGAGTTTGCTCAAAAATCATGCAGCAGAAGATTGAATGTTTAAAGCAGCATCACCGAGCTTCTGGGTTAGATTCGCTACGATTAGTTGGGCGTAGATTGAACATTGCAACTAGAAACCAACATGTATATGGGAAACAAGCAATGTTATCAAAACCATACCGTACCAGCTGGTTCGACCAATTTTACCGCGAACCGGTCATGGCTACGGTACGGTTTAACATAAAAAATGGTTTTTTAGAAAACGGCTGGCAACATTCAGAAAGCGTTGCGATAGACCGGTATGATGTCCGATAAAACCACTAATAATAACAATTGTACCAGTAATACCGCAAACTAAAATCTTCACCGGTATCACGTCCGGTACGGTTATGATAACATTGGAAACAAGTACGTTTTTATCAAAGGGTTAGTCAATCTCTTTAGAGTTGTGCCCTACAAAAACTAATGATACGACAAAGAGAAAAAGCTCGGACTCCAACTATGTTTTTATTTTTAAAATTCAAAATTAAGTCCCCAAATAATAATCAAGCTTCAAACATTTTACAGAAACTAAATTTATTAATCCTGCAATCATTTGAATTATTTTACAAGTTTATAATGTACCTTGGAGTTTTTGACTTACAAGGACTTATGTAATAAGGGATCAGAGATGACTTGAGGCTCAAAGTTCGGGTTTAAGTAATTCGCCAGCAAATCAGCATACAACTCGTAGCGTGCAGTCATCCGAAATCCCCACTTGTCTTTCACCTGCCTACACAGGTTCAGGTCCATGTCTGAGATCAACAATCCATCCCTATGACGAGAAATAGAGGGCGTGCAAGAAGCATCTGGCGCTGAGAAATGACTTGACCCGTAAAAATGCCCGAAATCTGTATGTTGCGGCTTGCCATCACCTGATGTGAATGGATTAGGGAATGTCTCGGTGCCAACGCGATTGATAGATCCAACAAAGTAGCTGTTGGCTATTGCGGCATTACGAGCCTGTAAAATCATTCACGTTATGCCCTCGGCTTGATTTAAAGCAATAATTCCAATTAGTGGCTTCTCTAACTTGTCTCATTCCACCTACTGCCCTCTGAACTTTTAAAAGATCTCCGTTGCTTTCTCAACTTTCAAAAAGTGCATCAGCTTGCCCCTGAATTCCATGTGTCAATTTCTGGTTGGTTTGACTTTTAAAAGATGTAATTTTTTATTTTTGTCTCCAATCAAAAGCTGACATGTGCCACATGTCAGCTTCCGATTGGAGAGAAAAATTCAGAAAAATGACATCTTTGAAAAGTCAAACCAACCTGACACGTGATGTTACGGGAAAACTGGTGCACTTTTGGAAGTTGAGGGAGCTATAATGAGACAAGTTGGAGGAACCATTGATGCATTAACCAAGCAACAATCCTAACAACATCAAAATTGACAAATCATCATAAGGAGTTCATCAACTAACCTCAATTGACCACATTGGTTCACTAAGTTCACCAACGGTGGCAGAAGGGTTGAAAACAATCTCTGCACCGTTAAGACCAAATGCTAACCAATTCAATGGGTGATGCCTCCCGTAGCATATATTTACCGCAATCTTGCCATAAGTTGTTTCGAAAACTGGATGACCTGTATTTCCTTCCATGTAGTATGTGCTTTCATTGAAGTCACCAACACGAGGTATATGATTCTGCCACATGGAATGTAGATAACATGTCAAACAAACTACTCTACAGGCAAGGCCTAATGCACCAATGTCTCCTCCAACTTGTCTCATTCCACCTGCTGCCCACCACTTTGCCTCCTAATTGACGCGTGTCAGCTTTTAATTGGAGAGAGAAAAAACAGAAAAATGACAACTTTAAGAAGTCAAACCAATCAGAAGCTGACATGTATCGTTAAGGAGTCTAACTGGTGCACTTTTTGAAAGTTAAGGGAGCTACGGGGATATTTTCAAAGTTCAGGGGGCAGTAGGTGGAATAGGACAAGTTGGGCGAGTCACCGGTGCATTAAGCCCTACAGGCAATATGTGACAGAGACTGCAAATTTCCATTTACCTTGCGATGTTTACCAATTATGTTCCCGTGGTTTCCAATAATAACAGCAGTGTTCCAGATTGTCTCACCATGATTAACATCTCTTTCAAGAATTGGACTTATGATGACCATGTTGTATTTTCGAGCAAATTCTTGAAGAAACTGTGTCGATTCTCCATCTACAGGCTCTGCAAATTCACACCACCTCTTCTCCCTAGTACAGAAGGCAAATGGCATCATCCATGCTTCCTGTATTAGAAAATGGCCCGTAAAACTCCAGACTCTTTAATGGACAGAGGAAACTTTGATTAATCATTAATGAATTAGGTAACTCGGATGACATGACTTACTTGCAGACATAGTATGTTGACTCCTGAAGAACCTGCAGCATCAATTATCGGCTTCAATTTCTGAAAAATAGCCTTCTTTTGGTCTGTAAATGGGGCAGTTGTTGGAAGAGCTGTAGAGTTTTGAATAAGACCCACACGAACTACTCGGGGTTGCCTCATTAACTCTCCATCAGCACCAAAACTAAAGGCCTGAACTAATAAAGATGAACGCTTAAGTACAACTAGTGTCAATGAGTCATAGCACATCTATCAAAATAAAAAACGATATTTGAGGATCAAAACAAAGAAAGAAGTCCCAACTTTCAAAGGACTTGATTCTCTATAAGACTATTAAAAGAAACCGACGACATTTAAAAATGTATGTTAAGACCATATGACATTAATGAAATGCGCAGATGATGACAATACTCTCAATTCTAAAGAATATATTATCAACAGAAGGCCAGTTTCAGAAAATTTTGAATGAAACTCGAGCAATAAAAGATCCTAATATTTTTAAACAGATTATCTGCGACGTTCAAGTCCAAACCAGATGGCAAGCATTGGCTTTTCTCTATGAACATTTAATCTGCTAATCCCCAATTCAACAAAAACATATCAAAACTGAGCTCTTTCAACATTCAAATCTTTTACACCACGATCATCAATAGCTTAAAAATCATCATCTAAAACCAACGTCATACCACATAAGTTCCGAAAAATACACGAATTTCAAAGAGTAACTATAGCACAACACATAAATTATACACAGCCAACTCATTTCATCAAATAGATTCATTCTAGAGCTGAACTTAAATACAGAACAGTCCGTTACCTGTAGATCAAAGTCATGCTCTGTAGAGAGAGCTTTTGCATAATCTGGTAGAGTTATAGATTCAAGAGCTTTCCCGCAATTGAGACCTAGAAGCAACCGGCTGACTTCCTGTAAAATCATCAGTCATATAAACTCACCTGATTCATTAAACGAAATCAAGAAATTGAAGATCCAATACCCGTAAACCCTAACTGCTTCAAACCAATCAGATGCTTAAAATTGCGAAATCAGATTGATATGCTTAGACCCAATTTCTACTCAGCCCCAAACAATACAGAAATTGAATCTGTAAGAGGAATTAATTACCTTGTAAAGATGGGGTTTGAGATTGGAACTGAGGAGGTGGTGAAGAGAGTCGTATCCACAAAATGAACCATCTGTAGCTGTGGCGGATTGTTCAATAGAGTGATTTTCTGCTGAATCGTTTCCATGTCTATCCATTTTGATGCTGAAGACGAAAGAGATGGAGTGTTTATCTAGTTCAAGTTGAGCATGTGATAATGATAACAATGGTGGAACAAGAGATGAATACAGAATGATGGGGTTGAATATTCTGAATTGAATATTGTGTGGATCGATTTATGATTGATCTATTGCATGTGGTGGTTCAAAAAACATTATTGTAATACTATCGTGCAACACCCGAATGTTGGCTTTAACCCCAACAGCTAAGTGATCCAAAGTTAATAAAATTAATATAATTTATTCTGTTAATATTATATATCAATTTTTAATTAAAAAAATTTTATCCTTAAAAAGTTAAATCCATCAAGATTAATCCAATCAATGCCAATGCCAAGTCCATTTAGGATTGGAAGTATTTTTTCACTACCTTCATTGGTATCATTTTTTTTATAAATTAAAAATTTAAATGAGTTAAAATTTGAACATTGATCATTCTTATTCACTTTTTATAGATATATCAATTGTATTAATTTAAACTGGTGTATCATCTTTTTAACTTTAAAGAAAATTCAAATCCATAAAATATCCTAAATTATTTGTGCTCAATTAACGAATATATAATTAGAATATGATTTCCTTGATAATATTAGTTATAAATATTATAAACTATTCAAAAAATCAGTTTTCCTAAAGACACAATTTACCTGTAGTTTAGATTCCGATGCAAAATATATTACATTTAATTTAAGTTTCCGAAGTGAAGTTAAACGGGCAATTCATTAGTTGAAATAATTCGTTTGATGCCTAACTACTGAATCCTAATGTAACTATATTTCCAAATTTTATTACGATTATTATATGTACAAACGCTATAAATAAACAACACTTGAAACATCAAACCACAATTCACCAATATTAACAGCAAGATTCATTTTGGCTTTTATTAAGATAAATAATGTGGTAGCGATTTCACTCTTAGCGATGGTTTTAATGTGCAAGGTATCAAGGGCTATTGTGTATTTAGTCGGTGATACAGTTAAACATATCGACGAATTTGAAAGTTGGTGTTGGAAATAATCGGTCCGCCGTGAGAGGGTCAATCGTCAAATGATCCGATCTAATTGGTCAATTGAACTTAATTGAAAACTAATTAAGTTAAGGGACTTAATTGAATTATTTTAGGACCTAATTGAAATAAGTTTTCTCCATAAGTGTCTTATTGACATTTTTCCATTTTCCACTTCTATAAATAGACGTTCATAGGAACGTTTTTAGATTGATGAAAAAAAATTCATTTTTCTCTCTATAATTCAATCGTCAAATGATCCGATCTAATTGGTCAATTGAACTTAATTAAAAACTAATTAAGTTAAGGGACTTAATTGAATTATTTTAGGACCTAATTGAAATAAGTTTTCTCCATAAGTGTGTTATTGGCATTTTTCCATTTTCCATTCTATAAATAGACGTTCATAGGAACGTTTTTAGCTTGATGAAAAAAACTTCATTTTTCTCTCTATAATTTCTCTCTCCCGGATTTTTTCCTACAATGAAGAAATCCCACACGATCGTTATTGATCTTCTATCGCTGTAAAAGTTGTGAACAACGACTTAATCCCGACATACCGTGGGTTAGTCAATGACTTAGTATACGTACGGAATCAATGCGGCGTTCTTCGATCTCGGGCACGAAAAAGGTAAGTATTCGGATCGTTATCTTTACGATTTCCGTCATTGGTATCAGAGCAAGGAATTTTTATGATGATTTTCTGTGTAATTATGCATGTATTCTTGTTCTTCATCTCTGAAATTTTCGAAAATTGAGTTTCGGAATCGATTTCCGTGAATTTTTCGTTGAATTTGCGGGCAAAGTACGTAAAATTGGTGGAAATTGTGTTTTTGAAGTGCTTTAACCATAATTTTGTTTTACGGAAGACAAAGTGACAAAGTTTTCTGTATTTCAATGTTTCAAGTCATTTTTAATTCGATTATGTTCGAATTTGGGTGATTATGTAACGAACCGAAATTTTCAAAATTTTGCTTATAATAAATTACTATGGTATTAAAAATATCATAGAAATTATTTTTTATTGTTATTGTTGTTATTGGATATAAGGCATGAGGAAATAAGAGCTAATTATAGTAAGAAGGATGAATTGGACATTTAATTATTTGTCCAATGGCAATATTGGAAATTTAAAAAAAAAAAAAAATTAAATAAATACATACATACTTACAGCCTCTTCTTCCCTCATCCATTTCCCTTCATCTTTTTCACCATTTTTCTCTCTTCCTAAATCCCTTAATCAAATTTTCTATAATCCAAAAACTTCCGATTTCTTCGATTCAACTTTGAATTCTTATTAGAAATCGATCCTTAAGCCCTCTATCATCATCAATTTCAGTCAATCAATACTAGAAGAGGAGGATTTCAGAAATTAAGATTCGGATGAATAGTAACCCGAGTTTGAGGTGAGTGATTTTTGGTGAAATTAAAGCTTAATTAGTAGAATTTATGGTAGATTAAGCATATTTATGGTATTAGGAAGTTTATTTATGCAATATCTTGATAGAATTATATATGGCTGTTGTAGAGGAAGCTATTGCAAGTAAATCAAAGGCAAAAGGGATAGAAGAGAGCTAGAAAGAGCATAGAAAAAGGTTTGTGTCCCGAATTTCGATTTCTCGGTTTTTCGGGAAATTTTCCAGATTATATACCTGTTTTGTTTTAATGTTTTCTCTCGTTATATAAATCCGATTTGAACGATTCTTGATTCTATTGATATCTACAGAAAGTAAGGAACATATGTTCTGAAGAAACCTTGTTGAATTTCGTTCGTTTTCAATGTGAAATTTTCATTTGAAGTTGAGTCATGAAATCTGTTTTCGGAAAATCTCAGCTTGGTACACTGTTTAGTATTTTGATCATAACTTTGGTTAAAAAATTTTGATTTCTGTGATTCTGGTGGATTTGGAAAGCTGAGACATGTGTCTAATTATGTTTAGAAGAAAGTTCTTCGATTGGATGATGTTTTGATAGTGAAAAATGCAGGGGAAGTCAGGTTGCGAAACCTGGAAAAATTCTGGAAAGTATGATATTGATTTTATTGAGTTTTAATTGAAGTTTGATGCTTAAAAATTTGGGATTTGGATTTCTTAATTACTGAAGTTATGTTGAATTATGATTGATGGTTTATACTGGAATTTTTAAGATGTTACTTTGATTTATTGCCCTTATTAAACGAGTAGAATACGGGTCAGGGTAGATTGGCGCCAATAAAGGGGGGTACAGTACTGTACAAACAATTGAAGCTTTGGCTTCGGGCTTTGGCCGATATTATGATATATATGTATTGATATTGAAGCTTCGGCTTCGGGCTTGACCGATATGTTGATTTTGAAGCTTCGGCTTCGGGCTTGACCGATATATTGATTTTTGAAGCTTCGGCTTCGGGCTTGACCGATATGTTGATTTTTGAAGCTTTGGCTTCGGGCTTGTCCGCTCCCGTATCCATTTTACCGTTATTCAGGACTTGTTTACTTTGGGCAATATATGGTTAAAGTGTTTGGAAAAATTGGATACAAATTTGATTGTACTTTGAAAGGATTACTATATAAGTTTTGTGATTTGGTTCCATAAAGTTAGATAATTTGTTTTTGACTTATAAATATACTTTGTTTCTATTTTAAAAATATTCAAAGTTGTTATTTTTTTTATGGACACCACTAAGCAAATTGCTTAGCGTGTAGTTGATTTTCTACGCGTAGGTGGAGAACTTGTAGATAGCTTGGACCAAAGTGGTACAGGTGGATCAACTTAAAGAGCAAATAAGGAAGGACTCGAGGTGGATATGTATTTTAATGTAATATTATGGTTTGTAGAATAATGGCATGTACTAGAGAGAGAAATGTAAAGTGGCATTGAGAAATATTTGGAGTAAAATTTGGAGTTTAAAACATTATATTGGTATTTGTACATATTGAAATCTATAAGTATTGAACTCTATATAGTGGAGTTGAGTTGTTTATTGGGTGATTATAGTTACCGAGACGCTCCCTATAGAGGGGGGGCGTTATATTTGTTGGTATCAGAGCTGAGGTTTAGGCGATTCTAGGACTAGCATGTACATGCCATTTAAGATATAAAAATGTTATGTTAGTTGTTTGATCCACTTTGGTCCAATTTTCAGGAATAAGTCATGGCTAGTAGTAGTCACAACCAGAGTGAGGAAGAGGATGCTGAGAGTACGGTCCGAATCAGACAAGGGGATGAACAAAGACATGAACCACCACCAGTTCATGGGTTTCCTGAACAACCTACTCCGGCACAAGCTGCTTTACTTCAGCATATGACTACTGAAGTAATCACACAAGTACTACGAAACATACAAATCCCTCAAGTTCCTATAGTACCTCATGTTGAAAGAAGAGAGGAGAGAACTCCTCTTGAAAGAATCAAGAAGCTTCCTGCTGATGATTTCAAAGGGGATACAGTGAATCCTGCAATTGCAGAAGATTGGCTCGATCATACTAAATGGTGTATGACTAGGCTTCATTTTACAGATGAAGAAAGATTAGACTGTGTTCAAGGTCTACTCAAAGAATAAGCTAGGAGGTGGTGGGATAATATTATGAGAGAAAGACGACCCGGAGAAATCACTTGGGGACTTTTCTTGGAACAATTTGATAAAAAGTACGTTAGCGAACGATTTAAGGATGAGCAGAGGAAATTGTTCTTGTCTTTGAGACAGGGACGCATGACTGTATCAGAATATGAAGTTCAATTCCTCAAACTCGAGAGGTATGCTCGTGATATCGTTGACAGTGAAGTAAGGCGATGTAAGAGATTCGAAGATGGGCTAAATGATGAAATTAGAGTGCATCTACTTGCACAAAAGATTAGAGTGTTTAATGACTTGGTTGATGCTGCTACGGGCATTGAGAAGATTAATTCAGATAGACAACAAAGAATGGCAAAAAGGTCTGGATTTCAAAAGGGATCACAGGGTCCAGCTAGTTCAGAATCTCCAAGTAAGAAACAGAAGGGAACATCAGAACAAACCCAATCTCATTTTAGAGGGTTTTCACCGAGACAAACCATAAGTACGGGGTCAGCGGCTAGTGTACCTTCAGGTCGAGGCAGAGGAAATATTCCACAATGTTCTAATTCTGGAAGGATGCATACAGGGGAATGTTGGGGAAAAGGTAGAGTCTGCTTTAAATGTGGCTCGAGGGAACATTTGATTGCAAATTGTCCTCAAAGACAGATAAGTACATCTGCACCTACAGTAGTTCCTACTCCTACAATGCAAGGTGGAAGAGGAAGGGGAAGAGGAAATGCTAGTGGTTCAAGTGGGCATGATGTGGCTCAACAAGCACCGCAGAGTGGTAGACCGGGAGGAATGGCGCGAAGTTATGCAATCCGAGGGCCTGAGACTAGAGAATCTACCGAAGTTATTGTCGGTAAATTTTCATTCTTTAATCATGATGTTTATGCTTTGATAGATCCTGGTTCATCTCATTCATATATATGTACTGCATTAGCACAAGAGAAAGGATTGCGTGTAGAAGAATTAGGAGAAAATATTGAAGTGACTAATCCTTTAGGACACAGTGTGATAGTAAACAAAGTGTACATGAATTGCCCTATTATGATTCAACATCAACTTTTCAATGCAAATTTAATTGAGTTACCTTTCCGAGATTTCGATGTTATCTTGGGAATGGATTGGTTATCGGAACATCGAGCTATGGTGGATTGTAAAAACAAAAGAAAATCACTTCAAGTTTCTGATGGAGAAGAAATAGTTATAGTGGGGGAAAGATCAGATTATCTCTGTAACATAATTTCTTTTATGAAGACTAAAAGGCTGGTTAGGAAGGGATGTCAGGCCTACCTAATCTTCGCTCTAGAATTGAAGGAGGGTGAGTTAGAATTACAGAATATTCCTACGGTATGTGATTTTCCTGATGTATTTCCAGAAGAACTACCGGGGTTGCCACCAAAAAGAGAGGTAGAATTTGCAATTGATGTATTGCCGGGTACCGCACCAGTATTCAAAGCACCATACAGAATGGCGCCTGCTGAACTGAAAGAGTTAAAGATTCAGTTGCAAGAATTGTTAGACAAAGGATTCATACGCCCGAGTATATCCCCATGGGGTGCACCAGTGTTGTTTGTTAAGAAGAAAGATGGGTCACTCCGATTGTGTATTGATTACCGGGAGTTGAATAAATTGACAGTGAAAAACAAGTATCCATTACCGAGGATTGAAGACTTATTTGATCAACTCAAGGGTGCCAAATACTTCTCCAAGATTGATTTGAGATCGGGCTACTATCAGATGAGAGTGAAAGATGATGATATTGTAAAGACGGCTTTCCGAAGCAGATATGGGCACTATGAATTTTTGGTGATGCCATTTGGTCTAACTAGTGCACCAGCAGCATTTATGGACCTTATGAACCGTGTCTTTTACTTATATTTAGACAGGTTTGTAGTGGTTTTCATTGATGATATTTTGGTGTATTCTAAGTCACGGGAAGAGCATGATCAACATTTGCGGATAGTCTTCAAAACTTTGAGGGAAAATAAATTGTATGCCAAACTTAACAAATGTGAGTTTTGGCTTGAAGAAGTTTCTTTCTTAGGCCATGTTGTTTCTGCAGAAGGAATTAAAGTGGATCCTAAGAAGATAGAAGCAGTTGTTGAATGGAAACCACCAAAGAACCCTACGGAAATCAGAAGTTTTCTTGGCTTAGCAGGATATTATAGAAGATTTGTGAAGGGATTTTCAGTCATTGCTGCCCCACTGACAAAACTACTTCAAAAGAATGCAAAATTTGAGTGGAGTCACAAGTGTCAAGAAAGTTTTGAGAAATTGAAGACAATGTTGACAAAAGCACCCATCCTTACCCAACCAGAACCTGGAAAAGATTTTGTAATCTATAGTGATGCTTCACATAGTGGTCTTGGGTGTGTTTTGATGCAAGAAGGAAAAGTGATTGCCTATGCTTCCAGGCAATTAAAGAATCATGAAAGGAATTATCCTACTCATGATTTGGAATTGGCTGCAATAGTCTTTGCCTTGAAAATTTGGCGACATTATCTTTATGGAGAAAAATGTTATATTTATACAGATCACAAAAGTTTGAAATATTTGCCAACACAGAAAGAGTTGAATTTAAGGCAAAGAAGGTGGATGGAATTCATTAAAGATTACGATTGTCTTATAGATTACCATCCAGGAAAGGCTAATGTAGTGGCAGATGCTCTCAGCAGAAAGACAATGATGGCATTAAGGGCTATGAATACGGGGTTAGCTCTTACCAGTAGTGGAGCCTTAATTGCAGAATTGAAGATTCAACCTGTACTACTACAACAGGTTAAGCAAGCACAAAATGAAGATGATGACTTAAAGATTATTCGAGCACGGACACAAGTGGGTATCGTAGACGACTATATGGTTCGAGAAGATGGGTGCCTATATTTTAAAGATAGACTATGTGTGCCAAACAATGAAGAATTAAAGAAGAATATCTTACAAGAGGGGCATAGTAGTCCTTATGCGATGCATCCTGGAGCAAACAAGATGTACCAAAATTTGAAGAGCCATTATTGGTGGAATGGAATGAAGAAAGACATTACTAACTACGTTGCTCAATGTCTAACTTGTCAACAGGTGAAAGCAGAACATCAAGTTCCTTCTGGATTGTTGCAACCTATAATAATTCCAGAATGGAAATGGGAAAGAATCACAATGGACTTCGTGACGTCTTTACCACTTACACAGAAGAAACATGATGCAGTGTGGGTTGTTGTAGATAGATTGACAAAGTCTGCCCACTTTCTTCCAGTTAGGATGGATTATTCACTTGATAGGTTGGCTCAGTTATATATAGATGAGATAGTAAGGCTACATGGAGTGCCTATTTCAATCATTTCTGACCGAGATCCAAGATTTACTTCGAGATTTTGGAAGAAGTTGCAAGAGGCCTTAGGTAGCAAACTTCATTTCAGTACTTCATTTCATCCTCAAACAGATGGTCAATCTGAAAGAGTAATTCAGGTGTTGGAAGACATGATGAGAAGTTGTATCATCGAATTTGAAGGAAGTTGGGATAAGTATTTGTCCCTCATGGAGTTTGCTTATAATAACAGCTATCAGTCAAGCATACAAATGGCGCCATATGAAGCATTGTATGGAAGAAAATGTCGAACTCAATTATATTGGACCGAACTTAGTGAAAACAAGTTTGTGGGAGTGGATTTGATTCAGGAGACAAAAGAGAAGGTAAAACTTATTCAAGAAAGATTGAAGGTTGCATCGGATAGACAAAAATCTTATGTTGATCTAAAAAGAAAAGATATTACTTATGAAGTGGGAGATAAAGTGTTTCTCAAAGTATCTCCTTGGAAGAAAGTCCTGCGATTTGGCAAGAAAGGCAAGCTCAGTCCGAGATTCATTGGCCCATATGAGGTTATAGAGAGGGTTGGACCGGTAGCTTATCGGTTGGCACTACCCCCAACACTCGACAAAATTCATAATGTGTTCCATGTGTCAATGTTAAGGAGATACAGATCAGATCCATCACATATCTTATCTCCTGATGTCGTAGAAATCGAACCCGACCTGACGTATGAAGAGGAACCGATACAAATCTTAGCGAGAGAGGTTAAACAATTGAGAAACAAGTCTATACCTTTGGTAAAAGTACTTTGGAGGAATCATAAGGTTGAAGAAGCAACTTGGGAACCGGAGGATACAATGAAAACTCAATATCCGCAACTGTTTTCAGGAAATTTTCGGGACGAAAATTCATAAGAGGGGAGAATTGTAACGAACCGAAATTTCCAAAATTTTGCTTATAATAAATTACTATGGTATTAAAAATATCATAGAAATTATTTTTTATTGTTATTGTTGTTATTGGATATAAGGCATGAGGAAATAAGAGCTAATTATAGTAAGAAGGATGAATTGGACATTTAATTATTTGTCCAAGGGCAATATTGGAAATTTAAAAAAAAAAAAAATTAAATAAATACATACATACTTACAACCTCTTCTTCCCTCATCCATTTCCCTTCATCTTTTTCACCATTTTTCTCTCTTCCTAAATCCCTTAATCAAATTTTCTATAATCCAAAAACTTCCGATTTCTTCGATTCAACTTTGAATTCTTATTAGAAATCGATCCTTAAGCCCTCTATCATCATCAATTTCAGTCAATCAAGACTAGAAGAGGAGGATTTCAGAAATTAAGATTCGGATGAATAGTAACCCGAGTTTGAGGTGAGTGATTTTTGGTGAAATTAAAGCTTAATTAGTAGAATTTATGGTAGATTAAGCATATTTATGGTATTAGGAAGTTTATTTATGCAATATCTTGATAGAATTATATATGGCTGTTGTAGAGGAAGCTATTGCAAGTACATCAAAGGCAAAAGGGATAGAAGAGAGCTAGAAAGAGCATAGAAAAAGGTTTGTGTCCCGAATTTCGATTTATCGGTTTTTCGGGAAATTTTCCAGATTATATACCTGTTTTGTTTTAATGTTTTCTCTCGTTATATAAATCCGATTTGAACGATTCTTGATTCTATTGATATCTACAGAAAGTAAGGAACATATGTTCTGAAGAAACCTTGTTGAATTTCGTTCGTTTTCAATGTGAAATTTTTATTTGAAGTTGAGTCATGAAATCTGTTTTCGGAAAATCTCAGCTTGGTACACTGTTTAGTATTTTGATCATAACTTTGGTTAAAAAATTTTGATTTCTGTGATTCTGGTGGATTTGGAAAGCTGAGACATGTGTCTAATTATGTTTAGAAGAAAGTTCTTCGATTGGATGATGTTTTGATAGTGAAAAATGCAGGGGAAGTCAGGTTGCGAAACCTGGAAAAATTCTGGAAAGTATGATATTGATTTTATTGAGTTTTAATTGAAGTTTGATGCTTAAAAATTTGGGATTTGGATTTCTTAATTACTGAAGTTATGTTGAATTATGATTGATGGTTTATACTGGAATTTTTAAGATGTTACTTTGATTTATTGCCCTTATTAAACGAGTAGAATACGGGTCAGGGTAGATTGGCGCCAATAAAGGGGGGTACAGTACTGTACAAACAATTGAAGCTTTGGCTTCGGGCTTTGGCCGATATTTTGATATATATGTATTGATATTGAAGCTTCGGCTACGGGCTTGACCGATATGTTGATTTTGAAGCTTCGGCTTCGGGCTTGACCGATATATTGATTTTTGAAGCTTCGGCTTCGGGCTTGACCGATATGTTGATTTTTGAAGCTTTGGCTTCGGGCTTGTCCGCTCCCGTATCCATTTTACCGTTATTCAGGACTTGTTTACTTTGGGCAATATATGGTTAAAGTGTTTGGAAAAATTGGATACAAATTTGATTGTACTTTGAAAGGATTACTATATAAGTTTTGTGATTTGGTTCCATAAAGTTAGATAATTTGTTTTTGACTTATAAATATACTTTGTTTCTATTTTAAAAATATTCAAAGTTGTTATTTTTTTTATGGACACCACTAAGCAAATTGCTTAGCGTGTAGTTGATTTTCTACGCGTAGGTGGAGAACTTGTAGATAGCTTGGACCAAAGTGGTACAGGTGGATCAACTTAAAGAGCAAATAAGGAAGGACTCGAGGTGGATATGTATTTTAATGTAATATTATGGTTTGTAGAATAATGGCATGTACTAGAGAGAGAAATGTAAAGTGGCATTGAGAAATATTTGGAGTAAAATTTGGAGTTTAAAACATTATATTGGTATTTGTACATATTGAAATCTATAAGTATTGAACTCTATATAGTGGAGTTGAGTTGTTTATTGGGTGATTATAGTTACCGAGACGCTCCCTATAGAGGGGGGGCGTTACAGATTAAACACCGTTTTCTCCGAAAAAAGTATCGTATTTCGTGTTATTTATGCTTAAATGACATATTTATGTTCAATTTTCCATAAAACAGACAGTGTCATAGGACTCGGGGCATTGAAAAACCTTAGATCGGTGAAAAACGGAGGTTGGAATCGTTTCCGAGAACGATAGAAGCAGAAATTCGAATTTGTGCGTTCTGCAAGGGCTATTATTCCGTTGCAGATTCCGTTTCAGATTCCGTTGCAAAGGAGAAAAAGGCGACGGTTCATGAACAGTAGTGACGATTTGTGAAGCATACAAATTCGATTTCTGCGTTCTGCAAGGGATACATCGTCCGTTGCAAAATGATAAGCGGGACGGTTGTGTTTGTTGCGACAGTTTTAGGCGACGGTTCATGAACAAAATTGACGATTTGTGAGCAGTTATTGCAACGCTTCAGAAAGCGTTGCCAGATTTAAAAGAAAAGTAATTAAGGTCTTTTGTGACGCCTTCTTCCATAAACCTTTTATCTTATCCGGCCATGTGGCATTGACCAGTCAACCCACATTGGTGGATTGCCCAATAGTTAACTGCCACGTGTCTGTCAGATGGTGACTGGTCAACTCATGACATGTGGCATGCTCCTAATAGTTCAATGTGTATTTTTGTGTTTTAAGGTCTTAAACAATGTCATTTTGCTCCGAAATTTTACCTACCCCACCATTTTCATATTTTCTGGATTTAATGGTAAGTTTTTCAAAAAATTTTGTGGTCCATAAAAGTGAATATTTGATTTATTATGTGTAAATAAATTCATAAAAATTATAGAAATTAATTTTTTAATTTAATAAAAATTTCTAATCGGTTAGAAATTATTGTTAAGACCTAATGGTGAATCTATCTGAAATTTTTTATTTGTTGATTAATTTATAAAATTAAATTCACATAATTATGTATAAGCTACATATATTTATTATATTTGAAAAATACCAATAAATTTCCTAAGTTAATTATTAGTATATGTTGACTATGATTATACTTTATTGGTATAATTTAATAAATATATTTTGGTATATATATGTGACTTAGTAATTATCTTTGTGATAATTCATGTCAAATTTATAGTTACGTAATATAAATTTGATATTAGATATTTAATATAGTCAATTATTTGTAAATAGTTAACTTATTAACTTATTTTATATTTATGGGTATAAATATATATTTTTGTAATATATTTTGAATTAATTATTTGTATGATAATTATATAATTTATATCAATGTAATATAAATTTATGCGGAATATATTTTTGTAATATATTTTAAGTTTGCAATTATTGACATTGACTTACTATATATGTTGTAGATGGTTAAAATGGTGCAAACCCCACGTCATCAAGGACACTTTTTCAAAGGATAATGGTCACAGATATGATGAAAAGTTTGAGAAAAATAGGTTTTCCATAATGTAGTTGTATATTAAATATTGATACTTTGTGAATCAAGTATTTATGTCACATAAATAAGTGCAATAAGTGTGTATTAATTGCTTTATTGGAAAGCATTTTAGATTGTATAAATGTGTGTTTGAGCTACAAAAGCTCATATAACTTATTATTCGATTTGTTTAAATTGTTATTTGACAATTATTAAGGAACATTTAGGTTCCTTAATATGTTATTTGATTAATTACCACATTGTTCGATCAAAGGAATGAACATTGACCTACTGAGCCGGTCTTGGGTATTTCAAATGGAGTAATGTCATTGAGAATGATATTTATTTATTTATTTTTGGATTTGAGATACTCAGTGTGTCTCATTTCTAAAAAGACGTATAAGTATTTATACACGTTAGGTACATTAATATGGTGGTTAACAGTACGAGACTGTTATTTGTTTAGCATCATTTCCATGTGTTTGTTTGTTATGTTTCTTTGGACAAGAAATTTATTGCATGATATTTTTTTGAATAGTTTTAGGACTATATTTTATTTTGAAATCTATGAGATTCGTGATTTATTTAATTATTGTTCATTTATATTCTATCTATTTGTTTAAAGAAATTTTAAATAACATAATTTATTTAAGCCACAACAAAACACTTAGGACTAAAGTGCCCTATTTTAAATCCCACATAGTTTCATAATAATGCACATAAATTTGTCCAAATACATTATCTTAAATGCCTTTAGTTAAGTGAACTAATTTAATACAATAGGTCCAAAGTGCATTTAAAGATATACTTTATAGTTAAAGAGAACTATAATAAACAGTCACAAATATAATTACTATTATATGGCGGAATGAATTGAGTAAATATGAGTGTTATCACCTGGTTGATGATTGGGTATACGTACTTCTTTCAAAACTAGGGTTAATGCTTATATTTCTCGGATAGTTTATTCTTATATGAATAGTAATTAACACACAATTGCTCATAATAATTGACCTAAATCCTTAAATTTGTGTTTAGTCTCACCATTAATGATAAAGAAGATCAGTAATGGTTACTGCTTCAAAAGTATTTATAGCAAACTTAAAAACTTAACGGTAATTACTAGCAAATCTGGAATTTATAAATTGGGTTTGTGCGGATGAACAAGGAGTCCTTTTATGCTTTGGTAACTATTGTGTATGAGTTCAAAGAAAGCAGCACAAACAAACTTAACGGTAATATAGTCCCAAAAATATTCAAGAATATGTGATGCATCTAACTCATTTTTTTATGGATTAACTTTTTTTATGATGTCACCAGCTCTTTGGATCTGGAAGAATATTGTCCTCTACAAACCAAATTTTGTCTTAAATGCATTTAGCATAGAGACAACTGAGGATTTTTGATTTGTGTGAAGCATCTATGTAAAGCTAAAAGAATAAGAAAAATGGGTCCTAACCATACTAACATAAATTAAGAGGTCCAAAGGCAATAGACAGTCAACATCACAAAGGTGATTTACTAAAATTGCCAATATAAATGTAACTGTGCTATAGAGCATTAAGTACAGACATGTATAAGTATTAAATTCTAATGTGAATTATACTTTCGTATCAAGCTCTATCTTGCTGATGGAATCTTATTCAGTGGGAATTGATTCAATTGCAACATGTAATATGAGCAAGGACCGAATTATCTTTGTGAACTTCCGACAACTATCACAAGAGACATAGGTATCTATATAGAAAATCATCGGGTTGGAGTTCTATAGATTAACACATGTAGATTAGAGTTGCAACAATGACAAATCAAATATCTACATGATGTGTTGTACTCTCCTATTATTTGTCAAAATTCAATTTATGTTATAGTTTTATGATTAATCAGTTTATTCGTGAATTTTTTCAATTTTTTAGTTTCGTCATTCCTAAAAGTAGATTCTATATGTCTAGTTCTTATAAGATTTATATTATTGTAATGAGTGTACATTAGTAATTATCAAGTGGATAATGTTTATTTTTCTATTAACTAAGTCATCTTTAAAATGATATTGTTAGTATATCGCATCGGCGATTATATCACAAATGCTAAGAAGATTGAATTCTCTAGGCATATTGTGATGGATACTTTTAAAATGTTAAATTTCCACTGTGTGATGGGTTCCACAAAAGGAAAGCAAACAACGAATCAATTCTTAGAGATGAACTAGAACATAATATATTTTTGCAACTTATTCATTGTGACATTTGTGGTTTAATAGATGTGAGGGTAAGGCATGGGCCTAATGTTTCATCACATTGATTGATGACCATACTCGTTATGGAATCAACTACTTAATTTCCCATAAATCTGAAGCTTTTAGCTATCAAAAGATTTATGAATCTTGTATCAAATCAATTGGATTTGACTGTAAGGTCTTGGAACTAAAGTGGTAAAGAGTCATTTTTAGTTATGTTTTACAGCTTTATGTGATGAATATGGGACAAAACATTAGTTTTCTGTTCCCTATGCTCCGTAGTACTATAGAGTTTGTGAAAGAAGAATAAGATTCTCCTTGAAATGGTTCGATATGTGTATCAACCAAATACCCTTGAAAATTTGTTCTTCCATCCTATACCTTTGATAAATTAGGCTCACAAGGTATAAAGAGCATCTTTATAAGATACTCTAACATATCAACAGGATATGTTTTTGTGGGGGAGAATGTGAAGGATATATGACATAATTTGAATCACGAGATGTCAATTTCTTAGAAAATGAGTTTCAAAGACTGTGTGTATTGGGCAAAAACATTTCGTTTTAACAAGACTCTTGAACTTGATATTTTGGATGTATCTCCAAGTTGGAGTAATTCAAACGAAGTAGTTCATAATGATCATTTTAATCAAAGGGATCTTGTTCCATGGGGGAGCTGAGAACCTAAGAATGTTATTGATTCAAGTGGGAGTCAGTGTTATTATTCCAAGTGCGAGTCAATGTCTTTAGCTCAAGTGGGAGCTCGGATCATTATAGTATTTTTGATCCAAGTGGGAGTAAAGAAATGAGCTTAAAGGAAGGAATTTCGAGTATGATAAATATATGGGATATATTTATGAAGACTCGGAGCCTAAGTGATCAAAATGGAAAATGTTCCACCTTGAAAATTAAGTTTTTTAAGGGAGATGAATAGTTGCATGTGATGGAAGAAGAATTAAGTTGACATACATGAAGGACATAAAGTTATTGGGAACAAGTGATTTCTCAAGATAAAGTGAAAGCATTCGAGTTATAATTAAGGAATACGTATACTCAAACTGATAAGAATGTATTATGAGAATATTTTCTTTTTAGTTTCAACATTTACATCAAATGAATGTATTCTTTTCTCAATGGAGAATTATCATGAGATATCTATATGGTACTACTAAGAGGGTTTGTCCAAATTGTTTGCGAACACGAGGTTTGCATAGTTGAATAAGTCAATTTACGATCCTATGTGGTCTTATGGTTATGGTATTAAATGGTAAATGAGGACCATTGAATATATGCCATTGAGTGAAAGATTGTTATCGAGTAACTTCATATGTAAGACATGGGGGAGTTTGCATATATCGTAGGGCTTAAGATCTCAATAGATAGAAACATAAATGAGTATCTTTACCTTAAGAATCTTGCATTAAAAAAAAGGAGTTCGACAAAGATTCTTTATCCATAACTATGAATCCATAAGTATTCCTATGACTAAGAGTATAGTTTCTTAGTTTAAACATTTGTCCTGAAACTCCTAAAAGTGAGGATATGGAAATAGTTCCATCTGATGGAAATATCATATATGTTATGTCTTAATCCAGACCTAATATTTGTTATATCATGGGCATTGCAAGTGAATATTGATCTATTAATAGAGAACTGGAACACCATTAAGAAATTGTATAATACTTGTAAAAGACCGTTGGTTATGCTCTAGTGTATCAGGCTAAGGAAATAGACCTTATAGATACTCAAATGCAGATTGGCAAAGGCCAAACAACTATTGGCTATTTATAAGTAATAGTCAAACATTGATAGCTTATATGATAGACCCTAAAATAAGCATATCAATATCAAGTATCATTTAGCTATAGACTTAAGTACAATAGGAGAGGTCAACATGAGGTCTATGTCTACGTATTACATGCTTGCAGATTTGTTTACTGAGCATGTCCCTAAAGATGTATATTTAAAATATATTAAAGGGTTAAATATATGTATATAACGCTTATTCGGGTTACCTTATTTATTATACCTTTTAAATTGTGAACGATATTGTGTTTAAATAAATAAGTTTTATTGTATGAGCAATATACATGTTTGTGTGTAATTATGATTTGTACATGCATTGTTTTCGTTCATAGCATGTCGGATAAAGAAGTAGCCTACTCACATGGGTGTTTAACCTAGTGTTACCTCGAGGGTACAGACTAGGATGAGATTGATTTTGAATATACTATGTGTAATTCGGGAACCTGTTCAAAATCGTGAATTGACTTGTTTAAGTAACAAGGAAAGTCGCATTGTATGGAATAATGTGTTCCAAATTCAAGAAGGAATCGGGTAAGAACTGTGTAGTTCACATAACGATGGGTAATGTTCTGTCTGAATAGCCAAAGGTAGTTCTTGGAGTAGAACAAGGTTAAATGCTAAGGTGCATTGTAACTGAAACCTTTACATGGTGTTAGTTCATCTTGATAAGAATAGACATGCGCTCCTTTATAAGGGTAAAAGGAAAGAACACCATAGCACATTATCAACGTGGGAGAGGAGTGAGTCCTCAAGAGAATGTGTGCTTAGAGACCATGAGATGAGAAGTTTGTACACTGTACAAGGATCTCAACTTGTCTAATGTGAGACTCAGTCCATTTAACTAAAGTGTTTTGGACCTTACCCTCATTACTATTGTGTTATCTTGAGAAGTAAGGACTAGCAAGGACAATTTGATCAATCACCGAGAGATTATGATTTGATTCGATCTAGGAGAGATTGGTTGGTGGTCCGAACTAGTTCTGTATGGAATGGATAACTTAAAAGGAAGATATGGCCAATGAACATTCACAAGAGTTCTATTAGTTCACCGGCTAGCCTATCATTATATTTGATGTAAGATAGTGAACAACAGATTAAGGCTTCCAAGATCCTAATGATCTGAAAGTGGGTGATTGTCGACCAAATCTAGGGTAAAGCATACGCGTAATATATCAATGTGATATTATTACTAATATTATAGTTTAATCTATGTGGTTAAGTACTTATCAGAATCATCTTGGCAGACCCTAACGGGTTCAAGATGTTCTAAATATGAGATGTTAATCTACTTGGTTAAGTACCACTCAGGATAGTCTTGGCAGACCCTAACGGGTGCAAGACAAAGTGTTCCTGATAGTATGCTAGTCGCACGACTTCATAACATAAAGAAGATTTGATAACCTTGTACGGAATGTGACCCGTCAAGTGCGAGTTGGAGATGTTGGAAATAATCGGTCCACCCATGAGCGGGTCAATCGGGTCAAATGATCTGATTTAATTAGTCAATTGGGCTTAATTGGAAACTAATTAAGTTATTTTAGGACCTAATTGAAATAAGTTTTCTCCATAAGTACCTAATTGGCATTTTTCCATTATCCACCTCTATAAATAGACTTTCGTAGGAACGTTTTTAGATTGATGAAAAAAATTCATTTTTCTCTCTGCAAGTTCTCTCCCCCGAATTTCTTCCTACGACGAAGAAATCTCGCACGATCGTTATTGATCTTCTATTGCTGCAGAAGTTATGAACAATGACTTAATCCTGGCATATCGTGGGTTAGTCAATAACTTAGCATACATAAGGATTCAATGCGGCGTTCTTCGATCTCGGGCACGGAAAAGATAAGTATTCGGATCCGTTCTCTTTACAATTTCCATCAGTTGGGCAGATGGAAAGAGTTTTTACGTGGGAGATGATTTAGTATTTCGATACAACAAGCAACATCGTAGTGTATTGCAAGTGACGAAGGAAGCTTTTGAAAGATGCAACTCAAGTGTTCCTATTGCTACTTATGAGAATGGATTTGACTTGATTAGACTCGAAAAAGAAGGTTACATGTATTTTATATGTGAATTTGCTTATGGATATATATCGGGTCATAAAGTCGATATTCAGCCATAGAAAAACTCTTTCTCTCGTGTCTCTGTTTCTACCTTATCCGAACTTGGATTCCTGTTTATTTTTATTTTATGATTATTTGGAGAACTTATGTTTCAATTTAGCTAATTAGGTTATTTAATCATTAGCTTTTTAATATAGAGTTTATTTTGATTTGTTAGGTTTTCAATGTTTATTCTTAATTTTACTTTTTTACTGATCATAATTGACTTTCTTCGATAAAGCTTCTTGTAAATCAGTTGACTTACATCGTGTACTAAATGACCACATATATGGTAGTTTGCTGATATTTATTTTGGTGACACTTTTTGTTGTAATCTTACATTTGAGAGTGTAGTTTGACGTAAAAAAAGATAAAACAAAAATTATCGTATAAATTCTCAAATACTCACTTTATTTAATATTTAGTGGAGATGTGGTTTGAACTCCTTTCATCATCCCAACGTTCCAATGAATTGGTTGAATTCGGATTTTCATGTTCCTGAAATAGATGTCGTCAACAAAAATTTATTTATAGTTTATTTGTTTCTGGATTTTTTTTATCTCGAATAAGTTCAATAAAAGAATATTGTGACCATATTAGAATAAAAAATCTTGTAATTTATCTCTAAAGAAGGATTAGGATTCTCTAATGTTGAAAACCAATTTTAGGGAACGAAAGAAAGAATTTGTATACCAACTCACATAAAATAATCATTCTGCCTATAGTAGCTATTTGAACCAATCATGCCTTCCATATCCAAAATTAGAAAAAAAAAAGACTTTCATTTTCCAAAATAAAAGTTTATAGTACTTTGTGTTGGAAAAACTTTTGTTTAAAGCTACTTTCAAAAGAACCAATATCCTACATAGGTTTTTGACAAGTGAATTTTTGACTTTATATTCTCAAGCCATTTCTAGTATAAATCGATGGATTCCCCCCCGCCCGGCCGATGGGGACTATGTTCAACATTATTTTTATTGAGAAAATAACATTAGTCAAAAATATTTTTCAGAGTTTATTTCCTTACCCGTAACTGTTGTTTTAAGTTCGTAACTCCTTTCCGTTATGATTTTAATGGCTTAATCTCTGTTTTCAATGGCTATGTTTCTTTTACATATAAAAGGGCTTTCAGTGTTTCATTTTTATATACACTGAATTCTATTCTCTTCTCTATTTTCTGAATATATACATGCATCTCTGATTCCTGTCTCCAATCAGATCGAGCTTGACGGAGTTGTTTAATCCTGGAAGGAACTACGAAGTATCCTTTAAGGACAGCGTCTCCTGCGTGACTCGCCTCATTCTAACAATTACTTTCTAAAGTTTGGTTCATTTCAGATTCTATCCAGAATTACTTCAGGATCCAGTTTGCTTCCGAACCCAGTTCCCTTCCGGATCCAGTTTGCTTCCAGATCATTTTGTAGGAATATGTACCAACAATCTTAAAGGATATCTTACGATGTCTGTTGTTACTCCTCCTACTGGTGATGGTTCTGAGACTAACACTAGCATCAACATTATTAATGTCAATGTTCCACCACTATCCTCTCCAGTTTTCGCTAAGCCTTTTCCTGATATCTCTAAAATTGAGATATTCAATGGCGAGAATTGCAAGAGATGGCAAGAAAGAATTTTCTCTATACTAGATATACATGGAGTCGCTACTGCTCTCACTGAATCTGCTCCTACCGAGCCTGCTGCTGAAGTGAATTCTTGGATTCACGCAAACAAGGTATGTAAACATAGCATTCTCAACACTTTATATAAGGACCTTTTTTATGTCGACTGTCCCTACAAGCAAGCTAAAGGGATTTTGTAATCTTTGATTTCTAAATACACTGCTGAGGATGCCGAGAAACAAAAGTTTGTAATTGGCAAATATTACAAATGGGAGATGGTTGAAGATAGGGAAATCAAGATTCAAATCAATGAGTATAAAAAACTTATTGAGGATTTGAAGGCTGAGGAGATTATACTTCCCGACAAGTTCTTAGCGGGAGTTCTTATTGAGAAATTGCCTTCTTCTTGGAATGTGTACAAGCAGCAGCTCAAACACAAATAAAAGACCTTATCTCTCACTGAGCTAATCAAGCACATCATCATCGAGGATGCTAATAAGAAAGAGGCTAGCATTGCTAAAGGGAAAGAGATAGTCTCCAAGGCAAATATTGTGGAAACTGCTCCTCGTCAAAAGAAAAGGTACAAACCTCATCATGGCTTCAAACCCAAAAGTGGTAAAACCTTCAAAAAGAAAGGGAACTATTTCATATGTGGAAAACCCAGTCACTATGCTCTTCAATGTAGGAAACGAGTTGTGAATGACAATCCCGTTAAACCTAGAGCTAATCTGGTTGAAGTGGATGATGAAATTATTATTACGGTCATTTCACAAGTAAATCTGGTGGTCGATGAAAATGAGTGGATTCTTGATTCTGGAGCTACGAGGCACATTTGTGCGAATGGAAATGTTTTCAAATCATATACTCTAGTTGAAAGTGGAGAAGAAACTATTTACCTTGGTGATTCTAGAACTACACATGTTCTTGGAAAAGGGAAAGTTATTCTCAAGCTCACATCGGGAAAAATATTGGCACTCTCTGAGGTGTTACATGTTCCTAATATTAGAGCCAATTTTATTTTTGTGGGCCTTTTAGGCAAGAGTGGTGTGAAGGTAGCTTTTGAGTCCAACAAAGTTGTAATGACTAAAAATAATGTATTTGTCGGAAAGGGTTATTTGAACCATGGACTTTTTGTACTAAATGTTGCTCAAATTATAAATAATAATGATGCTAGTACTTCTGCTTATATTGTTGTTTCTTGTTATATATGGCATGTTAGATTAGGTCATGTTAGTTTGCCTTATCTGAAACTTTTGAACTCTAGTGGCGTGATCCCAAACGTCAATTTTTCTAGTTTTGATAAATGTCAAATAGGTGTTGAATCAAAACAAACTAGAAAGTCTTTTGATTCAATACATAGAGAATCTGAATTGTTAAGTTTAATACATTCTGATTTGGGAGACTTGAAAAATACCATGACTGGAGGTGGGAAACAGTATTATATTACTTTTATTAATGATTTTTCAAGGTATACAAAAGTGTATTTAATTAATAGTAAAGATGAGGCTTTTGATAAATTTGTGCTATACAAAAATGAGGTTGAGAATCAGTTGAATAAGAAGATTAAAAAGATTAGATCCGATAGGGGTGGTGAGCATATTGCCTCAAATGATTTTTGTGAGAAACATGGTATTATACATGAGATCACACCTCCTTATTCACCTGAATCGAACGGTATAGCTGAGAGGAAAAACCGAACCTTAAAAGAAATGATGAATTATATGCTTTTAAGTTTTGGTGCTCCTGATAATTTGTGGGGTAAGGCTATTTTGTCTACTTGTCATGTACAAAATAGAATTCTTTATAAGAAGACCAATAAAACACCTTATGAATTATGAAAGGTCTATCCTCCTAATTTGAATTATTGGAAAGTGTGGGGGTGTCTAGCTAAGGTTCTTCTTCCCGAACCTAAAAAGAGGAAAATAGGTTCAAAAACTTCAAATTGTGTTTTCATAAGCTATGTTCTAAATAGTGCTACCTATAGATTTCTTGTGCTTAAAAGTGATGTGTATGAATATGACACAATTATTGAGACTAAGAATGCTGAATTTTTTTAGAATGTTTTTCCATTAAAGACTAGTGAATTTCCCGAATCTAGAGTTGATCTAGATGCTAACCCGGTTGCACCCATTTCTCAAAATAATTTTGAAAATGAGATTTTGAGGGAAAGAGAGTTCGAAAAGCAAAAACTTTTGGTGATGATTTTTACACTTATTTAGTTGAAGATGAACCTGTGAGTTTTTCTGAAGCTATTTCATCTTCCGAGTCAAAGTTTTGACGAGAAGCCATTAAAATTGAGCTTGATTCTATTTTGAAAAATGGAACTCGGATTTTGGTTGATTTACCTTGGTTGCAAATGGATTTTCAAAAAGAAGCACCATCTCGATGGCTCTATTGATAAATTTAAAGCTCGTCTTGTTGCAAAAGGTTTTACTCAAAAAGAAAATATTGATTATTTTGATACTGATGCTCCGGTGCCTAGAATTTCTTCTATTCATATTTTAATTGCTTTGGCTTTGGTTTATAATCTTTTTATTCACCAAATGGATGTTAAAACTGCCTTTCTAAAGGGAGATTTAGATGAAGAAATTTATATGGTGCAACCCAATGTGTGTATTGAGCCTGGACAAGAGGGGAAAGTCTGTAAATTGATAAAGTCTTTATATGGTTTAAAACAAGCACCTAAATAATGGCATGAAAAATTTGATCAAACTTTATTAGATGATGGTTTCACATCACTTGAGGTGGATGAATGTGTATATTTTAAAGTTATTGATGGCGTTTATGTGATTATATATCTTTATGTTGATGATATGCTTATCTTTAGCCCGAGTATTGATGTTATCAATAGAATAAAGATATTCTTATCATCAAAGTTTGATATGAAAGACATGGGTGAAGCAAGTGTGATATTGGGAATGAGAATCATAAGGAAGGATTATGGCATCTTGTTAACTCAAAAGCACTATGTTGAGAAACTTCTCAAGAAGTTTGAATATTATGATGTAAATAACGTGAGTACCCCTTATGATTCCAATATCCATTTGAATAAAACTAAAGGTGAGCCCATAGCTCAATCCAAGTATGCACAAATTATTAGTGGCTTGTTGCACTTGATGAATTTCACATGTCCTGACATAGCATATGTTGTGTGTAGATTGAGTAGATAAACACATAATCTAAATAATGATAATTGAGCAGCCATTTTGAGGCTTATGAAATATTTGAGAGATACCATGAATTATGGTATTTTGTATAGTGGAAAACCCGTTTTCCTAGAGGGGTACAGTGATGCAAACTGGATCTCTGATTTAGATGAGACTAAGTCCACTAGTGGTCATGTTTTCACCCTTGGTGGTGGAGCAATAACATGGAAGTCAAGTAGACAAACTATTATTGCGAAGTCCACAATGGAATCTGAGTTTGTGGCATTACAATTGACTTGTAATGAGGCTGAGTGGTTAAGAAACTTCTTAGCGGATGTGCCTTTGGGAATAAAGCCAATACCCTCTATATATATACATTGTGATTGCCAAGCCGCAATATCGATATCAAAAAATAAGACCTTCAATGGCAAGAATAAACATATTCGTTTGAGACATAATGTTGTGAAGGAATTGCTAAAAGATGGAGTAATATCCATAAATTATGTAAGGTCAGAAGTAAATTTGGCCGATCCTCTGACCAAGCCTGTGGGGAAGAAATTAATCTTCGAAACATCCGAGGGGATGGGACTTAAGCCAATTTGAAATTAATGAAGGGTGGGAAGCCAACCTAGATGAGTGGAGATCCCACGGAATAGGTTCATATGGGTACTAACAAGCCTTCCATTAGTTCTGCTAGCACTACAAAATATTGTCCCAAACCTAGATGTGAGAAAAGTGCTACATTGCATATCTTGAGAGGTTGAGTCAAAAGGACTCTTAATGAGATTTCATAGCTGTTATGAGTAGTGTATAAAGTGCAATATATATTTGATAATATCACCTATGTGAGTGTGAAGTGGGGTCGCTTCTATGAGATATAATTTGGCGCTATCTCTAGAGCACTCATCAAAGGCCGACACGCGCACGGCCTATTTGCACAGAACCGTGATGAACGGAAATGTACTTGGTATAATGCGATATAGTAAAATCGCTATCTTACAATAGCGTTTATTTGGTTCATAGAAACTATATGTTTCACCAAATATTTCGTAAGTTAAATTTTATCTATCAAGTTCTGATTCATAGTCCACAAGACACTAGTTCCATGCATGATATGTCAAACCAGAGATATCCAGAAAATTATTTTATTTAAATCTTCTTTTAAAAGTTGTGGGGGATTATTGGAAAAACTTGTGTTTAAAGCTACTTTCAAACGAACCAATATTCCACATGGGTTTTTGACAAGTGAATTTTGACTTTATATTGAGATGTTTCATATGGGCTAGCTAAGTTGTGAGAGGGAATAGGTGGGCTCTCACGCACATGAGATGTTCTAGTGCAACTCGATGGATCTCCCCCCCCCGGGCGATGGAGATTATTTTATTATTTTTATTGAGAAAATAATATTAGTCAAAGATATTTTTTGGAGTTTATTTCCTTACCTGTAATTGTTGTTTTAAGAGAGTTAAAACAATTGTTACAGGTCTTTTGATTTGCATTAATGCTAACAGCTAGTTTTCTTTAATTTTTCGTAACTCATTTCCGTTACGATTTTAATATACACCGAATTCTATTCTCTTCTCTACTTTTTGGATATATACATGCATTTTTTATTCATGTCTCCAAGTTCAAATCGATCTTGATGGAGTTGTTTAATCGAGAACTACGAAGTATCCTTTAAGGACAGCGTCTCCTACGTGACTCAACTCATTCTGACAATTACTTTCCAAAGTTTGGTTCGTTTAAGATTCTAATTGTTGTGCAACAGTTTCAAAAAAGCGTTGACCAGATCTTCATCCGTAATTACTTCCGGATTTAGTTTGCTTCCGGATCATTTTGTAGGAATATTTACCAACACATTGACGACATGTTAATCTGTCAACCAACAAAATAAGAACAAATGTAGCAAAATGAAAGAAAACAAATGAAAATCGCAAAAATGAAAATAGCAAAGATGGACTCAGGGCTGTCTTTTATTGCGTAGACACTGAATTTTCAAGCTCTGTCGTCGTCTGGCCGTCGGTGTAGAGTTCGGGGGCGAAGGTATGAGACATTGGTGAGGACAGCAACATTTGGTGAGCAGATAAAGGGGAAATGGCAAAATGAAACCTTTGTATTTTGATGAGGGTAGTCCTGGGTTTTTGAAGATTTTACGGAATAATAAAGTAAATTTCTTGGACAAATTGGACAAATCAGATAAGAGTAGTTCTTTTTACGAAAGCATATTAGGTACTTGTAACTTATCACTTATAAATAGCTTTTTAAGTTTAGAAAAAGGGCAATGGTAAAAAATATACTTATTTTATTAAAATATTTATAAAATTTATTATTAAGGCCTTTTTTTTAATTAATAAGTAGGTGTACTGAACTAAACCGATTGATACTGAACTGAACTGTACTGAAACTGAATGATACTGAAAATGAATTATAATTAATAATATAAATAATATTTTAAAAATATTAAAATACATAATAATTAATAACACTTTAAATAATAGTATACATTCTAATAAAATTTATTAATTATTACATATAATAATAGTTAAATATACCATTATAAATTATTATTATTATTATTATTATTATTATTATAATATTTTATTGTAATTATTATTATGATATTACCTTATTATTTTAGTTGTTATTAATATTTATAAAACATTATTAATTTTATTTATTTTGTTTTTAAAATTATTTATCATAGAAATAATAATTGATAATGTTAAAAATATTATTATTAGTTTCTTTTTCTTTGTTGTTATTTGTGATTACTGATATTAATTGATAATATTTATATAATATATAAATAGAAATAAACTAAAATTAAATTTGAAATGATATTATCATTAATATTCATTGCTTTTAATATTTATGAATAATAATATACATTAATAATATTGATATAATGCATAAACCGAAACTTAATATTGAATTCTGAATACTTAATGTTGAATACTGAAACTGTACTGTACTGAATTGATTGGTACTGAACAGAATAAAAAATAAGTTGAAAAGAACAGGACCTAAGTCAAACTAATTACGTTTTAAGTTATAATTTACTAGATAACTACTAGACAATTATTAGATATTTACCAGATAACTACTACACCGTATTTATGTAATTATTTTCTCATATTTTTATTAATTTATAAATTGTTTATGGCGTGATCAAATTATTTTAGTTTTTTGTGATAATCGTGTAAAAACCCCTTAGCAAAAAGGTATGAGAAACACTTAATTTGGCTGACTTAAAATTTAAAATGTCCTCATAAGGAGATTTGACAGGCTTAAAAGGTTGGAGAACACCCCTTTAGTCTTCTTCAACAGGAACTTAATAGATAAAGTTAGCACTAAAGCTCGTGAGAATAGCCATTCCTTTTATATTTAATTCACTTCTCAGTTGTCATCAGCAAAGCCATGATAACAATGTTTTTCTAATTTTTTTAGCCTTTCTCTTTAAAGAACAAGTTTGAAATTAAGATCCCAATGCCATTTGCACTAGCTTTGCATAAAAACATATCCATATTATTAGCTTCAAGTGAGATTCTACTTCCATGGTTGAGCTATTGGATCAATAGCTCTAAATCTCCGTTCTGTTCTACCAATATATGCCTTTTTCTTGCTGCCATGAATGCATCTTCAAATTATATCATTAATTTTTTAGTCCTAAAGGGAAAGCTTCTCGAAGAACAAAAATGGCTAACTTGATCTATAGATTTGCTTACCATGCTTAGGCATTAGACTTAGAGGCAAAAGGCTCAATTAATTTCAGAATGGAAGCAAACTAGTAGAGCAAGCGTGATGCACATAAACCAACAATGACAAAAGAAAAAACAAACAAGCCTGATGCCAAGTGTATTCATAATCTAAAACATTATTCGAAAAACAACAATATAAACTTGAAAATGGGAAATAATCATGGGAATGATAGTCTTTCTGAAACTAAAATCACCTCAGTAGTTTTCTCTTGAGTTGCATTTTTCTACTTCCAGCAAATGCAAGTGCTAAAGATCCCATCCACTATAAAGGCTCTCCACCGAATAATGCTTCATGCAACACGAATCCAGGACGTCCTAAGCATTTGACTCCTATTGGTTATAAAAGAGTATGAGAAAATAGCAGTACTAGGAACACAAGTATATAACGGAAAATAAAATGTTCATGTGTATAGGTTGACTAATCATTCCAAAGTTCATACAAATTGCAAAATGTTCAATTAAAACGAGCAAATCAACTCCAATTTTGTAGGAGATGCAACAGACAATAAAAAAATCAGATTCATTATCGATGTGGTTGCCATCCAATGGCTATAATTCTTCATGCATTCTCATCAATACAGAATCAGATCAATCCCTTAAGCTTGATGTTCTGATCTATATAAACATTTGAGTCTATCGAAAGTCCTGTCCTGCTATTAACCAAAGATAAAGTAGAAGGAAAATAGTTATATTAAAGCAACAGATCAAATTTGGGTTAGTCATCTTCAAGAGGAACTTAATTGATAAAGTTAGCGCTAAGGCCCATGAGAATAGCCTTTCTCTATTCATACTTAACTTGATGCACTTCTCAGTTGATGTACAAATTCGACAGACAGTCTTATTGAGCAAAAATTGTCCAAAACCAATTATTTATGAAATTCAACAACACAGTATATGTTTTTGAAAGCATCAAAACATCTAAAGGACCATAGTATTAATTTCCAGTGAGATTCTACATCCATGGTTGAGCTATCGGATCAATATAACCACTCTCTGGCTGTAAATCTGAAGCCACTACAATTTTTGAGCAACATATATGAAATAAAAAAAAAAAACACAATCTAGGCAGACTGAAGACTTTTGCAAGCTAAACAAGTACAATATACACAACTTGCATATGATTCAAATAATTTTTTTGGGTATATACAAACCAGAACATTAGTTTCAATTCAGAGATAAAAGACAACTCAATTTTTATTTGTTTTACAACATGCTTAAGTGAAGCAGACTGTCATGATAAAGACAGAGATAGCTATTAGATTCATGCTCAGTTCTATAGAAACATTTTAGTCTCTCAAGAAGGAAAGCTTCTGTAATGATAGTGCGATCCAAAATGTAGGCATTCATCAGCCACTGGGTCAAAAATTTCTAAATAATGCAACGAAAAACAGAAATTGTTTCAAATTGAAGTCAAAGAAACATTAAAAATAGTATTTCTCTTTTGATTCCTTAATGCATGTCTATGAGCATGCAAGGACTATATTACAGGACATGAGCAAAAGTACCTATAAAGGACAAGGTCAAACAAATGAACCTTTTGAAAGATAAAAACAAATTACAATGACTTTCATAGGAATCGCACCAGAGCAACAAAATCATGTTCAATATCACAAATGGTACTAAAAAGTCTTTCCAGAAAATAACTTCCCAATTTTAGTTTCCGCCTATTATAATGATGTTAATAACTTCCAACATTTTTCAAAGAAATTATTGCAATATTGGAAGAAAAGCCACCTCATGAAGAATTGCAATCTGAAGCGAACTGTCCAATATCAAGGCTAACAGACAAAGTTCAGAATACTATCAATAAAACGGGAAGCTCACAGTAATCAACAGCTTCCTAACAGTGAAATTCTCAAGTTCACAAAAAGAAGTTTGCAGTTATTGACCACAGATGAGTGTTTCGGAAGACTTCCTGATCTTAAAAGAAAATCAAATTACAAAGCTGAAATACTGATGAGCAAGAGATCGAACATGCTACGCGCTTAATGCAACCAAATATTATGTGCATAGATAGTCTAATTTCATATAAAAGCAGAAAAAGAAGTGGAAAGAGAAGAAAAACAGATAAGAATTTAAAAGTGTTGTTTAGTTTGATTATATATGCTTATCACTTCCGGACTAACTCATCATTCCTTTAGCGATTTCAAAGTTGAGTTTCTATGTATAGACCCCGAACCAAGAAGAGAAAGACACTCCTCTTTAAAGTCTGACTCACTGAAGAGTTAAAAAGCAAGTATCAAACCTATTAGTAAACATACGAGGTCAACCTGGTGGCTTTAAAGGAAAAAATAGTAAAACTTCTAAGGAAATCACACAGGGCCACACTGTCAAGATTCAGAGCTAAGAGTTAGTTAATTTGGTATTAAAGGTTAACCACTGTATAACAATATTCTCGAGCTATTGTAATAAAGTAATCTAGTAATGCTTAATCAATGTACAGAGCAGATTATCAAATCAATGAATGTCAGATAATTATTGCCCTCCTATTTGCTAATCCTTCCTCTACTCTGTCCTTCCCACTTCCCTCATTCTATTCTCTAAATCAAATTCAACAATTTCAGGTCAGATACATGAAACACACAAAACATATTCAACAATTTCAAAGAAACAAACACCGACTCAAACATATTCAGAAACTACTGTAGATTCAAACACATCACATTTTCAGGCATTGACCTACATTAAAAGTGAGAAATTACCTCTATTTAAGATGTCACTTAAGGTTTTCCATCTCCAGCTTCTTACTTCCTCCAAATGTTAATAATTAAAAATAACACTAGTTTAACAACCGCAAAGCAAATATTTCACAGAACTGTAATTAATTCCGTCCAAGGTTAAGTTCCTCCACTTACGATTGCTTCATGTGACGAGAAATCCTTCTTTGAGCGTACAAGGCAGACCTCCCTTCATCTTTGCACCTTACATCCTTCAAGAAAAATTTCTAGTTTTTTCAATATTAAATTGTCAGTTTTAGCTATATCCGCCACCAATTCTATAGTCGTGTTATCTCCGGATAAGCCCTTATCACGCATTTCACAAATAAGTTCCACTGCCCTTGACAAATTCTTGTGCCGGAGAAATCCATGGATGATCGCATTGCAGGAGGAATCATCTGGTGAGCAGCTATTGGAAAGTAAACCCCAGTCCCACATTGGAATATTTGGAGAGTTTGCACCAAAATATAAGTGTCCACCAAAGACTCCATGAGTGAGGCCTTTTGGGGGAAGGAGCCCCAAGAACAAAACCGTGAGGGCTCGGCCCAAAGCGGACAATAGCATACTAATGCGGGGGGTCTCGGGTGGCGCCGCTCGGAGTTTAACATAGTATCAGAGCCACATTTCGGAATTGGCAAAAAGGAGCAGAGTGCAGAATGGAAGTTCTCAATTATGTCCAGGATGCATGAGTTTTGGTCCTTGATTTAAGGGAGATGTTCGAAAGTAAACCCAAGTCCCACATTGGAAGATTTGGAGAGCTTGCATCAAAATATAAGTGTCCACCAAAGACTCCATTAGTGTAAGGCCTTTTGGGGCCGGAGCCCCAAGAACAAAACCGTGAGGGCTCGGCCCAAAGCAGACAATATCATACTAATGCGGGGTCTCGGGTGGCTCCGCTCGGAGTTTAACGCACACTGAAAACGCAAAAATAATGTGATTTCAGGTTTCTGAGACGGAAACGGGAAACGTTAGTGTTTGGGAGTTTCCGTGCTTCATAGCCTATAAGCTTCATCTAACAATCCGTCTTTGCAAAATCCATCGATCATGCTAGGATATGTGTGAACATCAGGCTCCAATCCATCAGTCGAAAGTTTAAAAAATGTTTCTTTTGCATCTTCAAGCCTTTTAGTGATAAGGATCGTGAAGGCGGTGTTAAAGGTTTTGACCTAAAAACCAACAAAGAAGATATTCGCACGCTGCACTTGCCGGAAAATTAGATTTTTCTAAGAATTCTCAAGCTAGAAATTGAAGGTTAGAAACCCAATTTGAGAGAAAACTCTATAAGATATTATTATTTGATTCAAAAATGATTGAATGATTACAAATGATAAAATGAAGCTCTATTTATAGGCTTCTCTCTAAATGAAAATAAAGGAAATGCATTAACTTATTCTTTGAGCGAGGATCAAGTTATTCTAATTAATTATATTCTTGAGGTGAGGAGAAAGATATAACTAATTTGAATATGTCTTGAAGTGGGGAGCAAGTATTATTTTGTAGGAAATATTATAATTATTTTTATACAAAAATAATTATAATTATTTTCCAATTAATCATGTCCTTGAGCCAGTTGTACTTAGGCCGGATATTTGGATGTCCCCATCATTCTCCCCTTCTTCAAAAGAGTTGGACCCCAACGAACATGTATGGAAGTTGAGGACGAGTGGTTGGTAGACAGATGCATGATCTGGTGGGCGAATGTATAGGCAGGGGAACACTGAGCGGACGAATGTGTGATTAGGAGGATGACCATGTGGGTGAATGTATGAGCAGACATACACTAAGCGGATGAACATGTAATCGAGTGGTCGACCATGCGGGCGGATGTATAAGCGGACGGTCGACCATGCAGACTAACTTATGAACATGCTACTTTTCATGGGGGCGACAATCACTGCTAGAGACCTTTTGCATAATGCTAGATATTCTCTTATGCTCAACACATACGACTTCTTTATCCGACAGTTATTCAGTCGATCGTTCTAGTGTTCACAGTTGTCGGTCAGGTTGACAGATGACTCCACTAATCTTTAACTTCCCACTTTAGTTGGACTACCTCTATTCGGTTGCTTAATGAATTTGAAAGAGTCAAACTTTCTAGATCGAGGATTGCCTATTGAACAATTATTCCCATTAGTCTGCTTATATGTTGAGTGCTGGTTGTTGGGCCACCCCTTCCACCGAACTATCCTTTAAACTCAGAGTCTGCTTCTCAGCACATTAAACTTCGGAACTACCTCAGTAGGTTGACCTTGGGTCGGTACTTGTACTACAAGTTGGTCTATAGTCATTTGTTATACTTGGACTCGTTGGATCGGTAATGGTACAACCATTTGCTCTACAGTCATTTGTTGTGTTTGACCTAGTTGGATTTGGACCGATTGAATCATTTGTGGTTGGGTTGTACATTATCCAAGGAGATGTCTTCATCATAAACTCCTTTTGAGAAACTTGACCTCGAGTTACTTGTTGAATTCGGATGTAACTTCTTGGACGACTTGCTAAAAGAGATGTTTATATCATTCTTGCTTTCTTTCAAAGAACTGTTCCAACTAGATGGTCTGACACTAAAGGACATGACTTTATCATTCATTAGAGTCTCCTCCTTATAAGCCTGGTAAATGTACCACCCATATCCGGGTGGTAGAGATCTTTTGCTCAACATTACCTTCATCCTTCGCCAGGATCTTATAGGTTCCCTTCCACTCCTCCCTGCTTCACTACATTTCTCCCACCAAATAGATGCTATACCCTTCAACCGGTAGGTTACTAGCTTCACCTTCTTATGGTCTAGTACTCCTGCGTAATTAAAGAATCTCTCAACTTCAGTTAACCAGTCAAGAAAATCTTCAATGTCAAGATCTCCATCATAACACGGAAGCTCAGCTTTACTCTTGTAGGCTCCTTTGAACTCATTCCTTCTTCCATATGGATCTCCCTTATATCTACCATCACATGGTTGTTGGTGTTCTTATCGTGGCCTTCTTCCCATTACAGCTCCATAATCACCTCCTAAGTAGGGTTCTTCAATCTCCCTTCTCCTCTGTTCAGGTGGATGTCTGTCTAAATAATCAAGATAGTAAGCGTAGTGTTCTCCTCCTCATCACCCCAGAAGTTATCTTCATGTACTGCTTGCCTCGTCCTTGGATTTAGTTGATACCCAAAGTTTCCATGTTGCACATGTGGATGCACTGGTGGTATGCCTTGGACTACTTCCTCCTCTATTATAAGATTTTGATTCTCTACTCCTTGCTGTGGTGGTGGATTTTGAAAATATTAACTCCTCGTGGGGGTGCTTGTTGTAGATGGATACCACAAATAGATCAAGACGTTCTTGTTGCATACTTGTTAAACGTTCCTTCATTGTAGTTTGAAATTCCTCCATCTGCTTCTCCGTTGTTTCTACTCTCTCCTGTAGCGTCTTGTTTTGAACCATGGTATCAAGAGTGTTCCAAAGGAAAACTTAGAGCTCTGATACCAAACTGATAAGGATCGTGAAGGCAGTGTTGAAGGTTTTGACCTAAAAACCAACAAAGAAGAAATTCGCAAGCCGCACTTGCCGGAAAATTAGATTTTCCTAAGGAATTTTCAAGCTAGAACTTGAAGGTTATAAACCCAAATTTGAGAGAAAACTCTTTTAATATATTATTGATTGATGAAAGGATTGAATGATTACAAATGATAAAATGAAGCTCTATTTATAGGCTTCTCTCTAAATGAAAATAAAGGAAATGCATTAACTTATTCTTTGAGTGGGGATCAAGTTATTCTAATTAATTATATTCTCGTGGTGAGAAAGAAATAACTAATTTGAATCTGTCATGAAGTGGGGAGCAAGTATTATTTTGTAGGAAATTTATAATTATAATTATAATTATTTTTATACAAAAATAATTATAATTATTTTCAAATTAATTATGTCCTTGGGCCAGTTGTACTTGGGCCGGATATTTGGATGTCCCCATCATTTAGCCTTGCACAAGCCATCCATGAGGATCGTATAGGAAATGATATCCGGCTTTATATTACACATTTGCATTTCATGAAATAAGGCCAATGCAACATCAACTTGCCCATGTTTGAAGCATTCATTTAGCAAAGTACTATAAGTTATAATGTCAACAAGATAGCCACTTATTGTACGCAAGTTCTTAAAAAACTCCATGGCTTCTATCAAGTTTCCATCAAGTCATAAGCCACGAATAAGAGAATTAAAGGTATAATTATTAGGTTTTATGCCTTTAGAAAGCATTTCATCATCTAGGCACCTCACCTCACCAATCATTTTTCTCTTACAATACCAACTAATTAGGATCTTATAAGTGAAAACATCAGCGTTACATCCTCCAGTAACCATCATGTCAAACAGTCTTCTTGCTTGATGGATTTTCCTATGCAAACAATATCCATCGATCAACGAATTATAGGTGATCACATCGAGCTCCACACCTCTTCGAATCATTCTACCAATGACATGCAATGCTTGATTTAGCATACCTTGCTTACATAATTCATCAACCATAAAATTGAAGGTAACCACATCTGGTGATATATTTTGCTCCAACATGTCATTAAATAACATTGAAGCTTCCTTCCACTGGCTCAAATGGCATAGAGAGTGGATCAAAGAACTATAAGTAACAACAGTAGGAAAAATGTGTTTGCTCTTCTTAATCCTTGCAAAGATATCCACTACTTCAGTAAGCCGCAGCTACAAAGACCATTAATGATCGTGTTGTTCGTCACCACATTTGGCTCACAGCCACTCTTGGACATTTTTTCAACCAACTGCAATGCCACTTTCATATTTTGAATTTTACAAAAGCCATTATCATACTGTAAGTATAGACATCAGGTTGACATCCAGAGGCTACCATATGATCAAACAAATCAACAGCTTCAGAAAGTTTACCTTGTCCACGGAGCCCATGAATCAAAGTATTGAAAGTAACAACAGTAGGCTGTAAACCAAGTTTTTAGAATTTTCCCAATACAGAAAATCCAAAATCAACTCGGTTTAATTGGCAGAAGCAATTTATCAAAATGTTAGAAGTATTAACATCAGGAACAATATAGAGAGGAGAGAATCCATCTTACTAGCAAGAAAAAAGACAGTTTCAAAATGTTTCGTTCTAATAAGAGCAGACAACAATTTATTGAATTCGATAACAGAAGGGGGTGGATTCATGGAAAGCTTCCAATTAAATGAAGCTATGGTATCATTAAATACAGATTGGCCATTGGTATGAAGAAGAGAAATAGAAGAAATTACCAGCTGAAATGAAAGACGAGGAAGGCAAGCAATGATACTAGAAGACAACATCATAATTCCCCTGAATAAGATGCAGAGACAAATTCTAGCTTAGGGGAATGGAAGCATTTGAAGAAAAGGGGATATTTTCGATAATTGATTTGAGAAGAATAGAAGGGGCAAAATCAATTATATGTCATGGATTGAATTCATTAGAGCTGCAAATCGGACAATAGATCATTCGATCTGCAAAATTTGGAGTAGGTAATTGTTAAAAAAATATTTGGATACAAAAATCACCAACTAAATTAAATACAATGTAATATAAGTTGAGCCTACCTAGCCTGAGATTTAGGGATTGGTTAGTCAATTGACAATATATTAACAAGAAATATGGTTGTATTTTAGTTCTGCATTGATTCCTTTTCTTCCACCAATTTGTATGTATTTGTGAGCTATAAATCATTTTTCAAGGACTTCTTAGCAAGCATACAAGGTTTTTTTATATTCTTTGTTCATCTCCTAGGATTTCTTCTCTGAAATCAGATATGTTATTCTCATTTGGATTCCTTTTATCCCATCAACATCTACACTTTTGTTTGTGTTTGTGAGCTATAAACTTATTTTCAATATGGTTTCCTTATATTCTTTGTTCATCTCTAGTACATTTCTCATTTAGATTTTTTTCTTCCATTTACATGTAGACAAATTTGTTTGTATATCTGAGTTTATAAACCTGTTTCAGTGAAATCTTGGCAAAGTATAGACGGTTTCCTTATATTCTTTGTTCAAAGTATAGACTGTTAGTGGTCAACAGAGAATATAAGGAAACCGTCTATACTTGGCCAAGATTTCACTGAAACAGGTTTATAAACTCAGATACAAATTTGTCTACATGTAAATGGAAGAAAAGAAATTTACATGAGAAATGTACTAGAGATAAACAAAAAATATAAGAAAACCGTATTGAAAACAAGTTTATATCTCACAAACACAAACAAAAGTGCAGATCTTAATGGAATAAAAGGAATCCAAATGAGAATAACATACCTGATTTCAGAGAAGAAATCCTAGGAGATGAACAAAGAATGTAAGAAAACCTTGTATGTTTGCTAAGAAGTCCCTGAAAATAGATTTATAGCTCAGAAATACATACAAATTTGTGGAAGAAAAGGAATCTATACAGAACTAAAATACAACCATATTTCTTGTTAATACTGCCATATTTCTTGTTAATACATCCATATAACTTTTAAATCATACATACTGCCAACTTATTTCATAAAATAAATTCATTCTAGTGCTAAACTAAAATACAGAACAGGCGGTGAATGGCTTGGGGGAGTCATGAGGGGTGTGTGAGGTGAATGGCTTAGGGGATATGCTCGTAACATTGGATCATGCTCTATTGCAAGGGCCGAGCTTCGGGGGGTTCTTGATGGGCTGCACTTGGCATGGGAAGAGGGCTTTCGATATGTGATTGTTGAGGTTGATAGTTGTTTGTCGTTAATGTTGTTAATAAGGTGGAGATTGAAGGCAATAGCTATCATAGTTTGGTGAAGAGCATTCAAAATTTGCTGGCATTGGATTGGATGGTTTCATTCCAACATTTATATCGGAAAGGCAATACGTGTGTAGATTCGATGGCGTCGTTTGGAACGACGCTCCCCCTTGGATGTCACTATTTTGATCAACCTATTCGTGAGGCGCTTACTTTCATCTCCGAGGATATCTCGGGTGTTTCTTTCCCCAGGCTTGGTGTAATCTAGTCGTTGTCTTGGAATTCTTTCATAAAAAAAATAACAGACGGTTACCTGTAGATCAAAATCATGCTCTGTAGAGAGAGCTTTTGCATAATCTGGTAGAGATAATAGATTATGTTATGTGAAAAAATACCAAGGGAGAATCCCACATTTTTTTGAAAATTCAAGTGATATGGATTTATAAGTTAATTAATTGGGTCCTCTGATACATTGGACTAGTCTTTTGGACTTTAACTCTTCCAATCAGCTTGTAACAATTGGTATCAGAGCAACTTGAAGTGGTGGCCTGCGTAGTGGTGGCCCACGGAGTGGTTGCCTACGAGGTGGTGGCCGTGACCAACGATGTAGTCGGTCCAGGGTCGAATGTTATGTGGAAAAATGTTAAGAGAGAATCCCACGTTGCTGGAAAAAGCCAAGTGATACGAGTTTATAAGTTAATTTATTGAACTAGTCTTTTTAAACTTAACTCTTCTAATTAACTTATAACAGATTGAAGAGCTTTCCCGCAATTGAGAACTAGTAGCAACCGGCTGACTTCCTGTAAAATCACCAGTCATATAATCTCACCTGATTCATTACGCAAAATTAAGAAATTGAAAATCCCAACCCGTAAACCCTAACTGATATGCTTGAAATTGCAAAATCAAACTGATATGCTTAATTTTTCTATTCAGCCCCAAACAATACAGAAATTGAATCTGTAAAGAGAATCAATTACCTTGTAAAGATGGGGTTTGAGATTGGAACTGAGGAGATGGTGAAGAGAATCATATCCACAAATTGAACCATCTATAGCTGTGGCGGATTGTTTAATGGAGTGATTTTCGGTTGCATCGTTTCCATTTCTATCCATTTTGATGCTGAAGATGAAGACGAAGATGAAGGAGATGGAGTGTGTATCTAGTTCAAGTTGAGCTTATGATAATGATAACAATGGTGGAACAAGAGATGAATACAAATTGATGGGGTTGAATATTCTGAATTGAATATTGTATAAATGGATTATGGTTGGTCTGTAGCAAGTGGATGTTTAAGAAAGACTATTGTAATTCTGTGTAAAAGTATTTGGTTTTTTTTTTTCTCTTTCAATCATATTTTTATTTTTTCCCTGTTTATACGTGTCGCTTGTTTGGTTTAAGATTCTTTTATGGTTTATTATAATAAAGTATGATTTTGATTTAATTTTTTTATTTGTTTATACGGTAAGTATGATTTTGATTTAAATTTTTTATTTATTCATATGATTTTTTTAATTATATAATTTTTTTATTATCTTTTTTATGATTTAAAGAATCATGAAATTAGTGATAAAGATTTAGTCTAGTGCTTGAGTTTTGAAGTTGTAATCATAAAGGTTGTAGGTTCGAGTCCACGCTCAGATGGGGTGGGATATGATTTTCTTTTGTTATTATTGTAAGCCCATATGAGGTAATTTTTTTTAAAAAAAACCATGAAATTAGAACTACAGATTTAATGACCTAAAAATTTTAGAAATCTATATCATACCATACCATCTAATCAAACATGAACTTTTAAGAAATCATATCATCACAGGCTCGGGTACCCGTCCGGGTAGGCCCAAGACCGCTCAAATGGATTGGGTTTGGGCTCTCAATTTTCTCTAAAGTCCGGCCCGAGCCCACTAAAGCCCGATGTTTTATGGGTCGGGCTTACCCAAGTCCGGTCCGAGCCCGGATCAATGAATAATTATTATATTTATTAAATATTTATATAGTATATTTAATAATTATTTTGAATTTTTATATTTTAATCTATTGAATTTTTACAATAATGCTATCTATTTATTAAATTATTTAAGTAGAGAATGTAAATTATATGTAATATTTAGACATATTTCTATAAAATTTTATCTTTTTTATTATTTTTGTATACTAAAAAAATTTAAAGAAATCAAGTTATGAGCTTTGGACCGGGCTTGGAAATGACCTTTAAAGTCCGGTCCGAGCCCATCCCAAAATTTTAAAGTGTGAGTCGGACTGGATTTAGGTTGATGTTTTTATTCAAAAGCCCGATTAAATCCGGCCCAACTTACCCGACGAACAAATCTAATTATATTATATCGTACTTTAATGAATTATGAACCGAACGGGGCCTGAAAAATAAATAAAATGGCATAAAATGGGATACAAATTGCAGAGACAACATATCTTATCTAGTTTATAGGTGTAATCATCCGCATAGGGAAATATTAATTCAACCCAATTCTAATATAAAATGACTTTGGATTCTCCAAAATTTGGAAAAATAAACTTTAGAATACCTTGAGTAGATTATGTTTCCCCATTCAATTTAGATGATTAGGACATTCTCTAAATATTACTTCCCCTGGCTTCAAGTTCTATTAAAAAATTTTATTAAAATTAATAAAAAATATATTATACAATTAAAATATTAATTTATGGGTCGATAATAGTTTTAAAAAAATTATTTGAACAAAAACAAAATGATTAAATAAGCACTTATTTAAAATTAGATTTGGGTATGAGTCCGTCGGCCCCCCACGCTCGTCTTTCCTGGGATGGGTTTAGACAAAGTAATTGAAGAATATGTTTGGCTCGGCCCGAACACGGAGTAATTCTATTAAAGAATATGACGGTCTTGGTTTTAGTAATAAAACTCAAACGGCCCGCCTCTTTCAGCCTGAACTAATAATTTTTTAAAAAAAAATTTTTTGCCGGGCTTATGATAACAATAAAGGAAAATATAATCCCATCTCACCCAAGTTTGGACCCGAACTTGAAACCTCTAAAATCACAATTTTAAGGCTCAACCACTAGACCAAATATTTACCATAGCCTGAACTAATAATTAATAATATTAACTAAATAAATATCTATTATACATAATCTTAATTATTTATTTATATTATTGAAATTTTCATTTCATCATCTAAAGTTTAATATATAAACGTAATTTTGTGACTTGAATTACAAAGTTAGTTATAATTATTTTTATTGGATGATATTCTATTCTTATTAAAAAAATTAATTATTAGGTCAACGGGTTGGATTTTTTTATTATTTTATAAAAGTTTGATCTAATTTAAGTCTAATTTTTATTTTTTATAGGTTAGATAGACTTCAACTACTAAGTTTTTAACTATACCGAATTAAACCCTGCTTGAATTTAACGCAACCCCACCCAACTGTAGATCTATTTAGAGTTGGAGGGAGTTTTTCACTACTTTTATTTGCATCTTTTTTTATTAAATCCATAAAAATCCTAAATTATTTGTACTCTTAATCTAATAGCATCTTTAGTAGATAGTCTATTCCAACAATAATCTTGTCACATGGATAAAAATAGACAATTGATTAAAAACCTTATTAAAAATCATATATTAATATTTTCTTATATGAGATTATTCATAATCAATATAAATTAGGAATAATATCAATAATTAGAATTAATATTTATTAAAAAAATTATTTACAATTAATTGTATTTATGCTAATTTATTTGTTTCCTTTTCTCATAGATGGTTGTTTATACTATAAATACATGTACATATAGTTGATTATTAACGACTCAGAAATACAATATACAATTTCTCAATTTATCTTTTGTTTATATTTTTCACATGGTATCAGAGCAGCGTTCCTTTTACTTTTGAAGATCATCGATTATCTATATCAATAGTATGGCTTATTTGACTCAGCCAAGTCCAACTGGTAACAATGGCATATATTCTAATGCATTTTTATTCTCTCATAGTGCAACAATTAATTCAGTTTTTACAAAGCCATGGATTCTTGACAGTGGTGCCACTGACCACATCATTTCTGATCCTAAATATTTCACACAAAAATGTACACCTTCAGTTACCTCAGTAAATTTACCCAATGGTTTTACTGCTCCTATCACATTCACGGCACTGTTCAATATTCATTTAGAACATGTATTATGTATTCCATCCTTTAATTTAAACCTTATTTTCGCTAGTAAATTGACTAAATCTCTCAATTATCGTATTATTTTCTTAACTAGATAGTAGTATCTTGCAGGACTTGGTTACGAGGAGGACGATTAGTTCGGATGAGCAACGAGGTGGTCTATACTACATGTCACCTTCCATTCCGATACTAAACTCCTCACAAACTTTTAATTCTTTCTATTTATGGCACATGCGCCTTGGACATCCATCTTTAAAATGCTTAAAAATAACTTCTTCATTACTTTCATCCAATAATAAAATGTCATGTCATAACATTTGTCCAATGGCTAAACAATCTAGACTTCCTTTTTCATCCAGTTCAATAAAAACTAATTCTCCTTTTAATCTTATACATTGCGAAATTTGGGGGCCACACAAAATTGCAACCCATTACAATGCCAGATATTTTTTAACAATTGTCGACGATTTTTCTCAGTGTACATGAATTTTTCTTATGCAACATAAATCAGAAACACAATGTTTTGTCAAATCATTTATTACCTTTGTATCTACACAATTTGATAAATCTGTTAAAAAGATTTGATCTGATAATGGTCCTAAATTCATTTCCATGCACCAATTTTTTGAAGAAAAAGGTATCGAGTGTCAGTTTTCTTGTGTTTACACACCCCAACAAAATGGTGTTGTTGAACGGAAACACCGTCATATCATTACTGTTGCTCGTTCCTTGTTATTTCAATCAGGACTACCACTTCAATTTTAGGGTGAAAGTGTTCTCACTGCAGTACACCTCATAAATAGATCACCCACTTCTTCTTTTTGGCAAAACTCCTTATGAACGTTTGCATAATAAGCTTCCCTCGTATGACCATCTTCGAGTATTTGGTGCCTATATTATTCCACCGTTGTACAACCCAAACAAAAGTTTGACCCTAGAGCTCATCAATGCATTTTTGTTGGTTATCCATCTACTCATAAAGGTTATAAGTTATATGACATTACTTCTTCCACTTTCATCATTAGTCGAGATGTTATTTTATGAAACTACATTTCTATATCAACATCAGCATCCTTCACCTACATCTCCACTTTTGCCAAATTTAGATCTTGATCTTTCTCCTTCACCAAATCTCAATAATGAGCCCTCAAAAAATTTGCTCTCAACTGATTCACATCCCATTGATCAATCACATAATATCGATCAGGCACATCATATTGATCAGTCGCAACATGTTGACCAGTCGCATCCTGTCAACCAATTTCCTTCTCCACCTTCGATTCGACAATATTCCCGAAATCGTCAAGCTCTAGTGGGACATAAAGACTACTTTGTTCCTACTCAAGCCAATCAGTCCATCATCATTCCAATGTCCTCTTATCCTATTCAAAATTTTCACCCGCACGATGCACTTTCCTTGCTAACATCACAGTTCCAAAATAACCCACTTCTTATGAACAAGCCAACCTTGATCCTCACTGGCAAAAAGCCATGGCTGCAGAATTAAATGCATTAGAAGAGAACAATACTTGGAGTATGTTTCACTTCCTACCGGTCATAAACCTATTGGATGTCGATGAGTCTATAAAATCAAATACAATTTTGATGGGAGTATTGAGCGCTATAAGGCACAACTGGTTGCTAAAGGATTTACACAAATTAAATATAATATCCCATTTCATGCATTATATTTGCATTTGTCCACATCTGTTATATGTCATTATATTTAAATTTTACATGTTATATTTTTTAAAATTGGTTAGTAAAAGTAATAGTTATTTCAACCATACAAAATACGATAGTTAATATCTAGGTATCGAATTATATGGCTATAGAATTTTAAGGAATAAGTGGAGTATAGTTATATTATAGATATAAAATTATTATTAGAACATATAAAGTTGAATAAAATTGTGATATATCATAAGGATTTAAGTATAAGAATTAGTATTAGAATTAGTATTAGTATGGTATAGATATATATACATGTATTTAGTATAGTTAGTATTTGTAATAAATAAAGAACTTGAGGGCAAATTGGTCTTTTGCCCCTTAGATCTTTTTATGAACTGATAAGAATTAGATCAGTTCTTCATCTCCTAAAACACAAAGCAAAGAACAAAGAGAAAGGAAGAAGAGAAGAAGAGATCTAGAAGGAAGGAATCAGGTATTTCAGTAATTTTGTAGTGCGATTTTCGTTAGGTTAAAGTTAGAATTAGCAGTTTTAGTAAGAAGATGAATTGTTCTTCTTTATGTCAAGATTTATCCTGCAAAATTTGAGAATTTTTAGACGAGTAGATCAATAGTTATGATTTTTATAAGATGAAGTGTGCAGAATTGGATGATCAAAGAGATAGGGTGAGTTTCAAAATTAATCTGGGATTGTTATACTGCTTAGAAAATTCTGATTTTTGGATATGTTATTCCCTTATGTGTATAGTTTAAGTAGGAAAAAGAATCAGGTTGATTCATATTGTGTAGAGAGAGTTATACCCGTTTTATTACGTTGCTGTCCAGGTAAAACGGGACTGAAATAGGTTTTGATGGAAAATTCCCTATAAATCGTATAAGACTCTAAAATTTTTGAGGTTTTAGTATGTTATGGCCTTGTGTATTAGGGATAGAATAAAAAAAGAATCAGATCATTTGGAGAGGTGAATTGAAAGTTATGAATTTTTAAGTAGAGCAAGGTCATAAGAACAAGTATACAAGTAACAATGGTTTAAGCCATGAAAACTTTATAAATAGAAAACAACACAAGGTGAAATGTATTGATGTGAATTTATGCTTATAGGAGCACGAGGTCGTGAAAGTGTTCAAGAGGAGGAAACAAGTCGATTTCGTGGAAATTAGCATTCCATCTGTGAGTATAAACATGATATGAATAGGTGAAATGTTTTGATATGTGATATTTGAATGTTTGGTGAATTGTTGTGAATTGAATGATTATATGTTATTTGGGGAATTTGAATTATATGAGCATATGTTTATTTGGTGAAACTTGAGATAATTGAATTAATCATGATATACGCAATTATACAGGGACAAATGAAATAAAGAGAAACGTTGTGACATAGCCGATCAAACATTGCAATACATGTTCTGTTATCTGGACCTATATGGTCAACCAATTGCAATATTTGACAAATGGACCGAAAGGTCAACCAATTGTTATCTGGACCAAAAGGTCAACCAATTGTTATATAGCTGGCCAGCAAATCAATTGTTATCTGTTACAAATGTTACATGTATCCCGGGGCAATAGTTTGGCCGGAAATGTCACAACAATTAAATAAATGAATCATCCAATAGTATATAAGAATGACTGTATGTTTAATTGGAAGGTGTAACTGTATGTGATTGTTAAATTCATTGATTGTTTATATTCACTGAGTGGCGACTCATATAAATCGCTATATTTTTCAGTTGTTGAAGTTGTAGATAAAGTATTGTACTAGAAGGTTCTTACCTGTAGCTATCATGGAAGAAAGGTCTGTCGGCTGTGTCCATCTCGCTCTCTCTCCTCACATGACAAGCATATAGAATAGAAAGTGGTTGGGTTTTGATTTTTCAAATCAAACATAATTATGGTTTGTAATAAATGAACGATATTAGAGTTGATGTGTTAATATATGAATATTTTTGAAAAAAAAAAAAAAATTTCTATAGTATTTTTCTATAGTTATTATATGATAGGGGTGTTTCAGTTGGTATCAAAGCGGGGATATGGTCATAGGGACATACAAATGCATACATAATATAAGATTAGTATATGTTATCTTATAACATGTTATCATATTCATATAGGGCTGATGAGAACCAAAATGTTAACCCGAGGAGAGAGGGACCAGCCGTAAATCAACCTGTAGAAATCCAACCTATTATATCCGCATCACCTATGCATTCTCATGCATCAAATTTACAGCATCATCAGGAAATACCTGTGGTGCAAGCACCTGTAACATTTGTCCAAAGAGAAAGAAGGTTCGATAAATTGAAGAAACAAGGTGCAGAAGAATTCAAGGGAACTACAGATCCTACAATAGAGGAAAGATGGTTAAAAAGGTTGGAAAGAGTTTTCAATATGATGCATTGTACTCCTGATGAGAAGTTCGATTATGCGGTATTTTTACTTCAAGATGATGCTTATGACTGGTGGGAGACTATCCCGGGGAGCACTGTTCAGCCTCCTATCTTGACTTGGGATGATTTTGTGCGGGAATTCAAAAGTAATTATATGCCTGATGTGTACATTGATGATAAAAGAAAACAATTTTTGAACTTAAGACAAGGGAGGATGACAGTGGCCGAGTATGAAGTTAAGTTCAATCAGCTATCCAGTTATATACCAACATTAGTGGCGACTGAAAAGGATAGATGCAGGAAATTTGAGGATGGGCTTAGATATGAAATTCGAACAAAGATATCATCATTTGAACTTGAAAGTTACCTAAAGTTGAAAAATGCTGCAGTTAGGGCTGAAAGACTAGAAAAAGAGAAAGCAGATTATAAAGCTAGAAGAGGTTACGGTGATTTTAGTGGTGACGAAAGTAAAAAGTCTGCTAAGCATCAAACAAATTCTTCTCCATCACAGTTTATAGCTAGAGGAGGATATTCTGGGAATAGAGGAGGAAGAACAAATGTGCAAACTCATTCGAGACAAAGTCAGGGACAAAGCTCGGGACAAAAACCTCAGTGTATACTATGTGGTAAATTGCATGAAGGCGAATGCAGGAAACTGACTGGAGCATGTTACTTATGTGGCTCTTTTGAACATTTAATACGTGATTGTCCAAAACGAATAGAAGCAACTGAAAGAGCTCAATCAGAGGCTACAGTTCAGAATACCAGAGGCAGGGGAGCTGGTGTAGTAACAGGAAGAGGCAGGGGTAGAGGAATAATAACAAGCAATATTGGTAGATCTGAGGCTCAGAGTTCTAGGCCTCCAACACAGGCTCGCGTTTTTGCCATGACTCGACAAGAAGCTATTGACGCACCAGAAGTTGTTACCGGTAAGATTTCTATTTGCAACATGGATGTTTGTGCATTAATTGATCCAGGATCAACCCATTCATTTATATCATCAAACTTGGCATCACAATTGCATATGGCTTATGAACCTTTGAGATTTGATCTTTATGTGGGAACTCCTTTGGGTGAATTGGTGATTGCAAATCAAGTGTACAGAAATTGTTTGATTCAAATTGACAAGGTTATATTAAGTGCGGACTTGATTAGATTGACTATTAGAGAGTTTGATGTGATTTTGGGTATGGATTGGTTGGAAAAACATCATGCAATAGTAAATTGTTTCACCAAGGAAGTTATTTTAGAGACATCAGATAAGCTAAAAGTCATTTTTCAGGGTGAACGTCAGATAGTACCGACTTGTTTAATTTCTGCAATTAATACTTTTCGGTTAATCAAGGGTGGATGTGAGGCATATTTAGCACATGTTATTGACACCAAAGTATCAGATGTATCACTTGATGATATTCCTATTGTTAAAGAATTTCCCGATGTATTTCCTGCGGACCTACCAGGATTGCCACCTGATAGAGAAGCAGAATTTACCATTGATTTAATTCCAGGAACTGCACCGATTTCTATTTCTCCATATAGAATGGCTCCAGTGGAATTAAAAGAGTTGAAAAAGCAATTACAAGAGTTACTTGATAAGGGATTTATTAGACCTAGTGTGTCTCCTTGGGGTGCTCCGGTACTATTTGTTAAGAAAAAGGATGACACTATGCGACTTTGCATTGATTACAGACAGTTGAATCGAGTAACTGTGAAGAATAAATATCCTTTACCTCGTATTGATGATTTATTCGATCAATTGCAAGGAGCATGTGTATTTTCTAAAATTGATTTGAGGTCAGGGTATTATCAACTCGGAATTTCAACGCAAGATGTTCCAAAAACAGCTTTCAGAACTCGATATGGACATTATGAATTTCTAGTGATGCCATTTGGTTTGACAAATGCACCTGCAGCTTTCATGGCTTTGATGAACAAGGTATTTCAACAGTATCTTGACAAGTTTGTCATCGTTTTCATTGATGACATACTTGTGTACTCGAAAAGTAATGAAGAACACGAGCAACATTTGAGAATTGTGCTTCAAATTTTGAGAGAAAAACAGCTATATGCAAAGTTTAGCAAATGTGAATTCTGGTTGAATCATGTTTTATTTTTGGGACATGTGGTTTCTGGTCAAGGCATTCAGGTTGATCCTAAAAAGATCGAAGCTGTGGTTCAATGGGAAGCTCCGAAAAATGTAGCAGAAGTAAGAAGTTTTCTGGGATTAGCAGGGTATTATCGACGATTTGTTGATGGGTTTTCTCTTATTGCTGCTCCAATGACAAAATTACTACGAAAGAATGTACAGTTCCAGTGGATAGATGATTGCCAGAAAAGTTTTGATGAATTAAAGAAACGATTGACTACAACTCCGATTTTGACAATTCCGACTGGCACTGGTGGATTTGTTGTTTACAGTGATGCTTCTCACCAAGGTTTGGGTTGTGTTCTAATGCAACATGGGAAGGTAATTGCGTATGCATCTAGACAATTAAAACCATATGAATTATCTTATCCAGTGCATGATTTAGAACTGGCTGCTATTGTGTTTGCTTTGAAAATTTGGAGGCATTATTTGTACGGAGAAACTTTTCAGATTTTCACTGATCATAAGAGTTTGAAATATTTGCTGAGTCAGAAAGAATTGAATATGAGGTAGAGGAGATGGCTAGAATTGTTAAAAGATTATGATTTCACGATAGAATATCATCCGGGAAAAGCGAATGTTGTAGCTGATGCCTTAAGTAGAAAATCCAGTAGTGTAATGGCTAATGTTCAAGTTTCTAAACTCCCATACTTAGTTCAATTGCGAGCAATGGATGTTGACTTAAAATTAGGTGAAAATGGTGCATTATTAGCTAACTTCAAGGTAAGACCAGTGTTACATGACAGAATTAAGGAAGCTCAGGTTCGAGATCCGCAATTAAAAGAGATTATGGAAAATGTCAAGCAAGGAAAGAGCATTGATTTTACAGTAGAAAATGATACTTTGATGTTGGGACAAAGAATTTGTGTGCCTGATGTTGATAATTTGAAGAAGGAAATTTTAGAAGAAGGTCATACTGCTCCATATGCTATGCATCCGGGAATGACAAAAATGTATCATACCTTACGCTCTCATTTTTGGTGGTCTGGAATGAAGAAGGATATTGCTGAATACATTTCAAAGTGTTTGATATGTCAACAAGTAAAGATTGAACATCAAGCTCCAGCAGGGAAATTACGACCATTACCTATACCAGTTTGGAAATGGGAGATGGTTACTATGGATTTTGTGTACGGGTTTCCGAAAACTCCAAGAAAGAATGATGCTATTTGGGTTATTGTTGATAGATTGACAAAATCAGCCCACTTTTTACCCATACAATGGGGTTGTTCATTGGAGAATTTGGCGAAGAAGTATGTTAATGAAATTGTCAGATTACATGGAATACCTGCGTCTATTGTATCAGATAGAGATCCTCGATTTACATCTCGATTTTGGAGAAGTTTACAGCAGGCACTGGGCACAAAATTGAACTTTAGCACTGCTTTTCATCCTCAAACAGATGGTCAATCAGAAAGAACAATTCAGACTTTGGAAGAAATGCTTCGAGCTTGTGCTATGGAATTCAAAGGTGTGTGGGATGAATATGTTGCTCTAATAGAATTCGCTTATAATAATCACTATCATAGTAGTATTGGAATGGCACCGTATGAGGCTCTTTACGGAAGAAAATGCAGAAGTCCTATTTGTTGGGATGAAGAAGGGATGAGAGTTTTGGAGGGTCCAGAAATAGTACAAGACACAGTTGAAAAGGTGAAGATAGTAAGAGAAAGAATCAAGGCAGCACAAGATAGACAGAAAAGTTATGCTGATCAACATAGAAGGGAAAAGGAATATAAAGTAGGGGACAAAGTTTTTCTTCGTGTATCACCTTGGAAAGGCGTACTAAGGTTTAAGAAGAAAGGGAAGCTTAGTCCGCGGTACATAGGGCCTTATGACATTCTTGAAAGAATTGGTCCGCTTGCTTATAAATTGGCATTACCACCAGAGTTAGCTCAAATTCACAATGTCTTTCATGTGAGCATGCTAAGGAAGTATCGGTCAGACCCTACTCATGTATTGAAGGACCAAGAGATAGAGATTGCTGATAATTTGAGTTATGTAGAAGAACCAGTAGCAATTATCGGGTATAAGACCAAACAATTGCGAAACAAAGAAATACCATTTGTAAAAGTACTTTGGAAAAGTCATTCAGTAGAAGAAGCCACTTGGGAAACAGAAGATCGAATGAGAAAGGACTATCCTTATTTGTTTTCTGATTCAGGTATTTAATTTCGAGGACGAAATTATTTAAGGGGGGGAGAATTATAATATCCCATTTCATGCATTATATTTGCATTTGTCCACATCTGTTATATGTCATTATATTTAAATTTTACATGTTATATTTTTTAAAATTGGTTAGTAAAAGTAATAGTTATTTCAACCATACAAAATACGATAGTTAATATCTAGGTATCGAATTATATGGCTATAGAATTTTAAGGAATAAGTGGAGTATAGTTATATTATAGATATAAAATTATTATTAGAACATATAAAGTTGAATAAAATTGTGATATATCATAAGGATTTAAGTATAAGAATTAGTATTAGAATTAGTATTAGTATGGTATAGATATATATACATGTATTTAGTATAGTTAGTATTTGTAATAAATAAAGAACTTGAGGGCAAATTGGTCTTTTGCCCCTTAGATCTTTTTATGAACTGATAAGAATTAGATCAGTTCTTCATCTCCTAAAACACAAAGCAAAGAACAAAGAGAAAGGAAGAAGAGAAGAAGAGATCTAGAAGGAAGGAATCAGGTATTTCAGTAATTTTGTAGTGCGATTTTCGTTAGGTTAAAGTTAGAATTAGCAGTTTTAGTAAGAAGATGAATTGTTCTTCTTTATGTCAAGATTTATCCTGCAAAATTTGAGAATTTTTAGACGAGTAGATCAATAGTTATGATTTTTATAAGATGAAGTGTGCAGAATTGGATGATCAAAGAGATAGGGTGAGTTTCAAAATTAATCTGGGATTGTTATACTACTTAGAAAATTCTGATTTTTGGATATGTTATTCCCTTATGTGTATAGTTTAAGTAGGAAAAAGAATCAGGTTGATTCATATTGTGTAGAGAGAGTTATACCCGTTTTATTACGTTGCTGTCCAGGTAAAACGGGACTGAAATAGGTTTTGATGGAAAATTCCCTATAAATCGTATAAGACTCTAAAATTTTTGAGGTTTTAGTATGTTATGGCCTTGTGTATTAGGGATAGAATAAAAAAAGAATCCGATCATTTGGAGAGGTGAATTGAAAGTTATGAATTTTTAAGTAGAGCAAGGTCATAAGAACAAGTATACAAGTAACAATGGTTTAAGCCATGAAAACTTTATAAATAGAAAACAACACAAGGTGAAATGTATTGATGTGAATTTATGCTTATAGGAGCACGAGGTCGTGAAAGTGTTCAAGAGGAGGAAACAAGTCGATTTCGTGGAAATTAGCATTCCATCTGTGAGTATAAACATGATATGAATAGGTGAAATGTTTTGATATGTGATATTTGAATGTTTGGTGAATTGTTGTGAATTGAATGATTATATGTTATTTGGGGAATTTGAATTATATGAGCATATGTTTATTTGGTGAAACTTGAGATAATTGAATTAATCATGATATACGCAATTATACAGGGACAAATGAAATAAAGAGAAACGTTGTGACATAGCCGATCAAACATTGCAATACATGTTCTGTTATCTGGACCTATATGGTCAACCAATTGCAATATTTGACAAACGGACCGAAAGGTCAACCAATTGTTATCTGGACCAAAAGGTCAACCAATTGTTATATAGCTGGCCAGCAAATCAATTGTTATCTGTTACAAATGTTACATGTATCCCGGGGCAATAGTTTGGCCGGAAATGTCACAACAATTAAATAAATGAATCATCCAATAGTATATAAGAATGACTGTATGTTTAATTGGAAGGTGTAACTGTATGTGATTGTTAAATTCATTGATTGTTTATATTCACTGAGTGGCGACTCATATAAATCGCTATATTTTTCAGTTGTTGAAGTTGTAGATAAAGTATTGTACTAGAAGGTTCTTACCTGTAGCTATCATGGAAGAAAGGTCTGTCGGCTGTGTCCATCTCGCTCTCTCTCCTCACATGACAAGCATATAGAATAGAAAGTGGTTGGGTTTTGATTTTTCAAATCAAACATAATTATGGTTTGTAATAAATGAACGATATTAGAGTTGATGTGTTAATATATGAATATTTTTGAAAAAAAAAAAAAAAATTTCTATAGTATTTTTCTATAGTTATTATATGATAGGGGTGTTTCATTAAAGGTCTTGATTATAATAAACATTCTCTCCAACTGCCAAACTTATCACATTACGGTTTCTCTTAACCCTCGCTACTGCTCGTAATTAGTTCCCATACCAATTAGATTTACAAAATGCATTTTTACATGGTGATTTACATGAGGTGGTTTATATGGATCTTCCTCCTAGTCTTCGGCGATAGGGGGAGAATTAGGTGTGTTGGCTCAACAAATCATTATACGGCCTCAAACAAGCCTCTCGGATTAGTTCTCTACATTTTCTAATGTGATTCAATCAGCGGGTTACCAACAGTCCAAAGCAGACTATTCTTTATTCACAAAGCATGAAGGGTCCTCATTCACTTCCATTTTAGTCTATGTAGATGATATCCTTTTGACTGGAAATGATCTAAAAGAAATGCAACGCCTTAAAGATTGCTTACTTTGGCGATTCCGCATTAAAGATCTTGGAGATTTGAAATATTACTTAGGGATTGAGTTTTCTAGTTCCAAAAATGGAATATACATGTCCCAAAGAAAATATGCACTTGATATTTTGTAGGATACAGGGCTCACAGGTGCTCATCCAGAAAAATTTCCAATGGAGCAGCATTCAAAGTTAACTGTAGATGATGGAGAACTATTGAAAGATCCATCCAAGTACAGACGGCTTGTAGGAAGGTTAATATATCTCATAGACACTAGACCTGGCATAGTGTTTGCAGTTCGAACATTAAGTCAATTCATGCAATCTCCACGTCAACCACATTAGGCTGCTGCAATTCATATCCTTAAATACATCAAAGGATCTCCAGGACAAGGCTTGATATTGCCATCCAAAAATGATCACACGCTTAAGGCATATTGTGATTCAGATTGGGCAGGATGTCGAATAACTCAAAGATCAGTTTCAGGTTATTGCATCTTCCTCGGTTCTTCTCTTATTTCGTAGAAGTCAAAGAAATAGACCAATGTATCAAGATCATCAGCAGAAGCAGAATATCGTGCAATGGCCAATGCATGTTTGGAGCTATTATGGCTACGTTATATATTGCAAGATTTGAAAGTCTTGTGTGATGTTCCTACACCACTATTTTGTGATAATCAGGCAGCACTACACACTGCCGCAAATCCTGTGTTTCATGAGTGTACAAAGCACATTGAGATCGATTGCTATATTGTGCGAGAGAAGCTACAGACAGGAATAATCAGTCGTTCATATGTACCAACTCGTCACCAACTTGCAGACATTTTTACAAAGCCACTGGGGAAGGATCAGTTCTTAACACTACGACTCAAGTTGGGAGTTTAGAATATTCACTCACCAACTTGAGGGAGAGTATTAAGAATCCTATATTAATATTTTCCTATATGAGATTATTCCTAATCAGTCTAAATTAGGAATAATATCAATAATTAAGATTAATATTTATTAGGAAGATTATTTACAATTAACTGTATTTATGCTGATTTATTTGTTTCATTTTCTCATATGTGGTTTTGTATACTATAAATACATGCACATATAGTTAATTATTAACAACTCAGAAATACAATATATAATTTCTCAATTTATCTTTTGTTCATATTTTTCACAAAACTGTCATACACTAGCTTGTCTATTTTCACTCTCCTATATGATGTGGCACAATAAATGTTGGACATTGTCTATTTGATCTTCCACATTTAGACAATCAAATGGACTATTAACTCATTAAATTAATTAATATTTTAATATTTAACATTAAAACAAGCTTGTAATTGAGTATTTTTTTATTCAATTACACAATTCTAGATGAAATAGATAATTTAGTGTGCCTTTTTTATATAGACATTGTCTATTTTTAAAATCATTGACATATCATCAATGTGAACTTCTATTTCACATGTCACATAATCATGAAATCCACTATCTACTAAAGATGCTCTAACGAATATAATCTGTATTTTATAATTAGAATATGATTTCCTAATAATATTAATTTTAAATATTCTAAACTAATTAAAGATCAGAAATCCTAAATACATATAACTTAGCACTTATGCTTAGCTTTTTATATTTTATACTAGTGGGTCCATGAATCAGGCTGCTCATTTGTTAGTTAAAGCAGCTGATTCCTCGATAAGTAGGGGACATGGTTTCATGTATGTCTACCTTTAATTAGAGCCGTCATTGACTCTGATTCGATTTAATAATGGCCAGTATTCTTCAGTCAAAAAATAATACATATAACTTAGCTGTAGTTTCCCGACCGACTTAGGTTCCAATGCCAAATATATTTTAACTAATTTTAAGTTTCCGAAATAAAGTTAGATAGGCAATTCCTTGGTTGAAATAATTCGTTTGATTCCTACTAAATCCTAATCTAACTATATTTCCAAATTTTATTAGCCCTATTATATGTACAAACTCTATATATAAACAACAATTGAAACATCAAACCACAATTCACCAATATTAACATCAAGATTCATTATAGCTTTTATTAAGATAAATACTGCGGTGGCGATTTCACTCTTAGCGATGATTTTTATGTGCGAAATATCAAGGGCTGTTGTGTATTTAGTCAATGATACAATTGAACATACCAACGAATTTGAAAGTTGGGCAGATGGAAAGAGTTTTTACGTGGGAGATGATTTGGTATTTCGATGCAACAAGCAACATCGCAGTGTATTGCAAGTGACGAAGGAGGCTTTTGAAAGATGCAACTCGAGTGTTCCTATTGCTACTTATGAGAATGGATTTAACTTGATTAGACTCGAAAAAGAAGGTTATATGTATTTTATATGTGGATCTGCTTATGGATATATATCGGGTCATAAAGTCGATATTCAGCCGTAGAAAGACTCTCTGTCTCGTGTCTTCGTCTCTACCTTATCCGAACTTGGATTCTAGTTTATTTTTATTTTATGATTATTTGGAGTACTTATTTTGCAATTTAGCTAATTAGTTGCTTAATCGTTATCTTTTTAATATAGATTTTATTTTGATTTGTTGGGTTTTCAATGTTTATTCTTAATTCTACTTTTCAATTACTAATCATAATTGACTTTGTTAGACAAAGCTTATTGTAGAACAATTGACTTACATTGAGTGCTAATAATTGACTTTGTTAGACAAAGCTTATTGTAGAACAATTGACTTACATTGAGTGCTAAAATAACCACATATATGGTACTTTGCTGAGATTTATTTCGTTTTGGTGACACTTTTTATTGTAATCTAACATTTGAGAGTGTAGTTTGATGTAAAAAAGATAAAAGAAAAATTATTAAATAAATTCTCAAATACTTACGGGTAGTGTTTGAGGGAGCCCCCATTTTTACTCCAAACCGACCCCTCAAATAGCCTCTTTTACCATAATGCCCTCTCACAATTTTGGATTTTTCTCTCTCTATTGTTCTCATTCTCTCTAGTTCTCAACTTCTCTCTCTAAAATCCTCACTTTCTATTCCTTCAAACCTCAATCTTTCAATAAAACCGACCCAAAATCATGTTAAAACAACATAACCATAAGAGTTTGTAAATTAATTTTCAACTCCCTAAGGGAATTTAGCGAGTTGAACATTACAATCTCAAACCCAGAAAATTGACCACAAAATCATGTTAAAACAACATAATGATAAGCGAGTTGAACATTACAATCTCAAACCCAAAAATCGACCACAAAATCATGTTAAACTAACATAATTATAAGGGTTTGAGAACTAATTTTCAACACGCTAAGGGAATTTAAGGAGATTCAGTGGGAACCCCTTATCGAGTTAAAATTACGATCTCAAACCCAGGAGGGGATCCCATCGGATCCCCTTAAATCCCCTTACCGAGTTGAAAATTACAATCTCAAACCCAGAAGGGGATTTGAGGGGATTTCACAAAATCGACCATAGAATCATGTTAAAACAATATAACTATAAGGTTTGAGAAATAATTTTCAACTTGGTTTGAGCGAGTTGAAAATTACGATCTCAACCCAGAAGAGGATTTGAGGAGATTTCATTTAATCTAAGTTCATGAAATCATATCTTTTTTCGTATTTTTTGAAATATAACATGAATTGAGTCTTGTTTGTGCTTTCTTCCTCCACTGTTTTCATTTATAATGGTTTTTAGGTTGATTTAGTTGAAATATCGATTTTTATAAGTTTTAGTGTTTTCAATTCGTTTTTCATTGAATTTCGAAAATAAAACCTTAGCTAATAACGATTAGTAGTTTTTCAGTTCTAGTTATGTCTCTTTGTCATCACTTCGTTGTCAATTTTTTTGAAAGATTGAGGTTTGAAATGATTGAAAGTAAAAAATTAAGAGAATTTTAATAAGGGGAGAAACGAAAAATGAGAGGAAAATAAATTATGAGAAGGGCAAAAAATAAAATAGAGGGGCTATATATGGGACGCTAAAGTAAGGGCACACTCAAGCACTCCCACAATACTCACTTTATTTAATCTCAGTGGAGATGTGGTTTGAACTTGTAACGAACCGAAATTTCCAAAATTTTACTTATAATAAATTACTATGGTATTAAAAATATCATAGAAATTATTTTTTATTGTTATTGTTGTTATTAGATATAAGGCATGAGGAAATAAGAGCTAATTATAGTAAGAAGGATGAATTGGACATTTAATTATTTGTCCAAGGGCAATATTGGAAATTTGAAAAAAAAAAAGAAAAGAAAAGACAATATATACAAAACTTACAGCTTATCTTCTTCTCTTCCTTATCTTCATCATTTCCTTCCTCCCTTTCATTTACCCAAAAAAAAAAATTTTCTATAATCCAAAAACTTCCGATTTCTTCGATTCAACTTCGAATTCTTGTTAGAAATCGATCCTTAAGCCCTCTATCATCATCAATTTCAGTCAATTAAGACTAGAAGAGGAGGATTTCAGAAATTAAGATTTGGATGAATAGTAACCCGAGTTTGAGGTGAGTGATTTTTGGTGAAATTAAAGCTTAATTAGTAGAATTTATGGTAGATTAAGCATATTTACGGTATTAGGAAGTTTATTTATGCAATATCTTGATAGAATTATATATGGCTGTTGTAGAGGAAGCTATTGCAAGTAAATCAAAGGCAAAAGGGATAGAAGAGAGCTAGAAAGAGCATAGAAAAAGGTTTGTGTCCCGAATTTCGATTTCTCGGTTTTTCAGGAAATTTTCCAGATTATATACCTGTTTTGTTTTAATGTTTTCTCTCGTTATATAAATCCGATTTGAACGATTATTGATTCTATTGATATCTACAGAAAGTAAGGAACATATGTTCTGAAGAAACCTTGTTGAATTTCGTTCGTTTTCAATGTGAAATTTTCGTTTGAAGTTGAGTCATGAAATCTGTTTTCGGAAAATCTCAGCTTGGTACACTGTTTAGTATTTTGATCATAACTTTGGTTATAAAATTTGGATTTCTGTGATTCTGGTGGATTTAGAAAGCTGAGACATGTGTCTAATTATGTTTAGAAGAAGGTTCTTCGATTGGATGATGTTTTGATAGTGAAAAATGCAGGGGAAGTCAGGTTACGAAACCTGGAAAAATTCTGGAAAGTATGATATTGATTTTATTGAGTTTTATTTGAAGTTTGATGCTTAAAAATTTGGGATTTGGATTTCTTAATTACTGAAGATATGTTGAATTGTGATTGATGGTTTATACTAGAATTTGAATGGATTACTATATAAGTTTTGTGATTTGGTTCCATAAAGTTGGATAATTTGTTTTTGACTTATAAATATACTTTGTTTCTATTTTAAAAATATTCAAAGTTGTTATTTTTTTTATGGACACCACTAAGCAAATTGCTCAGCGTGTAGTTGATTTTCTACGCGTAGGTGGAGAACTTGTAGATAGCTTGGACCAAAGTGGTACAGGTGGATCAGCTTAAAGAGCAATTAAGGAAAGATTCGAGGTGGATTTATATTTTAATGTAATATTATGGTTTGTAGAATAATGGCATGTACTAGAGAGTGAGAAATGTAAAGTGATATTGAGAAATATTTGGAGAATAATTAGCATTTGGAGAAAAATATTTGGAGTTTAAAACTTTATATTGGTATTTGTACGTATTAAATCTATAAGTATTGAACTCTATATAGTGGAGTAGAGTTGTTTATTGGGTGATTATAGTTACCGTGGCGCTCCCTATAGGGGGGGGGCGTTACATTTGTTGGTATCAGAGCTGAGGTTTAGGCGATTCTAGGACTAGTATGTACATGCCATTTAAGATATAAAAATGTTATGTTAGTTGTTTGATCCACTTTGGTCCAATTTTCAGGAATAAGTTATGGCTAGTAGTAGTCACAACCAGAGTGAGGAAGAGGACGCTGAGAGTACGGTCCGTATCAGACAAGGGGATGAACAAAGACATGAACCACCACCAGTTCATGGGTTTCCTGAACAACCTACTCCGGCACAAGCTGCTTTACTTCAGCATATGACTACTGAAGTAATCACATAAGTACTACGAAACATACAAATCCCCCAAGTTCCTGTAGTACCTCACATTGAAAGAAGAGAGGAGAGAACTCCTCTTGAAAGAATCAAGAAGCTTCCGGCTGATGACTTCAAAGGGGATATAGTGAATCCTGCAATTGCAGAAGATTGGCTTGATCATACTAAATGGTGTATGACTAGGCTTCATTTTACAGATGAAGAGAGATTAGACTGTGTTCAAGGTCTACTCAAAGAACAAGCTAGGAGGTGGTGGGATAATATTGTGAGAGAAAGGCGACCCGGAGAAATCACCTGGGGTCTTTTCTTGGAACAATTTGACAAGAAATACGTTAGCGAACGATTCAAAGATGAGCAGAGGAAATTGTTCTTGTCTTTGAGACAGGGACGAATGACTGTATCAGAATATAAAGTTCAATTCCTCAAACTCGAGAGGTATGCTCGTGATATCGTTGACAATGAAGTAAGGCGATGTAAGAGATTCGAGGATGGGCTGAATGATGAAATTAGAGTACATTTACTTGCACAAAGGATTAGGGTGTTCAATGACTTGGTTGATGCTGCTACGGGCATTGAGAAGATTAATTCAGATAGACAACAAAGAATGGCTAAAAGGTCTGGATTTCAAAAGGGATCACAGGGTCCAGCTAGTTCAGAATCTCCAAGTAAGAGACAGAAGGGAACATCAGAACAAACACAATCTCATTTTAGAGGGTTTTCACCGAGACAAACCATAAGTACGGGGTCAGCGGCTAGTGTACCTTTAGGTCGAGGCAGAGGAAATATTCCACGATGTTCTAATTGTGGAAGGATGCATACAGGGGAATGTTGGGGAAAAGGTAGAGTCTGCTTTAAATGTGGCTCGAGGGAACATTTGATTGCAAATTGTCCTCAAAGACAGATAAGTACATCTGCACCTACAGTAGTTCCTACTCCTACAATGCAAGGTGGAAGAGGAAGGGGAAGAGGAAATGCTAGTGGTTCAAGTGGGAATGATGTGGCTCAACAAGCACCGCAGAGTGGTAGACCGGGAGGAATGGCGCGAAGTTATGCAATCCGAGGTCCTGAGACTAGAGAATCTACCGAAGTTATTGTCGGTAAATTTTCATTCTTTAATCATGATGTTTATGCTTTGATAGATCCCGGTTCATCTCATTCATATATATGTACTGCATTAGCACAAGAGAAAGGATTGCGTGTAGAAGAATTAGGAGAAAATATTGAAGTGACTAATCCTTTAGGACACAGTGTGATAGTAAATAAAGTGTACATGAATTGCCCTATTATGATTCAACATCAACTTTTCAATGCAAATTTAATTGAGTTACCTTTCCGAGATTACGATGTTATCTTGGGAATGGATTGGTTATCGGAACATCGAGCTATGGTGGATTGCAAAAACAAAAGAATGTCACTTCAAGTTTCTGATGGAGAAGAAATAGTTATAGTGGGGGAAAGATCAGATTATCTCTGTAACATAATTTCTTTTATAAAGACTAAAAGGCTGGTTAGGAAGGGATGTCAGGCCTACCTAATATTCGCTCTAGAATTAAAGGAGGGTGAGTTAGAATTACAGAATATTCCTACGGTATGTGATTTTCCTGATGTATTTCCAGAAGAACTACCGGGGTTACCACCAAAAAGAGAGGTAGAATTTGCAATTGATGTATTGCCGGGTACCGCACCAGTATCCAAAGCACCATACAGAATGGCGCCTGCTGAACTGAAAGAGTTGAAGACTGATTGCAAGAATTGTTAGACAAAGGATTCATACGCCCGAGTATATCCCCATGGGGTGCACCAGTGTTGTTTGTTAAGAAGAAAGATGAGTCACTCCGATTGTGTATTGATTACCGGGAGTTGAATAAATTGACAGTGAAAAACAAGTATCCATTACCGAGGATTGAAGACTTATTTGATCAACTCAAGGGTGCCAAATACTTCTCCAAGATTGATTTGAGATCGGGCTACTATCAGATGAGAGTGAAGGATAATGATATTGCAAAGACGGCTTTCCGAACCAGATATGGGCGCTATGAATTTTTGGTGATTCCATTTGGACTAACTAATGCACCAGCAGCATTTATGGACCTTATGAACCGTGTCTTTTACTTATATTTAGACAGGTTTGTAGTGGTTTTCATTGATGATATTTTGGTATATTCTAAGTCACGGGAAGAGCATGATCAACATTTGCGGATAGTCTTCCAAACTTTGAGGGAAAATAAATTGTATGCCAAACTTAGCAAATGTGAGTTTTGGCTTGAAGAAGTTTCTTTCTTAGGCCATGTTGTTTCTGCAGAAGGAATTAAAGTGGATCCAAAGAAGATAGAAGCAGTTGTCGAATGGAAACCACCAAAGAACCCTACGGAAGTCAGGAGTTTCCTTGGCTTAGCAGGGTATTATAGAAGATTTGTGAAAGGATTTTCAGTCATTGCTGCCCCACTGCCGAAACTACTTCAAAAGAACGCAAAATTTGAGTGGAATCACAAGTGTCAAGAAAGTTTTGAGAAATTGAAGACAATGTTGACAAAAGCACCCATCCTTACCCAACCAAAACCTGGAAAAGATTTTGTAATCTATAGTGATGCTTCACATAGTGGTCTTGGGTGTGTTTTTGTAACGAACCGAAATTTTGAAATTTAAATAGAGTGAATTATGATAGTAAATAGGAAATAAAATGAGTTAGTTAATTAAACAAAGGAGGTTATGGTCATCAAAATTTTTTTGATAAGGGTATATAAGTAAATTAAGATAATTATAACAATAATTATAAGAGTGTAGTTTCTAGCAAATTCCTATGCCTACTCCATCTCCTGCTCTTCGTTTCAACCTTGGGGGTTCCTATTTCAAATTTCTATAATCCAAAAACCTTCCGATTTCTTCGATTCAACTTCGAATTCTTGTTAGAAATCGATCCTTAAGCCCTCTATCATCATCAATTTCAATCAATCAAGACTAGAAGAGGAGGATTTCAGATATTAAGATTTGGATGAATAGTAACCCGAGTTTGAGGTGAGTGATTTTTGGTGAAATTAAAGCTTAATTAGTAGAATTCATGGTAGATTAAGCATATTTATGGTATTAGGAAGTTTATTTATGCAATATCTTGATAGAATTATATATGGCTGTTGTAGAGGAAGCTATTGCAAGTAAATCAAAGGCAAAAGGGATAGAAGAGAGCTAGAAAGAGCATAGAAAAATGTTTGTGTCCCGAATTTCGATTTCTCGGTTTTTCGGGAAATTTTCCAGATTATATACCTGTTTTGTTTTAATGTTTTCTCTCGTTATATAAATCCGATTTGAACGATTATTGATTCTATTGATATCTACAGAAAGTAAGGAACATATGTTCTGAAGAAACCTTGTTGAATTTCGTTCGTTTTCAATGTGAAATTTTCGTTTGAAGTTGAGTCATGAAATCTGTTTTCGGAAAATCTCAGCTTGATACACTGTTTAGTATTTTGATCATAACTTTGGTTATAAAATTTGGATTTCTGTGATTCTGGTGGATTTGGAAAGCTGAGACATGTGTCTAATTATGTTTAGAAGAAAGTTCTTCGATTGGATGATGTTTTTATAGTGAAAAATGCAGGGGAAGTCAGGTTACGAAACCTGGAAAAATTCTAGAAAGCATGATATTGATTTTATTGAGTTTTAATTGAAGTTTGATGCTTAAAAATTTGGGATTTGGATTTCTAAATTACTGGAGTTATGTTGAATTATGATTCATTGCCTACACTGGAATTTTTAAGATGTTACTTTGATTTATTGCCCTTATTAAACGAGTAGAATTCGGGTCAGGGTAGATTGGCGCCAATAAAGGGGGTACAGTACTGTACAAATAATTGAAGCTTTAGCTTCGGGCTTTGGCCGATATTATGATATATGTATATATGTATTGATATTGAAGCTTCGGCTTCGGGCTTGACTGATATGTTGATTTTCAAGCTTCGGCTTCGGGCTTGACCGATATATATTGATTTTGAAGCTTCGGCTTCGGGCTTGACCGATATATTGAATTTGAAGCTTCGGCTCCGGGCTTGTCCGCTCCCGTATCCATTTTACCGTTATTCAGGACTTGTTTACTTTGGGCAATATGTGGTTAAAGTGTTTGGAAAAATTGGATATAAATTTGATTATACTTTGAAATGATGACTATATAAGTTTTGTGATTTGGTTCCATAAAGTTGGTTAATTTATTTTTGACTTATAAATATACTTTGTTTCTATTTTAAAAATATTCAAAGTTGTTATTTTTTTATGGACACCACTAAGCAAATTGCTTAGCGTGTAGTTGATTTTCTACGCGTAGGTGGAGAACTTGTAGATAGCTTGGACCAAAGTGGTACAGGTGGATCAGCTTAATGAGCAATTAAGGAAAGATTCGAGGTGGATTTATATTTTAATGTAATATTATGGTTTGTAGAATAATAGCATGTACTAGAGAGTGAGAAATGTAAAGTGGCATTGAGAAATATTTGGAGAATAATTTGGAGTTTAAAATATTATATTGGTATTTGTACATATTGAAATCTATAAGTATTGAACTCTATATAGTGGAGTTGAGTTGTTTATTGGGTGATTATAGTTACCGAGACGCTCCCTATAGAGGGGGGCGTTACATTTATTGGTATCAGAGCTGAGGTTTAGGCGATTCTAGGACTAATATGTACATGTCATTTAAGATATAAAAATGTTATGTTAGTTGTTTGATCCACTTTGGTCCAATTTTCAGGAATAAGTTATGGCTAGTAGTAGTCACAACCAGAGTGAGGAAGAGGATACTGAGAGTACGGTCCGTATTAGACAAGGGGATGAACAAAGACATGAACCACCACCAGTTCATGGCTTTCCTGAACAACCTACTCCAGCACAAGCTGCTTTACTTCAGCATATGACTACTGAAGTAATCACACAAGTACTACGAAACATACAAATCCCTTAAGTTCCTGTAGTACCTCATATTGAAGAAGGGGGGAGAGAACTCCTCTTGAAAGAATCAAGAAGCTTCCGGCTGATGACTTCAAAGGGGATACAGTGAATCCTGCAATTGCAGAAGATTGGCTCGATCATACTTAATGGTGTATGACTAGGCTTCATTTTACAGATGAAAAGAGATTAGACTGTGTGCAAGGTCTACTCAAAGACCAAGCTAGGAGGTGGTGGGATAATATTGTGAGAGAAAGGCGACCCGGAGAAATCACTTGGGGCCTTTTCTTGGAACAATTTGACAAGAAATACGTTAGCGAAAGATTCAAAGATGAGCAGAGGAAATTGTTTTTATCTTTGAGACGGGGACGAATGACTGTATCAGAATATGAAGTTCAATTCCTCAAACTCGAGAGGTATGCTCGTGATATCGTTGACAGTGAAGTGAGGCGATGTAAGAGATTCGAGGATGGGCTGAATGATGAAATTAGAGTGCATTTACTTGCACAAAGGATTAGGGTGTTCAATGACTTGGTTGATGCTGCTACGGGCATTGAGAAGATTAATTCAGATAGACAACAAAGAATGGCTAAGAGGTCTGGATTTCAAAAGGGATCACAGGGTCCAGCTAGTTCAGAATCTCCAAGTAAGAAACAGAAGGGAACATCAGAACAAACACAATCTCATTTCAGAGGGTTTTCACCGAGACAAACCATAAGTACGGGGTCAGCGGCTAGTGTACCTTCAGGTAGAGGCAGAGGAAATATTCCACAATGTTCTAATTGTGGAAGGATGCATACAGGGGAATGTTGGGGAAAAGGTAGAGTCTGCTTTAAATGTGGCTCGAGGGAACATTTGATTGCAAATTGTCCTCAAAGACAGATAAGTACATCTGCACCTACAGTAGTTCCTACTCCTATAGTGCAAGGTGGAAGAGGAAGGGGAAGAGGAAATGCTAGTGGTTCAAGTGGACATGATGTGGCTCAACAAGCACCGCAGAGTGGTAGACCGGGAGGAATGGCGCGAAGTTATGCAATCCGAAGGCCTGAGACTAGAGAATCTACCGAAGTTGTTGTCGGTAAATTTTCATTCTTTAATCATGATGTTTATGCTTTGATAGATCCTGGTTCATCTTATTCATATATATGTACTGCATTAGCATAAGAGAAAAGGTTGCATGTAGAAGAATGAGGAGAAAATATTGAAGTGATTAATCCTTTAGGACACAGTGTGATAGTAAACAAAGTGTACATGAATTGCCCTATTATGATTCAACATCAACTTTTCAATGCAAATTTAATTGAGTTACCTTTCCGAGATTACGATGTTATCCTGGGAATGGATTGGTTGTCGGAACATCGAGCTATGGTGGATTGTAAAAAAAATAAAAGAATGTCACTTCAAGTTTCTGTTGGAGAAGAAATAGCTATCGTGGGCGAAAGATCAGATTATCTCTGTAACATAATTTCTTTTATGAAGACTAAAAGGCTGGTTAGGAAGGGATGTCAGGCCTACCTAATCTTCACTCTAGAATTGAAGGAAGGTGGGTTAGAATTGCAGAATATTCCTACGGTATGTGATTTTCCCGATGTATTTCCAGAAGGACTACCGGGGTTGCCACCAAAAAGAGAGGTAGAATTCGCAATTGATGTATTGCCGGGTACCGTACCAGTATACAAAGCACCATACAGAATGGCGCCTGCTGAACTGAAAGAGTTAAAGATTCAGTTGCAAGAATTGTTAGAGAAAGGATTCATATGCCCGAGTATATCCCCATGGGGTGCACCAGTGTTGTTTGTTAAGAAGAAAGATGGGTCGCTCCGATTATGTATTGATTACCGAGAGTTGAATAAATTGACAGTCAAGAACAAGTATCCATTGCCAAGGATTGAAGACTTATTTGATCAACTCAAGGGTGCCAAATACTTCTCTAAGATTGATTTGAGATCGGGCTACTATCAAATGAGAGTGAAAGATAATGATATAGCAAAGACAGCTTTCCGAACCAGATATGGGCACTATGAATTTTTGGTGATGCCATTTGGTCTAACTAATGCACCAGCAGCATTTATGGACCTTATGAACCGTGTCTTTTATATATATTTAGACAGGTTTGTAGTGGTTTTCATTGATGACATTTTGGTGTATTCTAAGTCACGGGAAGAGCATGATCAACATTTGCGAATAGTCTTCCAAACTTTGAGGGAAAATAAATTGTATGTCAAACTTAGCAAATGTGAGTTTTGCCTTGAAGAAGTTTCTTTCTTAGGCCATGTTGTTTCTGCAGAAGGAATTAAAGTGGATCCTAAGAAGATAGAAGCAGTTGTTGAATGGAAACCACTAAAGAACCCTACGGAAGTTAGAAGTTTCCTTGGCTTAGCAGGATATTATAGAAGTTTTGTGTAGGGATTTTCAGTCATTGCTGCCCCACTGACGAAACTACTTCAAAAGAACGCAAAATTTGAGTGGAATCACAAGTGTCAAGAAAGTTTTGAAAAGTTGAAAGCAATGTTGACAAAAGCACCCATCCTTACCCAACCAGAGCCTGGAAAAGACTTTGTAATCTATAGTGATGCTTCACATAGTGGTCTTGGGTGTGTTTTGATGCAAGAACGAAAAGTGATTGCCTATGCTTCCAGGCAATTGAAGAATCATGAAAGGAATTATCCTACTCATGATTTGGAATTGGCTGCAATAGTCTTTGCCTTGAAAATTTGGCGACACTATCTTTATGGAGAAAAATGTTATATTTATACAGATCATAAAAGTTTGAAATATTTGCCAACACAGAAAGAGTTGAATTTAAGGCAAAGAAGGTGGATGGAATTCATTAAAGATTACGATTGTCTTATTGATTACCATCCAGGAAAGGCTAATGTAGTGGCAGATGCTCTCAGCAGAAAGACAATGATGGCACTAAGGGCTATGAATATGGGGTTAGCTCTTACCAGTAGTGGAGCCTTAATTGCAGAATTGAAGATTCAACCTGTACTACTACAACAGGTTAAGCAAGCACAAAATGAAGATGATGACTTAAAGATTATTCGAGCACGGACACAAGTGGGTATCGTAGACGACTATATGGTTCGAGAAGATGGGTGTCTATATTTTAAAGATAGACTATGTGTGCCAAACAATGAAGAATTAAAGAAGAATATCTTACAAGAGGGGCATAGTAGTCCTTATGCGATGCATCCTGGAGCAAACAAGATGTACCAAAATTTGAAGAGCCATTATTGGTGGAATGGGATGAAGAAAGACATTACTAACTATGTTGCTCAATGTCTAACTTGTCAACAGGTGAAAGCAGAACATCAAGTTCCTTCTGGATTGTTGCAACCTATAACAATTTCAGAATGGAAATGGGAAAGAATCACAATGGACTTCGTGATGTCTTTACCACTTACACAGAAGAAACATGATGCAGTGTGGGTTGTTGTAGATAGATTGACAAAGTCTGCCCATTTTCTTCCAGTTAGGATGGATTATTCACTTGATAGGTTGGCTCAGTTATATGTAGATGAGATAGTAAGGCTACACGGAGTGCCTATTTCAATCATTTCTGACCGAGATCCAAGATTTACTTCGAGATTTTGGAAGAAGTTGCAAGAGGCCTTAGGTAGCAAACTTCATTTCAGTACTTCATTTCATCCTCAAACAGATGGTCAATCTGAAAGAGTAATTCAGGTGTTGGAAGACATGATGAGAAGTTGTATCACTGAATTTGAAGGAAGTTGGGATAAGTATTTGTCCCTCATGGAGTTTGCCTATAATAACAGCTATCAGTCAAGCATACAAATGGCGCCATATGAAGCATTATATGGAAGAAAATGTCAAACTCCATTACATTGGACTGAGCTTAGTGAAAACAAGATTGTGGGAGTGGATTTGATTCAGGAGACAAAGGAGAAGGTAAAACTTATTCAAGAAAGATTGAAGGCTGCATCGGATAGACAAAAATCTTATGCTGATCTAAAAAGAAAAGACATTACTTATGAAGTGGGAGATAAAGTGTTTCTCAAAGTATCTCCTTGGAAGAAAGTCCTGCGATTTGGCAAGAAAGGCAAGCTCGGTCCGAGATTCATTGGCCCATATGAGGTTATAGAGAAGGTTGGACCGGTAGCTTATCGGTTGGCACTACCCCCAACACTCGACAAAATTCATAATGTGTTCCATGTATAAATGTTAAGGAGATACAGATTAGATCCATCACATATCTTATCTCTTGATGTCGTAGAGATCGAACCCAACCTGACGTATGAAGATGAACCGGTACATATCTTGGCGAGAGAGGTTAAACAATTGAGAAACAAGTCTATTCCTTTGGTAAAAGTACTTTGGAGGAATCATAAGGTTGAAGAAGCAACTTGGGAATCGGAGGATACAATGAAAACTCAATATCCGCAACTGTTTTCAGGAAATTTTCGGGACGAAAATTCATAAGAGGGGGAGAATTGTAACGAACCGAAATTTTGAAATTTAAATAGAGTGAATTATGATAGTAAATAGGAAATAAAATGAGTTAGTTAATTAAACAAAGGAGGTTATGGTCATCAAATTTTTTTTGATAAGGGTATATAAGTAAATTAAGATAATTATAACAATAATTATAAGAGTGTAGTTTCTAGCAAATTCCTATGCCTACTCCATCTCCTGCTCTTCGTTTCAACCTTGGGGGTTCCTATTTCAAATTTCTATAATCCAAAAACCTTCCGATTTCTTCGATTCAACTTCGAATTCTTGTTAGAAATCGATCCTTAAGCCCTCTATCATCATCAATTTCAATCAATCAAGACTAGAAGAGGAGGATTTCAGATATTAAGATTTGGATGAATAGTAACCCGAGTTTGAGGTGAGTGATTTTTGGTGAAATTAAAGCTTAATTAGTAGAATTCATGGTAGATTAAGCATATTTATGGTATTAGGAAGTTTATTTATGCAATATCTTGATAGAATTATATATGGCTGTTGTAGAGGAAGCTATTGTAAGTAAATCAAAGGCAAAAGGGGTAGAAGAGAGCTAGAAAGAGCATAGAAAAAGGTTTGTGTCCCGAATTTCGATTTCTCGGTTTTTCGGGAAATTTTCCAGATTATATACCTGTTTTGTTTTAATGTTTTCTCTCGTTATATAAATCCGATTTGAACGATTCTTGATTCTATTGATATCTACAGAAAGTAAGGAACATATGTTCAGAAGAAACCTTGTTGAATTTCGTTCGTTTTCAATGTGAAATTTTCGTTTGAAGTTGAGTCATGAAATCTGTTTTCGGAAAATCTCAGCTTGGTACACTGTTAAGTATTTTGATCATAACTTTGGTTATAAAATTTGGATTTCTGTGATTCTGGTGGATTTGGAAAGCTGAGACATGTGTCTAATTATGTTTAGAAGAAAGTTCTTCGATTGGATGATGTTTTGATAGTGAAAAATGCAGGGGAAGTCAGGTTACGAAACCTGGAAAAATTCTAGAAAGCATGATATTGATTTTATTGAGTTTTAATTGAAGTTTGATGCTTAAAAATTTGGGATTTGGATTTCTTAATTACTGGAGTTATGTTGAATTATGATTCATTGCTTACACTGGAATTTTTAAGATGTTACTTTGATTTATTGCCCTTATTAAACGAGTAGAATTCGGGTCAGGGTAGATTGGCGCCAATAAAGGGGGTACAGTACTGTACAAATAATTGAAGCTTTAGCTTCGGGCTTTGGCCGATATTATGATATATATATATGTATTGATAATGAAGCTTCGGCTTCGGGCTTGACCGATATGTTGATTTTGAAGCTTCGGCTTCGGGCTTGACCGATATATATTGATTTTGAAGCTTCGGCTTCGGGCTTGACCGATATATTGAATTTGAAGCTTCGGCTTCGGGCTTGTCCGCTCCCGTATCCATTTTACCGTTATTCAGGACTTGTTTACTTTGGGCAATATGTGGTTAAAGTGTTTGGAAAAATTGGATATAAATTTGATTATACTTTGAAAGGATGACTATATAAGTTTTGTGATTTGGTTCCATAAAGTTGGTTAATTTATTTTTGACTTATAAATATACTTTGTTTCTATTTTAAAACTATTCAAAGTTGTTATTTTTTTATGGACACCACTAAGCAAATTGCTTAGCGTGTAGTTGATTTTCTACGCGTAGGTGGAGAACTTGTAGATAGCTTGGACCAAAGTGGTACAGGTGGATCAGCTTAATGAGCAATTAAGGAAAGATTCGAGGCGGATTTATATTTTAATGTAATATTATGGTTTGTAGAATAATGGCATGTACTAGAGAGTGAGAAATGTAAAGTGGCATTGAGAAATATTTGGAGAATAATTTGGAGTTTAAAACATTATATTGGTATTTGTACATATTGAAATCTATAAGTATTGAACTCTATATAGTGGAGTTGAGTTGTTTATTGGGTGATTATAGTTACCGAGACGCTCCCTATAGAGGGGGGCGTTACAGTTTTGATGCAAGAAGGAAAAGTGATTGCCTATGCTTCCAGGCAATTGAAGAATCATGAAAGGAATTATCCTACTCATGATTTGGAATTGGTTGCAATAGTCTTTGCCTTGAAAATTTGGCGACATTATCTTTATGGAGAAAAATGTTATATTTATACAGATCACAAAAGTTTGAAATATTTGCCAACACAGAAAGAGTTGAATTTAAGGCAAAGAAGGTGGATGGAATTCATTAAAGATTACGATTGTCTTATTGATTACCATCCAGGAAAGGCTAATGTAGTGGCAGATGCTCTCAGCAGAAAGACAATGATGGCACTAAGGGCTATGAATACGGGGTTAGCTCTTACCAGTAGTGGAACCTTAATTGCAGAATTAAAGATTCAACCTGTACTACTACAACAGGTTAAGCAAGCACAAAATGAAGATGATGACTTAAAGATTATTCGAGCACGGACACAAGTGGGTATCGTAGACGACTATATGGTTCGAGAAGATGGGTGTCTATATTTTAAAGATAGACTATGTGTGCCAAACAATGAAGAATTAAAGAAGAACATCTTACAAGAGGGGCATAGTAGTCCTTATGCGATGCATCCTGGAGGAAACAAGATGTACCAAAATTTGAAGAGCCATTATTGGTGGAATGGGATGAAGAAAGACATTACTAACTATGTTTCTCAATGTCTAACTTGTCAACAGGTGAAAGCAGAACATCAAGTTCCTTCTAGATTGTTGCAACCTATAACAATTCCAGAATGGAAATGGGAAAGAATCACAATGGACTTCGTGACATCTTTACCACTTACACAGAAGAAACATGATGCGGTGTGGGTTGTTGTAGATAGATTGACAAAGTCTGCCCACTTTATTCCCGTTAGGATGGATTATTCACTTGATAGGTTGGCTCAGTTTTATATAGATGAGATAGTAAGGCTACACGGAGTGCCTATTTCAATCATTTCTGACCGAGATCCAAGATTTACTTCGAGATTTTGGAAGAAGTTGCAAGGGGCCTTAGGTAGCAAACTTCATTTCAGTACTTCATTTCATCCTCAAACAGATGGTCAATCTGAAAGAGTAATTCAGGTGTTGGAAGACATAATGAGAAGTTGTATCATCGAATTTGAAGGAAGTTGGGATAAGTATTTGTCCCTCATGGAGTTTGCTTATAATAACAGCTATCAGTCAAGCATACAAATGGCGCCATATGAAGCATTGTATGGAAGGAAATGTCGAACTCCATTATATTGGACCGAACTTAGTGAAAACAAGATTGTGGGAGTGGATTTGATTCAGGAGACAAAAGAGAAGGTAAAACTTATTCAAGAAAGATTGAAGGCTGCATCGGATAGACAAAAATCTTATGCTGATCTAAAAAGAAAAGATATTACTTATGAAGTGGGAGATAAAGTGTTTCTCAAAGTATCTCCTTGGAAGAAAGTCCTGCGATTTGGCAAGAAAGGCAAGCTCAGTCCGAGATTCATTGGCCCATATGAGGTTATAGAGAAGGTTGGACCGGTAGCTTATCGGTTGGCACTACCCCCAACACTCGACAAAATTCATAACGTGTTCCATGTGTCAATGTTAAGGAGATACAGATCAGATCCATCACATATCTTATCTCCTGATGTCGTAGAAATCGAACCCGACCTAACGTATGAAGAGGAACCGGTACAAATCTTAGCGAGAGAGGTTAAACAATTGAGAAACAAGTCTATACCTTTGGTAAAAGTACTTTGGAGGAATCATAAGGTTGAAGAAGCAACTTGGGAACCGAAGGATACAATGAAAACTCAATATCCGTAATTGTTTTCAGGAAATTTTCGGGACGAAAATTCATAAGAGGGGGAGAATTGTAACGAACCGAAATTTCCAAAATTTTGCTTATAATAAATTACTATGGTATTAAAAATATCATAGAAATTATTTTTTATTGTTATTGTTGTTATTGGATATAAGGCATGAGGAAATAAGAGCTAATTATAGTAAGAAGGATGAATTGGACATTTAATTATTTGTCCAAGGGCAATATTGGAAATTTGAAAAAAAAAAAGAAAAGAAAAGACAATATATACAAAACTTACAGCTTATCTTCTTCTCTTCCTTATCTTCATCATTTCCTTCCTCCCTTTCATTTACCCAAAAAAAAAAAATTTCTATAATCCAAAAACTTCCGATTTCTTCGATTCAACTTCGAATTCTTGTTAGAAATCGATTCTTAAGCCCTCTATCATCATCAATTTCAGTCAATTAAGACTAGAAGAGGAGGATTTCAGAAATTAAGATTCGGATGAATAGTAACCCGAGTTTGAGGTGAGTGATTTTTGGTGAAATTAAAGCTTTATTAGTAGAATTTAAGGTAGATTAAGCATATTTATGGTATTAGAAAGTTTATTTATGCAATATCTTGATAGAATTATATATGGCTGTTGTAGAGGAAGCTATTGCAAGTAAATCAAAGGCAAAAGGGATAGAAGAGAGCTAGAAAGAGCATAGAAAAAGGTTTGTGTCCCGAATTTCGATTTCTCGGTTTTTCGGGAAATTTTCCAGATTATATACCTGTTTTGTTTTAATGTTTTCTCTCGTTATATAAATCCGATTTGAACGATTATTGATTCTATTGATATCTACAGAAAGTAAGGAACATATGTTCTGAAGAAACCTTGTTGAATTTCGTTCGTTTTCAATGTGAAATTTTCGTTTGAAGTTGAGTCATGAAATCTGTTTTCGGAAAATCTCAGCTTGGTACACTGTTTAGTATTTTGATCATAACTTTGGTTATAAAATTTGGATTTCTGTGATTCTGGTGGATTTGGAAAGCTGAGACATGTGTCTAATTATGTTTAGAAGAATGTTCTTCGATTGGATGATGTTTTGATAGTGAAAAATGCAGGGGAAGTCAGGTTACGAAACCTGGAAAAATTCTGGAAAGTATGATATTGATTTTATTGAGTTTTATTTGAAGTTTGATGCTTAAAAATTTGGGATTTGGATTTCTTAATTACTGAAGATATGTTGAATTGTGATTGATGGTTTATACTAGAATTTTTAAGATGTTACTTTGTTTTATTGCCCTTATTAAACGAGTAGAATACGGGTCAGGGTAGATTGGCGCCAATAAAGGGGGGTACAGTACTGTACAAACAATTGAAGCTTTGGCTTCGGGCTTTGGCCGATATTATGATATATATATATATATATATATATTGATTTTGAAGCTTCGGCTTCGGGCTTGACCGATATATTGATTTTTGAAGCTTCGGCTTCGGGCTTGACCGATATATTGATTTTTGAAGCTTCGGCTTCGGGCTTGACCGATATATTGATTTTGAAGCTTTGGCTTCGGGCTTGTCCGCTCCCGTATCCATTTTACCGTTATTCAGGACTTGTTTACTTTGGGCAATATGTGGTTAAAGTGTTTGGAAAAATTGGGTACAAATTTGATTGTACTTTGAAAGGATTACTATATAAGTTTTGTGATTTGGTTCCATAAAGTTGGATAATTTATTTTTGACTTATAAATATACTTTGTTTCTATTTTAAAAATATTCAAAGTTGTTTTTTTTTATGGACACCACTAAGCAAATTGCTTAGCGTGTAGTTGATTTTCTACGCGTAGGTGGAGAACTTGTAGATAGCTTGGACCAAAGTGGTACAGGTGGATCAGCTTAAAGAGCAATTAAGGAAAGATTCGAGGTGGATTTATATTTTAATGTAATATTATGGTTTGTAGAATAATGGCATGTACTAGAGAGTGAGAAATGTAAAGTGACATTGAGAAATATTTGGAGAATAATTAGCATTTGGAGAAAAATATTTGGAGTTTAAAACTTTATATTGGTATTTGTACGTATTAAATCTATAAGTATTGAACTCTATATAGTGGAGTAGAGTTATTTATTGGGTGATTATAGTTACCGTGGCGCTCCCTATAGGGGGGCGTTACAGAACTCCTTTCCTCATCCCACCGTTCCAATGAATTGGTTGAATTCAAATTTTTATGTTCTTGAAATAGAGGCCGTCAACAATAATTTATTTTTCGTTTGTTTGTTTCTTATTTTTTTTTATCTCAAAATAAGTCCATAACTAAAAGAATTTAATAAAAAATTTTGTATTTTTTCTCTGCCGAAGTATATATTTTCTAGATAAAAGAAGGGTTAGGATTGTTTAAAGTTAGGATTCTCTAATGTTGAAAACCAACTTTAGAGAGCGAAAGAAAGAATTTATGTACCAACTCACATAAAGTTTATAGTACTTCGATACAGACCTGTTCAAGTATCTTGTGGCTCATCTAAACCGCCTGGCCCGACTCTCTCGAATCGAGCTTAGACAAGCAAATCTCACTATTGACCCACCCAAGCCTACATAGGCCCGAAAATATTTTAGGTTGGGCTTAATTTTTATGTAAAAACTCAATTCCAATCTGACCCGCTTAAATATATTTTATATTTTTATTTATATATTTATATAAATTTATTAATATAATATATTAAAACTATAAATTTTATTTCTAAGAAAAAATGGATGGAAAATTTATATTATTTTTTTATTAAGTTATAATCAATTTCATATCTTAATAAAATATTATTTATAAAAAATAAAAATTAAATATTTATTTGATGGGAGACTGGCCAGACTTCAGAGGAAATTTCTAGATTTCTATGTGGAAGCCGACTCGCCCGAATATTATTAATACGGACTCAATTGGACTTAAATATAATCTTTTTTTTCTTGGCTCGATCAGGTCCCGCGGCCGGTCCTACCGGTCTCTACAGGTTGATAACATGTTAATCTGTCAACCAACAAAATGAGAGCAAATATAGCAAAAGAAAACTAAAGAAATGAATATAGCAAAGATGGACTCATCAATGTTAAATGGTTATTCATCAGTCAATACTTCAAGGAAAGGGGCTAGCAGTAGCAAGTATCTATTCAGCTTCAGCACCACCGAATCGCTGTGTTCCTCTGATTTAGGGCTCTACCATTTGAAGCAACTCTGCTCAATTTTCAGGTACTCTCAATTTTCGATTATGCTTTTGGACTATCAGCTCAACAATTACTCTCTCAAGGGCTCTCTCCTTCTCCTTTGATTTCCAATTTAGGACTACTTTGTTTATCGCCTCCACTTCTCCCCTGCAAATGTTTATATCAATTTCCTTAATGACCCCAAACTGCTGATTCAGTTCTCAATTTCTTCGAGGAAACTGATATTACAGCCTTGTATGGCTCGTTCATTAAATTACGGTATGGTATGGTATAGTGTACTGTATGGTTTTTTAAAAGTTATTGTTTGGATATACGGCATAATATGGTATACAACAACAATATTAACCCAGTGGCTCCCGTGTAAATGGGGTAAGGGGTCGGGTGGATGCAGCCTTATCCCTGTAATTATATAATTATAGAGAGGTTATTTTCAGTTGACCCTAAAGTGGAGTTGCAAATAACTATCGTGACATCACAATAAAAAGAAGCTCAGATAGTTTAATGAATTATTTTGCTTTAGTTCATTATAATCTAAAGCCAAAGAATGGTGAATCTTTGGCTTCATTGAAATAATGGACAGAATGACATAATATGGTATGCTTTTCTAAAATTTTTATTTTAATTTGAAGAGAATCATGGCGAACCACTAAATCCGTGGTTTTATTGTCATGGTTTTGAACCATGAAAAAACTATGGAGAACCGTACTTAAAAAAACCATACAGCCAAACAAGAGATTTTAAATTAGAACCATAATGAACCATGAAAAGATCATGGGCCAAACAAGGCCTACATATCAAAGTTTTTTCTGGGTTTGGGATTCCACTGCACTGATTTCCCTGATATTATCCATTGTTGTTGTATAGCCCTGCTGATAGGTTCCGGAAGTCTATTTCAATGCATTTTTATGAGATGGAAACAGTAGACTGGAGCTGAGTTATGTGAAATGGCCATATTCATGTGATTAGAAATACAAATACTGAGATTTCAGCTACATATCGTCCGGATTTAGTTTTGAGGAAAGATAGGAAATTTGGTTCCTCTAGCGCTCATACTCATATTTTGAAATCATATTTGATACGTGTTCATTCTTAATGGCAAACTCTCTTGTTCAATTGGACCTCCATTTTCTCATTGGTGTATTCAAGTTTTATTTTAACTAAACCATCTTGAATTGTAGTTTTCACTAAATATAGGTTAGAAGCATAGACAAGGATGTAGTGGTATAATGAGAGATTTGATAAGCATGAAAGATGTGGAGGCCAGAGGGAGGAAGCTGCTAACAGAATTGATAATTCCAATGAATGTGGTTTTGTTTAATTAGGACTATCTATTACCAAGATTCCCTGCATGTATTTAAGGGGATTTTTATAAAGAGATAACTTCATATAAGCAAAACTCTTCTTAGATCCTCGATGGACTATATTAATGTACAACTGTATTTTGTAATTAAAGATCTAATAACTATTCAGAAGCTACAAACTGGTAATTGATGGAATGCTGATTGATGTTGGAGATGGAAAGATGAGCAACTGCTAGCTATGGAAGTCAACAAAGCTTTTTGTACATCTCTATTAACCTTTCGTTTGATCAAAGCAATTGCATATTCCATAATCTCTGCTTCAAATGGTAATGTGAGAGGTCCGTCGCCACACAATCCGAACTCTTCTTCTGCCATATTGAATAGATCTCTCATCATTTCGCTGTTAAGATATCGCAAAGGAAGTGTAAATCGTTTTTGATCTGCAGAGTACACTACAAAATGACCCTTCTCTGCTTTTGAAGATGAGCTACAGCTGCTAGTTTCTGCAACTGAATCAGTTTGTGATAATGTGATTCTTTTTCGGTTGATTGCAGCAAGCTTCTGCCATTTCCTTGCTAATTTCTGGAGCTTCTTGGTACTGATCATCTTGCTTTTCTATGAAATTGAGAACAGTACAAGGGAAAGGGGAAATTTTGGATTCTTGAATTTTGGATGCTGATCTTGTGATGGTGTTGAAGACAAAGGCAACTGACTTATAGCTGCAATGCTAGAAGAAATGGAGGGCCCTTCTGCTAACGTTGGTAGGATGCAAAACCATGTGATAGAGGTGGGCATGTTTGATAGTCAAAATATGAAGGTAGAGTTTACTTTGTATCATATTAATATACTTATCCAGAGTAGTTAGATAGTATAATAGAAATGAGAATTATTATCACTACAAATCCAAACTATGTGAACCACAAGATTAAACAATTAGCTGGTGAGTTATTTCTAAAGCCTTGACATATGCATGTGTGATGTGTTAGTGTGTTTGTGTATGACACAGTGAGTCGGACCCATTGTGTTTAGTTATTGCCAAGTAGATTTCTTGAAACATTGGTTGTTGAAGCTATATCATGCTGAGTTGTGTTTGATGTAAAATCAGAAGCAGATTATGAACCCTAAATTTTTTTCCTGCAAGGCAAGGGCAGCAACCATTGGTAGGTTCAACTTTTAAGGGTGGACTAGCACAGAATTCATTGTCTTACATACTTTCTCCAAACCTAAGTAACAATGTTTAGTGAACCCGGCAGAAATTATCTCCTTTCTGTAATCCATATTTGTTAGGATAGGAAGTTTTAGTCTTAACAGAAATTTTAGTAGACCATCTTGTTCTCTATTAATGCATAAGAGTTTAGCTGTTGACCAAAATTGAGTTGTACCAAATATGTTCGTGTTTGCGTGAAATAAGGTTATCGGTCAGAAAACTTGACTATCATTTAGAAATATAACCTATAGATGAGAAATGATATCGAATTCAGAGCTATGTTGATGTTCAATTTTGAGGCCAATGATTATATGCTATTTCCTTGATGATAATACTCATATTTCAGTAATCACATTTAGTTCACTGCTGTGTGTTTCTTGGAGATAACAAGAATAAATGCTACATATAGATTTCTCTTAATTGCTGTGTACTCCAGAGAAGCCAGACATAGTTGTCTAAGGTTTAACAGATTGTTAATCAAGTATTTAAATGTGCTTCAGTTAACTAGCCTGTGTGATCTTTCGAGCATTCGTTGCAGCTAACACCTATGAGATTAAAAATTCTAAATTTTCACAGATACACATAGAAAGAGAAGTAGCTAAACAAAAATGTTTTGAGATTCTTGATTAACTCTAATAATGTACAACTGTGTTTTGTGATGACACATCTAACAACAGCTACAAATTGGTAATTGCTGGAATACTGATTGTGGTTGGAGATGGAAAGATGAGCAACTGCTAGCTATGGAAGTCAACAAAGCTTTTTGTACATCTCTACTAACCTTTTGTTTGATCAAAGAAATTACATATTCCATAAGCTCTGCTTCACATGGTAATGTAATAGGTCCGTCGCTACACAATCCGAACTCTTCTTTAGCCATGTTGAATAGCTCTCTCATTATTTCAGTGTTGAGATATTGCAAAGGCAGCATAAAACGTTTTTGATCTGCAGAGTACACCACAAAATGACCCTTCTCTGCTTTTGTTGATGTGCTACAGCTGCTTATTTCTGCAACTAAATCAGTTTGTGGCAATGTGATTCTTTTTGGGTTGATGGCAGCAAGTTTCTGCCATTTCCTTGCTAACTTCTGGAGCTTCTTGTTACTAATCATCTTGTTTTTGTATGAATGAAGTGAAATTGGTAACGGGACAAAGGAAGGAGGAAATTTCAGATTCTTGATTTTTGAATGCTGATCTTGTGATGTTGTTGAATGCAAAGGCCACTGACTTTATATTTGCAAGGCTAGAAGAAATGGACGACCCACCTGCTAGGGCTGGCGGGATGCAGAACCATGTGAGAGAGGTGGGCATGTTTGATAGTCAATAAATGAAGGTAGAGTATACTTTGTAGTTTGTCTTATCTTATTATCCTTATGGTGAAAATTTATATATTAGAATAGACATGAGAAATATATCATTTCAAATCCAAACTATGTGAACCACAAGATAAAATGGTTGTCTTAATTGTGTAGTACATCTAGCTGGTGAATTATTTCGGAAACCAAGACATATGCATGTGTAATGTGTCTGTGTGTTTGTATTAGACTCATTGAGCTGGACCCATTGCCAAAGAGATGTGTTGATCATTGGCGGTTGAAGTTATATCATGTGCCCGTGTTGTGTTAAAAGTCAATCTAGATCTTGACCATGATTTTGAATTCTAATCATATCTGTTAGTATAGGAAGCTTAAGTCTTACCAGAGTTTTTCTATAAACCACGTAGTTTTTTTTTTAATTTTGCAAAAATGCGTGGGATTTAAGGATAAGTTGGTTGGTTGGTTTTCGCAAATGCGATTATATTATTAAATACAAAGGAAAGTCCTCAACCCACCCCGGATGTGGTTTAAACTCGAGACCTCTAGAGTCCCAGATTCAGTCTCAACCACTAAGCTAAGTTATCAACCACTTCTTTATCAATGCAGGAGAGTTCCAAATTGTTTTGCTTTTTGTGAAATATAAATTGCTGATAAAAAATGAGGTATAACAGATACATGTTGTGATACAAGATTTTCAGGTCAGGAAAGTTGACTACCTTTCAGAAAAAAAAACTAAAGAAGCAAAATGACAGAGAATTCAGAACTATGTTTAAATTCTATTTTGAGGCCAATGATTGTATGATATATCCTTGGTGCTTAATCATATATTAAAATCAAATTTAGTTCACTGCTTTGTGTTTCTTAAAGGTGATAAGAATAAATGTTACGAATAGATTCCTCGTAGTTGCTAAGTGAAACATAGTAGAGTTCGAGAGAAGGTGCATACAGTAGTCTAAGCTTCAAGCTGTTAACAGGTTCGCAATCAGGTATTTAAATGTGCTTCAGTCAACTAGTCTCCGTAACCTTTCTAGCATTCTTTGCAGATACCTACGAGATTAAAGTTTCACAGGTATAAAAAGAGAGAGAAGTAGCTAAAAACAAAAAGGATTTGAAATTCTTGATGAACTATATTTATGTACAACTGTATTTTGTGATTACAGATCTAATACTAACTTTTCAAAAGCTACAAATTGGTAATTGATGCAATGCTGATTGATGTTGTAGATGGAAAGACGAGCAACTGATTGCTATGGAAGTCAACAAAGCTTTTTGTACATCTCTATTAACCTTTTGCTTGATCACAGAAATTACATATTCCATAAACTCTGCTTCAAATGGTAATGTAAGAGGTCCGTCGCCACACAATCCGAATTCTTCTTCTGCCATGTTGAATAGCTCTCTCATCATTTCATTGTTAAGATATTGCAAAGGAAGCATAAAACGTTTTTTATCTGCAGAGTACACTACAAAATTACCCTTCTCTACTTTTGAAGAAGAGCTACAGCTGCTAGTTTCTGCAACTGAATCAGTTTGTTGTAATGTGATTCTCTTTCTCTTGATTACAGACTGCCATTTCCTCGCCAATTTCAGGAGATTCTTGGCACTAATCATCTTGCTATTCAACAGAAATGGAATTGTTTTTAAAAGTAGAAGTGAAATGTAGATTTTTGGAATGGTGAATGCTAATGTTGTGATAATGCATAAGGCAAAGACATTAGCTTGAATTTATATTTGCAATTGTTTAAGCAATGGAGGTCCCACAGTATTTAATTGAGAAGCCAACTCATGTGATGATGCTTGTAAGGAAGGTGGGCATTTTTGGTATTTTGTTCTTGGTGAAATTGTTTCTAAGAGGATAAGTGAAGAAGAAAATTTCAGACTGTAGAAGGCAAAGACAATACCCTGAATTTGTATTTGCAAGGCCAGAAGCAATCAAAGGTCCCGCCAGATATATTGAGAAGCAAAACCATGTGATATAGTTTGTACAAGAGGTGGGAATCCTTGATTATCAGTTAAAGCTGGCAGAGTTGTTCAAGGTTTATTATGACTTTCAAACATATAGGTGGATGAAAATGACAGAACAAGGTTGTCCCAGTATGTATGGAACTTTGGCTAACAAGACGTGTGTTTGTCTATTTTCCAATCTGGATATTCAACCGTTATTTTGATATTCTAACATTTGGCAATTGAGTCTGAAAATTCTGAAATTTTCTCAAGTTGATGATTTGCATAATCCGGGTATGAAAGTTGTTGAGATGTGTTTATTTTGAAACAAGTGCTTGATTTGTTTCAGTATAACAATAATGATTAGTACATAACCAACAATCACAATGGAACTGCTCTTCACTTGTGTAATTTTTGTACGATGCAAACTGTAAACAAGAACTGAGTTATGCGAAATACACGGGATAAACCACATACATGGGATTAGAAATAATTAAATTTCAGTGCTTTGTTGTCGAGATTCAATTTTGAGGAAAGATGGGGAATTTATTGTTGATTAGTTTTGTTCAATTAGAAGTAGATTTAGGATTATTCGCTCGTATTTAAGATTCAAGATGATTATGATCTAGAAATTACTTGGTATGATTAAAACTCTTAAGAATTTCGATGAGGTATATTAATGTACAACAGTATTATTGTAACTACAGGTACTATAGTAACTCTTCAGAAGCTACAAATTGGTAATTGATGGATTGTTGGTTGATGTTGGAGATGGAAAGGTGCACAACTGCTAGATATGGAAGTTAATAATGCTCTTTGTACATCTCTATTAACCTTTTGCCTTATCAAGGATATTGCATATTCCATAAGCTCCGATTCACATGGTAATGTAAGAGGTCCATCACCACACAACCCAAACTCTTCTTCTGCCATGCTGAATAGCTCTATCATAATGTCATTGTTAAGATATTGCAAAGGCAGCATAAAACGTTTTTGATCTGCAGAGTACACCACAAAATGACCCTTCTCTGCTTTTGGTGATGTGCTACAGCTGCTAAGCTCTGCAACTCCAGGAGTTTGTGGCAATGCGATTCTTTTTCGGTTGATGGCAGCAAGCTTTTGCCATTTCCTTGCTAACTTCTGGAGCTTCTTGTACTGATCATCTTGTTTTTGTATGAATGAAGTGAAATTGATAACAGGACAAAGGAAGGGGGAAATTTCAGATTCTTGATTTTTGAATGCTGATCTTGTGATGGTGTTGGAAGCAAAGGCAACTGGCTTTATATTTGCAAGGCCAGAAGATATGGATGACCCACCTGCTATGGCTAGTGGAATGCAAAACCATGTGAGAGAGGTGGGCATGTTTGGTAGAAAACAAATAAAGGTAGAGTTTACTTTGTAATAAAACATTATCCTTATGCTGAGTAGTTAGATAGTATAATAGACATGAGAAATTAATATCATTGCAAATCAAAACTATGTAATCCACAAGATATAATGGTAGCTTTAAGTGTATAGTACATATGCTTGTGTGATGTGTCTTTGTGTTTGTATAAGACACATTCAGTTGGACCCAATATGTTTTAGTTATTGCTAAAGAGATGTGTTGAATCATTGGCTGTTGAATTTATATCATGTGCCTGTGTTGTGTTTTTTTGAAATTCCATTAATGTCTGTGTTGTGTTTGATGTAAAATCAGATCCATATATGTAAATTGTCAGTCTAGATTGATGACCATGATTTTGAATCCTAATACTATTTCTGGTCTTTTTTATAAGTCGTTTTAGCTTTTTCATTTTCTTCTTGTTCATTCGTCAATTTAGATTATTTCCCTATTTAACCTTGTATGAATTAGGGGAGAGATTGAGTATTGATTTAAGAAGAAAGAGACTTACTCTAAGTTTGTCCCAAGCCCGGGCAAAGGAGGAGGGTCTCGTGGTAGGTACTAGGTTGACAGAAAGTGGCTTGCTTATAGCAATGTTATTATTTTGAAATATTGCTAGATATGGATGAACATTTGGCATTTGATAGAGCTTCATGGCGTCAAACGATCCATATAGCTGACCCCACATAGCGTGAGTTTGAAGGCTTGGTTGGTTGATGAAAATCCTATGTGGACTAATACAAAAGACCAGAAGAAGTATATACTTTGAGAATATAGAATTTTTTCCTCCAAGGCAAGGCCACAATGATCGATAGGTTAAAGGGTGGTCTAGTACATAATTCATTGCAATGTGTACATAACAAAACTTAATTTTGTTCAGCAATTCCTAAGAACCAATGATTAGTGAACCTGAAAGAAAATATTCTCATTGCTATAATTCATGTCTGTTAGGATAGAGTAGCTTTATCCTTATTCCTTAACAGGAATTTTAAAAACCTTCTTGTTCTCTATCATGTCTTAAATTCCAAATCTTGGCTTTTAAAAATAGATAAAATTCGCCTAGTGTTAGAATCTAGTACTGAAGTTCAGTGTTGAAGCTACACGTAAACACTTTAATATAAGTTGGTTTTCTTAAATCGGTAATCAAGGCAAAGTTCATGAGGAAATGCATGCGTGGCTGCCTGTTATCAGGTCAGGAAACTCTAGAGTCTTTCAGAAAAAAGTATATAAGAGAAATTCATAAAGAGCTATGCTGAAATTCCATTATAATAATCACATTTAGCTCATTGTCTTGCGTTTCTTGGAGAGAACAAGGCTAAATATTACATATAGATTTCTCTTAATTTGTACTTTAGCATAATAGTTTGAGAGAAGGCATGAATAGTAGTCTAAGCTTTAAAAGGTTGTTAAACACGTATTTAAATGTGTTTCAGTAACTAGTCTCTGCATCTTTTCGAGCATTCTATGCAGCTAATGCCGAAGACACTGATTAGATTAAGGATTCTAATCTGGATATAAATAGAGAGAAGTAGCTACAAAAATGTTTTGAGATTCGTGACGAACTATATCAATGTACAACTGTATTTTGTGATTACAGATCTAATAATAACTATTCAGAAGCTACAAATTGGTAATTGATGGGATGCTGATTGATGTTGAAGATGGAAAGATGAGCAGCTGCTAGTCATGGAAGTCAAAAGAGCTCTTTGTACATCTCTATTAACCTTTCGTTTGATCAAAGCAATTACATATTCCATAAGCTCTGCTTCACATGGTAATGTAAGAGGTCCGTCACTACACAATCCAAACTCTTCTTCAGCCATGTTGAATAGCTCTCTCATTATTTCAGTATTAAGATATTGCAAGGGAACCACAAAACGTTTTTGATCTATAGAGTACACTACAAAATGACCCTTCTCTACTTTTGAAGATGAGCTACAGCTGCTAGTTTCTGCAACTGAATCCATTTGTGGCAATGTGATTCTCGTTCTCTTGATAGCTGTAAGCTTCTGCCATTTCCTTGCTAATTTCAGGAGCTTCTTGGCACTGATCATCTTGCTTTTTAACAGAAATGGAATTGTTTTTAAAAGTAGGAGTGAAATGAAGATTTTTGGAATGGTGAATGCTAATTGTTGTGATGGTGTGGAAGGCAAAGGCATTAGCCTGAATTTATATTTGCAATTGAAGAAGTAATGGAGGTCCCACGACATTTAATTGAGAAGCAAACCCATGTGATGGATGTTTGAAAGAGAGGTGGGCATGTTTAATATTATTTTCTTGATGGAAATGTTTCTAAGAGGATAAGTGAAGAAGGAAATTTCAGATTGTAGACATTTCGAATGCTTAATTAATGATAATGTTGTGATACTGTGGATGGCAAAGACAAGAAGCAATCAAGGTCCCACCAGATAATTGATAAGCAAAACCATGTGATACAGCTTGGTAGGAATCCTTGAGTATTAGTTAAAGCTGGAAGAGTTGTTCAAATTCGATTATGACCTTCAAACGTATAGGTGGATGAAAATGACACAACAAGTTTGGCGGAGTATGTATGAAACTTTGGCTAACAAGACATGTGTGTATGTCTATTTCTCAATCTGGATCTTCAACCGTTGTTTTGATATTGTAAGATTTGACTATTGAGTTTAGAAAATCTGGATTTTATCAAGTTTATGATTTGCAGATTCCAGGTATGGAAGTTTTTGATATGTGTTTATTTTGAAACGAGTCCTTGATTTATTTCAGTATAACTATAATGACTAGTACATAACCAAAACTCACAATGGAACTGTTCTTCACCTATGTAATTTTTGTATGATGCAAATGGTAGACAAGAACTGAGTTATGTGAGAAGCACAGGTTAAACGAAATACATGGGATTAGAAATACTGAAATTTGAGCGCTCTGTCTCCGGGATTCAATTTTGAGGAAAGATAGGGAATCAAATTACTATATGTTCATTATTAGTGACACTTTTTCATTCAGTTGAAATTAAGAATTCTTTTTGGTTTGTATATTTAAGTTTTATTTTAGCTGAGTGCGTAGTAGTGGCATTGCCTGATGACGAATAACAAGTTTCACTAAACATAATTGATGATTTGATATTTTATTGTATGTTCTTCATTGGTATCATAAAGAGATTTCAATAGTGGGATAAAGATTACCATGAAAAATAGTGGAAGCTGTTAACAGTATTGCTGATTGATTTAAATCTGGTTTTGCTCATTTAAAACTTTTGATGAAGTATGTTAATGTACAACAGTATGTTTCTGACTACAGTTATAATGGTTAACTCTTTAGAAGCTACAAATTGGTAACTGATGTTGGAGATGGAAAGACGCACAATTGCTGGCCATCGAAGTCAATAGTGCTCTTTGTACAACTTTATTAACCTTTTGTCTTATCAAGGATATGGCGTATTCCATTAGCTCTGATTCACATGGTAATGTAAGTGGTCCTTTGCCACACAATCCAAACTCTTCTTCTGCCATGTTGAATAGCTCCCTCATCATTTCATTGTTCAGATATTGCAAAGGAAGCACAAGACGTTTTTTATCTGCAGAATGCACTACAAAATGACCCTTCTCTACTTTTGAAGATGCGCTACAGCCGGTAGTTTCTGCAATATGTTTCAATGTAATTCTTTTTCGGTAGATTGCAGCAAACTTCTGCCACTTCCTTGCTAACTTCTGCAGCTTCTTGGTACTGATCATCTTGTTTTTATACAAAATTGATTACAGGACACGGTAAGATGGAAATTTCAGATTATTGATTTTTGATTGCTGATCTTGTGATGGTGTTGAAAGCAAAGGCTACTGACTTTATATTTGCAAGGCTAAGGAAATGGAGGACCCACCTGCTACAGCTAGTGGGATGCAAAACCATGTTAGAGAGGTGGGCATGTTTGATAGCTAATAAATGAAGGTATAGTATACATTTTAAAGATACTAATATCCTTATGCTGAGTAGCTAGATAGTATGATAGACCCAAACTATGTGAACCACAAGATAAAATGGTTGGCCTAAGTGTTTAGCACACCTAGCTGGCGAATTATTTCTGAAGCCTAGACACTTGCATGTGCGATGCGTCTGTGTTTGCATAAGATAAGACACATTTAGTTGACCCAATATGTTTAGGTATTGCCAAAGTGATTTGTTGAATCATTGGCTGTTGAAGTTATATCATGTGCATGTGTTGTGTTTGACGTAAAATCAGAAGCTGATCTGTAAATTTTGAATCCTCATTCTTTGAGAATTTAGGAATTTTTCTCGCAAGGTAAGACTTCAATCATTGATAGGTTCAATGGCGGTCTAGTGCAGAATCCATTGCAATGTTTGCAAACAATAGCTTAATTTTGTTAAAGATACCTAAGAAACAATGTTTAGCCACAGAAGCAATTATTCTTAATGCGTTATTTAATATCCGTTAGGATAGGTAGCTTTTATCCTAATAAACCATCTTCCTCTCTAAATTCAGAAGAGTTGCAAATTGTAATGCGTCTAATACTACAAATTTTGGCTTCAAAAAATTAATCAAATTTGTCTTTCGTCCGGGTTAATATCCATCACTGAAGTTTGGAGTTGAAGCTACTCATAAACACTGTAATGAGTTGTTTTCCCTAAATGGGTAACCAAGGCAAGATTCATGAGGAAATGCATGTGTGCCTGCATGTTAATAGGTCAGAAAACTCGACTATCTTTCAGAAAAACTGTAGAGGAGAGATGATAGAGAATTCAGAGCTAGTTGAAATTCTATTTTAAGGCCAGTGATCATATGCTATTCCCTTGGTTCTAATTCTCATATTTTAATAATTAGTAATTACATTCAGATCACTGATGTGTGTTTTTTTGGAGATAACAAGCACTAGTTTTTAGGTGTATGGTTCTCTTAATTGGCAAGTGTAACACAAATAGCAGTTTATACATAACAGGTTCGTAATCAGGTATATTAATGTGCTTTAGGTAATACTGAAGATACCTATGAGATCATGGTTTCTAATGTAGCACAGATATAAATAGAGTGAGAGAAGTAGCTAAACAAAAAGGTTTGTGATTCTTCATGAACTATATCAATGTACAAAGTATTTTGTGATTACAGATCTAATAATAACATTTCAGAAGCTACAAATTGGTAATTGATGGAATTCTGATTGATGTCGGAGATGGAAAGATGCACAACTGCTAGCCATTGAAGTCAATAATGCTCTTTGCACGTCTCTATTAACCTTTTGTCTTATCAAAGCAATTGCATATTCCATAAGCTCTGCTTCACATGGTAATGTAATAGGTCCGTCGACACACAATCCGAACTCTTCTTCTGCCATGTTGAATAGCTCTCTCATCATTTCATTGTTCAGATATTGCAAAGGAAGCACAAAACGTTTTTGATCTGCAGAATACACTACAAAATGACCCTTCTCTAATTTTGAAGATGTACTACAGCCGGTAATTTCTTCAACTGAATCAGGCAGTGTTATTCTCTTTCTCTTGATTGCAGTAAGCTTCTGCCATTTCCTTGCTAATTCCAGTAGCTTCTTTGCACTGATCATCTTGCTACTCGACAGATGATTTTTTTTTAAGAGTGAACAAAGAAATTTCAGATTGTTTATCTTTTGAAATTGGAATGATAATGTTGTGATGCTGTGGAAGGCAAAGGCATTAGCCTGAATTTATATTTGCAGGGCCAGAAGCTATGGAGAAGCAAAACCATGTGATATTGTTTGTAAGAGAGTGGGGCATGCTTGGTTATCAGTTAAAGCTGGCAGAGTTGTTCAAGTTTTATTATCAAGTTTCAAACATATTGGTGGATGGAAATGACAATACAAGTTTGTCCCAGTATGTAGGAAACTTTGGCTAACAAGACACATGTGTTTGTCTATTTTCCAGTCTGGATCTTCAACCACTGTTTTGATGTTCTAAGATTTCACTATTGAGTTTGGAAATTCTGATTTTCTCCAAAAAAGTCGATGATTTGCAGAATCCAGGTATGATAGTTGTGGAGTCCTTGATTTGTCTCAGTATTACTAGTGAAAGAAAATGATTAATACATAAATGAAACTGTTCTTAACTTAATTATTTTTTTATGATATGAAACTGTAGACCGAAACCAAGTTATGCAAAATACATGGCTGAAACCATATGCAAGAGATTGGAAATACTAAAATTTATGCGCTACGCCGACTGGATTCAATTTTGAGGAAAGATAGGAAATTTAATTCCTCAGGCGCTCATGAATCAAATTGTTGTATTTTCAATCTCAGTGACAAATTTTTCTATTCAGTTGAAACTTAAAAATTCCGTTTAGCGTATTGTCTAATGACGAATACCAAGTTTCACAGTTCTTAATTCTGAAATCAATTTAACCATCTTGAATTGTTGTTTTCTTAATTTAGCTTTGAATATAGGTTAGAAGCAGAGAAGTACTTGATATTTTATTGTATTTTCTTCATTGTTAGAATAAAGAGAGTCCAATAGTGGCATCAAGAGAGATCTGATTACCGTGAAAGACGAGGAGGGAGGAAGCTGCTAAGAAATTGTTAATTCAATTGTGGTTTTGTTTTATTAGGAACGAGTTTAGGATTCCTCGAACATACATAAGGTGATTATGATAGAGAGATAACTTGATATGAACAAAACTCTCTTAAGATTCATTATGATGTATATTGATTTACAACAGTATACTTGTGATTACAGGTATGATAATATCTCTTCAGAAGCTACAAATTGGTAATTGAGTGAATGCTGTTTTATGTTGATGATGGAGAGATGAGCAACTGCTAGCTACAGAAGTCAACAGAGCTTTTTGTACATCCGTATTAACCTTTTGTTTGATCAAAGCAATTACATATTCCATAAGATCTGCTTCACAAGGTAATGTAAGAGGTCCGTCACTACTCAATCCAAACTCTTCTTCTGCCATGTTGAATAGCTCTGTCATAATTTCAGTGTTAAGATATTGCAGAGGAAGGAAGCATGAAACGTTTTTGATCTGCAGAGTACACCACAAAATGACCCTTCTCTGCTTTTATTGATGTGCTACAGCTGCTTATTTCTGCAACTCCGTCAGTTTGTGAAAACGTGATTATTTTTCGGTTGATTGCAGCAAGTTTCTTCCATTTCCTTGCTAACTTTTGCAGCTTCTTGGTACTGATCATCTTGTTTTTTTCTATGAAATTGATAACAGGACGAGGGGAAGGGAAATTTCGGATTCTTGATATTTGAGTGCAGATCTTGTGATGGTGTTAAAGGCAAAGGAAACTGACTTTATATTTGTAAGGCTAGAAGAAATGGATGACCCGCCTGCTATGGCTAGTGGGATGCAGAACCATGTGAGAGTGGTGGGCATGTTTGATAGTCAATAAATGAAGGTAGAGTACACTCTGTACCTTATACCGAGAGTAAGATAAGATTTATAGATACCAACCAAACTATGTGAACCACATGATAAAATGGTTGCTTTAAGCGTATAATACACCTAGCTGGTGATTTATTTCTGAAGCCTAGACACATGCATGTGTGATGTGTCCTTGTGTTCGTATAAGACACATTGAGTTGGACCCAATATGCTTAGTTATTGCCAAAGAGATGCCTTGATCATTCGCTGTTCAAGTTATATCGTGTGCCTGTGTTGTCTTTGATATGAAATTAGAACCAGATCTGGAAAATATCCGTCCAGATTCATGGCAATGATTTTGAATTCTTATATTTACTTCGACATTTTAGGATTGTTTCATTCACGACAACGACTGCCATCATTGGTAGGTTTAAGGCTGGTAAAGTGTAGAATTCATTGCAAAGTTTGCATAGAACAACTTAATTTTGATCAACATAAGCTAGACATAAACAATGTGATGCGTTGCTTTTTCTGAATGAGTAACCAAGGCAAAATTCACGAGGCATTCAACATTGGAAATTCCTTTCTTGCATCTTCTATTAGGTTTGGAAACTGTTGAGTAAAGCCGTGTTATACCAAATACGTGTGTGTCGGTGTGAAACAAAAATTATCAGGTCAAAAAGATATACCATCTTATAGGAAAAACCTATAGAACTCGCTATTTCAAAGATCTTTATTTCTCATGGGAGGGGTTCGCATCCAACCCTTACGGAAAACCCTCTTGAAAGGATCTGTGTTGAAATTCAATTTTGAGGCCAATGATTATATGCTATTCCCTTGGTGCTAATACTCATATTTTAATAATCACATTGGTTTACTTCTGTGTTTTTTCTAGGAGGAGATGGCAAGCATAAATGTTATTGGGTAAGTGTAACATAATAGAGATCTAGAAAAGGCACAGATAGTAGTCTAAGCTTTAACTAGTCTCTGTATCCTTTTGGGCATTGTTTTCAGATAATACTGAAGATACCGATGAAATGAAGGATTCTGATATGGCACAGATACAGAGAGAGAGAGAAGTAGCTAAAAAAAGGTTTTGAGATTCTTGATTAATTATATCAATGTACAACTGTATTATGTGATTACAAATCCAATAATAACTATTCAGTAGCTACAGATTGGTAATTTATGGAATGCTGATTGATGTTGGAGATGGAAAGATGAACATCTGTTGCCTATGGAAGTCAACAAAGCATTTTGTACATCTCTATTAGCCTTTTGTTTGATCAAAGCAATTGCATATTCCATAAGATCTGCTTCAAATGGTAATGTAAGAGGTCCATTGCCGCACAATCCAAACTCTTTTTCTGCCATGTTGAATAGCTCGCTAAGGGAATCACGAAACGTTTTTGATCTGTAGAGTACACTACAAAATGACCCTTCTCGACTTTCGAGGATGTGCTACTGCTGCTAGTTTCTACAACTGTATCAGTTTATGGGTTATTGGTTATTAGTTCAAACATATAGGTGGATGTAAATGACTGAAAAGGACATGAGTGTTTGTCTATATTCTAGTCTGGATCTTCAACCATTGTTTTGATATTCTAAGATTTGATTGTTGAGTTTTGAAATCCTGAAGTTTTCAAAGTTGTTGGTGGTTTTTGAATGCTGATCTCGTGATGGCGTTGAAGGAAAAGGCAACTGACTTTATAATCCGTTTGGATAGTTAACTTTAGTCCTAACAGAAATTTTGATAAACAATCTTGTTCTCCATCAATGCAGGGGGGTTTGAAATTGTGTCGTGTCTTATAGCGTATATATTTCTGTGAACTAGAAAATGTCGGACCAAAACCAAGTTATGTATAAAACGATTCATTTGATGTGAAAAATCGATTCACCACACAAATCATATTATATATACATTGGATGTCATTTGTTCAGTTGAGCTCACTGATATAAAAAAAATTGCACATCAAATAATTTTCACTTAAAAAACCCGTATTGTTTATAAATTCTATTTGTTACACCTTAAAAAGCTTACGTTCAATCAAATCAAGTGAAAACAATATCCCACATTGTTAGGAAATGCTGCTTTGCGGTGCATCAAATAAGAAGATATTAACAGCAAATGTATAAACAAATTAAAATTAATGATACACATTAATCAAAGAACTAAATGAATATGATCACAACGCTGGTTCATAGTTTGTGAACCGTCTAGCTGGTTAAGTCCCCCTCAATCCAAGAAACACGGAGAGGGTGGGGTAAATCCATACAATCAAAATCCAACAACTGCAGAATACCAAGAGGTAGTTGATACCCAACTCTGACTGAGTGTTTACGCGGGAAGAAAATCAGCACCGAATTTTCCTTCTCTTAGGCAATGAACAACCTGATTATCAGGTGGCTTGCTTAACAAACCAGATATGCAGACTATAAAGATTAATTGGCTGGTATTCCAAAGTAATAAGTCGAGGGACGTTGAGGATGTTTACAAGTTCGAGAGAATCTGATTTGAGAATAACATTGGAAAGCCCCATTGAAAGAGTAAGTTGGAGGCATGTATACCAAGGAATTTCCTTTACCGATGTTATTGTGTAAATCCGAACTACCATAAACCTGTATGATCTCTAATTAAACCTTCTGCTCCAATGTTCCCTGAGTGTTCTACACACGCTCCATATAACACCCCCTTTATTGAGAGTGCCACGGTAACTATAATCACCCAATAAACAACTCTACTCCAATATATAAAGTTTAATACTTGTAGATTTAATATGTACAAATACAATTATAATGTTTCCAACTCCAAATTATTCTCCAAATATTTCTCAATGCCACTTTACATTTCTCACACTATCTAGTATATGCCATTATTCTACAAACCATAATATTACATTAAAAATACAAATCCACCTCGAGTCTTTCCTTATATGCTCTTCAAGCCGATCCACTTATACCATTTTGGTCCAAGCTATCCACAAATCTCCACCTACGTGTAGAAAAATAACTACACGCTAAGCAATTTGCTTAGTGGTGTCCATAAAAGAAATACAACACCTTTGAACATTTTTAACATTTTAAAATAGAAACAAATTAAATAACTTTATAAAACCAAGTCACAAAACTTATATTATAAACCTTTTAAAATACAATCAAATTTATATCCAATTTTTTCCAAACACATTAACCATATATTGCCCAAAGTAAACAAGTCATGAATAACGGTAAAATGGATACGGGAGCGGATAAGCCCGACGCCGAAGCTTCAATATCAATGTACAGGTCAAGCCCGAAGCTGAAGCTTCAAAATCAATATATCGGTCAAGCCCGAAGCTAAAGCTTCAATATTAATATATTTTTATCAGAATACCGGCCGAAGTCCGAAGCCAAAGCTTCAATTGTTTGTACAGTACTGTACCCCCCTTTATTGGCACCAATCTACCCTCACCCGTATTCAACTCATTTAATAAGGGCAATAAATCAAAGTAACATCTTAAAAATTCCAGTATAAACCATCAATCATAATTCAACATAACTTCAATTATTAAGAAATTCAAATCCTAAATTTTAAAGCATCAAACATCAATTAAAACTCAATAAAATCAACATTCATTTTTTTTTCTAAAAATTTCCAGATTTCGTGACCTGACTTCCCCTGCATTTTTCACTATAAAAAAATATCCAATCGAAGAATTTTCTTCTAAACATAATTAGCCACATGTCTCAGCTTTCCAAAGCCACCAGAATCACAGAAATCCAAATTATATAACCAAAGCTATGATCAAAATACTAAATAGTGTACAAAGCTGAGATTTTCCAAAAACAGATTTCATAACTCAACTTCAAACGAAAATTTCACATTGAAAACGAACGAAATTCAACAAGGTTTCTTCTGAATATAGATTCTTACTTTCTGTAGATATCAATAGAATTAAGAATCATTCAAATCGAATTTATATAACAAGAGAAAATATTAAAACAAAGCAGGGATATAAATCTGGAAAAATTTTCGAAAAACCGAGAAATCAAAATTAGAGACGCAAACCTTTTTCTAAGCTCTTTCTAGCTCTCTTCTACCTCTTTTGCTTTTGATTTACTTGTACTAGCTTCCTCTACAACAGTCATATATAATTCTATAAAGATATTGAATAAATAAACTTCCTAATACCATAAATATGTTTAATCTACCATAAATTCTACTAATTAAGTTTTAATTTCATCAAAAATCACTCAACTCAAATTCGGGTTACTGTTCATCCGAATATTAAAATCTGAAATCCTCTTCTTCTAACCTTGACTCACTGAAATTGATGATGATAGAGGGCTTTATGATCGATTTCTAACAAGAATTTGAAGTTGAATCGAAAAAATCGGAAGTTTTTATATTAAGAAATTTTTTTGATAAGGTAGAGCTTGAAGATGAATATGGATATGCAGGAGAAGGAGATAATGATGAAGAAGAGGTTGAATATATATATATATATATATATATATATATATATATATTCCAATTTCCAATAATCTCATTGAACAAATAATTAAATTCTCAAATTATCCCTCTAACTTAATTAACTTACTTCATTATGTCTTATATCCAATAATAATAATTACAAAAATAATTTCCATAATATTGTAATACCATAATAATTTATTATAAGTAAATTTTGAAATTTTAGGTCGTAACACTCCATCAACACCCCTAACTATAAAATTATAAGGTAGAAATATATTTCTCTTACAGTTTACTTAGAATAAGATATTTGAAATATGAAATTCATTCGATCAAAATTTAAATGCATAATGATAATGAGTATATTAATTTTTGGGAAATTGTCAAGATATATAGTAGACACCTAGTAGATCTATATCCTCTTAAAAAGTTTATTGAATATCTGTTATATATTGTGTTAGAATTCTATTTTGAAGTTATGATTTATTAGATAACTATTAGAAAATTATTAGATATTTATCAGATAAATACTATTTAATATTTATGTAATTAGTTTCTATTTTTGTAAATATGAAATTATTTATAATAAGACCAAATTATTTTGGCTTTTTTTTTCACAATTGTGTAAATTTTCTGTAACACGAATATGGGCCTTGACATTATCCGAAAGCCCGTAAAAGTCAGCACATTCAGTATCCCACATTGCTGAATATTGCCTCTTGAATGCTGTTTATTGTACTGTAGCAAACACCAGCAGTCGTCCCTTCGGGGACATCCGATAAAATTGGAACGATACAGAGAAGATTAGCATGGCCCCTGCGCAAGGATGACACGCATAAATCGAGAAATGGTCTAAATTTTTTTTCTAAACCCTAGCTCGATTTTCTCAGCTCTGCGTCTATGGAGGTCAGTTCTTTTTCCAGTTTATTCATGCCAAAAATCTATGCAGAATGTATTTATTTCGATCTAGAAAAGTAGGAAGATTACGCATTGGGTCATTTCTTCAAAATTATTCATTCCACTGCAATTAATTGCAGATCCTCTGTCTTCAAGTGGTAGCTGAACGTGCTTTGATTCAGAAAATTAGAAAGATTTCATAAACGTACTTTGATCTTTATTCACTTATGCTACATTTGATCTCTGCTTTTTCAAGTTGTAGCTTTTGCTGATCCACTTCGAGTATTGTACAATCTTCCAATCAAAGGCAATTCAGAGCCAGTTGAAATTCTGTTATGAGGCCAGTGATCATATGCTATTCCCTTTCGTATTTTAATAATCACGCTCAGTTCACTGATGTGCCTTTCTTTCCTTGAGATAACTAGCATAAATTAGGTGTAGATTTGTTTTATTCGGCAAGTGTAACATAAATAGTAGTCTAAGCTTTAACAGGTTGTTGATCAGGTATATATAAAATGGACTATCGAGGGTTCACGGCACGAGCTGATGACAGCCATGCACCACCTGTGTCCGCGTGACCCTGAGATGTAGGTAGGGAGGGAGGGAGGGAGGGCTATTCAGAAGCTACAAATTGGTAATTGACTGAATTCTGGTTGATGTTGAAGATTGGAAAGATGGGATTAGGGATTCTAATTTAGCACCCGTATAAATATATGGAGAAGTATCTAGACAAAAAGGTTTTGAAATTCTTGATGAACTATATTAATGTACAACTGTATTGTGTGATTACAGATCTAATAATAACTGTTCAGAAGCTACAAATCGGTAATTGCTTGAATGCTGATTTATGTTGATGATGGAGAGATGAGCAACGGCTAGCTATGGAAGTCAACAAAGCTTTTTGCACATCTCTATTAACCTTTTGTTTGATCAAAGCAATTGCATACTCCATAAGCTCTGCTTCACATGGTAATGCAAGAGGGCCATCGTCACACAATCCGAACTCTTCTTCTGCCATATTGAATAGCTCTCTCATCATTTCACTGTTAAGATATTGCAAAGGAAGCACGAAACGTTTTTTATCTGCAGAGTACACCACAAAATGTCCCTTTTCTGCTATTGAAGATGTGCTACATTTGCTATTTTCTGCAGCTGAATCAGTTTGTGGCAATGTGATTCTCTTTCTCTTGATAGCTGTAAGCTTCTGCCATTTCCTTGCTAATTTCAGAAGCTTCTTGGAACTTATCATCTTGCTACTTAACAGAAATGGAATCGTTTTTAGAAGTAGAAGTGAAGAAAGAAAATTCAGAATGTAGGATGTTGGAATGGTGAATGCAAATTGTTGTGATGGTGTGGAAGGCAAAGGCATTAGCCTGAATTTATATTTACAATTGAAGAAGCAATGCAGGTCCCACCATATTAAATTGGGAAGCAAAACCATGTGATGCATGTTTCTTAGACATGTATTCAACAAATGGAGGCTAGATTAAATGGTTGAACTTGAACTGATTTGAATTTTTTGGACCACAAGATAAAATGGCTGGCTTATAGTACACCTAGCTTGCGAATTATTTCTAAAGCCTAGACATTTGCATGTGTGATGTGACTTTGTTTGCACAAGACACATAGGGTTGGACCCCATATGTTTAGTTATTGCAGCAGAGATGTGTTGAACCATTTGCTTTTGAAGTTATTTTCATGACCATGATTTTGAATCCTGTTATTTTACAAATTTAGGATTTTTTCCTGCAAGGCAAGGGCGCAATCATTGTTAGATTTAAGGGTGGACTAGTACAGAATTCAATGCAAAGTTTGCATACAACCACTTCGTTTTGTTCTCCAAACCTTAGAAACAATATTTAGCAAACACCGCAGAAATTATCGCATTGCAGAAGAGTTTTAACAGAAATAGGAGCTCAGTTTGGATTCAATTTTGTGGCTGGTAAAGATATCCTAATCCCTTGGTTGACAATCACATTTTGTTCACTTCTGTGTGTTTCATGTAGATAACAAGCTTAAGGTGTTGCATATCGATTTTTCTTAATTGGTAGGTGTAACATAATAGAGTTGGAGAGTAGTCTAGGCCTCAGCAGGTTGTTAATCACGTAGTGAAATGTGCTTCAGTTAGGATACTGAAGATATCAATGAGATTAAGGATTATACTTTAGCACATATATAAATAGAGAGAGAAGTAGCTGAATAAAAAGGTTTTCAGATTCTCGATGAACTATATTAATGTATAACTGTATTTTCTGATCACAGATCTAATTACAACTGTTCAGAAGCTACAAATTGGTAATTGATGGAATGCTGATTGATGTTGATGATGGAAAGACGAGCAAGTGCTACTAACTATGGAAGTCAACAAAGCTTTTTGTACATCTCTACCAGCCTTTCGTTTGATCATAGCAATTACATATTCCATAATCTCTGCTCCAAATGGTAATGTAAGAGGTCCATCGCCACAAATTCCGAACTCTTCTTCTGCCATGTTGAATAGCTCTCTCAATATTTCATTGTTAAGATATTGCAAAGGAAGCATAAAACGTTTTTCATCTGCAGAGTACACCACAAAATGACCCTTGTCTGCTTTTGTTGATGTACTACAGCTGCTAATTTCTGCAACTCTGTCAATTTGTGAAAGTGCGATTCTTTTTTGGTTGATTGCGGCAAGTTTCTGCCATTTCCTTGCCAACTTCTGCAGCTTCTTGGTACTGATCATCTCTTTTTCGATGAATAAAATGAATTTGATAACAGGAAAAGGGGGAAGGGTGAAAATTTAGATTCTTGATTTTAGATTGCTGATGTGGTGATGGTGTTGAAGCCAAAGGCAACTGGCTTTATATTTGCATGGCTAGAGGAAATGGTGGACCCACCTGCTAGGGCTAGTGGGATGCAAAACCATGTGAGAGAGGCCGGCATGTTTGATAGTCAACAAATGAAGGTAGAGTTTACTTTGTATTGTAATAAAATAATATCCTTATGCTGGGTAGTCGGATAGTATAATAGACATGAGAAATTTACATCATTGAAATCCAAACTATGTAAACCACAAGATATAATGGTAGCTTTAAGTGTATAGTACATATGCTTGTGTGATGTGTCTTTGTGTTTTTGTAAGACACATTGAGTTGGACCCATTATGTTTAGTTATTGTGGAAGAGATGTGTTCAATCATTGGGTGTTGAACTTGAAGTTATGTAATGTGCCTGCGTTGTGTTTGATCAGAACCAGGTCTGTAATATGTCAAGATAGGAAGCTTTCTTCTTAATAGAAATTCTGATAAACCATCTTATTTACTATTTATGCAGGAGAGCTCCAAATTGTTTTGCGTCTTATCTTCCGAATTTCTCTTTTATCCTTATGCTAAGTATGAGGATAGCATAAGGATAGAGGACAACTTAATTAAATTATCTAAAATATTAACTTAACCAACAAAATCGCAACGGAAATCTTGTTTTTATATATATATATATTTGTGAAATAGAAACGGTCACCAAATACGTGCATGTCTATGTGAACAAGATTGTCAGTAAGACTGAGGCTATCTTTGAGGAAAAAACCCTTGAAGATAAATGATAGGGACAGAGATATGTTGAAATTCGATTTGGGGGCCAATGATTATATTTTGGTGATCACTTGTAGTCACTGCTGTTTGTTTCTAGGAGATAACAAGCATAAATTTTTGTAGATTTCTCTTAATTGCCAAGTGTAACATAGAGTTCGAGAGAAGGCACACATTGGTAAATCTCATAGTCTATTATATTGCACGGGCCAATCTCATAGTCCAAGCTTTAATAGGCTAATGTGCTTCGGTTATGATACTTAAATGTGCTTCAGTTAATTAGTCTCCATATCCTTTCGATCATGGAGTAAAGATTCTAATATTGCATAGATATTAACACACACAGAGAGAGAGAGTAGCTAAACAAAAAGGTTTTTAGATTCTTAATGAACTGTGTTTATGTACAACTGCGTTTTCTAATTACAGATCTAATATAAAGTCTTCAGAAGCTACAAATTGGTAACTGATTAAATGCTGATTGATGTTGAGGATGTAGTGATGAGCAACTGCTAGCTATAGAAGTCAACAAAGGTCTTTGGACATCTCTATTAGCCTTTCGTTTGATCAAAGCAATTACATATTCCATAATCTCTGCTTCAAATGGTAATGTAAGAGGTCCATTGCCACAAATTCCGAACTCTTCTTCTGCCATGTTGAATAGCTCTCTCATAATTTCATTGTTAAGATATTTCAAAGGAAGAACAAAACGTTTTCGGTCTGCGGAGTACACTACAAAATGACCCTTCTCTGCTTTTGTTGCCGTACTACAGCTGCTCATTTCTGCAACTCTATCAGTTTGTGGCAATGTGATTCTTCTTCGGTTGATTGCAGCAAGTTTCTGCCATTTCCTTGCTAACTTTTGCAGCTTCTTGGTACTGATCATCTTTTTTTTCCCTTGAAAAAAATGAATTTGATTACAGGAAAAAGAGAAAAGGGGTAATTTTCAGATTATTGATTTTTGAATGCTGACCTTGTGATGGTGTTGAAGGCAAAGGCAACTGACTTTATATTTGCAAGGCTAGAAGAAATGGACGACACCACTATTAGCCTTTCGTTTGATCAAAGCAATTACATATTCCATTATCTCTGCTTCAAATGGTAATGTAAGAGGTCCATTGCCACAAGTACAGAGGTAGCTAAACAAAAAGGATTCTTGATGAACTGTATTAATGTACAACTGCATTTTCTAAGTACAGATCTGATATAAACTCTTCAGAAGCTACAGATCGGTAATTGAGTGAATGCTGATTGATGCTGATGATGGGAGATGCGCAACTGCTAGCCATAGAAGTCAACAAAGCGTTTTGTACATCTCTTTTAACCTTTCGTTTGATCAGAGCAATTACGTATTCCATAAGCTCTGCTTCAAATGGTAATGTAAGAGGTCCATCACCACAAATTCCGAACTCTTCTTCTGCCATGTTGAATAGCTCTCTCATTGTTTCATTGTTGAGATATTGCAAAAGAAGCATAAAACGTTTTTGGTCTGTGGAGTACACAACACAATGGCCCTTATCTGCTTTTGTTGATGTACTACAGCTGCTAATTCCTGCAACTCTGTTAGTTTGATTACAACAATTTTCTGCCATTTCCTTGCTAACTTTTGTAGCTTCTTGGTACTGATCATCTTTTTTTCGATGAATAAAATGAATTTGATTAAAGGAAAAAGGGAAAAGGGGGAAAATTTTCTGTCTTGATTTTCGATTCCTGATGTTGCGATGGTGTTGAAGGCAAAGGCAACTGACTTTATATTTGCAAGGCTAAAGATGTGGAGAACCCACCTGCCACAGCTAGTGGGATGCAAAACAACACAATAACCAACTAGCAGTATAACATAAGCAATGACCAATACAATAGTTTATTATTTGGTCACTCTACGTTGTCGTTCTTTGTCCCCAAAAAAAACTCTAAAGATGAAATTGGTAGTGAGATTGGTGGCGCCAATTGCTGCTCCGTTTACTGTTGAAGTCGCCGGCGACTCCACCGTTCAAATCCTCAATGAATCGGTGTGCAGTTACATCAGTTCCGCCTCTTCGTTTTACCTTATCATGGATATTGCATATTCCATAAGCTCTAGATTCCGGTCTCTGCAACCGCCATTTCTATTGGTGTTGGTACATTTTGAGGAGCGGATTTTTAAGAACAGCTGCAAAGGCTCAAAAGGAGTCGCCGGAAAACTCATGGCCGAACAAAATACCGTCATCCATATTGAAGAACCTGATGTTTTGCGGCAAATTATCAAGAATTGGAGAATTGGGAGTAGAATTATGAACAGTAAAGAAAGAAAACAGCGAATCCGGACATGAAATGGGAGTTCAAGCAAAAGATTGAGGAGAGGTCTTTTGCCTAATGGTACGGGAATTACAGCAACATTATGGTATTTCATATTGATAGCCATGTTTGTAAACTCGAGAAATATTTTCTTCTTTCTAATAAGCTTCAGTTGCATCAATTTGTTCTTGTCGGAGCAATACAAACGAAAAAAGCTGTTCCTTTTTCCAAATTTTTTAATTAGATAAATTTATGGGTAAATGGTTTTTTTAGTTGTTTAATTAAGTCTATCTGCAACCATGTGTAAAAACAAAAGCTATATGATATAACAACAAATGCCATTAACACATTCAACAATAAAATATGCTGCACCAACATGTCCTATATATAATATATGAGCAAAATTCATACTGTCCATAAAGAAACCAGATTCTATATATGGAATTACATAAATCTACTTGATCCAAAATCCATATATCATAAATTCATATTGTCCAAAATATTTAGTTTCAAAGTTCAAACAACCAACTACAATCGTCATAAACTTCACTAAATAAGTTCTATTATGTATATCTATTCGGTTATTATTCGGTTTTTTACCCTAAAACCAAAAATCGAACTGAAACCGAAAAACTCAAATTTCATAAACCAAAACCGAACCGAATATATGTGATTCAGTTTGATTCAATTTTTCGGTTTGGTTCGGGTTTCGGTTATTTTGTAAAATAGGCATACTATTATAACATCGAGATACTCATCTTCGTCAATTTCTTTAAAATTTAGACATGAGCAGGACAAAGGCTAGTTAAACTGAAGTGTAGATTGATCAACATGCTCTGATCCCCACAACTCTAGTTTTCATACAGAACTCGTAATTATATGGGAGAGTCTTATTACCCAAAAAAAATGTCAATGACTTGAAAAAGCCGGAGTATTTTGCAACTAACCATACACAATTTTTTAACTTGGTTGCAACTTGACTCTTCATAAATTACTCATATTTGAGATTATAAATGTCTGAGCATTATCTAACACTTCTCTTAGGTCAACTCAATATATCTTTTGGAAGTACGATTCAAATCATACAATCAAGAACTCAAGTAAACAAATTCGATAAAATATTGAGGAAATGTTGACCAGCAATACTGAATCTATTGCCTACTAACCACATACAAATACCGTATTTAATCCGGATAAGGATTCACATTCTTGATTAACTTTGGACCAGTCATTTGACAGTGGGGTCAAAACCGCTTTTTTCATCTGAAAATTCTTACTCTCGACTTTGAGGATCTTAAGCAGTCATAATGACCGCTTTAACCTCTTCTCCACACTGTAAATAAGCAACTGCAGATAATAGCCAGCAGTATAAGAGATGTCTACAACACTTGGCAAGACCTGTGTTGCTTTAATCTATATATATTTGAACATCGAATGCCAGATAGTTAAATATTATGAGTCAATGCAAATATATATAAATAGATTAACACACAGTAACAAACCTGATAGAACATTACCAATGCATTAATCATACATGAGGAATAAAAAACACAATTCAAGCCTCAAGACTTTTCAGTTAGTAATGCATATGCTATTGGGTCTGAACCATTTGTAGCCACATACAAATCCCGTATTTCATCCGAATATGGAATCACATACTTCTCGGTGAACTTTGCATCACTCAATCTACAAAACGCACTCAAAACAGGTCTTTCCATAAGCAAATTCTTACTCTCGAGGGTCTTAAGCAGTCTCAACCGGGGTTTTAACCTCTTCTCCACACCGTAAGTAAAAAATTGAGGGTGGCTAGCAATATAAGAAGTGTCTACAACGCTTAGCAAGAGCCCTTTTACCTCTTTAATCTTCCTTACTGATGCGAAAAACACAAACGGCGTTGTCCTGAAAGCATGCAAAATATTCTGCTCTGAAAAGCCAATGTCCCTAAAAAGTTTCAGCTTTAGCTCCAAATTCTTTCTAGTCATTTTACTCATCACTCTAAGAGCATGAAGAAATACCTTAGATTCCCTATTTACACCCATCTCATCTACTCTTTCAACTAATTCCTTAAACTTCTCTGGGTTAAAGCGATAAAAATCGGGATACTTACAAGCATGTGTAGTAATCTGCAAGGGACAAATCCCACAACTTTTCAAGTAAACTACGTTAGGAACAAGCGTAGTATCCAAATTCCTTCGAATAACCAACCAATACCTAGAATTCCTAAAAAAGCTACAAATATCAGCATTAGGGCCTAAAGTATTCTTTAACGCTAAAATAGACTGCTGAAGCCACTCAGCACTGCTCTTCAAATGCCATGGACAAGAAGAAATAAAAGCAGCTAAGTCAGCGGGCAAAAACCCTAATTCCTTAAAAACGTTGATTTTAGGCTCAAGACATGTCTCGAGATTATAAGAAAGTACCCTGGGTAATTTTTGGACGAGAGATTCGATCTGATTGTTAGTAAACCCTGATTCCTTGAGGAAGTTGAGAACAGAATCAGCATTTTCAGGGTTTATGGCGAAATCGGTGGTTGAGGAAGCTCTATTGGGGGAGAGGCGGTGGTGATTGAGTAAGTAATCGGAAACTGAGATTTTGGGGGTTGAAGTGGAGAAGAAAACAGAGATTGGAAATTTGGAGAGATTAAGAGACCTCCTCAAAGAGGGAAATCTGCATAACCAGGGGACGGGCATGTTTCTCGGAGAAATTGAACGTAAAGCAGCAATAATAATCGAAAGAAAATGAAAAAAAGGCGTGCCTATTTGGATAATCTCGCTGTTGAGCTACAATCAGATCATCGCATGGAAGCGGAAGTGGTCCAAGGAAAGAGATGAACTGAGATCTCAGAATGGCGACGGATTGTGCCACCTGAAACTCGATGGCCCTTTTTCTTTTGAAAATTATGTGTTGAATGGGAACTATTTACAGCATTTATCCAATTCTCTCTTGCATTTTTATTTTATTTTTATTTTATTTTTTGTTTTTTTTATTTAGTTTACTGGAGTTTTATTCCGACTACATTTATATTCAATCTGAGTTGCTCACCTGACCATAATAGGTGAGTCTCCCAATAAGAATCTTTTAAGTTCACAAGGCTCGAAATTGAAACCTTACTATAGTGATATCAAGTTATTTATTACTTGAATCACTAGCTTTTAGTTTTTTACTTTGATTAGCATGCATTATTCTAGTTTTTAAAAATTTTAAATGAGAGACTTGAGAGACTACGGAAACTTTGAGTTCTCGCCTCTCTTTTTTCGACATGAGAGGCTAAAGAAACTCGAGGGATTAGTATGTTTTGAAGTACTTGTGTGATTACTTCAGTAGTCATATGCTGAGGTAAAGCAGCTTGTGCTGGAGTAGGTTATTTGGGAAAGCCACAAATTGGTGGAGGTTCATGTCTTTGCTCCTCCCATTGTTCAATACGGATCGTACTCTCAACATCCTCTGTTGTGACTACTACTGACCATTACTTATTCCTGAAAATTGGACCAAAGTGGATCAACAACTAACACCATTTCTATATCCTAAATGGCATGTACATCCTTGTAACGCCCCCCCTATAGGGAGCGCTACGGTAACAATAAACACCCAATAAACAACTCTACTCCACTATATAGAGTTCAATACTTATAGATTTGATACGTACAAATACCAATATAAAGTTTTAAACTCCAAATTATTCTCCAAATGCTAATTATTCTCCAAATATTTCTCAATGTCACTTTACATTTCTCACTCTCTAGTACATGCCATTATTCTACAAACCATAATATTACATTAAAATATAAATCCACCTCGAATCTTTCCTTAATTGCTCTTTAAGCTGATCCACCCGTACGACTTTGGTCCAAGCTATCTACAAGTTCTCCACCTACGCGTAGAAAATCAACTACACGCTAAGCAATTTGCTTAGTGATGTCCATAAAAAAAAATAACAACTTTGAATATTTTTAAAATAGAAACAAAGTATATTTATAAGTCAAAAATAAATTAACCAACTTTATGGAATCAAATCACAAAACTTATATAGTAATCCTTTCAAAGTATAATCAAATTTATATCCAATCTTTCCAAACACTTTAACCATATATTGCCCAAAGTAAACAAGTCCTGAATAACGGTAAAATGGATACGGGAGCGGACAAGCCCGAAGCCAAAGCTTCAAAATCAATATATCGGTCAAGCCCGAAGCCGAAGCTTCAAAAATCAGTATATCGGTCAAGCCCGAAGCCGAAGCTTCAAAAATCAATATCGGTCAAGCCCGAAGCCGAAGCTTCAATATCAATATATATATATATATATATATATATCATAATATCGGCCAAAGCCCGAAGCCAAAGCTTCAATTGTTTGTACAGTACTGTACCCCCCTTTATTGGGGCCAATCTACCCTGACCCGTATTCTACTCGTTTAATAAGGACAATAAATCAAAGTAACATCTTAAAAATTCCAGTATAAACCATCAATCACAATTCAACATATCTTCAGTAATTAAGAAATCCAAATCCCAAATTTTTAAGCATCAAACTTCAATTAAAACTCAATAAAATCAATATCATGCTTTCCAGAATTTTTTCCAGGTTTCGTAACCTGACTTCCCCTGCATTTTTCACTATCAAAACATCATCCAATCGAAGAACTTTCTTCTAAACATAATTAGACACATGTCTCAGCTTTCCAAATCCACCCGAATCACAGAAATCGAAATTTTATAACCAAAGTTATGATCAAAATACTAAACAGTGTACCAAGCTGAGATTTTCCGAAAACAGATTTCATGACTCAACTTCAAACGAAAATTTCACATTGAAAACGAACGAAATTCAACAAGGTTTCTTCTGAACATGTGTTCCTTACTTTCTTTAGATATCAATAGAATCAAGAATCGTTCAAATCGGATTTATATAACGAGAGAAAACATTAAAACAAAACAGGTATACAATCTGGAAAATTTTCCCGAAAAACCGAGAAATCGAAATTCGGGACACAAATCTTTTTCTATGCTCTTTCTAGCTCTCTTCTACCCCTTTTGCCTTTGATTTACTTGCAATAGCTTCCTCTACAATAGCCATATATAATTCTATCAAGATATTGCGTAAATAAACTTCCTAATACCATAAATATGCTTAATCTACCATAAATTCTACTAATTAAGCTTTAATTTCACCAAAAATCACTCACCTCAAACTCGGGTTACTATTCATCCGAATCTTAATTTCTGAAATCCTCCTCTTCTAGTCTTGATTGACTGAAATTGATGATGATAGAGGGCTTAAGGATCGATTTCTAATAAGAATTCGAAGTTGAATCGAAGAAATCGGAAGTTTTTGGATTATAGAAATTTTTTTTTTTTTTGGTAAATGAAAGGGAGGAAGGAAATGATGAAGATAAGGAAGAGAAGAAGATAAGCTGTAAGTTTTGTATATATTGTCTTTTCTTTTTTTTTTTTTTTTTTCAAATTTCCAATATTGCCCTTGGACAAATAATTTAATGTCCATTTCATCATTCTTATTATAATTAGCTCTTATTTCCTCATGTCTTATATCCAATAACAATAATAACAATAAAAATAATTTCTATGATATTTTTAATACCATAGTAATTTATTATAAGCAAAATTTTGGAAATTTCGGTTCGTTACAATTCTCCCCCTCTTATGAATTTTCGTCCCGAAAATTTCCTGAAAACAGTTGCGGATATTGAGTTTTCATTGTATCCTCCGGTTCCCAAGTTGCTTCTTCAACCTTATGATTCCTCCAAAGTACTTTTACCAAAGGTATAGACTTGTTTCTCAATTGTTTAACCTCTCTCGCTAAGATTTGTACCGGTTCCTCTTCATACGTCAGGTCGGGTTCGATTTCTACAATATCAGGAGATAAGATATGTGATGGATCTGATCTGTATCTCCTTAACATTGACACATGGAACACGTTATGAATTTTGTCGAGTGTTGGGGGTAGTGCCAACCGATAAGCTACCGGTCCAACCCTCTCTATAACCTCATATGGGCCAATTAACTAACTCATTTTATTTCCAATTTACTATCATAATTCACTCTATTTAAATTTCAAAATTTCGGTTCGTTACAATTCTCCCCCTCTTATGAATTTTCGTCCCGAAAATTTCCTGAAAACAGTTGCGGATATTGAGTTTTCATTGTATCCTCCGATTCCCAAGTTGCTTCTTCAACCTTATGATTCCTCCAAAGTATTTTTACCAAAGGAATAGACTTGTTTCTCAATTGTTTAACCTCTCTCGCCAAGATTTGTACCGGTTCATCTTCATACGTCAGGTTGGGTTCGATCTCTACGACATCAAGAGATAAGATATGTGATGGATCTAATCTGTATCTCCTTAACATTTATACATGGAACACCTTATGAATTTTGTCGAGTGTTGGGGGTAGTGCCAACCGATAAGCTACCGGTCCAACCTTCTCTATAACCTCATATGGGCCAATGAATCTCGGACCGAGCTTGCCTTTCTTGCCAAATCGCAGGACTTTCTTCCAAGGAGATACTTTGAGAAACACTTTATCTCCCACTTCATAAGTAATGTCTTTTCTTTTTAGATCAGCATAAGATTTTTGTCTATCCGATGCAGCCTTCAATCTTTCTTGAATAAGTTTTACCTTCTCTTTTGTCTCCTGAATCAAATCCACTCCCACAATCTTGTTTTCACTAAGTTCGGTCCAATATAATGGAGTTCGACATTTTCTTCCATACAATGCTTCATATGGCGCCATTTGTATGCTTGACTGATAGCTGTTATTATAGGCAAACTCCATGAGGGACAAATACTTATCCCAACTTCCTTCAAATTCAATGATACAACTTCTCATCATGTCTTCCAACACCTGAATTACTCTTTCAGATTGACCATCTGTTTGAGGATGAAATGAAGTACTGAAATGAAGTTTGCTACCTAAGGCCTCTTGCAACTTCTTCCAAAATCTTGAAGTAAATCTTGGATCTCGGTCAGAAATGATTGAAATAGGCACTCCGTGTAGCCTTACTATCTCATCTATATATAATTGAGCCAACCTATCAAGTGAATAATCCATCCTAACTGGAAGAAAGTGGGCAGACTTTGTCAATCTATCTACAACAACCCACACTGCATCATGTTTCTTCTGTGTACGTGGTAAAGATGTCACGAAGTCCATTGTGATTCTTTCCCATTTCCATTCTGGAATTGTTATAGGTTGCAATAATCCAGAAGGAACTTGATGTTCTGCTTTCACCTGTTGACAAGTTAGACATTGAGCAACATAGTTAGTAATGTCTTTCTTCATCCCATTCCACCAATAATGGCTCTTCAAATTTTGGTACATCTTGTTTGCTCCAGGATGCATCACATAAGGACTACTATGCCCCTCTTGTAAGATATTCTTCTTTAATTCTTCATTGTTTGGCACACATAGTCTATCTTTAAAATATAGACACCCATCTTCTCGAACCATATAGTCATCTATGATACCCACTTGTGTCCGTGCTCGAATAATCTTTAAGTCATCATCTTCATTTTGTGCTTGCTTAACCTGTTGTAGTAGTATAGGTTGAATCTTCAATTCTGCAATTAAGGCTCCACTACTGGTAAGAGCTAATCCCGTATTCATAGCCCTTAGTGCCATCATTGTCTTTATGCTGAGAGCATCTGCCACTACATTAGCCGTTCCTGGATGGTAATCAATAAGACAATCGTAATCTTTAATGAATTCCATCCACCTTCTTTGCCTTAAATTCAACTCTTTCTGTGTTGGCAAATATTTCAAACTTTTGTGATCTGTATAAATATAACATTTTTCTCCATAAAGATAATGTCGCCAAATTTTCAAGGCAAAGACTATTGCAACCAATTCCAAATCATGAGTAGGATAATTCCTTTCATGATTCTTCAATTGCCTGGAAGCATAGGCAATCACTTTTCCTTCTTGCATCAAAACACACCCAAGACCACTATGTGAAGCATCACTATAGATTACAAAATCTTTTCCAGGTTCTGGTTGGGTAAGGATGGGTGCTTTTGTCAACATTGTCTTCAATTTCTCAAAACTTTCTTGACACTTGTGATTCCACTCAAATTTTGCGTTCTTTTGAAGTAGTTTCGTCAGTGGGGCAGCAATGACTGAAAATCCTTTCACAAATCTTCTATAATACCCTGCTAAGCCAAGGAAACTCCTGACTTCCGTAGGGTTCTTTGGTGGTTTCCATTCAACAACTGCTTCTATCTTCTTAGGATCCACTTTAATTCCTTCTGCAGAAACAACATGGCCTAAGAAAGAAACTTCTTCAAGCCAAAACTCACATTTGCTAAGTTTGGCATACAATTTATTTTCCCTCAAAGTTTGGAAGACTATCCGCAAATGTTGATCATGCTCTTCCCGTGACTTAGAATACACCAAAATATCATCAATGAAAACCACTACAAACCTGTCTAAATATAAGTAAAAGACACGGTTCATGAGGTCCATAAATGCTGCTGGTGCATTAGTTAGACCAAATGGCATCACCAAAAATTCATAGTGTCCATATCTGGTTCGGAAAGCCGTCTTTGCAATATCATCATCTTTCACTCTCATTTGATAGTAGCCCGATCTTAAATCAATCTTGGAGAAGTATTTGGCACCCTTGAGTTGATCAAATAAATCTTCAATCCTTGGCAATGGATACTTATTCTTGATTGTCAATTTATTCAACTCACGGTAATCAATACATAATCGGAGCGACCCATCTTTCTTCTTAACAAACAACACTGGTGCGCCCTATGGGGATATACTCGGGCGTATGAATCCTTTGTCTAACAATTCTTGCAACTGAATTTTCAACTCTTTCAGTTCAGCAGGCGCCATTCTGTATGGTGCTTTGGATACTGGTGCGGTACCCGGCAATACATCAATTGTAAATTCTACCTCTCTTTTTGGTGGCAACCCCGGTAGTTCTTCTGGAAATACATCAGGAAAATCACATACCGTAGGAATATTCTGTAATTCTAACTCACCCTCCTTCAATTCTAGAGCAAAGATTAGGTAGGCCTGACATCCCTTCCTAACCAGCCTTTTAGTCTTCATAAAAGAAATTATGTTACAGAGATAATCTGATCTTTCCCCCACTATAACTATTTCTTCTCCATCAGAAACTTGAAGTGACATTCTTTTGTTTTTGCAATCCACCATAGCTCGATGTTCCGATAACCAATCCATTCCCAAGATAACATCGTAATCTCGGAAAGGTAACTCAATTAAATTTGCATTGAAAAGTTGATGTTGAATCATAATAGGGCAATTCATGTATACTTTGTTTACTATCACACTGTGTCCTAAAGGATTAGTCACTTCAATATTTTCTCCTAATTCTTCTACACGCAATCCTTTCTCTTGTGCTAATGCAGTACATATATATGAATGAGATGAACCAGGATCTATCAAAGCATAAACATCGTGATTAAAGAATGAAAATTTACCGACAATAACTTCGGTAGATTCTCTAGTCTCAGGCCCTCGGATTGCATAACTTCGCGCCATTCCTCCCGGTCTACCACTCTGCGGTGCTTGTTGAGCCACATCATGCCCACTTGAACCACTAGCATTTCCTCTTCCCCTTCCTCTTCCACCTTGCATTGTAGGAGTAGGAACTACTATAGGTGCAGATGTACTTATCTGTCTTTGAGGACAATTTGCAATCAAATGTTCCCTCGAGCCACATTTAAAGCAGACTCTACCTTTTCCCCAACATTCCCCTGTATGCATCCTTCCACAATTAGAACATTGTGGAATATTTCCTCTGCCTCGACCTGAAGGTACACTAGCCGCTGACCCCGTACTTATGGTTTGTCTCGGTGAAAACCCTCTGAAATGAGATTGTGTTTTTTCTGATGTTCCCTTCTGTCTCTTACTTGGAGATTCTGAACTAGCTGGACCCTGTGATCCCTTTTGAAATCCAGACCTTTTAGCCATTCTTTGTTGTCCATCTGAATTAATCTTCTCGATGCCCGTAGCAGCATCAACCAGGTCATTGAACACCCTAATCCTTTGTGCAAGTAAATGCACTCTAATTTCATCATTCAGCCCATCCTCGAATCTCTTACATCGCCTCACTTCACTGTCAACGATATCACGAGCATACCTCTCGAGTTTGAGGAATTGAACTTCATATTCTGATACAGTCATTCGTCCCTGTCTCAAAGACAAGAACAATTTCCTCTGCTCATCTTTGAATCGTTCACTAACGTACTTTTTGTCAAATTGTTCCAAGAAAAGTCCCCAAGTGATTTCTCCGAGTCGTCTTTCTCTCACAATATTATCCCACCACCTCCTAGCTTGTTCTTTTAGTAGACCTTGCACACAGTCTAATCTTTCTTCATCTGTAAAATGAAGCCTAGTCATACACCATTTAGTATGATCAAGCCAATCTTCTGCAATTGCAGGATTCACTGTATCCCCTTTGAAATCATCAGTTGGAAGCTTCTTGATTCTTTTAAGAGGAGTTCTCTCCTCTCTTCTTTTAATGTGAGGTACGATAGGAACTTGAGGGATTTGTATGTTTCGTAGTACTTGTGTGATTACTTCAGTAGTCATATGCTGAAGTAAAGCAGCTTATGCCGGAGTAGGTTGTTCAGGAAAGCCATGAACTGGTGGAGGTTCATGTCTTTGTTCATCCCCTTGTCTAATACGGATCGTACTCTTAGCATCCTCTTCCTCAATCTGGTTGTGACTACTACTAGCCATAATTTATTCCTGAAAATTGGACCAAAGTAGATCAGACAACTAACATAACATTTTTATATCTTAAATGGCATGTACATACTAGTCCTAGAATCGTCTAAACCTCAGCTCTGATAGCAACAAATGTAACGCCCCCCCTATAGGGAGCGCTACGGTAACAATAAACACCCAATAAATAACTCTACTCCACTATATAGAGTTCAATACTTATAGATTTGATACGTACAAATACCAATATAAAGTTTTAAACTCCAAATTATTCTCCAAATGCTAATTATTCTCCAAATATTTCTCAATGTCACTTTACATTTCTCACTCTCTAGTACATGCCATTATTCTACAAACCATAATATTACATTAAAATATAAATCCACCTCGAATCTTTCCTTAATTGCTCTTTAAGCTGATCCACCTGTACCATTTTGGTCCAAGCTATCTACAAGTTCTCCACCTACGCGTAGAAAATCAACTACACGCTAAGCAATTTGCTTAGTGGTGTCCATAAAAAAAAAATAACAACTTTGAATATTTTTAAAATAGAAACAAAGTATATTTATAAGTCAAAAACAAATTAACCAACTTTATGGAACCAAATCACAAAACTTATATAGTAATCCTTTCAAAGTATAATCAAATTTATATCCAATTTTTCCAAACACTTTAACCATATATTGCCCAAAGTAAACAAGTCCTGAATAACGGTAAAATGGATACGGGAGCGGACAAGCCCGAAGCCAAAGCTTCAAAATCAATATATCGGTCAAGCCCGAAGCCGAAGCTTCAAAAATCAATATATCGGTCAAGCCCGAAGCCGAAGCTTTAAAAATCAATATCGGTCAAGCCCGAAGCCGAAGCTTCAATATCAATATATATATATATCATAATATCGGCCAAAGCCCGAAGCCAAAGCTTCAATTATTTGTACAGTACTGTACCCCCCTTTATTGGGGCCAATCTACCCTGACCCGTATTCTACTCGTTTAATAAGGGCAATAAATCAAAGTAACATCTTAAAAATTCCAATATAAACCATCAATCACAATTCAACATATCTTCAGTAATTAAGAAATCCAAATCCCAAATTTTTAAGCATCAAACATCAATTAAAACTCAATAAAATCAATATCATGCTTTCCAGAATTTTTCTAGGTTTCATAACCTGACTTCCCCTGCATTTTTCACTATCAAAACATCATCCAATCGAAGAACTTTCTTCTAAACATAATTAGACACATGTCTCAGCTTTCCAAATCCACCCGAATCACAGAAATCGAAATTTTATAACCAAAGTTATGATCAAAATACTAAACAGTGTACCAAGCTGAGATTTTCCGAAAACAGATTTCATGACTCAACTTCAAACGAAAATTTCACATTGAAAACGAACGAAATTCAACAAGGTTTCTTCTGAACATGTGTTCCTTACTTTCTTTAGATATCAATAGAATCAAGAATTGTTCAAATCGGATTTATATAACGAGAGAAAACATTAAAACAAAACAGGTATACAATCTGGAAAATTTTCCCGAAAAACCGAGAAATCGAAATTCGGGACACAAATCTTTTTCTATGCTCTTTCTAGCTCTCTTCTACCCTTTTGCCTTTGATTTACTTGCAATAGCTTCCTCTACAACAGCCATATATAATTCTATCAAGATATTGCATAAATAAACTTCCTAATACCATAAATATGCTTAATCTACCATAAATTCTACTAATTAAGCTTTAATTTCACCAAAAATCACTCACCTCAAACTCGGGTTACTATTCATCTGAATCTTAATTTCTGAAATCCTCCTCTTCTAGTCTTGATTGACTGAAATTGATGATGATAGAGGGCTTAAGGATCGATTTCTAATAAGAATTCGAAGTTGAATCGAAGAAATCGGAAGTTTTTGGATTATAGAAAATTTTTTTTTTTTGGTAAATGAAAGGGAGGAAGGAAATGATGAAGATAAGGAAGAGAAGAAGATAAGCTGTAAGTTTTGTATATATTGTCTTTTCTTTTCTTTTTTTTTTTTTCAAATTTCCAATATTGCCCTTGGACAAATAATTAAATGTCCATTTCATCCTTCTTACTATAATTAGCTCTTATTTCCTCATGTCTTATATCCAATAACAACAATAACAATAAAAATAATTTCTATGATATTTTTAATACCATAGTAATTTATTATAAGCAAAATTTTGGAAATTTCAGTTCGTTACAATCCTAGTCCTAGAATCGCCTAAACCTCGCTCTGATACCACTAAATGTAACACCCCCATTATTCGGAGTGTCACAGTAACGATAACCTCCGATATCTTATTTACTAATTCAGTAAGTTTCACATTAATACTTAAACAAATTCACTGCCAATACTTATATATGTTAATTCCAAAACTTTAACATTCATAAATACACGCCAAAAGTTATAACTCAAACCCTGATTCCTTGAGGAAATTGAGAACAGAATCAGCATTTTCAGGGTTTATGGCGAAATCGGTGGTTGAGGAAGCTCTATTGGGGGAGAGGCGGTGGTGATTGAGTAAGTAATCGGAAACTGAGATTTTGGGGGTTGAAGTGGAGAAGAAAACAGAGATTGGAAATTTGGAGAGATTAAGAGACCTCCTCAAAGAGGGAAATCTGCATAACCAGGGGACGGGCATGTTTCTCGGAGAAATTGAACGTAAAGCAGCAATAATAATCGAAAGAAAATGAAAAAAAGGCGTGCCTATTTGGATAATCTCGCTGTTGAGCTACAATCAGATCATCGCATGGAAGCGGAAGTGGTCTAAGGAAAGAGATGAACTGAGATCTCAGAATGGCGACGGATTGTGCCACCTGAAACTCGATGGCCCTTTTTCTTTTGAAAATTATGTGTTGAATGGGAACTATTTACAGCATTTATCCAATTCTCTCTTGCATTTTTATTTTATTTTTATTTTATTTTTTGTTTTTTTTATTTAGTTTACTGGAGTTTTATTCCGACTACATTTATATTCAATCTGAGTTGCTCACCTGACCATAATAGGTAAGTCTCCCAATAAGAATCTTTTACGTTCACAAGGCTCGAAACTGAAACCTTACTATAGTGATATCAAGTTATTTATTACTTGAATCACTAACTTTTAGTTTTTTACTTTGATTAGCATGCATTATTCTAGTTTTTAAAAATTTTAAATGAGAGACTTGAGAGACTACGGAAACTTTGAGTTCTCGCCTCTCTTTTTTCGACATGAGAGGCTAAAGAAACTCGAGGGATTAGTATGTTTTGAAGTACTTGTGTGATTACTTCAGTAGTCATATGCTGAGGTAAAGCAGCTTGTGCTGGAGTAGGTTATTTGGGAAAGCCACAAATTGGTGGAGGTTCATGTCTTTGCTCCTCCCATTGTTCAATACGGATCGTACTCTCAGCATCCTCTGTTGTGACTATTACTAACCATTACTTATTCCTGAAAATTGGACCAAAGTGAATCAACAACTAACACCATTTCTATATCCTAAATGGCATGTACATCCTAGTCCTAGAATCGCCTAAACCTCGCTCTGATACCACTAATTGTAACACCCCCATTATTCGGAGTGTCACAGTAACGATAACCTCCGATATCTTATTTACTAATTCAGTAAGTTATTTATTACTTGAATCACTAACTTTTAGTTTTTTACTTTGATTAGCATGCATTATTCTAGTTTTTAAAAATTTTAAATGAGAGACTTGAGAGACTACGGAAACTTTGAGTTCTCGCCTCTCTTTTTTCGACATGAGAGGCTAAAGAAACTCGAGGGATTAGTATGTTTTGAAGTACTTGTGTGATTACTTCAGTAGTCATATGCTGAGGTAAAGCAGCTTGTGCTGGAGTAGGTTATTTGGGAAAGCCACAAATTGGTGGAGGTTCATGTCTTTGCTCCTCCCATTGTTCAATACGGATCGTACTCTCAGCATCCTCTGTTGTGACTATTACTAACCATTACTTATTCCTGAAAATTGGACCAAAGTGGATCAACAACTAACACCATTTCTATATCCTAAATGGCATGTACATCCTAGTCCTAGAATCGCCTAAACCTCGCTCTGATACCACTAAATGTAACACCCCCATTATTCGGAGTGTCACAGTAACGATAACCTCCGATATCTTATTTACTAATTCAGTAAGTTTCACATTAATACTTAAACAAATTCACTGCTAATACTTATATATGTTAATTCCAAAACTTTAACATTCATAAATACACGCCAAAAGTTATAACTCCAAATATCAACAATATACAAGTCACACTATCTATACTACTTAGTACATGCCATCACATCCAAACCGCAAAATATAACAAAATTTGGACAACCTCAAAAAGTTCTCTTAGCTTGCACTTATCTACCGAACTACTCCACTTTGGTCTGGCTATCTACAATCTTCAGTACCTACGTGTAGCAAAACAAACTACACGCTAAGCAATACGCTTAGTGGTGTATACAAATTTTATTTCAAACTTTACTAAATTTCCAAAAATAAATATAAATTTTAACATAAATATTATGAAAATATTATATTTTCATGTATAAATTCAATTAAATATCAACTTTTTAAACTCATAAGAATAATCCACACCAATTAAACTCAAAAATCAAATATTGCCCAAAGTAACCAAATAATGTAAATGGAATTGGATACGAAGGCGACACTAAGCCCGAAGCCAAAAGCTCCAATATCATATCACAGAATACCGGCCGAACCCCGAAGCCGAAGCTCCAATATCATATCACAGAATACCAGCCGAAGCCCGAAGCCGAAGCTCCTATATATTTTTTTAACAGAATATATTTCAGAATCATAATACCGGCCGAAGCCCCGACGCCCAATCTCCAATTGTTTGCACAGTACTATACCCCCTTTATTAGCGTCAATCTACCCGGTACCATTTTCTACTCAAGGAACTCAAATCCTTAGTTTTTAAACATTAAACTTTCATTACAACACAATAAAATCAACCATTCACAATTCCATAAAAATTCCAGATTTCGTATCCCGATTTCAAGTGCACTATAATACCCGATAACAAAACAATTTGACAAAAATTTCTTCTGAAAATATGTAGCCACAAGTTTCAGCTTTCCAATGCCATAAAAATCATAAAATTCCGATTTGTATAACAAAAGTTATGACCAAATTAATAAAAAATGCTCAACCTGAAATTTCCAAAAAAACAAATTTAGTGATTCAACTTTATCGGAAAATTCGAACTAGTAAATTAACGAATTTAACAAAAGTTTCTTCTAGACATAGCTGCAACTATGTCATCAAAATTCAGTATGTAAATCAAGAGATAAACCAAAAAAGGCAGTTGTGAACAATCCGAAATTCCAGCAATGTATTAAAATAAAATTCGTATACATAGACCTCTTTTTAGCTCTTTATTCGTTTTCCTCTATCTCTTTCCCCTTTCTATGGCTTTGATTATCTCCTTCTACAATATCCATACTTTAATTTAGTTAATATGTCCTCAAAATGAATCACAAATAACTGTAAATAAGCCTAGCTAACTACAAACTCTACAAATAAAACTTAAATTACATCAATTTCTACTAACCTCAAATTCAGGTCACTATTCACCAAGAACCCTAACTGTTGAAATCCCTCTTTCCTTGACTTAATAGGCTGAATTGATGAGCATGGAAAGCTTAAAGAACAATTTCTACAAAAGAATTTGTGTTTGATTGGAGAGAAAATTAAGCTTTGTGGTTTTGGATTTTCAAGGAAGATGAATGACGAAGATAAGAAAGAAATAGAGAAGACATGGGCTGATTTTTGGCACGTATTAAGTTGCTGAAATATGAGGTTTGTACACATATACATAATGCCACAATTACGAGCATGACCTTAACTAAATGACTTAGTTCCTAATACATCCTTTAACTTAATTAACTTTTTTTTTCTTATTTATTCTAAAGGATAAAACATATACATATAATGATTCCAATTCTCTAGATTAATGATACTATACTTCTATATAAATTTAGTTTAAAATTTTGGGTTGTTATAATAATATTGTTAATCGAAATATTATGGTTACGTTACTGCAAGCACGTAGGATGGCAATAATCTTTTATACACGTAAATGATCATATCACATATGCTCATATCACAGCTCAGCCACTACTAATATGAGTAAAAATAAATTCAAAAAATTTCATATTATAGCTCTTTCCGTAGTTTTGCCGTTTTGCCTTTTTGGAGTAATCAATATTGAAAGAGTTTGCATTACAAACAATCATATTTAATGACTTTTCATCTTTCATTCACTTAAGTTTAACTTTTTACTTAGCTATGATAGCTATGAATGCGGTTTTTTTTTTGTTTCAATACTATTGAAATGAATGTTTATTTAATTTTTTTTTTAAAATTAATTTTTTTATATTAATATTTGACTCATAGTGAAAAAACTTCATTATTAGAAGCAGCTGTTCAAGTGTCATTTTTGCTGTTGATTCCAAATTCAATGGTGATGAAAGACAAACTAACTTTAATTTTCAAAAAATAAAGTCAACGATAGCCTTCACCTATTTTCAAATGTATCTTTTATAGAATGAATGTATACAAAAACTATTTACCCATTTTATTTCATTTGTTGAGTCGTGTTATTATTTCTAATAATTATTATTTTCATAAGATTTTATCAGCTAAATATATTGTAATGATAATCATTTAATTATTTAATGTGAACATCCATATTCAGATAGTCATTGTAATCTTGATGCTTCTCCACCAAATTCATTTTGGTAAAAGACGAGTGTACTGTGTACTAACTGAATTCAGTTGTTAATGTTCTAATTAATGATAATAATTTTATGAATGAATTTGGACCAAAAAAAATAGAAAAACTAAAGACTTACAACTCTTGAGATCAAACTATACATGCATTTTCAGACATTTCTGCTATATAAGTACATGTTGTATGGCTAACAAATACTTACAGAACAAAACTCAACTCTTCATATTTTGAATACATTTTTAAGAATATGGCATCCCTTAAGCTATTAGCAATCTTTTTCATTTTGTATAACACATGTACTTCTGTAGAATCCCAACCCGCTTTTGATAAAAAATTTCCAGCCATTTTCATCGTTGGCGATTCGGTAATGGACACGGGAAATAACAATTATATCCCTACTTGGCTTCAGGCAAACTACCTTCCATATGGTCAAAACTATGTTTCGGGTTTGCCAACCGGAAGATTCTCTGACGGAAAACTTCTTTCTGATATGTTGACTTCCTTTTTAGGCATCAAAGAATCTCTTCCTCCTTTCTTGGACCCGACCCTCTCAAACGATGATCTTGTGACAGGTGTCAATTTCGCGTCTGCGGGGTCCGGTTTCGATGACTTGACTAGTGTTGCTAGTAAAGCTATCCCGGTTTCCCAACAAATAGAAAACTTTAAACTCTATATAGTTACGCTAAAACGGCTAGTTGGAGAGGATAAAGCGATTGCAATTCTTAATAGTTCTTTTGTAGTACTTAGTGCTGGGTCGAACGACTGGTTTTTCAACTATTATGATATCCCTACGAGACGATTAACCTACGACGTTGATGGATACTAAGATTTTCTATTGGATAGGGTTAAAAAATTCATCAATGTAAGACATTTATTGATTATTATTATTATTAAGATTGTGTTTAAGTTTTAATAATGTGCATAGTTAATTAGCTTATATACCCGGAAATTTTTGAACTTTTCAGGAGTTGCATGGAATCGGTTGTCGCTCGATATTGGTAAGCGGGTTAGCTCCAACAGGTTGCTTTCCTTTGCAAAAGGAGTTGACGTTTCAAGACATATGTATTGAGAATCAAGACAATGATTCTATTGTTTACAATCAAAAGCTTGTGAATATGTTGTCTACATTGCAACCATCTCTCCCGGGAATCAAACTCGTGTATAACGACTTCTATACCCCGGTCATCAACATGCTTCATAATCCCAAAAACTATGGTAATGAGGCTTATTAGTTATAATAACTTATAATTCTTAACATGCACACAAAATGATGTAAGTATTTTTTGTTGTTGTTTTGATGCTCAGGCTTGGTAGAAACATCGACTGGATGTTGCGTTAATTTGTTATCGGTTTGCAAGCGAGATAACGTGGGGACATGTCAAAACCCCGATGAGTATTTATTTTGGGATGGAGTTCATCCGACTTTAGCAGCCTACAACCACACTTTTGCTTATATGGTGAAAAACGTTCTTCCTCAGTTCCTATAGAACCACACCAACTTTCGTGGCGATGTGAAATTCTATACATAAATTAGAGCATATATAGTACGATTTTGTGTCGATTTAAATATTATTAATGATTTTTCTTTAGAGCTTAACTATCACATCCTGTAAGGCGTTATATGTACACATGACTTCATGATTTACAATATATATTAGTATATTTTGTTGCAGTTATATAAATTTGTATGCAGCAAAAATTTGAAATGTTCTTACTTCCAGTTTCAATACACTTCGAATGCATATAACCTTTGCCAAACAGATGGATTTGGTTCTGGGAATCAAAATTACAAATCCAATGGATATGAAGCGGATCTGAGCCAGATATATAAAAATGGATCTGGACCGGGTTCGATCCAGAGCGGCCCATTGATCATGACCCGGAACCTTCAAACGATGAGCACTGATCGATTTTAACCTTCAGTTCACGAGAAATTTCCTACATTTACTAACGAATATTAACTCTACTAATACTGACATTCTACTAATAGTTATAATCGGGATTCACAGACCTAAAAACTATTCTAAGATCATACTCTTCAAACTAGAACAATTTAGCATCTTGCATCACATTAAACAATCAAAAGACCACTCTAACTCGAGGCTTCAACCTTTTTTCCACACTATAAGTAAGCAATTCAGGGTGGCTAACAATATCATTAATACCCGAATTCCCCACGTTAAGCAACGCCTCTATTGTCTCCTCATTTTTCCCATCTGATACACCAAAGGCTAGAGGTTGTTTCTTGAAAACAAACTCAATGTTCTTGTCTGAAAACCCTAGTTCTCTAAGGCGGTTCAACTTCATCTCCCAACTATGTCTACTCATAGAACTCATAACCCTAACAGCTTCAAGAAAATTCTTCGATTCCTTTTTTATTCCCATTTCATTGACCCTTTTAACTAAACCCTTTAACTTCTCTTGATTGACTTGAAAAGTTATGGATAGCAGCAAAAATTCCTAGAAATTTGTAAACGACATATCCCATAACTCTTTAAGTACTCTGGGAACTAATGTTGTATTCAAATCAAAAGCCAGAATCTTTCCTGTCTAAGAATTCTTTAAAAATCTAGAAAGGCCAGGGGGAATTTAGACTAAAAATATTTCCAACAGAATTAAGACCAATGTCTTGAAATACCTTGAATTTGGGCTTAATAGTTGAGTCAACATTAGCAGAAAGGACCCAGGGGGATTTTTGGACAACAGATTCAATCTGATTCCTGGAAAACCCAGATTGATTGAGGAAATTGAGAACGGAATCGGCGTTTTTGGGGTTTTTGAGGAAATTGGTGTCTGAGGAGGAGGAAGCATTAGCGGCGGATTTGGGGGAGAAGCGGTGGCGATTAATTAAGTAATCGAAAATTGAGATTTTGGGGGTTGAAGTGGAAGAGGAAAGAACATATATTGATTCAAAGATTGGAGATTTATGGAGATGAAGAGAGCTGTCGAAAGGGAGAATTCTGCATTTACAGAGAACACAAGCTGCTCTGGGGAATGTAGTGAGATGTTGAACCTAAAACCCTAAAGTGGACAAAAAAAAAATAGTGTAAGAGAGACCAATATGTGAAATGAGTCAATAAGTTAATCAATTGTACATTGTAGTCATTCTTGACTAGGGTTGAAAATGTGGCGGAGATTCTCGGCATCTGCTTTGATGGAGACGGAGAATTCCTACGGGGGCTTTTATATGGTGGATTGGGTTCTTTTAGGACCAAATAATTCAAAGGCTGATATTTAACGAAGACTTAATTAAACATTTTCTCTTTCAAATTAAATAGTTTTTAATTCATTTTCAGTCCTTGATTGTAAAGGACCTAAAAGGACCCGATGCACCCTACAATATCCCCCCACGGGGTGGAGATGTGGATTTTTTTTATCACCAAATCCTTAATGGGGATGGAGACATCATTCCCGAACCCGAAAAATCCTCGAACCTGATAAAAAAAATTAATTATTAATTTATAACATGCGTTAACATTTAACTTTACAAAATTTATTGAATATTTATAAACAATTTATTGTAAAATGTATAACATAATACTTATCATCGATAATTTCTATATATCAGTATTAAAATGTAATGCTATACTTAAATGAGATAGTGTTCAACACCATTTTATTATTTATTAGTCACCAAATAAATTCTATAATTAAATTGAAATTAATTATATTATTTTGTTTGAGATCCTTATTAGGAGACTCACCCACCACATACAAGTGCGCGACCTGGATCGGATCTTGATATAGTTGGAGCAAAGTTTTTGGTGAACCAAATAGGTAACAAAAAAAGGTATATTGTTTTCTTTTTAGTTCATATAATTATCTTCACTAATTATATGTCTTGTATTATTTTTTTTGATGTATTGCCATGAAATACTTTTAAATATATGTTACTTTGCAAAAGAATTTACACAATTTTTTGTTTATCGGGGAATTGGGGAATCCCTAATGGGGAATGGGGATTCCCCGATAGGAAATAGGGAAAAAATTTTCCCCAAATTCTTAATGGAGATGGAGATGGAAAATACTTTTTTCCTGAAACTTTAACGGGGATGGGGAATGCATTCTCTGGTCAGTAAACCCCACTTTCATCCCCTATCTTCGACAGTGTTTGATGATACCTTCTGAGCTCGTTTGTACTTCTGGAAACCTAGAGTCTGTGGGGTTGGGCCGTTGTAAGCTTTTATATGCAATCCCCTTGTAGTTGGGCTTTGGTTTGTAATTGTACAATTTTTGGATATTCTCGAAAAATGAATTGATATTTTCCCTACGAGACTTAAATACCTTTTTGGGTCCTGTTCCATACATCAAATGCCCTTTTAGTATATGACCTATTGAAATTGCTTATTTGGTGCCTGATGTATTCACTTTTCGCCTATTTGGTGTCTGACATATTGAACATTAGCCTATATGGTGTCTGATCTATTTGATTTTAGTACATCAAGCATCCATCTAACAATACAAAGAATGTGAAATACCTATAATATCGTTTGAAACATGAATATATTTTGTTGATCATGCATGAATTGTTGACCCTTATTAATCTATTAAGTTATTGTATTGAAATTGAATATGTCGGGTACCAAATAGGCAAATATTGAATACGTCAGACACCAAAAAAAGGATTTCAATAGGTCAGGCACCAAAAAGGTATTTTTAACAGGACCCAAAAAGTATTTAAGTCTACAAAGGGCTAAAAACCACATTTGTTTTGTACACTCAGGGAAAGGAAATATTTGGTGATGCCATAGGACATAAAATGGACTTGGGGTAATATTTTAGCTAGCCCCAATGCATCATTATCCCTTAACTTAACTTCAAGAGTCAGATGTCACTTTGAATGTACAAAAGATACAGTTAGCCCTGTTAACCTAGCAAAAGTGAACTAGATAACCCCATGAATACAACTAAATCAGTCACACTTCGGAGAGTGTACAACACTCTCAGCCATATGTATAATTTTAAAAAGTCAAACCAATGGAAACGTGACACATGACATATACTTTAAAATTTTCAAAAATAACCCTCAAATTATTTCATTACAATCCATAATCTTTTAATTTGTTCATTTACGCCATCTTCTTCATTTCTTCTTTTCAGCCTAACTTTTTTTGAAAAATCAATTCCATTTCAAGGATAAGAACAAATTGATTAAGATGAAATTAGGGATCAAATTGATACGATAAGAATTATCTGTGAAGAAAATATCAAACAAGAAGAGCCACAATAATTGCTTTCATTCACCCAAAAAAAGCATTAAAATTTCTAACTTTTTCATCAACAAAAACTCATAACAAACAGCTCCAACTCTAAAAAACCCAATACCGTTGAGCAACAGTGCCACCGCCGCAACAACAACACTGCCGCCGCCATTAACCAGCTCCAGCTCCAGCTCCACAATAATTGCTTTTATTTTGATCTTTTTCTTGTTTTTATGTTTTTATTTTCCTTATTATTTTAAATATTTCATTTCGCATAATAGTAAAAGGAGAAATAGATTCAAAAATTGTGTCAAATGACTTGTGTTTTTTCTTAACTTTCTGCAATGACCTTGTTAAGTTAGTTAAGTAGTTGAGATGGTTAGTACAATAAGGTTTACTGTAAAACCCTGTATTCCACTAGCTACTATATAAAGCTAAGTGGCTATATTAGCAATCTTAATCGATTTTTACTGAATAACACTTTTTAACATTCTCAATAATGTTCATCTTCCTCTCTGAATTCCACATGGTATCAGAGCTTCTTTAGATCTATTCCACAAAAATCTTTCAGAGCTTTAGCTAATTCTTGATTTTTCCAGCTATTCAACAATGGCTGGAAATGGTAGAATCGCAAGACAGGCGCAAGATATAGAAGAAAATGTTGAAAATAGTCGGAGGGACTCTACGGGACTAAATCAAGATCGCGAATATGATTCATGGAATTTGTAGGGCTCTGAGAATCCAGGAGCTAGTTTAGTCACCACTCTTCCAACGGAAAATAACTACATCGATTGGTGTAGAGCAGTCAAGATCTCTTTGGCTGCGAAAGAAAAGCTGGATTTCGTAATTGGGGAAAACAATAAACTAGAGACAACAGATCCAAGGTACAAAAAGTGGAAGAGTTGCGATAGTAAGGTGTTGGCTTAGCTAATCAACTCAATTTCAAGAGAGTTATTGCAGTCTTTCCTCTGCTATATAGAGGCAAGGGAACTTTGGGAAGAACTGGAAGCTAGGTTGGGGGAAAGCAATGGTCCTCTATTGTATTCCATCAAAAAGTAGATAAACTCTCTTAGATAAGGAAATCTGACTGTGGTACAATATTTCTTGAAATTAAAGCAATTATGGGAAGATTTTGCATACTTGAGGCTAGTTCCCAAGTGTTCTTGTGGATCTATTATCTAAAAACTCGTAATTCAGCTAGAAGAAGACAAGGTACTACAGTTTTTAATGGGGCTCAATGACAATTATGACCCCATTAAAAGCCAAATCTTGCTCATCGACCCACTACCATCAGTCAATAAGACTTACTCAATGGTGGTAAGGGTGGAAAAGCAAAGGAAAATGAGTACTGACTCAATGATTGAAATAGCCAATGTGGCCAATCAAGAACCTGGCCCTGGAACACAATCAACCAACACTGTGAAAAGGTGCTCTCACTGCGGGAAAACCAAACACACCAAGGAAGAGTGCTGGAAACTCAATGGACCACCGGAGTGGATAAAGCAAAAGGGGTTAAAAGGGAAAAAATGGCAAGAAAAGAACTCAGTCAGAGGCTCATCTTGCAGGGGGTACCACGCTATTTGACTCTGATGAAGAAAACTCAGATGAAGAAATGGATATGAAACAACTAGTGAAAGCAAAAGTGAGGAGGCATTTGCAAAAGAATGCTGAATTGCGAGTTTCTTGACAATAGATCCACAAGAACACTTTGGAATTGGCCTCAAGTATGTGAAATCTCTCCACAAAGCTCTTCACAAGAAAGTGATATATTGGCCTTACTGCACATGGACATGTGGGGCCCTTATCACAAAGCTTCAATCTCTGGGGCTAAATTTATATTGACTATTGTTGATGATCATTCAAGGGCCTTATAGGTTGTTTTACTGCAATCAAAGGTCCAAGTACCAACTGCAATACAACAGTTAGTGCAAAAATTAGAAAAATAATTTGGGAAAAATGTCAGAAAAGTAAGAACAGACAATGGGTTGGAGTTTAAAAATTCAATATGCCAGAAGTTTTTTGCTGATTCAGGAATAGAACACCAAAAAAGCTGTGCATACTCACCACAGCAAATTGGTGTCATTGAGAGAAAACGTAGGCATCTCTTTTGAAGATTCTTAGTCCCAATTGAGTGGAGAAAAGTGAAACATAGTTAATTTGCTTGTGTGCCTTAACCTGGACTTGGTTTGTATTTAGTCAGTCTCTTTGTACCATAGGACCTTCATCGAGACTTTAATATAACTCTAGCATTGGCAGTTATTTTTTTGCTGCGAGTTCCGCAATTAGATGAAACGAGATTTACTTGGGTCACAACCAGATTTAATTTCTTTCATAGGACCGCTAGAGGAAGAGCTATCTATGGCTAAAAACTGGGAAAAGGCTCTTTTATTGGGAGAGCAAAGAGAGTGGAATGGGCAATAGGGAATGCAAAGGGAATCGAAGTGCAAATGGCAAAGTATGTAAATGGGAATGGAAAGGGGTTAGCAAAAGCTAGAAAACCTAGTAAAGTTCGCAAAGCAAATCCCAAATTATGGCTAGATGTGTTTTAGGGATCCTACTAAGTTAAAGTGTATTTTATCTAAATAGAAGGTGAGAATGAACCCATCTTATGTTTACCGGGACACCCTAGATACCAAACCAAGGTAAATTTTGAACTTCAACAATTAATTGTGTGTTTATACTTAGAATTTGGTGAAAACTCTCGGGCTGAGTCTCAAACAAGGTCCTTATGCTTTCTCAAGGACATCTTTAGTTGGAATTTCAGTTGTTAATAAGGAGTCTCAGTGCAAGTCTTGGGGAAAGAAATTAATCTCTCTGACATTGTTTAGGGTCACTTGTACAATTTAAATTTCTTTTCTTCATGATCTTTTAATGCATACTTGAAGCAAGCATGGAATAAGTGTGGGGAGATTTGATAGGTTGTAAATCAAACATGTTTTTATGCTCGTTTCCATGCATATAATTGAGACCATATTTTTGGTCTAGTCATTGTGTTTCATTGATTTTATTCCTGGTAAATTTAGTTTTAATTATCAATTCCCAAAAAGATCGCTTTTAGGTCACGCTGTTTGTCATCTCTTAAGTATAACATTGTTAAAGACTGTTCCCTGTGCGAGCGACCCTTGTTTGTCATTAACTATAAGTTTTTATTGTGCAGAGATCTATTTTTGATAGTCTCGACAGCCATCAAAAGTTTAGGGGACAGTAGACAGTTTGTAGGGTTGTCAACGGAGTGGGGATTTCCTGAATCCGATGGGTGTAAGATTATTTTATATTATTGTGGCCCATATATATTATAGATCCCGATTTAATAATTATATGTGGCTTCGTATGATGGTCACAAAGCATTATGGATATTAAATCGGTATGAGTTTAAATTTCCTTCCCTCTATGATTAAGTTGGCATAAAAGTAAAAGGATTGGAGTAAAAGGATAATGGGTAATTGGATAAGCATTATTAAAGCAATTATATTTGTGTTAATTACTGTTATTAATTTTGTTATTAAGTAGCTTTATAATTGAACACTTAATTAATTAATGTATACAGACGTGAAACATTTAATATAGATACTTAACTTTTAATTAACCATTGTGTATGTATATGAAAAGGAACGACTCATCGTTATACATATATACAGAAAGTGAAGAGCAGTAAAGAGAGAAACAATTAGTCTCTTTAATCAATGAAGTTTCGTCTTTTCTTGTTATTAGATTTGTTCCAATTCATCTCTGACTTACTGTTTATCAAAATTTCTTATCATTAAGAGGCCAATTATCAAAAGTAGAGGAGAAAGAACGGTTCTTTCTCTTTGCCATGGCTCAATTCGTTTTAAGGTACGCTTCCGCTAATCGTCTATTTATTGTTCTTTTCATTCAATTCTAGGTAAGATGATCTTGGAGGTTTTATCCCGATAAAAGGTTCATGATTGTTATAGATTTCAGAATCAAAATCATTACGCGATGATAAAAGTTCTTACAATCGGTATCCGAGCAATCTTGTTATAGAATTGTATGTATGAAAATTTAGTAGAGTGAGGGTTCATGGGAAAATTTGGGTTTTTCCCAATTGAATTGATTCTCGTTAAATTTAAAATTTTAGTAACCCTAGAATTGTTTTGGAGTTTTTTGATATATATAATTAAATATATGTTCATGACAACTTACATTAACTGTTCCTTTTGTTAATAAAAGAAAAAGATTAACCGTTAATGAAACGAGAAGTGAAGATATTAGAAAAAAAAGGAACAGAGTTTTTTTTAGTCTTATAATTGATTCAATGGTTTGTTCCATTTTGTTTTCTAAAGAATGTAAAACTTGTCTGAATAACCGAACAACATGAGAATTCTAAAATCTAGTGCAACTGTTTTCATTGCTATTATGGCCTAATTGGTTTCTTTAGTGAGATTGTTATATGAAGTTGTATGCTGCAATATTATTCCCCATTCATGGGGTTATAAATTAGCTTTGAATTGAAGAAAAATTACAGTATTTTTGCTTAATTTGTTTTGGTTTTTGAGCGTAAAAGATGAGGCCATGAAATTGTTTACGTTGGCAATTCTATGGGCAATGACTGTAGTGGAATTATAATCAGAAAATTGTTAAATATATGGTTAATATGATAGAAAGTAATAGAACAGAATGTAAGAACATAAAATAAGAAAAGTGATATGGTTTATCATAATGAAATTTTCTTTTACATTCTTTTGTCCCACTAATTATTATGAAGTTTTAAGTTTGGTTTGATATCTTTTTGGGTGGCCTACTTGAATTATTATTTATATTTTTTTAGCCACTATTTTTACGTGAGTAAGGTCTTGTTAGACATATATAAATGATGGAAATTAATTTATGACATGTAAATTTGTATATACATGTGTGATTATGTGTTGGTGACACATCACGGCATGATTATGAATTGTTGATTATGCATGTTAAAGCTAATTATGCTTTCATGGCAATGATAGGCTTTGAGGTTTTAATTTATCTCGTAAAAGTTTTGTTGTATAAATTAAATGTTTGTTGTATAGAAAGTAAGTCAGTCATAAAAGTGATTTTGCTTGGTTATTTAAACATTGGATTATACAAATATTGTTCATGTATAGAGATGCATGTAAATGTTATACGACAATGTAAACTCAAATTTTAAATGTTAAATACACGGAATTTTGTCTAAAGTAAGGATTAGTCGATATTATTTCTAAATGGTTGAGACAGTATTGTAATAGTTCTGCAACGATATTCTTTGAACGAATGGCCGGTACTATAAGGGTGTGAAGCACATTAATGTAAAGTACTCGGCATAAAAGAAGAAGTGCAAAAACACAGTGTCTATTGAGCATATTGAATGAAATCAGCTGTAATGGTACGCTAACGGAAAGTTTAATGCCTGAAAAGTTTATTGGCAATGTACGTGAAATGAATATTATAGAAAAGTTCTTGTTAGCTTAAATGATTTGTATGAGCATACGTTAAAGTCTCGAGCTCAATTTGAATGTATTGACATTTTAGGAATATTCGATAAATATTATTTTTGCATATTTTTAGTTATGCACATTATATTTGCACATTAAAGCTTATTTAGGTGTGATAACTTTATAGCTATGTTTTGTTTAATAACTATAAAATGTTTGTTATATTATAGTGAGCAATACTGTAATATTTATTGCATAATGATTTGATAGTTGAGAGTTAAAATTAACTATGGTTCATGGAAGGAAACAGGCTACATTAGTGACATGTAACCGTCATGACTCGATTGTTTTGATTCTTATAAAGTTATATATGAGTGTTAGGTTTTGCAAATTAAAGATGACCCATATATATATATATATCATGGGCAAGTGGGAGATTGTAAGATTATTTTATATAATTATTGTGGCCTATATGTATCATGGATCTGGATTTAATAATTATGTATGGCTTCGTTTGATGGTCACAAAGCTTTATGGATTTTAAATCGGTATTGGTTTAAATTCCCTTCCCTCTACGATGAAATTGGCATACAAGTAAAAGGATTGGAGTAAAAGGATAATGCGTAATTGGATAAGCATTATTAAAGCAATTATATTTGTGTTACTATTATTAATTTTGTTATTAATATTAAGTCCAAATTAAATTTAGAGGCTAATTAATTTAATGAATTTGGATGCTAATTAATTTACAACAAATAAGGTGGTAAGATGGTAGTTAGTAATTGACACATTAATTACCAATTGAAAAGTGAATGCAACTTTTTGTGCCTATAAATAGACATTCCCTTAATCCAAATTCATCCAAGCAAAAATTGAGTTTTCTTTTGTAGAGCATTTCGTACAAAAAGCGTTTGAGAGAAATTAGGGGAGTGAGTTGAGTAGTTTGAGAAATACAACATTATTTGGGTGTAAGGGTAAATCTTTTTTTTGGGCATTCCAACTTTCTCCTGAAATTATTTTATACCTCAAGTTTGGGTATACTTGAGAGAGGCTTTATTGTTGTATACCCATTATTTATTAGTGGAGTTATATTTGCAGCCCCGTGGTTTTTCCCTTTTAAAGGGTTTCCACGTAAGTTTTTGTGTTTCTTAATTACTCTATTTATTTTTATACTCGTTGTTACAACATCTACTTTAGTTAATACATATCACCTTGCTACGAAATTGATATACGGGACCCAACAAGTGGTATTAAAGCTGTTGATTACATAAAGGTGGTTGTGTTAATTAAAATGGAAGGTTCTTCAACATCCATGATCAAATTGAATGGTTTGAACTGGTCAATTTGGAAGCCCATGATGGAGGAGATATTGTAATGCAAAGATATGCATGAAGCAATCAAAGGAGACACCGCAAAGCCGAAAGACATCAAAGATCCAGATTGGAGCAAGTTGACTAGAAAGGCCATCGGTATCATTCGCCAGTGGCTAGATTTCAGCGTGTCGGCCATGTCTCGGAATAAACGTCTGCCCATGAACTATAGAAGAAGCTGTAAGATCTTTATGATCGGAAAATTGCTGGAAACAAGTTATTCCTGATAAGGAAGCTTGTCAACATGAAATACAAGGAGGGAACTTCTATTGCTGAATTTTTGAATGAATTTCGAAGTGCTATTAATCAATTATCTTCTATGCAAATAACACTTAAAGATGAAGTCCAATCCTTATTGTTGCTCAGCTATCTACCAGAAAGTTGGGATACCTTGGTGGTGTCTATGACCAATTCGGGTTCAGATGGAAAATTATCCTTAAACCACGTTGTTAGCACTTTGCTCAACGAGGAGACAAAGAGGAAAGTTACGATTGTCGTAAGTAGCCAAGCTCTTGTCACAGAACACAGAGGTAGGAGCAAAAATCGAGGTCCCAACAATCCTGACAAATCCAAAGGAGGAGAGAAGTTCAGAGGTAGATCTAAGTCCAGGGGTAGAGTCAAATGCTACCATTGTGGACTAGAAGGCCATCTGAAGAGGAAATGTCGAAAGCTAAAGAGAGAACAGAAGGATAGCAATAACCAGGAGGAAGACAAGAACACCACTACAGTAACTGAGGAGATTGTTGTTCTTTCCTTTAGTTATGAAGAACAATGTCTGCAAGTCTCAAGTCAAGATGATACGGAATGGGTGATTGATACTACAACATCTTATCACGCCACTCCCAACAAGGAGTTCTTCACCACATATAGAGAAGGAAATTTTGGTGTGGTGAAGATGGGCAATAATGGCCATTCCAAAATTATTGGAATTGGTGACATTCGTATTAAGACGAACACTGGCTGTACACTCATCCTCAAAGAAGTTAGACATGTTCCTGATTTGAGGCTCAACTTAGTATCTTATGGTATTCTAGATCGTGAAGGCTTCGAGAATTTCTTCGGGAAGTAGGAAATGCAAGCTTACCAGGAATTCCTTGGTGATTGCAAAAGGTGCCATGTGTTGTACACTATACAAAACAAATGCAGTCATTTATAAAGATAGATTACATGCTATTGAAGAAGAGTCTTCGTAAGATTTGTGGCATAGAAGATTGGCTCATATTAGTGAGAAAGGGATGCAGATTCTAGCAAAGAAGGCATTTATACCTTCGGCTAATGGCACACCACTATCTCCATGTGACTACTGCCTATTTGGCAAGCAATATAGAGTGTCATTCAGCTAGTCATCAAGTAGAAAGTCAAGTGTTCTTGACTTGGTACACCCAAATGTATGTGGCCCCTTTGAATATAAGACCTTGAGAGGTAACAAGTATTTTGTTACTTTCATCGACGATGCATCACGGAAGCTGTGGATGTATTTCCTGAGAACAAAAGTTCAGGTATTTCAGTCATTTCAAAAATTCCTTGTTATAGTGGAAAGAGAGACAAACAAGAAATTAAAATGTCTCCGATTCGACAATAGAGGTGAATACACATCACACGAGTTTGAGAACTACTATTTCAGACATGGAATTCAACATGAAAAGACTGTACCTGGAACCCCACAGCCCAATGGTGTAGCAGAAAGGATGAATTGCACTATTATAGAGAAGGTCAGATGTATGCTCAAAATGGCTAACTTGCCAATGTGGTTTTGGGGAGTAGCAACATACATAGCCTGCTATGTCATCAACAGGTCACCATCTAATGCTCTAGATTTTGATATTCCAGAAAGAGTATGGACTAGAAAAGATGTTCAATACTCTCATCTGAAAGTGTTCGGCTGTAAGGCATTTGCGCATGTGCCTAAGGAGCAATGGTCAAAGCTTAATGACAAAGCAAGTCCATGTATCTTCCTTGGATATAAAGATGAAGAGTTCGAGTACAAACTGTGGAACCTAGAAAAGAAGAATACCATTAGAAGCAGAGATGTAGTCTTTCAAGAAAATGAGACTATCGAAAGTAGAGATGTAGTCAGGACTTGTAAATGACATCATTCCCAGTCATGTTCCTTTATTGCCAAATAGTACCATTGGTGGAGATAAGGAAAAATTTCAGAAAAATGATGAAATTCCAGAGCTAATGGAGGATCATGAGCAAGAAGATGTTGATGAGTAGGGGGAGCAACCCACCCAGCAAGCTGAGGCTGAACAGCAGCTTAGAAGATCCGCCAGGGATCGCCAACCAACATCAAAGTATCCTAGTTCTGAGTATATTCTCCTTACTAGTGATGGGGAGCCAGAGAATTTTCAGGAAGTTATAACTCATGCAGATAAAGAATCTTGGCTGGAGGCAAAGCAAGATAAGATGAATTCCTTGCAGAAAACCAACACATATGAGTTAGTCAAATTTTCAATAGGAAGAAAAGCCTTGAAGAACAAATGGGTTTTCAAGCTCAAAAGAGATGACAATGGAAAGCTAGTGAAGTATAAAGCTCGTCTAGTAGTGAAAGGATTCCAACAACAGAAAGGAATTGATTTTGAGGAAATCTTTTCTCCGGTGGTTAAAATGACTTCTATTCGAGCAGTTCTAAGCTTGGTAGCAAGTTTGAATCTTGAGCTTGAGCAGTTAGATGTGAAAACCGCCTTCCTTCATGGTGACCTGGAGAAAGAAATCTACATGATGCAACCAGAAGGCTTTGAAGTAAAAGGGAAAGAGCACATGGTTTATAAGCTACAAAAGAGTCTGTATGGGTTGAAGCAAGCACCCAAGCAATGGAACAAGAAGTTTGACTCTCTCATGAGTAGTCATGGCTACAAGAAGACCCAAGAGGATCTATGTTTATACTTTAAGAGGTTCTCTGATAACAACATCATCATATTATTGTTATACGTTGATGACATATTGATCATGGGACAAGATGTTTCTTTAATTCGTAAATTGAAAGAGCAATTAATGAAGTCCTTTGACCTGGAGGACTTGGGTCCAGCACAACAGATTTTGGGCATGAGGATTATTTGTGATCGAAGCAACAACAGGTTGTGGCTGTCACAAGAAAAATATGTTGAACGTGTGCTACTACGTTTCAACATGTTAAATGCTAAATCAGTCAGAGTTCCTCTTTCTGCTCATCTGAAGCTGAGTAAGGAATCTTGTCCTACAACCAAAGAAGAGAAGGAAGATATGAGAAAGATTCCATATTCCTCCGCTGTGGGGAGTCTAATGTACGCAATGGTTTGCACAAGACTAGACATTGGACATGCTGTTGGAGTTATAAGTAGATTCTTAGATAATCCGGTAATACAACACTGGGAAGCTGTAAAGTGGATTCTCAGATATTTGAAGGGAAGTTCAAAGAAGTGCTTATGCTATGGAGGATCTAAACCAATCTTAAAAAGCTTCATTGATGTTGACATGGCAGGAGATCTCGATCATAAAAAGTCAACTTCGGGATACGTATTTACATTTGCCGGGGGAGTAATTTCTTAGCAATCTAAATTACAGAAATGTGTTGCACTTTCTACGACCGAATTGGAGTACATTTCAGCTGTTGAAGCCGGAAAAGAGATGATTTGGTTGAAGAGATTCTTTGATGAGTTGGGTCAAAAACAAGCTAACTGCATAGTATATTGCGATAGTCAAAGTGCTATAGACTTAAACAAGAATACTATATATCATTCTCGAACAAAGCACATTGATATCCGCTATCATTGGATATGCGAGCAACTGGAAAAGGGGATTTTTTATCTTGAGAAAATTCCAACAAAAGAGAACCCCTCAGATATGTTGATAAAAGTTATTCCTCAGGATAAGTTTGAGTTGTGCAATGAACTGATCGGCATGAGCTCCAAGTAAGAGCTTATTTCGTACTCCATTCGTTTGGAGGGGGAGAATTGTTAAGTCTAAACCAAATTTGGAGGCTAATTAATTCAACCAATTTGTAGGCTAATTAATTGCCAACAAAAAAAGTGGGAAGATGGTAGTTAGTAATTGACACATTAATTACCAATTAGAAAGTTGATGCAACTTTTTGTGCCTATAAATAGGCATTCCCATAATCCAAATTCATCCAAGCAAAAATTGAGTTTTCTTTTGTAGAGCATTTCCTACAAAAAGAGTTTGAGAGAAATTAGGGGAGTGAGTTGAGTAGTTTGGGTATTTCTACAATATTTGGGTGTAAAGGTTAATCTTTGTTTTTGGGCATTCCAACTTTCTCCTAAAATTATTTTATACCTCAAGTTTGGGTATACTTGAGAGAGGCTTTATTGTTGTATTCCCATTATTTATTAGTGGAGTTATTTTTGCCGCCCCGTGGTTTTTTCCTTTTAAAAGGTTTCCACGTAAATCTTTGTGTTTCTTTATTGCTCTATTTATTTTTATACTCGGTGTTGCAACATCTACTTTAATTAATACATATCACCTTGCTACCGAATTGATATACGAGACCCAAGTAGCTTTATAATTGAACACTTAATTAATTAATGTATACAGAAGTGAAACGGTTAATATAGATACTTATCTTTCAATTAACCATTGTGTATGTATATGAAAAGGAACGACTCATCGTTATATATATATACAAGTATGTATGGAATGGGAGTAAGAGTAATGGTGGAACAAAAATGAAATTGAAGAGCAGTAAAGAGAGAAACAATTAGTTTCTTTAATCAATGAAGTTTCGTCTTTTCTTGTTATTAGATTTGTTCCAATGCATCTCTAATACAGTTGCAAAGAAAACAAACCGTTCTTTCTCCTCTACTTTGATAATTGACCTCTTAATGATAAAAGATTTTGATTGGATCCATTCAAAATGAAATTGTTTATCAATTTCATTTTGAATGGATCCAATCAAAATCTTTTATCATTAAGAGGTCAATTATCAAAGTAGAGGAGAAAGAACGGTTTGTTTTCTTTGCCATGGCTCAATTCGTTTTAAGGTATGCTTCCGCTAATCGTCTATTTATTGTTCTTATCATTCAATTCTAGGAAAGATGATCTTGGGGGTTTCATTCCGATAAAAGTTTATGGTTCATGATTGTTATAGATTTCAGAATCGAAATCATTACGGGATAATAAAAATTCTCACAATGGGGATCCGTTCTGATGGAGATGGGGAATTCCCGATAAGATCCTCGTGGGTATGGATTTGGGGAATTTTTTGATAGCCGAAACGTTTGTGAATATGGGTACTATCCTTAATGGGTATTGGGAAATATCCGATGCATAATGGATAATACCCCGATGGGGAATGGGAATAATTTTCCCGAAACCTTAATAGATATGAATATAAAGAAAATTTTATACTAAAACTTTAATGGATATGATATGAAAAATCTATTAATCGATCCAATAAGACCATGAACAACCCTAAAAATTTGCACTAAGTTTAATGATGTAATTGGCCATTTTATTATAAAATTGCTGCTTGATGATGAGCATGATTGTTTTATAATGTATGTTTTCAGTCACTATTATGCATCGAAGAAAGTGGACTTTTAATTTTAATTATTACATTGAGGGAGATCACGATGCATTATAACCTCCCCAATTTTATAATTATTTAATTGGCTGTCTTGAACTTTTTAAAATTGGAATTTGATCTATTCATTTAGTATTATTGGCGTCAATACTAATTTCATTTTATGCATGTCAAATACATTTGTATTTGACTGAATTTGGTTTAAATGGTAAATGCCTCAGAATTTTTCAAAAGTTCAATACTCAAATATTATTGAAAGAAAAATTAACTAAAGCGAACACGAAAAAAGAAAAAAAAACTAAGAGCAAAACTAATAATCAAGTAAAATGACCAACAAATGGGATACATAACACACATCTTAGAATCAAAGTTATGAATATCATGTAACGCATAACTTACATGCACAGACCGTTTCGGAAAAAAGATGTTCTGATTTGGTTTTAACCCTAGCCTCTAGACCTTATTTATAGGCGTGTTTGATAGATAATTCGGCAGTTTTTGATTGAATAAAATTGGCTGCGGCTATTTCTCCTAATTACTCTAAATCTTTAAGAATTTAGGGTTCTTAGAACCCTCTTTTATTTACAGTCTAGAAGAATTGTGAACAATAGAGTTTTTTTTATCTTGTGATTGATTCTGCTGCATCAGTTGGTACTAGAGGCTTCACATACTATAGCACCACCAAGAAAAGAATGAAGTGTGGCCGAGATTGCTGAAGACGAAGAAAGGCGCCGGGTTATAGAGGTTGTTGATCAAAGGACGGGGACTTTTGTCGAGCAAGTAATGTCCAGGCTAGAGGCATTAGATGTGAGACTTGATGGGATCAATAACGAGCACAGAGGGGTGCGTATCGTCGACGAACGACCTCGCGATGAAACCCTAGGAGAGGAAAGGGACGAGGAGTGGCGATTTGAGTATGGTGGTCGTCGCCGAGAGCGAGCCACCGAGGATCGACGTTGGGAGGCTGGCCTGCAGATTGAGATTCCCGAATTTAGAGGAACCCTTCAACCTGAAGAGTTTCTCGATTGGCTGGCGGCAGTAGAAGAAGTTCTGGAATTCAAGGGAGTTCCGGAGAATAAGCGGGTGCAACTAGCGGCAACTCGATTGAGAGATAGAGCGATGTCTTAGTGGGTGCAGGTCAAGAACACTAGGGTTCGCATGGGTAAGTCTAAGATTGTGACGTGGGAGAAGATGAAGAAACAGTTGAGAGCTACGTTCCTACCTTATAATTTTCAGCATTTTATGTATCAGAGGTTGCAAAACCTCAAACAGGGAGGGCGTTCTATCGAAGAATACACAACAGAGTTCTATCAGTTGGTGGCACGGAATGATATGTATGACACAGAAGAACAGCTAGTGTTGAGGTATATTGGGGGGTTACGTGAACAGTTGCGAGAAGCGATTAACGACTTTGATCCACTTACTGTATCGGAGGCTCACCAAAGGGCTCTCCGTTTAGAAAAGAGAACTCATTCTACAGTTGTGAATGTTTTGAAAGGAGGCAATAGCGGCGGTGGAGGGTTTAAGAGCATGGAAACAGTAGGTAACAAGGAGGTTTCCCCAGTGGAAGAAAACCCTAATCCAAATCATAGTCAACTGAGGTGTTTTAAGTGTGGTTAGATTGGGCATAGGGCTGTAAACTATCGGGTCTCAGAAAAAAGGGCTATGATAACTGATCATGAAACGGGAAAGGATCGAGTGGGTGAAGATAACGTTGATGAGGGAGACGAAGAGGTAAATGAAGAGATTGTGGTAGAAGGTGATATAGGGACAGCCTTGGTCGTGCGACGATCTTTCCTAACCCCACGTGCGAATGATGAACAGTGGTTGCGGAATAATATCTTCCAATCCACTTGCACCATAAAAGGGAAGGTCTGTAAGTACATGATTGATGCAGATAGTTGTGAGAATGTTATCTCCTTAGAGGCGGTGCGGAAGCTAGAGTTGCCCACAGAAAAGCATCCAAGTCCTTACAAACTGGCTTGGTTGAAGCATGGAGGGGAGGTTTCGGTGAATAAATGGGTATTAGTTCCTTTCTCCATGGGTGAGAAGTATAAGGATGAGGTGTGGTGTGATATGGTTGATATGGATGCGTGTCATCTCTTACTGGGTAGGCCTTGGTAGTTTGATAGGGGGGTTAACCACAATGGAACTGCTAACTCTTATAGTTTCTTATGGAATGGAACGAAGATAACATTGCTGCCCAAAAGGGACGAGAAGAGTAGTGGAAGTAATATGTTAACCCGTCGACAGTTTAAAGTGGAGATGAAGAAGATTGGAGTGGTGTATTTAGTGGGGGTGCGAGCAGTGAACGAAGAGGCGCTTATAATCCCTGAGTTAGTAAAGCCCTTGTTGAAAGAGTTTTAGGATGTCTTTCCAGCCGAACTATTGGATGAGTTACCTCCATTACGAGATATCCAACATCAGATTGATTTGGAGCCTGGGGCTATTTTGCCTAATAGATCCCATTATAGAATGAGCCCGGTAGAGCATGAGGAGTTACGGAGGTAATTTGAGGAGTTGTTGGTGAAGGGTTTCATTCGGGAGAGCTTGAGTCCATGTGGAGTACCTACTTTGTTGATTCCCAAAAAGGATGGCACATGGAGGATGTGTGTTGATAGTTGAGCCATCAATAAGATCACAGTCAGGTATCGCTTCTCTATCCCTTATTTGGATGATTTGTTAGACTAACTCAGTGGAGCTGTTGTGTTTACTAAACTTGATTTGAAGAGTGGTTATCATCAGATTTGTATTAGACCTCGTGATGAGTGGAAAACTGCCTTTAAGACTAGAGAAGGGTTGTTTGAGTGGATGGTTATGCCTTTCGGGTTGTCAAATGCCCCTAGCACTTTTATGAGAGTTATGAATCAGGTGTTGAGACCTTTTATTGGGCGATGTGTTGTTGTGTACTTTGATGATATTCTGATTTTTAGCGATGAGCCTAATTTGCATTTAACCCATTTGAGAGAAGTGTTGTCTATTTTGCGGAAGGAGAGATTTTATGCAGCTCCTAAGAAGTGCCTATTTATGTCCCAAAGTGTGCTGTTCTTGGGTTATGTAATTTCTGATCAAGGTCTGAAGGTTGATGAGTCCGAAATAGAGGCAGTTCAACCTTGGCCTCAACCGCGGACGGTCATGGAAGTGCGTAGTTTTCATGGGCTGGCATCTTTTTATAGGAGGTTTATTCCTCATTTTAGTAGTATTATGGCCCCTATTATTGACTAAATTAAGCAGAATGGGAGATTTGAGTGGACAGCCGTTGCAGACTAGGCATTCTAAGAGATAAAGCACCGGTAGATGACAGCCCCGATACTTGTCCTACCGAATTTTCATCAGCCTTTTGAGTTACACTGTGATGCGTTAAAGATTAGAATTAGGGCGGTGTTGAGTCAAAATCGGAGGCCAATTGTATACTTTAGTGAGAAGTTAACAGGAGCCAAAATGAGGTATATCACCTATGACGTGGAGTTTTATGATATCGTGCAGGCCATCAAACATTGGAGACATTATTTATTTCAGAGGGAGTTTGTACTATTTACGGACCATGAGGCCTTGAAGCATATTCATGGTCAGGACAAAGTTTCTACACGACATGCCTCATGGGTTGCTTATCTACAGCAATTCACTTTTGTGGTGAAGCATAAGCCCGGAGTCACTAATAAAGTAACAGATGCATTGAGCAGAAAACGAGTATTAATGACTCGTTTAGCAGTTGAGGTACCTAGTTTTGAATCCCTTACTTATCTTTATTGCACTGACCCGTATTTTGCTGTGGTGTTGCAAAGGGTGTCATCCGGAGAGAGGACCAAATTTGTGTTGTCCTATTCAAAGGGAATCAGTTGTGCATTCCTGATTGTAGCTTGCGGTTGAAAATTATCCACGAGCTACATGGTGAAGGTCATGTGGGGAGAGATAGGACCTTACAGTTAGTGCAATCGGCTTATTTTTGGCCGTCTATACCAAAGGAAGTTGACAAGTTTGTACAACGTCGTAGAATTTGCCAAGTGTCCAAGGGAGCTGCCACAAATACCGGGTTATATAGACCGCTACCTGTTCCTTCTGGTCCTTGGGAGGATGTGAGCATGGACTTTGTGCTTGGATTGCCTCGTACTCAGCGAGGTAATGATTCTATTTTTGTGGTGGTTGATCGTTTTTCAAAGATAGTGCACTTTATTCTGTGTAAGAAAACTATCGATGCTGTTAAAGTTGCTCAATTATACTTTAGAGAGGTTTACAAACTGCATGGTTTACCGAAGTCAATTATGTCAGATCGAGATACGGGCTTTCTTAGTCACTTTTGGCGCAGTTTGTGGTAGATGGTGAACACACAGTTGAACTTCAGTAGTGCTTATCACCCCTAGACCGATGGATAAACGGAAGTGGTCAATCGCTCTTTGGGTAATTTATTGTGGAGTTTGGTTGGCAAGCACGTGAAGAGTTGGGATATGAAGCTCAGTCAGGCTGAATTTGCTCATAATCATGCAGTTAACCGGAGTACTAGATTTAGTCCATTTGCTGTCATGTATTCTGTACTTCCTTGCAGTCCCCTGGATTTGCCACCTATACTTGACCAGATTCGTTGTCATGGCAAGGCTGAAGAATTTGTAAACAGTCTTCGTAGTGTTCAAGAAGCTGTGAGGGAAAATTCGTTGAGAGCCAATGCAAAATATAAAGAAGATGCTGATAGGAAGCACAGACAAGTGGAGTTCGATGTGGGTGATTTTGTTTGGGCTGTTCTGATGAAGGAGCATTTTTTAGTAGGAGAGTACAACAAAATTTCAGCAAAGAAGATCGGTCCAGTGGAGATCATTGAAAAGATTAACCCGAATGCATATCGTTTGAAGCTGCCGAGCCGCATTCGCACTGCTGACGTGTTTAACGTTAAGCATCTCATTCCTTTCACTGGTGATACTTCAGATGATGATGATTTGAGGGTGAATTCTTTCCAACCAGGGGAGGATGATGTAGATGAGAGAGCATTGGTGTACTTGGAGAAAATTGATAAATGTGGCTAGCTCGGTTACTATTCTTTTGGGCTTTTTGAGTCGGATTTTGACGTTTCAAGACACTTTTCTAATAAAAAATGGCCCAATGAGCAAAGCTCATAATATATGAGCCCTACCCTATCGGGCCCTAATTTTGCCATTTAGGCCCTCAATTTTGCGTTTTTCTATTTTTAGGGACTAAATTGCAATTTTTTAAAAGTTTGTGTGCTTTTATTTTTTTTCTAGGGTTTTAACCTTACCTCTAGACCTTATTTATTGGCGTGTTTGATAGAAAATTCGGCAGTTTTTGATTGAATAAAATTGGCTGCAGCTATTTCTCCTAATTACTCTAAATCTTGAAGAATTTAGGATTCTTAGAACTTTCTTTTGTTTACAGTCTAGAAGAACTGTGAACAATAGAGTTTTTTTTTATCTTGTGATTGATTCCGCTGCATCATCATATTGTCAAAATCTTCTTCATCATCATCATCACTCATACCTAACATTTCTACCCACCAGGGTTCTGAGGCGGATCCACCAATTCGTAATAAAATAGTCTATTGGTCATTTCTCCTATACCCACGACAACCCCCACAAGTCATGTGAGATAGAAATTCTTTTGAAAGTGACCAGAAATTTTTATTTTTTCACCGAATATTTGTGGCAGGTACTTGTATCAGTTCACTTGATTTTTAATGTTCCTTGTGTTGAGTGGTGTCTCTCCTTATGGTGGGACCCACTAAATTAATTAATTTTAAAAAAAGAAAATGAAAAAGAGGCATGTCGACAGCATATTTTTTAAAAAGTGCACAGTAAAATTACCGTACACAATTTGGCCATACGCGTTTTGAATCTCCTATAAATAGAGGAGGTTTTGCTCATTTTAAGAGCAGAGAGTAGAAGAGAGCAAGAGAGAAGAAACACAGATAAAAATGTAATCTGTGTAGAGAGCCTTAGGGAAAGGGTTCCAAAGAGCTGGGTAAGAGAGAAAAATAGTGAGGTTTTGGGAAATACTTGTGTGCCACTATTTTGTAATCTCTTGGTGTACCTACTATTATTTTCATAGTGGAAGAATTATTCGGAGTTGGTCCGTTGATTTTTCCCTAATTCATTTGGGGTTTCCATGTAAAAATCTGCATGTCTTTTATTCTACTGCTATTATTTTTCTCGTAATTTACTATTGGGCCTAACAGCTTGTTATCTTGTAAACACTCTTTTTTATTTTACATACCAATAAATTTGAGTTTGACCCTATTTTACAGGCCAACTTAATTAAGATGGCCAATCCCATTCATTAACCGTCCTCAATTCCATTAAAAACATGGTAAACTCAAAAAAAAGTATAATATGGTTTCACTCATTTATAGAGCAAAGTCTAAGAATTTTTTTTAAAATAGGGTCCGTGGTTTTAAAAAGTTGGCAAAAAGATGATTCTAATAATAAATTATGTCACAATAATAGATAATCTTGTTAGTTTTTATCCGAATTTTTGCGATGCCTCACGATTGCATTCCACTTTTAGAGTTCGATCTTTCCGAAAAATCTATGACTAATCGCAATAATGAAATCCCACTTATTGCTACTCATATATCATACACCTCATTGTTAGATTTGAGAGATTAATAATAGAGTAATTTTCTTTTAAGAGACAAAATATAACCAGATGTTAGTAACTTGAATTACGGAAATATGGTAGTAAAATATTTAACAAAATGATAAATACTAAAATAACCTTTTAACCTTGAAAGGATTCTGTTGAGGCCCGAATAGGTTTCCTTAAGACAGAATTTGCCCCGTATGAACTACTGTCTCCCAGGACAAAACAACAGACGTTGGATGAACTCAAGCGAGCGTAGAATATCACCGAGATGAAAAACTAAGGAACTAAGAATGAACTTAAGACAAAGGCAATATTATGAACATGTAAGAGCTAGCAAAGGAAAGCACCAATTCTCAATTTCCTCGTGTATTTTCTCTACTAAAATCAAACCATATATATAGCCAAGGAAAGGAATAAAATTGATAATAATCAATTACTACCAAGTTAGCAAAAATATAACAATTATGATTGCTATTCAATAATGAAAGTAAGATATATTATTAAAATCGAAACTTCCCGAATAAGTCATTATTATTATTATTATTATTATTATTATTATTATATTTTATTTTTCAACAATCCCCTACATAAAAAGAAAATAAGAAAAGAAAGACTCGATTCGATGATAATTTCTATATCAATATTTGCATAGGATAGGTGGACTCAACCCTTGAACCTTCCCTTGTGATAATATATTTACTTTACTGGCTGACTAGTAGACGCGATGTCCTTGAACTATTCTACTGTTTGTGTAAACGATGATATACACCACACAAATATTAATCTAACTCGGTTTTGGTTCTCATGGTTATATTCATTATGGTCATGAACATCTCCTGGTTCTGCAAGAGTTTCGGATAACTAAGCCCCATTAGTTTCCTTTGAAGCGACCTCACTTCACTCTCACATAGGTGATCTCTTTTGCTCAAACTTTGATGCACAAAGAACCATTAAAAGCATTGCTTAACCTTAACCTGTTTTGTCACTATTTACATTATAGGAATGGATATAGGGTTACCCCCACAGTGACCCCAAAAGGTCTATGCAATTAGGTTGTCCCATTGAACCAAGATCTTAGGATCTCCAGTCAAACATGGTTGGGTTTTCCTTCCCATAGCGCCTTAATTATTCATGGGCTTTAGTCCCATTCCTTTAGATGTCTTATCAACTTGATCTCGATTTAATCCTTTGGTTAGCGGATCCGCAACATTATCCTTTGATCCTGCAAAGTCAATAGAGATAACTCCAGTTGAGATCAATTGTCTAATGGTATTATATCGACGACGCATGTGTCTTGACTAACCATTATACATATTATTTTGTGCTCTCTTAATTGTTGCTTGATTATCGCAATGTATACAAATTGCAGGCACTTATTTGGGCCATTCAGGAATATCCTCTAAGAAATATCGTAGCCATTCGGCTTCTTCACCAGTTTTGTCCAAGGCTACACACTCAGCTTCTATTGAGGATCGAGTTATGATTGTTTGCCTTGAGGATTTCCATGCCACTGCTCCTCCTCCTAGAGTGAACACATACCCACTTGTACCTTTAGAATGCTTAATCTCAGCTATCCAAATAGCATCAGAATATGCTTTTAGTACAGCAGGTTCTCTTGTGTAGTGCAGTCCATAATTACGAGTATACCTAAATACTGTAGTATTCTTATGATCGCTCCCCAATGAATTTTACCTAGGTTACTCGTAAATCTGCTTAAATTGCTTACAGTATAAGCAATATCAGGCCTTGTACAACTTGTAAGGTACATTAGACTGCCTATAACTCTTGCATATTCCACTTGGTCTATGCATTCACCTCTATTCTTAGACAAGTGTTGACTGATGTCTAATGGGGTTTTGGCTATGCCATAATCCTCTATATTAAACTTGTTAAGTATCTTGTCCACATAGTGAGATTGAGTTAATATGAGACCGTGAGGTGAACGTTTGATTTGGATGCCTAAATTACATCCACTAGTCCCATATCTTTCATGTCAAATCTAGAATTCAACATATCTTTGGTACTTTTTACCATCTTTTCATTGCTTCTTACAATGAGCATGTTATCAACATACAAACATAGAATAACATATCCTTCATTTGTAGTTTTGACATAAACGCATTTGTCACACTCATTTATGCGATATCCACTAGCCATCATGACATCATCAAATTTCTTATACCATTATTTTAGTGCTTGCTTTAGCCCATATAAAGATTTCACTAATTCACAAACTTTCCTTTCCTGACCTAGAGCTACACAACCTTTAGGTTGCTCCATATAGATTTCTTCTTCAAGATCTCCATTCAGAAAGGCAGTTTTCACATCCATTTGATATACTTCAAGATTTCGCAAAGCGGCAATTGCAAGTATCATCCTAATGGAGGTTATTCTCGACACTGGAGAATATATATCAAAGTAATCGAGGCCTTCTTTTTGTTTATAACCTTTTATGACCAAATGCGCCTTATACTTATCAATTGATCCATCAGCTTTTAGCTTTCATTTGAAAATCTATTTAGAACTTAGTGGTATTATTCTTGGAGGAAGGTCCACTAATTCCCACTTATGATTTTGCAAAATGGAATCAAGTTCACTCCTTATGGCTTCTTTCCATAAAGGACTCTCTGTAGAGCTTACAGCTTCTTTGTACGTTTGGGGTTCCGCTTCAACCATATATGTTAAGAAACTCAAACCATAGGACTTTTCAACCCTTGCCCGTTTATTTCTTCTAGGTTCTACCTTATAATCTGTATTACTCACTTCTTAAGAATATTGATCATCTTCTTCAATCATTAATTGAAGATTTTCATTGTTATCAACATCTTGTTGATCAACTTAACCATTACTTTCAACAAGTTTACGAGACCTTTTTGATCCAAATCTTTCACTTATTTCCTTACATGGAAACATGTCTTCAAAAAATGAAGCGTCCTTTGACTCTATCAAAGTATTCTTGTGTATATCCGGATTTTTAGATTCATGCACAATAAACCTATATGCGTTGCTATCACTAGCATATCCAACGAATATACAATCCATTATTTTTGGACCTATTTTCATTCGTTTAGGTAATGGAGCAATTACCTTTGCAAGACACCCCCACACTATCAAGTAATTATATGAAGGTTTTCTTCCCTTCCATAACTCATAAGGGGTTTTGTCTTGTTTCTTACATGTGTTGGGAACGGACAGTCAAATTGAACATGCATAAGAGGCATAACGGAAATTCAAAATTTTTTCCCTGTCCCAGGAACTCCTATTAGTTGCATATAAATTAAATAAAGCCTTAACTAAATAATTCTCTACCTAGGTTAGCATGCTAAAGGACTAGGCATACCATAATTCCAAATTATATCCTAGCATATTTGTTTTATACTAAGCATGTTATAACTCTAAGTTATAACCTAAGCATAAAATAAACTAAGCATGCAAAAATAACCTAAGCATAATTATTAAGTCTAAAAACACTTAAAGAAAAAGACTTAATAATTGAAAGAGAAAGAAAAAGAACTTACCAGTTGAAGCGTGCTTTTTGCAGGACCTTCTTGCACAAGCCTCCAGTCGTAGGATAGCCTCTATCAGTATCCACACGAACCCCACCAACCAAAAACTCCCCAGGAGGAAAAACTAAGAAGCCTCGAGTAGTTGCTAGACCACTCTAGAAGCCTCACCCAAAATATAAACTAGCGGTGCCCGAATAAATTCAGGCTCCACAAAAATAACTTGCTCAAGTACCCGAGAGATTAATTATCTCGCTTAGGATTTATGCTTTGAGCTTGGTACAATTTGAAAGGAAAGGGGAACGCCTATATATAGGCTTGGGGGGGCATTTTGCTCCCCCTTATAAGCAATGTGGGATGGGAGTAATTACTCCCATCCCATATGCACAGCGTGTCACACGCTGTGCATTTGCAAGGCAAAGCCCTTGTGGGCTTTGCCTAACTTTTAGGCTACGCATGTGCAGCCCATTTTTATGGGCTGCCGCGAGCAATGCCCAGCATTGCTTGCACACCTTTCGGTGTACTCCCGCACACTCGAGTCTGTACAAAATATTTTTATACTCTCGGTCCAATTAAACTCGCCAATGCAAAATTCCCCTTTTTAATTCCTTTTCAATTATTTATTTTCTAACCCTAATTAATTAGTCATCATTCAAAATAAATTTCTTGGTCCAACCAAAATTGATCTAATCAATTATAATTTATTTATGACTCTAATTAATTAGTTACCGGTCAAAATAAATTCCTTGGTCTATCCAAAATTGATCTAATCAATTTTAACCAATCAATTGATAATCCAATTATTATTTATGTTATATTTTGTAATAGAATAAATCTATTTGTTCTTTACTTAGTCCGATGAAGGTCCAATGTATGTGACCTTATAGGATCCCGAAGTATTGAGCTGTTAAGGCTTAACCAACCCTTGTTCTAATGGAACCATTGGCTCGATGTTCTAGACCGTGAATAGAACTTGATTACCTTAAACGACTGTAGTATGCCTCTAGCAAGGGTCTACCATCCCCCATTACTCAGAACGTCATTTATGCTTATGACTTAATCCCGGTTAATGCAATAGTTATCCAGTGCGATAAATTCCTTCCATTCTTTAATATTAGTGCCATCTAGTTTATTGGGTTCAGTTAAAGTGTTAACCCACTAATAGCAAGGTTGCTCCAAGCTATCCCAGTTATTTACTTATTACCGAAGTATATTGCCTTTTACCATAGTGTGTTTGACTAGAAACCGTTTCTATCAAACACATACTCTGATCAGAGGTTTATGGCAATCATCACTTCAACAAGTGGCCAGGTACAACTCCTTAATATATCCAGAGCGATGGATTCTTTCCGACTACTCAGCCTACCAACGTGTTGTCATCACTATACCCGTAATCACCCGTAGCACCCTAAATTAATGAGTGCATAGCAATGACCCAAAGTATAGCAATAGTACCACACAAGGCAACTAGCATCTCAAGTATGAGGACATTTGCAAAGCTTATTGCATGAAGATAAACACTAATACATTGATATTTATACCAAGTGTTTATCTTGCTGCGATCTCTAATATATCTCCCAGATATATCCATGTGTCAAGCTTAAGGCACCACCTTCAGTCCTTAGGAGATTGACTGCTTGGACCCTTTCCAAGAAAGTTGACCACATGCTAGTCTTTCCGTTTCATCAATATCCTTTCTTGATGAAACTATGACTAGGGATAGTTTAGACATGATCATAATTTCATATGAAGCAGATTCCACCAAATATAGTCCAACTATAATTTCTCTGACTTCATGCTATGATATGTCAAGGACTTTTGTATACATACATCAATGAATATATTTTAACCAGCTATAATATATATGTATAGAAAAACATTGATATAAACAAAAGAACAAATGCCTTTATTGATTAAATAAATTATTCGTACTATTACATAATTAAGATATATCGCCCTAATTGCCTTAAGGGCATACATCATATCCAACAAACTCCCACTTGCACTAAGGCCAATTAGCCATATGTTTTAATCCATATGCTTTAACATGCTGGTCATGTTTGACTTGATTCAATGGCTTTGTCAGACCATCCGCGAGGTTTTGATCAGTGGGTACATATTCTAATCTTATTATCTTAGCATCAACAATCTCCCTGATTATATAATACTTTCTGCATACATGTCTGTTTTTCTGATGAGACCGTGGTTCCTTTGCTTGAGCTATGGCACCATTGTTATCACAATATAAAGTAATTGGATCAATAGCCTCAGGCACCACACCGAGATCACCAATAAATCCCTTTAACCAGACAGCTTCTGTTGCTGCTTCACATGCAGCAATATATTCAGATTTCGTGGTTGAATCAGCAGTAGTTTCTTGCTTGGAACTCTTCCAGCATACTGCCCTTTCATTTAACATATACATAAAACCTGACTAAGACTTAAAGTCATCCTTGTCAGATTGAAAGCTTGCGTCAGTGTAACCTTTGATAGTGAGATCACCTTCTCCATAAATCAAGAACTCATCCTTAGTCTTTATCAAGTACTTAAGGATTGTCTTGACGGCCATCCAGTGCTTTTCACCTGGATCTGACTGATATCTGCTCGTAAAGCTCAAAGCCTGAGAGACATTCGGCCTAGTACATATCATAGCATACATGATGGATCCTATCGCGGATGTATAGGGTATATCTTTCATGCGCATTCTCTCTTGAGCTGTCTTCGGACACTCAGCTTTAGATAGGTTAATCCCCTTTGTCATCAGGAGATAACCTTTCTTAGAATGCTCAAGGTTGAACCTATTCAACACCTTGTCTATATATGTACTTTGAGAAAGACCTAACAGCCTTTTGGATCTATCCCTGTAGATCTTTATACCTAAAATAAATGTTGCCTCACCAAGGTCTTTCATGGAGAACTTTCTTGACAACCATACTTTAACATTTTGAAGAAGAGAAATGTCATTTCCTATTAGCAGAATGTCATCAACATACAATAGTAGAAAAATGACTGCACTCCCGCTAACCTTCTTGTAAACACAAGGCTTATTTGCATTTGGGCAGAAATCCGGTTCCCGGATTGTCTGATCAAACCTTATATTCCAACTCCTGGATGCCTGCTTAAGTCCATAAATGGATCTTTGTAGCTTGCATACCTTTGAGCCATTCTGAGATGTTAAACTCTCAGGTTGTGTCATATACACATCCCGGTCTAAATCCTCATTTAGGAATGCTATTTTTACATCCATCTGCCAGATCTCATAATCGCAATGAGCAGCAATGGCGAGGAGTATCCTTATGGATTTGAGTATGGCTACCGGTGAGAAGGTTTCATCATAGTCAATACCTTCCCGTTGACTATAACCTTTCGCAACCAACTTTGCTTTATAGGTAATTACATTACCGTCCATGTCTGTCTTCTTCTTGAAGACCCATTTGCACCCAATTGGTCTAACCTCTTGCGGTGCATCAACCAAATTCCAAACTTGGTTCTCGTACATGGAATCCATTTCTGATTTCATGGCCTTTTGCCATTTATCAGAATCTGAGCTTTTCATTGCCTCATCATATGTCCTTGGTTTATCATCCTCCACAAGATATAGTTTCTAATCATTAGTGATAATAAACCTATCAGTTGATCGTTTATTTCTTCCTCTTGAACTTCCAGTTCAATATTACTCCCACTGACCTTTTCAAGTAAGTGTTCCTTTTCCAAAAAGTGAGCATTGCGAGACACAAATACCTTTTGTGCTTCGGGTTGGTAAAACAGATATCCAATTATTTCCTTTGGATATCTAATGAACAGACATTTGTCAGCCTTGGCATTTAGCTTATCTGACGCTATCCTCTTTACCATAGCAGGACAACCCATACTCTTAAGTGATTTAGAGATGGCTTTTTGTTACACCATCTTTCATAAGGTGTAAAATCAACTGATTTAGAGGGCACTCTGTTTAAGACATAAACCGCGCTCTCAAGTGCATATCCCCAAAAGGATTTACTAAGAACTGCATGGCTCATCATGGACCTGACTATATCTAATAAAGTCCGATTCCTCCTTTCTGACACTCCATTGTGTTAGGGTGTATAAGGAGGGGTCCACCGGGGAACTATCCCATTTTCCTTTAGATAATCCTGAAACTCCTGACTTAAGTATTCTCCACCTCGATCCGATCGAAGTGTTTTAATACTTTTCTCAAGCTGTTTCTCTACTTCAGCTCTAAATAGTTTGAATTTTTCAAAACTTTCAGACTTTTGCTTCATCAAGTACAAATAACCATATCGTGAGTAATCATCAATAAAGGTTATGAAGTAGGAGTATCCTCCTAGTGCCTGAACACTTATTGGACCACACACATCAGTGTGTATAAGTTCCAATGTACTCGTGGCTCGTTCACCCTTTCCTTTAAAGGGTAACTTTGTCATTTTTCCTTTTAAACAAGGTTTGCAATCACCATAAGACTCCAAGTCTATTAGGCCCAAGTCTCCACGCTTATGCAACTTGGTTAAGCGATCTTTGTTTATGTGGCCTAAACGGCAATGCCATAAGTAGAAGGAATTCTCATTTCCTAATTTAACTTTCTTCACATTATTTATATTGAAAACTTCTGTTTTAGTATCAAGAATATAAATGCCACCTTTCAACATTCAATAACCATAAAGAATATTATTCAAACGAATCTGATAATTATTATTCAAAAATAAAATTTCAAATCCCTCTGTTGCTAAACCCGTAACAGATACAATATTCTTAGTAACACTTGGAATCTAATAACAATTATTCAAAACTAAAACAAGTCCACTTGGCAAAACAAGACTAAAGCTCCCTACGGCTAATGCAGCAACTCTGGCTCCATTTCCCACGTGTAGGTCCATCTCCCCTTTTGGAAGTTTTCTACAGTTCCTTAGTCCCTGCACAGAAGTACAGATATGAGAACCATAACCAGTATCTAATACCCAAGTGGATTCTTGCGGAAAAGTAGCAAAGTTTTTAATTACAAATATACCTGAAGTAGATGCCTCTGTAGGCTTCTTCTTCAAATGCTCAGAAGCAGGAGCTTTGCAATCCCTCTTCTAATGTCCCGATTTCCCACGTTGGAAGCAGACATACTTAGATGCCTTCTTTTCATTCTTCTTCTTACTGATTCTTTTCTTGGCACCTAGTGCCTGCTTCTTCTTCTTAGAAGCCTTGCCTTTTTCAACCAACAGTAGAGGTTTCTGATCTTTCTTGATCTAAGGTTCTACTATTTTCAGCATGTTAATTAATTCAGGGATAGTTGAATTAATCCTGTTCATGTAATAGTTAGTTACGAAGCCTGAGTAACTATCTATCAACGACATCAACACAAGGTCAATGCTCAAGTCATGATTCATCTTGAATCCCAATTGATTCAGCTTCTCAAGGTATCCCAAGAGTTTTAGTACATGCTGAGAGGCAGTGGTGCTAGCTTGCATCTTGGTCCCGAAAAGGAGCTTGGAGGTCTCATACCTCTCTGTCCTCTCCCTCTCCGAAAAGAGTTCTTTAAGATGGAGAACCATATCCTCCAAGGGCATGTTCTCATGTTGTTTCTGAAGCTCAGGATTTATGGACCCCAACATAATACACATGGCAGTCTCACGATCTTTCCTGTGTTTTAACCAGGCATCATGTTCCACATGATCCTCAACATCAGGTTCTACAGGGAAAATTTCACTTAGGACATAGGCAATTCCCTCAGATCTGAGAACTATTCTCACTGCTCGGAACCAATCAGAAAAGTTCAAGCCATTCAATTCGGTGTCACGTAACATACGGAAATTAAAATTGGAAGCCATTTTCAACCTAAGACATAAGAAAAGAAAAGTGTTTAGATATTAGTTTAAGTACATGTATTTAATATGAGGACTTTTAATTAAATACATTTTCCTACTATTTTCTTCGAAATTTACAATAGCCCATTCTATTGAATTCGTGAATTTTAGCCCAGCTAAATTTCCTAGTAGGTAGCATCTATAACTAGTCTATTACAACTCCCAATTTTATGAGTCAAGTCATAATAGTAAGTCATAGTTGGAATCCCATTCCATTTGCATCGCATGCAATTGCTAATTCATTCAAGTTCCCTAATCCCAAGGGACGTGTGCTCTTGTATTAGCATCTCCTTGAATATGTCTCAGATCCTGGCCTAGCCCCAAATTTTATGGTGGACTACCCCAGCTCTGTTAAGGCAGACCCTATCTCAAACTTTACAACCAATCAATGTGGACTAAAAAGAACGCTTTGCGTAGCACTTTGATAGCCCAAAAAGATCGTATTATAAATTTGAGTAAGGAAGACTATAACTTGCCTTAATATACTTACTTTGGGATTTTATTGGTGTTAAACGTCTCACCCAATCTAGAATTTTATCAGATGGACAAAATTATAATGACTTGTATTAATTCAGGGAATTTTAGAATTAATTTATAAGGTCTAACCTTAGGTGGGTTCAGCTCTTTATTATAATTGTTCCATCAACCTAGATTATATGCAAAATAATTAACACTTTTATTTGTTATATTTATATTGCATTTCCTTTAAGCTTTTATTCAATAATTTTAATTTTTTTACTTTGTTATAGAAACATATATAAGCACCATCTTATATAAAAATAAATTAGTTCATATTAATCCCCGATTGGTCAATTCAAATTGCACCAATATAGGTTCCCAGGTAGGAGAGGTGCCCTATGAGGAGTAGACACCAAGTCCAATCCTTAGCCAGAACAAATACGGGCACAAACTTGAAGACCAATGGATTCTCTTGAACTAATAAATTTTGTTCTTCCAATTCATGTAAATTGGGAGCATCTATAACCCATGTAATTTAAATAAATTATTGACACTTGTATAATTTGAGTAAGTTGAGCAGGCCTATTCAAAATTATTCATAACTAATTTCTAACCTTGAAATGAAAGGCAGAAGTTTATATATATTGTTCCAAACAATTAAATAATAATATATATAAACAAATCATTTCATTTAGAAAATAATATTTAGTTTGCTTCTAACTTAATTATGCACTAAATAGGCAGGCTCTGATACCACTGTTGGGAACTGACAGTCAAATTGAATATGCATAAGAGGCATGACGGAAATTCAAAATTTTGTCCCTGTCCCAGGAACTCCTATTAGTTGCATATAAATTAAATAAAGCCTTAACTAAATAATTCTTTACCTAGGTTAGCATGCTAAAGGACTAGGCATACCATAATTCCAAATTATATCCTAGCATATTTATTTTATACTAAGCATGTTATAACTCTAAGTTATAACCTAAGCATAAAAAAAACTAAGCATGCAAAAATAACCTAAGCATAATTATTAAGTCTAAAAACACTTAAAGAAAAAGACTTAATAATTAAAAGAGAAAGAAAAAGAACTTACCAGTTGAAGAGTGCTTTTTACAGGACCTTCTTGCACAAGCCTCCAGTCGTAGGATAGCCTCTATCAGTATCCAAACGAACCCCACCAACCAAAACCTCCCCAGGAGGAAAAACTAAGAAGCCTCGAGTAGTTGCTAGACCACTCTAGAAGCCTCACCCAAAATATAAACTAGCGGTGCCCGAATAAATTCAGGCTCCACAAAAATAACTTGCTCAAGTACCCGAGAGATTAATTATCTCGCTTAGGATTTATGCTTTGAGCTTGGTACAATTTGAAAGGAAAGGGGAAAGCCTATATATAGGCTTGGGGGAGCTTTTTGCTCCCCCTTGTAAGCAATGTGGGATGGGAGTAATTACTCCCATCCCATATGCACAGCGTGTCACACGCTGTGCATTTGCAAGGCAAAGCCCTTGTGGGCTTTGCCTAACTTTTAGGCTGCGCATGTGCAGCCCATTTTTATGGGCTGCCATGAGCAATGCCCAGCATTGCTTGCACACCTTTCGGTGTACTCCCGCACACTCTAGTCTGTACAAAATATTTTTATACTCTCGGTCCAATTAAACTCGCCAATGTAAAATTCCCCTTTTTAATCCCTTTTCAATTATTTATTTTCTAACCCTAATAAATTAGTCATCATTCGAAATAAATTTCTTGGTCCAACCAAAATTGATCTAATCAATTATAATTTATTTATGACTCTAATTAATTAGTTACCGGTCAAAATAAATTCCTTGGTCTATCCAAAATTGATCTAATCAATTTTAACCAATCAAATAATAATCCAATTATTATTTATGTTATATTTTGTAATAGAATAAATCTATTAGTTCTTTACTTAGTCCGATGAAGGTCCAATGTGTGTGACCTTATAGGATCCCGAAGTATTGAGCTGTTAAGGCTTAACCAACCCTTGTTCTAATGGAACCATTGGCTCGATGTTCTAGACCATGAATAGAACTTGATTACCTTAAACGACTGTAGTACGCCTCTAGCAAGGGTCTACCATCCCCCATTACTCGGAACGTCATTTATGCTTATGATTTAATCCCGGTTAATGCAATAGTTATCCAGTGCGATAAATTCCTTCCATTCTTTAATATTAGTACCATCTGGTTTATTGGGATCGGTTAAAGTGTTAACCCACTAATAGCAAGGTTGCTCCAAGCTATCCCAGTTATTTACTTGTTACCGAAGTATATTGCCTTTTACCATAGTGTGTTTGACTAGAAACCATTTCTATCAAACACATACTCTGATCAGAGGTTTATGGCAATCATCACTTCAACAAGAGGCCAGGTACAACTCCTTAATATATCCGGAGCGATGGATTCATTCCGACTACTCAGCCTACCAACGTGTTGTCATCACTATACCCGTAATCACCCGTAGCACCCTAAATTAATGAGTGCATAGCAATGACCCAAAGTATAGTAATAGTACCACACAAGGCAACTAGCATCTCAAGTATGAGGACATTCGCAAAGCTTATTGCATGAAGATAAACACTAACACATTGATATTTATACTAAGTGTTTATCTTGCTGCGGTCTCCGATACATCTCCTAGATATATCCATTTGTCAAGCTTAAGGCACCACCTTCAGTCCTTATGAGATTGACTGCTTGGACCCTTTCCAAGAAAGTTGACCACATGCTAGTCTTTCTGTTTCATCAATATCCTTTCTTGATGAAACTATTACTAGGGATAGTTTAGACATAATCATAATTTCGCATGAAGCAGGTTCCACCAAATATAGTCCAACTATAATTTCTCTGACTTCATGCTATGATATGTCAAGGACTTTTGTATTCATACATCGAATATATTTTAACCAGCTATAATATATATGTATAGAAACACATTGATATAAACAAAAGAACAAATGCCTTTATTGTTTAAATAAATTATTCATACTATTACATAATTAAGATATATCGCCCTAATTGCCTTAAGGGCATACATCATATCCAACAACATGGTATCTTATTTAAAAGATAATTTGCTGACAAAATAGCATCCCCCCACAAGTTTTATGGTAAACCAGAACTGGTTAATATTGCATTTGTCATCTCTTTTAGAGTATGATTTTTGCGTTCAGCTACTCCATTTGATTGAGGGGAATATGGCGGTGTTACTTCATGAATAATTCCATGTTGGGAGCAAAACTCACCAATTGCTGCAATGTATTCACCACCACGATCACTTCTTACGTTCTTAATTTTCTTATTAAGTTGGTTTTCTGCTTCTTGCTTACAGAGTACAAATTTCTCTAAACCTTCATCTTTGATTTTAAGCAAATATACATAACAGTATTTTGTGCTATCATCAATGAAAGTAATAAAATATTTATTTCCTCCCCTTGATTGAACAAATTTCAAGTCACAAATATCTGTATGTATCAAATCAAGTGGTTCTAAATTTCTTTCAACAGAGTGAAATTAAGATCTTGTCAATTTTGTCTCAACACAAGTTTCACATTTATGTGTTTTATCAATATGAAATGTGGGAATATGGTTCAAGTTAATTAAACGTCGTAATGTATCAAAATTAACATGTCCAAGTCTACTATGCCATAAATTAGAAGACTCAACCATATAAGCAGAAACATTGTTCTTATTCATATTAATAGATCCATGCTTACAAGAGATACAATTGAATTTAAACATTCCGTTACATTCATATCCCTTTCCCACATACATGCCTCTTTTTGACAAAATAAATTTCTGAGATTCAAATACCATCTTGAATCCATGTGCACTCAAGAGGCTTCCAAAAATTAAATTCTTTCTTATGTCAGGTACATACAAGACATTTTGCAGTTTTACTTCTTTGCCAGAAGTCATTTTCAAAATCACAGTTCCGTGTCCCTTGACTTTGGAAGTAGTAGAATTTTCCATGTAGAGCTTCTCCCCATCATTTGTAAGAGTCAGTCCAGCAAAAGACTCTCTGTCATAACATACATGCCGAGTAGCACCAGTATCGAGCCACCACTCTCTTGTCAATCAGGTTAACCTCAGAAATTACCGCACATAAGTCGATGTTAGACACATCTTTAGTAATTTCAGCAATAACATTTGCCTCATTCTTGTTTGCCCTTTTTGGCAGCCTGCATTCAGAGGACTTATGCCCCATCTTATTGCAGTTGAAGCATTTTCCATTAAACTTAGTTTTCTTGGAAATGCCTCCTTTTGATCCCATTTTGGACTTGGGTTTAGCATAATGCTTACCCTTCTTGGAGTCTTTAAGGACCTCCACCACGTTGGCTTTTGCCATAGCTTGATTAGCAAAAAAAAAATTTCTTTTCAGATCTTCTATTGTCCTCCTCAATATGAAGTCGGACAATAAGATCCTCAACAGACATTTCTTTTCGTTTATGCTTTAAGTAATGTTTAAAATCATTCCAACTCGGTGGTAATTTTTCTATAATTGCAGCCACTTGGAATGGCTCACTAGTATCCATATTTTCAGCTTCCATCCCATGGATTAGTAGCTGGAGTTCCTACACTTGACTTACAACAGACTTGAAATCAATCATTTTAAAATCAAGAAATTGGCCTACTAAGTATTTCTTAGCGCTTGCATCCTCGGTTTGATATTTCTTGTCTAAGGATTCCCATAATTCTTTTGCAGTACTTTTAACTATGCACACCTCATATAAATTGGGTACTAAACCATTTAAAATATGGTTTCTGCAAAGAAAATCAGAAAATTTCCAGCCATCAATAAATTTCGGAGCAGAAGCATCAGTTATTCCATCGGGAACAACAGGAGGATCTTGTTTTAGAAAATTTTGAAGTCCCACACTAGTTAAGTAGAAAAACATTTTTTGTTGCCAAACTTTAAAATTCACACCATTGAATTTCTCAGGCCTTTTAGGTATCGTTATAGGGTATGAACCTAAGCCCCATGACTATTAGGCATAACAAGCCCAAAACTCGAAAGTCCATTTCCATTTATTTCAAACCATTAGGACCAAGTTGTCCATTTTGGTTAAGTCCAAGCCCATTAGGACCATTTTGTCCATTTTGGTTATTTTGACCATAAGTAATTTCAGGGCCATTTCCTTGAGTACGACAATAACTCGTAGATCCAAAAGCAGTTGGCCTAGAAGCTGCATAGCCAAAAGCATTTGATCCACCTACAAGTACAGAAGCAACCGGTGTTGAACTAATAGGCTCAGAACAAATAGTACTAAATTGTCCATTTTGGTTTTCTACATTCTGGCCTTGAGCAATTTCAGGACTAATGTCTCCATGATCAGCCATGATAAATTCTGAAAATTTCAAACAAATGAAATTAGAACAATTTTAAATCAGTAAATAAAATAAAGTACTGAAATTGTCCGTATGATAATTTTGATTTAATTAAATTTTTTTATTGGTCACTTTTTAATATATATATATTATCCAAATTAAGTCCTATTGTCCAAAATAAGTCCTTATTGTCTATTGTCCAAGTATTTGTCCAAATTTAGGTATTCTAAGTTTCGGTAATCCAAGTCACGATATTCCAAGTTATAAAAATCTGTTCATCTCTTCTAAAGGAACATAGTTACACCATCAAATAGACATAAAAATTCTGTCTTAAGATTGTTAGATTTGAGACATTAATAATAGAATAATTTCCTTTTAAGAGACAAAATATAACCGGATGTTAGTAACTTGAATTATGGAAATATGGAAGTAAAATATTTAACAAAATGATAAATACCGAAATAACCTTTTAACCGTGAAAGGATTCTGTTGATGCCCGAATCGGTTTCCTTAAGACAAAATTTGCCCCGTATGAACTACTGTCTCCCAGGACACAACAACAGATGTTGGATGAACTCCACCGAGCGTAGAATATCACCGAGATGAAAAACGAAGGAACTAAGAATGAACTTAAGACAAAGGCAATATTATGAACATGTAAGAGCTAGCAAAGGAAAGCACCGATTCTCAATTTCCTTGTGTATTTTCTCTACTAAAATCAAACCATATATATAGCCAAGGAAAGGAATAAAATTGGCAATAATCAATTACTACCAAGTTGGCCAAAGCATAGCAATTATGATTGCTATTCAATAATGAAAGTAAGATATATTGTTAAAACCAAAACTTTCCCATTAAGTCATTATTATTAATCTTATTATTATTACTATTACTATTATTATTATTATTATTATTTTATTTTTCAACACTCTTTACCAAAATCCATCTGGGAATCTGGCTGCAAGTTTGTGTATTTTTTTTTGAAAAACCCTTGGAGAGACAGTGTATCTCTCCAACGGCTAAAAGATTGGAGTGGGTGAAAATTTCGGGGCAGAGTACCCAACTAGGTTGGTTCCTCTGCTTACCTACAAAACACCCACCCCGCTTTTATTAATAATGGTTCTCGAAACAAGAACCAAAAGTACATCAAAGTTACATAATAAGAATCCTCGGGTTCGTAAACAAATCAGAAACCGAAAGGCTAACATTGCGCTTATAGGAATGAAAAAGAAACCAACAAAAATTGATACTCGCAATTAAAATATCCCCATCGTCAGTTTCATCTCGAAAAATCTTCTTGTTGCGGCGCTTCCAGAGATTCCATGATATAATGAACCAGAGAGACCTACCAAATTCAAAGGAGGGATGCAAAGGATGTTTTTGTTTCTTTCTGGTGTTTTATTATAAAGGTTACGGAATCTATGAATGCTTCCGAACCTCCTCCAATGGAAGAAGCTTTTGAGCAATTCTGCAAAGGAATATTTTATTGCGGACCTTACTGGGATCATGTGTTGGGGTATTGGAAAGCAAAGCTCGAGTTTCCAGACAATATATTGTTCTTGAAATATGAAGATATGAAGGAAGATACAAGGGCTTATGTCAAGGAGTTAGCGACATTCATGGGGTATCCTTTCAGTTTGGAGGAAGAAGAAAATGGGGTTGTGGAGAGGATCATTAGCTTGTGTAGCTTTGATAGTCTAAGCAATCTCGAGGTGAATAAAACTGGAAAGCATCGCGGGGATACATCTTTTGCTCTTCACAACGAAGTACATTTTAGAAATGGTGAGACTGGGGATTGGAAGAATGTGTTGACATCAGAAATGGGAGCTCGCTTGGATTCGATCAGGGAGGAAAAATTAAGTGCATCATGCCTGCTAAAATAAATTATCTCAAGTAATATTTTCATCTTCAAATTGTTCTACTTTTCCAAATTTATTTTGTATTAATAATGAGAAAAGAAAAATATTAACGTGGAAATAGAAAACAAGCTAAACATTAGCTTTGTCCACCTTCTTTTTATTTTAATAAATCGAGTCGGTATTTATTGAGTTCAGCCTTTACATAAAAAAATATTGTCCTTAGTTGCGATTATTTATTTTTAATTATGTTGATGGTTGTTTTAAACCTTTCTTTTGTTGTGTTTTTTGCTTTTTCTTTTTTTCTTCCTTTCTTCTTTTTAATTTTTTTTCCCTTCTTATAGATTTTTTATTTTTCTTTCATAATATTCCAACATGGTGTATTCATGTATCTGCTTCTTAAAAAAATATAATGAGAAAGAAATTCTTATAATTCATTTGTTTAATTAGGGTATGTGTTAATGAACAACATGTTTGCTACATTCTTGCTTATTTAGTCATTGTGTTATTATATTTAAAATTTTCATTGGTTTAGGTACCTTGAACCGAGGCATTGAAAGTCCATTATGGTTTTAATACTATGATGGAAACAACCATCTAGTATCTTGAGAGGGTCCGTCAAATGCCCAACGAAACTTTCAAGCAATACTTCAATCAGTGGATGTCAACTCAGGTCTTAATGAAATCCAAGCTAAGCCTTGAGGAAATGATTGTCAAACTCCTCGAAGGGTCTCTCCCCTTATTCCGTAGAGAAATGGCTACTGATTCTTTTCTACCCTATAAGGCTGTATTCGTGAAAGTCGAGAAAATTGAGCGTGAGGTAGATTGTGAAAAGGCCGAGAGAGCAGGGAAACCGTGGTTTAGAAAAAGAAGCCCAACCCTTATCCCTAGTGCCAGCTAAGCCTAAAGCATTGGTTGCAGTCCAAGTTATTCCTCAAACCCCTGCTATGCCCCTCACAATCACCTCAGCTCCATTGGTGGTTGCCACAATTCAGCCTCCTCGCCCCCCCCCTTTGTTTTGGCTAACCCTTATAAGCTGCCCCTATGGGTCATCTTCCAATGTTTGAGGGAAGCGGGCTTTATACAGCCCCTTCAGGAATACAATCCACCTAGACCTGAGGATAAAAACAACTTCTGTAACTATCATGTTCAAGTAGGACACCAAACCAACAATTGTAAAGCCCTACTTTTAGCAATTCAATCCTTGGTTAGCGAAGCAAAGATCGCTGAACTGGACAGAGCGCCGAACACTATGAATAATCCTTTACCAAATTTTGGGGACAAGGTTGGCATGGTCCAGTCTGGTTTATCTGAAGCCATAATCTTCAATCTCCTTGCTCGAAGACCTAACTATTCTGGTCATCGGTTTGGGTCTCCCGTCTTATTCGGTCTTTAATCTAATCAACCAAGCCAACTTAGGGGTCAATTCTGTCTAGAAGATGGAAGTTGATCCAAACCAGATGAAGCAAGAGAGCCACAGGTCTAAACCATTTATCGCAAGAAGAATGAGAAAACCGTTATTTAGCGTGGATTCCTTCATTTCAAAGGAGGACCACTCCGATGGTGATGAGGAATTGGTTAGAGAGACCAAGGCCGTAAGCACCAAATTGTTCAAGGTTGATCAAAATGACCTTTTTAGCATGGATAAGTATGAACTTCAAAACCCAGATTTGGACTCTGAGGAACAACAGTATCTATTTGAAACAAGAGCCACTAAGAGTGTCTTACTCGGTGATGTCCTTAACATTACCCAAAGTGACCGCATATATCAGCCTGAAGACCGATATCTCCACTTAAGTCGAGACCCAGTTCCTAGTAGGGTCGGAACCACCACGAGACCCCTTTCTCCACCACCACCTGTCCCGACCAATCTTGAGGTTGACCCTCTTATTACCCAATAAAAAAAAACCCAAGCCTGATACAGTATTTGGCAGCTGGTAATCGACTCCAAAGGGCATCATAAGGGCTTGATTAAACGACTCCTCGATCTAAAAGCTAATCTGACCACCTCGGTCGTTGAGATGTGCCCCACAGTGGGAGAAGGCATTCCCCCGAGAAAAGGGCCTCAGATTAAGTTCGGCTGTTTTGGTCTTACGCTTGAGGGTAGGGATCACAACAGGGCCTTATTCATCCGAATCCAAATTCTCGATAAGGTTATCCCGTACATCATGGTGGATGATGGCTCCGCTCTAAATCTATGCCCTCTAAAAATTCTTCCTCATCTGGGACTATCGGAGGACATGCTTGAAAAATCTAGCATGGTTATTAGGGCTTATGATGATTCAAAGCGCAATATAAATGGGACCTTTGAGGCAGAGGTCACTGTGGAAGGCGTGACAAGCAATGTGCGTTTCACTGCACTTGACATCCCTGTTACCTATTCTTTGTTGCTTGGTCGACCATGGCTTCATGGTTTGGGCGCTGTTCCCTCCACACTATACCAAAAAATCAAGCTAATTCATGAAGATAGAATGGTAACCATAGAGGCCGATCCTGCTTCTATTATGGCTATTATGGAAGCCGAAGCTAGTTTAGAAAAGGACCTTCAGGTTGCCATGATTAGCAAAGATCAGAAGTCTCCTCCCCTTTGGCATAGCTACCTTCATGCGGGTATGGGTAAACTAATGAAGAAATCTAGTTACAAGCCTCACAGAGATGGAGGAATGCACAAACAAGGAATTATTGAGGCACTGGAGCCAAAAATCCTTACCCATCGAGCTGGATTGGGATATAAGCCTAGAAACGCCTATCACCGCGTCCCTTCTTACTACTGCCACATGGTCACTATTTGTGAGATCCAAGGCAAGAGGTCTTATAAGGGAGAGCCTGAGCCAATCGAGTATGGTGGAAAAATATGGCCCGGCTTTAAAATCTTTAAAGATGTCTATAACTTTGAGACCGGTTGCATGATAGTTTCAGTTGAACCTAAGCCTACTGAGCCTGATATGCCTGTCAATATTGTTTCTGATAAGGCTAAGGAAAAGGTAAGATGCATCCCAAAGATGAGCCTAAGGGAAATAATGAAGAGTTTATCGATCTAGAAATTAAAAATGTTATGGCAACCATAACTAAAGCTATGGCACTACTAATGAAGAAAGGCTGGAAGAGTAAGGGAACCAAGGAAGAAGATGCTATGGCAGCAATAGTAGGGAAACTCGCCAGAGCTCTTGCCAAGAAAGCCGACCTCTCTGGGTGGCCATCACTCACCATTGCCTAAAAGATCGCTCTAGGGCACGACATGGGCGCCATTCTGACAAATAATACAGAGAATGCTACTCCTATTAATGTTGGTTCTAAAGTCCCTCCGCCTGTGGAGGAGGATATGGACGATGTAATTCTTAGTATCTCTGATGTGTTTGATGCAAACAATGCTACTTACGAGGCTTTTAATGCAATGAATAACTCCCATTCTGCTTACTTGTTTGATGTCTTTCCTAATGGATCCATGCATTCATATAACAATACGCATAATGTTTTTGGCATTAGTGATACATTATTAAGCAAAATAAACCTAAGTATAGATGACAATCCCAAAATGGTCACCATTTCCAAAGATTTAACTCCCAAGGAAAGAAGTGAGATCATAAAAGTGCTTAAAATCATGTCAACACCTTTGCCTAGTCGTACGAAGACATGCCTAGGGTTGACCGATAAATTACCTAACACAGAATCCTAACTGATCCTAAATTTCGGCCTGTCAAGCAAAAACTCCATCGGTTAAGACCAAAATGGGCAGAAGATGTTAAGACAGAGGTTTCAAGGTTGATTGAAGCTCGATTCATTGAAGTGGTAGAATACCCAACTTGGTTGTCCAACATCGTCCCAGTTCCAAAGAAGGATGGTAGGGTCTAGGTCTGTGTGGATTTTCGAGATCTCAATAAAGCCTCTCTGATGGACGACTTCCCACTCCCGTACATTGATGTCCTAACTAATAGCGCTGCCAAGGTAGCTATGTATTCGTTCATGGATGGGTTCTCGGGGTATAATCAGATTCTGGTCAATATTGTCGACAAAGTCAAAACAGCGTTCAACACTGAAAGGGCGGTGTACTGCTACAAGGTAATACCGTTTGGGTTGAAAAATGCTGGGGCCACTTATCAGCATGCCGTGACCACCCTCTTACATGACATGATCCATAAAGAAGTGGAAGTGTATGTGGACGATATGATTGTAAAGTCCACTACTTGAGAGGAGCACCCTGCTATTCTTGTCAAGATCATGACTCGTGTTGAAAAGTATAACCTCCGTCTAAATCCAAAGAAGTGCGTGTTTGGAGTTACCTCCGGCAAGCTGTTGGGACACGTGGTTAGCCAAAAAGGGATTGAAATGGATCCAGACAAAGCTAAAGCCATCAGGGACATGCCTCCACCTAAGATGGAGAAGGAAGTTCGATCGTTTTTAGGGTCCTTGCAGTATGTTAGTCAGTTCATTGCTTGCCTCACTACTGTTTATGAACCCATCTTTAAATTGTTAAGAAAATAGCAACCCATGGTATGGAACAATCACTGCCAAGTAGCGTTTGACAGAATTAAGGCGTATCTTATTGATCCACCCATCTTGACACCCCCCATCCTAGGGAAACCACTCATTTTTTATCTGGCCATCGAGGAAACTTCCGTCCGGGCCATGCTTGTCCAGGAACATGATGATAAGCGCGAACATGCCATCTACTACTTGAGCAAGAATTTGTTTGACTATGAAACCCGATATTCAATAGTAGAGAAAGACCTGCACTACCATGTTTTGGCTCACTAAGAAGTTGCGACATTATTTCCAATCTTATCACGTCCAAGCCGTGGCCAAGATTGATCCAATGAAGTTTCTCTATCAATCCCCCACTCTAGCCGGTAAATTGTCCCGATGGTTACTTCTCCTGTCTGAGTTTGACATTGAGTATGTGACCCAGAAGGTCATTAAGGGGCGGGCCATAGCTGAATTCCTAGCTAATTAACCCCTCAACTCTAACCATAAGGAAAATTTGGAGTTTTCTAATGAACAGCTCACCTCTGTTACAATCCTTGATGACATCTGGACAATATACTTTGACGGCGCTGTGAATCTCCGGGGAGCAGGTCTCGGGGTCATCATCATCACTCCAGATAATGAGATAATCCCGTTGTCCAAAAGCTTAGAATTTGATATCACCAACAACGGCGCTGAGAATGAAGCTTGTCTATTCGGCCTTGAGGCTCTTCTTCAGGTTTGGGCCTACCGCGTATCCATCATTGGAGATTTGGCTCTGGTTATCCATCAGGTTATTAGAGATTGGGAAATTAAAGAAGAATCTCTCTATCCTTATATTGAGGTTGTCCGTGAATTGTCTAAGAAATTTACCTCATGCTTGTACAGCCATGTCCCTCTGAACGAGAATCAAATTGTAGTTGCTCTCGCCACTCATGCGTCCATATGGGAAGGACCCCAGCAGCAGCCTATCCGCCCTTTAGTTTTGTTGTCCACCAAGATCCCATATCATGTTCAATTAGCTCCTCCAATCCTCACCATTTCCTCCAAACCTTATTGGTATTCTGACATCATCCTGTTCCTTCAGACCGACCAATACCCTAAGGATTCTTCTAACTCGGACCATACCACCCTACGGCAGCTCGCTATCCAGTTTTGTATTATAGATAATGATCTATTCAAGCGCACCAGCGGTAGCCTACTTCTCTGCTACCTCACTGACTTTGAGGCTCAAAACGTAATGACCCAGGTCCATGCCGGTGACTATGGCCTTAATATTAATGGGCTTACTCTTGCAAAGAAAATCCAGTGGGTATTTTTGGCTCACTCTCACAGCCAATTGCATCACCCAGGTCAAATGATGCCACCAATGTCAGGTTTACGGGGATATGCAGCATCTGCCGCCCACCAAACTCCACCACTTATCCACCCTTTGGCCATTCTCGATATAGGGGATAGACATAATTTGTGAAATCTATCCTTCTACGACAAACGGCCACAGATTCATTGTGGTAGTAGTAGATTACTTCTCGAAATGGGTAGAAGCCGAATCCTTCACCAATGTCACCGCCAAGCAGATAGCAAAATTCGTGGAGAGGCACATCTTTGCCCGGTATGGACGCCCCTATCATATAGTCTCAGACAATGGAGTACAATTTCAAGGAGCAACTGCTTCTCTAATTGAGAAATACGGGATCGAGCACCATAGATCTTCTCCATACAGACCACAAGCCAATGGAGCTGTTGAGGCAATTAATAAATCAGTAAAGACGATTCTTTCTAAGATGATAGCCGATTATAGGGATTGGGAAGATAAGCTACATTTCGCTACCTATGGATATCGCACCAGCATACACACCCCAACAGGCCAAACTCCATTCTCCCTGGTCTACGGGATGGAAGTGGTCTTGCCGGTTGAAACTCAGGTGACCTCCTTAAGAGTCGCTCTAGAGGCTAAATTAAAAGAATCTAAATGGATCTAGGTGAGATTTAAATAGTTAAACATGATGGATGAGCAGAGGTTAAAGGCCCTCGATAACCTCCAGATGTACCAGTAATGTATGGCTTGGGCATATAATAGTCGGGTGAGACATCAGAAGTTCCCCCCGAAGGCTGGTGATCAGGTCCTTAAATAGCTGAAACATTCTACCACTGATGCAAGGGGTAAATTCAGGCCAAACTGGGAAGGACCATATGTAATAAAGAAGCTACTTAGCAAAGGGGCAGTTAAGCTTATGGACATGGATGGGAACGAGTTTGTGAATTAGGGTGACGTCCGATGATTGGTATCCTACAAACCAGCCGTGTAAAAATTAGGGGATGAGATAAACCCGCTAGATTGAAAACCCCAAAACAGCGATCTAGGAAAAAGTTAGGGTATGTGAGCAAAGAGCGAGTGCCTTCAAGAAAACCAATCTAGGCTTATTGGCACCGGGAGTTAAATCAATGGGAATGTCAACCAAACATCATGTACTTTATTTTATCTCAATTAATGAAAGTATCTCTTCTGTTGAAACCTAAATGCTTATGCTTATGTTTGAATCATGTATTCATAAGATTAAGACAACTCCAGCAAGCTTGGGATAGAGTTCATTTCATTTTATATCAAATGCGTAAAAAGAATAAAAAAGGGGAAAGGGCCGGTAGGTCAGAAAAAGAGTGTCTCAAACCAAACCTCCCGTATCATCATCATAGTACATAGAGATCCGTCTCGATATGGTAGTAGAAAGGGGCTCCCACCCTGCTCCGCCCGCTCCCCCTCAAAGTGGGCCCATGACTACTTCCGACGGGCTAGCAAGCATCTTATCTCAGCAAGCTATCATCTATAATTTATGTCGATCTTGATGGTCTCCATATGATCATAATCTAGAATCTCAAATATAGCTTTCCTAGACCACTTCTCCTGGATGTGGTTGATCCATCTAGCTTTGTAAACTCCGATCTAGTTGTGGGGTAGTTTGATTGGGATTCTTTGTCTCTTGCTATACTGACGGTACAGCCGGTAAGGGGTGTAAAACGAAGATTTCTCTAGACCTATCAATTGAACACAGGCTGCCCAGGTTTCTACAATCACATCCTGAATTCTCCACCATGGACTAACCCACTGAACCTACGCTCCAGTATACCCCCTCAAAATAGGAACCCAATCATCATATGTCAGCTCGTCGAAATCAGCCCGCATAAGCCCTCTCTCCCTTAGATGGACGGGAAGATACTTTTTCGAATTCCCTCGTGGCGCCTCCCTCAAACTCAGTTTCTCCATCAGCCATACCTATAATTCAAACTCAGGTAAGGATTGGGGAAAGAAATGTGCGGAATCGGAAAGAACAAAAGGTACTTATAATAATATGAGCTGGTCCCCAATAAGTGATGGGTCAACGGAAGCATCATCCACGTTCAGCAAAACATTGGCCAATTCCACAGCCACGGGAGAAGCCCCTATCGATATAGGGCTGATGAGTGAAATCAGCCTGAGTGAAGCAATCGGGCTCACTCCGCACATAAACTCCACTATAAGTAACAATGCCACCACGGATCGCCAAGCAAGGTATGATCGGGGCACTCTATGGCACCACTCTAAAATCGCTCCGAGCTGAAACCCAGGTTTGTCAGGCAACTGAGACAGAATTGGGTCCACATAGTCCAAATTCCATAACCCTAGAGGAATTTTGTCCGCGCCAAAATGAAAGTCTGGCAGCCCCAGGGTCACGTATTTAGGACACGGTGCCCCCAAAATAGCATGGAATTCTTCGAGCAAGGGGCATAGCTCAAAAGATGAAAATCGGAAGACATGGTCCATTGGATCCTAAAAAGACAACGCCACTCGAAAGAACTCATGGCTTACAGGCTACGCCGCGACATATTAAAACCCCCAAAGCCAGAATTTTTCAAGCTTCTTCCAGTCCGCATTTCCCAGACTTTGCAGAAAACTCCGTAGCTTTTGACTGTAGGTTGCCATGACAGGAATTGATAGAATGGTCGATATCAGATTGTTGGAGAAGTGATGTCGCTAGGCGATGTGAGTGATACCGCCGGCGATGTGAGTGACGCCGCCGGCGATGTAAATGATACGACTGGTGATATGGATCAGATTGGGCAGTATCAGCTGATGCCGTCGGCGATATAGACTTTCAGACAACCCTGTATATATTATTTTAGTTGGTCAAGTGTGGGCGATATGGATCATATCACCGGCGACATGAAGTTAGTCTTTTTTGGCGGCATCAGAAGCATTTTTCTCATTATAGACCTGTACAAAACTTGTAAACAATCCTGTAACCCATTTCCAATACCTGTCCGAATGCAATCCATTTTATTTGAAGTAAAAAAACCCCGAAGGCACAAACCATTCAAAAATTCTGAATATCTAGACAACAGAAGCAAAACCCAACAATAAGTCCAAATTATTCTAAGCCCAATGTATCAAAGGTACAGACTGTAATCTGAAACAAAAAGCAAAATGAAAATGAAAAGCTAGGCATGCCCGCCCCTGTCGGCCGGGCGAGATGAAATGTCTTCTGGGCTTACAAGCCAATCATCAACATCATCCTTTTCTCTCCCCTCGATCACCGGGACACTGCTGGACTCCTTAGCCGCAACAAAAGGGCGTCGCCCAGCGGACATCTTCACTCCCCTGCGACTGGTGCTATCGGGTTGCGCGCGATCCAGATTTTGTTTGCTCCTCCATTCCTGAATGGTAGCCGCCAGTTGACCCTCAAGGTCACTCACAAGACGCCGGAGTCCTTCAGTCTCCTCCTCATATCTCCGTCGGGCTGCATCGGCATCTGAAAAAGAAAGGGCCAAGAAATCCTACAAGCCAAGGAAAAACATCAATAAATGCATATCATACATAGCATCCATACATGCATCTTATCTTATTTTAGCATAGGCATAAATGAGGAATGTACCTGAATAAGGAGCGATTGCCCGATAAGCATATCCCGGAGAGGAAAATTGTTCTCTATAAGTTGCTCCACATGGCTCTGCGCCACCTGGAAAATCTAAAAGGCAAATCATTAGACACCCGCATCCAAGGGTAAACGAGAAAATAATTATCAGGCCTTGCGTAAGTGGTGTCTTACAGCATGAAGATTGGAGCATGCCGGCTCGAGCCTATATTCCTAGGGATGAACTCACCCCGAGAATTGATCAGCAGGAATGTTGTTTCCATCGGGTTGACCAGACGCCCCTCCACAAAATTTATGCCCTATAGTACACCATAGTACCGAGTCCCACTCTGATTATCCCGGACCCTCTTCCTCATGGGTTCCTAAAAAACATGAAAGACACACATTAGGAACATTCCTAAATAATTTCAAAATCATACATATAAACACAATCATACCTCAAAACACTCCGGTCGGCGACATCCGCGCCTGCCTCATCCTCCCCCTCGGGCTTGATCCCAACATCACCTTCAAGCTCCTCATCTTCCTTATCTTCTTCCTCCTCGACATCCACAATACCTTTGAGGCGCCTTTTCTCCTCCTCCAGCCATTGCTCATTATGATACTCAATCGTATCATTCCTATGGATGCGAGGACATAAGGGGAGTAGGCGCAATTGGTGCTGTTTGTAGAGGGCAGGGATGCTAGGAATCACTCGGTCATTCCCCTCAATATAATCAGCCTTGTCGGTCTCGAAGGTGATCACTAAATGGGGCTACCATAAGCCCCTGGGAGGATCAGCAGGCACTAATCTATCAGTAACCGGGACAGACCTCCAGCCCCGGACGCGCTCACCCAGATACCACTGTCGGGATACACTCTATGATGAACCGACAGTCGTCCACCTCCCTCCTAACCCTCGCAACCTCTATCAAGTTCTCCACTCCATCGAATGGATCCAGGACAAGCTACACCAATAATTAACTAAAACAACCGATATAAGTTCATAGATGCTTTTTGTTTTGTTCTAAGTGTAAAAATAAGGACTAAATTAAAAATCGCATACAGAGCTCAACCGCGCGCTCCTTAGGACCTCCCTGTATTTGGCAGGATACTTAGCCTTCCCACCAACACCCCCGCACTAGCGGGAGAGAAAGTGGGATCCCGGTGGCACATTCTTCTTGAACTTGACCGCCGGAAGGATCGGATGCTCTAAAGCCCAAGCCTGCACAAGTAACAATTAATTAGTTCAAAAAAGCATCCACAATAAATGAAAAGTGCCCAACCAAGACAAATGCTTTCGAGAAGACATACTTGGAGTAGCAGATGGTAGAGGCGAAGGGCTTTCACCTTCTTTCGAGCTCCCATGTCCAGCCCGTGGTACAGCTGAGCCAAGATGGCCCTCGACCAATTCTTCCTCCTAATGCCCGCCATATCCTCCATAGCAGTTATCAGCATGTAATTAATCTTGTTCCCCTAGATTGAGAAGAACAGCACGATGAGCAAAGAAATCATGAAAGATCGGATATAAGCCTCTCCCTCATCCTCAGGCACCACATCTACCTGGGTCTAGTGTTGGTGCAACTTACCAAAAGACAGCCACCCTGAGACGGGCTTCAAATCGAACAGCTCATTCACCTGCCTCACCATGGGCCTCTCGACATGCTATTTATCCATGTAAGCATCGAAGTGAATGACCTCGTCCATCCAAGGAAGCTCGGTCATAGCTATGACATCAGAGGGTGTAATCACCGCTTCCCTAAAAGAGAAGTGAAAAGTGTGGGTAGTCTCAGACCACCTCTCGATAAGGGCTGTCACGGCTGAATGAGAGAGCTTGGGCATTAGCATTGGCATAATCCAGGCCAGGTCCCTGAATCCCGTGTCATTAATGGCGAGTATAAGCTCGGGGTCCTTCTCTGAAATATGATGCCACCACTCGCTGATAGTGCCCATCCCCCTGACATAAGTCAGTTCATACAGCTGTAAAATTAGAAATAAAATAGATAAGTCCTATTTGTTTTCTCATCGCCGGAACCTAACAGAAAGCTGCTGATGTCACTTCTGCTATAAGCGATATCACCGGCAGCATCACTCTATACAGCTGGCGGTATGGATGATATCACCGACAACATCGATTCAAACAGAAGTGACGTTATACTTCCTTGGGCCTTTTTGCAAGGACTGATGCCGCCAGTGACATCACTCATATTGCCGGTGACATCACTACCTGCGGGCAGAACTTGATTTCCCCAAAATCGTACCCATCATGCCAAAACCACAAAAATCATAATGAATCAAATCATAAGCCTGAAAATGGTAAAAATCAAACCTAAAGCATGTAATATCAGTTTATAATCATTCTATTCCACACTTGTGACTCCTATCATGGCACGATTTCAAGCCTAAGGCCAAATCAAAACCCAACCCAAAAAGAGGAGATTCGGGTTTTGCAGGATTACCTGAACATAGTAGAGGTGTTTCTCCTTCTCTGGGGTCAGATTGATGATGGGAGAATTGATCCCATAGCCATACAGCTTAGCTGTCTCCTTCAGGCCATAAGCAGCAGGAACGGAGAGAATTTTCAACCCTTTGATAGAGGAATCTGGCAGATTGTCCCCTAGCCTTAGCAGATTTGCCCCTGAAAGCCTTAGTGATTCTCTTCATGATTAGAATGACAAAAAAGAAATCAGAAAATTTAAAGAAGAGGAGAAGGGGGGTACAGTTTCTGTATATGAGGAAGAAGGGAGTTTTACTTCCTTTTAAACTACCGCACGAAAGCCGAGGAGTTTTAATTTATCGGGAATAGCCAATCCATGCCGAAGGCGGCATCACTCCATGCCACCAACGACATCACTCATATCGTCGATGACATCGCCCCCTTTAATTCAAATTTTAAAATTGCTTGACCAGTCAAAGCTGCCACGTGGCCCTCACACCGCCGTCGACATCGCTCCATACCGCCAGCGACATCACTCATGCCGCCGGTGACATTGCCCCTCCAATTCAAATTTTGAGCAAGTCCAACCAGAGGATAACCCATCCATAAAACACAAGTCCGACCAAAGGACAGCCTATCCAAAAAGCGCAAGCCCGATCAAGGGGAAACCAATCTATAAAACAAAAAGTCCGACCAAGGGATAGACTCTCCTAGAAGCACAAGCCCGACCAAGGGGCAATCACTCCATAAAACATAAGCCGACCGAGGGATAATGCCTCCATAAAGTATAAGTCTGACCAAAGGACAATCTCTTCACAAAGTACAAGTCTGACCAAAGGACAATCTCTCCACAAAGAATAAGTCCGACCAAAGGACAATCTCTCCACAAACCACAAGTCCGACCGAAGGACAAACTCTCCATAAAGCTCAAGTCCGACTAAAGGGCAAACCCTCCATAAAGCGTAGACTCGACCAAGGGGCAACCAATCTACAAAGGATCAAGTCCAACCAAGGGGCATCCTTTTTGCAAAGCACAAATCCGACCAAGGGACAACCAATCTACAAAGGATCAAGTCCGACCAAGGGGAATCCTTTCCACAAAGCACAAATCCTACCAAAGGACAAACTCACCACAAAGCTCAAGTCCGACTGAGGGACAACCAGTCTATAAAGGATCAAGTCCGACCAAGGGGTATCCTTTCCGCAAAGCATAAGTCCGACAAAGTGGTAATCTTGTCCATAAAGCATAAGTCCGACCAAGGGGCAAACTAGTCACCCGTCAGGTATCATTCCTATCCCTTGCTCTTTCATACGATCATACTGACCTGTGGCATCAGTGATCCCCCGAGGGGCAGCCTATGAGCATGGGATTTTGCAGTCCCTCTCATGAGACAATGATGACGTGTACCCGATTTTAATACCTCAAAATAAAAGTTCTCTTTAGAATTCTTATTACCGAAATAACATTCCTCACAAATTTTATACTTGGTAGAATCCAGTTTGGTGTGGCCGATAACGCGTCCAATAAGAGCTTGAACCGATGATTTACGCCAAAATTAAAAAATACCCATTAAAATATCATTAAAAATTAAAAAGATACCTTTTCACCCACTATTAAACCACTTTAGGCCACTTTTTAGGCTCGTAGGCCCGTTGCCTCTCGGTATGCTAGAGGCTGATGCCACCAGCGATATCACCATGTTGCCGGCGGCATCATCCATACCGCCAGCTGCATCGCTATGTCGCCGGCGGCATGACCCGAAGCGAGTCCCTGCACAGACAGCCTTTCGACCACTTTTGGTAAAATTGGTCAAAAAAGTCTTGAAAACCACTCCATTTAAGCTATAAAAGCACACCTTGAGCTGCAATTTAAGGAGGAGGAATCATCTAAGGTTAGAATTTTAATGTTAGAATGAGAAAATAGATTTTAGTGAGATAAGAATTAGATAAGGCAGAAAAAAAAGGATTCCGATCCATTTTTTCCTGGTTTTTCTTCTTTGAATTCTCTAATTGTGAGTTTAAAATCAGTAGGTCTTTAAGTTAAAATCAACCTGATAGGATTTAGAGACCTAAAACTCTTAAATTGACTATTAAATCATCGTTACAAGCTCCCCGGAGGTGTTTCTTTTCAGTTCACGAAGAGGTGGATTCACGGCCTCGAGGTAAAAATCCTGAGTCTCATAGCTCTTTGGCATTAATATTACTGATTTGTATTAATTTTTGTTAATTTATATTCATTTTTGGGTTTACAGTAATTTTTGACTGTTATCCCTACTGCTGCGAGAAATTGAAGTCGCTGGAGACATGTGATGTCGCCGGTGGTATCATCCATATCGCCAGAAACATCACTGATATCGTCGGTGGCATCACATTTCGCAGAGATTTCACTTTCTTATGGGACCCTTTCTTTATGGTACTCGGGAAGCCATGCAACCCACCTGCGTACTGATGTCACCAGCGACATCATTGATGTCACCGGCGACATCATCCATCCCGCCAGCGACATCAATCATGTCGCCGGCGGCATTACTTGTATCGTCGGCGGTATGACTTTTTAGACAGCAGTTTTATTTTTATTTATTCCCAGATTAGTTATTGTCTAAAACTAGGATGTATAGTGTAACGAGGGAAGTCCAAAACCTTCCGAAAATAGACCCCACCCCATAACGTATGGCATTTTCACCTATAATCCAATTAAAGCAACGACTGAATCTAAAATTTGGTTAAAAATGGAATTTCCCGATAAACGCTGTTCAAATCGCATTTTAGCCATCCAAACGGGCTTCATGATATTGTAAATAAAATATGTCATATCTGTACTGACCATCTTTTGCAGGTAGATGCATATCGGACATTCAGGTATTTTTCATTTATTGCATAGAAAATGTATAGGACTTGGAAGCCTTATAATAATTTTATTTTCCGTACTTATTTTTAAATGGTTGTAGATATTTTATTCAACGCGTCAGTTGCTTGATAAACGTGAAAATAACAAAATAACTGAAAACACAAATAAATAGGTTGGATTGAATCGATTAAGAAGGAATGAAGTATTTTAACGTGGCCTGATGAAAAATAGATAACATCATCCGAGCTCGGAATCTCTACTTAAGGTATGGTCCAACCATCCGATGGAAAGATCGTACCAAAAATTTTCTCGTTGAGCTGAACCGGGTGGCGACTCTATTTTAAGTACGAGATTTCGATCTCGTATCTTTTGAGCATTAAAACATGCAAAACCATTTTCCATTCACATCACTCTCATCCCCCGTTTATTTAAAGAGGCCGGCCCATCGGCCCGGCGTTGCAGCCACCGCACGAAACGTCGTCCACTCACAACTGTCCAAACCGGTAAAAACCAGTAATCCGAATTTGATGCTCCATCTAACTTCTTTATAACTTTTAAGTCCAAAATGTACTCCCAATGATATCAAACACGTACAAATGCTCAAAAAGTACATGAAACGAGCTAAAAATAACAAAAAAAGAATGAAAAGTATGAAAATTCTAATTTAATAAAAATGTGCTAATTAAATTAAAAATCTACTTAAATATATATAAAACTATACTAAAACACACAAAATAACTATATAAAATACACACTTAACAATGCTACAAAAGCATGATATAAAATCTGTCATTATTTGTACTCAATTAACTTTAGAGAAGATTCAACTCCATAAAAAATTCTAAATTATTTGTACTCAATTAACGAATATAATCTGTTATTTTAATTAGAATATACTTTCTCTTGATAATAATAATTATAAATACTATAAACTATTTAAAAATCAGATATCCTAAAGACATAATTCAGCTGTAGTTTCCCGACCGACTTAGATTCCGATGCCAAATATATTATAATTAATTTAAGTTTCCGAAGTGAAGTTAAACAGGCAATTCCTTAGTTGAAATAATTCGTTTGATTCCTAGCTACTAAATCCTAATCTAACCATATTTCCAAATTCTATTAGGACTATTATATGTACAAAGTCTTAAATAAATAAACAACAATTGAAACATCAAACCACAATTCACCATTATTAACATCAAGATTCGTTATGGCTTTCATCAAGATGAGTACCGCAATAGCGCTTTCACTCTTGGCGATGATTTTCATGTGCAAAGTATCAAGGGCTGTTGTGTATTTAGTTGGTGATGCAGTTGAACGTACCGACGATTTTGAAAGTTGGGCAGATGGAAAGAGTTTTCACGTCGGAGATGATTTAGTACTCCGATACAAAAAGCAACATCGCAGTGTGTTGCAAGTGACAAATGAGGCTTCTGAAAAATGCAATTCGACTGTTCCTGTTGCTACTTATGGGAATGGATTTGACTTGATTAGACTCGGAAAAGAAGGTTACATGTATTTTACATGTGGATTTGCTTATGAATATATATCGGGTCATAAAGTCGATATTCAGCCATAGAAAGACTCTCTATCTCATGTCCCTCTCTCTACCTTATGTGAACTTGGATTCGAGTTTATTTTTATTTTATGATTATTTGGAGTACTTATTTTTCAATTTAGTTAATTAGTTGTTTAATCCTTACCTTTTTAATATGGAGTTTATTCTGATTTGTTGGGTTTTCAATGTTTATTCTTAATTCTTCTTTTCAATTACTAATTATAATTGACTTTGTTACACAAAGCTTATTGTAGAACAATTGACTTACATTGAGTACTAAAATGACCACATATATGATACTTTGCTGGTATTTATTTCGTTTTGGTGATACTTTTTGTTGTAATCTAACATTTGAGAGTGTAGTTTAACGTAAAAAAGATAAAAGAAAAATATCGAATAAATTCTCAAATACTCTCGGGTAGTGCTTGAGGGCACTCATTTTTACTCCAAATCGCCCCCTCAAATAACCCCTTTAACCACATTGCCCTCTCATTATTTTGGATTTTTCTCTATCTATTGTTCTCATTCTCTCTCTTAAATCCTCACTTTCTATCCCTTCAAACATCAATCTTTCAATAAAATCGATCACAAAATCATGTTAAAACAATATAACCATAAGAGTTTGTGAATTAATTTTCAAATCGCTACGGGGATTTAGCGAGTTGAACATTACAATCTCAAACCCAAAAATCGACCATAAAATCATGTTAAAACAACATAATGATAAACGAGTTGAACATTACAATCTCAAACCCAGAAATCATCCACAAAATCATGTTAAAACAACATAATTATAAGGGTTTGAGAACTAATTTTCAAAACGCTAAGGGGATTTAAGGGGATTCAGTGGAAATCTCCTTAGCGAGTTAAAATTACGATCTCAAACCCAGAAGAGGATTTGAGGGGATTTCACAAAATCGACCACAATCATGTTAAAACAACATAACCATAAGGGTTTGAGAATTAATTTTTAATTCGGTAAGGGGATTTAAGGGGATCCCATCGAATCCCCTTAAAATTTCTTACCGAGAAAAAAATTACAATCTCAAACCCAGAAGGGGATTTGAGGAGATTTCACAAAATCGACTATAGAATCATGTTAAAACAACATAATCAAAAGGGTTTGAGAATTAATTTTCAACTCGGTAAGGGGATTTAAGGGGATCCCATCAGATCCCCTTAGAGAGTTGAAAATTACGATATCAACCCAGAAGGGATTTAAGGGGATTTCGTTTAATCTAAGTTCATGAAATCATTTCTTTTTTGTATTTTTTTGAAATATAACATGAATTGAGTTACATTTGTGCTTTCTTCCTCCACTGTTTTCATTTGTAATAGTTTTTTAGGTTGATTTAGTTGAAATGTCGATTTTTATAAGTTTTAGTATTTTCAATTCGTTTTTCATTGAATTTCGAAAATAAAACCTTAACTAATAACGATTAGTGGTTTTTCACTTCTAATTATGTCTCTTTATTATCACTTCGTTGTCAATTTTATCGAAAGATTGAGGTTTGAAAGAATTAAAAGTAAAGATTTAAGAGAATTTTAAAAAGGGGAGAAACAAAAAATGAGAGGGAAACAAATTATAAGAATGGCAAAAAATGAAACAGAGTGGCTATATATGGGACGATAAAGTAGGAGCACCCTCAAGCACTCCCACAATACTCACTTTATTTAATCTTAGCGGAGATGTGGTTTGAACTCCTTTCCTCATCCCAATGTTCCAATGAATTGGTTGAATTCAAATTTTTATATTCTTGAAATAGGGGCCATCAACAATAATTTATTTTTCGTTTGTTTGTTTCTTGTTACTTTTTTTATCTCGAAATAAGTCCATAACTAAAAGAATTTAATAAAATTTTTTTGTGTTTTATCTCTACCGAAATATATATTTTCTAGATGAAAGAAGGGTTAGGATTCTCTAATGTTGAAAATAAACTTTAGAGTAAGAAAGAAAGAATTTGAGTACCAACTCAGATAAAGTTTATAGTACTTCGATACAGACCTGTTCAAGTATCTTGTGGCTCGTCTAAACCGCCCTGGCCCGACTCTCACGACTCAAGCTTAAACAAGCAGACCTCACTATTGACCCACCCAAGCCTGCATATGCCCGAAAATATTTTAGGTTGGCCTTGAATTTTATGTGAAAACTCAAACTCGATCAAACCTGCTTATATATATTTTATATTTTATATTTATATGTTTATATAAATTTATTAACACAACATATATAAAATAATGTAATATATTAAAACTACAAATTTTATTTTCAGGTACGCTCGATTTTCAATTATGCCTTTGGACTATCAGCTCAACAATTAGTCTCTCAAGGGCTCTCTCCTTCTCCTTTGATTTCCAATTTAGGACTACTTTGTTTATCGCCACCATTTCTCCCCTGCAAATGTTTATATCAATTTCCTTAATGACCCCAAACTGCTGATTCAGGTCTCAATTTCTTCGAGGAAACTGATATTACAGCCTTGTATGGCTCGTTCATTAAAGCACGGTGTGGTGTGGTCTGGTACAATATGGCAGTACTCTATGATTTCTTAAAAGTTCTTTGTTCGGATATACGGTATAGTATGGCATAATTTTTTAAAATTTTTAGTTTAATTTGAAGGAGAACCACGGCGAACCACCAAATCCGGTGGTCTATTTTCATGATTTTAATCATGAAAAAACAATGGATACCTGAAAAAACCATACAACCAAATAAGAGATTTTAAATTAGAACCATACTGTACCATAATGAACCATGAAAAAACCATGAGCCAACCAAATAAGCTGCTAACAGAATTGTTAATTCCAATGAATGTGGTTTTGTTTAATTAGGACTATACATAACCAAGATTCCCTGCATGTATTTAAGCGGATTACGATAAAGAGATAACTTCATATAAGCAAAACTCTTTTAAGATCCTCGATGGACTATATTAATGTACAACTGTATTTTGTAATTACAGATCTAATAACTATTCAGAAGCTACAAATTGGTAATTGTTGGAGTGCTGATTGATGTTGATGATGTAGCTACAAGCTACGGAAGTCAACAAAGCATTTTGTACATCTCTATTAGCCTTTGGTTTAATCAAAGCAATTACATATTCCATAAGCTCTACTTCACATGGTAATGTAAGAGGTCCTTCGCCACACTATCCAAACTCTTCTTCTGCCATGTTGAATAGCTCTCTCATTATTTCATTGTCAAGATATTGCAAAGGAAGCACACAACGTTTTTATCTGCAGAGTACACCACGAAATGAGCCTTCTCTACTTTTGAAGATGAACTACAGCAGCTTGTTTCTGCAACTAAATCAGTTTGTGGCAATGTGATTCCTTTTCGGTTGATGGCAGTCGGTTTCTGCCATTTCGTTGCTAACTTCTGGAGCTTCTTGGTACTGATCATATTGTTTTTCTATGAAATTGATAACAGTACAAGGGAAAGGGGAAATTTTGGACTAGCACCTAATTCATTGTTTTACATACTTTCTCCAAACCTAAGTAACAATGTTTAGTGAACACGGCAGAAATTATCTCCTTTCTGTAATCCATCTTGTTCTCTATTAATGCATAAGAGTTTTTAATTGTAATGATTAATGTGAAACAGAAACTGTTGTACCAAATATGTTTGTGTTTCGTGAAATAAGATTATCGGTCAGAAAACTTGACTATCATTTAGAAAAATAAACTATAGATGAGGAATGATTTCAGAGCTATGTTGATGTTCAATTTTGAGGCCAATGATGATATGCTATTTCCTTGATGATAATACTCATATTTCAGTAATCACTTTTAGTTCACTGCTGTGTGTTTCTTGGAGATAACAAGAATAAATGCTACATATAGATTTCTCTCAATTTCTGTGTACTCCAGAGATGCCAGACATAGTTGTCTAAGCTTTAACAGATTGTTAATCAAGTATTTAAATTTGCTTCAGTCAACTAGCCTCTGTGATCTTTCGAGCATTCGTTGCAGCTAATACCTATGAGATTAAAAATTCTAAATTTTCACAGATACAAATAGAAATAGAAGTAGCTAAACAAAAATGTGCTGAGATTCTTGATTAACTTGTATAATGTCCAACTGTGTTTTGTGATGACAAATCTAACCATAGCTATTCAGAAGCTACAAATAGGCAATTGATGGAATACTGATTGAGGTTGGAGATGGAAAGATGAGCAACTGCTCGCTACAGAAGTCAACAAAGCTTTTTGTACATCGCTATTAACCTTTTGTTTGATCAAAGCAATTACATATTCCATAAGCTCTGCTTCACATGGTAATGTAATAGGTCCGTCGCTGCACAATCCGAACTCTTCTTCAGCCATGTTGAATAGCTCTCTCATTATTTCATTGTTGAGATATTGCAAAGGCAGCATAAAACGTTTTTGATCTGCAGAGTACACCACAAAATGACCCTTCTCTGCTTTTGTTGATGTGCTACAGCTGCTAAGCTCTGCAACTCCAGGAGTTTGTGGCAATGCTATTCTTTTTCGGTTGATGGCAGCAAGCTTTTGCCATTTCGTTGCTAACTCCTGGAGCTTCTTGGTGCGGATCATCTTCTTTTTGTATGAATAAAGTGAAATTGATAACAGGTCAAAGGAAGGGGGAAATTTCAGATTCTTGATTCTTGAATGGTGATCTTGTGATGGTGTTGAATGCAAAGGCAACGGGCTTTATATTTGCAAGGCTAGAAGAAATGGATGACCCACCTGCTATGGCTAGTGGGATGCAGAACCATGTGAGAGGGGTGGGCATGTTTGATAGTAAACAAATGAAGGTAGAGTTTACTTTGTAATAGAAAAATATCCTTATGCTGAGTAGTTAGATAGTATACTAGACATGAGAAATTAATAACATTGCAAATCAAAACTATGTAATCCACAAGATATAATGGTAGCTTAAAGTGTATAGTACATATGCTTGTGTGATGTGTCTTTGTGTTTGTATAAGACACATTGAGTTGGACCCAATATGTTTAGTTATTGCTAAAGAGATGTGTTGAATCATTGGCTGTTGAATTTATATCATGTGCCTGTGTTGTGTTTAATGTAAAATCAGATCTTGATTTTGAATCCTAATACAATTTACAGATCTTCGTATGTAAATTGTCAGTCTAGATTGATGACCATGATTTTGAATCCTAATACTATTTCTGGTCTTTTTTTACAAGTCGTTTCAGCTTTTTCATTTTCTTCTTGTTTATTCGTCAATTTAGATTATTTCCCTATTTAACCTTGTATGAATTAGGGGAGAGATTGAGTATCGATTTAAGAAGAAAGAGACTTACTAAGTTTGTCCCAAGCCCGGGCAAAGGAGGAGGGTCGCGTGGTAGGTTCTAGGTTGACAGAAAGTGGTTGCTTATAGCAATGTTATTTTTTTGAAATATTGCTAGATATGGGTGAACATTTGGCATTTGATAGAGCTTCATGGCGTCAGAAGATCCATATAGCTGACCCCACATAGCGTGAGTTTGAAGGCTTGGTTGGTTGATGAAAATCCTAAATGGACTAATACAAAAGACCAGAAGAAGTATGTACTTTGAGAATATAGAATTTTTTCCTCCAAGGCAAGGCCACAATGATCGATAGGTTATAGGGTGGTCTAGTACATAATTCATTGCAATGTGTACATACCACAACTTAATTTTGTTCAGCAATTCCTAAGAACTAATGATTAGTGAACCTGAAAGAAAATATTCTCATTGCTATAATTTATGTCTGTTAGGATAGAGATAGCTTTATCCTTATTCCTTTAGGAATTTTAAAAACCTTCTTGTTCTCTATCAAGTGTCTTATATTCCGAGTCTTGGCCTTTAAAAATAGATAAAATTTGTGTAGTGTTAGAACCTTCCACTGAAGTTCAGTGTTGAAGCTACACATAAACACTATAATATGAGTTGGTTTTCTTAAATGGGTAATCAAGGCAAGTTTCATGAGGAAACGCATGTGTGCCTGCGTGTTATCAGGTCGGGAAACTCTATATTCTTTCAGAAAAAGGTATAGAAGAGAAATTCATAAAGAGCTACGCTGAAATTCCATTACATATAGCATGAATAGTAGTCTAAGCTTTAAAAGGTTGTTAATCACGTATTTAAATGTGTTTCAGTAACTAGTCTCTGTATCATTTCGAGCATTCTATGCAGCTAATACTGAAGACACCGATCAGATTAAGGATTCTAATTTGGATATAAATAGAGAGAAGTAGCTACAAAAAAGTTTTGAGATTCGTGACGAACTATATCAATGTACAACTGTATTTTGTGATTTCAGATCTAATAATAACTATTCAGAAGCTACAAATTGGTAATTGATGGGATGCTGATTGATGTTGAAGATGGAAAGATGAGCAGCTGCTAGTCACGGAAGTCAACAGAGCTCTTTGTACATCTCTATTTACCTTTTGTTTGATCAAAGCAATTACATATTCCATAAGCTCTGCTTCACATGGTAATGTAAGAGGTCCGTCACTGTACAATTCAAACTCATCTTCAGCCATGTTGAACAGCTCTCTCATTATTTCATTATTAAGATATGGCAAGGGAATCACAAAACGTTTTTGATCTATAGAGTACACTACAAAATGACCCTTCTCTACTATTGAAGACGAGCTGCAGCTGCTAGTTTCTGCAACTGAATCCATTTGTGGCAATGTGATTCTCTTTCTCTTGATAGCAGTAAGCTTCTGCCATTTCCTTGCTAATTTCAGGAGCTTCTTGGCACTGATCATCTTGCTTTTGAACAGAAATGGAATTGTTTTTAAAAGTAGGAGTGAAATGAAGATTTTTGGAATGGTGAACGCTAATTGTTGTGATGGTGTGGAAGGCAGAGGCATTAGACTGAATTTATATTTGCCATTGAAGAAGTAGTGGAGGTCCCACGGAATTTAATTGAGAAGCAAACCCATGTGATGGATGTTTGAAAGAGAGGTGGGCATGTTTATTTTCTTGATGGAAATGTTTCTAAGAGGATAAGTGAAGAAGGAAATTTCAGATTGTAGACATTTCGAATGCTTAATTAATGATAATGTTGTGATACTGTGGATGGCAAAGACAAGAAGCAATCAAGGTCCCACCAGATAATTGATAAGCAAAACCATGTGATACAGCTTGGTAGGAATCCTTGAGTAGTAGCTAAAGCTGGCAGAGTTGTTCAAATTCGATTATGACCTTCAAACGTATAGGTGGATGAAAATGACACTAGTTTGGCGGAGTATGTATGAAACTTTGGCTAACAAGACGTGTGATTTCGATTTCTCAATCTGGATCTTCAACCGTTGTTTTGATATTGTAAGATTTGACGATTGTGTTTAGAAAATCTGGATTTTATCAAGTTTATGATTTGCAGGTTCCAGGTACGGAAGTTGTTGATATGTGTTTATTTTGAAATGAGTCCTTGATTTTTTTTCAGTATAACTATAATTAGTACATAACCAACAATCACAATGGAACTGTTCTTCATCTATGTAATTCTTATAAGAATGAAACTGTAGGCCGGAACTGATTTGTGCGAAATACATGGGTTAAACCACGTTCATGAGATTAAAAATACTGAAAATTCATCGCTATGTCGTTGGGATTCGATTTTGAGGAAAGATAGAAAATTTAATTCCTCTGGACTCGTACTTTGTTATCAAATTGCTATATGTTCATTTTTAGTGACACTTTTTCCTTCAGTTGAAATTTAAATGTCTCTTTGGTTGGCGTGTTCGAGTATTATTTTAGCTGAATGCGTAGTAGTGGCAATACCTGATAATTAGTTTCACAGTTCTGAACGTTGAAATCAATTAAACCATCTTTTAGGTATTTAAGGTGATTATAATAGAGAGATAACTTGGTATAAACAAAACTCTGTTAAGATTCTTGATGAAGTATATTAATGTACAACACCATATTTGTAACTACTGACTATAGGTGTATTAGTAACTCTTTAGAAGCTACAAATTGGTAATTGATGGACTATTGGTTGATGTTGGAGATGGAAAGATGCACAACTGCTGGCCATGGAAGTCAATAATGCTCTTTGTACATCTCTATTTACCTTTTGTCTTATCAAAGATATTGCATATTCCATTAGCTCTGATTCACATGGTAATGTAAGAGGTCCTTCACCACACAACCCGAACTCTTCTTCTGCTCTGTCGAATAGCTCTCTTATCATTTCATTGTTAAGATATTGCAAAGGAAGCACAAAACGTTTTTTATCTGCAGAGTACACTACAAAATGACCCTTCTCTACTTTTGAAGATGTGCTACAGCCGGTAGTTTCTGCAACTCCGGAAGTCTGCTGCCATGTAACTCTTTTTCGGTGGATTGCAGCAAACTTCTGCCACTTCCTTGCTAACTTCTGCAGCTTCTTGGTACTGATCATCTTGTTTTTATACAAAATTGATTACAGGACACGGTACGGTGGAAATTTCAGATTATTGATTTTTGAATGCTGATCTTGTGATGGTGTTGAAAGCAAAGGCTACTGACTTTATATTTGCAAGGCTAAGGAAATGGAGGACCAACCTGCTACAGCTAGTGGGATGCAAAACCATGTTAGAGTGGTGGGCATGTTTGATAGCTAATAAATGAAGGTATAGTATGTTGTAAAATATAGAGCATAAAAGTATGGAGAAAATGAAAAGAAAAAAACTGATATATTTTTTATTGATGGCAAATACACTATTTATAGATTTTACATGATAGGACTATTCAATTCAAATTCAAAATTAAACAAATCCTATCATATTTGATATGAAATCCTAGCATAAAAATCCTAATTTATTTCCTATTATCTCTTATCAACAATTTCAAAGTCAAATATCTAACACTCTTCCTTGACTTTGAAGTTGTAAATTTTATTTTAAAAGATAAATATGATTATAATCATGATATGATCATGGTTATAGTCATAGGCATGGTCATGGCATTGCTCATTGGTTGTTGGCATTGGTCATTGGTCGTTGGTCGTTGGTCGTTGGTCATTGGTCGTTGGTCGTTGGTCGTTGAGTGGGAGTCAAAACAACTCCTCCTCATGTTGGATATTTACTGCAACAATGAACTTCTGCAGCTTCATTTCTTTGGATTTATTGGCTAAAGGAGGAACTTCATAGTCTTCTTCAACAACTTCCATGATATTTGGCTTTGTGTTTATAAGGATTTGGCTATGGCTTGAAGGTTTTTGTATATGTAGGAAGATAATTTGGTGGGTTTTCTTAGATCATAGGTTCCTTAAGATCAATTATGCTCTTGATACCATGTTGTAAAATATAGAGCATAAAAGTATGGAGAAAATGAAAAGAAAAAAACTGATATATTTTTTATTGATGGCAAATACACTATTTATAGATTTTACATGATAGGACTATTCAATTCAAATTCAAAAATAAACAAATCCTATCATATTTGATATGAAATCCTAGCATAAAAATCCTAATTTATTTCCTATTATCTCTTATCAACAATTTCAAAGTCAAATATCTAACATAGTATACATTTTAAAGATACTAATATACTTATGCTGAGTAGTTAGATAGTATGATAGACCCAAACTATGTGAACCACAAGATAAAATGGTTGGCTCAAGTGCTTAGCACACCTAGCTGGCGAATTATTTCTGAAGCCTAGACATTTGCATGTGCGATGCGTCTGTGTTTACGTAAGATAAGACACATTTAGTTGACCCAATATGTTTAGGTATTGCCAAAGTGATTTGTTGAATCATTGGCTGTTGAAGTTATATCATGTGCATGTGTTGTGTTTGACGTATAATCAGAAGCTGATCTGTAAGTTTTGAATCCTCATTCTTTGAGAATTTAGGAATTTTTCTCGCAAGGTAAGACTGCAATCATTGATAGGTTCAATGGTGGTCTAGTGCAGAATCCATTGCAATGTTTGCAAACAATAGCTTAATTTTTTTAAAGATACCTAAGAAACAATGTTTAGCGAGCACAGAAGCCATTATTCTTAATGCTTTATTTAATATCCGTTAGGATAGGTAGCTTTTATCCTAATAAACCATCTTCCTCTCTAAATTCAGAAGAGTTGCAAATTGTAATGCGTCTAATACTACAAGTTTTGGCTTTAAAAAATTAATCAAATTCGTCGTTCGTCCGGGTTAATATCCATCACTGAAGTTTGGAGTTGAAGCTACTCATAAACACTGTAATGAGTTGTTTTCCCTGAATGGGTAACCAAGGCAAGATTCATGAGGAAATGCATGTGTGCCTGCATGTTAATAGGTCAGAAAACTCGACTGTCTTTCAGAAAAAACTGTAGAGGAGAGATGATAGAGAATTCAGAGCTAGTTGAGATTCTATTTTGAGGTCAGTGATCATATGCTATTCCCTTGGTTCTAATTCTCATATTTTAATAATTAGTAATTACATTCAGATCACTGATGTGTGTTTTTTTGGAGATAACAAGCATTAGTTTTTAGGTGTATATTTCTCTTAATCGGCAAGTGTAACATAAATAGCAGTCTATACTTAAACAGGTTCGTAATCAGGCATATTAATGTGCTTTAGGTAATACTGAAGATACCTATGAGATCAAGGTTTCTAATTTAGCACAGATATAAATAGAGTGAGAGAAGTAGCTAAACAAAAAGGTTTGTGATTCTTGATGAACTATATCAATGTACAAATGTACTTTTGTGATTCTTCATGAACTATATCAATGTACAAAGTATTTTGTGATTACAGATCTAATAACAACATTTCAGAAGCTACAAATTGGTAATTGATGGAATTCTGATTGATGTTGGAGATGGAAAGATGCACAACTGCTAGCCATTGAAGTCAATAATGCTCTTTGTACGTCTCTATTAACCTTTTGTCTTATCAAAGCAATTGCATATTCCATAAGCTCTGCTTCACATGGTAATGTAATAGGTCCGTCGCCACACAACCCGAACTCTTCTTCTGCCATGTTGAATAGCTCTCTCATCATTTCATTGTTCAGATATTGCAAAGGAAGCACAAAACGTTTTTGATCTGCAGAATACACTACAAAATGACCCTTCTCTACTCTTGAAGATGTGCTACAGCTGGTACTTTCTGCAACTGGATCAGTTTGTGGCAGTGTGATTCTCTTTCTCTTGATTGCAGTAAGCGTCTGCCATTTCCTTTCTAACTTCAGTAGCTTCTTTGCACTGATCATCTTGCTATTCGACAGAACTGAATTTTTTTTAGAGAGTGAAGAAAGAAATTTCAGATTGTTAATCTTTTGAAATCGGAATTATAATGCTGTGATGCTGTGAAAGGCAAAGGCATTAGCCTGAATTTATATTTGTAAGGCCAGAAGCAATGAAGGTCCCACCAGGTTTATTGAGAAGCAAAACCATGTGACTTAGTCTGTAAGAGAGTGGGGCATGCTTGGTTATCAGTTAAAGCTGGCAGAGTTGTTCAAGTTTTATTATCAAGTTTCGACCATATTGGTGGATGAAAATGACAATACAAGTTTGTCCCAGTATGTAGGAAACTTTGGCTAACAAGACACATGTGTTTGTCTATTTTCCAGTCTGGATCTTCAACCACTGTTTTGATGTTCTGAGATTTCACTATTGAGTTTGGAAATTCTGATTTTCTCCAAAAAAGTCGATGATTTGCAGAATCCAGGTATGATAGTTGTGGAGTCCTTGATTTGTCTCAGTATTACTAGTGAAAGAAAATGATTAATACCTAAATGAAACTGTTCTTAACTTAATTATTTTTTATGATATGAAACTGTAGACCGAAACCAAGTTATGCAAAATACATGGCTGAAACCATATGCAAGAGATTGGAAATACCAAAATTTATGCACTACGCCGACTGGATTCAATTTTGAGGAAAGATATGAATCAAATTGTTGTATTTTCAATCTCAGTGACAAATTTTTCTATTCAGTTGAAACTTAAAAATTCCGTTTAGCGTATTGTCTAATGATGAAAACCAAGTTTCACAGTTCTTAATTCAGAAATCAATTTAACCATCTTGAATTGTTGTTTTCTTAATTTAGCTTTGAATATAGGTTAGAAGCTGAGAAGCACTTGATATTTTATTGTATTTTCTTCATTGTTAGAATAAAGAGAGTCCAATAGTGGCATCAAGAGAGATCTGATTACCATGAAAGACGAGGAGGGAGGAAGCTGCTAAGAAATTGTTAATTCAATTGTGGTTTTGTTTTATTAGGACTGAGTTTAGGATTCCTCGAACATACATAAGGTGATTATGATAGAGAGATAACTTGATATGAACAAAACTCTCTTAAGATTCATTATGATGTATATTGATTTACAACAGTATACTTGTGATTACAGGTATGATAATATCTCTTCAGAAGCTACAAATTGGTAATTGAGTGAATGCTGTTTCATGTTGATGATGGAGAGATGAGCAACTGCTAGCTACAGAAGTCAACAGAGCTTTTTGTACATCCGTATTAACCTTTTGTTTGATCAAAACAATTACATATTCCATAAGATCTGCTTCACAAGGTAATGTAAGAGGTCCGTCACTACTCAATCCAAACTCTTCTTCTGCCATGTTGAATAGCTCTGTCATAATTTCAGTGTTAAGATATTGCAGAGGAAGGAAGCATGAAACGTTTTTGATCTGCAGAGTACACCACTAAATGACCCTTCTCTGCTTTTATTGATGTGCTACAGCTGCTTATTTCTGCAACTCCGTCAGTTTGTGAAAACGTGATTATTTTTCGGTTGATTGCAGCAAGTTTCTTCCATTTCCTTGCTAACTTTTGCAGCTTCTTGGTACTGATCATCTTGTTTTTTTCTATGAAATTGATAACAGGACGAGGGGAAGGGAAATTTCGGATTGTTGATTTTTGAGTGCTGATCTTTTGATGGTGTTAAAGGCAAAGGAAACTGACTTTATATTTGTAAGGCTAGAAGAAATGGATGACCCGCCTGCTATGGCTAGTGGGATGCAGCACCATGTGAGAGTGGTGGGCATGTTTGATAGTCAATAAATGAAGGTAGAGTACACTCTGTACCTTATACTGAGAGTAAGATAAGATTTATAGATACCAACCAAACTTTGTGAACCACATAATAAAATGGTTGCTTTAAGTGTATAATACACCTAGCTGGTGATTTATTTCTGAAGCCTAGACACATGCATGTGTTATTTATCCTTGTGTTTGTGTAAGACACATTGAGTTGGACCCAATATGCTTAGTTATTGCCAAAGAGACGCCTTGATCATTGGCTGTTCAAGTTATATCGTGTGCCTGTGTTGTCTTTGATATGAAATTAGAACCAGATCTGTAAAATATCAGTCCAGATTCATGACAATGATTTGGAATTCTTATATTTACTTCGTGATTTTAGGATTGTTTCATTCACGACAGCGACTGCAATCATTGGTAGGTTTAAGGCTGGTAAAGTATAGAATTCATTGCAAAGTTTGCGTAAAACAACTTAATTTTGATCAACATAAGCTAGACATAAACAATGTGATGCGTTGCTTTTTTCTGAATGAGTGACCAAGGCAAAATTCACGAGGCATTCAACATTGGAAATTCCTTTCTTGCACCGTCTATTAGGTTTGGAAACTGTTGAGTAAAGCCGTGTTATACCAAATACATGTGTGTCGGTGAGAAACATAAATTATCAGGTCAGAAAGATAGACCATCTTATAGGAAAAAACTACAGAAGAGAAATGATATAGAACTCGCTATTTAACAGATCTTTATTTCTCATGGGAGGGATTCGCATCCAACCCTTGTGGAAAACCCTCTCGAAAGGATCTATGTTGAAATTCAATTTTGAGGCCAATGATTATATGCTATTCCCTTGGTGCTAATACTCATATTTTAATAATCACATTAGTTTACTTCAGTGTTTTTCTAGGAGATGGCAAGCAAATGTTATTGGGTAAGTGTAACATTATAGAGATTGAGAAAAGGAACAGATAGTAGTCTAAGCTTTAACTAGTCTCTTTATCCTTTTGAGCACTGTTTTCAGCTAATACTGAAGATACCGATGAAATGAAGGATTCTAATATAGCACAGATATAAATAGAGAGAGAAGTAACTAAAAAAAAAGGTTTTGAGATTCTTGATTAACTATAATAATGTACAACTGTATCTTCATTGTAGTCAAAAGCGAGCTTAAAGCGCGCTGAAAGCACTAGGCACTCTGGGCGATGAACCAGGCGCCTCACAGCTTCTTAGGCGGTGTATGTGTCAAAGGCATGCGCCTAGGTGTGTAAGGCGCAAGGCGAGGCACAAAAGGCGCAAATAATTGAGTTCTTAGGGTTTTTTTAAAAATTAGGTTAATAGTGATTGACACCTATTAAACCTCTAAAGCCCGCCAAGTGCCAACAACTTATAGTTTTCCTATTTGGTTATTTAGTAATTAAAATCTATTAAACTCTCATTTATTTATTCCTAATTAACTTATTCCTAATTAACACAGAATACTAATCGTCCTTTTCTCTCTTCTACTCTAGAATATCTGTTCTCTCTTCTCTATTTTATTTGCGTTTGAAAATCTGGCCGATCAATCACCAATCCTTCTAGTTCGAAGCTACCTTCACTTTGTCCCTTCTACAGATCATTCAGTTTAATTCTATCGTGCTATGTTTACTTCTAACAAATTACTTCTTTTTACTTCTATCAATTTCGAAATTGATTTGACTATCAATTTACTTCTTCTATGAATCTATTATGTCATGCTAAGTCTACAAATTACTTCTTTATTTGATAATTTCTAAGTTTACTTCTATCAATTTCAAAACTGATTTAACTATCAGTTTACTCTTTACTCTTTATTAAGTTTTTAGCAATTGCCTAAATCTTTACATTTGCATTTGGTGTCTTGTTTTTCTGTTTTGTTGGCAGTCCTGTTTCAGGCCTTTGAAGTTTGAACAATATGTGTATTCTTTATTAGTTTTATGGTTATAAACTTTGAATTCTTGAATTTCCTTTGAGTGAAGTGAAAAACTTTGTATTTTATATTTTTTTAAGTTCATGGGCCTAGCGTGCGCCTTTTTGTGCGCCTTCGCCTTCATCTCGCGCCTAGGCGACAGGACCCCCTATCGCCTTGGGTGCGCCTGGCGCATTAACTAATATGTGTATCTTCTAATTACAGATCTAATTATAACTATTCAGAAGCTACAAATCGGTAATTGATGGAATGCTGACTGATGTTGGAGATAATAAGATGAACATCTGCTGCCTATGGAAGTCAACAGAGCACTTTGTACATCTCTATTAGCCTTTTGTTTTATCAAAGAAATTACGTATTCCATAAGATCTGCTTCACATGGTAATGTAAGAGGTCCATGGCGGCACAATCCGAACTCTTCTTCTGCCATGTTGAATAGCTCTCTCATTATTTCACTGTCAAGATATTGCAAAGGAAGCAAAAAAACGTTTTTTATCTGCAGAGTACACTACAAAATGACCCTTCTCTGGTTTTGAAGATGTGTTAGTTTCTGCAACTGAATTGGTTTGTGGCAATGTGATTCTCTTTCTTTGGATTGCAAGTGCACCATTTTACCCCTGGATTGTCACGTGTCAACTTGTGGTTGGAGAGAGAAAAATGACATCTTTGAAAAGTCATATCAACTAAAAGTTGACACGTGGCAATTAAGAGGAAAACCGGTGCACTTTTGCCAAGTTCAGGGAGTTAATAGAAATGGCCCTTCTCTACTTTTGAAGATGTGCTACAGCCGGTAGTTTCTGGAACTGAATCAGTTTCTGGCAGTGTTATTCTATTTCCCTTGATTGCAGTAAGCTTCTGCCATTTCCTTGCTAACGTCAGTAGCTTCTTCGCACTGATCATCTTGCTATTCGACAGAAATGATTTTTTTTAAAAGAGTGAAGAAAGAAATTTCAGATTGTTTATCTTTTGAGGTCGGAAAGATAATGTAGTGATGCTGTGGAAGGCAAAGGCATTAGCCTGAATTTATATTTGTAAGGCCAGAGGCAAAACCATGTGACATAGTTTGTAAGAGGGGTAAGCATGCTTGGCTATTGTTTATTAGTTCAAGTTATATCTTCTAGTTCAAACATATTGGTGGATGAAAATGACAGTACAAGTTTGTCCCAGTATGTAGGAAACTCTGGCTAACAAGACGTGTGTGCGTCTATTTTCCAGTCTGGATCTTCAACCGTTATTTTGATATTCTAAGATTTGATTGTTGAGTTTTGAAATCTCAAAGTTTTCGAAGTTGGTGAGTTTTGAATGCTGATTTTGCGACGGTGTTGAAGGCAAAGACAACTGACTTTATAATCCATTAGGATAGTTAACTTTAGTCCTAACAGAAATTTTGATAAACCATCTTGTTCTCCATCAATGCAGGGCCTAGGCGGGATTGAAATTGTGTCGCTGTCTTATAGTGTATATATTTTTGTGAAATAGAAACTGTTCGGACCAAAACTGAGTTATGTATACAATGATTCATTTTATGTGAAAAATGGATTCTCGATATAAATCATATTATGTATACATTGGGTGTCATTTGGACGGTTGAGCTCTTCGACATGAAAAAAATTGTACATCAAATAATTTTTTCACTTGAAAGAACCCGTATTGTTTATAAATTCTATTTTGTTACACCTTAAAAAGCTTATGTTCATTCAAATCTGGGGCTCCTAAAGTAAGAAGATGTTAACAACACATGTATAAATAAATTAAAATAAATGATACACATTAATAAAAAAAAACTATATGAATATGATCGCAACCCTGGTTCGGTAATGTCGAGCTTTGTGGAACCGTTTATCCCACATCGCTGCATATTGGTTCTTGAATACCGTTTATGGAACTGTAGCGCACACATGACAACTTCCATTCGGGGACATCCGATTTAATTGGAACGATATTCTCTTCTTTATTTTCTCTGTTTTGGTGTTAATGGCGAATTCACTGTTACTCCTTCGTCTATTGTTCGTGTGTTTAAATTTCTTATTTCCCCCTTTTATATTGCCGCAATTGTTAGAATATGAACCCTAAACTGCAAATGGAATGGTGATTAGTTTCAATTGAGCTAATTTAGAGTCATGTTTTTCTAATTTTTGGTTGTCTAGAATTCAATTAATTTTTTGTATTGAGCTTGACCTCGGTGCAGTGCACAATCGTTTCCTTTATTCTAAATAGAGGATTTTTTTGTTTTCCTTTCTTTGGGTTTCAGGTGGTTCAGAATGCTGTACTTTGGCCAAAGGTAATTTGCACTTTCTTACTGAAAGATGGCTATATTGTAATCTATAGATGTGATTTTTTATTTCTTTCCTTCAAGTTTGATGAGATTCTTGGTTATTGTTGCCCTTTTTTTATGAGGTGTAGCTGCTTGAAATATGTATTAATGGTTCCAATCACTGTAGAATCTCTTAGGTAATTGCAGTGTTTGCTAGGGAGGAATAGTGAAAATTGCGCTTATCTTAATCAACATTGATCGTACATTTCTCAAGAAATACACTTGTGGAGAGAATTAAGAAGCTGGAGTTCTTGGAATAGTTGTTTAGAGGTAGAGGACAGGTTAACATAACTGTAGGAAATCAAGATTTATTCATCTTGATTCTCTAATGCTACATTACATATGAACTTTACTTGCATAAATGTTAGGTGTAGAATCTCTTAATTGGTTAGTGTAACATAAATAGCAGTATAAGCTTTAACAGGTTATTAATCAGGTATATAATAACTCTAGTGGAGATACCGATGAGACTAAGGATTCTAATTTAGCGCGCACACACAGAGAGAGAGAGAGAGAGAGAGAGAGAGAGAGAGAGAGAGAGAGAGAGAGAGAGAGAGAGAGAGAGAGAGAGAGAGAGAGAGAGAGAGGGGGAGGGGGAGGGGGAGGGGGAGGGGGAGGGGGAGGGAGGGAGGTCAAAACTTTTTTAATTCTATTCTGACAACGAAGATATAACTTTTAGAATTCTTTAAATACTTGAATATGAATAGAATTTTAGAACTTAGACATAAGATAGAATTAGTTACAGAAAAGTTAATAAGGACAAATCATAATTATGAATTTTGTCAAAATAGTTTAGAATTTTATAATAATGAACTTATAACTTATAGAGGACTTTTTGAGTTATACGATTGGCATAAATTCAAAATAATAGAATACACTACTAAAATAATTCAGCTTAGAATTATTAGAGAGAAATTAGAATCTGAAATAAAATCTTATAATCTTGAATTAACTTCAATTATTTTATCTGAATCTAATAATTTTAATATACGTTTTTAATTGAAGCTCTAATTCAGGACCCTCCCCCTACTTTAGTATCAGAGCGACGGAAGTAGATACACTAGAAAAATACAGAAAATTAGAATACTTAAATTTAGAAATACCAAATAAATTATATACTCTTAATACTTGTAATTTTAATAACGCATATCGTCATATCTATCATAATACTGAAGAAAATACTTTAGCATATCAGCTAAATACTGTTGTAGACATAATTATAAATTTATTAGAAAAATTACATAAGACTGATAAAGTTATAATAGAATTACTAACCACACTTACTAAGTCTCAGACTACAAATAATCAGGAATACTTTAAGACTCAGATAGAAACTCTTAGAAATCGAGTTGAAAAAACTCTAAATAAAGCTGATAAATTCCCTTATAAAAAAGAAATTAAAGAATTACTTATACTACCAGAACAATTAGAAAGACAAACTCAGAGAATCTTAGAAGAATTAAGAAAAGAAATAAAAGAGAAAATAGATCAAATTCAGAGACAGATTTCAGAATTCAAAAGAACTTATATTGATGAATGAATAATAAACAAATAATACTATACAATAAAGCTAAACAAGCTACTAGAGAATATAATCAAGATAATCCAGACGGACTAGTAAATAGTAGTCAATTTGCTACTGAACAAGACAAAAATACAAACCAGTCAACTTAATAATCTTATAGCACTTGGGACTATAGGATTTTCAGACTTAGACGATCAGTTACAATACTTAACACATACTATAAAAGAACTTCAGTTAGAAACTAAGGCTGAGAAATTATTAATAGAAAGAACATTAGAAGCAGTTAATACTAAATTAAACAGGATTTTTCATAATCAGGAAATACAACCTAATAACTCTATACAATTAATAGAAATAAATAAAAAATTAAATGAAATTGAAAGACTAATTGTTGATACTAATAAATTTTTAAGGAAAATTTATTAAAGTTAGAAGAAATAAATACTAAACTTGAATTAATACCTAAAGACTCACAAATACCTGATAATTTAGAACCGCAACTAAAGAATTTAGAAAATTTATTAGAAAATTTATATAAAGACGCGAAAAATAAAAACGAAGGACTAGATAGTCTATCAAATATAATAATAAATAATCAAAATAATATAATAAAGAATCTAGCATGTCAAGGGCAGAATAGACTGAACCCAATTATAACTGATACTTTTATAACTTATAATCCACCAGAAAATGAATAATAAATTCTTCGGAAGAAGTTATACTTTGAAAGGTAGTAGTAGTAATGCTACTAATACAGAAATACAAAGTGAAAATAAAATAAAGAGAATCTTTGGAATAAAACCGAAAGAACATACAGAAGAATTAAATTTGACAGAAGTAATAGACATTGAAAAAGACTTAGAAAATTATAAACAAAATGAAAAGAAATTATTAAACCCAAAAATACTCTATCAGAAAGGGAATTGGACAGAAAATTATAGACTTCTTAGAAAAAAGGAAGAAAAATCTATAAAATGTGGAGATGAAGACATAGTTAGAATACCACTACTTGAGAAATCTGTAGCTAAACAAATAGCTAAAGATGGATATAAATATACTCATTTAGGCCTCATCATAATAGGGATAAAGGGCATGACTAGACAAGACCTAGAAGCACATACTGTAATAACAATATATGATGATTCTATACAGGAAGAGACTAAAAAACTAATAAGTATAATGGATATAGACATGAATGACAATAGAGGATTATTCTATTGCGTTCCAGAATTTTTCTTAGAATCAAAAGACTTACATCAAATAAAGATAGGAATCATGACTAAAGGTTATGGTTTAATAAACAGAAATAATCTTGTTATAATAATTGGATTAATTGGTAAATCAATTAATTCAGCTAATATAAAATATAAATGTAAGGTGGAAGATATAATACAAGCTCTAGTATTGAAAGGTATTAAATTTATAAAACCACCAAAATTTTCAGCAGAAACTCATGCTGGAATAGAATGGAATATAACTAGACTATTTGAAGAAAGTCAAATAAAATTAATACCAGATCAAAGTCAAATCTTTGAAGATAATAAAGGAAGAATTAGTATAAGATTTGATAATTATAAAAATTATTCAGATAATTTAGAGACTGATACTCAATCTAATAGTTCTTGGGCTATTAATGATCAGACTATTAATAACCAAAATATGGACTTAGTAGATATAAAGTTAGACCCTTTAGAAACAATATTCTTTGATTTATATGATGAAGAATATTTTAAAACCAGAGAAAATTAGAATAATATCATTATACAATTTATAAATCAAACTATAAAAGAAAGACAGGAATGGATTAAGAAAGCATACGAAAATAAAAGACCCCAAGAAATAATAAATATCTTTGAAAAAAGGATATATTTAGAAGAAATTATAAAAGTCTTAGAAGCTGAGGAAACTCAAAGCAATTATACTAGAAATTTAATGGATATAGAAGAAATGGAAGAATTTCTTAATAATTTACCAAAAGAATTGATGGAAGAAGTTTCAGGTGCAAAAGCAGAAACACCTTTAGAACCCCCAAGAAATAGACCTATTTTTGTAAACTATAATAGAGGGAATATACCCCCAAGACAATATACTGAATACCAATCTGATAATGGAAAATATAAATCTAAAGGAAATAGATTTCCTATAGGAATATATAAAGAAGAAAGTCTATTGCAATTAGAAAAATACTCGCCTCAAGTATGGCCTGAAGTTATACAGCAATGGAAAAGTTTAACCGTTAAGAATTATTTAGAAAAGAATTTTAATCATACTCCAGAACAAATTTATAGTTTCCTTGAAACTACTTTAGGAAATACTGCAAAAAGAGCATGGGATGATTTTAAAATCAATTTTCCACAAGAATATACTAGATTAATAAACGTGGGAAATAATCCATGGAATTTTTGTAACACTATAAGTAATCTGTTGACTGCTACAGACCCTAATATAGGAGCAATTATACAACAAAAAGAAGCAGTAAGAAATTTAGAACAATTGAAACTTAATGGCTGGAAATATATAGTACCGTTTTTAAACGACTATATACATTTCACAGCCAAAAGTCAAAATACTTATAATAAAGAATTTATGAAGAAATTACTCCTTAAATTACCTGGACCATTAGGACAGGAAATACAAGAAGAAGGAAATAAATTTTTAGAAAAAGAAAGCAATTATACTTTAAATATAAATACTTTAGTATATCAAATAATGAAACACTTAGAAAAGAAATGTACATAAATAAGTATACAAAGACAAATGAAAGACAATTATGGATTTTGTAACAATATTTATACACCACAACAATATGGACAGGAAGCTTGTACTTCTCGTAATAGAAAATCGAGAAGAAAAAATAATAGGTATCATAAAAAGAAAAACCATATAACAAAACAAGAAAATCATACTATATTAGAAAATTAAAAACTAATGCTAGAAAACCTTTTTTAAATCCCAAAAGACATGTTAGAAGATTTAATGATAAAAGACAATATAAAGATACTATTACATGCTATGCATGTGGAGAAATAGGTCATTTATCAACTAAATGTCCCAATAAACATAATATACATACTAGAGAATCAAGATTAGTAGAAAATATTAACTTAGATCTACTAGCAATAACCGAAGAAGTTAGCGATACGGAGACAATATACTCAATTGTAAGTGAAATAGAAGAATATTCTTCTGAAGAAGAAGACGATAATGAACCAGCAGACTTATTAGAAGTAATGGAAAAATATAAAAATATAAACATAGAATTCATGGATAAAACAGAATGTACAGAACATACTTGGAGCTATAGAAAAGGAAATGATGATAAAGAATGTTATAAATGTCATTTATACCCAATTATAGAATTAAGAGCTCCATGTTATAATTGTTATACCGAAATTTGTAAATATTGTTGGGAAGAAAATAATAATTTAGAATGGCCAGCATTAATAACAGAAACTAGAAAAGCTTATACTTTTAAAGATAATATAGAACATAAATCTTGGAGAGAAAGATTCAGACTAATGGAAGACAGAATTGCTAATTTAGAAGAAAGAATTAGTCTATTAGAAGAAGATAAATTAGAACAATATATACAAGAAAATAGTCAGAAAAATGGTTTAGAATTATTAGAATTAGACATAAACGATGAAATCTTGTTAGACTTATACGAAAAAAGATTTCACTACCATAGAATTAATAGACAGCCTTATGAAGCACCATATACAAGCTATACTATTAAAATAACATGTATAATACAAGATTTCAAAATACAAGGATTAGCATTAATAGACTCTGGATGTTCAACGTCCAAGATCGATGATAAACTAATTCCTTCAAAATATAAACATAACTTAGAAAGACCTACTATTGGAAGACAAATGGATGGTAGTATAACTACATGTTCACAATACATACCAGAGATCCTAATAGAAATGATAGATATAAACAAAGATAAACTAATAACTACTATAACAAATATTCCAATACGAAACCTATACCAATTGGGATATTTAGCTATTTTAGGCTTAGACTATCTTATACACGATAATAGAATGGCCGTTATAACAAAAGACTATATAAGTTTTAGTTTCAATAATTTTTCTATTCCAATTGTTCCTAAAACCTTTTTAGACAAGGGTGAAAAACCCATACATAAACAGATATATACTGATGAAGATTATCTGGAAAAACCACCAGAGTTCTATGAAATAGATGCGGATTATATTTATTCAAATCAATTGAATAATATAGTTCTAGACAATGAGATTTTACAATACCAATCCAGACTTGAAAAATTGGAAATAATAGGTGAGAATCCTCAGAAATACTGGAATAAAAACCCAACAGAATATAAATTGGAAATTATAAACCCTGATATAACTATACGAGCAAAAGCAATACCAGCTAATAATCAAGAGTTAGAATGGTATAAAGAAGCTTTAGAAGAACTTATAAAAAATAAGTTTATTAGACGATCAGAATCAAGACATAGGTCCCCTAGTTTCTTTGTTAATAATAATGCAGAAAAGAAACGAGGAAAACCTAGAATGGTTATAAATTATAAACAGCTAAATAATAATACTGAAAATAATGGGTATGATATACCTAATAAAGAAATGCTTATTAATAAAATACAAGGATCAAAATTTATGAGTAAATTTGATCTAAAATCAGGATACTATCAAATTAGAATGCATAAAGACTCGATAGAATGGACTGCATTTATTTGTCCAAATCCCATAGGACATTGGGAATGGACAGTAATGCCAATAGGTCTTAAGAACGCACCTGCAGTTTTTAAAAAAAGAATGGATAAAATATTTGAGAAATTTACTGATTTTACTGCAGTATACATAGATGATATACTGGTTTTTAGCAAAACTGCTAAAGATCATAATAGACATCTTAAACAAGTTTTTAAGAAATTTGAAGAGAATGGACTGATAATATCTAAGAAAAAGATAGAGTTGGGAAAGACAAAAATAAACTTTCTGGGAGTTGTAATTGGAGAAGGACAAATAGAATTACAACCTCATATAACTACTAAAATATTAGATTTTCCAGAAAATATAAAAGAAAAGAAGCAACTTCAACAATTTCTAGGATTGTTGAATTATGCCAGACCTTTTATAAAAGACTTATCTAAATACTTAAAGCCATTATACCTAAAAACTGGTAAAGAAATATTTAAGAAATTAAATTATAAAGATCACGAAATAATTAGAAATCTGAAAGAAAAGGAAATATCAAATAGAGGAAGAAAATCGAAAGAAAATGAGATCTTCCTACAGAGACAAAGGAAAAATAACTAAATACCAGGGAAATACCTCAGCAAGACCTACAATAGACGATCTAATACATACATCAGAAAGTAGACAGTTACCAGAAGATATACAAATGATAAATAGAAATCAGCCTAAACCAAAGGCTTTAGTTTTTTTAGAAAAACTAAATTTCGCAGACTTTGGAGAGACAACTTGGGCATTTAAATATCCCAAGGGAACCATACTTAATAATACAGAAAGAATTTTATTAGACAATTTGTGGGTAACGGTTAAGAGAAAAGATGATAAACACGCTATCGCAGCCATAAATGGGTTTAGCTTATACTTTACCCAAAGAAATAATAATAATATTGCTTATGTTATATACAATGGCCCTCAACCAGAGATCTATAAGACTTGGGAACAAGTGATACAGAATACCAAGCATAAGGACCCTAAATACAAAAAATACTTATCTATACAAGAAGCCTATACTGAGGCAAAGAAATACTTAACTACCTTTTATACTAGTCCTGAAATAACAGGACAAACCATAGATACTCAAGACATACTAAACCTACAAGTCAAAATACCAAGCGATATACCTAAAGAAATGATAAATATGAAGAAGAAAATACATGAGTTAGAAGGACAGATAATTGATAAGGAGGTGGAAGAGAACCTATTGAAAAAGAAGATACATGATTTAGAAACTAGATTAGAACACTGCAAGAATCAGACTTCATACGCAGGAGTTATAAGCAATCAAGGAAAGACTAAAGAATATTTAATACTAGAGAAATTAGATATGATATACGAGAATACTGAAACTACCAAAGAAATATCGATAGAAGTAGAAAATACTACTAAGGAAATAGAGATAATATAAAATAATGTAATAAAAGGACTAGAAACTATAGATACTCAACCCTCAGAAGGATGGGCTGATTGGTTTAATAAGATATTCGAACTACCAAGCCAGCTACAGTTAAAACTACAGAGGCCCAATGTAAATTTTAATACTACTCAGAATATGGATTTAGAATTTGGACAGAAAGATGAGACATTAGGAGCTTCGATAGAAAGTGAAGCCCAGAAGGCCCAAAGAGAAGAAAGCTCAACCAGCTCGAAGAAAAGGAATATTCTTCTCTAGAGGATTCCAGTTTACAGAAAAAAGACAGCTGTAAAGATTAGGATAAGAAAATTTATAATTTTAATAATGTAGTGGGAATATGTCCCCACCATTTTTTATACTATAAATTTATCTGTAAATTTAATAAAGGCAGGCTAGGTTTTAGTAGAAAGAGCTAGCCTCAGTACTTAAGAAAGGTTAATATACAAACTTAGAACGATTAACCTCTAATACTCTTGTTTTGTAACCGTTGGCAATTATAAGCCTTCGGCTAGTTTTGCTATAATTTTGTAATACTATAATTTTATAATAAAAGCTTTATAATTCCTGTTGGCTCGGTTATCATTTTATTCTACAAAAGGATTTCTTTAAGTTTAAGATTTTTTTTTTCAATTTAGAATAGCAAAAGGCCTTGGGAAAATTTAGGGCAAAGATTGTAAGTCCCTCTTTGAAAAGTACCAGTTGGATGAGCTAAATAATAAAACAAAAATTTTTTTTAAAGAAATCTGGAAGTAGCAAGAACAAATTGATTTTTTAAATGTTAAAATGAATTTTAAGAAGAAGTTTAAGGTTGAATTTTAAATTCCTTATTAAAAAACCTCTTAGTAGGTTATCTGGAAAAAGTCCAGGTTAGGTGTTTTCAATAAAGAACTTCTTAAAAGAAATCCATGAAATATTTAACTTTCTGTAAGGTTTAAGCTAAATATAATAAATTAATAATACTCTTTCAAAAGATATACTACAAAATAATTCAGACAGAGAGATAAAGATAAGAATGAATAATACTTGCAATAAGAAATGTATGACACATACACTCACAAAATAATTCAGACAGAGAGATAAAGACAAAATTGCAATAATAACTATCTATGACGCAAGCAATGATGATATTACCGATATAATAATTCAGACAAAGAAATAAAGATAAGGATGAGTCATACTTGCAATAATAAATATCTATGACGCAAGCAATGACGATATAAAAGATTCGGTAATCAACAAGTTACCGGTATACTTCCCTTTTTTCAGCTATAAAAAAGACTAGTTTTCTGCTTAATACTCACACCACTACAAAGCTCACAAATATTTAATAGATTGCAGAAATCAGTCAATATTGAGAAACAAAAGCTAAAAAGGTATAATTTTATACTCTGTTTATGTTCACATAAGTATCCTATCCTCTCTGGACTGCACCTTGTGTGATCTTTCTAGTTGAGTGACGAGAAAATTATTTTACTATGAACAGAATTTTAGAAATAAAAGAAAGACTAGAAAGAAAGGACTTAGAACAACAACGATGTAGAATTTTAATAAAATTTTATTCTGACAGAATAAAAATACATACTGAAGAACTAAGAAATGAAACTAGAAGTTATAGATTTTTTCATATATTAATAAACTGGATGAGAGAAACGATAAGTCTTTATACAGAAAAATTAGCTTATAATACTGAAAAATAACAATTATAGAAAAGGAAATACAAGAACTAAATTTAGAATTAACTTCTTTAGTTCTATCTGAGAACGAAGATATACCTTTTAGAATTCTTTAAATACTTGAATATGAATAGAATTTTAGAACTTAGACATAAGATAGAATTAGTTACAGAAAAGTTAATAAGGACAAATCATAATTACGAATTTTGTCAAAATAGTTTAGAATTTTATAATAATGAACTTATAACTTATAGAGGACTTTTTGAGTTATACGATTGGCATAAATTCAAAATAATAGAATACACAACTAAAATAATTCAGCTTAGAATTATTAGAGAGAAATTAGAATCTGAAATAAAGAGAGAGAGAGAGAGATGTAGCTAAACAAAAAGGTTTTGAGATTCTTGAAGAACTATATTGATGTACAACTACATTTTGTGATTACACATTTATAATAACTATTCAGAAGCTACAAAGTGGTAATTGATTGAATGCTGATTGATGTTGCAGATGGAAAGACGAGCAACTGCTAGCTATGGAAGTCAACAAAGCTTTTTGTACATCTCTATTAACTTTTTGTTTGATCAAAGCAATTGCATATTCCATAAGCTCTGCTTCACAGGTTAATGGAAGAGGTCCATCGCCACACAATCCGAACTCTTCTTCTGCCATGTTGAACAGCTCTCTCATTATTTCATTGTTAAGATATTGCAAGGGAAATGTAAATCGTTTTTGATCTGCAGAGTACACAACAAAATTACCCTTCTCTGCTTTTGTCGATGTACTACTGCTGCTAATTTCTGCAGCTCTGTTAGTTTGTGGCATTGTGATTCTTCTTCTCTTCATTGCAGCAAGTTTCTGCCATTTCCTTGCTAACTTTTGCCTCTTCTTGGTCCTGATCATTTTGTTTTTCTTTGAAATTGATAACAGGACAAGGGAAAGAGGAAATTTCGGTTTCTTTATTTTTTGAATACTGATGTTGTGATGGTTCTAACCATTAAATTCATAATTTAACCCCAAAATTCATAGCTTAACCCCTAAGTTCATAATTTAACCACTAAATTCGTAATTTAACCCCTAAAAATTCAAAATCTAACCTCTAAATTCATAATCTAACCCCTAACTTCATAATCTAACCCCTAAATTCATAATCTAACCCCTAACTTCATAATGAAAATTCCCCTACTCAACTATATCTAATGCAATAATAGTAAAAAAACTCATTCACCACAAAAATTTCAATCAAATAAATTATCTAGAAGAAATGTAGTGCTGTAGCAGGGTAATTTATAAGACAGAGACAGAGTTGTCGGCAAAGTCTCTCCGGTACCTAAGTTAGCATTCTGATGATGGAATGGGTATATAAAATGATGAAGCATACAAGAATAAATGATCTCACATTGTTTGACTGTAAACTTTTATAACTAGATTTAGGTGGCAGGACATAAATGCATGTGCCACACATCCTCTCTATTTAGGGGTTAAATTATGAATTTAGGGGTTAAGTGATTCATTTAGGGGTCAGATTAGGCTGGTAAAGTACATAATTCATTGCAAAGTTTGCATAAAATAACTTAATTTTTATCAACATAAGCTAGACATAAACACTTTGGTGAGTTGCTTTTTCAAAATAACCAAGGTTAAGTTCACGAGGCATTCAACATTGGAAATTCCTTTCTTGCATCTTGTATCAGGTTTGGAAACTGTTGAGTAAAGCCGATTTATACCAAATACATGTGTGTCGGTGTGAAACAAAAATTATCAGGTCAGAAAGATAGACCATCTTATAGGAAAAAAACTGTAGAAGAGAAATGATATAGAACTCAGATCTATGTTGAAATTCGATTTTGAGGCCAATGATTATATGCTATTCCCTTGGTGCTAATACTCACATTTTAATAATCACATTAGTTTACTTCTGTGTTTTTTCTAGGAGGAGATGGCAAGCATAAATGTTATTGGGTAAGTGTAACATAATAGAGATCGAGAGAAGGCACAGATAGTAGTCTAAGCTTCAACTAGTCTCCGTATCCTTTTGGGCATTGTTTTCAGCTAATACTGAAGATACCGATGAAATGAAGGATTCTGATATAGCACAGATATATATAGAGAGAAAAGTAGCTAAAAAAAAGGTTTTGAGATTCTTGATTAATTATATCAGTGTTACAAATGGAATAATAACTTTTCAGTAGCTACAGATTGGTAATTTATGGAATGCTGATTGATGTTGGAGATGGAAAGATGAACATCTGCAGCCTATGGAAGTCAACAAAGCATTTTGTGTATCTCCATTAGCCTTCTGTTTGATCAAAGCAACTGCATGTTCCATACGATCTGCTTCAAATGGTAATGTAAGAGGTCTATAGCCGCACAATCCGTACTCTTTTTCTGCCATGTTGAATAGCTCTCTCTAAGGGAATCACGAAATGTTTTTGATCTGTAGAGCACACTACAAGTTATGTATAAAACAATTCATTTGATGTGAAAAATCGATTCACCACACAAATCATATTATGTATGCGTTGGATGTCATTTGTTCAGTTGAGCTCACTGATATAAAAAAAATTGCACATCAAATAATTTTTTCACTTAAAAAACCCGTATTGTTTATAAATTCTATTTGTTACTCCTTCAAAAGCTTACGTTCAGTCAAATCAAGTGAAAACAATATCCCACATTGCTAGGAAATGCTGCTTTGCGGTGCATCAAGTAAGTAAGAAGATATTAACAGCAAATGTATAAACAAATTAAAATTAATGATACACATTAATAAAAAAACTAAACGAATATGATCAAACGTTGTTTCGTAGTTTGTGAACCGTCTAGCTAGTTAAGTCCCCCTCAACCCAAAAACACGGAGAGGGTGGGCTAAACCCATACAATCAAAATCCAACAACTGCAGAATAGCAAGAGGTAGTTGATACCCAACTCTGACTCGGTGTCTAGGCGGGAAGAAAATCAGCACAGAAATTTCCTTCTCTTAGGCAATGAACAACCTGATGATCAGCAAGCTTGCTTAACAAACAAGATATGCAGACTATAAAGATTAATCGGCTGGTATTCCAAAGTAATAAGTCAAGGGACGTTGATGATGTTTACAAGTTCGAGAGAATCTGATTCGAGAATAACATTGGAAAGCCCCATTGAAAGAGTAAGTTGGAGGCCTGTATAACAAGGAATTACCTTTACCGATGTTATTGTGTGAATCCGAACTGCCATAAACCTGTGTGATCTCTAATTAAACCTTCTGCTCCAATATTCCCTGAGTGTTCTGCACATGCTCCATCAACACCCCTAACTATAAATTACAAGGTAGAAATATATTTCTCTTTGCTTAGAACAAGATATTTGAAATGTGAAATTCATTCAATCAAAATTTAAATGCATAATGATAATGAGTATATTAATTTTTGGGAAATTGTCAAGATCATACATGTCTCACTAAAATATTTATAAATTTCACTATTAAGTCAAACTAATTACATATTTACACTCCCACTATAAACAATTTACTTATTAATAAAAACAGTAGAAACTAATTACAGGAATACGGTGTAATAGTTATCTGGTAATTATCTAGTAATTATCTAGTAAATCATAACTAGTAGCTATCTGGTAATTATCTAGTAAATCATAACTAGTAACTATGTGGTAATTATCTACTAATTGTCTAGTAGTTATGTAGTAAATCATAACTGTGGATTTGTAGTAGATATATAATAGATGTGCATATGACAATTTCAAAATTTATATTAAACCCGTATCTTTTTTATGGTGATCAAATATAACATCTAGTAGACATCTCGTATATCTGTATTAGATATCCAGTAAATCTTGATTTTCATAGTTTTTTATGAAATATTTTATAAAATATAACATTTAATAGATATATAGTAGACACCTAGTAGATCTATATCCTCTTAAAAAGTTTATTAAATATCTGTTACATATTGTGTTAGAAATCTATTTTAAAGTTATGATTTATTAGATAACTATTAAAAAATTATTAGATATTTATCAGATAAATACTATTTAATATTTATGTAATTAGTTTCTATTTTTGTAAATTATTAGACATTATCCAAAAGCCCGTAAAAGTCAGCACAGTATCCCACATTGCTGGGTAAAAGTTAAATGTTTCATGGATTTCTTTTAAGAAGTTCTTTATTGAAAACACCTAACCTGGACTTTTTCCAGATAACCTACTAAGAGGTTTTTTAATAAGGAATTTAAAATTCAACCTTAAACTTCTTAAAATTCATTTTAACATTTAAAAAATCAATTTGTTCTTGCTACTTCCAGATTTCTTTAAAAAAAATTTTTTTTATTATTTAGCTCATCCAACTGGTACTTTTCAAAGAGGGACTTACAATCTTTGCCCTAAATTTTCCCAAGGCCTTTTGCTATTCTAAATTGAAAAAAAAAATTTTAAACTTAAAGAAATCCTTTTGTAGAATAAAATGATAACCGAGACAGGAATTATAAAGCTTTTATTATAAAATTATAGTATTACAAAATTATAGCAAAACTAGCCGAAGGCTTATAATTGCCAACGGTTACAAAACAAGAGTATTAGAGGTTAATCGTTCTAAGTTTGTATATTAACCTTTCTTAACAGCTCAATACTTCGGGATCCTATAAGGTCACATACATTGGACCTTCATCGGACTAAGTAAAGAACTAATAGATTTATTCTATTACAAAATATAACATAAATAATAATTGGATTATCATTTGATTGGTTAAAATTGATTAGATCAATTTTGGATAGACCAAGGAATTTATTTTGACCGGTAACTAATTAATTAGAGTCATAAATAAATTATAATTGATTAGATCAATTTTGGTTGGACCAAGAAATTTATTTTGAATGATGACTAATTTATTAGGGTCAGAAAATAAATAATTGAAAAGGGATTAAAAAGGGGAATTTTGCATTGGCGAGTTTAATTAGACCGAGAGTATAAAAATATTTTGTACAGACTCGAGTGCGTGGGAGTACACCGAAAGGTGTGCAAGCAATGCTGGACATTGCTCGCGGCAGCCCATAAAAATGGGCTGTACATGCATAGCCTAAAAGTTAGGCAAAGCCCACAAGGGCTTTGCCTTGCAAATGCACAGCGTGTGACACGCTGTGCATATGGGATGGGAGTAATTACTCCCATCCCACATTGCTTATAAGGGGGAGCAAAATGCCCCCCCAAGCCTATATATAGGCTTTCCCATTTCCTTTCAAATTGTACCAAGCTCAAAACATAAATCCTAAGCGAGGTAATTAATCTCTCGGGTACTTGAGCAAGTTATTTTTGTGGAGCCTGAATTTATTCGGGCACCGCTAGTTTATATTTTGGGTGAGGCTTCTAGAGTGGTCTAGCAACTACTCGAGGCTTCTTAGTTTTTCCTCCTGGGGAGTTTTTGGTTGGTGGGGTTCGTGTGGATACTGATAGAGGCTATCCTACGACTGGAGGCTTGTGCAAGAAGGTCCTGCAAAAAGCACGCTTCAACTGGTAAGTTCTTTTTCTTTCTCTTTTAATTATTAAGTCTTTTTCTTTAAGTGTTTTTAGACTTAATAATTATGCTTAGGTTATTTTTGCATGCTTAGTTTATTTTATGCTTAGGTTATAACTTAGAGTTATAACATGCTTAGTATAAAACAAATATGCTAGGATATAATTTGGAATTATGGTATGCCTAGTCCTTTAGCATGCTAACCTAGGTAGAGAATTATTTAGTTAAAGCTTTATTTAATTTATATGCAACTAATAGGAGTTCCTGGGACAGGAACAAAATTTTGAATTTCCGTTATGCCTCTTATGCATGTTCAATTTGACTGTCCGTTCCCAACACATGTAAGAAACAAGACAAAACCCCTTATGAGTTATGGAAGGGAAGAAAACCTTCATATAATTACTTGATAGTGTGGGGGTGTCTTGCAAAGGTAATTGCTCCATTACCTAAACGAATGAAAATAGGTCCAAAAATAATGGATTGTATATTCATTGGATATGCTAGTGATAGCAACGCATATAGGTTTCTTGTGCATGAATCTAAAAATCCGGATATACACAAGAATACTTTGATAGAGTCAAAGGACGCTTCATTTTTTGAAGACATGTTTCCATGTAAGGAAATAAGTGAAAGATTTGGATCAAAAAGGTCTCGTAAACTTGTTGAAAGTAATGGTTAAGTTGATCAACAAGATGTTGATAACAATGAAAATCTTCAATTAATGATTGAAGAAGATGATCAATATTCTTAAGAAGTGAGTAATACAGATCATAAGGTAGAACCTAGAAGAAATAAACGGGCAAGGGTTGAAAAGTCCTATGGTCCTAATTTCTTAACATATATGGTTGAAGCGGAACCCCAAACGTATAAAGAAGCTGTAAGCTCTACAGAGAGTCCTTTATGGAAAGAAGCCATAAGGAGTGAACTTGATTCCATTTTGCAAAATCATAAGTGGGAATTAGTGGACCTTCCTCCAAGAATAATACCACTAAGTTCTAAATAGATTTTCAAATGAAAGCTAAAAGCTGATGGATCAATTGATAAGTATAAGGCGCATTTGGTCATAAAAGGTTATAAACAAAAAGAAGGCCTCGATTACTTTGATATATATTCTCCAGTGTCGAGAATAACCTCCATTAGGATGATACTTGCAATTGCCGCTTTGCGAAATCTTGAAGTATATCAAATGGATGTGAAAACTGCCTTTCTGAATGGAGATCTTGAAGAAGAAATCTATATGGAGCAACCTAAAGGTTGTGTAGCTCTAGGTCAGGAAAGGAAAGTTTGTAAATTAGTGAAATCTTTATATGGGCTAAAGCAAGCACTAAAATAATGGTATAAGAAATTTGATAATGTCATGATGGCTAGTGGATATCGCATAAATGAGTGTGACAAATGCGTTTATGTCAAAACTACAAATGAAGGATATGTTATTCTATGTTTGTATGTTGATAACATACTCATTGTAAGAAGCAATGAAAAGATGGTAAAAAGTACCTAAGATATGTTGAATTCTAGATTTGACATGAAAGATATGGGACTAGTGGATGTAATTTAGGCATCCAAATTAAACGTTCACCTCACGGTCTCATATTAACTCAATCTAACTATATGGACAAGATACTTAACAAGTTTAATATAGAGGATTATGGCATAGCCAAAACCCCATTAGACATCAATCAACACTTGTCTAAGAATAGAGGTGAATGCATAGACCAAGTGGAATATGCAAGAGTTATAGGCAGTCTAATGTACCTTACAAGTTGTACAAGGCCTGATATTGCTTATACTGTAATCAATTTAAGCAGATTTACGAGTAACCTAGGTAAAATTCATTGGGGAGCGATCATAAGAATACTAAAGTATTTAGGTATACTCGTAATTATGGACTGCACTACACAAGAGAACCTGCTGTACTAAAAGCATATTCTGATGCTATTTGGATTGCTGAGATTAAGCATTCTAAAGGTACAAGCGGGTATGTGTTCACTCTAGGAGGAGGAGCAGTGGCATGGAAATCCTCAAGGCAAACAATCATAACTCGATCCACAATAGAAGCTGAGTTTGTAGCCTTGGACAAATCTGGTGAAGAAGCCAAATGGCTACGATATTTCTTAGAGGATATTCCTAAATGGCCCAAACAAGTGCCTGCAATTTGTATACATTGCGATAATCAAGCAACAATTAAGAGAGCACAAAATAATATGTATAATGGTTAGTCAAGACACATGCGTCGTCGACATAATACCATTAGACAATTGATCTCAACTAGAGTTATCTCTATTGACTTTGCAGGATCAAAGGATAATGTTGCGGATCCGCTAACCAAAGGATTAAATCGAGATCAAGTTGATAAGACATCTAAAGGAATGGGACTAAAGCCCATGAATAATTAAGGCGCTATGGGAAGGAAAACCCAACCATGTTTGACTGGAGATCCTAAGATCTTGGTTCAATGGGACAACCTAATTGCATAGACCTTTTGGGGTCACTGTGGGGGTAACCCTATATCCATTCCTATAATGTAAACAGTGACAAAACAGGTTAAGGTTAAGCAATGCTTTTAATGGTTCTTTGTGCATCAAAGTTTGAGCAAAAGAGATCACCTATGTGAGAGTGAAGTGAGGTCGCTTCAAAGGAAACTAATGGGGCTTAGTTATCCGAAACTCTTGCAGAACTAGGAGATGTTCATGACCATAATGAATATAACCATGAGAACCAAAACCGAGTTAGATTAATATTTGTGTGGTGTATATCATCGTTTACACAAACAGTAGAATAGTTCAAGGACATCGCGTCTACTAGTCAGCCAGTAAAGTAAATATATTATCACAAGGGAAGGTTCAAGGGTTGAGTCCACCTATCCTATGCAAATATTGATATAGAAATTATCATCGAATCGAGTCTTTCTTTTCTTATTTTCTTTTTATGTAGGGGATTGTTGAAAAATAAAATATAATAATAATAATAATAATAATAATAATAATAATAATAATGACTTATTGGGGAAGTTTCGATTTTAATAATATATCTTACTTTCATTATTGAATAGCAATCATAATTGTTATGTTTTTGCCAACTTGGTAGTAATTGATTATTGTCAATTTTATTCCTTTCCTTGGCTATATATATGGTTTGATTTTAGTAGAGAAAATACACGAGGAAATTGAGAATTGGTGCTTTCCTTTGCTAGCTCTTACATGTTCATAATATTGCCTTTGTCTTAAGTTCATTCTTAGTTCCTTAGTTTTTCATCTCGGTGATATTCTACGCTCGCTTGAGTTCATCCAACGTCTGTTGTTTTGTCCTGGGAGACAGTAGTTCATACGGGGCAAATTCTGTCTTAAGGAAACCTATTCGGGCCTCAACAGAATCCTTTCAAGGTTAAAAGGTTATTTTAGTATTTATCATTTTGTTAAATATTTTACTACCATATTTCCGTAATTCAAGTTACTAACATCTGGTTATATTTTGTTTCTTAAAAGAAAATTACTCTATTATTAATCTCTCAAATCTAACAATGAGGTGTATGATATATGAGTAGCAATAAGTGGGATTTCATTATTGCGATTAGTCATAGATTTTTCGGAAAGATCGAACTCTAAAAGTGGAATGCAATCGTGAGGCATCGCAAAAATTCGGATAAAAACTAACAAGATTATCTACATACTTAAAATACCTAAATAAATTCACTACATTTTGGATTTGTGGGCTTGGACTCCAATTGATTGGATTTGGATTTTGGGTTTCCATTGATATGGATCAAGTTAAGAGGTCCGTCGCCACAAATTCCGAACTCTTCTTCTGCCATGTTGAATAGCTCTCTCATTATTTCATTGTTAAGATATTGCAAAGGAAGCATAAAACGTTTTTCATCTGCAGAGTACACCACAAAATGACCCTTGTCTGCTTTTGTTGATGTACTACAGCTGCTAATTTCTGAAACTCTGTCAATTTGTGAAAGTGCGATTCTTTTTTGGTTGATTGCGGCAAGTTTCTGCCATTTCCTTGCCAACTTCTGCAGCTTCTTGGTACTGATCATCTCTTTTTCAATGAATAAAATGAAATTGATAACAGGAAAAGGGGGAAGGGTGAAAATTTAGATTCTTGATTTTAGATTGCTGATGTGGTGATGGTGTTGAAGCCAAAGGCAACTGGCTTTATATTTGCATGGCTAGAGGAAATGGAGGACCCACCTGCTAGGGCTAGTGGGATGCAAAACCATGTGAGAGAGGTGGGCATGTTTGATAGTCAACAAATGAAGGTAGAGTTTACTTTGTATTGTAATAAAATAATATCCTTATGCTGGGTAGTCAGATAGTATAATAGACATGAGAAATTAACATCATTGAAATCCAAACTATGTAAACCACAAGATATAATGGTAGCTTTAAGTGTATAGTACATATTCATGTGTGATGTGTCTTTGTGTTTTTGTAAGACACATTGAGTTGGACCCATTATGTTTAGTTATTGTGGAAGAGATGTGTTCAATCATTGGGTGTTGAACTTGAAGTTATGTAATGTGCCTGCGTTGTGTTTGATCAGAACCAGGTCTGTAATATGTCAAGATAGGAAGCTTTCTTCTTAATAGAAATTCTGATAAACCATCTTATTTACTATTTATGCAGGAGAGCTCCAAATTGTTTTGCGTCTTGTCTTCCGAATTTCTCTTTTATCCTTATGCTAAGTATGAGGATAGCATAAGGATAGAGGACAACTTAATTAAATTATCTAAAATATTAACTTAACCAACAAAATCGCAATGGAAATCTTGTTTATATATATATATATATATTTGTGAAATAGAAACTGTCACCAAATACGTGCATGTCTATGTGAACAAGATTGTCAGTAAGACTCGGGATATCTTTGAGGAAAAATGAATGATAGGGACAGAGATATGTTGAAATTCGATTTGGAGGCCAATGATTATATTTTGATGATCACTTGTAGTCACTGCTGTTTGTTTGTAGGAGATAACAAGCATAAATTTTTGTAGATTTCTCTTAATTGGCAAGTGTAACATAAGAGTTCGAGAGAAGGCACACATTAGTAAATCTCATAGTCTATTATATTGCGCTTGCCAATCTCATAGTCCAAGCTTTAATAGGTTAACGTGCTCCGGTTATGATACTTAAATGTGCTTCAGTTAATTAGTCTCCATATCCTTTCGATCATGGAGTAAGGATTCTAATATTGCATAGATATTAAGAGAGAGAGAGAGAGAGAGAGAGAGAGGTTTTTAGATTCTTAATGAATTGTGTTCATGTACAACTGCGTTTTCTAATTACATATCTAATATAAAGTATTCAGAAGCTACAAATTGGTAACTGATCAAATGCTGATTGATATTGAGGATGTAGTGATGAGCAACTGCTAGCTACAGAAGTCAACAAAGTGTTGAGTGGTGTCCCTCTTATGGTGGGACCCACTGATTAATTAAAAAAATAAAAAAAAGGCAGGTCGGCAAGAAATATTTTCAATTGCACAGTAAAATTACTGTACACAGCCATACGCGTTTTGAATCTCCTATAAATAGAGGCGGGTTTTGCTCATTTGAAGAGCAGACCAACACTGTAAGTAATAGAGAAGAAACACAAATAAAAATGTAATCTGTGCAGAGAGTCTTAGGAAAAGGGTTCCTAAGAGCTGGGTAAGAGAGAAAATAGTGAGGTTTTGGGAAACACTTGAGTGCCACTATTTTATAATCTCTTGGTGTATCTACTATTATTTTATAGTGGAAGAATTATTCGGAGTTGGTCCCGTGGTTTTTCCCTAATTCATTTGGAGTTTCCACGTAAAAATCTGCGTGTCTCTTATTCTGCTGATATTATTTTTGTCGTAATCTATTACTGGGCCTAACAAGTGGTATCAAAGCTGAAGGTTGTTTTATCAGTAAAATCCATGGATATATTTTTCAAAAATAAATATACCACGACGACGAGAAAATTACGGGGAATCCGGTGGCGCAATCCGTTCGAAAAACCGTCGCACATAGGCAATTTGGGTGAATAGTAAAATAGTAACTTGAGTAATAGTATTCATATATAATAACTATTCATATTCGGCCATATTTTATGAATAGTATTATGTAAGTATACGGGCATACTGTTACTATTCCAGTATACAAGTATTATTTGGGTATGCGGTACTATTCACATATACAGTCACTATTTATATGAATAGTGAAATTCGTGAATAGTAAAATTTTGCCATTTTTAAAGTTTCGACATGGCGAATGACGGTGTAATGATGAAATTGACGGATACAAATTATTCAATGTGGAAATCCAGAATGGAAGACTACCTCAATTGCAAAGATTTGTACGATCCAATTGAGGGTGACGACGCAAAGCCCGAGGATATGAAAGATCAGCAATGGATAAAGTTGAAGAAGCAGACATTGGGTACAATACGCCAATGGATAGATGCTAGCCTGTACAACCACGTGAGGAATGAAACAGATCCCAAAGTTTTCTGGAAGAAGCTAGAGGATATGTACGAGGCTAAAAATGCTCAAGGAAAAGTGTTCATGATTCGCAAAGTCATGAACTTAAAACTGACAGAGGGACGATCAATCACACAACACCTGAACGACTTTGAAGGATTCATAAGTGAGTTAGCAGTCACCGGTTTGTCCTTGGATGATGAGATGCAAGCATGTCTTTTGATGGGAACTCTACCAGATAGCTGGGATACTCTTGTCGTATCATTGAGTAACTCAGCTCCAAATAGTGTGGTAACAATGTCTATGGTAAAGAATAGCCTACTTAATGAAGAGCTTCGTAGAAGGGACGTTGCCAGTACCAGTTCACAAGCCCTTGTCACAGAGAATAGGGACCGAAGCAAGAGTAGAGGTCGTGGGAATGAAAAATCGAAAGATAGATCCAAGTCCAGAGAGAAGAGGTCATGCTACCACTGTGGAAAGCAGGGTCATCTCAAAAGGAACTGCCGTTTCCTTAAACAAGAGAATGCAAACCGAAGTCATGATGATGACAAAAACACATCTGCTGCAGTCACAATAGAAGATGGAGAGGTGGCTTTAGTATCTCATGATGCAGATTGTTGTCATGTTGGAGATGCAGATACCGAGTGGATTGTGGATTATGGTGCCTCATACCACTGTGTTCTAAAAAGGGAATACTTCTCAACCTATAAAGCGGGCGATTATGGTACTATTAAAATGGGAAATAATAGTGTGTCACAAATGGTGGGAATCGGCGATATCTGCGTGAAGATAAGTGTCGGATGCACATTAACACTTAAAAATGTGCGACACGTTCCAGATCTTCGGTTGAACTTGTTGTCTGTTAGTGTATTGGACAAGGAAGGTTATCACAATCATACAGGCGATGGAAATTGGAAACTCACCAAAGGATCGTTGGTGGTGGCGAAAGGAAGATTGTGTTGCTCGCTATACAAAACACAAGCAATATTATGTGCGGGTCAACTGAATACAGTTAGAGATGATGCTTCACCAAATTTATGGCATAGGCGACTGGCGCATGTTAGTGAGAAAGGGTTGAATATACTGGCTAAGAAGTCCCTCATCCCATTAGCCAAAGGAAAAATTAACCCATGTGATCACTGTTTATCTGGGAAGCAACATCGAGTTTCATTTCAGAAAAGCTCTAGAAGGAGAAATAATAAGTTAGAGTTGGTACACTCTGACGTTAGTGGTCCCATGGATACAGAATCCATTGGAGGAAGGAGCCGAGATGTTGTATTTCATGAGAATGATATCATCGGCGAAAGATCTACGAGTGACGGTGTTATCGATATTACACCAGGGAGCATTCTATCAGATGATGCCACAGAAAGAAGAATGCATCAATCAGAACAAGATGGAGAAGAAGAGCCAGTTGTGAGGGATCAAGATACGATTGTAGATGAAGATATGAATAAAGAGGGTATTGAGCAGGGGGAGCCAGAGAACCCCATTCTACCAGAAGAAGAACCTCAATTAAGGAGGTCAATCAGAGAACGCCAACCATCTACAAAATACTCCAGTTCTGATTATATTTTAATCACTGATGAGGGGGAGCCTGAAAGCTTCCAAGATGTGCAATCTTGTAAAGATAAAGATTGTTGGATGAAGGCCATGCAAGAGGAGATGAATTCTTTGAAGAAGAATGACACGTACGAGCTGGTGAAACTTCCTAAAGGGAAGAGAACACTCAAGAACAAATGGGTGTACAAGCTGAAGAAAGATGATGGAGACCTAGTGAGATATAAAGCTCGATTGGTTAAAGGCTTTACTCAAAAGAAAGGTATCGACTTTGACGAGATTTTTTCACCAGTTGTGAAAATGAGTTCAATTCGAGTTATATTAGGTCTTGTAGCCAGCTTGAACCTTGAGTTAGAACAGCTTGATGTAAAGACCGCGTTCTTGCATGGGGATTTAGAAGAAGAAATTTATATGGAACAACCAGAAGGTTTCAAGGTCAAGGGAAAGGAAGACATGGTGTGTCGCGTGAAGAAAAGTTTGTGTGGCTTAAAACAAGCCCCGCGGCAATGGTATAAAAAGTTTGATTCCTTCATGGTGAATCAAGGATACAAGAGGACAGAAGCTGATCCATGTGTATATGTCCAGAAATTCCCTGATGGAAAATTTATCATTCTTCTCTTATATATTGATGATATGCTAGTCGTTGGGCCAGATGCAAAAATGATTAGTAAGTTGAAGTGTGATTTATCTAAGGCGTTTGACATGAAGGATTTGGGACCGGCAAGGCGAATTCTTGGATTGGAGATTACCCGAGATCAGAGGTCCTGCAGGCTATGGTTATCGCAAGAAAAATATATTGAACGAGTAATAGAAAGGTTCAATATGAAGAATGCTAAACCAGTTAGCACTCCACTTGCCGCTCATTTCAAGTTGAGTAAGAAATCCTATCCTTCAACAGACAAAAATAGAGAAGATATGTCAAATGTTCCATATTCTTCAGCGGTCGGAAGTTTAATGTATGCAATGGTGTGTACGAGACCAGACATCGCTCATGCAGTTGGAGTTGTGAGTAGATTCCTGTCAAATCCCCATAAGACACATTGGGAAGCAGTTAAATGGATCTTTAGATACCTGAGAGGAACTTCAAAGTTATGTTTAACCTTTGGAGGTGGAAAGCCAGCACTTGTTGGTTACACAGATGCGGATATGGCTGGTGACCTTGATGAAAGAAAATCTACATCAGGTTACTTATTTACATTCTCAGGGGGAGCTATTTCATGGCAGTCACGGTTACAAAAATATGTTTCATTATCAATAACCGAAGCAGAGTACTTTGCAGCAGCGGAAGCAGGAAAGGAAATACTTCGGTTAAAGCGATTCTTCACCGAATTGGGTGTGCAAGAAGAAGACTACATAGTTTATTGTGATAGTCAAAGTGTACTAGACTTGAGCAAAAATACTATGTATCATGCACGGACGAAACATATTGATGTAAGATTTCATTGGCTCAGATTTGCCATTGAAGAAAAAGAGTTCAAGTTGCAGAAGATTCATACAAATAAAAATGTTGCTAATAAGCTGCCGAAGGTCGTACCATAAGAAAAGTTCGACCAGTGCGTTGAAGCAACCGAGATGGAGAGTCCCACAATGTAGTCGGGAGGGGGAGATTTGTTGAGTGGTGTCCCTCTTATTGTGGGACCCACTGATTAATTAAAAAAAATTAAAAAAAGGAGGCAGGTCGGCAAGAAATATTTTCAAAAAGTGCACAGTAAAATTACTGAACACAATTCGGCCATACGCGTTTTGAATCTCCTATAAATAGAGGAGGGTTTTGCTCATTTGAAGAGCAGACCAACACAGAAAGTGATAGAGAAGAAACACAGATAAAAATGTAATCTGTGCAGAGAGTCTTAGGAAAAGGGTTCCTAAGAGCTGGGTAAGAGAGAAAATAGTGAGGTTTTGGGAAACACTTGAGTGCCACTATTTTATAATCTCTTTGTGTACCTACTATTATTTTATAGTGGAAGAATTATTCGGAGTTGGTCCCGTGATTTTTCCCTAATTCATTTGGGGTTTCCACATAAAAAACAGCGTGTCTCTTATTCTGCTGATATTATTTTTTGTCGTAATCTATTACTGGACCTAACACAAAGGTCTTTGCACATCTCTATTAGCCTTTCGTTTGATCAAAGCAATTACATATTCCATAATCTCTGCTCCAAATGGTAATGTAAGAGGTCCATCGCCACAAATTCCGAACTCTTCTTCTGCCATGTTGAGTAGCTCTCTCATAATTTCATTGTTAAGATATTTCAAAGGAAGAACAAAACGTTTTTGGTCTGTGGAGTACACTACAAAATGACCCTTCTCTGCTTTTGTTGACGTACTACAGCTGCTCATTTCTGCAACTCTATCAGTTTGTGGCAATGTGATTCTTCTTCGGTTGATTGCAGCAAGTTTCTGCCATTTCCTTGCTAACTTTTGCAGCTTCTTGGTACTGATAATCTTCTTTTTTCCGTTGAAAAAAAATGAATTTGATTACAGGAAAAAGAGAAAAGGAGTAATTTTCAGTTTATTGATTTTTGAATGCTGACCTTGTGATAGTACATATCGATGTGTGATGTGTCTTTGTTTTGTATAAGACACATTGAGTTGGATTGGACCCAATATGTTTAGTAATTGGTAAATAGATTGTTGAATTAAATCATTGGCTGTTGAAGTTATATGATTCATGTGCCTGTGTTGTGTTTGATCTAAAATCAGAACCAGATCTGTAAAATGTGAGTCTATAATCATAATCATGATTTACGTTTACATTAAGAATTCAGGAGTTCTTCCAATCATTGATAGGGTCAAGTCTAGTACAGAATTCATTGTAATGTTGGCATACAACAACAGCTTAACTTTGTTCAGCATACTAAGAAACAATATTCAGTGACCATGAAGGAGACTATTCTCATTGCTGTAATCCATGTCTGTCTGGATCGTTGTTATTGAAATTGTATGATTCACGATATGAATTGTATGATTCGACTCACCCCATAGCTGTCAGGACAGACAGGAAGCTTTGGTCTTGATAGAAATTTTGATAAACCATCTTGTTTACCATCAATGCAGGAGAGTTCCCAAATGTTCAAAATTTTGAGTTTAAAAAATTGATCAATTTTGTTTTCTTGTTTCTTGACTTAGAATCTATCACTATTAGTTCACTTCTGTTCGTTTCTTGGAGATGAAAAGCATAAATTTTATGTAGATTTCTCTTAATTGGAAAGTGTAACATAATAGAGTTCAAGAGAAGACACAGATAGCAGTCTAAGCTTTAATTGGTTGTAAATTAGATATTTAAATGTGCTTTACTTAACTAGTCTCCATTTCCTTTCGATTTTACCTATGAAAGTGATCTAATTTTGCATAGATATAAAGAGGGAGGGAGGGAGGGAGGGAGGGAGATGAGTGAATGCTGATTGATGTTGATGATGGGAGATGAGCAACTGTAAAGCGTTTTGTACATCTCTTTTAACCTTTCGTTTGATCAGAGCAATAACGTATTCCATAAGCTCTACTTCAAATGGTAATGTAAGAGGTCCATCACCACACGATCCGAACTCTTCTTCTGCCATGTTGAATAGCTCTCTTATTGTTTCATTGTTGAGATATTGCAAAGGAAGCATAAAACGTTTTTGGTCTGTGGAGTACACAACACAATGGCCCTTAGTCTGCTTTTGTTGATGTACTACAGCTGCTAATTCCTGCAACTCGGTTAGTTTGTGGCACTGTGATTCTTCTTCGGTTGATTACAACAAATTTCTGCCATTCCCTTGCTAACTTTTGTAGATTATTGGTACTGATCATCTTTTTTTCGATGAATAAAATGAATTTGATAAAAGGAAAAAGGGAAAAGAGGGAAAAGGGAAAATTTTTATTCTTGATTTTCGATGATGTTGCAATGGTGTTGAAGGCAAAGGCAACTGACTTTATATTTGCAAGGCTAGAAGATGTGGAGAACCCACCTGCCACACCTAGTGGGATGCAAAACAATACAATAACCAACTAGTAGTATAACATAAGCAATGACCAATACAATAGTTTATTATTTGGTCACTCTACGTTGTCGTTCTTTGTCCCCAAAAAAAACTCTAAAGATGGAATTGGTAGTGAGGTTGGTGGCGCCGATTGCTGCTCCGTTTACTGTTGAAGTCGCCGACGACTCCACCGTTCAAATCCTCAATGAATCGGTGTGCAGTTACATCAGTTCCGCCTCTTCGTTTTGCCTTATCAAGGATATTGAATATTCCATAAGCTCTGATTCACATGGTAATGTAAGAGGTCCGTCACCACACAACCCAAACTCTTCTTCTGCCATGTTGAATAGCTCTCTCATAATGTCATTGTTAAGATATTGCAAAGGCAGCATAAAACGTTTTTGATCTGTGGAGTACACCACAAAATGCCCCTTCTCCTCTTTTGGTGATGTGCTACAGCTGCTAAGCTCTGCAACTCCAGGAGTTTGTGGCATTGCGATTCTTTTTCGGTTGATTGTAGTAATTTTCTGCCATTTCCTTGCTAACTTCTGGAGCTTCTTGGTACTTATCATTTTCTTTTTGTATGAATAAAGTGAAATTGATAACAGGTCAAAGGAAGGGAGAAATTTCAGATTCTTGATTTTAGAATGCTGATCTTGTGATGGTGTTGGAAGCAAAGGAAACTGGCTATCTCGCCGGAAAACGTCAAGAGAGCGTCAGTTACAACACTGGTGATCTAGATTCCGGTCTCTGCAACCACAATTTCTATTAGTGTTGGTACATTTTGAGGAGCGGATTTTAAGAACAGCTGCAAAGGCTCAAAAGGGGTCGCCGGAAAACTCATGGCCGGACGAAATACCGTCATCCATATTGAAGAACCTGATGTCAATGACTTGAAAAAGCCGGAGTATTTTGCAACTAACTATACACAATTTTTTAACTTGGTTGCAACTTGACTCTTCATAAATTACTCATATTTGAGATGATAAATGTCTGAGCATTATCTAACACTTCTCTTAGGTCAACTCAATATATCTTTTGGAAGTACTATTCAAATCAATCAAGAACTCAAAGTAAACAAATTCGATAAAATATTGAGGAAATGTTGACCAGCAATACTGAATCTATTGCCTACTAACCACATACAAATACCGTATTTAATCCGGATAAGGATTCACATACTTGATTAACTTTGGACCAGTCATTTGACAATGGGGTCAAAACCGCTTTTTTCATCTGAAAATTCTTACTCTCGACTTTGAGGATCTTAAGCGGTCATAATCACCGCTTTAACCTCTTCTCCACACTGTAAATAAGCAACTGCGGATAGCCAGCAGTATAAGAGATGTCTACAACACTTGGCAAGACCTGTGTTGCTTTAATCTATATATATTTGAACATCGAATGCCAGACAGTTAAATATTATGAGTCAATGCAAATATATATAAATAGATTAACACATAGTAACAAACCTGATAGAGCATTACCAATGCATTAATCATACATGAGGAATAAAAAACACAATTCAAGCCTCAAGACTTTTCAGTTAGTAATGCATATGCTATTGGGTCTGAACCATTTGTAGCCACATACAAATCCCGTATTTCATCCGAATATGGAATCACATACTTCTCGATGAACTTTGCATCGCTCAATCTACAAAACGCACTCAAAACAGGTCTTTCCATAAGCAAATTCTTACTCTCGAGGGTCTTAAGCAGTCTCAACCGGGGTTTTAACCTCTTCTCCACACCGTAAGTAAAAAATTGAGGGTGGCTAGCAATATAAGAAGTGTCTACAACGCTTAGCAAGAGCCCTTTTACCTCTCTAATCTTCCTTACTGATGCGAAAAACACAAAAGGCGTTGTCCTGAAAGCATGCAAAATATTCTGCTCTGAAAAGCCAATGTCCCTAAAAAGTTTCAGCTTTAGCTCCAAATTCTTTCTAGTCATTTTACTCATCACTCTAAGAGCATGAAGAAATACCTTAGATTCCCTCTTTACACCCATCTCATCTACTCTTTCAACTAATTCCTAAAACTTCTCTGCGTTAAAGCGATAAAAATCGGGATACTTACAAACATGTGTAGTAATCTGCAAGGGACAAATCCCACAACTTTTCAAGTAAGCTACGTTAGGAACAAGCGTCGTATCTAAATTCCTTCGAATAACCAACCAATAGCTAGAATTCCTAAAAAAGCTACAAATATCAGCATTAGGGGCTAAAGTATTCTTTAACACTAAAATAGACTGCTGAAGCCACTCAGCACTGCTCTTCAAATGCCACGGACAAGAAGAAATAAAAGCAGCTAAATCAGTGGGCAAAAACCCTAATTCCTTAAAAGCATTGATCTTAGGCTCAAGACAAGTCTCAAGATTATAAGAAAGTACCCTGATCTTAGGGTAATTTTTGGACGACAGATTCAATCTGATTGTCAGTAAACCCTGAATCCTTAAGGAAATTGAGAATAGAATCAGCATTTCTAGGGTTTACGAGGAAATGAAACCTTACAAGCGCAATTGGGGGAGAGGTGGTGGTGATTGAGTAAGTAATCGGAAACTGAGATTTTGGGGGTTGAGTGGAGAAGGAAACAGAGATTTAGGGAGATTAAGAGAGCTCCTCAAAGAGGGGAATCCACATAACCAGGGGAAAGGCATCTTTACCGGAGAAATCGAATGTAAAGCAGCAATAATCCAAAGAAAGTGAAGCAAGGTGTACCTATTTCGATAATCTGGCTTTTAAGCTGCAATCAGATCATCGCATGGAAGCGGAAGTGGTCCAAGGAAAGAGATGAACTGAGATATCAAAATGGCGACGGATTGTGCCACCTGAAACTATTTACAACATTTATCCAATTCTCTCTGACATTTTTATTTTACTTTTATTTTTTTACCTTTTTTTTCATCTAGTTCACTGGAGCTTTATCCCGACTACATCTATATCCAATCTGAGTCGCGCACCTGACCATAATAGGTGAGCCTCCTAATAAGGATCTTTTACATTCACAAGGCTCGAAACTGAAACCTTACTATAATGATATCAAGTTGTTTACTATTTGAATCACTAATTTTTTTTTACTTCGATTAGCACGCATTATTTTAGTTTTTAAAAATTTAAAATGAGAGACTACAGGAACTTAAGAGACTACAGGAACTTTGAGTTCTCGCCTCTCTTCTTTCGACATGAGAGGTTAGAGGAACTTGAGAGATTAGTATGTTTTGAAGTACTTATGTAATTACTTCAGTAGTCACACGCTGAGGTAAAGCAGCTTGTGTTGGAGTAGGTTATTCGGGAAAGCCACGAATTGGTGGAGGTTCATGTCTTTGCTCCTCCTCTTATTCAATACGGATCGTACTCTCAGCATCCTCTTCCTAATTCTGATTGTGACTACTACTAGCCATTACTTATTCCTGAAATTGGACTAAAGTGGATCAACAACTAACACAATTTTTATATCCTAAATAGAATGTACATCCTATTTCTAGAATCGCCTAAACCTTGCTCTGATACCACTAAATGTAATACCCCCATTATTCGGAGTGTCACAGTAACGATAACCTCCGATATCTTATTACTAATTCAGTAAGTTTCACATTAATACTTAAACAAATTCACTGCCAATACTTATATATGTTAAATCCAAAACTTTAACATTCATAAATACACGCGAGAAGTTATAACTCCAAATATCAACAATATACAAGTCACACTATCTATACTACTTAGTACATGCCATTATATCCAAACCGCAAAATATAACAAAATTTGGACAACCTCAGAGAGTTCTCTTGGCTTGCACTTATCTACCGAACTACTCCACTTTGATTTAGCTATCTACAATCTTCAGTGCCTATGTGTAGCAAAAAAAACTACACGCTAAGCAATACGCTTAGTGGTGTATACAAATTTTATTTCAAACTTTACTAAATATCCAAAAATAAATATAAATTTTAACATAAATATTATGAAAATATTATATTTTGTGTATAAATTCAATTAAATATCAACTTTTGAAACTCATAAGAATAATCCACACCAATTAAACTCAAAAATCAAATATTGCCCAAAGTAACCGAATAATGTAAATGGAATTGGATACGGAGGCGGCACTAAGCCTAAAGCCAAAGCTCCAATATCATATCATAGAATACCGGCCGAAGCCCGAAGCCGAAGCTCCAATATCATATCACAGAATATCGGCCGAAGCCCGAAGCCGAAGCTTCTATATATTTTTTTAACAGAATATATTTCAGAATCATAATACCGGCCGAAGCCCCGAAGCCAAAGCTCCAATTATTTGTACAGTACTATACCCCCCTTTATTTATGCCAATCTACCCGGTACCATTTTCTACTCAAGAAACTCAAATCCTTAGTTTTTAAACATTAAACTTTCATCACAACACAATAAAATCAACCATTCACAATTCCATAAAAATTCTAGATTTCGTATCCCGACTTCAAGTGCATTATAATACCCGATAACAAAACAATTTGACAAAACTTTCTTCTGAAAATATGTATCCACAAGTTTCAGCTTTCCAACGCCATAAAAATTATAAAATTCCGGTTTGTATAACAAAAGTTATGACCAAATTGATAAACAATGCTCAACCTGAAATTTCCAGAAAAACAAATTTATTGATTCAAGTTTTTCGGAAAATTCGAACTAGTAAATTAACGAATTTAACAAAAGTTTCTTCTAGACATAGCTGCAACTATGTCATCAAAATCCAGTATGTAAATCAAGGGATAAACCAAAAAAAACAGTTGTGATCAAATCCGAAATTCCAGCAAAGCATTAAAATAAAATTCGTATACAGAGGCCTCTTTTAAGCTCTTTATTCATTTTCCTCTATCTCTTTCCCCTTTCCATGGCTTTGATTATCTCCTTCTACAATACCCATACTTTAATTTAGTTAATATGTCCTCAAAATGAACCACAAATAACTGTAAATAAGCCTAGCTAACTACAAACTCTACAAATAAAACTTAAATTACATCAATTTCTACTAACCTCAAATTCGGGTCACTATTCACCAAGAACCCTAACTGTTGAAATCCCACTTTCCTTGACTTAATAGGCTGAATTGATGAGCATGGAAAGCTTAAAGAACAATTTCTATAAAAGAATTTGTGTTTGGTTGAAGAGAAAATTAAGCTTTGTGGTTTTTTATTTTCAAGGAAGATGAACGACGAAGATAAGAAAGAAATGGAGAAGACATAGGCTGATTTTTGGCACGTATTAAGTTGCTGAAATATGAGGTTTGTACACATATATATAATGCCACAATTACCAGCATAACCTTAACCAAATGACTTAGTTCCAAATACATCATTTAACTTAATTAACTTTTTTTACTTATTTATTCTAAAGGATAAAACATACCAATTCTCTAGATTAAGCATAGTACTGTGTACCAACTGAATTCAGTTGTTAATGTAAAAGACGAGTGTACTGTGTACCAACTGAATTCAATTGTTAATGTTCTAATTAATGATACTAATTTTATGAATGAATTTGGACCCAAAAAAATAGAAAAACTAATTACTTACAACTCTTGAGATCAAACTATACATGCATTTTCAGACATTTCTGCTATATAAGTACATGTTGTATGGCTAACAAATACTTACAGAACAAAACTCAACTCTTCATATTTTGAATACATTTTTAAGAATATGGCATCCCTTAAGCTATTAGCAATCTTTTTCATTTTGTATAACACATGTACTTCTGTAGAATCCCAACCCGCTTTTGATAAAAAATTTCCAGCCATTTTCATCGTTGGCGATTCGGTAATGGACACGGGAAATAACAATTATATCCCTACTTGGCTTCAGGCAAACTACCTTCCATATGGTCAAAACTATGTTTCGGGTTTGCCAACCGGAAGATTCTCTAACGGAAAACTTCTTTCTGATATGTTGACTTACTTTTTAGGCATCAAAGAATCTCTTCCTCCTTTCTTGGACCCGACCCTCTCAAAAGATGATCTTGTGACAGGTGTCAATTTCGCGTCTGCGGGTCCGGTTTTGATGACTTGACTAGTGTTGCTAGTAAAGCTATCCGGGTTTCCCAACAAATAGAAAACTTTAAACTCTATATAGTTACGCTAAAACGGCTAGTTGGAGAGGATAAAGCGATTGCAATTCTTAATAGTTCTTTTGTAGTACTTAGTGCTGGGTCGAACGACTGGTTTTTCAACTATTATGATATCCCTACGAGACAATTAACCTACGACGTTGATGGATACCAAGATTTTCTATTGGATAGGGTTAAAAACTTCATCAATGTAAGACATTTATTGATTATTATTATTATTATGATTGTGTTTAAGTTTTAATGTGCATAGTTAATTAGCTTATATACCCGGAAATTTTTGAACTTTTCAGGAGTTGCATGGAATCGGTTGTCGCTCGATAATGGTAAGCGGGCTAGCTCCAACGGGTTGCTTTCCATTTCAAAAGGAGTTGAGGTTTCAAGACAAATGTATTGAGAATCAAGACAATGATTCTATTGTTTACAATCAAAAGCTTGTGAATATGTTGTCTATATTGCAACCGTCTCTCCCGGGAATTAAACTTGTGTATAACGACTTCTATACCCCGGTCATCGACATGCTTCATAATCCCAAAAACTTTGGTAATGAGGCTTATTAGTTATAATAACTTATAATTCTTAACATGCACACAAAATAATATAAGTATTTTTTGTTGTTGTTTTGATGCTCAGGCTTGGTAGAAACATCGACTGGATGTTGCGTTAATTTGTTATCGGTTTGCAAGCGAGATAATGTGGGGACATGTCAAAACCCCGTTGAGTATTTATTTTGGGATGGAGTTCATCCGACTTTAGCAGCCTACAACCACACTTTTGCTTATGGTGAAAAACGTTCTTCCTCAGTTCCTACAGAACCACACCAACTTTCGTATTCTGGCGATGTGAAATTCTACACATAAATTAGAGCATATATAGTTTGAGATTTTGTGTCGATTTAAATATTATTAATGATTTTTCTTTAGAGCTTAACTAACACATCCTGTAAGGCGTTATATGTACACATGACTTCATGATTTACAATATATATTAGTATATTTTATTGCAGTTATATAAATTTGTATGCAGCAAAAATTTGAAATGTTCTTACTTCCAGTTTCAATACACTTCGAATGCATATAACCTTTGCCAAACAGATGGATTTGGTTCTGGGTATCAAAATTACAAATCCAATGGATATGAAGCGGATCTGGGCCAGATATATAAAAATGGATCTGGACCGGGTTCGATCCAGAGCGGCCCATTGATCATGACCCGGAACCTTCAAACGATGAGCACCGATCGATTTTAACCTTCAGTTCACGAGAAATTTCCTACATTTACTAACGAATATTAACTCTACTAATACTGACATTCTACTAATAGTTATAATCGGGATTCACAGACCTAAAAACTATTCTAAGATCATACTCTTCAAACTAGAACAATTTAGCATCTTGCATCACATTAAACAATCAAAAGACCACTCTAACTCGAGGCTTCAACCTTTTTTCCACACTATAAGTAAGCAATTCAGGGTGGCTAACAATATCATTAATACCCGAATTCCCCACGTTAAGCAACGCCTCTATTGTCTCCTCAATTTTCCCATCTGGTACACCAAAATCTAGAGGTTGTTTCTTGAAAACAAACTCAATGTTCTTGTCTGAAAACCCTAGTTCTCTAAGGCGGTTCAACTTCATCTCCCAACTATGTCTACTCATAGAACTCATAACCCTACCCCTAAAGTTTGCTTCTTTGGGTGGCTTGTTTTTCATGGAAGATTACCAACAAAAATGTTCCTTTTCCTCCGGGGCTGCCAATCTATAACGGACGGTCAATGCCCATTTTGTGATTTGGAGGAGACTATGGATCACGCCCTGCTCCATTGCAGTAACAGCTATAAGGTGTGGACGCAGGTGATGAGATTGCTCGGTATCTCGATGCCTATACCGTGGAAGGCGGTGGATTTTCTAGCCATGTGGCGCGGCTTCTTTGCTGATGGAAGGGGTAGAGAATTCGGAACGGCGCTATGGTTCTTAATTGCTTGGGCACTATGGAAACGAAGGAATAAATTTGTTTTCGAAGGTAGGATCGGCTCAGAAGACATTATTGGATTATGCATTCATTTATGTTGGTTCATCTTTAAAACTAGGAGGCGGGATGTTAATTTTGTTACTTCTGATGTATTTATTTTCCCGAACTTGCTACTCTCGTGTAATTGATTTACTCATGTTCTCGCCTTGAGACCGTGAGTTGATTTTTATTTAATAAAAGAGGGGTAGGTGTTTTGTAGGTAAGCGGGGAAACCAGCCTAGCTGGGGACTCCGCCCCGAAATTTTCACCTGCTCCAAACTTTTAGCCTTTGAAGGGACACAATGTTCCTTCGGGGTTTTTCAAAAAAAATAGAACTCATAACCCTAACAGCTTCAAGAAAATTCTTCGATTCCTTTTTTATTCCCATTTCATTGACCCTTTTAACTAAACCCTTTAACTTCTCTTGATTGACTAGAAAAGTTATGGATAGCAGCAAAAATTCCTAGAAATTTGTAAACGACATATCCCATAACTCTTTAAGTACTCTGGGAACTAATGTTGTATTCAAATCAAAAGCCAGAATCTTTCCTGTCCAAGAATTCTTTAAAAATCTAGAAAGGCCAGGGGGAATTAAGACTAAAAATATTTCCTACAGAATTAAGACCAATGTCTTGAAATACCTTGAATTTGGGCTTAATAGTTGAGTCAACATTAGCAGAAAGGACCCAGGGGGATTTTTGGACAACAGATTCAATCTGATTCCTGGAAAACCCAGATTGATTGAGGAAATTGAGAACGGAATCGGCGTTTTTGGGGTTTTTGAGGAAATTGGTGTCTGAGGAGGAGGAAGCATTAGCGGCGGATTTGGGGGAGAAGTGGTGGCGATTAATTAAGTAATCGAAAATTGAGATTTTGGGGGTTGAAGTGGAAGAGGAAAGAACATATATTGATTCAAAGATTGGAGATTTATGGAGATGAAGAGAGCTGTCGAAAGGGAGAATTCTGCATTTACAGAGAACACAAGCTGCTCTGGGGAATGTAGTGAGATGTTGAACCTAAAACCCTAAAGTGGACAAAAAAAAAATAGTGTAAGAGAGACCAATATGTGAAATGAGTCAATAAGTTAATCAATTGTACATTGTAGTCATTCTTGACTAGGGTTGAAAATGTGGCGGAGATTCTCGGCATCCGCTTTGATGGGGACGGAGAATTTATATGGTGGATTGAGTTCTTTTAGGACCAAATAATTCAAAGGCTGATATTTAACGAAGACTTAATTAAACATTTTCTCTTTTAAATTAAATAGGTTTTTATTAATTCTCAGTCCTTGATTGTAAAGGACCTAAAAGGACCCGGTGCACCCTACAATATCCCCCCACGGGGTGGAGATGTGGATTTTTTTTATCACCAAATCCTTAATGGGGATAGAGACATCATTCCCGAACCCGAAAAATCCTCGAACCTGATAAAAAAATTAATTATTAATTTATGACATGCGTTAACATTTAACTTTACAAAATTTATTGAATATTTATAAACAATTTATTGTAAAATGTATAACATAATACTTATCATCGATAATTTCTATATATCAGTATTAAAAAGTAATGCTATACTTAAATGAGATAGTGTTCAACACCATTTTATTATTTATTAGTCACCAAATAAATTCTATAATTAAATTGAAATTAATTATATTATTTTGTTTGAGATCCTTATTAGGAGACTCACCCACCACATACAAGTGCGCGACCTGGATCGGATCTTGATATAGTTGGAGCAAAGTTTTTGGTGAACCAAATAGGTAACAAAAAAAGGTATATTGTTTTCTTTTTAGTTCATATAATTATCTTCACTAATTATATGTCTTGTATTATTTTATTTGATGTATTGCCATGAAATACTTTTAACTATATGTTACTTTGCAAAAGAATTTACACAATTTTTTGTTTATCGGGGAATTGGGGAATCCCTAATGGGGAATGGGGATTCCCCGATAGGAAATAGGGAAAATTTTTTTCCCAAATTCTTAATGGAGATGGAGATGGAAAATACTTTTTTCCCGAAACTTTAACGGGGATGGGGAATGCATTCTCTGGTCAGTAAACCCCACTTTCATACCCTATCTTCGACAGTGTTTGATGATACCTTCTGAGCTCGTTTGTACTTCTGGAAACCTAGAGTCTGTGGGGTTGGGCCGTTGTAAGCTTTTATATGCAATCCCCTTGTAGTTGGGCTTTGGTTTGTAATTGTACAATTTTTGGATATTCTCGAAAAATGAATTGATATTTTCCCTACGAGACTTAAATACCTTTTTGGGTCCTGTTCCATACATCAAATGCCCTTTTAGTATCTGACCTATTGAAATTGCTTATTTGGTGCCTGATGTATTCACTTTTCGCCTATTTGGTGTCTGACATATTGAACATTAGCCTATATGGTGTCTGATCTATTTGATTTTAGTACATCAAGCATCCATCTAACAACACAAAGAATGTGAAATACCTGTAATATCGTTTGAAACATGAATATATTTTGTTGATCATGCATGAATTGTTGACCCTCATTAATCTATTAAGTTATTGTATTGAAATTGAATATGTCGGGTACCAAATAGGCAAATATTGAATACGTCAGACACCAAAAAAAGGATTTCAATAGGTCAGGCACCAAAAAGGTATTTGGTGTATATAACAGGACCCAAAAAGTATTTAAGTCTACAAAGGGCTAAAAACCACATTTGTTTTGTACACTCCGGGAAAGGAAATATTTGGTGATGCCATAGGACATAAAATGGACTTGGGGTAATATTTTAGCTAGCCCCAATGCATCATTATCCCTTAACTTAACTTCAAGAGTCAGATGTCACTTTGAATGTACAAAAGATACAGTTAGCCCTGTTAACCTAGCAAAAGTGAACTAGATAACCCCATGAATACAACTAAATCAGTCACACTTCGGAGAGTGTACAACACTCTCAGCCATATGTATAATTTTAAAAAGTCAAACCAATGGAAACGTGACACATGACATATACTTTAAAATTTTCAAAAATAACCCTCAAATTATTTCATTACAATCCATAATCTTTTAATTTGTTCATTTACGCCATCTTCTTCATTTCTTCTTTTCAGCCTAACTTTTTTTGAAAAATCAATTCCATTTCAAGGATAAGAACAAATTGATTAAGATGAAATTAGGGATCAAATTGATACGATAAGAATTATCTGTGAAGAAAATATCAAACAAGAAGAGCCACAATAATTGCTTTCATTCACCCAAAAAAAGCATTAAAATTTCTAACTTTTTCATCAACAAAAACTCATAACAAACAGCTCCAACTCTAAAAAACCCAAAACCGTTGAGCAACAGTGCCACCGCCGCAACAACAACACTGCCGCCGCCATTAACCAGCTCCAGCTCCAGCTCCACAATAATTGCTTTTATTTTGATCTTTTTCTTGTTTTTATGTTTTTATTTTCTTTATTATTTTAAATATTTCATTTCGCATAATAGTAAAAGGAGAAATAGATTCAAAAATTGTGTCAAATGACTTGTGTTTTTTCTTAACTTTCTGCAATGACCTTGTTAAGTTAGTTAAGTAGTTGAGATGGTTAGTACAATAAGGTTTACTGTAAAACCCTGTATTCCACTAGCTACTATATAAAGCTAAGTGGCTATATTAGCAATCTTAATCGATTTTTACTGAATAACACTTTTTAACATTCTCAATAATGTTCATCTTCCTCTCTGAATTCCACATGGTATCAGAGCTTCTTTAGATCTATTCCACAAAAATCTTTCAGAGCTTTAGCTAATTCTTGATTTTTCCAGCTATTCAACAATGGCTGGAAATGGTAGAATCGCAAGACAGGCGCAAGATATAGAAGAAAATGTTGAAAATAGTCGGAGGGACTCTACGGGACTAAATCAAGATCGCGAATATGATTCATGGAATTTGTAGGGCTCTGAGAATCCAGGAGCTAGTTTAGTCACCACTCTTCTAACGGAAAATAACTACATCGATTGGTGTAGAGCAGTCAAGATCTCTTTGGCTGCGAAAGAAAAGCTGGATTTCGTAATTGGGGAAAACAATAAACTAGAGACAACAGATCCAAGGTACAAAAAGTGGAAGAGTTGCGATAGTAAGGTGTTGGCTTAGCTAATCAACTCAATTTCAAGAGAGTTATTGCAGTCTTTCCTCTGCTATATAGAGGCAAGGGAACTTTGGGAAGAACTGGAGGCTAGGTTGGGGGAAAGCAATGGTCCTCTATTGTATTCCATCAAAAAGTAGATAAACTCTCTTAGATAAGGAAATCTGACTGTGGTACAATATTTCTTGAAATTAAAGCAATTATGGGAAGATTTTGCATACTTGAGGCTAGTTCCCAAGTGTTCTTGTGGATCTATTATCCAAAAACTCGCAATTCAGCTAGAAGAAGACAAGGTACTACAATTTTTAATGGGGCTCAATGACAATTATGACCCCATTAAAAGCCAAATCTTGCTCATCGACCCACTACCATCAGTCAATAAGACTTACTCAATGGTGGTAAGGGTGGAAAAGCAAAGGAAAATGAGTACTGACTCAATGATTGAAATAGCCAATGTGGCCAATCAAGAACCTGGCCCTGGAACACAATCAACCAACACTGTGAAAAGGTGCTCTCACTGCGGGAAAACCAAACACACCAAGGAAGAGTGCTGGAAACTCAATGGACCACCAAAGTGGATAAAGCAAAAGGGGTTAAAAGGGAAAAAATGGCAAGAAAAGAACTCAGTCAGAGGCTCATCTTGCAGGGGGTAACACGCTATTTGACTCTGATGAAGAAAACTCAGATGAAGAAATGGATATGAAACAACTAGTGAAAGCAAAAGTGAGGAGGCATTTGCAAAAGAATGCTGAATTGTGAGTTTCTTGACAATAGATCCACAAGAACACTTTGGAATTGGCCTCAAGTATGCGAAATCTCTCCACAAAGCTCTTCACAAGAAAGTGATATATTGGCCTTACTGCACATGGACATGTGGGGCCCTTATCACAAAGCTTCAATCTCTGGGGCTAAATTTATATTGACTATTGTTGATGATCATTCAAGGGCCTTATAGGTTGTTTTACTGCAATCGAAGGTCCAAGTACCAACTGCAATACAACAGTTAGTGCAAAAATTAGAAAAATAATTTGGGAAAAATGTCAGAAAAGTAAGAACAGACAATGGGTTGGAGTTTGAAAATTCAATATGCCAGAAGTTTTTTGCTGATTCAGGAATAGAACACCAAAAAAGCGGTGCATACTCACCACAGCAAATTGGTGTCATTGAGAGAAAACGTAGGCATCTCTTTTGAAGATTCTTAGTCCCAATTGAGTGGAGAAAAGTGAAACATAGTTAATTTGGTTGTGTGCCTTAACCTGGACTTGGTTTGTATTTAGTCAGTCTCTTTGTACCATAGGACCTTCATCGAGACTTTAATATAACTCTAGCATTGGCAGTTATTTTTTTGCTGCGAGTTCCGCAATTAGATGAAACGAGATTTACTTGGGTCACAACCAGATTTAATTTCTTTCATAGGACCGCTAGAGGAAGAGCTATCTATGGCTAAAAACTGGGAAAAGGCTCTTTTATTGGGAGAGCAAAGAGAGTGGAATGGGCAATAGGGAATGCAAAGGGAATCGAAGTGCAAATGGCAAAGTATGTAAATGGGAATGGAAAGGGGTTAGCAAAAGCTAGAAAACCTAGTAAAGTTCGCAAAGCAAATCCCAAATTATGGCTAGATGTGTTTTAGGGATCCTACTAAGTTAAAGTGTATTTTATCTAAATAGAAGGTGAGAATGAACCCATCTTATGTTTACCGGGACACCCTAGATACCAAACCAAGGTAAATTTTGAACTTCAACAATTAATTGTGTGTTTATACTTAGAATTTGGTGAAAACTCTCGGGCTAAGTCTCAAACAAGGTCCTTATGCTTTCTCAAGGACATCTTTAGTTGGAATTTCAGTTGTTAATAAGGAGTCTCAGTGCAAGTCTTGGGGAAAGAAATTAATCTCTCTGACATTGTTTAGGGTCACTTGTACAATTTAAATTTCTTTTCTTCATGATCTTTTAATGCATACTTGAAGCAAGCATGGAATAAGTGTGGGGAGATTTGATAGGTTGTAAATCAAACATGTTTTTATGCTCGTTTCCATGCATATAATTGAGACCATATTTTTGGTCTAGTCATTGTGTTTCATTGATTTTATTCCTGGTAAATTTAGTTTTAATTATCAATTCCCAAAAAGATCGCTTTTAGGTCACGCTGTTTGTCATCTCTTAAGTATAACATTGTTAAAGACTGTTCCCTGTGCGAGCGACCCTTGTTTGTCATTAACTATAAGTTTTTATTGTGCAGAGATCTATTTTTGATAGTCTCGACAGCCATCAAAAGTTTAGGGGACAGTAGACAGTTTGTAGGGTTGTCAACGGAGTGGGGATTTCCTGAATCCGATGGGTGTAAGATTATTTTATATTATTGTGGCCCATATATATTATAGATCCCGATTTAATAATTATATGTGGCTTCGTATGATGGTCACAAAGCATTATGGATATTAAATCGGTATGAGTTTAAATTTCCTTCCCTCTACGATTAAGTTGGCATAAAAGTAAAAGGATTGGAGTAAAAGGATAATGGGTAATTGGATAAGCATTATTAAAGCAATTATATTTGTGTTAATTACTGTTATTAATTTTGTTATTGAGTAGCTTTATAATTGAACACTTAATTAATTAATGTATACAGACGTGAAACAGTTAATATAGATACTTATCTTTTAATTAACCATTGTGTATGTATATGAAAAGGAACGACTCATCGTTATACATATATACAGAAAGTGAAGAGCAGTAAAGAGAGAAACAATTAGTCTCTTTAATCAATGAAGTTTCGTCTTTTCTTGTTATTAGATTTGTTCCAATTCATCTCTGACTTACTGTTTATCAAAATTTCTTATCATTAAGAGGCCAATTATCAAAAGTAGAGGAGAAAGAACGGTTCTTTCTCTTTGCCATGGCTCAATTCGTTTTAAGGTACGCTTCCGCTAATCGTCTATATATGTTCATGACAACTTACATTAACTGTTCCTTTTGTTAATAAAAGAAAAAGATTAACAGTTAATGAAACGAGAAGTGAAGATATTAGAAAAAAAAGGAACAGAGTTTTTTTTAGTCTTATAATTGATTCAATGGTTTGTTCCATTTTGTTTTCTAAAGAATGTAAAACTTGTCTGAATAACCGAACAACATGAGAATTCTAAAATCTAGTGCAACTGTTTTCATTGCTATTATGGCCTAATTGGTTTCTTTAGTGAGATTGTTATATGAAGTTGTATGCTGCAATATTATTCCCCATTCATGGGGTTATAAATTAGCTTTGAATTGAAGAAAAATTACAGTATTTTTGCTTAATTTGTTTTGGTTTTTGAGCGTAAAAGATGAGGCCATGAAATTGTTTACGTTGGCAATTCTATGGGCAATGACTGTAGTGGAATTATAATCAGAAAATTGTTAAATATATGGTTAATATGATAGAAAGTAATAGAACAGAATGTAAGAACATAAAATAAGAAAAGTGATATGGTTTATCATAATGAAATTTTCTTTTACATTCTTTTGTCCCACTAATTATTATGAAGTTTTAAGTTTGGTTTGATATCTTTTTGGGTGGCCTACTTGAATTATTATTTATATTTTTTTAGCCACTATTTTTACGTGAGTAAGGTCTTGTTAGACATATATAAATGATGGAAATTAATTTGTGACATGTAAATTTGTATATACATGTGTGATTATGTGTTGGTGACACATCACGGCATGATTATGAATTGTTGATTATGCATGTTAAAGCTAATTATGCTTTCATGGCAATGATAGGCTTTGAGGTTTTAATTTATCTCGTAAAAGTTTTGTTGTATAAATTAAATGTTTGTTGTATAGAAAGGAAGTCAGTCACAAAAGTGATTTTGCTTGGTTATTTAAACATTGGATTATACAAATATTGTTCATGTATAGAGATGCATGTAAATGTTATACGACAATGTAAACTCAAATTTTAAATGTTAAATACACGGAATTTTGTCTAAAGTAAGGATTAGTCGATATTATTTCTAAATGGTTGAGACAGTATTGTAATAGTTCTGCAACGATATTCTTTGAACGAATGGCCGGTACTATAAGGGTGTGAAGCACATTAATGTAAAGTACTCGGCATAAAAGAAGAAGTGCTAAAACACAGTGTCTATTGAGCATATTGAATGAAATCAGCTGTAATGGTACGCTAACGGAAAGTTTAATGCCTGAAAAGTTTATTGGCAATGTACGTGAAATGAATATTATAGAAAAGTTCTTGTTAGCTTAAATGATTTGTATGATCATACGTTAAAGTCTCGAGCTCAATTTGAATGTATTGACATTTTAGGAATATTCGATAAATATTATTTTTGCATATTTTTAGTTATACACATTATATTTGCACATTAAAGCTTATTTAGGTGTGATAACTTTATAGCTATGTTTTGTTTAATAACTATAAAATGTTTGTTATATTATAGTGAGCAATACTGTAATATTTATTGCATAATGATTTGATAGTTGAGAGTTAAAATTAACTATGGTTCATGGAAGGAAACAGGACTACATTAGTGACATGTAACCGTCATGACTCGATTATTTTGATTCTTATAAAGTTATATATGAGTGTTAGGTTTCGCAAATTAAAGATGACCCATATATATATATATATATATATATCATGGGCAAGTGGGAGATTGTAAGATTATTTTATATAATTATTGTGGCCTATATGTATCATGGATCCGGATTTAATAATTATGTATGGCTTCGTTTGATGGTCACAAAGCTTTATGGATTTTAAACCGGTATTGGTTTAAATTCCCTTCCCTCTACGATGAAATTGGCATACAAGTAAAAGGATTGGAGTAAAAGGATAATGCGTAATTGGATAAGCATTATTAAAGCAATTATATTTGTGTTACTATTATTAATTTTGTTATTAATATTAAGTCCAAATTAAATGTAGAGGCTAATTAATTCAATTAATTTGTATGCTAATTAATTTACAACAAATAAGGTGGGAAGATGGTAGTTAGTAATTGACACATTAATTACCAATTGAAAAGTGAATGCAACTTTTTGTGCCTATAAATAGGCATTCCCTTAATCCAAATTCATCCAAGCAAAAATTGAGTTTTCTTTTGTAGAGCATTTCCTACAAAAAGCGTTTGAGAGAAATTAGGGGAGTGAGTTGAGTAGTTTGAGAAATACAACATTATTTGGGTGTAAGGGTAAATCTTTTTTTTGGGCATTCCAACTTTCTCCTGAAATTATTTTATACCTCAAGTTTGGGTATACTTGAGAGAGGCTTTATTGTTGTATACCCATTATTTATTAGTGGAGTTATATTTGCAGTCCCGTGGTTTTTCCCTTTTAAAGGGTTTCCACGTAAATTTTTGTGTTTCTTAATTACTCTATTTATTTTTATACTCGTTGTTACAACATCTACTTTAGTTAATACATATCACCTTGCTACCAAATTGATATACGGGACCCAACAAGTGGTATCAAAGCTGTTGATTACATAAAGGTGGTTGTGTTAATTAAAATGAAAGGTTCTTCAACATCCATGATCAAATTGAACGGTTTGAACTGGTCAATTTAGAAGCACATGATGGAGGATATATTGTAATGCAAAGATATGCATGAAGCAATCAAAGGAGACACCGCAAAGCCGAAAGACATCAAAGATCCAGATTGGAGCAAGTTGACTAGAAAGGCCATCGGTATCATTCGCCAGTGGCTAGATTTCAGCGTGTCGGCCATGTCTCGGAATAAACGTCTGCCCATGAACTATAGAAGAAGCTGTAAGATCTTTATGATCAGAAAATTGCTGGAAACAAGTTATTCCTGATAAGGAAGCTTGTCAACATGAAATACAAGGAGGGAACTTCTATTGCTGAATTTTTGAATGAATTTCGAAGTGCTATTAATCAATTATCTTCTATGCAAATAACACTTAAAGATGAAGTCCAATCCTTATTGTTGCTCAGCTATCTACCAGAAAGTTGGGATACCTTGGTGGTGTCTATGACCAATTCGGGTCCAGATGGAAAATTATCCTTAAACCACGTTGTTAGCACTTTGCTCAATGAGGAGACAAAGAGGAAAGTTACGATTGTCGTAAGTAGCCAAGCTCTTGTCACAGAACACAGAGGTAGGAGCAAAAATCGAGGTCCCAACAATCCTGACAAATCCAAAGGAGGAGAGAAGTTCAGAGGTAGATCTAAGTCCAGGGGTAGAGTCAAATGCTACCATTGTGGACTAGAAGGCCATCTGAAGAGGAAATGTCGAAAGCTAAAGAGAGAACAGAAGGATGGCAATAACCAGGAGGAAGACAAGAACACCACTACAGCAACTGAGGAGATTGTTGTTCTTTCCTTCAGTTATGAAGAACAATGTCTGCAAGTCTCAAGTCAAGATGATACGGAATGGGTGATTGATACTACAACATCTTATCATGCCACTCCCAACAAGGAGTTCTTCACCACATATAGAGAAGGAAATTTTGGTGTGGTGAAGATGGGCAATAATGGCCATTCCAAAATTATTGGAATTGGTGACATTCGTATTAAGACGAACACTGGCTGTACACTCATCCTCAAAGAAGTTAGACATGTTCCTGATTTGAGGCTCAACTTAGTATCTTATGGTATTCTAGATCGTGAAGGCTTCGAGAATTTCTTCGGGGAGTAGGAAATGCAAGCTTACCAGGAATTCCTTGGTGATTGCAAAATGTGCCATGTGTTGTACACTATACAAAACAAATGCAGTCATTTATAAAGATAGATTACATGCTATTGAAGAAGAGTCTTCGTAAGATTTGTGGCATAGAAGATTGGCTCATATCAGTGAGAAAGGGATGCAGATTCTAGCAAAGAAGGCATTTGTACCTTCGGCTAATGGCACACCACTATCTCCATGTGACTACTGCCTATTTGGCAAGCAATATATAGTGTCATTCAGCTAGTCATCAAGTAGAAAGTCAAGTGTTCTTGACTTGGTACACCCAAATGTATGTGGCCCCTTTGAATATAAGACCTTGGGAGGTAACAAGTATTTTGTTACTTTCATCGACGATGCATCACGGAAGCTGTGGATGTATTTCCTGAGAACAAAAGTTTAGGTATTTCAGTCATTTCAAAAATTCCATGTTATGGTGGAAAGAGAGACAAACAAGAAATTAAAATGTCTCCGATTCGACAATAGAGGTGAATATACATCACACGAGTTTGAGAACTACTATTTCAGACATGGAATTCAACATGAAAAGACTGTACCTGAAACCCCACAGCCCAATGGTGTAGCAGAAAGGATGAATTGCACTATTGTAGAGAAGGTCAGATGTATGCTCAAAATGGCTAACTTGCCAATGTGGTTTTGGGGAGTAGCAACATACATAGCCTGCTATGTCATCAACAGGTCACCATCTAATGCTCTAGATTTTGATATTCCAGAAAGAGTATGGACTAGAAAAGATGTTCAATACTCTCATCTGAAAGTGTTCAGCTGTAAGGCATTTGCGCATGTGCCTAAGGAGCAATGGTCAAAGCTTGATGACAAAGCAAGTCCATGTATCTTCCTTGGATATAAAGATGAAGAGTTCGAGTACAAACTGTGGAACCTAGAAAAGAAGAATACCATTAGAAGCAGAGATGTAGTCTTTCAAGAAAATGAGGCTATCGAAAGTAGAGATGTAGTCAGGACTGGTAAATGACATCATTCCCAGTCATGTTCCTTTATTGCCAAATAGTACCATTGGTGGAGATAAGGAAAAATTTCAGAAAAATGATGAAATTCCAGAGCTAATGGAGGATCATGAGCAAGAAGATATTGATGAGTAGGGGGAGCAACCCACCTAGCAAGCTGAGGCTGAACAGCAGCTTAGAAGATCCGCCAGGGATCGCCAACCAACATCAAAGTATCCTAGTTCTGAGTATATTCTCCTTACTAGTGATGGGGAGCCAGAGAATTTTCAGGAAGTTATAACTCATGCAGCTAAAGAATCTTGGCTGGAGGCAAAGCAAGATAAGATGAATTCCTTGCAGAAAACCAACACATATGAGTTAGTCGAACTTCCAATACGAAGAAAAGCCTTGAAGAACAAATGGGTTTTCAAGCTCAAAAGAGATGACAATGGAAAGCTAGTGAAGTATAAAGCTCGTCTAGTAGTGAAAGGATTCCAACAACAGAAAGGAATTGATTTTGAGGAAATCTTTTCTCCGGTGGTTAAAATGACTTCTATTCGAGCAGTTCTAAGCTTGGTAGCAAGTTTGAATCTTGAGCTTGAGCAGTTAGATGTGAAAACCGCCTTCCTTCATGGTGACCTGGAGAAAGAAATCTACATGTTGCAACCAGAAGGCTTTGAAGTAAAAGGGAAAGAGCACATAGTTTATAAGCTACAAAAGAGTCTGTATGGGTTGAAGCAAGCACCCAAGCAATGGAACAAGAAGTTTGACTCTCTCATGAGTAGTCATGGCTACAAGAAGACCCAAGAGGATCTATGTTTCTACTTTAAGAGGTTCTCTGATAACAACATCATCATATTATTGTTATACGTTGATGACATATTGATCATGGGACAAGATGTTTCTTCAATTCGTAAATTGAAAGAGCAATTAACGAAGTTCTTTGACCTGAAGGACTTGGGTCCAGCACAATAGATTTTGGGCATGAGGATTATTCGTGATCGAAGCAACAATATGTTGTGGCTGTCACAAGAAAAATATGTTGAACGTGTGCTACAACGTTTCAACATGTTAAATGCTAAATCAGTCAGAGTTCCTCTTTCTGCTCATCTGAAGCTGAGTAAGGAATCTTATCCTACAACCAAAGAAGAGAAGGAAGACATGAGAAAGATTCCATATTCCTCCGCTGTGGGGAGTCTGATGTACGCAATGGTTTGCACAAGACCAGACATTGGACATGCTGTTGGAGTTGTAAGTAGATTCTTAGATAATCCGGGAAGACAACACTGGGAAGCTGTAAAGTGGATTCTCAGATATTTGAAGGGAAGTTCAAAGAAGTGCTTATGCTATGGAGGATCTAAACCAATCTTAAAAAGCTTCGTTGATGCTGACATGGTAGGAGATCTCGATCATAAAAAGTCAACTTCGGGATACGTATTTACATTTGCCGGGGGAGTAATTTCTTAGCAATCTAAATTACAGAAATGTGTTGCACTTTCTACGACCGAATTGGAGTACATTTCAGCTGTTGAAGCAGGAAAAGAGACGATTTGGTTGAAGAGATTCTTTGATGAGTTGGGTCAAAAACAAGCTAACTGCATAGTATATTGCGATAGTCAAAGTGCTGTAGACTTAAACAAGAATACTATGTATCATTCTCGAACAAAGCACATTGATATCCGCTATCATTGGATATGCGAGCAACTGGAAAAGGGGATTTTTTATCTTGAGAAAATTCCAACAAAAGAGAACCCCTCAGATATGTTGATAAAAGTTATTCCTCAGGATAAGTTTGAGTTGTGCAATGAACTGATCGGCATGAGCTCCAAGTAAGAGCTTATTTCGTACTCCATTCGTTTGGAGGGGGAGAATTGTTAAGTCTAAACCAAATTTGGAGGCTAATTAATTCAACCAATTTGTAGGCTAATTAATTGCCAACAAAAAAAGTGGGAAGATGGTAGTTAGTAATTGACACATTAATTACCAATTGGAAAGTTGATGCAACTTTTTGTGCCTATAAATAGGCATTCCCATAATCCAAATTCATCCAAGCAAAAATTGAGTTTTCTTTTGTAGAGCATTTCCTACAAAAAGTGTTTGAGAGAAATTAGGGGAGTGAGTTGAGTAGTTTGGGTATTTCTACAATATTTGGGTGTAAAGGTTTTTTTTGAAAACCCCCCGGAGAAACATTGTGTTTCTCCAGAAGGAAAAAGATCGAGATAGGTGAAAATTTCGGGGCGGGCGTCCCAACTAGGTTGATGCCCCCGCTTACCTACAAAACACCTACCTCTCTTTATTAATGCAATCCAAAGACCGCTCACAAGATGAGAGCGTCAGTGAACAAGGATACAGCCTAAAGGTGATACGGATATGGAATCCGATCCCGAGGTATGACTATACAATGAATAGGCCAACCGATGCCACCTAGCTAGTTACAGCTTAGAAATAAATCTGGACAGTTAAATACATCAGAAACAACAAAATTAAGATTCCGTCTTCGATACTTGAAAAAGAACCAGCATAGATGAATGCTTGCCCCCAAGAGATCATCTGTGCTTAAGACACCCTCGAACACGAACTTGTTCCGCCTTTACCAAATGGCCCACGCAATCATAAACCATAAAGCCGTACCAAACTCCTGTCCAATCCCTGAGGAAAAATGCGCTCGCCATACTACAAGAAAATCAGCCCCCTTGAATGGCATTGTTACCGAAATCCCTAGTAACAGAAAAGCTTGAACCCATATACGATAACTACCCAAACAGTGAAACAAAGCATGATCAATTGTTTCGGATTCATCACAAAACGGACACTTGTCATTCAATACAGCTTGGCATCCGCGACAAACCAGAAAGACTTTCGTTGGGAGGCGTCTATGTAACAATAACCAGCCAAAAATTTTGACTTTAGGAATAAGACACGCATTCCAAACCACCATATAATCCGTTTCCGGCGTAGTCCTTTGAGGCGACCTATAGGACCCTGAACAAAAAGATGCAGCTGAAAATACCTTATTAGCTTCCAGATCCCATTCAAATCTATCTGCCACCACCTGAGACCCAACGTGTGGCTGCTACCCCCTGTTACCGATAGCCCCGTCCCCCTCAAAAACAGCAGGGCAGACTTGGGAAATCCAATTACGCATCTGGGAGCACCTCTCCCTACTAGTAATCCTTAGACTACGTTTCCAAAAAGGCCTAGAAAATGCTGCTCCCTCAGAAATAGACAGACTCCCGTCCCGAATCGAACAGCTTTTTCTATTACATAATAGATACAGATCAGTGAAAAGAACAGATAATGACATATTTACAGTCCAATTATCATGCCAAAAAGATCCGCTCGCCCCGTTCCCCACTTTAACTCTCCCGTTCGATTTAAACAACTCCCAGAAGGTTTAGTTCTTTACACAACAAGATATAATGCCTTGCCAAACATACGAAATGCGGGATCTATTAACATTTTCAAACGAGTTCCATGACACGAAGCCATATCGACGGACACACAGCTCATACCACAACGAACCCTGCCCATCTGTTCTAGACCGCCATATCCATTTCAGCAATAAACTACAATTGACTAGTCTTAGATCCCTAACATATAGGCCACCTAAATTTTTTGGTAGCATAATTGTCTCCCAACGCACTTTACAGATCCCGCTAGAGTCCGCTATACCTTTCCACAAGAAATTACGCATCAGTTGAACAAGCTTATTGTTAATAGAGGCCGGCATCTTATTCAATGATAACAAATATATCGGGATAGATGAGAGAACCGATTTTATAAGGACCACCCTGCCAGCATACGATAAACACTGACCTTTCCAACTTGCCAGCCTATTTTGGAACTTACCAATCAACCCGTTCCAATAAGACACCGGGATGCGTCTCGTACTGAGAGGGGCGCCTAGATAAGTAATGGGAAATCTTTCGATCTTACAACCCATTGTCTCCGCACACCGATTCAACAAGTCGTCCTGCGCGTTAATACCCATAATTGAGCTCTTAACAAAATTTATTCGTAGACCTAAAATCAACTCAAAACAACGTATTAAACGGATAAAAGTAGGTAAGAGAGACTCATCTGTAGGTAGGAAGCACATCGTATCGTCCGCAAACTGAAGAATAGATATATCCTTCTCTGACCCATGAATACGAAACCCAGGTAAAATACCCTTACGGACACTTGCGTCAATGAGCTGTTTAAGACCTTCCACTGCTAAGACAAAAAGGAATGGAGAAATGGGATCACCTTGTTTAACCCCTCTGCCCAAATAGATCGGATCTGTAGGACTACCATTGAAAAGAATAGATGTTGTCGAGTTCGCTCTGCAGGTCACCATCCATCTAATCCACTTATCAGAGAGCCCCATCCTCTTCAACACTGAGTCAATATAAGTCCAAGAAACACTATCGTATGCTTTATGGAAATCAAGCTTGATTTGGGTGTAAAGGTTAATCTTTGTTTTTGGGCATTCCAACTTTCTCCTAAAATTATCTGAACGGTTTGTTTTCTTTGCCATGGCTCAATTCGTTTTAAGGTACGCTTCCGCTAATCGTCTATTTATTGTTCTTATCATTCAATTCTAGGAAAGATGATCTTGGGGGTTTTATTCCGATAAAAGTTTATGGTTCATGATTGTTATAGATTTCAGAATCGAAATCATTACGGGATAATAAAAATTCTTACAATGGGGATCCGTTCTGATGGGGATGGGGAATTCTCGATAAGATCCTCGTGGTTATGGATTTGGGGAATTTTTTGATAGCCGAAACGTTTGTGAATATGGGTACGGGGAATGTATATTTTATCCTTAATGGGTATTGGGAAATATCCGATGCATAATGGATAATACCCCGATGGGGAATGGGAATAATTTTTTTCCCCAAACCTTAATAGATATGAATATAAAGAAAATTTTATACTAAAACTTTAATGGATATGATATGAAAAATCTATTAATCGATCCAATAAGACCATGAACAACCCTAAAAATTTGCACTAAGTTTAATGATGTAATTGGCCATTTTATTATAAAATTGTGCTTGATGATGAGCATGATTGTTTTATAATGTATGTTTTCAGTCACTATTATGCATCAAAGAAAGTGGACTTTTAATTTTAATTATTACATTGAGGGAGATCCCGATGCATTATAACCTCCCCAATTTTATAATTATTTAATTGGCTGTCTTGAACTTTTTAAAATTGGAATTTGATCTAATCATTTAGTATTATTGGCATCAATACTAATTTCATTTTATGCATGTCAAATACATTTGTATTTGACTGAATTTGGTTTAAATGGTAAATGCCTCAGAATTTTTCAAAAGTCCAATACTCAAATATTATTGAAAGAAAAATTAACTAAAGCGAACACGAGAAAAGAAAAAAAAAACTAAGAGCAAAACTAATAATCAAGTAAAATGACAAACAAATGGGATACATAACACACATCTTAGAATCAAAGTTATGAATATCATGTAACGCATAACTTACATGCACAGAACGTTTCGGAAAAGAGATGTTCTGATTTGGTTTTAACCCTAGCCTCTAGACCTTATTTATAGGCGTGTTTGATAGATAATTCGGCAGTTTTCGATTGAATAAAATTGGCTGCGGCTATTTCTCCTAATTACTCTAAATCTTTAAGAATTTAGGATTCTTAGAACCCTCTTTTATTTACAGTCTAGAAGAATTGTGAACAATAGAGTTTTTTTTTATCTTGTGATTGATTCTGCTGCATCAGTTGGTACTAGAGGCTTCACATACTATAGCACCACCAAGAAAAGAACGAAGTGTGGCCGAGATTGCTGAAGACGAAGAAAGGCGTCGGGTTATAGAGGTTGTTGATCAAAGGACGGGGACTTTTGTCGAGCAAGTAATGTCCAGGCTAGAGGCATTAGATGCGAGACTTGATGGGATCAATAACGAGCGCAGAGGGGTGCGTATCATCGACGAACGACCTCGCGATGAAACCCTAGGAGAGGAAAGGGACGAGGAGTGGCGATTTGAGTATGGTGGTCATCGCCGAGAGCGAGCCACCGAGGATCGACGTTGGGAGGCTGGCCTGCGGATTGAGATTCCCGAATTTAGAGGAACCCTTCAACCTGAAGAGTTTCTCGATTGGCTGGCGGCAGTAGAAGAAGTTCTGGAATTCAAGGGAGTTCCGGAGAATAAGCGGGTGTAACTAGCGGCAACTCGATTGAGAGATAGATCGATGTCTTGGTGGGTGCAGGTCAAGAACACTAGGGTTCGCATGGGTAAGTCTAAGATTGTGACGTGGGAGAAGATGAAGAAACAGTTGAGAGCTACGTTCCTACCTTATAATTTTCAGCGTTTTATGTATCAGAGGTTGCAAAACCTCAAACAGGGAGGGCGTTTTATCGAAGAATACACAACAGAGTTCTATCAGTTGGTGGCACGGAATGATATGTACGACACAGAAGAACAGCTAGTGTTGAGGTATATTGGGGGGTTAAGTGAACAGTTGCGAGAAGCGGTTAACGACTTTGATCCACTTACTGTATTGGAGGCTCACCAAAGGGCTCTCCGTTTAGAAAAGAGAACTCATTCTACAGTTTTGAATGTTTTGAAAGGAGGCAATAGCGGCGGTGGAGGGTTTAAGAGCATGGAAACAGTAGGTAATAAGGAGGTTTCCCCAGTGGAAGAAAACCCTAATCCAAATCATAGTCAACTGAGGTGTTTTAAGTGTGGTTAGATTGGGCATAGGGCTATAAACTATCGGGTCTCAGAAAAGAGGGCTATGATAACTGATCATGAAACGGGAAAGGATCGAGTGGGTGAAGATAACGTTGATGAGGGAGACGAAGCGGTAAATGAAGAGATTGTGGTAGAAGGTGATGTAGGGACAGCCTTGGTCGTGCGACGATCTTTCCTAACCCCACGTACGAATGATGAATAGTGGTTGCGGAATAATATCTTCCAATCCACTTGCACCATAAAAGGGAAGGTCTGTAAGTACATGATTGATGCAGATAGTTGTGAGAAATTTATCTCCTTGGAGGCAGTGCGGAAGCTAGAGTTGCCCACAGAAAAACATCCAAGTCCTTACAAACTGGCTTGGTTGAAGCATGGAGGGGAGGTTTCGGTGAATAAATGGGTATTAGTTCCTTTCTCCATGGGTGAGAAGTATAAGGATGAGGTGTGGTGTGATATGGTTGATATGGATGCGTGTCATCTCTTACTGGGTAGGCCTTGGTAGTTTGATAGGGGGGTTAACCACAATGGAACTGCTAACTCTTATAGTTTCTTATGGAATGGAACGAAGATAACATTGCTGCCCAAAAGGGAAGAGAAGAGTAGTGGAAGTAATATGTTAACCCGTCGACAGTTTAAAGTAGAGATGAAGAAGATTGGAGTGGTGTATTTAGTGGGGGTGCGAGCAGTGAATGAAGAGGCGCTTATAATCCCTGAGTTAGTAAAGCCCTTGTTGAAAGAGTTTTAGGATGTCTTTCCAGCCGAACTATCGGATGAGTTACCTCCATTACGAGATATCCAGCATCAGATTGATTTGGAGCCTGGGGCTATTTTGCCTAATAGACCCCATTATAGAATGAGCCCGGTAATGCATGAGGAGTTACGAAGGTAAGTTGAGGAGTTGTTGGTGAAGGGTTTCATTCGGGAGAGCTTGAGTCCATGTGCAGTACCTGCTTTTATGATTCCCAAAAAGGATGGCACATGGAGGATGTGTGTTGATAGTTGAGCTATCAATAAGATCACAGTCAGGTATCGCTTCTCTATCCCTTATTTGGATGATTTGTTAGACTAACTTAGTGGAGCTGTTGTGTTTACTAAACTTGATTTGAAGAGTGGTTATCATCAGATTTGTATTAGACCTGGTGATGAGTGGAAAACTGCCTTTAAGACTAGAGAAGGGTTGTTTGAGTGGCTGGTTATGCCTTTCGGGTTGTCAAATGCCCCTAGCACTTTTATGAGAGTTATGAATCAGGTGTTGAGACCTTTTATTGGGCGATGTGTTGTTGTGTACTTTGATGATATTCTGATTTTTAGCGATGAGCCTAATTTGCATTTAACCCATTTGAGAGAAGTGTTGTCTGTTTTGCGGAAGGAGAGATTTTATGCAGCTCCTAAGAAGTGCCTATTTATGTCCTAAAGTGTGCTGTTCTTGGGTTATGTAATTTCTGATCAAGGTCTGAAGGTTGATGAGTCCGAAATAGAGGCAGTTCAACCTTGGCCTCAACCGCGGACGGTAATGGAAGTGCGTAGTTTTCATGGGCTGGCATCTTTTTATAGGAGGTTTATTCCTCATTTTAGTAGTATTATGGCCCCTATTATTGACTAAATTAAGCAGAATGGGAGATTTGAGTGGACAGCCGTTGTAGACTAGGCATTCTAAGAGATAAAGCACCGGTTGGTGACAGCCCCGATACTTGTCCTACTGAATTTTCATCAGCCTTTTGAGTTACACTGTGATGCGTTAAAGATTAGAATTAGGGCGGTGTTGAGTCAAAATCGGAGGCCAATTGTATACTTTAGTGAGAAGTTAACAGGAGCCAAAATGAGGTATAGCACCTATGACGTGGAGTTTTATGCTATCGTGCAGGCCATCAAACATTGGAGACATTATTTATTTCAGAGGGAGTTTGTACTATTTACGGACCATGAGGCCTTGAAGCATATTCATGGTCAGGACAAAGTTTCTACACGACATGCCTCATGGGTTGCTTATCTACAGCAATTCACTTTTGTGGTGAAGCATAAGCCCGGAGTCACTCATAAAGTAACAGATGCATTGAGCAGAAAACGAGTATTAATGACTCGTTTAGCAGTTGAGGTACCTGGTTTTGAATCCCTTACTTATCTTTATTGCACTGACCCGTATTTTGCTGTGGTGTTGCGAAGGGTGTCGTCCGGAGAGAGGACGGAATTTGTGTTGTCCTATTCAAAGGGAATCAGTTGTGCATTCCTGATTGTAGCTTGCGGTTGAAAATTATCCACGAGCTACATGGTGAAGGTCATGTGGGGAGAGATAGGACCTTACAGTTAGTGCAATCGGCTTATTTTTGGCCGTCTATACCAAAGAAGTTGACAAGTTTGTACAACGTTGTAGAATTTGCCAAGTGTCCAAGGGAGCTGCCACAAATACCGGGTTATATAGACCGCTACCTGTTCCTTCTGGTCCTTGGGAGGATGTGAGCATGGACTTTGTGCTTGGATTGCCTCGTACTCAGCGAGGTAATGATTCTATTTTTGTGGTGGTTGATCGTTTTTCAAAGATAGTGCACTTTATTCTGTGTAAGAAAACTATCGATGCTGTTAAAGTTGCTCAATTATACTTTAGAGAGGTTTACAAACTACATGGTTTACCGAAGTCAATTATGTCAGATCGAGATACGGGCTTTCTTAGTCACTTTTGGCGCAGTTTGTGGTAGATGGTGAACACACAGTTGAACTTCAGTAGTGCTTATCACCCCTAGACCGATGGATAAACGGAAGTGGTCAATCGCTCTTTGGGTAATATATTGTGGAGTTTGGTTGGCAAGCACGTGAAGAGTTAGGATATGAAGCTCAGTCAGGCTGAATTTGCTCATAATCATGCAGCTAACCGGAGTACTGGATTTAGTCCATTTGTTGTCATATATTCTGTACTTCCTTGCAGTCCCCTGGATTTGCCACCTATACTTGACCAGATTCGTCGTCATGGCAAGGCTGAAGAATTTGTAAACAGTCTTCGTAGTGTTCATGAAGCTGTGAGGGAAAATCTGTTGAGAGCCAATGCAAAATATAAAGAAGATGCTGATAGGAAGCACAGACATGTGGAGTTCGATGTGGGTGATTTTGTTTGGGCTATTCTGACGAAGGAGCATTTTTTAGTAGGAGAGTACAACAAACTTTCAGCAAAGAAGATCGGTCCAGTGGAGATCATTGAAAAGATTAACCCGAATGCATATCGTTTGAAGCTGCCGAGCCGCATTCGCACTGCTGACGTGTTTAATGTTAAGCATCTCATTCCTTTCACTGGTGATACTTCAGATGATGACGATTTGAGGGCGAATTCTTTCCAACCAGGGGAGGATGATGTAGATGAGAGAGCATTGGTGTACTTGGAGAAAATTGATAAATGTGGCTAGCTCGGTTACTATTCTTTTGGGCTTTTTGAGTCGGATTTTGACGTTTCAAGACACTTTTCTAATAAAAAATGGCCCAATGAGCAAAGCTCATAATATATGAGCCCCACCCTATCGGGCCCTAATTTTGCCATTTAGGCCCTCAATTTTGCATTTTTTTGTTTTTAGGGACTAAATTGCAATTTTTTAAAAGTTTGTGTGCTTTTATTTTTTTTCTAGGGTTTTAACCTTACCTCTAGACCTTATTTATAGGCGTGTTTGATAGAAAATTCGGCAGTTTTTGATTGAATAAAATTGGCTGCAGCTATTTCTCCTAATTACTCTAAATCTTGAAGAATTTAGGATTTTTAGAACTTTCTTTTGTTTACCGTCTAGAAGAATTGTGAACAATAGAGTTTTTTTTTTATCTTGTGATTGGTTCCGCTGCATCATCATATTGTCAAAATCTTCATCATCATCATCATCACTCATACCTAACATTTCTACCCACCAGGGTTCTGAGGCGGATCCACCAATTCGTAATAAAATAGTCTATTGGTCATTTCTCCTATACCCACGACAACCCCCACAAGTCATGTGAGATAGAAATTCTTTTGAAAGTGACCAGAAATTTTTATTTTTTCACCGAATATTTGTGGCAGGTACTTGTATCAGTTCACTTGATTTTTAATGTTCCTTGTGTTGAGTGGTGTCTCTCCTTATGGTGGGACCCACTAAATTAATTAATTTTAAAAAAAGAAAATGAAAAAGAGGCATGTCGACAGCATATTTTTCAAAAAGTGCACAGTAAAATTACCGTACACAATTTGGCCATACGCGTTTTGAATCTCCTATAAATAGAGGAGGTTTTGCTCATTTTAAGATCAGAGAGTAGAAGAGAGCAAGAGAGAAGAAACACAGATAAAAATGTAATATGTGTAGAGAGCCTTAGGGAAAGGGTTCCAAAGAGCTGGGTAAGAGAGAAAAATAGTGAGGTTTTGGGAAATACTTGTGTGCCACTATTTTGTAATCTCTTGGTGTGCCTACTATTATTTTCATAGTGGAAGAATTATTCGGAGTTGGTCCGTTGATTTTTCCTTAATTCATTTGGGGTTTCCACGTAAAAATCTGCATGTCTTTTATTCTACTGCTATTATTTTTCTCGTAATTTATTATTGGGCCTAACAGCTTGTTATCTTGTAAACACTCTTTTTTATTTTACATACCAATAAATTTGAGTTTGACCCTATTTTACAGGCCAACTTAATTAAGATGGCCAATCCCATTCATTAACCGTCCTCAATTCCATTAAAAACATGGTAAACTCAAAAAAAGTATAATATGGTTTCACTCATTTATAGAGCAAAGTCTAAGAATTTTTTTAAAATAGGGTCCGTGGTTTTAAAAAGTTGGCAAAAAGATGATTCTAATAATAAATTATGTCACAACAATAGATAATCTTGTTAGTTTTTATCCGAATTTTTGCGATGCCTCACAATTGCATTCCACTTTTAGAGTTCGATCTTTCCGAAAAATCTATGACTAATCGCAATAATGAAATCCCACTTATTGCTACTCATATATCATACACCTCATTGTTAGATTTGAGAGATTAATAATAGAGTAATTTTCTTTTAAGAGACAAAATATAACCAGATGTTAGTAACTTGAATTACGGAAATATGGTAGTAAAATATTTAACAAAATGATAAATACTAAAATAACCTTTTAACCTTGAAAGGATTCTGTTGAGGCCCGAATAGGTTTCCTTAAGACAGAATTTGCCCCGTATGAACTACTGTCTCCTAGGACAAAACAACAGACGTTGGATGAACTCAAGCGAGCGTAGAATATTACCGAGATGAAAAACTAAGGAACTAAGAATGAACTTAAGACAAAGGCAATATTATGAACATGTAAGAGCTAGCAAAGGAAAGCACCAATTCTCAATTTCCTCGTGTATTTTCTCTACTAAAATCAAACCGTATATATAGCCAAGGAAAGGAATAAAATTGACAATAATCAATTACTACCAAGTTGGCAAAAACATAACAATTATGATTGCTATTCAATAATGAAAGTAAGATATATTATTAAAATCAAAACTTCCCCAATAAGTCATTATTATTATTATTATTATTTTATTTTATTTTTCAACAATCCCCTACATAAAAAGAAAATAAGAAAAGAAAGACTCGATTCGATGATAATTTCTATATCAATATTTGCATAGGATAGGTGGACTCAACCCTTGAACCTTCCCTTGTGATAATATATTTACTTTACTGGCTGACTAGTAGACGCGATGTCCTTGAACTATTCTACTGTTTGTGTAAACGATGATATACACCACACAAATATTAATCTAACTCAGTTTTGGTTCTCATGGTTATATTCATTATGGTCATGAACATCTCCTGGTTCTGCAAGAGTTTCGGATAACTAAGCCCCATTAGTTTCCTTTGAAGCGACCTCACTTCACTCTCACATAGGTGATCTCTTTTGCTCAAACTTTGATGCACAAAGAACCATTAAAAGCATTGCTTAACCTTAACCTGTTTTGTCACTGTTTACATTATAGGAATGGATATAGGGTTACCCCCACAGTGACCCCAAAAGGTCTATGCAATTAGGTTGTCCCATTGAACTAAGATCTTAGGATCTCCAGTCAAACATGGTTGGGTTTTCCTTCCCATAGCGCCTTAATTATTCATGGGCTTTAGTCCCATTCCTTTAGATGTCTTATCAACTTGATCTCGATATAATCCTTTGGTTAGCGGATCCGCAACATTATCCTTTGATCCTGCAAAGTCAATAGAGATAACTCCAGTTGAGATCAATTGTCTAATGGTATTATGTCGACAACGCATGTGTCTTGACTAACCATTATACATATTATTTTGTGCTCTCTTAATTGTTGCTTGATTATCGCAATGTATATAAATTGCAGGCACTTGTTTGGGCCATTCAGGAATATCCTCTAAGAAATATCGTAGCCATTCGGCTTCTTCACCAGTTTTGTCCAAGGCTACAAACTCAGCTTCTATTGTGGATCGAGTTATGATTGTTTGCCTTGAGGATTTCCATGCCACTGCTCCTCCTCCTAGAGTGAACACATACCCACTTGTACCTTTAGAATGCTTAATCTCTGCTATCCAAATAGCATCAGAATATGCTTTTAGTACAGCAGGTTCTCTTGTGTAGTGCAGTCCATAATTACGAGTATACCTAAATACTTTAGTATTCTTATGATCGCTCCCCAATGAATTTTACCTAGGTTACTCGTAAATCTGCTTAAATTGCTTACAGTATAAGCAATATCAGGCCTTGTACAACTTGTAAGGTACATTAGACTGCCTATAACTCTTGCATATTCCACTTGGTCTATGCATTCACCTCTATTCTTAGACAAGTGTTGACTGATGTCTAATGGGGTTTTGGCTATGCCATAATCCTCTATATTAAACTTGTTAAGTATCTTGTCCACATAGTGAGATTGAGTTAATATGAGACCGTGAGGTGAACGTTTAATTTGGATGCCTAAATTACATCCACTAGTCCCATATCTTTCATGTCAAATCTAGAATTCAACATATCTTTGGTACTTTTTACCATCTTTTCATTGCTTCTTACAATGAGTATGTTATCAACATACAAACATAGAATAACATATCCTTCATTTGTAGTTTTGACATAAACGCATTTGTCACACTCATTTATGCGATATCCACTAGCCATCATGACATCATCAAATTTCTTATACCATTATTTTAGTGCTTGCGTTAGCCCATATAAAGATTTCACTAATTTACAAACTTTCCTTTCCTGACCTAGAGCTACACAACCTTTAGGTTGCTCCATATAGATTTCTTCTTCAAGATCTCCATTCAGAAAGGCAGTTTTCACATCCATTTGATATACTTCAAGATTTCGCAAAGCGGCAATTGCAAGTATCATCCTAATGGAGGTTATTCTTGACACTGGAGAATATATATCAAAGTAATCGAGGCCTTCTTTTTGTTTATAACCTTTTATGACCAAATGCGCCTTATACTTATCAATTGATCCATCAGCTTTTAGCTTTCATTTGAAAATCTATTTAGAACTTAGTGGTATTGTTCTTGGAGGAAGGTCCACTAATTCCCACTTATGATTTTGCAAAATGGAATCAAGTTCACTCCTTATGGCTTCTTTCCATAAAGGACTCTCTGTAGAGCTTACAGCTTCTTTATACGTTTGGGGTTCCGCTTCAACCATATATGTTAAGAAATTCAGACTATAGGACTTTTCAACCCTTGCCCGTTTATTTCTTCTAGGTTCTACCTTATGATCTGTATTACTCACTTCTTAAGAATATTGATCATCTTCTTCAATCATTAATTGAAGATTTTCATTATTATCAACATCTTGTTGATCAACTTAACCATTACTTTCAACAAGTTTACGAGACCTTTTTGATCCAAATCTTTCACTTATTTCCTTACATGGAAACATGTCTTCAAAAAATGAAGCGTCCTTTGACTCTATCAAAGTATTCTTGTGTATATCCGGATTTTTAGATTCATGCACAAGAAACCTATATGCGTTGCTATCACTAGCATATCCAATGAATATACAATCCATTATTTTTGGACCTATTTTCATTCGTTTAGGTAATGGAGCAATTACCTTTGCAAGACACCCCCACACTATCAAGTAATTATATGAAGGTTTTCTTCCCTTCCATAACTCATACGGGGTTTTGTCTTGTTTCTTACATGTGTTGGGAATGGACAGTCAAATTGAACATGCATAAGAGGCATAACGGAAATTCAAAATTTTTTCCCTGTCCCAGGAACTCCTATTAGTTGCATATAAATTAAATAAAGCCTTAACTAAATAATTCTCTACCTAGGTTAGCATGCTAAAGGACTAGGCATACCATAATTCCAAATTATATCCTAGCATATTTGTTTTATACTAAGCATGTTATAACTCTAAGTTATAACCTAAGCATAAAATAAACTAAGCATGCAAAAATAACCTAAGCATAATTATTAAGTCTAAAAACACTTAAAAAAAGACTTAATAATTAAAAGAGAAAGAAAAAGAACTTACCAGTTGAAGCGTGCTTTTTGCAGGACCTTCTTGCACAAGCCTCCAGTCGTAGGATAGCCTCTATCAGTATCCACACGAACCCCACCAACCAAAAACTCCCCAGGAGGAAAAACTAAGAAGCCTCGAGTAGTTGCTAGACCACTCTAGAAGCCTCACCCAAAATATAAACTAGCGGTGCCCGAATAAATTCAGGCTCCACAAAAATAACTTGCTCAAGTACCCGAGAGATTAATTATCTCGCTTAGGATTTATGCTTTGAGCTTGGTACAATTTGAAAGGAAAGGGGAAAGCCTATATATAGGCTTGGGGGGGCATTTTGCTCCCCCTTATAAGCAATGTGGGATGGGAGTAATTACTCCCATCCCATATGCACAGCGTGTCACACGCTGTGCATTTGCAAGGCAAAGCCCTTGTGGGCTTTGCCTAACTTTTAGGCTACGCATGTGCAGCCCATTTTTATAGGCTGCCGCGAGCAATGCCCAGCATTGCTTGCACACCTTTCGGTGTACTCCCGCGCACTCAAGTCTGTACAAAATATTTTTATACTCTCGGTCCAATTAAACTCGCCAATGCAAAATTCCCCTTTTTAATCCCTTTTCAATTATTTATTTTCTGACCCTAATAAATTAGTCATCATTCAAAATAAATTTCTTGGTCCAACCAAAATTGATCTAATCAATTATAATTTATTTATGACTCTAATTAATTAGTTACCGGCCAAAATAAATTCCTTGGTCTATCCAAAATTGATCTAATCAATTTTAACCAATCAAATGATAATCCAATTATTATTTATGTTATATTTTGTAATAGAATAAATCTATTAGTTCTTTACTTAGTCCGATGAAGGTCCAATGTATGTGACCTTATAGGATCCCGAAGTATTGAGCTGTTAAGGCTTAACCAACCCTTGTTCTAATGGAACCATTGGCTCGATGTTCTAGACCGTGAATAGAACTTGATTACCTTAAACGACTGTAGTATGCCTCTAGCAAGGGTCTACCATCCCCCATTACTCGGAACGTCATTTATGCTTATGACTTAATCCCGGTTAATGCAATAGTTATCCAGTGCGATAAATTCCTTTCATTCTTTAATATTAGTACCATCTGGTTTATTGGGTTCAGTTAAAGTGTTAACCCACTAATAACAAGGTTGCTCCAAGCTATCCCAGTTATTTACTTATTACCGAAGTATATTGCCTTTTACCATAGTGTGTTTGACTAGAAACCGTTTCTATCAAACACATACTCTGATCAGAGGTTTATGGCAATCATCACTTTAATAAGTGGCCAGGTACAACTCCTTAATATATCCGGAGCGATGGATTCTTTTTGACTACTCAGCCTACCAACGTGTTGTCATCACTATACCCATAATCACCCGTAGCACCCTAAATTAATGAGTGCATAGCAATGACCCAAAGTATAGCAATAGTACCATACAAGGCAACTAGCATCTCAAGTATGAGGACATTTGCAAAGCTTATTGCATGAAGATAAACACTAACACATTGATATTTATACCAAGTGTTTATCTTGCTGCGGTCTCTAATATATCTCCCAGATATATCCATGTGTCAAGCTTAAGGCACCACCTTCAGTCCTTAGGAGATTGACTGCTTGGACCATTTCTAAGAAAGTTGACCACATGCTAGTCTTTCCGTTTCATCAATATCCTTTCTTGATGAAACTATGACTAGGGATAGTTTAGACATGATCATAATTTCACATGAAGCAGATTCCACCAAATATAGTCCAACTATAATTTCTCTGACTTCATGCTATGATATGTCAAGGACTTTTGTATACATACATCAATGAATATATTTTAACCAGCTATAATATATATGTATAGAAAAACATTGATATAAATAAAAGAACAAATGCCTTTATTGATTAAATAAATTATTCGTACTATTACATAATTAAGATATATCGCCCTAATTGCCTTAAGGGCATACATCATATCCAACAAACTCCCACTTGCACTAAGGCCAATTAGCCATATGTTTTAATCCATATGCTTTAACATGCTGGTCATGTTTGACTTGAGTCAATGGCTTTGTCAGACCATCCGTGAGGTTTTGATCAGTGGGTACATATTCTAATCTTATTATCTTAGCATCAACAATCTCCCTAATTATATAATACTTTCTGCATACATGTCTGTTTTTCTAATGAGACCGTGGTTCCTTTGCCTGAGCTATGGCACCATTGTTATCACAATATAAAGTAATTGGATCAATAGCCTCAGGCACCACACCGAGATCACCAATAAATCCCTTTAACCAGACAGCTTTTGTTGCTGCTTCACATGCAGCAATGTATTCAGATTTCGTGGTTGAATCAGCAGTAGTTTCCAGCATACTGCCCTTTCATTTAACACATACATAAAACCTGACTAAGACTTAAAGTCATCCTTGTCAGATTGAAAGCTTGCGTCAGTATAACCTTTGATAGTGAGATCACCTTCTCCATAAATCAAGAACTCATCCTTAGTCTTTATCAAGTACTTAAGGATTGCCTTGATGGCCATCCAGTGCTTTTCACCTGGATCTGACTGATATCTGCTTGTAAAGCTCAAAGCCTGAGAGACATCCGGCCTAGTACATATCATAGCATACATGATGGATCCTATCGCGGATGCATAGGGTATATCTTTCATGCGCATTCTCTCTTGAGCTGTCTTCGGACACTCAGCTTTAGATAGGTTAATCCCCTTTGTCATCGGGAGATAACCTTTCTTAGAATGCTCAAGGTTGAACCTATTCAACACCTTGTCTATATATGTACTTTGAGAAAGACCTAACAGCCTTTTGGATCTATCCCTGTAGATCTTTATACCTAAAATAAATGCTGCCTCACCAAGGTCTTTCATGGAGAACTTTCTTGACAACCATACTTTAACATTTTGAAGAAGAGAAATGTCATTTCCTATTAGCAGAATGTCATCAACATACAATACTAGAAAAATGACTGCACTCCCACTAACCTTCTTGTAAACACAAGGCTTATTTGCATTTGGGCAGAAATCCAGTTCCCGGATTGTCTGATCAAACCTTATATTCCAACTCCTGGATGCCTGCTTAAGTCCATAAATGGATCTTTGTAGCTTGCATACCTTCAAGCCATTCTGAGATGTTAAACTCTCAGGTTGTGTCATATACACATCCCGGTCTAAATCCCCATTCAGGAATGCTATTTTTACATCCATCTGCCAGATCTCATAATCGCAATGAGCAGCAATGGCGAGGAGTATCCTTATGGATTTGAGCATGGCTACCGGTGAGAAGGTTTCATCATAGTCAATACCTTCTCGTTGACTATAACCTTTCGCAACCAACTTTGCTTTATAGGTAATTACATTACCGTCCATGTCTGTCTTCTTCTTGAAGACCCATTTGCACCCAATTGGTCTAACCTCTTGCGGTGCATCAACCAAATTCCAAACTTGGTTCTCGTACATGGAATCCATTTCTGATTTCATGGCCTTTTGCCATTTATCAGAATCTGAGCTTTTCATTGCCTCATCATATGTCCTTGGTTTATCATCCTCCAAAAGATATAGTTCCTAATTATTAGTGATAATAAACCTATCAGTTGATCGTCTATTTCTTCCTCTTGAACTTCCAGTTCAATATTACTCCCACTGACCTTTTCAAGTAAGTGTTCCTTTTCCAAAAAGTGAGCATTGCGAGACACAAATACCTTTTGTGCTTCGGGTTGGTAAAACAGATATCTAATTATTTCCTTTGGATATCCAATGAATAGACATTTATCAGCCTTGGCATTTAGCTTATCTGACGCTATCCTCTTTACCATAGCAGGACAACCCCATACTCTTAAGTGATTTAGAGATGGCTTTTTGTTACACCATCTTTCATAAGGTGTAAAATTAACTAATTTAAAGGGCACTCTGTTTAAGACATAAACCGCGCTCTCAAGTGCAAATCCCCAAAAGGATTTACTAAGAACTGCATGGCTCATCATGGACCTGACTATATCTAATAAAGTCCGATTCCTCCTTTCTGACACTCCATTGTGTTAGGGTGTATAAGGAGGGGTCCACCGGGGAACTATCCCATTTTCCTTTAGATAATCCTGAAACTCCTGACTTAAGTATTCTCCACCTCGATCCGATCGAAGTGTTTTAATACTTTTCTCAAGCTGTTTCTCTACTTCAGCTCTAAATAGTTTGAATTTTTCAAAACTTTCAGACTTGTGCTTCATCAAGTACAAATAACCATATCGTGAGTAATCATCAATAAAGGTTATGAAGTAGGAGTATCCCCCTAGTGCCTGAACACTTATTGGACCACACACATCAGTGTGTATAAGTTCCAATGTACTCGTGGCTCGTTCACCCTTTCCTGTAAAGGGTAACTTTGTCATTTTTCCTTTTAAACAAGGTTCGCAATCACCATAAGACTCCAAGTCTATTGGGCCCAAGTCTCCACGCTTATGCAACTTGGTTAAGCGATCTTTGTTTATGTGGCCTAAACGGCAATGCCATAAGTAGAAGGAATTCTCATTTCCTGATTTAACTTTCTTCACATTATTTATATTGAAAACTTCTGTTTTAGTATCAAGAATATAAATGCCACCTTTCAACATTCCATAACCATAAAGAATATTATTCCAACGAATCTGATAATTATTGTTCGAAAATAAAATTTCAAATCCCTCTGTTGCTAAACACGCAACAGATACAATATTCTTAGTAACACTTGGAATCTAGTAACAATTATTCAAAACTAAAACAAGTCCACTTGGCAAAACAAGACTAAAGCTCCCTACGGCTAATGCAGCAGCAACTCTGGCTCCATTTCCCACGTGTAGGTCCATCTCCCCTTTTGCAAGTTTTCTACAGTTCCTTAGTTCCTGCACAGAAGTACAGATATGAGAACCATAACCAGTGTCTAATACCCAAGTGGATTCTTGCGAAAAAGTAGCAAAGTTTTCAATTACAAATATACCTGAAGTAGATGCCTCTGTAGGCTTCTTCTTCAAATGCTCAGAAGCAGGAGCTTTGCAATCCCTCTTCTAATGTCCCGGTTTCCCACGTTGGAAGCAGACATACTTAGATGCCTTCTTTTCATTCTTCTTCTTACTGATTCTTTTCTTGGCACCTAGTGCCTGCTTCTTCTTCTTAGAAGCCTTGCCTTTTTCAACCAACAGTAGAGGTTTCTGATCTTTCTTGATCTAAGGTTCTACTATTTTCAGCATGTTAATTAATTCAGGGATAGTTGAATTAATCCTGTTCATGTAATAGTTAGTTATGAAGCCTGAGTAACTATCTGTCAACGACATCAACACAAGGTCAATGCTCAAGTCATAATTCATCTCGAATCCCAATCGATTCAGCTTCTCAAGGTATCCCAAGAGTTTCAGTACATGCTGAGAGGCAGTGGTGCCAGCCTGCATCTTGGTCCCAAAAAGGAGCTTGGAGGTCTCATACCTCTCTGTCCTCTCCCTCTTCGAAAAGAGTTCTTCAAGATGGAGAACCATATCATCCAAGGGCATGTTCTCATGTTGTTTCTGAAGCTCAGGATTTATGGACCCCAACATAATACACATGGCAGTCTCACGATCTTTCCTGTGTTTTAACCAGGCATCATGTTCCACATGATCCTCAACATCAGGTTCTACAGGGAAAATTTCACTTAGGACATAGGCAATTCCCTCAGATCTGAGAACTATTCTCACTGCTCGGAACCAATCAGAAAAGTTCAAGCCATTCAATTTGGTGTCAAGTAACATACGGAAATTAAAATTGGAAGCCATTTTCAACCTAAGACATAAGAAAAGAAAAGTGTTTAGATATTAGTTTAAGTACATGTATTTAATATGAGGACTTTTAATTAAATACATTTTCCTACTATTTTCTTCGAAATTTACAATAGCCCATTCTATTGAATTCGTGAATTTTAGCCCAGCTAAATTTCCTAGTAGGTAGCATCTATAACAAATCTATTACAACTACCAATTTTATGAGTCAAGTCATAATAGTAAGTCATAGTTGGAATCCCATTCCATTTGCATCGCATGCAATTGCTAATTCATTCAAGTTCCCTAATCCCAAGGGACGTGTGCTCTTGTATTAGCATCTCCTTGAATATGTCTCAGATCCTGGCCTAGCCCCAAATTTTATGGTGGACTACCCCAACTCTGTTAAGGCAGACCCTATCTCAAACTTTACAACCAATCAATGTGGACTAAAAAGAACGCTTTGCGTAGCACTTTGATAGCCCAAAAAGACCGTATTATAAATTTGAGTAAGAAAGACTATAACTTGCCTTAATATACTTACTTTGGGATTTTATTGGTGTTAAACGTCTCACCCAATCTAGAATTTTATCAGATGGACAAAATTATAATGACTTGTATTAATTCAGGGAATTTTTGAATTAATTTATAAGGTCTAACCTTAGGTGGGTTCAGCTCTTTATTATAATTGTTCCATCAACCTAGATTATATGCAAAATAATTAACACTTTTATTTGTTATATTTATATTGCATTTCCTTTAAGCTTTTATTCAATAATTTTAATTTTTTTACTTTGTTATAGAAACATATATAAGCACCATCTTATATAAAAATAAATTAGTTCATATTAATCCCCGATTGGTCAATTCAAATTGCACCGATATAGGTTCCCAGGTAGGAGAGGTGCCCTATGAGGAGTAGACACCAAGTCCAATCCTTAGCCAGAACAAATACGGGCACAAACTTGAAGACCAATGGATTCTCTTGAACTAATAAATTTTATTCTTCCAATTCATGTAAATTGGGAGCATCTATAACCCATGTAATTTAAATAAATTATTGACACTTGTATAATTTGAGTAAGTTGAGCAGACCTATTCAAAATTATTCATAACTAATTTCTAACCTTGAAATGAAAGGCAGAAGTTTATATATATTGTTCCAAACAATTAAATAACAATATATATAAACAAATCATTTCATTTAGAAAATAATATTTAGTTTGCTTCTAACTTAATTATGCACTAAATAGGCAGGCTCTGATACCACTGTGGGGAACTGACAGTCAAATTGAATATGCATAAGAGGCATGACGGAAATTCAAAATTTTGTCCCTGTCCCAGGAACTCCTATTAGTTGCATATAAATTAAATAAAGCATTAACTAAATAATTCTTTACCTAGGTTAGCATGCTAAAGGACTAGGCATACCATAATTCCAAATTATATCCTAGCATATTTATTTTATACTAAGCATGTTATAACTCTAAGTTATAACCTAAGCATAAAAAAAACTAAGCATGCAAAAATAACCTAAGCATAATTATTAAGTCTAAAAACACTTAAAGAAAAAGACTTAATAATTAAAAGAGAAAGAAAAAGAACTTACCAGTTGAAGCGTGCTTTTTACAGGACCTTCTTGCACAAGCCTCCAGTCGTAGGATAGCCTCTATCAGTATCCAAACGAACCCCACCAACCAAAACCTCCCCAGGAGGAAAAACTAAGAAGCCTCGAGTAGTTGCTAGACCACTCTAGAAGCCTCACCCAAAATATAAACTAGCGGTGCCCGAATAAATTCAGGCTCCACAAAAATAACTTGCTCAAGTACCCAAGAGATTAATTATCTCGCTTAGGATTTATGCTTTGAGCTTGGTGCAATTTGAAAGGAAAGGGGAAAGCCTATATATAGGCTTGGGGGAGCATTTTGCTCCCCCTTATAAGCAATGTGGGATGGTAGTAATTACTCCCATCCCATATGCACAGCGTGTCACACGCTGTGCATTTGCAAGGCAAAGCCCTTGTGGGCTTTGCCTAACTTTTAGGCTGCGCATGTGCAGCCCATTTTTATGGGCTGCCATGAGCAATGCCCAGCATTGCTTGCACACCTTTCGGTGTACTTCCGCACACTCTAGTCTGTACAAAATATTTTTATACTCTCGGTCCAATTAAACTCGCCAATGCAAAATTCCCCTTTTTAATCCCTTTTCAATTATTTATTTTCTAACCCTAATAAATTAGTCATCATTCAAAATAAATTTCTTGGTCCAACCAAAATTGATCTAATCAATTATAATTTATTTATGACTCTAATTAATTAGTTACCGGTCAAAATAAATTCCTTGGTCTATCCAAAATTGATCTAATCAATTTTAACCAATCAAATAATAATCCAATTATTATTTATGTTATATTTTGTAATAGAATAAATCTATTAGTTCTTTACTTAGTCCGATGAAGGTCCAATGTGTGTGACCTTATAGGATCCCGAAGTATTGAGCTGTTAAGGCTTAACCAACCCTTGTTCTAATGGAACCATTGGCTCGATGTTCTAGACCGTGAATAGAACTTGATTACCTTAAACGACTGTAGTACGCCTCTAGCAAGGGTCTACCATCCCCCATTACTCGGAACGTCATTTATGCTTATGATTTAATCCCGGTTAATGCAATAGTTATCAAGTGCGATAAATTCCTTCCATTCTTTAATATTAGTACCATCTGGTTTATTGGGATCGGTTAAAGTGTTAACCCACTAATAGTAAGGTTGCTCCAAGCTATCCCAGTTATTTACTTGTTACCGAAGTATATTGCCTTTTACCATAGTGTGTTTGACTAGAAACCATTTCTATCAAACACATACTCTGATCAGAGGTTTATGGCAATCATCACTTCAACAAGAGGCCAGGTACAACTCCTTAATATATCCGGAGCGATGGATTCATTCCGACTACTCAGCCTACCAACGTGTTGTCATCACTATACCCGTAATCACCCGTAGCACCCTAAATTAATGAGTGCATAGCAATGACCCAAAGTATAGCAATAGTACCACACAAGGCAACTAACATCTCAAGTATGAGGACATTCGCAAAGCTTATTGCATGAAGATAAACACTAACACATTGATATTTATACTAAGTGTTTATCTTGCTGCTGTCTCCGATATATCTCCTAGATATATCCATGTGTCAAGCTTAAGGCACCACCTTCAGTCCTTAGGAGATTGACTGCTTGGACCCTTTCCAAGAAAGTTGACCACATGCTAGTCTTTCTGTTTCATCAATATCCTTTCTTGATGAAACTATTACTAGGGATAGTTTAGACATAATCATAATTTCGCATGAAGCAGGTTCCACAAAATATAGTCCAACTATAATTTCTCTGACTTCATGCTATGATATGTCAAGGACTTTTGTATACATACATCGATGAATATATTTTAACCAGCTATAATATATATGTATAGAAACACATTGATATAAACAAAAGAACAAATGCCTTTATTGATTAAATAAATTATTCATACTATTATATAATTAAGATATATCGCCCTAATTGCCTTAAGGGCATACATTATATCCAACAACATGGTATCTTATTTAAAAGATAATTTGCTGACAAAATAGCATCCCCCCACAAGTTTTGTGGTAAACCAGAACTGGTTAATATTGCATTTGTCATCTCTTTTAGAGTATGATTTTTGCGTTCAGCTACTCCATTTGATAGAGGGGAATATGGCGGTGTTACTTCATGAATAATTCCATGTTGGGAGCAAAACTCACCAATTGCTGCAATGTATTCACCACCACGATCACTTCTTACGTTCTTAATTTTCTTATTAAGTTGGTTTTCTGCTTCTTGCTTACCGAGTACAAATTTCTCTAAAGCTTCATCTTTGATTTTAAGCAAATATACATAACAGTATTTTGTGCTATCATCAATGAAAGTAATAAAATATTTATTTCCTCCCCTTGATTGAACAAATTTCAAGTCACAAATATCTGTATGTATCAAATCAAGTGGTTCTGAATTTCTTTCAACAGAGTGAAATTAAGAACTTGTCAATTTTGTCTCAACACAAGTTTCACATTTATGTGTTTTATCAATATAAAATGTGGGAATATGGTTCAAGTTAATTAAACGTCGTAATGTATCAAAATTAACATGTCCAAGTCTACTATGCCATAAATTAGAAGACTCAACCATATAAGCAGAAACATTGTTCTTATTCATATTAATAGATCCATGCTTACGAGAGATACAATTGAATTTAAACATTCCGTTACATTCATATCCCTTTCCCACATACATGCCTCTTTTTGACAAAATAAATTTCTGAGATTCAAATACCATCTTGAATCCATGTGCACTCAAGAGGCTTCCAAAAATTAAATTCTTTCTTATGTCAGGTACATACAAGACATTTTACAGTTTTACTTCTTTGCCAGAAGTCATTTTCAAAATCACAGTTCCGTGTCCCTTGACTTTGGAAGTAGTAGAATTTTCCATGTAGAGCTTCTCCCCATCATTTGTAAGAGTCAGTCCAGCAAAAGACTCTCTATCATAACATACATGCCGAGTAGCACCAGTATCGAGCCACCACTCTCTTGGGTTTGAGTCAATCAGGTTAACCTCAGAAATTACTGCACATAAGTCGATGTTAGACACATCTTTAGTAATTTCAGCAATAACATTTGCCTCATTCTTGTTTGCCCTTTTTGGCAGCCTGCATTCAGAGGACTTATGCCCCATCTTATTGCAGTTGAAGCATTTTCCATTAAACTTAGGTTTCTTGGAAATGCCTCCTTTTGATCCCATTTTGGACTTGGGTTTAGCATAATGCTTACCCTTCTTGGAGTCTTTAAGGACCTCCACCACGTTGGCTTTTGCTATAGTTTGATTAGCAAAAAAAAAATTTCTTTTCAGATCTTCTATTGTCCTCCTCAATACGAAGTCGGACAATAAGATCCTCAACAGACATTTCTTTTCGTTTATGCTTTAAGTAATGTTTAAAATCATTCCAACTCGGTGGTAATTTTTCTATAATTGCAGCCACTTGGAATGGCTCACTAGTATCCATATTTTCAGCTTCCATCCCATGGATTAGTAGCTGGAGTTCCTACACTTGACTTACAACAGACTTGAAATCAATCATTTTAAAATCAAGAAATTGGCCTACTAAGTATTTCTTAGCGCCAGCATCCTCAGTTTGATATTTCTTGTCTAAGGATTCCCATAATTCTTTTACTGTACTTTTAACTATGCACACCTCATATAAATTGGGTACTAAACCATTTAAAATATGGTTTCTGCAAAGAAAATCAGAAAATTTCCAGCCATCAATAAATTTCGGAGCAGAAGCATCAGTTACTCCATCGGGAACAATAGGAGGATCTTGTTTTAGAAAATTTTGAAGTCCCACACTAGTTAAGTAGAAAAACATTTTTTGTTGCCAAACTTTAAAATTCACACCATTGAATTACTCAGGCCTTTCAGGTATCGTTATAGGGTATGAACCTGAAGCCCCATGACTATTAGGCATAACAAGCCCAAAACTCGAAAGTCCATTTCCATTTATTTCAAACCATTAGGACCAAGTTGTCCATTTTGGTTAAGTCCAAGCCCATTAGGACCATTTTGTCCATTTTGGTTATTTTGACCATAAGTAATTTCAGGGCTATTTCCTTGAGTACGACAATAACGCGTAGATCCAAAAGCAGTTGGCCTAGAAGCTGCATAGCCAAAAGCATTTGATCCACCTACAAGTACAGAAGCAACCGGTGTTGAACTAATAGGCTCAGAACAAATAGTACTAAATTGTCCATTTTGGTTTTCTACATTCTGGCCTTGAGCAATTTCAGGACTAATGTCTCCATGATCAGCCATGATAAATTCTGAAAATTTCAAACAAATGAAATTAGAACAATTTTAAATCAGTAAATAAAATAAAGTACTGAAATTATCCGTATGATAATTTTGATTTAATTAAATTTTTTTATTGGTCACTTTTTAATATATATATTATCCAAATTAAGTCCTATTGTCCAAAATAAGTCCTTATTGTCTATAGTCTAAGTATTTGTCCAAATTTAGGTATTCTAAGTTTCGGTAATCCAAGTCACGATATTCCAAGTTATAAAAATCTGTTCATCTCTTCTAAAGGAACATAGTTACACCATCAAATAGACATAAAAATTCTGTCTTAAGATTGTTAGATTTGAGACATTAATAATAAAATAATTTCCTTTTAAGAGACAAAATATAACCAGATGTTAGTAACTTGAATTATGGAAATATGGAAGTAAAATATTTAACAAAATGATAAGTACCGAAATAACCTTTTAACCGTGAAAGGATTCTGTTGATGCTCGAATCGGTTTCCTTAAGACAAAATTTGCCCCGTATGAACTACTGTCTCCCAGGACACAACAACAGATGTTGGATGAACTCCACCGAGCGTAGAATATCACCGAGATGAAAAACTAAGGAACTAAGAATGAACTTAAGACAAAGGCAATATTATGAACATGTAAGAGCTAGCAAAGGAAAGCACCAATTCTCAATTTCCTTGTGTATTTTCTCTACTAAAATCAAACCATATATATAGCCAAGGAAAGGAATAAAATTGGCAATAATCAATTACTACCAAGTTGGCCAAAGCATAGCAATTATGATTGCTATTCAATAATGAAAGTAAGATATATTGTTAAAACCAAAACTTTCCCATTAAGTCATTATTATTAATCTTATTATTATTACTATTATTATTATTATTATTTTATTTTTCAACACTCTTTACCAAAATCCATCTGGGAATCTGGCTGCAAGTTTGTGTATATATGGAGGGATGCAAAGGATGTTTTTGTTTCTTTCTGGTGTTTTATTATAAAGGTTACGGAATCTATGAATGCTTCCGAACCTCCTCCAATGGAAGAAGCTTTTGAGCAATTCTGCAAAGGAATATTTTATTGTGGACCTTACTTGGATCATGTGTTGGGGTATTGGAAAGCAAAGCTCGAGTTTCCAGACAATATATTGTTCTTGAAATATGAAGATATGAAGGAAGATACAAGGGCTTATGTCAAGGAGTTAGCGACATTCATGGGGTATCCTTTCAGTTTGGAGGAAGAAGAAAATGGAGTTGTGGAGAAGATCATTAGCTTGTGCAGCTTTGATAGTCTAAGCAATCTCGAGGTGAATAAAACTGGAAAGCATCGCGGGGATACATCTTTTGCTCTTCACAACGAAGTACATTTTAGAAAAGGCGAGACTCGGGATTGGAAGAATGTGTTGACATCAGAAATGGGAGCTCGCTTGGATTCGATCATGGAGGAAAAATTAAGTGCATCATGCCTGCTAAAATAAATTATCTCAAGTAATATTTTCATCTTCAAATTGTTCTACTTTTCCAAATTTATTTTGTATTAATAATGAGAAAAGAAAAATATTAACGTGGAAATAGAAAACAAGCTAAACATTAGCTTTGTCCACCTTCTTTTTATTTTAATAAATCGAGTCGGTATTTATTGAGTTCAGCCTTTACATAAAAAAATATTATCCTTAGTTGCGATTATTTATTTTTAATTATGTTGATGGTTGTTTTAAACCTTTCTTTTGTTGTGTTTTTTGCTTTTTCTTTTTTTCTTCCTTTCTTCTATTTTATTTTTTTCCCTTCTTATAGTTTTTTTATTTTTCTTTCATAATATTCCAACATGGTGTATTCATGTATCTGCTTCTTAAAAAAATATAATGAGAAAGAAATTCTTATAATTCATTTGTTTAATTAGGGTATGTGTTAATGAACAACATGTTTGCTACATTCTTGCTTATTTAGTCATTGTGTTATTATATTTAAAATTTTCATTGGTTTAGGTACCTTGAACCGAGATGTTTCTCTACTTTACCTGTTGGGCCTACTTAAACTCGCAAAACATTTATTTACAATATTGAATCTGAACTGAACTGAATGATACTAAACTGAATTTAACTAAATGGTACTAAATTAAATTGAACTGAATGAAATATAAGTTGAAAAGTACATGACCTAAATCTATGTTTGAAGTGAACAAGCATTAATGATTGACAATTTTTTTTCTTGGCCGGATGCATATTCTCTCGATTAGAAAATCAGTTTTACATGACATTTAAATAAATTTTTATATCCCATTTCATGTTGTGACTATATGATTTTTTCTGCATTTTCCTATATATATTTTGTTGCTAATCTCCAAATCAGGTATTTGTTTTTGTAGTGAGAACAAATATTTGATAGGCGCCGCTGTTTTACAATTTCCATAATTGTTGGAAATTGAATTTGCTGCTTTATATTTTGTGTATATTTGTAATATTATTGATGAAATAATCTATATCATATACTAATCACCAAAATTGTAATTATAACATATAATTTTTTTAAATACTTATACTTCTTTATATATATAATTAATTCTAACATTATATCTTTTTACAAAATAATTTTATACAAAGCAAAACCAAAATCTGACCACGATCTATACTATATGCTTGTCATGTGAGGAGAGAGAGTGAGACGGAACACAGCCAGCTAATCTTTTGTCCATGATATCTACAAGTAATAAGCTTCTACAAACTTTATCACCTCTGACAAATTTAGCCCTTTATATAAGGCGCAACTCAGTGAATATGAACAATCTATGAATTTATTAAACCACATGTATACACACATTTGAAAAGTCAACATGTAGACATTCTAATATGCTTATGAATGATTCATTTATTTATTTGTTGTGACATTTCCGGCCAAACTATTGTCCCGGGATACATGTAACATTTGTAACAATTGTCAATTGATTTGCTGGCCAGCTATGTAACAATTGGTTGACCTTTCGGTTCATTTGTTAGATATTGCAATTGGTTGACCATATAGGTCCAGTTGAACAGAACATTTATTGCAATATTTGATCGGCTATGTCATAATATCTCTTTTACTTTTCATATATACAAGTGAAAATGTCTGTTTATAAGAATAATTGAACTTACAATTAGCATATATTAATACAAATGAACATATATTCCACATACATATATCATATAAATCCAGCATATCAAGTACAATTCTCAATTATACTCTACCAATAATTCACATTAAACCAATCACCAATATTCACTTATAGCCATATTTCACATATCAATATCATCTCAACACAACTTATATTTCATATCAAATTTGATCGCACAACATATCATTACAATTCAAATACAAATTCAAATCAAAACAATCCACATCACTTAATTCATAAAAGGATAATTTATACAAATCATATCAAATTTAACCACACATCAATACAATTCATATCATGTTTATACTCACAGATTATCCGAGCTAATTCTCTCGGGATGCCTTGGACCTTTCTCTGGTATCTCTTCACTATTTTGAGCTCCTATAACATACATATTTATATATCAAATATACATATATACATCTTATATCCTTTTGTAAATATATAAAGACTAATATAAACTAGAATAGAATTACTGTCTCTGTGACCTTACTGATTATAATCAATCATATCTCTCAAAGTACTCAACCAAATGACCTGATTCTAGTTTCATTTTACTCTTAACTCATAGCTCTATAACATATCAAATTTTCATAATTTTATGATTACTTTTCCATTTATTACAAATTTTACATTTTAAACTCTAATTCTGTACTATTTTGCATGCTCTTAGAACTAGTGTTCTTATGACCTCACTTTACTTCAAAATTCATAACTTTCGACTTACTCATATGCGCTGATTCTTCTTTTGTTTAATTCCTAATGCACAATTACATAGTATACTAAAACCTCAAAATTTTTAAAGCCTTATACGATTTATAGTGAATTTTCCTTCAATGCCCTATTTCAACCCGTTCTACCAGGACAACATCTTAGTAAAACGACCATAACTTTCTATAAACAACATGAATCGACTTGATTCTTTTTTCTACTTAAACTATACATATAAGAGAATAACATATCAGAAACTCTGAATTTTTTAAGCTGTATAACAATCCCAGATTAATTTCGAAACTCACCTAATCTCTTTGATCATCCAATTCTGGACACTTCATCTTATAAAAATCATAGCTATTGATCTATTCATGTAAAAATCCCCAAATTTTGCAGAAGTAACCTAGAGATGCAGAGAATCAATTCGTCTTTTTGTCATAACCTCAAATTCTGTCTCTAATATCTCGAAAATCAAATCATAGGTGTAATGAGTTACCTGATTCTTTCCTTCTACTCCTTCTTCTACGTTTCTCTTTCTCTTTCTCTCTTCCTTCCTAACTTTCGTATTCTGAGTTTCTCTTTCTTTTATGGCAGATTTCAGATACTTATCTCGTCCTTGTCACTTTCACAATTATCTATAGGCTAAAATGACCATTTTGCCCTTCTTTTTCATTATATAATACTTACACTTATACTATACCATAATTATACCAATAATAAACAACTCATGTACTAATTTAACTGCCAACTATAATTTCTACTTTTATCTTCACAAAATTTTAAATCCCTTTTATATATTTAAGTGTGTGTGTGTGTGTGTGTATATATATATATATATATATATATTAAACCAAATATACCAAAATTAATATATTTATCATATATTTATACTTCATCTAATAATTTCTCATATATATGCATGACTAAAATAATGTGTGAAATAGGATGTTACAATTGATTATCAAAATAGTAAATGGATTATATTATCCATGTTAGCGAATTCATATTTGCTAACTTTATTCAATGTTTTAAAAAGCGCTAGGCGCTAGTCGGGGGGCCGGAGCTTGAAAATGCCTCGGCGGGGCCTAAGCGGGAGCTAGGCGGATTTGTATTTTTTATTTTAAAATATTTTTTATATATATAATAATATAAATTCAACTAAAAGGTAAATTATAATAATATAAAGTATAAAAAAACATAATTTAGACTATGTTTTAAAAATTATTAAGTGGCATAGAGCATATTGTTTCTCACTTTGAGACTCAAAATGTTAATTTTGTTATGAGAACACTTTAATGTACTTTAATTTTACCAAATAAACTACTTTTTGTTGGTAAACTATGATTATTATAAATAATTGTACCATAAAAAATCTAAATTAGGGGCCTCTTGGGTGAAAAAAATCGGAATAGGCAGTGCCCATGTGGCAATAAATCGGCCGAGCGCTTGATAGCGCCCTAGGAATGAAAAGTCGGGCAGCAAGCTCCAAAATAGTGCATAGGCAGGGCCTAGTCGGGACTAGGTAGGATTTTTAAAACAGTAACTTTATAACACCCAAATAATCAACATATAGACACTTACTTGGGTACATGAATACTAGACATCAAAATATAATCAGCAAAATCATTAAGATTTTATTTCCTTCTTCTAGTAATAATCTAATTAATTACGCCTCCGATATAACTATAAACATATATGCTACACGAATCATAAACCAACATACAAAATGAAAATGGTTGCCAAATCAAATATTGTGATGCTTTTCGTTGTATTTGTCTTCCCTTTCTTGTGTGATGGTGCAATGTCCCTTGAGCAAAACCATGGCCGAAAGTGTTAGAAAATAATTGCAAAATTCCAAGAAAAGGATTAATAAGAAATAATAGAACACCATTATTATAGAAAAATAAATGAAAAATACAACCAAACCGAAAATGCATTATGGAATTTTGAACACCGGAAAGCTGAGTCGTGCGAGCACTGTCCTCAAAGGATACTTGGAGTTCCTTCCAGGATTAATTAGCCTCTTCAATCGAATTGATTGGATCAGAAACAGAAACTAGAAAATATATCCAGAATATTATAGAATAAAACAATTAGAAGTACTTGTGAGGAACAAAGATAAAGCAGAGACTGTGTTATATTCTGTGTCAAAGAAATGAAACTTCATCTGCCTTATATAGCCCAATTTATGCCCGTTGTCCAACGTATATATGATAAGAAGCAAACTGATTTAACATTCAGTTTGACCAAATATTTCCAGCTGTTAATTGGCTTATTCAACAAATATATTGTAACGAACCGAAATTTTTAAAATTTGCTTATAATAAATTACTATAGTATTAAAATATTATGAAAATTACTTTTATTGTTATTATTGTTATTGGATATAAGGCATGAGGAAATAAGAGTTAATTAAGTAAGATGGATGAATTAGGCATTTAATTAATTGTTCAAGGGCATTTTTGAAAATTGAAAAAAAAGGAAAAAAGAAAAACAAAATACATACAAACCATCCAGAATCTTCCCTTCTTATCTTTCATCTTCTTCTTCCTCTACACATTTACATTTCCTTTAACCAAAATTTTTCATAATCCAAAAACTTCTGATTTCTTCGATTCAACTTCGAATTCTTGTTAGAAATCGATCCTTAAGCCCTCTATCATCATCAATTTCAGTCAATCAAGACTAGAAGAGGAGGATTTCAGATTTTAAGGTTCGGATAAATAGTAACCTGAGTTTGAGGTGAGTGATTTTTGGTGAAATTAAAGCTTAATTAATAGAATTCATGATAGATTAAGCATATTTATGGTATTAGGAAGTTTATTTATGCAATATCTTGATAGAATTATACATGGCTGTTGTAGAGGAAGCTATTGCAAGTCAAAGGCAAAAGAGGTAGAAGAGAGCTAGAAAGAGCATAGAAAAAGGTTTGTGTCTCGAATTTCGATTTCTCATTTTTTCGGAAAATTTTCCAGACTGTATACCTGTTTTGTTTTAATGTTTTCTCTCCTGATATAAATCCGATTTGAATGATTCTTGATTCTGTTGATATCTAAAGAAAGTAAGGAATATATGTTCAGAAGAAACCTTGTTGAATTTCATTCATTTTCAATGTGAAATTTTCATTTGAATTGAGTCATGAAATCTGTTTTTGGAAAATCTCAGTTTTGTACACTGTTTATTATTTTGATCATAAATTTGGTTATAAAATTTGGATTCCTGTGATTCTGGTGGCTTTGGAAAGCTGAGACATGTGTCTAGTTATGTTTAGAAGAAAGTTCTTCGATTGGGTGATGGTTTTATAGCAAAAAATTCAGGGGAAGTCAGGTTACGAAACCTGGAAAAATTTTGGAAAGTATGAATATTGATTTAATTGAGTTTTAATTGAAGCTTGATGCTTAAAAATTTGGGATTTGGATTTCTTAATTACTGAAGTTTTGTTGAATTAGGATTTATGGTTTGTACTGGAATTTTTAAGATGTTACTTTGATTTATTGCCCTTATTAAACGAGTAGAATACGGGTCAGGGTAGATTGGCACCAATAAAGGGGGGGTACAGTACTGTACAAATAATTGAAGCTTTGGCTTCGGGCTTTGGCCGATATTATGATATATATGTGTTGATATTGAAGCTTCAGCTTCGGGCTTGATCGATATGTTGATTTTGAAGCTTTGGCTTCGGGCTTGTCCGCTCCCGTATCCATTTTACCGTTATTCAGGACTTGTTTACTTTGGGCAATATGTGGTTAAAGCGTTTGGAAAATTGGATATAAATTTGATTGTACTTTGAAAGGATTGTTATATAAGTTTTGTGATTTGGTTCCATAAAGTTGGTTAATTTGTTTTTAACTTATAAATATACTTTGTTTCTGTTTAAAAAATATTCAAAGTTATATTTTTTGTATGGACAACACTAAGCAAATTGCTTAGCGTGTAGTTTTTTTTTCTACACGTAGGTGGAGAACTTGTAGATAGCTTAGACCAAAGTGGAATAAGTGGATCAGCTTGAAGAGCAAATAAGGAAAGACTCGAGGTGGATATGTATTTTAATGTAATATTATAGTTTGTAGAATAATGGCATGTACTAGATAGTATGAGAAATATAAAGTGGTATTGAGGAATATTTGGAGAATAAAGTAACATTGAGAAATATTTGGAGTTGAAAACATTATATTTGTAATTGCACATATTAAATCTACAAGTATTGAATTTCAAATAATGGAGTAGAGTTATTTATTGGGTGTTTATAGTTACTGTGGCGCTCCCTATATAGGGCGCGTTACATTTATTGGTATCAGAGCTGTGGTTTAAGCGATTCTAGGATTAGTATGTACATGTCATTTAGGATATAAATATGATATATTAGTTGTTGATCCACTTTGGTCCTATTTTCAGGAATAGATTATGGCTAGTAGTAGTCACAACCAGAGTGAGGAAGAGGATGCTAATAGTACGGTCTGTATTAGATAAGGGGCTGAACAAAGACATGAACCTCCACCAGTTCATGGCTTTCCCGTACAACCTACTCCAGCACAAGCTGCTTTACTTCAGCATATGACTACTGAAGTAATCACACAAGTACTACGAAACATACAAATCCCTCAAGTTCCTGTTGTACCTCACATCAAAAGAAGAGAGGAGAGAACTCCTCTTGAAAGAATCAAGAAGCTTCCGGCTGATGACTTCAAAGGGGACACAGTGAATCCTGCAATTGCAGAAGATTGGCTTAATCATACTAAATGGTGTATGACAAGGCTTCATTTTACAGATGAAGAGAGATTAGACTGTGTGCAAGGTCTACTCAAAGAACAAGCTAGGAGGTGGTGGGATAATTTTATAAGAGAAAGGCGACCCGGAGAAGTCACCTGGGGTCTTTTCTTGGAACAATTTGATAAGAAGTATGTTAGTGAAAGATTCAAGGATGAGCAAAGGAAATTGTCCTTGTCTTTGAGGCAGTGACGAATGACTATATCAGAATATGAAGTTCAATTCCTCAAACTCGAGAGGTATGCTCGTGATATCACTGACAGTGAAGTAAAGCGATGTAAGAGATTTGAGGATGGGTTAAACGATGAAATTAGAGTGCATTTACTTGCACAAAGGATTAGGGTATTCAATGACTTGGTTGATGCTGCTACGGGTATTGAGAAGATCAATTCAGATAGAGAACAACGAATGGCTAAAAGATCTGGATTTCAAAAGGGATCGCAGGGTCCAGTTAGTTCAGAATCTCCAAGTAAGAAACAGAAGGGAACATCGAAACAAACACAATCTCATTTTAGAGGGTTTTCACCAAGACAAACCATAACTACAGGGTCAGCGGCTAGTGTACCTTCAGGTCGAGGCAGAGGAAATATTCCACAATGTTCTAATTGTGGAAGGATGCATATAGGGGAATGTTGGGAAAAAGGTAGAGTCTGCTTTAAATGTGGCTTGAGGGAACATTTGATTGCAAATTGTCCTCAAAGACAGGTAAGTACATCTACACTTACTGTAGTTCCTACTCCTACAATGCAAGGTGGAAGAGGAAGGGGAAGAGGAAATGCTAGTGAGACAAGTAGACATAATGTGGCTCAACAAGCCCAGCAGAGTGGTAGACCGGGTGGAATGGCGTGAAGTTATGCAATCCGAGGTCCTGAGACTCGGGAATCTACTGATGTTATAGTCGGTAAATTTTCATTCTTTAATCATGATGTTTATGCTTTGATAGATCCCGGTTCATCTCATTCAAATATATGTACTGCATTAGCACAAGAGAAAGGGTTACATGTAGAAGAATAACTGGAAAATATTGAAGTGACTTATCCTTTAGGACACAGTGTGATAGTAAACAAAGTGTATATGAATTGCCCTATTATGATTCAACATCAACTTTTCCTTGCAAATTTAATTGAGTTACCTTTCCGAGATTACGATGTTATCTTGGGAATGGATTGGTTATCGGAACATCGAGCTGTGGTGGATTGCAAAAATAAAAGAATGTCACTTCAAGTTTCTGATGGAGAAGAAATAGTTATCGTGGGGGAAAGATCAGATTACCTCTGTAACATAATTTCTTTTATGAAGACTAAAAGATTAGTTAGGAAGGGATGTCAGTTCTACCTAATCTTCGCTCTAGAATTGAAGAAAGGTGAGTTAGAATTACAGAATATTCCTAAGGTATGTGATTTTCCTGATGTATTTCCGGAAGAACTACCGGGTTTGCCACCAAAAAGAGAGGTAGACTTTGCAATTGATGTATTCCCAGGTACCGCACCAGTATCCAAAGCACTATACAGAATAGCGCCTGCCGAATTGAAAGAGTTGAAGATTCAGTTGCAAGAATTGTTAGACAAAGGATTCATACGCCCGAGTATATCCCCATAGGGTGCACCACTGTCATTTGTTAAGAAGAAAGATGGGTCACTCCGATTATGTATTGGTTATCGGGAGTTGAATAAATTGATAGTGAAGAACAAGTATCCATTGCCAAGGATTGAATACTTATTGGATCAACTCAAGGGTGACAAATACTTCTCCAAGATTGATTTGAGATCGAGCTACTATCAAATGAGAGTGAAAGATGATGATATAGCAAAGACGGCTTTCCGAACCAGATATGGGCACTATGAATTTTTAGTGATGCCATTTGGTCTAACTAATGCACCAACCGCATTTATGGACCTTATGAACCGTGTCTTTTATTTATATTTAGACAGGTTTGTTGTGGTTTTCATTGATGATATTTTGGTATATTCTAAGTCACGGGAAGAGCATGATCAACATTTGCAAATAGTCTTCCAAACTTTGAGGTAAAATAAATAGTATGCCAAACTTAGCAAATGTGAGTTTTGGCTTGAAGAAGTTTCTTTCTTAGGCCATGTTGTTTCTGTAGAAGGAATTAAAGTGGATCCTAAAAAGATAGAAGCAGTTGTAGAATGGAAACCACCAAAGAACCCTATGGAAGTCAGGAGTTTCCTTGGCTTAGCAGGGTATTATAGAAGATTTGTGAAGGGATTTTCAGTCATTGCTGCCCCACTGACGAAACTACTTCTAAAGAATGCAAAATTTGAGTGATATCACAAGTGTCAAGAAAGTTTTGAGAAGTTGAAAGCGATGTTAACAGAAGCTCCCATCCTTACCTAACCAGAACCTGGAAAAGATTTTATAATCTATAATGATGCTTCACATAGTGGTCTTGGGTGTGTTTTGATGCAAGAAGGAAAAGTGATTGCCTATGCTTCCAGGCAATTGAAGAATCATGAAAGGAATTACCCTACTCATGATTTGGAAATGGCTGCAATAGTCTTTGCCTTGAGAATTTGGCGACACTATCTTTCTAGTGAAAAATGTAATATTTATACAGATCACAAAAGCTTGAAATATTTACCAACACAGAAAGAGTTGAATTTAAGGCAAAGAAGGTGGATGGAATTCATTAAAGATTACGATTGTCTTATTGATTACCATCCAGGAAAGGCTAATGTAGTGCAGATGCTCTCAGCAGAAAGACAATGATGGCACTAAGGGCTATAAATACGGGGTTAGCTCTTACCAGTAGTGGAGCCTTAATTGCAGAATTGAAGATTCAACCTGTACTACTACAACAGTTTAAGCAAGCACAAAATGAAGATGATGACTTAAAGATTATTCTATCACGGACACAAGTGGGTATCTTAGACGACTATATGGTTCGAGAAGATGGGTGTCTATATTTTAAAGATAGACTATGTGTGCCAAACAATGAAGAATTAAAGAAGAATATCTTACAAGAGGGGCATAGTAGTCCTTATGCGATGCATCCAGGAGCAAACAAGATGTACCAAAATTTGAAGAGCCATTACTGGTGGAATGGAATGAAGAAAGACATTACTAATTATGTTGCTCATTGTCTAACTTGTCAACAGGTGAAAGCAGAACATCAAGTTCCTTCTGGATTATTGCAACCTATAACAATTCCAGAATGGAAATGGGAAAGAATCACAATGGACTTCGTGACGTCTTTACCACGTGCACAGAAGAAACATGATACAGTGTGGGTTGTTGTAGATAGATTGACAAAGTCTGCCCACTTTCTTCCAGTTAGGCTGGATTATTCACTTGATAGGTTGGCTCAGTTATATATAGATGAGATAGTAAGGCTACACGGAGTGCCTATTTCAATCATTTCTAACCGAGATCCAAGATTTACTTCAAGATTTTGGAAGAAGTTGCAAGAGGCCATAGGTAGCAAACTTCATTTCAGTACTTCATTTCATCCACAAACAGATGGTCAATCTGAAAGAGTAATTCAGGTGTTAGAAGACATGATGAGAAGTTGTATCATTAAATTCGAGGGAAGTTGGGATAAGTATTTGTCCCTCATGGAGTTTGCCTATAATAACAGCTATCAGTAAAGCATACAAATGGCGCAATATGAAGCATTGTATGGAAGGAAATGTCGAACTCCATTATATTGGACCGAACTTAGTGAAAACAAGATTGTGGGAGTGGATTTGATTCAGGAGACAAAAGAGAAGGTAAAACTTATTCAAGAAAGATTGAAGGCTGCATCGGATAGACAAAAATCTTATGCTGATCTAAAAAGAAAAGACATTACTTATGAAGTGGGAGATAAAGTGTTTCTCAAAGTATCTCCTTGGAAGAAAGTCCTGCAATTTGGCAAGAAAGGCAAGCTCAGTCCGAGATTCATTAGCCCATATGAGGTTATAGAGAAGGTTGGACCGGTAGCTTATCTGTTGGCACTACCCCTAACACTCGACAAAATTAATAATGTGTTCCATGTGTCAATGTTAAGGAGATACAGATCAGATCCATCACATATCTTATCTCCTGATGTTGTAGAAATCGAACCCGACCTGACGTATGAAGAGGAACCGGTACAAATCTTGGCGAGAGAGGTTAAATAATTGAGAAACAAGTCTATTCCTTTGGTAAAAGTACTTTGGAGGAATCATAAGGTTGAAGAAGCAACTTGGGAACCGGAGGATACAATGAAAACTCAATATCCGCAATTATTTTCAGGGAATTTTTAGGACGAAAATTCATAAGAGGGGGAGAATTGTAACGAACCGAAATTTTCAAAATTTGCTTATAATAAATTACTATGGTAATAAAATATTATGGAAATTATTTTTATTGTTATTATTGTTATTGTTATTGGATATAAGGCATGAGGAAATAAGAGTTAATTAAGTAAGATGGATGAATTAGGCATTTAATTAATTGTTCGAGGGCATTTTTGGAAATTGAAAAAAAAGGAAAAAAGAAAAACAAAATACATACAAACCATCCAGCATCTTCCCTTCTTATCTTTCATCTTCTTCTTCCTCTACACATTTACATTTCCTTTAACTAAAATTTTTCCTAATCCAAAAACTTCTGATTTCTTCGATTCAACTTCGAATTCTTGTTAGAAATCGATCCTTAAGCCCTCTATCATCATCAATTTCAGTCAATCAAGACTAGAAGAGGAGGATTTTAGATTTTAAGGTTCGGATAAATAGTAACCTGAGTTTGAGGTGAGTGATTTTTGGTGAAATTAAAGCTTAATTAATAGAATTCATGATAGATTAAGCATATTTATGGTATTAGGAAGTTTATTTATGCAATATCTTGATAGAATTATACATGGCTGTTGTAGAGGAAGCTATTGCAAGTCAAAGGCAAAAGAGGTAGAAGAGAGCTAGAAAGAGCATAGAAAAAGGTTTGTGTCTCGAATTTCGATTTCTCGATTTTTCGGAAAATTTTCTAGACTGTATACCTGTTTTTTTTTAATGTTTTCTCTCCTAATTTTAATCCGATTTTAACGATTCTTGATTCTATTGATATCTAAAGAAAGTAAGGAATATATGTTCAGAAGAAACCTTGTTGAATTTCGTTCATTTTCAATGTGAAATTTTCGTTTGAATTGAGTCATGAAATCTGTTTTCGGAAAATCTCAGCTTTGTACACTGTTTATTATTTTGATCATAAATTTGGTTATAAAATTTGGATTCCTGTGATTCTGGTGGCTTTGGAAAGCTGAGACATGTGTCTAATTATGTTTAGAAGAAAGTTCTTCGGTTGGTTGATGTTTTGATAGCAAAAAATTCAGGGGAAGTCAGGTTACGAAACCTGGAAAAATTCTGGAAAGTATGAATATTGATTTAATTGAGTTTTAATTGAAGTTTGATGCTTAAAAATTTGGGATTTGGATTTCTTAATTACTGAAGTTTTGTTGAATTATGATTGATGGTTTGTACTGGAATTTTTAAGATGTTACTTTGATTTATTGCCCTTATTAAACGAGTAGAATACGGGTCAGGGTAGATTGGCGTCAATAAAGGGGGGTACAGTACTGTACAAATAATTGAAGCTTTGGCTTCGGGCTTTGGCCGATATTATGATATATATGTATTGATATTGAAGCTTCAGCTTCGGGCTTGACCGATATGTTGATTTTGAAGCTTCGGCTTTGGGCTTGTCCGCTCCCGTATCCATTTTACCGTTATTCAGGACTTGTTTACTTTGGGCAATATGTGGTTAAAGCGTTTGGAAAAATTGGATATAAATTTGATTGTACTTTGAAAGGATTATTATATAAGTTTTGTGATTTGGTTCCATAAAGTTGGTTAATTTGTTTTTAACTTATAAATGCACTTTGTTTCTATTTAAAAAATATTCAAAGTTGTTATATTTTTTGTATGGACAACACTAAGCAAATCGCTTAGCGTGTAGTTTTTTTTCTACACGTAGGTGGAGAACTTGTAGATAGCTTAGACCAAAGTGGAATAAGTGGATCAGCTTGAAGAGCAAATAAGGAAAGACTCGAGGTGGATATGTATTTTAATGTAATATTATGGTTTGTAGAATAATGGCATGTACTAGATAGTATGAGAAATATAAAGTGGTATTGAGGAATATTTGGATAATAAAGTAACATTGAGAAATATTTGGAGTTGGAAACATTATATTTGTAATTGCACATATTAAATCTACAAGTATTGAATTTCAAATAATGGAGTAGAGTTATTTATTGGGTGTTTATAGTTATTGTGGCGCTCCCTATATAGGTCGCGTTACATATATTACTTGACTAAATTAGGTGCTAAAGAGGCTGTTGAAGAAACTAATAAAATTGGTTTTATTATATTACAAACACACACTAATCAATAGATGCACAGTACAAAACCGTTTAATTAAAACATTAGTTGAAATATTGAACTAAATAATTAACACTAAAATATTTTCAAGTAAAAATAATGTAAAATTCTTTTGAGATAAATAACCCACATATTTCAATAATTCCCTACTTATTTTAAAAGAAGTTTTGAAAAATAAGGATTATTCTGATTATCTCAAGTTTGACATATAATGCATGGTATTGATGTCTTTTGAACTATGAACCAATACTCAATAGATAAAATTTATCTTACGGAAAATTTGGTGAAACATATAGTTTTTATGAACGAAAGATTCGCTATGTAAGATAGAGATTTTAACTATCACATTATACCAAAATAAGTTTCTGTTCAACGCTGTGGTGCGCCATAATAGGCCATGTGCATGCTTGGTCTCTCATAAGTGCTCTAGAGATAGAGCCAATATCCCATAGAAACGGCCCCACTTCACACTTACGTAGGTGATTTCATCAAGCGTATATTGCACTTTATACACCACTCATAAGAGCTATGAAATTCATTAAGAGTTCTTTAACTCAACCTCTCAAAATATGCAACATAGCACAACACATCTAGGATTGGGATAATTTATTTTGTGCTAGTAGAACTAACAAAGGCTTGTTATTACCCATAAGAACCTATTGCATGGGATCTCCACTCATAGGTTGGGTTACCACCTTTGTTAATTTCAAATTGGCTTAAGTCCCATCCCCTTGGATGTTTCGTTTATTAATTTATTTCTCAAAGGTTTGGTCAGAGATCGGCCAAATTCACTTCTGACCTCATATAATTTATGAATATTACGCCATCTCTTAGCAATTGCTTCACGACGTTGTGTCTCAGACGTATATGTCTATTCTTGCCATTAAAGGTCTTATTTCTCAATATTGATATTGCCACTTGGCAATCACAGTGTATATACACAGAAGGTGTTGGCTTTATTCCCAAAGGCACACCAGCTAAAAAGTTTTTCAACCACTCAGCCTCATTACAAATCAACTCTAACGCAACAAACTAAGACTCCATTGTGGATTTTGCAATTATAGTTTGTTTTGTTGACTTCCATGTTATTGCTCCACCACCAAGGGTGAAAATATAACAACTAGTGGACTTTGTCTCATATGAATCAGAGATCTAGTTAGCATCACTATACCCTTCTAGTACAGCGGATGTCCCATTATATAAAATACCGTAGTTCATGGTACTTCTAAAATATTTCATAAGCCTTAATATGCCAATGATCATCACTTGGATTATGTGTATATCTACTCAATCTGCACATAGCATAAGCTATGTCAGGACAAGTGAAATTCATCAAGTGCAACAAACTACTAATAATTTGTGCATACTTGGATTGAGCCACTAGATCACCATTATTTTTCTTTATATGGATTTTGGAATCATAAGGGGTACTCACATGATTTACATCATAATATTTAAACTTCTTAAGAAGTTTCTCAACATAATGCTCTTGTGTTAACAAGATACCATTATCCTTCCTTATGATTCTCATACCCAATATCACACTGGCTTCTCCCATGTCTTTCATAACAAACTTTGATGAATATCTTTATTCTATTGATAGCATCAAGACTCGGGCTAGAGATAAGCATATCATCAAGATAAAGACATATTATCACACATATACCATTTATTACTTTAGTATATACACATGTATCGACCTCAAGTGATGAAAAACCATCATCTATCAAAACTTGATCAAAATTATCATGCCATTATTTAGGCGCTTATTTTAAACCATATAAAGACTTTATTAATTTACACACTTTCCTTTCTTGCCAAGGCTCAACACACCCCTCATTAGGGAAGAGCATTGGTCGGTTCGATTCAAGAACCGAATCGAACCAAATAAATCAAAAACCGAATAACAAGAAAATTAGGAACTCAATACCGAACCTAATTAAATTCGGTTCGGTCCGGACTGAACCTAAATATTTAGGTTCGGTTCGATTCGGTTTAGTATAGAACCAAAATTTTCTTTTCATGTTAAAGATGTAATTATTATTTGAATTACTTATTATGAAATTTGATAACTTGCTAAACTCAAAATTAATATATTAATAGTAAAATATAGTAAAAAAACTAATTCAATCAAGATTCAATTAATGAGTTTATTTGTATCTTATAAAATATAACAAATAATAAAAATCAATCAAAATTAATAATAACATTCCAATGTTCGCCATTTATTGAATTTTAATATGGAATTCTCTATATTTTTTTCATATAATACTTATAATATTAATACTTGAAAAAATATAAATAAAAAATTCTAATGTTCACTATTGGTTAGGCTTCTAGTACGAAATTCACTACAATTTGTTCATATATTTAAATATTATCCTAATTAGGTTCGGTTCTAGGTTTATTTGGTTTTTCTTTCTTCGATCCGAGAACCGATCCAAATACCAAATAAGAAAAATATTAGAACCAAGTATCGAACCTAATAAGTTAGGTTCGGTCCGGTTAGGTTCGGTTTGATTCAGTTCTTAGGTTCGGTTCGGTTCTTTAGGTTTCTTGCTCTCCCCTACCCCTCAGGTAGCACCATATAAATCTCTTCATCTAAATCTTCATTCAGAAAAGCAGTTTTGACATCCATTTAGTGAATAAAAAGTTTATGAATAGAAGCTAAAGCAATTAAGATATGAATTGAAGAATTTCTAGTCACCGGAGCATAAGTATCAAAATAGTCAACATTTGGGATAACACTAGAATGGGAAATTTCTCAAGTCTTTAATGGAAAAACATTTTCAAAGAATTCAGCATTCTTTGTCTCAATAATAGTAGTTTTCTCAAATACATCACTTCTAAGCACAAGAAATCGATACGCAACACTATGTTCAACGTAGCCTATGAATACACAATCAGAAGTTTTTGAACCTATTTTTTTTCTTAGTTTCGGGGAGAAGAACCTTAGCAAGACACCCTCACACTTTTAAATATTTCAAATTAGGAGGATAACCCTTCCATAATTCATAAGGTGTCTTGTTGGTTTTTGTATAAGGAATTATATTTTGTAAATGACAAGCAGACAAAATAGCTTCACCTCATAAATTATCAGAAGCACCAGAACTTAAAAGCATACAATTCATCATTTCTTTTAAAGTTCGATTTTTCCTCTCAGCTATACCATTGGATTCTAGTGAATAAGGAGGTGTGGTCTCATGTATAATCCCATTTTTCTCAAAACAAAAAAATCATTTAAGGCAATATACTCACCACCCCTATCAGATCTAATCCTTTTAATCTTCTTATTGAACTGAGTCTCAACCTCATTTTTGTATAGCACAAACTTATCAAAGCCTCATCTTTACTTCAATTTTAGGGTGAAAGTGTTCTCACTGCAGTACACCTCATAAATAGATCACCCACTTCTTCTTTTTGGCAAAACTCCTTATGAACGTTTGCATAATAAGCTTCCCTCGTATGACCATCTTCGAGTATTTGGTGCCTATATTATTCCACCGTTGTACAACCCAAACAAAAGTTTGACCCTAGAGCTCATCAATGCATTTTTGTTGGTTATCCATCTACTCATAAAGGTTATAAGTTATATGACATTACTTCTTCCACTTTCATCATTAGTCGAGATGTTATTTTATGAAACTACATTTCTATATCAACATCACCATCCTTCACCTACATCTCCACTTTTGCCAAATTTAGATCTTGATCTTTCTCCTTCACCAAATCTCAATAATGAGCCCTCAAAAAATTTGCTCTCAACTGATTCACATCCCATTGACCAATCACATAATATCGATCAGGCACATCATATTGATCAGTCGCAACATATTGACCAGTCGCATCCTGTCAACCAATTTCCTTCTCCACCTTCGATTCGACAATATTCCCGAAATCGTCAAGCTCTAGTGGGACATAAAGACTACTTTGTTCCTACTTAAGCCAATCAGTCCATCATCATTCCAATGTCCTCTTATCATATTCAAAATTTTCACCCGCACGATGCACTTTCCTTGCTAACATCACAGTTCCAAAATAACCCACTTCTTATGAACAAGCCAACCTTGATCCTCACTGGCAAAAAGCCATGGCTGCAGAATTAAATGCATTAGAAGAGAACAATACTTGGAGTATGTTTCACTTCCTACCGGTCATAAACCTATTGGATGTCGATGAGTCTATAAAATCAAATACAATTCTGATGGGAGTATTGAGCGCTATAAGGCACAACTGGTTGCTAAAGGATTTACACAAATTGAAGGTCTTGATTATAATAAACATTCTCTCCAACTGCCAAACTTATCACATTACGGTTTCTCTTAACCCTCGCTACAGCTCGTAATTAGTTCCCATACCAATTAGATTTACAAAATGCATTTTTACATGGTGATTTACATGAGGTGGTTTATATGGATCTTCCTCCTAGTCTTCGGTGATAGGGGGAGAATTAGGTGTGTTGGCTCAACAAATCATTATACGGCCTCAAACAAGCCTCTCGGATTAGTTCTCTACATTTTCTAATGTGATTCAATCAGCGGGTTACCAACAGTCCAAAGCAGACTATTCTTTATTCACAAAGCATGAAGGGTCCTCATTCACTTCCATTTTAGTCTATGTAGATGATATCCTTTTGACTGGAAATGATCTAAAAGAAATGCAACGCCTTAAAGATTGCTTACTTTGGCGATTCCGCATTAAAGATCTTGGAGATTTGAAATATTACTTAGGGATTGAGTTTTCTAGTTCCAAAAATGGAATATACATGTCCCAAAGAAAATATGCACTTGATATTTTGCAGGATACAGGGCTCACAGATGCTCATCCAGAAAAATTTCCAATGGAGCAGCATTCAAAGTTAACTGTAGATGATGGAGAACTATTGAAAGATCCATCCAAGTACAGACGGCTTGTAGGAAGGTTAATATATCTCATAGACACTAGACCTGGCATAGTGTTTGCAGTTCGAACATTAAGTCAATTCATGCAATCTCCACGTCAACCACATTAGGCTGCTGCAATTCATATCCTTAAATACATCAAAGGATCTCCAGGACAAGGCTTGATATTGCCATCCAAAAATGATCACACGCTTAAGGCATATTGTGATTCAGATTGGGCAGGATGTCGAATAACTCAAAGATCAGTTTCAGGTTATTGCATCTTCCTCGGTTCTTCTCTTATTTCGTAGAAGTCAAAGAAATAGACCAATGTATCAAGATCATCAGCAGAAGCAGAATATCGTGCAATGGCCAATGCATGTTTGGAGCTATTATGGCTACGTTATATATTGCAAGATTTGAAAGTCTTGTGTGATGTTCCTACACCACTATTTTGTGATAATCAGGCTGCACTACACACTGCCGCAAATCCTGTGTTTCATGAGTGTACAAAGCACATTGAGATCGATTGCTATATTGTGCGAGAGAAGCTGCAGACAGGAATAATCAGTCGTTCATATGTACCAACTCGTCACTAACTTGCAGACATTTTTACAAAGCCACTGGGGAAGGATCAGTTCTTAACACTACGACTCAAGTTGGGAGTTTAGAATATTCACTCACCAACTTGAGGGAGAGTATTAAGAATCCTATATTAATATTTTCCTATATGAGATTATTCCTAATCAGTCTAAATTAGGAATAATATCAATAATTAAGATTAATGTTTATTAGGAAGATTATTTACAATTAACTGTATTTATGCTGATTTATTTGTTTCATTTTCTCATATGTGGTTTTGTATACTATAAATACATGCACATATAGTTAATTATTAACAACTCAGAAATACAATATATAATTTCTCAATTTATCTTTTGTTCATATTTTTCACAAAACTGTCATACACTAGCTTGTCTATTTTCACTCTCCTATATGATGTGGCACAATAAATGTTGGACATTGTCTATTTGATCTTCCACATTTAGACAATCAAATGGACTATCAACTCGTTAAATTAATTAATATTTTAATATTTAACATTAAAACAAGCTTGTAATTGAGTATTTTTTTATTCAATTACACAATTCTAGATGAAATAGATAATTTAGTGTGCCTTTTTTATATAGACATTGTCTATTTTTAAAATCATTGACATATCATCAATGTGAACTTCTATTTCACATGTCACATAATCATGAAATCCACTATCTACTAAAGATGCTCTAACGAATATAATCTGTATTTTATAATTAGAATATGATTTCCTAATAATATTAATTTTAAATATTCTAAACTAATTAAAGATCAGAAATCCTAAATACATATAACTTAGTACTTATGCTTAGCTTTTTATATTTTATACTAGTGGGTCCATGAATCAGGCTGCTCATTTGTTAGTTAAAGCAGCTGATTCCTCGATAAGTAGGGGACATGATTTCATGTATGTCTACCTTTAATTAGAGCCGTCATTGACTCTGATTCGATTTAATAATGGCCAGTATTCTTCAGTCAAAAAATAATACATATAACTTAGCTGTAGTTTCCCGACCGACTTAGGTTCCAATGCCAAATATATTTTAACTAATTTTAAGTTTCCGAAATAAAGTTAGATAGGCAATTCCTTGGTTGAAATAATTCGTTTGATTCCTACTAAATCCTAATCTAACTATATTTCCAAATTTTATTAGCCCTATTATATGTACAAACTCTATATATAAACAACAATTGAAACATCAAACCACAATTCACCAATATTAACATCAAGATTCATTATAGCTTTTATTAAGATAAATACTGCGGTGGCGATTTCACTCTTAGCGATGATTTTTATGTGCGAAATATCAAGGGCTGTTGTGTATTTAGTCAATGATACAATTGAACATACCAACGAATTTGAAAGTTGGGCAGATGGAAAGAGTTTTTACGTGGGAGATGATTTGGTATTTCGATGCAACAAGCAACATCGCAGTGTATTGCAAGTGACGAAGGAGGCTTTTGAAAGATGCAACTCGAGTGTTCCTATTGCTACTTATGAGAATGGATTTAACTTGATTAGACTCGAAAAAGAAGGTTATATGTATTTTATATGTGGATCTGCTTATGGATATATATCGGGTCATAAAGTCGATATTCAGCCGTAGAAAGACTCTCTGTCTCGTGTCTTCGTCTCTACCTTATACGAACTTGGATTCTAGTTTATTTTTATTTTATGATTATTTGGAGTACTTATTTTTCAATTTAGCTAATTAGTTGCTTAATCGTTATCTTTTTAATATAGATTTTATTTTGATTTGTTGGGTTTTCAATGTTTATTCTTAATTCTACTTTTCAATTACTAATCATAATTGACTTTGTTAGACAAAGCTTATTGTAGAACAATTGACTTACATTGAGTGCTAATAATTGACTTTGTTAGACAAAGCTTATGGTAGAACAATTGACTTACATTGAGTGCTAAAATAACCACATATATGGTACTTTGCTGAGATTTATTTCGTTTTGGTGACACTTTTTATTGTAATCTAACATTTGAGAGTGTAGTTTGATGTAAAAAAGATAAAAGAAAAATTATTAAATAAATTCTCAAATACTTACGGGTAGTGTTTGAGGGAGCCCCCATTTTTACTCCAAACCGACCCCTCAAATAGCCTCTTTTACCATAATGCCCTCTCATAATTTTGGATTTTTCTCTCTCTATTGTTCTCATTCTCTCTAGTTCTCAACTTCTCTCTCTAAAATCCTCACTTTCTATTCCTTCAAACCTCAATCTTTCAACAAAACCGATCCAAAATCATGTTAAAACAACATAACCATAAGAGTTTGTAAATTAATTTTCAACTCCCTAAGGGAATTTAGCGAGTTGAACATTACAATCTCAAACCCAGAAAATCGACCACAAAATCATGTTAAAACAACATAATGATAAGCGAGTTGAACATTACAATCTCAAACCCAAAAATCGACCACATAATCATGTTAAACTAACATAATTATAAGGGTTTGAGAACTAATTTTCAACACGCTAAGGGAATTTAAGGAGATTCAGTGGGAACCCCTTATCGAGTTAAAATTACGATCTCAAACCCAGGAGGGGATCCCATCGGATCCCCTTAAATCCCCTTACCGAGTTGAAAATTACAATCTCAAACCCAGAAGGGTATTTGAGGGGATTTCACAAAATCGACCATAGAATCATGTTAAAACAATATAACTATAAGGTTTGAGAATTAATTTTCAACTTGGTTTGAGCGAGTTGAAAATTACGATCTCAACCCAGAAGAGGATTTGAGGAGATTTCATTTAATCTAAGTTCATGAAATCATATCTTTTTTCGTATTTTTTGAAATATAACATGAATTGAGTCTTGTTTGTGCTTTCTTCCTCCACTGTTTTCATTTGTAATGGTTTTTAGGTTGATTTAGTTGAAATATCGATTTTTATAAGTTTTAGTGTTTTCAATTCGTTTTTCATTGAATTTCGAAAATAAAACCTTAGCTAATAACGATTAGTAGTTTTTCAGTTCTAGTTATGTCTCTTTGTCATCACTTCGTTGTCAATTTTATTGAAAGATTGAGGTTTGAAATGATTGAAAGTAAAAAATTAAGAGAATTTTAATAAGGAGAGAAACGAAAAATGAGAGGAAAATAAATTATGAGAAGGGCAAAAAAATAAAATAGAGGGGCTATATATGGGACGCTAAAGTAGGGGCACACTCAAGCACTCCCACAATACTCACTTTATTTAATCTCAGTGGAGATGTGGTTTGAACTCCTTTCCTCATCCCACCGTTCCAATGAATTGGTTGAATTCAAATTTTTATGTTCTTGAAATAGAGGCCGTCAACAATAATTTATTTTTCGTTTGTTTGTTTCTTATTTTTTTATCTCAAAATAAGTCCATAACTAAAAGAATTTAATAAAAAATTTTGTATTTTTTCTCTGCCGAAGTATATATTTTCTAGATAAAAGAAGGGTTAGGATTGTTTAAAGTTAGGATTCTCTAATGTTGAAAACCAACTTTAGAGAGCGAAAGAAAGAATTTATGTACCAACTCACATAAAGTTTATAGTACTTCGATACAGACCTGTTCAAGTATCTTGTGGCTCATCTAAACCGCCTGGCCCGACTCTCACGAATCGAGCTTAGACAAGCAAATCTCACTATTGACCCACCCAAGCCTACATAGGCCCGAAAATATTTTAGGTTGGACTTGATTTTTATGTAAAAACTCAATTCCAATCTGACCCGCTTAAATATATTTTATATTTTTATTTATATATTTATATAAATTTATTAATATAATATATATTAAATCAATATAATATATTAAAACTATAAATTTTATTTCTAAGAAAAAATTAAGTTATAATCAATTTCATATCTTAATAAAATATTATTTATAAAAAATAAAAAATAAATATTTATTTGATGGGAGACTGGCCAGACTTCAGAGAAAATTTCAAGATTTCTATGTGGAAGCCGACTCGCCCGAATATTATTAATACGGACTCAATTGGACTTAAATATAATCTTTTTTTTCTTGGCTCGATCAGGTCCCGCGGCCGGTCCAACCGGTCTCTACAGGTTGATAACATGTTAATCTGTCAACCAACAAAATGAGAGCAAATATAGCAAAAGAAAACTAAAGAAATGAATATAGCAAAGATGGACTCATCAATGTTAAATGGTTATTCATCAGTCAATACTTCAAGGAAAGGGGCTAGCAGTAGCAAGTATCTATTCAGCTTCAGCACCACCGAATCGCTGTGTTCCTCTGATTTAGGGCTCTACCATTTGAAGCAACTCTGCTCAATTTTCAGGTACTCTCAATTTTCGATTATGCTTTTGGACTATCAGCTCAACAATTACTCTCTCAAGGGCTCTCTCCTTCTCCTTTGATTTCCAATTTAGGACTACTTTGTTTATCGCCTCCACTTCTCCCCTGCAAATGTTTATATCAATTTCCTTAATGACCCCAAACTGCTGATTCAGTTCTCAATTTCTTCGAGGAAACTGATATTACAGCCTTGTATGGCTCGTTCATTAAATTACGGTATAGTATGGTATAGTGTACTGTATGGTTTTTTAAAAGTTATTGTTTGGATATACGGCATAATACGGTATACAACAATAATATTACCCCAGTGGCTCCCGTATAAATGGGGTAAAGGGGTCGGGTGGATGCAGCCTTATCCCTGTAATTATATAATTATAGAGAGGATATTTTCAATTGACCCTAAAGTGGAGTTGCAAATAGCTATCGTGACATCACAATAAAAAGAAGCTCAGATAGTTTAATGAATTATTTTGCTTTAGTTCATTATAATCTAAAGCCAAATAATGGTGAATCTTTGGCTCCATTGAAATAATGGACAGAATGACATAATATGGTATGCTTTTCTAAAATTTTTATTTTAATTTGAAGAGAATCATGGCGAACCACTAAATCCGTGGTTTTATTGTCATGGTTTTGAACCATGAAAAAACTATGGAGAACCGTACTTAAAAAAACCATACAGCCAAACAAGAGATTTTAAATTAGAACCATAATGAACCATGAAAAGATCATGGGCCAAACAAGGCCTACATATCAAAGTTTTTTCTGGGTTTGGGATTCCACTGCACTGATTTCCCTGATATTATCCATTGTTGTTGTATAGCCCTGCTGATAGGTTCCGGAAGTCTATTTCAATGCATTTTTATGAGATGGAAACAGTAGACTGGAGCTGAGTTATGTGAAATGGCCATATTCATGTGATTAGAAATACAAATACTGAGATTTCAGCTACATATCGTCCGGATTTAGTTTTGAGGAAAGATAGGAAATTTGGTTCCTCTAGCGCTCATACTCATATTTTGAAATCATATTTGATACGTGTTCATTCTTAATGGCAAACTCTCTTGTTCAATTGGACCTCCATTTTCTCATTGGTGTATTCAAGTTTTATTTTAACTAAACCATCTTGAATTGTAGTTTTCACTAAATATAGGTTAGAAGCATAGACAAGGATGTAGTGGTATAATGAGAGATTTGATAAGCATGAAAGATGTGGAGGCCAGAGGGAGGAAGCTGCTAACAGAATTGATAATTCCAATGAATGTGGTTTTGTTTAATTAGGACTATCTATTACCAAGATTCCCTGCATGTATTTAAGGGGATTTTTATAAAGAGATAACTTCATATAAGCAAAACTCTTCTTAGATCCTCAATGGACTATATTAATGTACAACTGTATTTTGTAATTAAAGATCTAATAACTATTCAGAAGCTACAAACTGGTAATTGATGGAATGCTGATTGATGTTGGAGATGGAAAGATGAGCAACTGCTAGCTATGGAAGTCAACAAAGCTTTTTGTACATCTCTATTAACCTTTCGTTTGATCAAAGCAATTGCATATTCCATAATCTCTGCTTCAAATGGTAATGTGAGAGGTCCGTCGCCACACAATCCGAACTCTTCTTCTGCCATATTGAATAGATCTCTCATCATTTCGCTGTTAAGATATCGCAAAGGAAGTGTAAGTCGTTTTTGATCTGCAGAGTACACTACAAAATGACCCTTCTCTACTTTTGAAGATGAGCTACAGCTGCTAGTTTCTGCAACTGAATCAGTTTGTGATAATGTGATTCTTTTTCGGTTGATTGCAGCAAGCTTCTGCCATTTCCTTGCTAATTTCTGGAGCTTCTTGGTACTGATCATCTTGTTTTTCTATGAAATTGAGAACAGTACAAGGGAAAGGGGAAATTTTGGATTCTTGAATTTTGGATGCTGATCTTGTGATGGTGTTGAAGACAAAGGCAACTGACTTATAGCTGCAATGCTAGAAGAAATGGAGGGCCCTTCTGCTAACGTTGGTAGGATGCAAAACCATGTGATAGAGGTGGGCATGTTTGATAGTCAAAATATGAAGGTAGAGTTTACTTTGTATCGTATTAATATACTTATCCAGAGTAGTTAGATAGTATAATAGAAATGAGAATTATTATCACTACAAATCCAAACTATGTGAACCACAAGATTAAACAATTAGCTGGTGAGTTATTTCTAAAGCCTTGACATATGCATGTGTGATGTGTTAGTGTGTTTGTGTATGACACAGTGAGTCGGACCCATTGTGTTTAGTTATTGCCAAGTAGATTTCTTGAAACATTGGTTGTTGAAGCTATATCATGCTGAGTTGTGTTTGATGTAAAATCAGAAGCAGATTATGAACCCTAAATTTTTTTCCTGCAAGGCAAGGGCAGCAACCATTGGTAGGTTCAACTTTTAAGGGTGGACTAGCACAGAATTCATTGTCTTACATACTTTCTCCAAACCTAAGTAACAATGTTTAGTGAACCCGGCAGAAATTATCTACTTTCTGTAATCCATATTTGTTAGGATAGGAAGTTTTAGTCTTAACAGAAATTTTAGTAAACCATCTTGTTCTCTATTAATGCATAAGAGTTTTTAATTGTAACGATTAATGTGAAACAGAAGCTGTTGACCAAAATTGAGTTGTACCAAATATGTTCGTGTTTGCGTGAAATAAGGTTATCGGTCAGAAAACTTGACTATCATTTAGAAATATAACCTATAGATGAGAAATGATATCGAATTCAGAGCTATGTTGATGTTCAATTTTGAGGCCAATGATTATATGCTATTTCCTTGATGATAATACTCATATTTCAGTAATCACATTTAGTTCACTGCTGTGTGTTTCTTGGAGATAACAAGAATAAATGCTACATATAGATTTCTCTTAATTGCTGTGTACTCCAGAGAAGCCAGACATAGTTGTCTAAGGTTTAACAGATTGTTAATCAAGTATTTAAATGTGCTTCAGTTAACTAGCCTGTGTGATCTTTCGAGCATTTGTTGCAGCTAACACCTATGAGATTAAAAATTCTAAATTTTCACAGATACACATAGAAAGAGAAGTAGCTAAACAAAAATGTTTTGAGATTCTTGATTAACTCTAATAATGTACAACTGTATTTTGTGATGACACATCTAACAATAGCTATTTAGAAGCTACAAATTGGTAATTGCTGGAATACTGATTGTGGTTGGAGATGGAAAGATGAGCAACTGCTAGCTATGGAAGTCAACAAAGCTTTTTGTACATCTCTATTAACCTGTTGTTTGATCAAAGAAATTACATATTCCATAAGCTCTGCTTCACATGGTAATGTAATAGGTCCGTCGCTACACAATCCGAACTCTTCTTTAGCCATGTTGAATAGCTCTCTCATTATTTCAGTGTTGAGATATTGCAAAGGCAGCATAAAACGTTTTTGATCTGCAGAGTACACCACAAAATGACCCTTCTCTGCTTTTGTTGATGTGCTACAGCTGCTTATTTCTGCAACTAAATCAGTTTGTGGCAATGTGATTCTTTTTGGGTTGATGGCAGCAAGTTTCTGCCATTTCCTTGCTAACTTCTGGAGCTTCTTGTTACTAATCATCTTGTTTTTGTATGAATGAAGTGAAATTGGTAACGGGACAAAGGAAGGAGGAAATTTCAGATTCTTGATTTTTGAATGCTGATCTTGTGATGTTGTTGAATGCAAAGGCCACTGACTTTATATTTGCAAGGCTAGAAGAAATGGACGACCCACCTGCTAGGGCTGGCGGGATGCAGAACCATGTGAGAGAGGTGGGCATGTTTGATAGTCAATAAATGAAGGTAGAGTATACTTTGTAGTTTGTCTTATCTTATTATCCTTATGGTGAAAATTTATATATTAGAATAGACATGAGAAATATATCATTTCAAATCCAAACTATGTGAACCACAAGATAAAATGGTTGTCTTAATTGTGTAGTACATCTAGCTGGTGAATTATTTCGGAAACCAAGACATATGCATGTGTAATGTGTCTGTGTGTTTGTATTAGACTCATTGAGCTGGACCCATTGCCAAAGAGATGTGTTGATCATTGGCGGTTGAAGTTATATCATGTGCCCGTGTTGTGTTAAAAGTCAATCTAGATCTTGACCATGATTTTGAATTCTAATCATATCTGTTAGTATAGGAAGCTTAAGTCTTACCAGAGTTTTTCTATAAACCACGTAGTTTTTTTTTTAATTTTGCAAAAATGCGTGGGATTTAAGGATAAGTTGGTTGGTTGGTTTTCGCAAATGCGATTATATTATTAAATACAAAGGAAAGTCCTCAACCCACCCCGGATGTGGTTTAAACTCGAGACCTCTAGAGTCCCAGATTCAGTCTCAACCACTAAGCTAAGTTATCAACCACTTCTTTATCAATGCAGGAGAGTTCCAAATTGTTTTGCTTTTTGTGAAATATAAATTGCTGATAAAAAATGAGGTATAACAGATACATGTTGTGATACAAGATTTTCAGGTCAGGAAAGTTGACTACCTTTCAGAAAAAAAAACTAAAGAAGCAAAATGACAGAGAATTCAGAACTATGTTTAAATTCTATTTTGAGGCCAATGATTGTATGATATATCCTTGGTGCTTAATCATATATTAAAATCAAATTTAGTTCACTGCTTTGTGTTTCTTAAAGGTGATAAGAATAAATGTTACGAATAGATTCCTCGTAGTTGCTAAGTGAAACATAGTAGAGTTCGAGAGAAGGTGCATACAGTAGTCTAAGCTTCAAGCTGTTAACAGGTTCGCAATCAGGTATTTAAATGTGCTTCAGTCAACTAGTCTCCGTAACCTTTCTAGCATTCTTTGCAGATACCTACGAGATTAAAGTTTCACAGGTATAAAAAGAGAGAGAAGTAGCTAAAAACAAAAAGGATTTGAAATTCTTGATGAACTATATTTATGTACAACTGTATTTTGTGATTACAGATCTAATACTAACTTTTCAAAAGCTACAAATTGGTAATTGATGCAATGCTGATTGATGTTGTAGATGGAAAGACGAGCAACTGATTGCTATGGAAGTCAACAAAGCTTTTTGTACATCTCTATTAACCTTTTGCTTGATCACAGAAATTACATATTCCATAAACTCTGCTTCAAATGGTAATGTAAGAGGTCCGTCGCCACACAATCCGAATTCTTCTTCTGCCATGTTGAATAGCTCTCTCATCATTTCATTGTTAAGATATTGCAAAGGAAGCAGAAAACGTTTTTTATCTGCAGAGTACACTACAAAATTACCCTTCTCTACTTTTGAAGAAGAGCTACAGCTGCTAGTTTCTGCAACTGAATCAGTTTGTTGTAATGTGATTCTCTTTCTCTTGATTACAGACTGCCATTTCCTCGCCAATTTCAGGAGATTCTTGGCACTAATCATCTTGCTATTCAACAGAAATGGAATTGTTTTTAAAAGTAGAAGTGAAATGTAGATTTTTGGAATGGTGAATGCTAATGTTGTGATAATGCATAAGGCAAAGACATTAGCTTGAATTTATATTTGCAATTGTTTAAGCAATGGAGGTCCCACAGTATTTAATTGAGAAGCCAACTCATGTGATGATGCTTGTAAGGAAGGTGGGCATTTTTGGTATTTTGTTCTTGGTGAAATTGTTTCTAAGAGGATAAGTGAAGAAGAAAATTTCAGACTGTAGAAGGCAAAGACAATACCCTGAATTTGTATTTGCAAGGCCAGAAGCAATCAATGGTCCCGCCAGATATATTGAGAAGCAAAACCATGTGATATAGTTTGTACAAGAGGTGGGAATCCTTGATTATCAGTTAAAGCTGGCAGAGTTGTTCAAGGTTTATTATGACTTTCAAACATATAGGTGGATGAAAATGACAGAACAAGGTTGTCCCAGTATGTATGGAACTTTGGCTAACAAGACGTGTGTTTGTCTATTTTCCAATCTGGATATTCAACCGTTATTTTGATATTCTAACATTTGGCAATTGAGTCTGAAAATTCTGAAATTTTCTCAAGTTGATGATTTGCATAATCCGGGTATGAAAGTTGTTGAGATGTGTTTATTTTGAAACAAGTGCTTGATTTGTTTCAGTATAACAATAATGATTAGTACATAACCAACAATCACAATGGAACTGCTCTTCACTTGTGTAATTTTTGTACGATGCAAACTGTAAACAAGAACTGAGTTATGCGAAATACACGGGATAAACCACATACATGGGATTAGAAATAATTAAATTTCAGTGCTTTGTTGTCGAGATTCAATTTTGAGGAAAGATGGGGAATTTATTGTTGATTAGTTTTGTTCAATTAGAAGTAGATTTAGGATTATTCGCTCGTATTTAAGATTCAAGATGATTATGATCTAGAAATTACTTGGTATGATTAAAACTCTTAAGAATTTCGATGAGGTATATTAATGTACAACAGTATTATTGTAACTACAGGTACTATAGTAACTCTTCAGAAGCTACAAATTGGTAATTGATGGATTGTTGGTTGATGTTGGAGATGGAAAGGTGCACAACTGCTAGATATGGAAGTTAATAATGCTCTTTGTACATCTCTATTAACCTTTTGCCTTATCAAGGATATTGCATATTCCATAAGCTCCGATTCACATGGTAATGTAAGAGGTCCATCACCACACAACCCAAACTCTTCTTCTGCCATGCTGAATAGCTCTATCATAATGTCATTGTTAAGATATTGCAAAGGCAGCATAAAACGTTTTTGATCTGCAGAGTACACCACAAAATGACCCTTCTCTGCTTTTGGTGATGTGCTACAGCTGCTAAGCTCTGCAACTCCAGGAGTTTGTGGCAATGCGATTCTTTTTCGGTTGATGGCAGCAAGCTTTTGCCATTTCCTTGCTAACTTCTGGAGCTTCTTGTACTGATCATCTTGTTTTTGTATGAATGAAGTGAAATTGATAACAGGACAAAGGAAGGGGGAAATTTCAGATTCTTGATTTTTGAATGCTGATCTTGTGATGGTGTTGGAAGCAAAGGCAACTGGCTTTATATTTGCAAGGCCAGAAGATATGGATGACCCACCTGCTATGGCTAGTGGAATGCAAAACCATGTGAGAGAGGTGGGCATGTTTGGTAGAAAACAAATAAAGGTAGAGTTTACTTTGTATTAAAACATTATCCTTATGCTGAGTAGTTAGATAGTATAATAGACATGAGAAATTAATATCATTGCAAATCAAAACTATGTAATCCACAAGATATAATGGTAGCTTTAAGTGTATAGTACATATGCTTGTGTGATGTGTCTTTGTGTTTGTATAAGACACATTCAGTTGGACCCAATATGTTTTAGTTATTGCTAAAGAGATGTGTTGAATCATTGGCTGTTGAATTTATATCATGTGCCTGTGTTGTGTTTTTTTGAAATTCCATTAATGTCTGTGTTGTGTTTGATGTAAAATCAGATCCAGATATGTAAATTGTCAGTCTAGATTGATGACCATGATTTTGAATCCTAATACTATTTCTGGTCTTTTTTATAAGTCGTTTTAGCTTTTTCATTTTCTTCTTGTTCATTCGTCAATTTAGATTATTTCCCTATTTAACCTTGTATGAATTAGGGGAGAGATTGAGTATTGATTTAAGAAGAAAGAGACTTACTCTAAGTTTGTCCCAAGCCCGGGCAAAGGAGGAGGGTCTCGTGGTAGGTACTAGGTTGACAGAAAGTGGCTTGCTTATAGCAATGTTATTATTTTGAAATATTGCTAGATATGGATGAACATTTGGCATTTGATAGAGCTTCATGGCGTCAAACGATCCATATAGCTGACCCCACATAGCGTGAGTTTGAAGGCTTGGTTGGTTGATGAAAATCCTATGTGGACTAATACAAAAGACCAGAAGAAGTATATACTTTGAGAATATAGAATTTTTTCCTCCAAGGCAAGGCCACAATGATCGATAGGTTAAAGGGTGGTCTAGTACATAATTCATTGCAATGTGTACATAACAAAACTTAATTTTGTTCAGCAATTCCTAAGAACCAATGATTAGTGAACCTGAAAGAAAATATTCTCATTGCTATAATTCATGTCTGTTAGGATAGAGTAGCTTTATCCTTATTCCTTAACAGGAATTTTAAAAACCTTCTTGTTCTCTATCATGTCTTAAATTCCAAATCTTGGCTTTTAAAAATAGATAAAATTCGCCTAGTGTTAGAATCTAGTACTGAAGTTCAGTGTTGAAGCTACACGTAAACACTTTAATATAAGTTGGTTTTCTTAAATCGGTAATCAAGGCAAAGTTCATGAGGAAATGCATGCGTGGCTGCCTGTTATCAGGTCAGGAAACTCTAGAGTCTTTCAGAAAAAAGTATATAAGAGAAATTCATAAAGAGCTATGCTGAAATTCCATTATAATAATCACATTTAGCTCATTGTCTTGCGTTTCTTGGAGAGAACAAGGCTAAATATTACATATAGATTTCTCTTAATTTGTACTTTAGCATAATAGTTTGAGAGAAGGCATGAATAGTAGTCTAAGCTTTAAAAGGTTGTTAAACACGTATTTAAATGTGTTTCAGTAACTAGTCTCTGCATCTTTTCGAGCGTTCTATGCAGCTAATGCCGAAGACACTGATTAGATTAAGGATTCTAATCTGGATATAAATAGAGAGAAGTAGCTACAAAAATGTTTTGAGATTCGTGACGAACTATATCAATGTACAACTGTATTTTGTGATTACAGATCTAATAATAACTATTCAGAAGCTACAAATTGGTAATTGATGGGATGCTGATTGATGTTGAAGATGGAAAGATGAGCAGCTGCTAGTCATGGAAGTCAAAAGAGCTCTTTGTACATCTCTATTAACCTTTCGTTTGATCAAAGCAATTACATATTCCATAAGCTCTGCTTCACATGGTAATGTAAGAGGTCCGTCACTACACAATCCAAACTCTTCTTCAGCCATGTTGAATAGCTCTCTCATTATTTCAGTATTAAGATATTGCAAGGGAACCACAAAACGTTTTTGATCTATAGAGTACACTACAAAATGACCCTTCTCTACTTTTGAAGATGAGCTACAGCTGCTAGTTTCTGCAACTGAATCCATTTGTGGCAATGTGATTCTCTTTCTCTTGATAGCTGTAAGCTTCTGCCATTTCCTTGCTAATTTCAGGAGCTTCTTGGCACTGATCATCTTGCTTTTTAACAGAAATGGAATTGTTTTTAAAAGTAGGAGCGAAATGAAGATTTTTGGAATGGTGAATGCTAATTGTTGTGATGGTGTGGAAGGCAAAGGCATTAGCCTGAATTTATATTTGCAATTGAAGAAGTAATGGAGGTCCCACGACATTTAATTGAGAAGCAAACCCATGTGATGGATGTTTGAAAGAGAGGTGGGCATGTTTAATATTATTTTCTTGATGGAAATGTTTCTAAGAGGATAAGTGAAGAAGGAAATTTCAGATTGTAGACATTTCGAATGCTTAATTAATGATAATGTTGTGATACTGTGGATGGCAAAGACAAGAAGCAATCAAGGTCCCACCAGATAATTGATAAGCAAAACCATGTGATACAGCTTGGTAGGAATCCTTGAGTATTAGTTAAAGCTGGAAGAGTTGTTCAAATTCGATTATGACCTTCAAACGTATAGGTGGATGAAAATGACACAACAAGTTTGGCGGAGTATGTATGAAACTTTGGCTAACAAGACATGTGTGTATGTCTATTTCTCAATCTGGATCTTCAACCGTTGTTTTGATATTGTAAGATTTGACTATTGAGTTTAGAAAATCTGGATTTTATCAAGTTTATGATTTGCAGATTCCAGGTATGGAAGTTTTTGATATGTGTTTATTTTGAAACGAGTCCTTGATTTATTTCAGTATAACTATAATGACTAGTACATAACCAAAACTCACAATGGAACTGTTCTTCACCTATGTAATTTTTGTATGATGCAAATGGTAGACAAGAACTGAGTTATGTGAGAAGCACAGGTTAAACGAAATACATGGGATTAGAAATACTGAAATTTGAGCGCTCTGTCTCCGGGATTCAATTTTGAGGAAAGATAGGGAATCAAATTACTATATGTTCATTATTAGTGACACTTTTTCATTCAGTTGAAATTAAGAATTCTTTTTGGTTTGTATATTTAAGTTTTATTTTAGCTGAGTGCGTAGTAGTGGCATTGCCTGATGACGAATAACAAGTTTCACTAAACATAATTGATGATTTGATATTTTATTGTATGTTCTTCATTGGTATCATAAAGAGATTTCAATAGTGGGATAAAGATTACCATGAAAAATAGTGGAAGCTGTTAACAGTATTGCTGATTGATTTAAATCTGGTTTTGCTCATTTAAAACTTTTGATGAAGTATGTTAATGTACAACAGTATGTTTCTGACTACAGTTATAATGGTTAACTCTTTAGAAGCTACAAATTGGTAACTGATGTTGGAGATGGAAAGACGCACAATTGCTGGCCATCGAAGTCAATAGTGCTCTTTGTACAACTTTATTAACCTTTTGTCTTATCAAGGATATGGCGTATTCCATTAGCTCTGATTCACATGGTAATGTAAGTGGTCCTTTGCCACACAATCCAAACTCTTCTTCTGCCATGTTGAATAGCTCTCTCATCATTTCATTGTTCAGATATTGCAAAGGAAGCACAAGACGTTTTTTATCTGCAGAATGCACTACAAAATGACCCTTCTCTACTTTTGAAGATGCGCTACAGCCGGTAGTTTCTGCAATATGTTTCAATGTAATTCTTTTTCGGTAGATTGCAGCAAACTTCTGCCACTTCCTTGCTAACTTCTGCAGCTTCTTGGTACTGATCATCTTGTTTTTATACAAAATTGATTACAGGACACGGTAAGATGGAAATTTCAGATTATTGATTTTTGATTGCTGATCTTGTGATGGTGTTGAAAGCAAAGGCTACTGACTTTATATTTGCAAGGCTAAGGAAATGGAGGACCCACCTGCTACAGCTAGTGGGATGCAAAACCATGTTAGAGAGGTGGGCATGTTTGATAGCTAATAAATGAAGGTATAGTATACATTTTAAAGATACTAATATCCTTATGCTGAGTAGCTAGATAGTATGATAGACCCAAACTATGTGAACCACAAGATAAAATGGTTGGCCTAAGTGTTTAGCACACCTAACTGGCGAATTATTTCTGAAGCCTAGACACTTGCATGTGCGATGCGTCTGTGTTTGCATAAGATAAGACACATTTAGTTGACCCAATATGTTTAGGTATTGCCAAAGTGATTTGTTGAATCATTGGCTGTTGAAGTTATATCATGTGCATGTGTTGTGTTTGACGTAAAATCAGAAGCTGATCTGTAAATTTTGAATCCTCATTCTTTGAGAATTTAGGAATTTTTCTCGCAAGGTAAGACTTCAATCATTGATAGGTTCAATGGCGGTCTAGTGCAGAATCCATTGCAATGTTTGCAAACAATAGCTTAATTTTGTTAAAGATACCGTTAGGATAGGTAGCTTTTATCCTAATAAACCATCTTCCTCTCTAAATTCAGAAGAGTTGCAAATTGTAATGCGTCTAATACTACAAATTTTGGCTTCAAAAAATTAATCAAATTTGTCTTTCGTCCGGGTTAATATCCATCACTGAAGTTTGGAGTTGAAGCTACTCATAAACACTGTAATGAGTTGTTTTCCCTAAATGGGTAACCAAGGCAAGATTCATGAGGAAATGCATGTGTGCCTGCATGTTAATAGGTCAGAAAACTCGACTATCTTTCAGAAAAACTGTAGAGGAGAGATGATAGAGAATTCAGAGCTAGTTGAAATTCTATTTTGAGGCCAGTGATCATATGCTATTCCCTTGGTTCTAATTCTCATATTTTAATAATTAGTAATTACATTCAGATCACTGATGTGTGTTTTTTTGGAGATAACAAGCACTAGTTTTTAGGTGTATGGTTCTCTTAATTGGCAAGTGTAACATAAATAGCAGTTTATACATAACAGGTTCGTAATCAGGTATATTAATGTGCTTTAGGTAATACTGAAGATACCTATGAGATCATGGTTTCTAATGTAGCACAGATATAAATAGAGTGAGAGAAGTAGCTAAACAAAAAGGTTTGTGATTCTTCATGAACTATATCAATGTACAAAGTATTTTGTGATTACAGATCTAATAATAACATTTCAGAAGCTACAAATTGGTAATTGATGGAATTCTGATTGATGTCGGAGATGGAAAGATGCACAACTGCTAGCCATTGAAGTCAATAATGCTCTTTGCACGTCTCTATTAACCTTTTGTCTTATCAAAGCAATTGCATATTCCATAAGCTCTGCTTCACATGGTAATGTAATAGGTCCGTCGACACACAATCCGAACTCTTCTTCTGCCATGTTGAATAGCTCTCTCATCATTTCATTGTTCAGATATTGCAAAGGAAGCACAAAACGTTTTTGATCTGCAGAATACACTACAAAATGACCCTTCTCTAATTTTGAAGATGTACTACAGCCGGTAATTTCTTCAACTGAATCAGGCAGTGTTATTCTCTTTCTCTTGATTGCAGTAAGCTTCTGCCATTTCCTTGCTAATTCCAGTAGCTTCTTTGCACTGATCATCTTGCTACTCGACAGATGATTTTTTTTTAAGAGTGAACAAAGAAATTTCAGATTGTTTATCTTTTGAAATTGGAATGATAATGTTGTGATGCTGTGGAAGGCAAAGGCATTAGCCTGAATTTATATTTGCAGGGCCAGAAGCTATGGAGAAGCAAAACCATGTGATATTGTTTGTAAGAGAGTGGGGCATGCTTGGTTATCAGTTAAAGCTGGCAGAGTTGTTCAAGTTTTATTATCAAGTTTCAAACATATTGGTGGATGGAAATGACAATACAAGTTTGTCCCAGTATGTAGGAAACTTTGGCTAACAAGACACATGTGTTTGTCTATTTTCCAGTCTGGATCTTCAACCACTGTTTTGATGTTCTAAGATTTCACTATTGAGTTTGGAAATTCTGATTTTCTCCAAAAAAGTCGATGATTTGCAGAATCCAGGTATGATAGTTGTGGAGTCCTTGATTTGTCTCAGTATTACTAGTGAAAGAAAATGATTAATACATAAATGAAACTGTTCTTAACTTAATTATTTTTTTATGATATGAAACTGTAGACCGAAACCAAGTTATGCAAAATACATGGCTGAAACCATATGCAAAATACATGGCTGAAACCATATGCAAGAGATTGGAAATACTAAAATTTATGCGCTACGCCGACTGGATTCAATTTTGAGGAAAGATAGGAAATTTAATTCCTCAGGCGCTCATGAATCAAATTGTTGTATTTTCAATCTCAGTGACAAATTTTTCTATTCAGTTGAAACTTAAAAATTCCGTTTAGCGTATTGTCTAATGACGAATACCAAGTTTCACAGTTCTTAATTCTGAAATCAATTTAACCATCTTGAATTGTTGTTTTCTTAATTTAGCTTTGAATATAGGTTAGAAGCAGAGAAGTACTTGATATTTTATTGTATTTTCTTCATTGTTAGAATAAAGAGAGTCCAATAGTGGCATCAAGAGAGATCTGATTACCGTGAAAGACGAGGAGGGAGGAAGCTGCTAAGAAATTGTTAATTCAATTGTGGTTTTGTTTTATTAGGAACGAGTTTAGGATTCCTCGAACATACATAAGGTGATTATGATAGAGAGATAACTTGATATGAACAAAACTCTCTTAAGATTCATTATGATGTATATTGATTTACAACAGTATACTTGTGATTACAGGTATGATAATATCTCTTCAGAAGCTACAAATTGGTAATTGAGTGAATGCTGTTTTATGTTGATGATGGAGAGATGAGCAACTGCTAGCTACAGAAGTCAACAGAGCTTTTTGTACATCTGTATTCACCTTTTGTTTGATCAAAGCAATTACATATTCCATAAGATCTGCTTCACAAGGTAACGTAAGGGGTCCGTCACTACTCAATCCAAACTCTTCTTCTGCCATGTTGAATAGCTCTGTCATAATTTCAGTGTTAAGATATTGCAGAGGAAGCATGAAACGTTTTTGATCAGCAGAGTACACCACAAAATGGCCCTTCTCTGCTTTTATTGACGTGCTACAGCTGCTTATTTCTGCAACTCCATCAGTTTGTGAAAACGTGATTCTTTTTCGGTTGATTGCAGCAAGTTTCTTCCATTTCCTTGCTAATTTTTGCAGCTTCTTGGTACTGATCATCTTGTTTTTTTTCTATGAAATTGATAACAGGACGAGGGAAAGGGAAATTTCGGATTCTTGATATTTGAGTGCAGATCTTGTGATGGTGTTAAAGGCAAAGGAAACTGACTTTATATTTGTAAGGCTAGAAGAAATGGATGACCCGCCTGCTATGGCTAGTGGGATGCAGAACCATGTGAGAGTGGTGGGCATGTTTGATAGTCAATAAATGAAGGTAGAGTACACTCTGTACCTTATACCGAGAGTAAGATAAGATTTATAGATACCAACCAAACTATGTGAACCACATGATAAAATGGTTGCTTTAAGCGTATAATACACCTAGCTGGTGATTTATTTCTGAAGCCTAGACACATGCATGTGTGATGTGTCCTTGTGTTCGTATAAGACACATTGAGTTGGACCCAATATGCTTAGTTATTGCCAAAGAGATGCCTTGATCATTCGCTGTTCAAGTTATATCGTGTGCCTGTGTTGTCTTTGATATGAAATTAGAACCAGATCTGGAAAATATCCGTCCAGATTCATGGCAATGATTTTGAATTCTTATATTTACTTCGACATTTTAGGATTGTTTCATTCACGACAACGACTGCCATCATTGGTAGGTTTAAGGCTGGTAAAGTGTAGAATTCATTGCAAAGTTTGCATAGAACAACTTAATTTTGATCAACATAAGCTAGACATAAACAATGTGATGCGTTGCTTTTTCTGAATGAGTAACCAAGGCAAAATTCACGAGGCATTCAACATTGGAAATTCCTTTCTTGCATCTTCTATTAGGTTTGGAAACTGTTGAGTAAAGCCGTGTTATACCAAATACGTGTGTGTCGGTGTGAAACAAAAATTATCAGGTCAAAAAGATATACCATCTTATAGGAAAAACCTATAGAACTCGCTATTTCAAAGATCTTTATTTCTCATGGGAGGGGTTCGCATCCAACCCTTACGGAAAACCCTCTTGAAAGGATCTGTGTTGAAATTCAATTTTGAGGCCAATGATTATATGCTATTCCCTTGGTGCTAATACTCATATTTTAATAATCACATTGGTTTACTTCTGTGTTTTTTCTAGGAGGAGATGGCAAGCATAAATGTTATTGGGTAAGTGTAACATAATAGAGATCTAGAAAAGGCACAGATAGTAGTCTAAGCTTTAACTAGTCTCTGTATCCTTTTGGGCATTGTTTTCAGATAATACTGAAGATACCGATGAAATGAAGGATTCTGATATGGCACAGATACAGAGAGAGAGAGAAGTAGCTAAAAAAAGGTTTTGAGATTCTTGATTAATTATATCAATGTACAACTGTATTATGTGATTACAAATCCAATAATAACTATTCAGTAGCTACAGATTGGTAATTTATGGAATGCTGATTGATGTTGGAGATGGAAAGATGAACATCTGTTGCCTATGGAAGTCAACAAAGCATTTTGTACATCTCTATTAGCCTTTTGTTTGATCAAAGCAATTGCATATTCCATAAGATCTGCTTCAAATGGTAATGTAAGAGGTCCATTGCCGCACAATCCAAACTCTTTTTCTGCCATGTTGAATAGCTCGCTAAGGGAATCACGAAACGTTTTTGATCTGTAGAGTACACTACAAAATGACCCTTCTCGACTTTCGAGGATGTGCTACTGCTGCTAGTTTCTACAACTGTATCAGTTTATGGGTTATTGGTTATTAGTTCAAACATATAGGTGGATGTAAATGACTGAAAAGGACATGAGTGTTTGTCTATATTCTAGTCTGGATCTTCAACCATTGTTTTGATATTCTAAGATTTGATTGTTGAGTTTTGAAATCCTGAAGTTTTCAAAGTTGTTGGTGGTTTTTGAATGCTGATCTCGTGATGGCGTTGAAGGAAAAGGCAACTGACTTTATAATCCGTTTGGATAGTTAACTTTAGTCCTAACAGAAATTTTGATAAACAATCTTGTTCTCCATCAATGCAGGGGGGTTTGAAATTGTGTCGTGTCTTATAGCGTATATATTTCTGTGAACTAGAAAATGTCGGACCAAAACCAAGTTATGTATAAAACGATTCATTTGATGTGAAAAATCGATTCACCACACAAATCATATTATATATACATTGGATGTCATTTGTTCAGTTGAGCTCACTGATATAAAAAAAATTGCACATCAAATAATTTTCACTTAAAAAACCCGTATTGTTTATAAATTCTATTTGTTACACCTTAAAAAGCTTACGTTCAATCAAATCAAGTGAAAACAATATCCCACATTGTTAGGAAATGCTGCTTTGCGGTGCATCAAATAAGAAGATATTAACAGCAAATGTATAAACAAATTAAAATTAATGATACACATTAATCAAAGAACTAAATGAATATGATCACAACGCTGGTTCATAGTTTGTGAACCGTCTAGCTGGTTAAGTCCCCCTCAATCCAAGAAACACGGAGAGGGTGGGGTAAATCCATACAATCAAAATCCAACAACTGCAGAATACCAAGAGGTAGTTGATACCCAACTCTGACTGAGTGTTTACGCGGGAAGAAAATCAGCACCGAATTTTCCTTCTCTTAGGCAATGAACAACCTGATGATCAGGTGGCTTGCTTAACAAACCAGATATGCAGACTATAAAGATTAATTGGCTGGTATTCCAAAGTAATAAGTCGAGGGACGTTGAGGATGTTTACAAGTTCGAGAGAATCTGATTTGAGAATAACATTGGAAAGCCCCATTGAAAGAGTAAGTTGGAGGCATGTATACCAAGGAATTTCCTTTACCGATGTTATTGTGTAAATCCGAACTACCATAAACCTGTATGATCTCTAATTAAACCTTCTGCTCCAATGTTCCCTGAGTGTTCTACACACGCTCCATATAACACCCCCTTTATTGAGAGTGCCACGGTAACTATAATCACCCAATAAACAACTCTACTCCAATATATAAAGTTTAATACTTGTAGATTTAATATGTACAAATACAATTATAATGTTTCCAACTCCAAATTATTCTCCAAATATTTCTCAATGCCACTTTACATTTCTCACACTATCTAGTATATGCCATTATTCTACAAACCATAATATTACATTAAAAATACAAATCCACCTCGAGTCTTTCCTTATATGCTCTTCAAGCCGATCCACTTATACCATTTTGGTCCAAGCTATCCACAAATCTCCACCTACGTGTAGAAAAATAACTACACGCTAAGCAATTTGCTTAGTGGTGTCCATAAAAGAAATACAACACCTTTGAACATTTTTAACATTTTAAAATAGAAACAAATTAAACAACTTTATAAAACCAAGTCACAAAACTTATATTATAAACCTTTTAAAATACAATCAAATTTATATCCAATTTTTTCCAAACACATTAACCATATATTGCCCAAAGTAAACAAGTCATGAATAACGGTAAAATGGATACGGGAGCGGATAAGCCCGACGCCGAAGCTTCAATATCAATGTACAGGTCAAGCCCGAAGCCGAAGCTTCAAAATCAATATATCGGTCAAGCCCGAAGCTAAAGCTTCAATATTAATATATTTTTAACAGAATACCGGCCGAAGTCCGAAGCCAAAGCTTCAATTGTTTGTACAGTACTGTACCCCCCTTTATTGGCACCAATCTACCCTCACCCGTATTCAACTCATTTAATAAGGGCAATAAATCAAAGTAACATCTTAAAAATTCCAGTATAAACCATCAATCATAATTCAACATAACTTCAATTATTAAGAAATTCAAATCCTAAATTTTAAAGCATCAAACATCAATTAAAACTCAATAAAATCAACATTCATTTTTTTTTTCTAAAAATTTCCAGATTTCGTGACCTGACTTCCCCTGCATTTTTCACTATCAAAAAATATCCAATCGAAGAATTTTCTTCTAAACATAATTAGCCACATGTCTCAGCATTCCAAAGCCACCAGAATCACAGAAATCCAAATTATATAACCAAAGCTATGATCAAAATACTAAATAGTGTACAAAGCTGAGATTTTCCAAAAACAGATTTCATAACTCAACTTCAAACAAAAATTTCACATTGAAAACGAACGAAATTCAACAAGGTTTCTTCTGAATATAGATTCTTACTTTCTGTAGATATCAATAGAATTAAGAATCATTCAAATCGAATTTATATAACAAGAGAAAATATTAAAACAAAGCAGGGATATAAATCTGGAAAAATTTTCGAAAAACCGAGAAATCAAAATTAGAGACGCAAACCTTTTTCTAAGCTCTTTCTAGCTCTCTTCTACCTCTTTTGCTTTTGATTTACTTGTACTAGCTTCCTCTACAACAACCATATATAATTCTATAAAGATATTGAATAAATAAACTTCCTAATACCATAAATATGTTTAATCTACCATAAATTCTACTAATTAAGTTTTAATTTCATCAAAAATCACTCAACTCAAATTCGGGATACTGTTCATCCGAATATTAAAATCTGAAATCCTCTTCTTCTAACCTTGAGTCACTGAAATTGATGATGATAGAGGGCTTTATGATCGATTTCTAACAAGAATTTAAAGTTGAATCGAAAAAATCGGAAGTTTTTATATTAAGGAAAATTTTTGATAAGGTAGAGCTTGAAGATGAATATGGATATGCAGGAGAAGGAGATAATGATGAAGAAGAGGTTGAATATATATATATATATATATATATATATATATATATATATATATTCCAATTTCCAATAATGTCATTGAACAAATAATTAAATTCTCAAATTATCCCTCTAACTTAATTAACTTACTTCATTATGTCTTATATCCAATAATAATAATAATTACAAAAATAATTTCCATGATATTGTAATACCATAATAATTTATTATAAATAAATTTTGAAATTTTAGGTCGTAACACTCCATCAACACCCCTAACTATAAAATTATAAGGTAGAAATATATTTCTCTTACAGTTTACTTAGAATAAGATATTTGAAATATGAAATTCATTCGATCAAAATTTAAATGCATAATGATAATGAGTATATTAATTTTTGGGAAATTGTCAAGATATATAGTAGACACCTAGTAGATCTATATCCTCTTAAAAAGTTTATTGAATATCTGTTATATATTGTGTTAGAAATCTATTTTGAAGTTATGATTTATTAGATAACTATTAGAAAATTATTAGATATTTATCAGATAAATACTATTTAATATTTATGTAATTAGTTTCTATTTTTGTAAATATGAAATTATTTATAATAAGACCAAATTATTTTGGCTTTTTTTTTCACAATTGTGTAAATTTTCTGTAACACGAATATGGGCCTTGACATTATCCAAAAGCCCGTAAAAGTCAGCACATTCAGTATCCCACATTGCTGAATATTGCCTCTTGAATGCTGTTTATTGTACTGTAGCAAACACCAGCAGTCGTCCCTTCGGGGACATCCGATAAAATTGGAACGATATAGAGAAGATTAGCACATTCAGTATCCCACATTGCTGAATATTGCCTCTTGATGTTGGAGATGGAAAGATGAACATCTGCAGCCTATGGAAGTCAACAAAGCATTTTGTGTATCTCTATTAGCCTTCTGTTTGGTCAAAGCAATTGCATGTTCCATACGATCTGCTTCAAATGGTAATGTAAGAGGTCTATTGCCGCACAATCCGTACTCTTTTTCTGCCATGTTGAATAGCTCTCTCTAAGGGAATCACGAAATGTTTTTGATCTATAGAGCACACTACAAAATGACCCTTCTCGACTTTCGAGGATGTGCTACTGCTGCTACTTTCTGCAACTGTATCAGTTTATTGGTTACTGGTTATTAGCTCGAACATATAGGTGGATGTAAATGACTGAACAGGACATGAGTGTTTGTCTATTTTCTAGTCTGGATCTTCAACCATTGTTTTGATATTCTAAGATTTGATTGTTGAGTTTTGAAATCTCGAAGTTTTCAAAGTAGGTGAGTTTTGAATGCTGATCTCGTGATGGCGTTGAAGGAAAAGGCAACTGACTTTATAATCCGTTAGGATAGTTGACTTTAGTCCTAACAGAAATTTTGATAAACCATCTTGTTCTCCATCAATGCAGGGCCTAGGCGGGTTTGAAATTGTGTCGCGTCTTATAGCGTATATATTTTTGTGAACTAGAAAATGTCGGACCAAAACCAAGTTATGTATAAAACGATTCATTTGATGTGAAAAATCGATTCACCACACAAATCATATTATGTATGCGTTGGATGTCATTTGTTCAGTTGAGCTCACTGATATAAAAAAAATTGTACATCAAATAATTTTTTCACTTAAAAAACCCGTATTGTTTATAAATTCTATTTGTTACTCCTTAAAAAGCTTACGTTCAGTCAAATCAAGTGAAAACAATATCCCACATTGCTAGGAAATGCTGCTTTGCGGTGCATCAAGTAAGTAAGAAGATATTAACAGCAAATGTATAAACAAATTAAAATTAATGATACACATTAATAAAAAAACTAAACGAATATGATCAAACGTTGTTTCGTAGTTTGTGAACCGTCTAGCTAGTTAAGTCCCCCTCAATCCCAGAAACACGGAGAGGGTGGGCTAAACCCATACAATCAAAATCCAACAACTGCAGAATACCAAGAGGTAGTTGATACCCAACTCTGACTCGGTGTCCAGGCGGGAAGAAAATCAGCACAGAAATTTCCTTCTCTTAGGCAATGAACAACCTGATGATCAGCAAGCTTGCTTAACAAACCAGATATGCAGACTATAAAGATTAATCGGCTGGTATTCCAAAGTAATAAGTCAAGGGACGTTGATGATGTTTACAAGTTCGAGAGAATCTGATTCGAGAATAACATTGGAAAGCCCCATTGAAAGAGTAAGTTGGAGGCCTGTATAACAAGGAATTACCTTTACCGATGTTATTGTGTGAATCCGAACTGCCATAAACCTGTGTGATCTCTAATTAAACCTTCTGCTCCAATATTCCCTGAGTGTTCTACACATGCTCCATCAACACCCCTAACTATAAATTACAAGGTAGAAATATATTTCTCTTTGCTTAGAATAAGATATTTGAAATGTGAAATTCATTCAATCAAAATTTAAATGCATAATGATAATGAGTATATTAATTTTTGGGAAATTGTCAAGATCATACATGTCTCACTAAAATATTTATAAATTTCACTATTAAGTCAAACTAATTACATATTTACACTCCCACTATAAACAATTTACTTATTAACAAAAACAGTAGAAACTAATTACAGGAATACAGTGTAATAGTTATCTGGTAATTATCTAGTAATTATCTAGTAAATCATAACTAGTAGCTATATGGTAATTATCTAGTAAATCATAACTAGTAACTATGTGGTAATTATCTACTAATTGTCTAGTAGTTATCTAGTAAATCATAACTGTGGATTTGTAGTAGATATATAATAGATGTGCATATGACAATTTCAAAATTTAGATTAAACCCGTATCTTTTTTATGGTGATCAAATATAACATCTAGTAGACATCTCGTATATCTGTATTAGATATCCAGTAAATCTTGATTTTCATAGTTTTTTATAAAATATTTTATAAAATATAACATTTAATAGATATATAGTAGACACCTAGTAGATCTATATCCTCTTAAAAAGTTTATTAAATATCTGTTACATATTGTGTTAGAAATCTATTTTAAAGTTATGATTTATTAGATAACTATTAAAAAATTATTAAATATTTATCAGATAAATACTATTTAATATTAATGTAATTAGTTTCTATTTTTGTAAATTATTAGACATTATCCAAAAGCCCGTAATAGTCAGCACAGTATCCCACATTGCTGAATATTGCCTCTTGAATGCTGTTTATTGTACTGTAGCAAACACCAGCTATCGTCCCTTCGGGGACATCCGATAAAATTGGAACGATACAGAGAAGATTAGCATGGCCCCTGCGCAAGGATGACACGCATAAATCGAGAAATGGTCCAAATTTTTTTTCTAAACCCTAGCTCGATTTTCTCAGCTCTGCGTCTATGGAGGTCAGTTCTTTTTCCAGTTTATTCATGCCAAAAATCTATGCAGAATGTATTTATTTCGATCTAGAAAAGTAGGAAGATTACGCATTGGGTCATTTCTTCAAAATTATTCATTCCACTGCAATTAATTGCAGATCCTCTGTCTTCAAGTGGTAGCTGAACGTGCTTTGATTCAGAAAATTAGAAAGATTTCATAAACGTACTTTGATCTTTATTCACTTATGCTACATTTGATCTCTGCTTTTTCAAGTTGTAGCTTTTGCTGATCCACTTCGAGTATTGTACAATCTTCCAATCAAAGGCAATTCAGAGCCAGTTGAAATTCTGTTATGAGGCCAGTGATCATATGCTATTCCCTTTCGTATTTTAATAATCACGCTCAGTTCACTGATGTGCCTTTCTTTCCTTGAGATAACTAGCATAAATTAGGTGTAGATTTGTTTTATTCGGCAAGTGTAACATAAATAGTAGTCTAAGCTTTAACAGGTTGTTGATCAGGTATATATAAAATGGACTATCGAGGGTTCACGGCACGAGCTGATGACAGCCATGCACCACCTGTGTCCGCGTGACCCTGAGATGTAGGTAGGGAGGGAGGGAGGGAGGGCTATTCAGAAGCTACAAATTGGTAATTGACTGAATTCTGGTTGATGTTGAAGATTGGAAAGATGGGATTAGGGATTCTAATTTAGCACCCGTATAAATATATGGAGAAGTATCTAGACAAAAAGGTTTTGAAATTCTTGATGAACTATATTAATGTACAACTGTATTGTGTGATTACAGATCTAATAATAACTGTTCAGAAGCTACAAATCGGTAATTGCTTGAATGCTGATTTATGTTGATGATGGAGAGATGAGCAACGGCTAGCTATGGAAGTCAACAAAGCTTTTTGCACATCTCTATTAACCTTTTGTTTGATCAAAGCAATTGCATACTCCATAAGCTCTGCTTCACATGGTAATGCAAGAGGGCCATCGTCACACAATCCGAACTCTTCTTCTGCCATATTGAATAGCTCTCTCATCATTTCACTGTTAAGATATTGCAAAGGAAGCACGAAACGTTTTTTATCTGCAGAGTAAACCACAAAATGTCCCTTTTCTGCTATTGAAGATGTGCTACATTTGCTATTTTCTGCAGCTGAATCAGTTTGTGGCAATGTGATTCTCTTTCTCTTGATAGCTGTAAGCTTCTGCCATTTCCTTGCTAATTTCAGAAGCTTCTTGGCACTTATCATCTTGCTATTTAACAGAAATGGAATCGTTTTTAGAAGTAGAAGTGAAGAAAGAACATTCAGAATGTCGGATGTTGGAATGGTGAATGCAAAATGTTGTGATGGTGTGGAAGGCAAAGGCATTAGCCTGAATTTATATTTACAATTGAAGAAGCAATGCAGGTCCCACCATATTAAATTGGGAAGCAAAACCATGTGATGCATGTTTCTTAGACATGTATTCAACAAATGGAGGCTAGATTAAATGGTTGAACTTGAACTGATTTGAATTTTTTGGACCACAAGATAAAATGGCTGGCTTATAGTACACCTAGCTTGCGAATTATTTCTAAAGCCTAGACATTTGCATGTGTGATGTGACTTTGTTTGCACAAGACACATAGGGTTGGACCCCATATGTTTAGTTATTGCAGCAGAGATGTGTTGAACCATTTGCTTTTGAAGTTATTTTCATGACCATGATTTTGAATCCTGTTATTTTACAAATTTAGGATTTTTTCCTGCAAGGCAAGGGCGCAATCATTGTTAGATTTAAGGGTGGACTAGTACAGAATTCAATGCAAAGTTTGCATACAACCACTTCGTTTTGTTCTCCAAACCTTAGAAACAATATTTAGCAAACACCGCAGAAATTATCGCATTGCAGGAGAGTTTTAACAGAAATTTTAAGGTTAATGCATATCTGTTAGGATAGGTAGCTTTCAGGTTAGCAGAAATTTCAGTAATGCGGGAGAGTTTTAAATTGTATTGCTTTTTGTAAAATAGAAATTGTGGACCAAAACTGGGTTATATATATCAAATGCCATCTGTGTGAAAACTCTAATATCTTTCAGAAAAACTATAGAAGAAAAATCATAGAGAATTAGGAGCTCAGTTTGGATTCAATTTTGTTGCTGGTAAAGATATCCTAATCCCTTGGTTGACAATCACATTTTGTTCACTTCTGTGTGTTTCATGTAGATAACAAGCTTAAGGTGTTGCATATCGATTTTTCTTAATTGGTAGGTGTAACATAATAGAGTTGGAGAGTAGTCTAGGCCTCAACAGGTTGTTAATCACGTAGTGAAATGTGCTTCAGTTAGGATACTGAAGATATCAATGAGATTAAGGATTATACTTTAGCACATATATAAATAGAGAGAGAAGTAGCTGAATAAAAAGGTTTTCAGATTCTCGATGAACTATATTAATGTATAAATGTATTTTCTGATCACAGATCTAATTACAACTGTTCAGAAGCTACAAATTGGTAATTGATGGAATGCTGATTGATGTTGATGATGGAAAGACGAGCAAGTGCTACTAACTATGGAAGTCAACAAAGCTTTTTGTACATCTCTACCAGCCTTTCGTTTGATCATAGCAATTACATATTCCATAATCTCTGCTCCAAATGGTAATGTAAGAGGTCCATCGCCATGGTAATGTAAGAGGTCCATCGCCACAAATTCCGAACTCTTCTTCTGCCATGTTGAATAGCTCTCTCAATATTTCATTGTTAAGATATTGCAAAGGAAGCATAAAACGTTTTTCATCTGCAGAGTACACCACAAAATGACCCTTGTCTGCTTTTGTTGATGTACTACAGCTGCTAATTTCTGCAACTCTGTCAATTTGTGAAAGTGCGATTCTTTTTTGGTTGATTGCGGCAAGTTTCTGCCATTTCCTTGCCAACTTCTGCAGCTTCTTGGTACTGATCATCTCTTTTTCGATGAATAAAATGAATTTGATAACAGGAAAAGGGGGAAGGGTGAAAATTTAGATTCTTGATTTTAGATTGCTGATGTGGTGATGGTGTTGAAGCCAAAGGCAACTGGCTTTATATTTGCATGGCTAGAGGAAATGGTGGACCCACCTGCTAGGGCTAGTGGGATGCAAAACCATGTGAGAGAGGCCGGCATGTTTGATAGTCAACAAATGAAGGTAGAGTTTACTTTGTATTGTAATAAAATAATATCCTTATGCTGGGTAGTCGGATAGTATAATAGACATGAGAAATTTACATCATTGAAATCCAAACTATGTAAACCACAAGATATAATGGTAGCTTTAAGTGTATAGTACATATGCTTGTGTGATGTGTCTTTGTGTTTTTGTAAGACACATTGAGTTGGACCCATTATGTTTAGTTATTGTGGAAGAGATGTGTTCAATCATTGGGTGTTGAACTTGAAGTTATGTAATGTGCCTGCGTTGTGTTTGATCAGAACCAGGTCTGTAATATGTCAAGATAGGAAGCTTTCTTCTTAATAGAAATTCTGATAAACCATCTTATTTACTATTTATGCAGGAGAGCTCCAAATTGTTTTGCGTCTTATCTTCCGAATTTCTCTTTTATCCTTATGCTAAGTATGAGGATAGCATAAGGATAGAGGACAACTTAATTAAATTATCTAAAATATTAACTTAACCAACAAAATCGCAACGGAAATCTTGTTTTTATATATATATATTTGTGAAATAGAAACGGTCACCAAATACGTGCATGTCTATGTGAACAAGATTGTCAGTAAGACTGAGGCTATCTTTGAGGAAAAAACCCTTGAAGATAAATGATAGGGACAGAGATATGTTGAAATTCGATTTGGGGGCCAATGATTATATTTTGGTGATCACTTGTAGTCACTGCTGTTTGTTTCTAGGAGATAACAAGCTAAATTTTTGTAGATTTCTCTTAATTGCCAAGCGTAACATAGAGTTCGAGAGAAGGCACACATTGGTAAATCTCATAGTCTATTATATTGCACGGGCCAATCTCATAGTCCAAGCTTTAATAGGCTAATGTGCTTCGGTTATGATACTTAAATGTGCTTCAGTTAATTAGTCTCCATATCCTTTCGATCATGGAGTAAAGATTCTAATATTGCATAGATATTAACACACACAGAGAGAGAGAGAGTAGCTAAACAAAAAGGTTTTTAGATTCTTAATGAACTGTGTTTATGTACAACTGCGTTTTCTAATTACAGATCTAATATAAAGTCTTCAGAAGCTACAAATTGGTAACTGATTAAATGCTGATTGATGTTGAGGATGTAGTGATGAGCAACTGCTAGCTATAGAAGTCAACAAAGGTCTTTGGACATCTCTATTAGCCTTTCGTTTGATCAAAGCAATTACATATTCCATAATCTCTGCTTCAAATGGTAATGTAAGAGGTCCATTGCCACAAATTCCGAACTCTTCTTCTGCCATGTTGAATAGCTCTCTCATAATTTCATTGTTAAGATATTTCAAAGGAAGAACAAAACGTTTTCGGTCTGCGGAGTACACTACAAAATGACCCTTCTCTGCTTTTGTTGCCGTACTACAGCTGCTCATTTCTGCAACTCTATCAGTTTGTGGCAATGTGATTCTTCTTCGGTTGATTGCAGCAAGTTTCTGCCATTTCCTTGCTAACTTTTGCAGCTTCTTGGTACTGATCATCTTTTTTTTCCCTTGAAAAAAATGAATTTGATTACAGGAAAAAGAGAAAAGGGGTAATTTTCAGATTATTGATTTTTGAATGCTGACCTTGTGATGGTGTTGAAGGCAAAGGCAACTGACTTTATATTTGCAAGGCTAGAAGAAATGGACGACCCACCTGCTACGCCGAGTAGGTAAACAAAAAGGTTTTTAGATTCTTAATGAACTGTGTTTATGTACAACTGCGTTTTCTAATTACAGATCTAATATAAAGTATTCAGAAGCTACAAATTGTTAACTGATTACATGCTGATTGATGTTGAGGATGTAGTGATGAGCAACTGCTAGGTATAGAAGTCAACAAAGGTCTTTGCACATCACTATTAGCCTTTCGTTTGATCAAAGCAATTACATATTCCATTATCTCTGCTTCAAATGGTAATGTAAGAGGTCCATTGCCACAAGTACAGAGGTAGCTAAACAAAAAGGATTCTTGATGAACTGTATTAATGTACAACTGCATTTTCTAAGTACAGATCTGATATAAACTCTTCAGAAGCTACAGATCGGTAATTGAGTGAATGCTGATTGATGCTGATGATGGGAGATGCGCAACTGCTAGCCATAGAAGTCAACAAAGCGTTTTGTACATCTCTTTTAACCTTTCGTTTGATCAGAGCAATTACGTATTCCATAAGCTCTGCTTCAAATGGTAATGTAAGAGGTCCATCACCACAAATTCCGAACTCTTCTTCTGCCATGTTGAATAGCTCTCTCATTGTTTCATTGTTGAGATATTGCAAAAGAAGCATAAAACGTTTTTGGTCTGTGGAGTACACAACACAATGGCCCTTATCTGCTTTTGTTGATGTACTACAGCTGCTAATTCCTGCAACTCTGTTAGTTTGATTACAACAATTTTCTGCCATTTCCTTGCTAACTTTTGTAGCTTCTTGGTACTGATCATCTTTTTTTCGATGAATAAAATGAATTTGATTAAAGGAAAAAGGGAAAAGGGGGAAAATTTTCTGTCTTGATTTTCGATTCCTGATGTTGCGATGGTGTTGAAGGCAAAGGCAACTGACTTTATATTTGCAAGGCTAAAGATGTGGAGAACCCACCTGCCACAGCTAGTGGGATGCAAAACAACACAATAACCAACTAGCAGTATAACATAAGCAATGACCAATACAATAGTTTATTATTTGGTCACTCTACGTTGTCGTTCTTTGTCCCCAAAAAAAACTCTAAAGATGAAATTGGTAGTGAGATTGGTGGCGCCAATTGCTGCTCCGTTTACTGTTGAAGTCGCCGGCGACTCCACCGTTCAAATCCTCAATGAATCGGTGTGCAGTTACATCAGTTCCGCCTCTTCGTTTTACCTTATCATGGATATTGCATATTCCATAAGCTCTAGATTCCGGTCTCTGCAACCGCCATTTCTATTGGTGTTGGTACATTTTGAGGAGCGGATTTTTAAGAACAGCTGCAAAGGCTCAAAAGGAGTCGCCGGAAAACTCATGGCCGAACAAAATACCGTCATCCATATTGAAGAACCTGATGTTTTGCGGCAAATTATCAAGAATTGGAGAATTGGGAGTAGAATTATGAACAGTAAAGAAAGAAAACAGCGAATCCGGACATGAAATGGGAGTTCAAGCAAAAGATTGAGGAGAGGTCTTTTGCCTAATGGTACGGGAATTACAGCAACATTATGGTATTTCATATTGATAGCCATGTTTGTAAACTCGAGAAATATTTTCTTCTTTCTAATAAGCTTCAGTTGCATCAATTTGTTCTTGTCGGAGCAATACAAACGAAAAAAGCTGTTCCTTTTTCCAAATTTTTTAATTAGATAAATTTATGGGTAAATGGTTTTTTTAGTTGTTTAATTAAGTCTATCTGCAACCATGTGTAAAAACAAAAGCTATATGATATAACAACAAATGCCATTAACACATTCAACAATAAAATATGCTGCACCAACATGTCCTATATATAATATATGAGCAAAATTCATACTGTCCATAAAGAAACCAGATTCTATATATGGAATTACATAAATCTACTTGATCCAAAATCCATATATCATAAATTCATATTGTCCAAAATATTTAGTTTCAAAGTTCAAACAACCAACTACAATCGTCATAAACTTCACTAAATAAGTTCTATTATGTATATCTATTCGGTTATTATTCGGTTTTTTACCCTAAAACCAAAAATCGAACTGAAACCGAAAAACTCAAATTTCATAAACCAAAACCGAACCGAATATATGTGATTCAGTTTGATTCAATTTTTCGGTTTGGTTCGGGTTTCGGTTATTTTGTAAAATAGGCATACTATTATAACATCGAGATACTCATCTTCGTCAATTTCTTTAAAATTTAGACATGAGCAGGACAAAGGCTAGTTAAACTGAAGTGTAGATTGATCAACATGCTCTGATCCCCACAACTCTAGTTTTCATACAGAACTCGTAATTATATGGGAGAGTCTTATTACCCAAAAAAAATGTCAATGACTTGAAAAAGCCGGAGTATTTTGCAACTAACCATACACAATTTTTTAACTTGGTTGCAACTTGACTCTTCATAAATTACTCATATTTGAGATTATAAATGTCTGAGCATTATCTAACACTTCTCTTAGGTCAACTCAATATATCTTTTGGAAGTACGATTCAAATCATACAATCAAGAACTCAAGTAAACAAATTCGATAAAATATTGAGGAAATGTTGACCAGCAATACTGAATCTATTGCCTACTAACCACATACAAATACCGTATTTAATCCGGATAAGGATTCACATTCTTGATTAACTTTGGACCAGTCATTTGACAGTGGGGTCAAAACCGCTTTTTTCATCTGAAAATTCTTACTCTCGACTTTGAGGATCTTAAGCAGTCATAATGACCGCTTTAACCTCTTCTCCACACTGTAAATAAGCAACTGCGGATAATAGCCAGCAGTATAAGAGATGTCTACAACACTTGGCAAGACCTGTGTTGCTTTAATCTATATATATTTGAACATCGAATGCCAGATAGTTAAATATTATGAGTCAATGCAAATATATATAAATAGATTAACACACAGTAACAAACCTGATAGAACATTACCAATGCATTAATCATACATGAGGAATAAAAAACACAATTCAAGCCTCAAGACTTTTCAGTTAGTAATGCATATGCTATTGGGTCTGAACCATTTGTAGCCACATACAAATCCCGTATTTCATCCGAATATGGAATCACATACTTCTCGGTGAACTTTGCATCACTCAATCTACAAAACGCACTCAAAACAGGTCTTTCCATAAGCAAATTCTTACTCTCGAGGGTCTTAAGCAGTCTCAACCGGGGTTTTAACCTCTTCTCCACACCGTAAGTAAAAAATTGAGGGTGGCTAGCAATATAAGAAGTGTCTACAACGCTTAGCAAGAGCCCTTTTACCTCTTTAATCTTCCTTACTGATGCGAAAAACACAAACGGCGTTGTCCTGAAAGCATGCAAAATATTCTGCTCTGAAAAGCCAATGTCCCTAAAAAGTTTCAGCTTTAGCTCCAAATTCTTTCTAGTCATTTTACTCATCACTCTAAGAGCATGAAGAAATACCTTAGATTCCCTATTTACACCCATCTCATCTACTCTTTCAACTAATTCCTTAAACTTCTCTGGGTTAAAGCGATAAAAATCGGGATACTTACAAGCATGTGTAGTAATCTGCAAGGGACAAATCCCACAACTTTTCAAGTAAACTACGTTAGGAACAAGCGTAGTATCCAAATTCCTTCGAATAACCAACCAATACCTAGAATTCCTAAAAAAGCTACAAATATCAGCATTAGGGCCTAAAGTATTCTTTAACGCTAAAATAGACTGCTGAAGCCACTCAGCACTGCTCTTCAAATGCCATGGACAAGAAGAAATAAAAGCAGCTAAGTCAGCGGGCAAAAACCCTAATTCCTTAAAAACGTTGATTTTAGGCTCAAGACATGTCTCGAGATTATAAGAAAGTACCCTGGGTAATTTTTGGACGAGAGATTCGATCTGATTGTTAGTAAACCCTGATTCCTTGAGGAAGTTGAGAACAGAATCAGCATTTTCAGGGTTTATGGCGAAATCGGTGGTTGAGGAAGCTCTATTGGGGGAGAGGCGGTGGTGATTGAGTAAGTAATCGGAAACTGAGATTTTGGGGGTTGAAGTGGAGAAGAAAACAGAGATTGGAAATTTGGAGAGATTAAGAGACCTCCTCAAAGAGGGAAATCTGCATAACCAGGGGACGGGCATGTTTCTCGGAGAAATTGAACGTAAAGCAGCAATAATAATCGAAAGAAAATGAAAAAAAGGCGTGCCTATTTGGATAATCTCGCTGTTGAGCTACAATCAGATCATCGCATGGAAGCGGAAGTGGTCCAAGGAAAGAGATGAACTGAGATCTCAGAATGGCGACGGATTGTGCCACCTGAAACTCGATGGCCCTTTTTCTTTTGAAAATTATGTGTTGAATGGGAACTATTTACAGCATTTATCCAATTCTCTCTTGCATTTTTATTTTATTTTTATTTTATTTTTTGTTTTTTTTATTTAGTTTACTGGAGTTTTATTCCGACTACATTTATATTCAATCTGAGTTGCTCACCTGACCATAATAGGTGAGTCTCCCAATAAGAATCTTTTAAGTTCACAAGGCTCGAAATTGAAACCTTACTATAGTGATATCAAGTTATTTATTACTTGAATCACTAGCTTTTAGTTTTTTACTTTGATTAGCATGCATTATTCTAGTTTTTAAAAATTTTAAATGAGAGACTTGAGAGACTACGGAAACTTTGAGTTCTCGCCTCTCTTTTTTCGACATGAGAGGCTAAAGAAACTCGAGGGATTAGTATGTTTTGAAGTACTTGTGTGATTACTTCAGTAGTCATATGCTGAGGTAAAGCAGCTTGTGCTGGAGTAGGTTATTTGGGAAAGCCACAAATTGGTGGAGGTTCATGTCTTTGCTCCTCCCATTGTTCAATACGGATCGTACTCTCAACATCCTCTGTTGTGACTACTACTGACCATTACTTATTCCTGAAAATTGGACCAAAGTGGATCAACAACTAACACCATTTCTATATCCTAAATGGCATGTACATCCTTGTAACGCCCCCCCTATAGGGAGCGCTACGGTAACAATAAACACCCAATAAACAACTCTACTCCACTATATAGAGTTCAATACTTATAGATTTGATACGTACAAATACCAATATAAAGTTTTAAACTCCAAATTATTCTCCAAATGCTAATTATTCTCCAAATATTTCTCAATGTCACTTTACATTTCTCACTCTCTAGTACATGCCATTATTCTACAAACCATAATATTACATTAAAATATAAATCCACCTCGAATCTTTCCTTAATTGCTCTTTAAGCTGATCCACCCGTACGACTTTGGTCCAAGCTATCTACAAGTTCTCCACCTACGCGTAGAAAATCAACTACACGCTAAGCAATTTGCTTAGTGATGTCCATAAAAAAAAATAACAACTTTGAATATTTTTAAAATAGAAACAAAGTATATTTATAAGTCAAAAATAAATTAACCAACTTTATGGAATCAAATCACAAAACTTATATAGTAATCCTTTCAAAGTATAATCAAATTTATATCCAATCTTTCCAAACACTTTAACCATATATTGCCCAAAGTAAACAAGTCCTGAATAACGGTAAAATGGATACGGGAGCGGACAAGCCCGAAGCCAAAGCTTCAAAATCAATATATCGGTCAAGCCCGAAGCCGAAGCTTCAAAAATCAGTATATCGGTCAAGCCCGAAGCCGAAGCTTCAAAAATCAATATCGGTCAAGCCCGAAGCCGAAGCTTCAATATCAATATATATATATATATCATAATATCGGCCAAAGCCCGAAGCCAAAGCTTCAATTGTTTGTACAGTACTGTACCCCCCTTTATTGGGGCCAATCTACCCTGACCCGTATTCTACTCGTTTAATAAGGACAATAAATCAAAGTAACATCTTAAAAATTCCAGTATAAACCATCAATCACAATTCAACATATCTTCAGTAATTAAGAAATCCAAATCCCAAATTTTTAAGCATCAAACTTCAATTAAAACTCAATAAAATCAATATCATGCTTTCCAGAATTTTTTCCAGGTTTCGTAACCTGACTTCCCCTGCATTTTTCACTATCAAAACATCATCCAATCGAAGAACTTTCTTCTAAACAGAATTAGACACATGTCTCAGCTTTCCAAATCCACCCGAATCACAGAAATCGAAATTTTATAACCAAAGTTATGATCAAAATACTAAACAGTGTACCAAGCTGAGATTTTCCGAAAACAGATTTCATGACTCAACTTCAAACGAAAATTTCACATTGAAAACGAACGAAATTCAACAAGGTTTCTTCTGAACATGTGTTCCTTACTTTCTTTAGATATCAATAGAATCAAGAATCGTTCAAATCGGATTTATATAACGAGAGAAAACATTAAAACAAAACAGGTATACAATCTGGAAAATTTTCCCGAAAAACCGAGAAATCGAAATTCGGGACACAAATCTTTTTCTATGCTCTTTCTAGCTCTCTTCTACCCCTTTTGCCTTTGATTTACTTGCAATAGCTTCCTCTACAGTAGCCATATATAATTCTATCAAGATATTGCGTAAATAAACTTCCTAATACCATAAATATGCTTAATCTACCATAAATTCTACTAATTAAGCTTTAATTTCACCAAAAATCACTCACCTCAAACTCGGGTTACTATTCATCCGAATCTTAATTTCTGAAATCCTCCTCTTCTAGTCTTGATTGACTGAAATTGATGATGATAGAGGGCTTAAGGATCGATTTCTAATAAGAATTCGAAGTTGAATCGAAGAAATCGGAAGTTTTTGGATTATAGAAATTTTTTTTTTTTTGGTAAATGAAAGGGAGGAAGGAAATGATGAAGATAAGGAAGAGAAGAAGATAAGCTGTAAGTTTTGTATATATTGTCTTTTCTTTTCTTTTTTTTTTTTTCAAATTTCCAATATTGCCCTTGGACAAATAATTTAATGTCCATTTCATCATTCTTATTATAATTAGCTCTTATTTCCTCATGTCTTATATCCAATAACAATAATAACAATAAAAATAATTTCTATGATATTTTTAATACCATAGTAATTTATTATAAGCAAAATTTTGGAAATTTCGGTTCGTTACAATTCTCCCCCTCTTATGAATTTTCGTCCCGAAAATTTCCTGAAAACAGTTGCGGATATTGAGTTTTCATTGTATCCTCCGGTTCCCAAGTTGCTTCTTCAACCTTATGATTCCTCCAAAGTACTTTTACCAAAGGTATAGACTTGTTTCTCAATTGTTTAACCTCTCTCGCTAAGATTTGTACCGGTTCCTCTTCATACGTCAGGTCGGGTTCGATTTCTACAATATCAGGAGATAAGATATGTGATGGATCTGATCTGTATCTCCTTAACATTGACACATGGAACACGTTATGAATTTTGTCGAGTGTTGGGGGTAGTGCCAACCGATAAGCTACCGGTCCAACCCTCTCTATAACCTCATATGGGCCAATTAACTAACTCATTTTATTTCCAATTTACTATCATAATTCACTCTATTTAAATTTCAAAATTTCGGTTCGTTACAATTCTCCCCCTCTTATGAATTTTCGTCCCGAAAATTTCCTGAAAACAGTTGCGGATATTGAGTTTTCATTGTATCCTCCGATTCCCAAGTTGCTTCTTCAACCTTATGATTCCTCCAAAGTATTTTTACCAAAGGAATAGACTTGTTTCTCAATTGTTTAACCTCTCTCGCCAAGATTTGTACCGGTTCATCTTCATACGTCAGGTTGGGTTCGATCTCTACGACATCAAGAGATAAGATATGTGATGGATCTAATCTGTATCTCCTTAACATTTATACATGGAACACCTTATGAATTTTGTTGAGTGTTGGGGGTAGTGCCAACCGATAAGCTACCGGTCCAACCTTCTCTATAACCTCATATGGGCCAATGAATCTCGGACCGAGCTTGCCTTTCTTGCCAAATCGCAGGACTTTCTTCCAAGGAGATACTTTGAGAAACACTTTATCTCCCACTTCATAAGTAATGTCTTTTCTTTTTAGATCAGCATAAGATTTTTGTCTATCCGATGCAGCCTTCAATCTTTCTTGAATAAGTTTTACCTTCTCTTTTGTCTCCTGAATCAAATCCACTCCCACAATCTTGTTTTCACTAAGTTCGGTCCAATATAATGGAGTTCGACATTTTCTTCCATACAATGCTTCATATGGCGCCATTTGTATGCTTGACTGATAGCTGTTATTATAGGCAAACTCCATGAGGGACAAATACTTATCCCAACTTCCTTCAAATTCAATGATACAACTTCTCATCATGTCTTCCAACACCTGAATTACTCTTTCAGATTGACCATCTGTTTGAGGATGAAATGAAGTACTGAAATGAAGTTTGCTACCTAAGGCCTCTTGCAACTTCTTCCAAAATCTTGAAGTAAATCTTGGATCTCGGTCAGAAATGATTGAAATAGGCACTCCGTGTAGCCTTACTATCTCATCTATATATAATTGAGCCAACCTATCAAGTGAATAATCCATCCTAACTGGAAGAAAGTGGGCAGACTTTGTCAATCTATCTACAACAACCCACACTGCATCATGTTTCTTCTGTGTACGTGGTAAAGATGTCACGAAGTCCATTGTGATTCTTTCCCATTTCCATTCTGGAATTGTTATAGGTTGCAATAATCCAGAAGGAACTTGATGTTCTGCTTTCACCTGTTGACAAGTTAGACATTGAGCAACATAGTTAGTAATGTCTTTCTTCATCCCATTCCACCAATAATGGCTCTTCAAATTTTGGTACATCTTGTTTGCTCCAGGATGCATCACATAAGGACTACTATGCCCCTCTTGTAAGATATTCTTCTTTAATTCTTCATTGTTTGGCACACATAGTCTATCTTTAAAATATAGACACCCATCTTCTCGAACCATATAGTCATCTATGATACCCACTTGTGTCCGTGCTCGAATAATCTTTAAGTCATCATCTTCATTTTGTGCTTGCTTAACCTGTTGTAGTAGTATAGGTTGAATCTTCAATTCTGCAATTAAGGCTCCACTACTGGTAAGAGCTAATCCCGTATTCATAGCCCTTAGTGCCATCATTGTCTTTATGCTGAGAGCATCTGCCACTACATTAGCCGTTCCTGGATGGTAATCAATAAGACAATCGTAATCTTTAATGAATTCCATCCACCTTCTTTGCCTTAAATTCAACTCTTTCTGTGTTGGCAAATATTTCAAACTTTTGTGATCTGTATAAATATAACATTTTTCTCCATAAAGATAATGTCGCCAAATTTTCAAGGCAAAGACTATTGCAACCAATTCCAAATCATGAGTAGGATAATTCCTTTCATGATTCTTCAATTGCCTGGAAGCATAGGCAATCACTTTTCCTTCTTGCATCAAAACACACCCAAGACCACTATGTGAAGCATCACTATAGATTACAAAATCTTTTCCAGGTTCTGGTTGGGTAAGGATGGGTGCTTTTGTCAACATTGTCTTCAATTTCTCAAAACTTTCTTGACACTTGTGATTCCACTCAAATTTTGCGTTCTTTTGAAGTAGTTTCGTCAGTGGGGCAGCAATGACTGAAAATCCTTTCACAAATCTTCTATAATACCCTGCTAAGCCAAGGAAACTCCTGACTTCCGTAGGGTTCTTTGGTGGTTTCCATTCAACAACTGCTTCTATCTTCTTAGGATCCACTTTAATTCCTTCTGCAGAAACAACATGGCCTAAGAAAGAAACTTCTTCAAGCCAAAACTCACATTTGCTAAGTTTGGCATACAATTTATTTTCCCTCAAAGTTTGGAAGACTATCCGCAAATGTTGATCATGCTCTTCCCGTGACTTAGAATACACCAAAATATCATCAATGAAAACCACTACAAACCTGTCTAAATATAAGTAAAAGACACGGTTCATGAGGTCCATAAATGCTGCTGGTGCATTAGTTAGACCAAATGGCATCACCAAAAATTCATAGTGTCCATATCTGGTTCGGAAAGCCGTCTTTGCAATATCATCATCTTTCACTCTCATTTGATAGTAGCCCGATCTTAAATCAATCTTGGAGAAGTATTTGGCACCCTTGAGTTGATCAAATAAATCTTCAATCCTTGGCAATGGATACTTATTCTTGATTGTCAATTTATTCAACTCACGGTAATCAATACATAATCGGAGCGACCCATCTTTCTTCTTAACAAACAACACTGGTGCGCCCTATGGGGATATACTCGGGCGTATGAATCCTTTGTCTAACAATTCTTGCAACTGAATTTTCAACTCTTTCAGTTCAGCAGGCGCCATTCTGTATGGTGCTTTGGATACTGGTGCGGTACCCGGCAATACATCAATTGCAAATTCTACCTCTCTTTTTGGTGGCAACCCCGGTAGTTCTTCTGGAAATACATCAGGAAAATCACATACCGTAGGAATATTCTGTAATTCTAACTCACCCTCCTTCAATTCTAGAGCAAAGATTAGGTAGGCCTGACATCCCTTCCTAACCAGCCTTTTAGTCTTCATAAAAGAAATTATGTTACAGAGATAATCTGATCTTTCCCCCACTATAACTATTTCTTCTCCATCAGAAACTTGAAGTGACATTCTTTTGTTTTTGCAATCCACCATAGCTCGATGTTCCGATAACCAATCCATTCCCAAGATAACATCGTAATCTCGGAAAGGTAACTCAATTAAATTTGCATTGAAAAGTTGATGTTGAATCATAATAGGGCAATTCATGTATACTTTGTTTACTATCACACTGTGTCCTAAAGGATTAGTCACTTCAATATTTTCTCCTAATTCTTCTACACGCAATCCTTTCTCTTGTGCTAATGCAGTACATATATATGAATGAGATGAACCAGGATCTATCAAAGCATAAACATCGTGATTAAAGAATGAAAATTTACCGACAATAACTTCGGTAGATTCTCTAGTCTCAGGCCCTCGGATTGCATAACTTCGCGCCATTCCTCCCGGTCTACCACTCTGCGGTGCTTGTTGAGCCACATCATGCCCACTTGAACCACTAGCATTTCCTCTTCCCCTTCCTCTTCCACCTTGCATTGTAGGAGTAGGAACTACTATAGGTGCAGATGTACTTATCTGTCTTTGAGGACAATTTGCAATCAAATGTTCCCTCGAGCCACATTTAAAGCAGACTCTACCTTTTCCCCAACATTCCCCTGTATGCATCCTTCCACAATTAGAACATTGTGGAATATTTCCTCTGCCTCGACCTGAAGGTACACTAGCCGCTGACCCCGTACTTATGGTTTGTCTCGGTGAAAACCCTCTGAAATGAGATTGTGTTTTTTCTGATGTTCCCTTCTGTCTCTTACTTGGAGATTCTGAACTAGCTGGACCCTGTGATCCCTTTTGAAATCCAGACCTTTTAGCCATTCTTTGTTGTCCATCTGAATTAATCTTCTCGATGCCCGTAGCAGCATCAACCAGGTCATTGAACACCCTAATCCTTTGTGCAAGTAAATGCACTCTAATTTCATCATTCAGCCCATCCTCGAATCTCTTACATCGCCTCACTTCACTGTCAACGATATCACGAGCATACCTCTCGAGTTTGAGGAATTGAACTTCATATTCTGATACAGTCATTCGTCCCTGTCTCAAAGACAAGAACAATTTCCTCTGCTCATCTTTGAATCGTTCACTAACGTACTTTTTGTCAAATTGTTCCAAGAAAAGTCCCCAAGTGATTTCTCCGAGTCGTCTTTCTCTCACAATATTATCCCACCACCTCCTAGCTTGTTCTTTTAGTAGACCTTGCACACAGTCTAATCTTTCTTCATCTGTAAAATGAAGCCTAGTCATACACCATTTAGTATGATCAAGCCAATCTTCTGCAATTGCAGGATTCACTGTATCCCCTTTGAAATCATCAGTTGGAAGCTTCTTGATTCTTTTAAGAGGAGTTCTCTCCTCTCTTCTTTTAATGTGAGGTACGATAGGAACTTGAGGGATTTGTATGTTTCGTAGTACTTGTGTGATTACTTCAGTAGTCATATGCTGAAGTAAAGCAGCTTATGCCGGAGTAGGTTGTTCAGGAAAGCCATGAACTGGTGGAGGTTCATGTCTTTGTTCATCCCCTTGTCTAATACGGATCGTACTCTTAGCATCCTCTTCCTCAATCTGGTTGTGACTACTACTAGCCATAATTTATTCCTGAAAATTGGACCAAAGTAGATCAGACAACTAACATAACATTTTTATATCTTAAATGGCATGTACATACTAGTCCTAGAATCGTCTAAACCTCAGCTCTGATAGCAACAAATGTAACGCCCCCCCTATAGGGAGCGCTACGGTAACAATAAACACCCAATAAATAACTCTACTCCACTATATAGAGTTCAATACTTATAGATTTGATACGTACAAATACCAATATAAAGTTTTAAACTCCAAATTATTCTCCAAATGCTAATTATTCTCCAAATATTTCTCAATGTCACTTTACATTTCTCACTCTCTAGTACATGCCATTATTCTACAAACCATAATATTACATTAAAATATAAATCCACCTCGAATCTTTCCTTAATTGCTCTTTAAGCTGATCCACCTGTACCATTTTGGTCCAAGCTATCTACAAGTTCTCCACCTACGCGTAGAAAATCAACTACACGCTAAGCAATTTGCTTAGTGGTGTCCATAAAAAAAAAATAACAACTTTGAATATTTTTAAAATAGAAACAAAGTATATTTATAAGTCAAAAACAAATTAACCAACTTTATGGAACCAAATCACAAAACTTATATAGTAATCCTTTCAAAGTATAATCAAATTTATATCCAATTTTTCCAAACACTTTAACCATATATTGCCCAAAGTAAACAAGTCCTGAATAACAGTAAAATGGATACGGGAGCGGACAAGCCCGAAGCCAAAGCTTCAAAATCAATATATCGGTCAAGCCCGAAGCCGAAGCTTCAAAAATCAATATATCGGTCAAGCCCGAAGCCGAAGCTTTAAAAATCAATATCGGTCAAGCCCGAAGCCGAAGCTTCAATATCAATATATATATATCATAATATCGGCCAAAGCCCGAAGCCAAAGCTTCAATTATTTGTACAGTACTGTACCCCCCTTTATTGGGGCCAATCTACCCTGACCCGTATTCTACTCGTTTAATAAGGGCAATAAATCAAAGTAACATCTTAAAAATTCCAATATAAACCATCAATCACAATTCAACATATCTTCAGTAATTAAGAAATCCAAATCCCAAATTTTTAAGCATCAAACATCAATTAAAACTCAATAAAATCAATATCATGCTTTCCAGAATTTTTCTAGGTTTCATAACCTGACTTCCCCTGCATTTTCACTATCAAAACATCACCCAATCGAAGAACTTTCTTCTAAACATAATTAGACACATGTCTCAGCTTTCCAAATCCACCCGAATCACAGAAATCGAAATTTTATAACCAAAGTTATGATCAAAATACTAAACAGTGTACCAAGCTGAGATTTTCCGAAAACAGATTTCATGACTCAACTTCAAACGAAAATTTCACATTGAAAACGAACGAAATTCAACAAGGTTTCTTCTGAACATGTGTTCCTTACTTTCTTTAGATATCAATAGAATCAAGAATTGTTCAAATCGGATTTATATAACGAGAGAAAACATTAAAACAAAACAGGTATACAATCTGGAAAATTTTCCCGAAAAACCGAGAAATCGAAATTCGGGACACAAATCTTTTTCTATGCTCTTTCTAGCTCTCTTCTACCCTTTTGCCTTTGATTTACTTGCAATAGCTTCCTCTACAACAGCCATATATAATTCTATCAAGATATTGCATAAATAAACTTCCTAATACCATAAATATGCTTAATCTACCATAAATTCTACTAATTAAGCTTTAATTTCACCAAAAATCACTCACCTCAAACTCGGGTTACTATTCATCTGAATCTTAATTTCTGAAATCCTCCTCTTCTAGTCTTGATTGACTGAAATTGATGATGATAGAGGGCTTAAGGATCGATTTCTAATAAGAATTCGAAGTTGAATCGAAGAAATCGGAAGTTTTTGGATTATAGAAATTTTTTTTTTTTTGGTAAATGAAAGGGAGGAAGGAAATGATGAAGATAAGGAAGAGAAGAAGATAAGCTGTAAGTTTTGTATATATTGTCTTTTCTTTTCTTTTTTTTTTTTTCAAATTTCCAATATTGCCCTTGGACAAATAATTAAATGTCCATTTCATCCTTCTTACTATAATTAGCTCTTATTTCCTCATGTCTTATATCCAATAACAACAATAACAATAAAAATAATTTCTATGATATTTTTAATACCATAGTAATTTATTATAAGCAAAATTTTGGAAATTTCAGTTCGTTACAATCCTAGTCCTAGAATCGCCTAAACCTCGCTCTGATACCACTAAATGTAACACCCCCATTATTCGGAGTGTCACAGTAACGATAACCTCCGATATCTTATTTACTAATTCAGTAAGTTTCACATTAATACTTAAACAAATTCACTGCCAATACTTATATATGTTAATTCCAAAACTTTAACATTCATAAATACACGCCAAAAGTTATAACTCAAACCCTGATTCCTTGAGGAAATTGAGAACAGAATCAGCATTTTCAGGGTTTATGGCGAAATCGGTGGTTGAGGAAGCTCTATTGGGGGAGAGGCGGTGGTGATTGAGTAAGTAATCGGAAACTGAGATTTTGGGGGTTGAAGTGGAGAAGAAAACAGAGATTGGAAATTTGGAGAGATTAAGAGACCTCCTCAAAGAGGGAAATCTGCATAACCAGGGGACGGGCATGTTTCTCGGAGAAATTGAACGTAAAGCAGCAATAATAATCGAAAGAAAATGAAAAAAAGGCGTGCCTATTTGGATAATCTCGCTGTTGAGCTACAATCAGATCATCGCATGGAAGCGGAAGTGGTCTAAGGAAAGAGATGAACTGAGATCTCAGAATGGCGACGGATTGTGCCACCTGAAACTCGATGGCCCTTTTTCTTTTGAAAATTATGTGTTGAATGGGAACTATTTACAGCATTTATCCAATTCTCTCTTGCATTTTTATTTTATTTTTATTTTATTTTTTGTTTTTTTTTATTTAGTTTACTGGAGTTTTATTCCGACTACATTTATATTCAATCTGAGTTGCTCACCTGACCATAATAGGTAAGTCTCCCAATAAGAATCTTTTACGTTCACAAGGCTCGAAACTGAAACCTTACTATAGTGATATCAAGTTATTTATTACTTGAATCACTAACTTTTAGTTTTTTACTTTGATTAGCATGCATTATTCTAGTTTTTAAAAATTTTAAATGAGAGACTTGAGAGACTACGGAAACTTTGAGTTCTCGCCTCTCTTTTTTCGACATGAGAGGCTAAAGAAACTCGAGGGATTAGTATGTTTTGAAGTACTTGTGTGATTACTTCAGTAGTCATATGCTGAGGTAAAGCAGCTTGTGCTGGAGTAGGTTATTTGGGAAAGCCACAAATTGGTGGAGGTTCATGTCTTTGCTCCTCCCATTGTTCAATACGGATCGTACTCTCAGCATCCTCTGTTGTGACTATTACTAACCATTACTTATTCCTGAAAATTGGACCAAAGTGAATCAACAACTAACACCATTTCTATATCCTAAATGGCATGTACATCCTAGTCCTAGAATCGCCTAAACCTCGCTCTGATACCACTAATTGTAACACCCCCATTATTCGGAGTGTCACAGTAACGATAACCTCCGATATCTTATTTACTAATTCAGTAAGTTATTTATTACTTGAATCACTAACTTTTAGTTTTTTACTTTGATTAGCATGCATTATTCTAGTTTTTAAAAATTTTAAATGAGAGACTTGAGAGACTACGGAAACTTTGAGTTCTCGCCTCTCTTTTTTCGACATGAGAGGCTAAAGAAACTCGAGGGATTAGTATGTTTTGAAGTACTTGTGTGATTACTTCAGTAGTCATATGCTGAGGTAAAGCAGCTTGTGCTGGAGTAGGTTATTTGGGAAAGCCACAAATTGGTGGAGGTTCATGTCTTTGCTCCTCCCATTGTTCAATACGGATCGTACTCTCAGCATCCTCTGTTGTGACTATTACTAACCATTACTTATTCCTGAAAATTGGACCAAAGTGGATCAACAACTAACACCATTTCTATATCCTAAATGGCATGTACATCCTAGTCCTAGAATCGCCTAAACCTCGCTCTGATACCACTAAATGTAACACCCCCATTATTCGGAGTGTCACAGTAACGATAACCTCCGATATCTTATTTACTAATTCAGTAAGTTTCACATTAATACTTAAACAAATTCACTGCTAATACTTATATATGTTAATTCCAAAACTTTAACATTCATAAATACACGCCAAAAGTTATAACTCCAAATATCAACAATATACAAGTCACACTATCTATACTACTTAGTACATGCCATCACATCCAAACCGCAAAATATAACAAAATTTGGACAACCTCAAAAAGTTCTCTTAGCTTGCACTTATCTACCGAACTACTCCACTTTGGTCTGGCTATCTACAATCTTCAGTACCTACGTGTAGCAAAACAAACTACACGCTAAGCAATACGCTTAGTGGTGTATACAAATTTTATTTCAAACTTTACTAAATTTCCAAAAATAAATATAAATTTTAACATAAATATTATGAAAATATTATATTTTCATGTATAAATTCAATTAAATATCAACTTTTTAAACTCATAAGAATAATCCACACCAATTAAACTCAAAAATCAAATATTGCCCAAAGTAACCAAATAATGTAAATGGAATTGGATACGAAGGCGACACTAAGCCCGAAGCCAAAAGCTCCAATATCATATCACAGAATACCGGCCGAACCCCGAAGCCGAAGCTCCAATATCATATCACAGAATACCAGCCGAAGCCCGAAGCCGAAGCTCCTATATATTTTTTTAACAGAATATATTTCAGAATCATAATACCGGCCGAAGCCCCGACGCCAAATCTCCAATTGTTTGCACAGTACTATACCCCCTTTATTAGCGTCAATCTACCCGGTACCATTTTCTACTCAAGGAACTCAAATCCTTAGTTTTTAAACATTAAACTTTCATTACAACACAATAAAATCAACCATTCACAATTCCATAAAAATTCCAGATTTCGTATCCCGATTTCAAGTGCACTATAATACCCGATAACAAAACAATTTGACAAAAATTTCTTCTGAAAATATGTAGCCACAAGTTTCAGCTTTCCAATGCCATAAAAATCATAAAATTCCGATTTGTATAACAAAAGTTATGACCAAATTAATAAAAAATGCTCAACCTGAAATTTCCAAAAAAACAAATTTAGTGATTCAACTTTATCGGAAAATTCGAACTAGTAAATTAACGAATTTAACAAAAGTTTCTTCTAGACATAGCTGCAACTATGTCATCAAAATTCAGTATGTAAATCAAGAGATAAACCAAAAAAGGCAGTTGTGAACAATCCGAAATTCCAGCAATGTATTAAAATAAAATTCGTATACATAGACCTCTTTTTAGCTCTTTATTCGTTTTCCTCTATCTCTTTCCCCTTTCTATGGCTTTGATTATCTCCTTCTACAATATCCATACTTTAATTTAGTTAATATGTCCTCAAAATGAATCACAAATAACTGTAAATAAGCCTAGCTAACTACAAACTCTACAAATAAAACTTAAATTACATCAATTTCTACTAACCTCAAATTCAGGTCACTATTCACCAAGAACCCTAACTGTTGAAATCCCTCTTTCCTTGACTTAATAGGCTGAATTGATGAGCATGGAAAGCTTAAAGAACAATTTCTACAAAAGAATTTGTGTTTGATTGGAGAGAAAATTAAGCTTTGTGGTTTTGGATTTTCAAGGAAGATGAATGACGAAGATAAGAAAGAAATAGAGAAGACATGGGCTGATTTTTGGCACGTATTAAGTTGCTGAAATATGAGGTTTGTACACATATACATAATGCCACAATTACGAGCATGACCTTAACTAAATGACTTAGTTCCTAATACATCCTTTAACTTAATTAACTTTTTTTTTCTTATTTATTCTAAAGGATAAAACATATACATATAATGATTCCAATTCTCTAGATTAATGATACTATACTTCTATATAAATTTAGTTTAAAATTTTGGGTTGTTATAATAATATTGTTAATCGAAATATTATGGTTACGTTACTGCAAGCACGTAGGATGGCAATAATCTTTTATACACGTAAATGATCATATCACATATGCTCATATCACAGCTCAGCCACTACTAATATGAGTAAAAATAAATTCAAAAAATTTCATATTATAGCTCTTTCCGTAGTTTTGCCGTTTTGCCTTTTTGGAGTAATCAATATTGAAAGAGTTTGCATTACAAACAATCATATTTAATGACTTTTCATCTTTCATTCACTTAAGTTTAACTTTTTACTTAGCTATGATAGCTATGAATGCGGTTTTTTTTTTGTTTCAATACTATTGAAATGAATGTTTATTTAATTTTTTTTTTAAAATTAATTTTTTTATATTAATATTTGACTCATAGTGAAAAAACTTCATTATTAGAAGCAGCTGTTCAAGTGTCATTTTTGCTGTTGATTCCAAATTCAATGGTGATGAAAGACAAACTAACTTTAATTTTCAAAAAATAAAGTCAACGATAGCCTTCACCTATTTTCAAATGTATCTTTTATAGAATGAATGTATACAAAAACTATTTACCCATTTTATTTCATTTGTTGAGTCGTGTTATTATTTCTAATAATTATTATTTTCATAAGATTTTATCAGCTAAATATATTGTAATGATAATCATTTAATTATTTAATGTGAACATCCATATTCAGATAGTCATTGTAATCTTGATGCTTCTCCACCAAATTCATTTTGGTAAAAGACGAGTGTACTGTGTACTAACTGAATTCAGTTGTTAATGTTCTAATTAATGATAATAATTTTATGAATGAATTTGGACCAAAAAAAATAGAAAAACTAAAGACTTACAACTCTTGAGATCAAACTATACATGCATTTTCAGACATTTCTGCTATATAAGTACATGTTGTATGGCTAACAAATACTTACAGAACAAAACTCAACTCTTCATATTTTGAATACATTTTTAAGAATATGGCATCCCTTAAGCTATTAGCAATCTTTTTCATTTTGTATAACACATGTACTTCTGTAGAATCCCAACCCGCTTTTGATAAAAAATTTCCAGCCATTTTCATCGTTGGCGATTCGGTAATGGACACGGGAAATAACAATTATATCCCTACTTGGCTTCAGGCAAACTACCTTCCATATGGTCAAAACTATGTTTCGGGTTTGCCAACCGGAAGATTCTCTGACGGAAAACTTCTTTCTGATATGTTGACTTCCTTTTTAGGCATCAAAGAATCTCTTCCTCCTTTCTTGGACCCGACCCTCTCAAACGATGATCTTGTGACAGGTGTCAATTTCGCGTCTGCGGGGTCCGGTTTCGATGACTTGACTAGTGTTGCTAGTAAAGCTATCCCGGTTTCCCAACAAATAGAAAACTTTAAACTCTATATAGTTACGCTAAAACGGCTAGTTGGAGAGGATAAAGCGATTGCAATTCTTAATAGTTCTTTTGTAGTACTTAGTGCTGGGTCGAACGACTGGTTTTTCAACTATTATGATATCCCTACGAGACGATTAACCTACGACGTTGATGGATACTAAGATTTTCTATTGGATAGGGTTAAAAAATTCATCAATGTAAGACATTTATTGATTATTATTATTATTAAGATTGTGTTTAAGTTTTAATAATGTGCATAGTTAATTAGCTTATATACCCGGAAATTTTTGAACTTTTCAGGAGTTGCATGGAATCGGTTGTCGCTCGATATTGGTAAGCGGGTTAGCTCCAACAGGTTGCTTTCCTTTGCAAAAGGAGTTGACGTTTCAAGACATATGTATTGAGAATCAAGACAATGATTCTATTGTTTACAATCAAAAGCTTGTGAATATGTTGTCTACATTGCAACCATCTCTCCCGGGAATCAAACTCGTGTATAACGACTTCTATACCCCGGTCATCAACATGCTTCATAATCCCAAAAACTATGGTAATGAGGCTTATTAGTTATAATAACTTATAATTCTTAACATGCACACAAAATGATGTAAGTATTTTTTGTTGTTGTTTTGATGCTCAGGCTTGGTAGAAACATCGACTGGATGTTGCGTTAATTTGTTATCGGTTTGCAAGCGAGATAACGTGGGGACATGTCAAAACCCCGATGAGTATTTATTTTGGGATGGAGTTCATCCGACTTTAGCAGCCTACAACCACACTTTTGCTTATATGGTGAAAAACGTTCTTCCTCAGTTCCTATAGAACCACACCAACTTTCGTGGCGATGTGAAATTCTATACATAAATTAGAGCATATATAGTACGATTTTGTGTCGATTTAAATATTATTAATGATTTTTCTTTAGAGCTTAACTATCACATCCTGTAAGGCGTTATATGTACACATGACTTCATGATTTACAATATATATTAGTATATTTTGTTGCAGTTATATAAATTTGTATGCAGCAAAAATTTGAAATGTTCTTACTTCCAGTTTCAATACACTTCGAATGCATATAACCTTTGCCAAACAGATGGATTTGGTTCTGGGAATCAAAATTACAAATCCAATGGATATGAAGCGGATCTGAGCCAGATATATAAAAATGGATCTGGACCGGGTTCGATCCAGAGCGGCCCATTGATCATGACCCGGAACCTTCAAACGATGAGCACTGATCGATTTTAACCTTCAGTTCACGAGAAATTTCCTACATTTACTAACGAATATTAACTCTACTAATACTGACATTCTACTAATAGTTATAATCGGGATTCACAGACCTAAAAACTATTCTAAGATCATACTCTTCAAACTAGAACAATTTAGCATCTTGCATCACATTAAACAATCAAAAGACCACTCTAACTCGAGGCTTCAACCTTTTTTCCACACTATAAGTAAGCAATTCAGGGTGGCTAACAATATCATTAATACCCGAATTCCCCACGTTAAGCAACGCCTCTATTGTCTCCTCATTTTTCCCATCTGATACACCAAAGGCTAGAGGTTGTTTCTTGAAAACAAACTCAATGTTCTTGTCTGAAAACCCTAGTTCTCTAAGGCGGTTCAACTTCATCTCCCAACTATGTCTACTCATAGAACTCATAACCCTAACAGCTTCAAGAAAATTCTTCGATTCCTTTTTTATTCCCATTTCATTGACCCTTTTAACTAAACCCTTTAACTTCTCTTGATTGACTTGAAAAGTTATGGATAGCAGCAAAAATTCCTAGAAATTTGTAAACGACATATCCCATAACTCTTTAAGTACTCTGGGAACTAATGTTGTATTCAAATCAAAAGCCAGAATCTTTCCTGTCTAAGAATTCTTTAAAAATCTAGAAAGGCCAGGGGGAATTTAGACTAAAAATATTTCCAACAGAATTAAGACCAATGTCTTGAAATACCTTGAATTTGGGCTTAATAGTTGAGTCAACATTAGCAGAAAGGACCCAGGGGGATTTTTGGACAACAGATTCAATCTGATTCCTGGAAAACCCAGATTGATTGAGGAAATTGAGAACGGAATCGGCGTTTTTGGGGTTTTTGAGGAAATTGGTGTCTGAGGAGGAGGAAGCATTAGCGGCGGATTTGGGGGAGAAGCGGTGGCGATTAATTAAGTAATCGAAAATTGAGATTTTGGGGGTTGAAGTGGAAGAGGAAAGAACATATATTGATTCAAAGATTGGAGATTTATGGAGATGAAGAGAGCTGTCGAAAGGGAGAATTCTGCATTTACAGAGAACACAAGCTGCTCTGGGGAATGTAGTGAGATGTTGAACCTAAAACCCTAAAGTGGACAAAAAAAAAAATAGTGTAAGAGAGACCAATATGTGAAATGAGTCAATAAGTTAATCAATTGTACATTGTAGTCATTCTTGACTAGGGTTGAAAATGTGGCGGAGATTCTCGGCATCCGCTTTGATGGGGACGGAGAATTTATATGGTGGATTGGATTTTTTTAGGACCAAATAATTCAAAGGCTGATATTTAACGAAGACTTAATTAAACATTTTCTCTTTCAAATTAAATAGTTTTTAATTCATTTTCAGTCCTTGATTGTAAAGGACCTAAAAGGACCCGATGCACCCTACAATATCCCCCCACGGGGTGGAGATGTGGATTTTTTTTATCACCAAATCCTTAATGGGGATGGAGACATCATTCCCGAACCCGAAAAATCCTCGAACCTGATAAAAAAAATTAATTATTAATTTATAACATGCGTTAACATTTAACTTTACAAAATTTATTGAATATTTATAAACAATTTATTGTAAAATGTATAACATAATACTTATCATCGATAATTTCTATATATCAGTATTAAAATGTAATGCTATACTTAAATGAGATAGTGTTCAACACCATTTTATTATTTATTAGTCACCAAATAAATTCTATAATTAAATTGAAATTAATTATATTATTTTGTTTGAGATCCTTATTAGGAGACTCACCCACCACATACAAGTGCGCGACCTGGATCGGATCTTGATATAGTTGGAGCAAAGTTTTTGGTGAACCAAATAGGTAACAAAAAAAGGTATATTGTTTTCTTTTTAGTTCATATAATTATCTTCACTAATTATATGTCTTGTATTATTTTTTTTGATGTATTGCCATGAAATACTTTTAAATATATGTTACTTTGCAAAAGAATTTACACAATTTTTTGTTTATCGGGGAATTGGGGAATCCCTAATGGGGAATGGGGATTCCCCGATAGGAAATAGGGAAAAAATTTTCCCCAAATTCTTAATGGAGATGGAGATGGAAAATACTTTTTTCCTGAAACTTTAACGGGGATGGGGAATGCATTCTCTGGTCAGTAAACCCCACTTTCATCCCCTATCTTCGACAGTGTTTGATGATACCTTCTGAGCTCGTTTGTACTTCTGGAAACCTAGAGTCTGTGGGGTTGGGCCGTTGTAAGCTTTTATATGCAATCCCCTTGTAGTTGGGCTTTGGTTTGTAATTGTACAATTTTTGGATATTCTCGAAAAATGAATTGATATTTTCCCTACGAGACTTAAATACCTTTTTGGGTCCTGTTCCATACATCAAATGCCCTTTTAGTATATGACCTATTGAAATTGCTTATTTGGTGCCTGATGTATTCACTTTTCGCCTATTTGGTGTCTGACATATTGAACATTAGCCTATATGGTGTCTGATCTATTTGATTTTAGTACATCAAGCATCCATCTAACAATACAAAGAATGTGAAATACCTATAATATCGTTTGAAACATGAATATATTTTGTTGATCATGCATGAATTGTTGACCCTTATTAATCTATTAAGTTATTGTATTGAAATTGAATATGTCGGGTACCAAATAGGCAAATATTGAATACGTCAGACACCAAAAAAAGGATTTCAATAGGTCAGGCACCAAAAAGGTATTTTTAAGAGGACCCAAAAAGTATTTAAGTCTACAAAGGGCTAAAAACCACATTTGTTTTGTACACTCAGGGAAAGGAAATATTTGGTGATGCCATAGGACATAAAATGGACTTGGGGTAATATTTTAGCTAGCCCCAATGCATCATTATCCCTTAACTTAACTTCAAGAGTCAGATGTCACTTTGAATGTACAAAAGATACAGTTAGCCCTGTTAACCTAGCAAAAGTGAACTAGATAACCCCATGAATACAACTAAATCAGTCACACTTCGGAGAGTGTACAACACTCTCAGCCATATGTATAATTTTAAAAAGTCAAACCAATGGAAACGTGACACATGACATATACTTTAAAATTTTCAAAAATAACCCTCAAATTATTTCATTACAATCCATAATCTTTTAATTTGTTCATTTACGCCATCTTCTTCATTTCTTCTTTTCAGCCTAACTTTTTTTGAAAAATCAATTCCATTTCAAGGATAAGAACAAATTGATTAAGATGAAATTAGGGATCAAATTGATACGATAAGAATTATCTGTGAAGAAAATATCAAACAAGAAGAGCCACAATAATTGCTTTCATTCACCCAAAAAAAGCATTAAAATTTCTAACTTTTTCATCAACAAAAACTCATAACAAACAGCTCCAACTCTAAAAAACCCAATACCGTTGAGCAACAGTGCCACCGCCGCAACAACAACACTGCCGCCGCCATTAACCAGCTCCAGCTCCAGCTCCACAATAATTGCTTTTATTTTGATCTTTTTCTTGTTTTTATGTTTTTATTTTCCTTATTATTTTAAATATTTCATTTCGCATAATAGTAAAAGGAGAAATAGATTCAAAAATTGTGTCAAATGACTTGTGTTTTTTCTTAACTTTCTGCAATGACCTTGTTAAGTTAGTTAAGTAGTTGAGATGGTTAGTACAATAAGGTTTACTGTAAAACCCTGTATTCCACTAGCTACTATATAAAGCTAAGTGGCTATATTAGCAATCTTAATCGATTTTTACTGAATAACACTTTTTAACATTCTCAATAATGTTCATCTTCCTCTCTGAATTCCACATGGTATCAGAGCTTCTTTAGATCTATTCCACAAAAATCTTTCAGAGCTTTAGCTAATTCTTGATTTTTCCAGCTATTCAACAATGGCTGGAAATGGTAGAATCGCAAGACAGGCGCAAGATATAGAAGAAAATGTTGAAAATAGTCGGAGGGACTCTACGGGACTAAATCAAGATCGCGAATATGATTCATGGAATTTGTAGGGCTCTGAGAATCCAGGAGCTAGTTTAGTCACCACTCTTCCAACGGAAAATAACTACATCGATTGGTGTAGAGCAGTCAAGATCTCTTTGGCTGCGAAAGAAAAGCTGGATTTCGTAATTGGGGAAAACAATAAACTAGAGACAACAGATCCAAGGTACAAAAAGTGGAAGAGTTGCGATAGTAAGGTGTTGGCTTAGCTAATCAACTCAATTTCAAGAGAGTTATTGCAGTCTTTCCTCTGCTATATAGAGGCAAGGGAACTTTGGGAAGAACTGGAAGCTAGGTTGGGGGAAAGCAATGGTCCTCTATTGTATTCCATCAAAAAGTAGATAAACTCTCTTAGATAAGGAAATCTGACTGTGGTACAATATTTCTTGAAATTAAAGCAATTATGGGAAGATTTTGCATACTTGAGGCTAGTTCCCAAGTGTTCTTGTGGATCTATTATCTAAAAACTCGTAATTCAGCTAGAAGAAGACAAGGTACTACAGTTTTTAATGGGGCTCAATGACAATTATGACCCCATTAAAAGCCAAATCTTGCTCATCGACCCACTACCATCAGTCAATAAGACTTACTCAATGGTGGTAAGGGTGGAAAAGCAAAGGAAAATGAGTACTGACTCAATGATTGAAATAGCCAATGTGGCCAATCAAGAACCTGGCCCTGGAACACAATCAACCAACACTGTGAAAAGGTGCTCTCACTGCGGGAAAACCAAACACACCAAGGAAGAGTGCTGGAAACTCAATGGACCACCGGAGTGGATAAAGCAAAAGGGGTTAAAAGGGAAAAAATGGCAAGAAAAGAACTCAGTCAGAGGCTCATCTTGCAGGGGGTACCACGCTATTTGACTCTGATGAAGAAAACTCAGATGAAGAAATGGATATGAAACAACTAGTGAAAGCAAAAGTGAGGAGGCATTTGCAAAAGAATGCTGAATTGCGAGTTTCTTGACAATAGATCCACAAGAACACTTTGGAATTGGCCTCAAGTATGCGAAATCTCTCCACAAAGCTCTTCACAAGAAAGTGATATATTGGCCTTACTGCACATGGACATGTGGGGCCCTTATCACAAAGCTTCAATCTCTGGGGCTAAATTTATATTGACTATTGTTGATGATCATTCAAGGGCCTTATAGGTTGTTTTACTGCAATCAAAGGTCCAAGTACCAACTGCAATACAACAGTTAGTGCAAAAATTAGAAAAATAATTTGGGAAAAATGTCAGAAAAGTAAGAACAGACAATGGGTTGGAGTTTAAAAATTCAATATGCCAGAAGTTTTTTGCTGATTCAGGAATAGAACACCAAAAAAGCTGTGCATACTCACCACAGCAAATTGGTGTCATTGAGAGAAAACGTAGGCATCTCTTTTGAAGATTCTTAGTCCCAATTGAGTGGAGAAAAGTGAAACATAGTTAATTTGCTTGTGTGCCTTAACCTGGACTTGGTTTGTATTTAGTCAGTCTCTTTGTACCATAGGACCTTCATCGAGACTTTAATATAACTCTAGCATTGGCAGTTATTTTTTTGCTGCGAGTTCCGCAATTAGATGAAACGAGATTTACTTGGGTCACAACCAGATTTAATTTCTTTCATAGGACCGCTAGAGGAAGAGCTATCTATGGCTAAAAACTGGGAAAAGGCTCTTTTATTGGGAGAGCAAAGAGAGTGGAATGGGCAATAGGGAATGCAAAGGGAATCGAAGTGCAAATGGCAAAGTATGTAAATGGGAATGGAAAGGGGTTAGCAAAAGCTAGAAAACCTAGTAAAGTTCGCAAAGCAAATCCCAAATTATGGCTAGATGTGTTTTAGGGATCCTACTAAGTTAAAGTGTATTTTATCTAAATAGAAGGTGAGAATGAACCCATCTTATGTTTACCGGGACACCCTAGATACCAAACCAAGGTAAATTTTGAACTTCAACAATTAATTGTGTGTTTATACTTAGAATTTGGTGAAAACTCTCGGGCTGAGTCTCAAACAAGGTCCTTATGCTTTCTCAAGGACATCTTTAGTTGGAATTTCAGTTGTTAATAAGGAGTCTCAGTGCAAGTCTTGGGGAAAGAAATTAATCTCTCTGACATTGTTTAGGGTCACTTGTACAATTTAAATTTCTTTTCTTCATGATCTTTTAATGCATACTTGAAGCAAGCATGGAATAAGTGTGGGGAGATTTGATAGGTTGTAAATCAAACATGTTTTTATGCTCGTTTCCATGCATATAATTGAGACCATATTTTTGGTCTAGTCATTGTGTTTCATTGATTTTATTCCTGGTAAATTTAGTTTTAATTATCAATTCCCAAAAAGATCGCTTTTAGGTCACGCTGTTTGTCATCTCTTAAGTATAACATTGTTAAAGACTGTTCCCTGTGCGAGCGACCCTTGTTTGTCATTAACTATAAGTTTTTATTGTGCAGAGATCTATTTTTGATAGTCTCGACAGCCATCAAAAGTTTAGGGGACAGTAGACAGTTTGTAGGGTTGTCAACGGAGTGGGGATTTCCTGAATCCGATGGGTGTAAGATTATTTTATATTATTGTGGCCCATATATATTATAGATCCCGATTTAATAATTATATGTGGCTTCGTATGATGGTCACAAAGCATTATGGATATTAAATCGGTATGAGTTTAAATTTCCTTCCCTCTATGATTAAGTTGGCATAAAAGTAAAAGGATTGGAGTAAAAGGATAATGGGTAATTGGATAAGCATTATTAAAGCAATTATATTTGTGTTAATTACTGTTATTAATTTTGTTATTAAGTAGCTTTATAATTGAACACTTAATTAATTAATGTATACAGACGTGAAACATTTAATATAGATACTTAACTTTTAATTAACCATTGTGTATGTATATGAAAAGGAACGACTCATCGTTATACATATATACAGAAAGTGAAGAGCAGTAAAGAGAGAAACAATTAGTCTCTTTAATCAATGAAGTTTCGTCTTTTCTTGTTATTAGATTTGTTCCAATTCATCTCTGACTTACTGTTTATCAAAATTTCTTATCATTAAGAGGCCAATTATCAAAAGTAGAGGAGAAAGAACGGTTCTTTCTCTTTGCCATGGCTCAATTCGTTTTAAGGTACGCTTCCGCTAATCGTCTATTTATTGTTCTTTTCATTCAATTCTAGGTAAGATGATCTTGGAGGTTTTATCCCGATAAAAGGTTCATGATTGTTATAGATTTCAGAATCAAAATCATTACGCGATGATAAAAGTTCTTACAATCGGTATCCGAGCAATCTTGTTATAGAATTGTATGTATGAAAATTTAGTAGAGTGAGGGTTCATGGGAAAATTTGGGTTTTTCCCAATTGAATTGATTCTCGTTAAATTTAAAATTTTAGTAACCCTAGAATTGTTTTGGAGTTTTTTGATATATATAATTAAATATATGTTCATGACAACTTACATTAACTGTTCCTTTTGTTAATAAAAGAAAAAGATTAACAGTTAATGAAACGAGAAGTGAAGATATTAGAAAAAAAAGGAACAGAGTTTTTTTTAGTCTTATAATTGATTCAATGGTTTGTTCCATTTTGTTTTCTAAAGAATGTAAAACTTGTCTGAATAACCGAACAACATGAGAATTCTAAAATCTAGTGCAACTGTTTTCATTGCTATTATGGCCTAATTGGTTTCTTTAGTGAGATTGTTATATGAAGTTGTATGCTGCAATATTATTCCCCATTCATGGGGTTATAAATTAGCTTTGAATTGAAGAAAAATTACAGTATTTTTGCTTAATTTGTTTTGGTTTTTGAGCGTAAAAGATGAGGCCATGAAATTGTTTACGTTGGCAATTCTATGGGCAATGACTGTAGTGGAATTATAATCAGAAAATTGTTAAATATATGGTTAATATGATAGAAAGTAATAGAACAGAATGTAAGAACATAAAATAAGAAAAGTGATATGGTTTATCATAATGAAATTTTCTTTTACATTCTTTTGTCCCACTAATTATTATGAAGTTTTAAGTTTGGTTTGATATCTTTTTGGGTGGCCTACTTGAATTATTATTTATATTTTTTTAGCCACTATTTTTACGTGAGTAAGGTCTTGTTAGACATATATAAATGATGGAAATTAATTTATGACATGTAAATTTGTATATACATGTGTGATTATGTGTTGGTGACACATCACGGCATGATTATGAATTGTTGATTATGCATGTTAAAGCTAATTATGCTTTCATGGCAATGATAGGCTTTGAGGTTTTAATTTATCTCGTAAAAGTTTTGTTGTATAAATTAAATGTTTGTTGTATAGAAAGTAAGTCAGTCATAAAAGTGATTTTGCTTGGTTATTTAAACATTGGATTATACAAATATTGTTCATGTATAGAGATGCATGTAAATGTTATACGACAATGTAAACTCAAATTTTAAATGTTAAATACACGGAATTTTGTCTAAAGTAAGGATTAGTCGATATTATTTCTAAATGGTTGAGACAGTATTGTAATAGTTCTGCAACGATATTCTTTGAACGAATGGCCGGTACTATAAGGGTGTGAAGCACATTAATGTAAAGTACTCGGCATAAAAGAAGAAGTGCAAAAACACAGTGTCTATTGAGCATATTGAATGAAATCAGCTGTAATGGTACGCTAACGGAAAGTTTAATGCCTGAAAAGTTTATTGGCAATGTACGTGAAATGAATATTATAGAAAAGTTCTTGTTAGCTTAAATGATTTGTATGAGCATACGTTAAAGTCTCGAGCTCAATTTGAATGTATTGACATTTTAGGAATATTCGATAAATATTATTTTTGCATATTTTTAGTTATGCACATTATATTTGCACATTAAAGCTTATTTAGGTGTGATAACTTTATAGCTATGTTTTGTTTAATAACTATAAAATGTTTGTTATATTATAGTGAGCAATACTGTAATAGTTATTGCATAATGATTTGATAGTTGAGAGTTAAAATTAACTATGGTTCATGGAAGGAAACAGGCTACATTAGTGACATGTAACCGTCATGACTCGATTGTTTTGATTCTTATAAAGTTATATATGAGTGTTAGGTTTTGCAAATTAAAGATGACCCATATATATATATATATATATATATATATATATATATCATGGGCAAGTGGGAGATTGTAAGATTATTTTATATAATTATTGTGGCCTATATGTATCATGGATCCGGATTTAATAATTATGTATGGCTTCGTTTGATGGTCACAAAGCTTTATGGATTTTAAATCGGTATTGGTTTAAATTCCCTTCCCTCTACGATGAAATTGGCATACAAGTAAAAGGATTGGAGTAAAAGGATAATGCGTAATTGGATAAGCATTATTAAAGCAATTATATTTGTGTTACTATTATTAATTTTGTTATTAATATTAAGTCCAAATTAAATTTAGAGGCTAATTAATTTAATGAATTTGGATGCTAATTAATTTACAACAAATAAGGTGGTAAGATGGTAGTTAGTAATTGACACATTAATTACCAATTGAAAAGTGAATGCAACTTTTTGTGCCTATAAATAGACATTCCCTTAATCCAAATTCATCCAAGCAAAAATTGAGTTTTCTTTTGTAGAGCATTTCGTACAAAAAGCGTTTGAGAGAAATTAGGGGAGTGAGTTGAGTAGTTTGAGAAATACAACATTATTTGGGTGTAAGGGTAAATCTTTTTTTTGGGCATTCCAACTTTCTCCTGAAATTATTTTATACCTCAAGTTTGGGTATACTTGAGAGAGGCTTTATTGTTGTATACCCATTATTTATTAGTGGAGTTATATTTGCAGCCCCGTGGTTTTTCCCTTTTAAAGGGTTTCCACGTAAGTTTTTGTGTTTCTTAATTACTCTATTTATTTTTATACTCGTTGTTACAACATCTACTTTAGTTAATACATATCACCTTGCTACGAAATTGATATACGGGACCCAACAAGTGGTATTAAAGCTGTTGATTACATAAAGGTGGTTGTGTTAATTAAAATGGAAGGTTCTTCAACATCCATGATCAAATTGAATGGTTTGAACTGGTCAATTTGGAAGCCCATGATGGAGGAGATATTGTAATGCAAAGATATGCATGAAGCAATCAAAGGAGACACCGCAAAGCCGAAAGACATCAAAGATCCAGATTGGAGCAAGTTGACTAGAAAGGCCATCGGTATCATTCGCCAGTGGCTAGATTTCAGCGTGTCGGCCATGTCTCGGAATAAACGTCTGCCCATGAACTATAGAAGAAGCTGTAAGATCTTTATGATCGGAAAATTGCTGGAAACAAGTTATTCCTGATAAGGAAGCTTGTCAACATGAAATACAAGGAGGGAACTTCTATTGCTGAATTTTTGAATGAATTTCGAAGTGCTATTAATCAATTATCTTCTATGCAAATAACACTTAAAGATGAAGTCCAATCCTTATTGTTGCTCAGCTATCTACCAGAAAGTTGGGATACCTTGGTGGTGTCTATGACCAATTCGGGTTCAGATGGAAAATTATCCTTAAACCACGTTGTTAGCACTTTGCTCAACGAGGAGACAAAGAGGAAAGTTACGATTGTCGTAAGTAGCCAAGCTCTTGTCACAGAACACAGAGGTAGGAGCAAAAATCGAGGTCCCAACAATCCTGACAAATCCAAAGGAGGAGAGAAGTTCAGAGGTAGATCTAAGTCCAGGGGTAGAGTCAAATGCTACCATTGTGGACTAGAAGGCCATCTGAAGAGGAAATGTCGAAAGCTAAAGAGAGAACAGAAGGATAGCAATAACCAGGAGGAAGACAAGAACACCACTACAGTAACTGAGGAGATTGTTGTTCTTTCCTTTAGTTATGAAGAACAATGTCTGCAAGTCTCAAGTCAAGATGATACGGAATGGGTGATTGATACTACAACATCTTATCACGCCACTCCCAACAAGGAGTTCTTCACCACATATAGAGAAGGAAATTTTGGTGTGGTGAAGATGGGCAATAATGGCCATTCCAAAATTATTGGAATTGGTGACATTCGTATTAAGACGAACACTGGCTGTACACTCATCCTCAAAGAAGTTAGACATGTTCCTGATTTGAGGCTCAACTTAGTATCTTATGGTATTCTAGATCGTGAAGGCTTCGAGAATTTCTTCGGGAAGTAGGAAATGCAAGCTTACCAGGAATTCCTTGGTGATTGCAAAAGGTGCCATGTGTTGTACACTATACAAAACAAATGCAGTCATTTATAAAGATAGATTACATGCTATTGAAGAAGAGTCTTCGTAAGATTTGTGGCATAGAAGATTGGCTCATATTAGTGAGAAAGGGATGCAGATTCTAGCAAAGAAGGCATTTATACCTTCGGCTAATGGCACACCACTATCTCCATGTGACTACTGCCTATTTGGCAAGCAATATAGAGTGTCATTCAGCTAGTCATCAAGTAGAAAGTCAAGTGTTCTTGACTTGGTACACCCAAATGTATGTGGCCCCTTTGAATATAAGACCTTGAGAGGTAACAAGTATTTTGTTACTTTCATCGACGATGCATCACGGAAGCTGTGGATGTATTTCCTGAGAACAAAAGTTCAGGTATTTCAGTCATTTCAAAAATTCCTTGTTATAGTGGAAAGAGAGACAAACAAGAAATTAAAATGTCTCCGATTCGACAATAGAGGTGAATACACATCACACGAGTTTGAGAACTACTATTTCAGACATGGAATTCAACATGAAAAGACTGTACCTGGAACCCCACAGCCCAATGGTGTAGCAGAAAGGATGAATTGCACTATTATAGAGAAGGTCAGATGTATGCTCAAAATGGCTAACTTGCCAATGTGGTTTTGGGGAGTAGCAACATACATAGCCTGCTATGTCATCAACAGGTCACCATCTAATGCTCTAGATTTTGATATTCCAGAAAGAGTATGGACTAGAAAAGATGTTCAATACTCTCATCTGAAAGTGTTCGGCTGTAAGGCATTTGCGCATGTGCCTAAGGAGCAATGGTCAAAGCTTAATGACAAAGCAAGTCCATGTATCTTCCTTGGATATAAAGATGAAGAGTTCGAGTACAAACTGTGGAACCTAGAAAAGAAGAATACCATTAGAAGCAGAGATGTAGTCTTTCAAGAAAATGAGACTATCGAAAGTAGAGATGTAGTCAGGACTTGTAAATGACATCATTCCCAGTCATGTTCCTTTATTGCCAAATAGTACCATTGGTGGAGATAAGGAAAAATTTCAGAAAAATGATGAAATTCCAGAGCTAATGGAGGATCATGAGCAAGAAGATGTTGATGAGTAGGGGGAGCAACCCACCCAGCAAGCTGAGGCTGAACAGCAGCTTAGAAGATCCGCCAGGGATCGCCAACCAACATCAAAGTATCCTAGTTCTGAGTATATTCTCCTTACTAGTGATGGGGAGCCAGAGAATTTTCAGGAAGTTATAACTCATGCAGATAAAGAATCTTGGCTGGAGGCAAAGCAAGATAAGATGAATTCCTTGCAGAAAACCAACACATATGAGTTAGTCAAATTTTCAATAGGAAGAAAAGCCTTGAAGAACAAATGGGTTTTCAAGCTCAAAAGAGATGACAATGGAAAGCTAGTGAAGTATAAAGCTCGTCTAGTAGTGAAAGGATTCCAACAACAGAAAGGAATTGATTTTGAGGAAATCTTTTCTCCGGTGGTTAAAATGACTTCTATTCGAGCAGTTCTAAGCTTGGTAGCAAGTTTGAATCTTGAGCTTGAGCAGTTAGATGTGAAAACCGCCTTCCTTCATGGTGACCTGGAGAAAGAAATCTACATGATGCAACCAGAAGGCTTTGAAGTAAAAGGGAAAGAGCACATGGTTTATAAGCTACAAAAGAGTCTGTATGGGTTGAAGCAAGCACCCAAGCAATGGAACAAGAAGTTTGACTCTCTCATGAGTAGTCATGGCTACAAGAAGACCCAAGAGGATCTATGTTTATACTTTAAGAGGTTCTCTGATAACAACATCATCATATTATTGTTATACGTTGATGACATATTGATCATGGGACAAGATGTTTCTTTAATTCGTAAATTGAAAGAGCAATTAATGAAGTCCTTTGACCTGGAGGACTTGGGTCCAGCACAACAGATTTTGGGCATGAGGATTATTTGTGATCGAAGCAACAACAGGTTGTGGCTGTCACAAGAAAAATATGTTGAACGTGTGCTACTACGTTTCAACATGTTAAATGCTAAATCAGTCAGAGTTCCTCTTTCTGCTCATCTGAAGCTGAGTAAGGAATCTTGTCCTACAACCAAAGAAGAGAAGGAAGATATGAGAAAGATTCCATATTCCTCCGCTGTGGGGAGTCTAATGTACGCAATGGTTTGCACAAGACTAGACATTGGACATGCTGTTGGAGTTATAAGTAGATTCTTAGATAATCCGGTAATACAACACTGGGAAGCTGTAAAGTGGATTCTCAGATATTTGAAGGGAAGTTCAAAGAAGTGCTTATGCTATGGAGGATCTAAACCAATCTTAAAAAGCTTCATTGATGTTGACATGGCAGGAGATCTCGATCATAAAAAGTCAACTTCGGGATACGTATTTACATTTGCCGGGGGAGTAATTTCTTAGCAATCTAAATTACAGAAATGTGTTGCACTTTCTACGACCGAATTGGAGTACATTTCAGCTGTTGAAGCCGGAAAAGAGATGATTTGGTTGAAGAGATTCTTTGATGAGTTGGGTCAAAAACAAGCTAACTGCATAGTATATTGCGATAGTCAAAGTGCTATAGACTTAAACAAGAATACTATATATCATTCTCGAACAAAGCACATTGATATCCGCTATCATTGGATATGCGAGCAACTGGAAAAGGGGATTTTTTATCTTGAGAAAATTCCAACAAAAGAGAACCCCTCAGATATGTTGATAAAAGTTATTCCTCAGGATAAGTTTGAGTTGTGCAATGAACTGATCGGCATGAGCTCCAAGTAAGAGCTTATTTCGTACTCCATTCGTTTGGAGGGGGAGAATTGTTAAGTCTAAACCAAATTTGGAGGCTAATTAATTCAACCAATTTGTAGGCTAATTAATTGCCAACAAAAAAAGTGGGAAGATGGTAGTTAGTAATTGACACATTAATTACCAATTAGAAAGTTGATGCAACTTTTTGTGCCTATAAATAGGCATTCCCATAATCCAAATTCATCCAAGCAAAAATTGAGTTTTCTTTTGTAGAGCATTTCCTACAAAAAGAGTTTGAGAGAAATTAGGGGAGTGAGTTGAGTAGTTTGGGTATTTCTACAATATTTGGGTGTAAAGGTTAATCTTTGTTTTTGGGCATTCCAACTTTCTCCTAAAATTATTTTATACCTCAAGTTTGGGTATACTTGAGAGAGGCTTTATTGTTGTATTCCCATTATTTATTAGTGGAGTTATTTTTGCCGCCCCGTGGTTTTTTCCTTTTAAAAGGTTTCCACGTAAATCTTTGTGTTTCTTTATTGCTCTATTTATTTTTATACTCGGTGTTGCAACATCTACTTTAATTAATACATATCACCTTGCTACCGAATTGATATACGAGACCCAAGTAGCTTTATAATTGAACACTTAATTAATTAATGTATACAGAAGTGAAACGGTTAATATAGATACTTATCTTTCAATTAACCATTGTGTATGTATATGAAAAGGAACGACTCATCGTTATATATATATACAAGTATGTATGGAATGGGAGTAAGAGTAATGGTGGAACAAAAATGAAATTGAAGAGCAGTAAAGAGAGAAACAATTAGTTTCTTTAATCAATGAAGTTTCGTCTTTTCTTGTTATTAGATTTGTTCCAATGCATCTCTAATACAGTTGCAAAGAAAACAAACCGTTCTTTCTCCTCTACTTTGATAATTGACCTCTTAATGATAAAAGATTTTGATTGGATCCATTCAAAATGAAATTGTTTATCAATTTCATTTTGAATGGATCCAATCAAAATCTTTTATCATTAAGAGGTCAATTATCAAAGTAGAGGAGAAAGAACGGTTTGTTTTCTTTGCCATGGCTCAATTCGTTTTAAGGTATGCTTCCGCTAATCGTCTATTTATTGTTCTTATCATTCAATTCTAGGAAAGATGATCTTGGGGGTTTCATTCCGATAAAAGTTTATGGTTCATGATTGTTATAGATTTCAGAATCGAAATCATTACGGGATAATAAAAATTCTCACAATGGGGATCCGTTCTGATGGAGATGGGGAATTCCCGATAAGATCCTCGTGGGTATGGATTTGGGGAATTTTTTGATAGCCGAAACGTTTGTGAATATGGGTACTATCCTTAATGGGTATTGGGAAATATCCGATGCATAATGGATAATACCCCGATGGGGAATGGGAATAATTTTCCCGAAACCTTAATAGATATGAATATAAAGAAAATTTTATACTAAAACTTTAATGGATATGATATGAAAAATCTATTAATCGATCCAATAAGACCATGAACAACCCTAAAAATTTGCACTAAGTTTAATGATGTAATTGGCCATTTTATTATAAAATTGCTGCTTGATGATGAGCATGATTGTTTTATAATGTATGTTTTCAGTCACTATTATGCATCGAAGAAAGTGGACTTTTAATTTTAATTATTACATTGAGGGAGATCACGATGCATTATAACCTCCCCAATTTTATAATTATTTAATTGGCTGTCTTGAACTTTTTAAAATTGGAATTTGATCTATTCATTTAGTATTATTGGCGTCAATACTAATTTCATTTTATGCATGTCAAATACATTTGTATTTGACTGAATTTGGTTTAAATGGTAAATGCCTCAGAATTTTTCAAAAGTTCAATACTCAAATATTATTGAAAGAAAAATTAACTAAAGCGAACACGAAAAAAGAAAAAAAAACTAAGAGCAAAACTAATAATCAAGTAAAATGACCAACAAATGGGATACATAACACACATCTTAGAATCAAAGTTATGAATATCATGTAACGCATAACTTACATGCACAGACCGTTTCGGAAAAAAGATGTTCTGATTTGGTTTTAACCCTAGCCTCTAGACCTTATTTATAGGCGTGTTTGATAGATAATTCGGCAGTTTTTGATTGAATAAAATTGGCTGCGGCTATTTCTCCTAATTACTCTAAATCTTTAAGAATTTAGGGTTCTTAGAACCCTCTTTTATTTACAGTCTAGAAGAATTGTGAACAATAGAGTTTTTTTTTATCTTGTGATTGATTCTGCTGCATCAGTTGGTACTAGAGGCTTCACATACTATAGCACCACCAAGAAAAGAATGAAGTGTGGCCGAGATTGCTGAAGACGAAGAAAGGCGCCGGGTTATAGAGGTTGTTGATCAAAGGACGGGGACTTTTGTCGAGCAAGTAATGTCCAGGCTAGAGGCATTAGATGTGAGACTTGATGGGATCAATAACGAGCACAGAGGGGTGCGTATCGTCGACGAACGACCTCGCGATGAAACCCTAGGAGAGGAAAGGGACGAGGAGTGGCGATTTGAGTATGGTGGTCGTCGCCGAGAGCGAGCCACCGAGGATCGACGTTGGGAGGCTGGCCTGCAGATTGAGATTCCCGAATTTAGAGGAACCCTTCAACCTGAAGAGTTTCTCGATTGGCTGGCGGCAGTAGAAGAAGTTCTGGAATTCAAGGGAGTTCCAGAGAATAAGCGGGTGCAACTAGCGGCAACTCGATTGAGAGATAGAGCGATGTCTTAGTGGGTGCAGGTCAAGAACACTAGGGTTCGCATGGGTAAGTCTAAGATTGTGACGTGGGAGAAGATGAAGAAACAGTTGAGAGCTACGTTCCTACCTTATAATTTTCAGCATTTTATGTATCAGAGGTTGCAAAACCTCAAACAGGGAGGGCGTTCTATCGAAGAATACACAACAGAGTTCTATCAGTTGGTGGCACGGAATGATATGTACGACACAGAAGAACAGCTAGTGTTGAGGTATATTGGGGGGTTACGTGAACAGTTGCGAGAAGCGATTAACGACTTTGATCCACTTACTGTATCGGAGGCTCACCAAAGGGCTCTCCGTTTAGAAAAGAGAACTCATTCTACAGTTGTGAATGTTTTGAAAGGAGGCAATAGCGGCGGTGGAGGGTTTAAGAGCATGGAAACAGTAGGTAACAAGGAGGTTTCCCCAGTGGAAGAAAACCCTAATCCAAATCATAGTCAACTGAGGTGTTTTAAGTGTGGTTAGATTGGGCATAGGGCTGTAAACTATCGGGTCTCAGAAAAAAGGGCTATGATAACTGATCATGAAACGGGAAAGGATCGAGTGGGTGAAGATAACGTTGATGAGGGAGACGAAGAGGTAAATGAAGAGATTGTGGTAGAAGGTGATATAGGGACAGCCTTGGTCGTGCGACGATCTTTCCTAACCCCACGTGCGAATGATGAACAGTGGTTGCGGAATAATATCTTCCAATCCACTTGCACCATAAAAGGGAAGGTCTGTAAGTACATGATTGATGCAGATAGTTGTGAGAATGTTATCTCCTTAGAGGCGGTGCGGAAGCTAGAGTTGCCCACAGAAAAGCATCCAAGTCCTTACAAACTGGCTTGGTTGAAGCATGGAGGGGAGGTTTCGGTGAATAAATGGGTATTAGTTCCTTTCTCCATGGGTGAGAAGTATAAGGATGAGGTGTGGTGTGATATGGTTGATATGGATGCGTGTCATCTCTTACTGGGTAGGCCTTGGTAGTTTGATAGGGGGGTTAACCACAATGGAACTGCTAACTCTTATAGTTTCTTATGGAATGGAACGAAGATAACATTGCTGCCCAAAAGGGACGAGAAGAGTAGTGGAAGTAATATGTTAACCCGTCGACAGTTTAAAGTGGAGATGAAGAAGATTGGAGTGGTGTATTTAGTGGGGGTGCGAGCAGTGAACGAAGAGGCGCTTATAATCCCTGAGTTAGTAAAGCCCTTGTTGAAAGAGTTTTAGGATGTCTTTCCAGCCGAACTATTGGATGAGTTACCTCCATTACGAGATATCCAACATCAGATTGATTTGGAGCCTGGGGCTATTTTGCCTAATAGATCCCATTATAGAATGAGCCCGGTAGAGCATGAGGAGTTACGGAGGTAATTTGAGGAGTTGTTGGTGAAGGGTTTCATTCGGGAGAGCTTGAGTCCATGTGCAGTACCTACTTTGTTGATTCCCAAAAAGGATGGCACATGGAGGATGTGTGTTGATAGTTGAGCCATCAATAAGATCACAGTCAGGTATCGCTTCTCTATCCTTTATTTGGATGATTTGTTAGACTAACTCAGTGGAGCTGTTGTGTTTACTAAACTTGATTTGAAGAGTGGTTATCATCAGATTTGTATTAGACCTCGTGATGAGTGGAAAACTGCCTTTAAGACTAGAGAAGGGTTGTTTGAGTGGATGGTTATGCCTTTCGGGTTGTCAAATGCCCCTAGCACTTTTATGAGAGTTATGAATCAGGTGTTGAGACCTTTTATTGGGCGATGTGTTGTTGTGTACTTTGATGATATTCTGATTTTTAGCGATGAGCCTAATTTGCATTTAACCCATTTGAGAGAAGTGTTGTCTATTTTGCGGAAGGAGAGATTTTATGCAGCTCCTAAGAAGTGCCTATTTATGTCCCAAAGTGTGCTGTTCTTGGGTTATGTAATTTCTGATCAAGGTCTGAAGGTTGATGAGTCCGAAATAGAGGCAGTTCAACCTTGGCCTCAACCGCGGACGGTCATGGAAGTGCGTAGTTTTCATGGGCTGGCATCTTTTTATAGGAGGTTTATTCCTCATTTTAGTAGTATTATGGCCCCTATTATTGACTAAATTAAGCAGAATGGGAGATTTGAGTGGACAGCCGTTGCAGACTAGGCATTCTAAGAGATAAAGCACCGGTAGATGACAGCCCCGATACTTGTCCTACCGAATTTTCATCAGCCTTTTGAGTTACACTGTGATGCGTTAAAGATTAGAATTAGGGCGGTGTTGAGTCAAAATCGGAGGCCAATTGTATACTTTAGTGAGAAGTTAACAGGAGCCAAAATGAGGTATATCACCTATGACGTGGAGTTTTATGCTATCGTGCAGGCCATCAAACATTGGAGACATTATTTATTTCAGAGGGAGTTTGTACTATTTACGGACCATGAGGCCTTGAAGCATATTCATGGTCAGGACAAAGTTTCTACACGACATGCCTCATGGGTTGCTTATCTACAGCAATTCACTTTTGTGGTGAAGCATAAGCCCGGAGTCACTAATAAAGTAACAGATGCATTGAGCAGAAAACGAGTATTAATGACTCGTTTAGCAGTTGAGGTACCTAGTTTTGAATCCCTTACTTATCTTTATTGCACTGACCCGTATTTTGCTGTGGTGTTGCAAAGGGTGTCATCCGGAGAGAGGACCAAATTTGTGTTGTCCTATTCAAAGGGAATCAGTTGTGCATTCCTGATTGTAGCTTGCGGTTGAAAATTATCCACGAGCTACATGGTGAAGGTCATGTGGGGAGAGATAGGACCTTACAGTTAGTGCAATCGGCTTATTTTTGGCCGTCTATACCAAAGGAAGTTGACAAGTTTGTACAACGTCGTAGAATTTGCCAAGTGTCCAAGGGAGCTGCCACAAATACCGGGTTATATAGACCGCTACCTGTTCCTTCTGGTCCTTGGGAGGATGTGAGCATGGACTTTGTGCTTGGATTGCCTCGTACTCAGCGAGGTAATGATTCTATTTTTGTGGTGGTTGATCGTTTTTCAAAGATAGTGCACTTTATTCTGTGTAAGAAAACTATCGATGCTGTTAAAGTTGCTCAATTATACTTTAGAGAGGTTTACAAACTGCATGGTTTACCGAAGTCAATTATGTCAGATCGAGATACGGGCTTTCTTAGTCACTTTTGGCGCAGTTTGTGGTAGATGGTGAACACACAGTTGAACTTCAGTAGTGCTTATCACCCCTAGACCGATGGATAAACGGAAGTGGTCAATCGCTCTTTGGGTAATTTATTGTGGAGTTTGGTTGGCAAGCACGTGAAGAGTTGGGATATGAAGCTCAGTCAGGCTGAATTTGCTCATAATCATGCAGTTAACCGGAGTACTAGATTTAGTCCATTTGCTGTCATGTATTCTGTACTTCCTTGCAGTCCCCTGGATTTGCCACCTATACTTGACCAGATTCGTCGTCATGGCAAGGCTGAAGAATTTGTAAACAGTCTTCGTAGTGTTCAAGAAGCTGTGAGGGAAAATTCGTTGAGAGCCAATGCAAAATATAAAGAAGATGCTGATAGGAAGCACAGACAAGTGGAGTTCGATGTGGGTGATTTTGTTTGGGCTGTTCTGATGAAGGAGCATTTTTTAGTAGGAGAGTACAACAAAATTTCAGCAAAGAAGATCGGTCCAGTGGAGATCATTGAAAAGATTAACCCGAATGCATATCGTTTGAAGCTGCCGAGCCGCATTCGCACTGCTGACGTGTTTAACGTTAAGCATCTCATTCCTTTCACTGGTGATACTTCAGATGATGATGATTTGAGGGTGAATTCTTTCCAACCAGGGGAGGATGATGTAGATGAGAGAGCATTGGTGTACTTGGAGAAAATTGATAAATGTGGCTAGCTCGGTTACTATTCTTTTGGGCTTTTTGAGTCGGATTTTGACGTTTCAAGACACTTTTCTAATAAAAAATGGCCCAATGAGCAAAGCTCATAATATATGAGCCCTACCCTATCGGGCCCTAATTTTGCCATTTAGGCCCTCAATTTTGCGTTTTTCTGTTTTTAGGGACTAAATTGCAATTTTTTAAAAGTTTGTGTGCTTTTATTTTTTTTCTAGGGTTTTAACCTTACCTCTAGACCTTATTTATTGGCGTGTTTGATAGAAAATTCGGCAGTTTTTGATTGAATAAAATTGGCTGCAGCTATTTCTCCTAATTACTCTAAATCTTGAAGAATTTAGGATTCTTAGAACTTTCTTTTGTTTACAGTCTAGAAGAATTGTGAACAATAGAGTTTTTTTTATCTTGTGATTGATTCCGCTGCATCATCATATTGTCAAAATCTTCATCATCATCATCATCACTCATACCTAACATTTCTACCCACCAGGGTTCTGAGGCGGATCCACCAATTCGTAATAAAATAGTCTATTGGTCATTTCTCCTATACCCACGACAACCCCCACAAGTCATGTGAGATAGAAATTCTTTTGAAAGTGACCAGAAATTTTTATTTTTTCACCGAATATTTGTGGCAGGTACTTGTATCAGTTCACTTGATTTTTAATGTTCCTTGTGTTGAGTGGTGTCTCTCCTTATGGTGGGACCCACTAAATTAATTAATTTTAAAAAAAGAAAATGAAAAAGAGGCATGTCGACAGCATATTTTTTAAAAAGTGCACAGTAAAATTACCGTACACAATTTGGCCATACGCGTTTTGAATCTCCTATAAATAGAGGAGGTTTTGCTCATTTTAAGAGCAGAGAGTAGAAGAGAGCAAGAGAGAAGAAACACAGATAAAAATGTAATCTGTGTAGAGAGCCTTAGGGAAAGGGTTCCAAAGAGCTGGGTAAGAGAGAAAAATAGTGAGGTTTTGGGAAATACTTGTGTGCCACTATTTTGTAATCTCTTGGTGTACCTACTATTATTTTCATAGTGGAAGAATTATTCGGAGTTGGTCCGTTGATTTTTCCCTAATTCATTTGGGGTTTCCATGTAAAAATCTGCATGTCTTTTATTCTACTGCTATTATTTTTCTCGTAATTTACTATTGGGCCTAACAGCTTGTTATCTTGTAAACACTCTTTTTTATTTTACATACCAATAAATTTGAGTTTGACCCTATTTTACAGGCCAACTTAATTAAGATGGCCAATCCCATTCATTAACCGTCCTCAATTCCATTAAAAACATGGTAAACTCAAAAAAAAGTATAATATGGTTTCACTCATTTATAGAGCAAAGTCTAAGAATTTTTTTTAAAATAGGGTCCGTGGTTTTAAAAAGTTGGCAAAAAGATGATTCTAATAATAAATTATGTCACAATAATAGATAATCTTGTTAGTTTTTATCCGAATTTTTGCGATGCCTCACGATTGCATTCCACTTTTAGAGTTCGATCTTTCCGAAAAATCTATGACTAATCGCAATAATGAAATCCCACTTATTGCTACTCATATATCATACACCTCATTGTTAGATTTGAGAGATTAATAATAGAGTAATTTTCTTTTAAGAGACAAAATATAACCAGATGTTAGTAACTTGAATTACGGAAATATGGTAGTAAAATATTTAACAAAATGATAAATACTAAAATAACCTTTTAACCTTGAAAGGATTCTGTTGAGGCCCGAATAGGTTTCCTTAAGACAGAATTTGCCCCGTATGAACTACTGTCTCCCAGGACAAAACAACAGACGTTGGATGAACTCAAGCGAGCGTAGAATATCACCGAGATGAAAAACTAAGGAACTAAGAATGAACTTAAGACAAAGGCAATATTATGAACATGTAAGAGCTAGCAAAGGAAAGCACCAATTCTCAATTTCCTCGTGTATTTTCTCTACTAAAATCAAACCATATATATAGCCAAGGAAAGGAATAAAATTGATAATAATCAATTACTACCAAGTTAGCAAAAATATAACAATTATGATTGCTATTCAATAATGAAAGTAAGATATATTATTAAAATCGAAACTTCCCGAATAAGTCATTATTATTATTATTATTATTATTATTATTATTATATTTTATTTTTCAACAATCCCCTACATAAAAAGAAAATAAGAAAAGAAAGACTCGATTCGATGATAATTTCTATATCAATATTTGCATAGGATAGGTGGACTCAACCCTTGAACCTTCCCTTGTGATAATATATTTACTTTACTGGCTGACTAGTAGACGCGATGTCCTTGAACTATTCTACTGTTTGTGTAAACGATGATATACACCACACAAATATTAATCTAACTCGGTTTTGGTTCTCATGGTTATATTCATTATGGTCATGAACATCTCCTGGTTCTGCAAGAGTTTCGGATAACTAAGCCCCATTAGTTTCCTTTGAAGCGACCTCACTTCACTCTCACATAGGTGATCTCTTTTGCTCAAACTTTGATGCACAAAGAACCATTAAAAGCATTGCTTAACCTTAACCTGTTTTGTCACTATTTACATTATAGGAATGGATATAGGGTTACCCCCACAGTGACCCCAAAAGGTCTATGCAATTAGGTTGTCCCATTGAACCAAGATCTTAGGATCTCCAGTCAAACATGGTTGGGTTTTCCTTCCCATAGCGCCTTAATTATTCATGGGCTTTAGTCCCATTCCTTTAGATGTCTTATCAACTTGATCTCGATTTAATCCTTTGGTTAGCGGATCCGCAACATTATCCTTTGATCCTGCAAAGTCAATAGAGATAACTCCAGTTGAGATCAATTGTCTAATGGTATTATATCGACGACGCATGTGTCTTGACTAACCATTATACATATTATTTTGTGCTCTCTTAATTGTTGCTTGATTATCGCAATGTATACAAATTGCAGGCACTTATTTGGGCCATTCAGGAATATCCTCTAAGAAATATCGTAGCCATTCGGCTTCTTCACCAGTTTTGTCCAAGGCTACACACTCAGCTTCTATTGAGGATCGAGTTATGATTGTTTGCCTTGAGGATTTCCATGCCACTGCTCCTCCTCCTAGAGTGAACACATACCCACTTGTACCTTTAGAATGCTTAATCTCAGCTATCCAAATAGCATCAGAATATGCTTTTAGTACAGCAGGTTCTCTTGTGTAGTGCAGTCCATAATTACGAGTATACCTAAATACTGTAGTATTCTTATGATCGCTCCCCAATGAATTTTACCTAGGTTACTCGTAAATCTGCTTAAATTGCTTACAGTATAAGCAATATCAGGCCTTGTACAACTTGTAAGGTACATTAGACTGCCTATAACTCTTGCATATTCCACTTGGTCTATGCATTCACCTCTATTCTTAGACAAGTGTTGACTGATGTCTAATGGGGTTTTGGCTATGCCATAATCCTCTATATTAAACTTGTTAAGTATCTTGTCCACATAGTGAGATTGAGTTAATATGAGACCGTGAGGTGAACGTTTGATTTGGATGCCTAAATTACATCCACTAGTCCCATATCTTTCATGTCAAATCTAGAATTCAACATATCTTTGGTACTTTTTACCATCTTTTCATTGCTTCTTACAATGAGCATGTTATCAACATACAAACATAGAATAACATATCCTTCATTTGTAGTTTTGACATAAACGCATTTGTCACACTCATTTATGCGATATCCACTAGCCATCATGACATCATCAAATTTCTTATACCATTATTTTAGTGCTTGCTTTAGCCCATATAAAGATTTCACTAATTCACAAACTTTCCTTTCCTGACCTAGAGCTACACAACCTTTAGGTTGCTCCATATAGATTTCTTCTTCAAGATCTCCATTCAGAAAGGCAGTTTTCACATCCATTTGATATACTTCAAGATTTCGCAAAGCGGCAATTGCAAGTATCATCCTAATGGAGGTTATTCTCGACACTGGAGAATATATATCAAAGTAATCGAGGCCTTCTTTTTGTTTATAACCTTTTATGACCAAATGCGCCTTATACTTATCAATTGATCCATCAGCTTTTAGCTTTCATTTGAAAATCTATTTAGAACTTAGTGGTATTATTCTTGGAGGAAGGTCCACTAATTCCCACTTATGATTTTGCAAAATGGAATCAAGTTCACTCCTTATGGCTTCTTTCCATAAAGGACTCTCTGTAGAGCTTACAGCTTCTTTGTACGTTTGGGGTTCCGCTTCAACCATATATGTTAAGAAACTCAAACCATAGGACTTTTCAACCCTTGCCCGTTTATTTCTTCTAGGTTCTACCTTATAATCTGTATTACTCACTTCTTAAGAATATTGATCATCTTCTTCAATCATTAATTGAAGATTTTCATTGTTATCAACATCTTGTTGATCAACTTAACCATTACTTTCAACAAGTTTACGAGACCTTTTTGATCCAAATCTTTCACTTATTTCCTTACATGGAAACATGTCTTCAAAAAATGAAGCGTCCTTTGACTCTATCAAAGTATTCTTGTGTATATCCGGATTTTTAGATTCATGCACAATAAACCTATATGCGTTGCTATCACTAGCATATCCAACGAATATACAATCCATTATTTTTGGACCTATTTTCATTCGTTTAGGTAATGGAGCAATTACCTTTGCAAGACACCCCCACACTATCAAGTAATTATATGAAGGTTTTCTTCCCTTCCATAACTCATAAGGGGTTTTGTCTTGTTTCTTACATGTGTTGGGAACGGACAGTCAAATTGAACATGCATAAGAGGCATAACGGAAATTCAAAATTTTTTCCCTGTCCCAGGAACTCCTATTAGTTGCATATAAATTAAATAAAGCCTTAACTAAATAATTCTCTACCTAGGTTAGCATGCTAAAGGACTAGGCATACCATAATTCCAAATTATATCCTAGCATATTTGTTTTATACTAAGCATGTTATAACTCTAAGTTATAACCTAAGCATAAAATAAACTAAGCATGCAAAAATAACCTAAGCATAATTATTAAGTCTAAAAACACTTAAAGAAAAAGACTTAATAATTGAAAGAGAAAGAAAAAGAACTTACCAGTTGAAGCGTGCTTTTTGCAGGACCTTCTTGCACAAGCCTCCAGTCGTAGGATAGCCTCTATCAGTATCCACACGAACCCCACCAACCAAAAACTCCCCAGGAGGAAAAACTAAGAAGCCTCGAGTAGTTGCTAGACCACTCTAGAAGCCTCACCCAAAATATAAACTAGCGGTGCCCGAATAAATTCAGGCTCCACAAAAATAACTTGCTCAAGTACCCGAGAGATTAATTATCTCGCTTAGGATTTATGCTTTGAGCTTGGTACAATTTGAAAGGAAAGGGGAATGCCTATATATAGGCTTGGGGGGGCATTTTGCTCCCCCTTATAAGCAATGTGGGATGGGAGTAATTACTCCCATCCCATATGCACAACGTGTCACACGCTGTGCATTTGCAAGGCAAAGCCCTTGTGGGCTTTGCCTAACTTTTAGGCTACGCATGTGCAGCCCATTTTTATGGGCTGCCGCGAGCAATGCCCAGCATTGCTTGCACACCTTTCGGTGTACTCCCGCACACTCGAGTCTGTACAAAATATTTTTATACTCTCGGTCCAATTAAACTCGCCAATGCAAAATTCCCCTTTTTAATTCCTTTTCAATTATTTATTTTCTAACCCTAATTAATTAGTCATCATTCAAAATAAATTTCTTGGTCCAACCAAAATTGATCTAATCAATTATAATTTATTTATGACTCTAATTAATTAGTTACCGGTCAAAATAAATTCCTTGGTCTATCCAAAATTGATCTAATCAATTTTAACCAATCAAATGATAATCCAATTATTATTTATGTTATATTTTGTAATAGAATAAATCTATTTGTTCTTTACTTAGTCCGATGAAGGTCCAATGTATGTGACCTTATAGGATCCCGAAGTATTGAGCTGTTAAGGCTTAACCAACCCTTGTTCTAATGGAACCATTGGCTCGATGTTCTAGACCGTGAATAGAACTTGATTACCTTAAACGACTGTAGTATGCCTCTAGCAAGGGTCTACCATCCCCCATTACTCAGAACGTCATTTATGCTTATGACTTAATCCCGGTTAATGCAATAGTTATCCAGTGCGATAAATTCCTTCCATTCTTTAATATTAGTGCCATCTAGTTTATTGGGTTCAGTTAAAGTGTTAACCCACTAATAGCAAGGTTGCTCCAAGCTATCCCAGTTATTTACTTATTACCGAAGTATATTGCCTTTTACCATAGTGTGTTTGACTAGAAACCGTTTCTATCAAACACATACTCTGATCAGAGGTTTATGGCAATCATCACTTCAACAAGTGGCCAGGTACAACTCCTTAATATATCCAGAGCGATGGATTCTTTCCGACTACTCAGCCTACCAACGTGTTGTCATCACTATACCCGTAATCACCCGTAGCACCCTAAATTAATGAGTGCATAGCAATGACCCAAAGTATAGCAATAGTACCACACAAGGCAACTAGCATCTCAAGTATGAGGACATTTGCAAAGCTTATTGCATGAAGATAAACACTAATACATTGATATTTATACCAAGTGTTTATCTTGCTGCGATCTCTAATATATCTCCCAGATATATCCATGTGTCAAGCTTAAGGCACCACCTTCAGTCCTTAGGAGATTGACTGCTTGGACCCTTTCCAAGAAAGTTGACCACATGCTAGTCTTTCCGTTTCATCAATATCCTTTCTTGATGAAACTATGACTAGGGATAGTTTAGACATGATCATAATTTCATATGAAGCAGATTCCACCAAATATAGTCCAACTATAATTTCTCTGACTTCATGCTATGATATGTCAAGGACTTTTGTATACATACATCAATGAATATATTTTAACCAGCTATAATATATATGTATAGAAAAACATTGATATAAACAAAAGAACAAATGCCTTTATTGATTAAATAAATTATTCGTACTATTACATAATTAAGATATATCGCCCTAATTGCCTTAAGGGCATACATCATATCCAACAAACTCCCACTTTCACTAAGGCCAATTAGCCATATGTTTTAATCCATATGCTTTAACATGCTGGTCATGTTTGACTTGATTCAATGGCTTTGTCAGACCATCCGCGAGGTTTTGATCAGTGGGTACATATTCTAATCTTATTATCTTAGCATCAACAATCTCCCTGATTATATAATACTTTCTGCATACATGTCTGTTTTTCTGATGAGACCGTGGTTCCTTTGCTTGAGCTATGGCACCATTGTTATCACAATATAAAGTAATTGGATCAATAGCCTCAGGCACCACACCGAGATCACCAATAAATCCCTTTAACCAGACAGCTTCTGTTGCTGCTTCACATGCAGCAATATATTCAGATTTCGTGGTTGAATCAGCAGTAGTTTCTTGCTTGGAACTCTTCCAGCATACTGCCCTTTCATTTAACATATACATAAAACCTGACTAAGACTTAAAGTCATCCTTGTCAGATTGAAAGCTTGCGTCAGTGTAACCTTTGATAGTGAGATCACCTTCTCCATAAATCAAGAACTCATCCTTAGTCTTTATCAAGTACTTAAGGATTGTCTTGACGGCCATCCAGTGCTTTTCACCTGGATCTGACTGATATCTGCTCGTAAAGCTCAAAGCCTGAGAGACATTCGGCCTAGTACATATCATAGCATACATGATGGATCCTATCGCGGATGTATAGGGTATATCTTTCATGCGCATTCTCTCTTGAGCTGTCTTCGGACACTCAGCTTTAGATAGGTTAATCCCCTTTGTCATCAGGAGATAACCTTTCTTAGAATGCTCAAGGTTGAACCTATTCAACACCTTGTCTATATATGTACTTTGAGAAAGACCTAACAGCCTTTTGGATCTATCCCTGTAGATCTTTATACCTAAAATAAATGTTGCCTCACCAAGGTCTTTCATGGAGAACTTTCTTGACAACCATACTTTAACATTTTGAAGAAGAGAAATGTCATTTCCTATTAGCAGAATGTCATCAACATACAATAGTAGAAAAATGACTGCACTCCCGCTAACCTTCTTGTAAACACAAGGCTTATTTGCATTTGGGCAGAAATCCGGTTCCCGGATTGTCTGATCAAACCTTATATTCCAACTCCTGGATGCCTGCTTAAGTCCATAAATGGATCTTTGTAGCTTGCATACCTTTGAGCCATTCTGAGATGTTAAACTCTCAGGTTGTGTCATATACACATCCCGGTCTAAATCCTCATTTAGGAATGCTATTTTTACATCCATCTGCCAGATCTCATAATCGCAATGAGCAGCAATGGCGAGGAGTATCCTTATGGATTTGAGTATGGCTACCGGTGAGAAGGTTTCATCATAGTCAATACCTTCCCGTTGACTATAACCTTTCGCAACCAACTTTGCTTTATAGGTAATTACATTACCGTCCATGTCTGTCTTCTTCTTGAAGACCCATTTGCACCCAATTGGTCTAACCTCTTGCGGTGCATCAACCAAATTCCAAACTTGGTTCTCGTACATGGAATCCATTTCTGATTTCATGGCCTTTTGCCATTTATCAGAATCTGAGCTTTTCATTGCCTCATCATATGTCCTTGGTTTATCATCCTCCACAAGATATAGTTTCTAATCATTAGTGATAATAAACCTATCAGTTGATCGTTTATTTCTTCCTCTTGAACTTCCAGTTCAATATTACTCCCACTGACCTTTTCAAGTAAGTGTTCCTTTTCCAAAAAGTGAGCATTGCGAGACACAAATACCTTTTGTGCTTCGGGTTGGTAAAACAGATATCCAATTATTTCCTTTGGATATCTAATGAACAGACATTTGTCAGCCTTGGCATTTAGCTTATCTGACGCTATCCTCTTTACCATAGCAGGACAACCCCATACTCTTAAGTGATTTAGAGATGGCTTTTTGTTACACCATCTTTCATAAGGTGTAAAATCAACTGATTTAGAGGGCACTCTGTTTAAGACATAAACCGCGCTCTCAAGTGCATATCCCCAAAAGGATTTACTAAGAACTGCATGGCTCATCATGGACCTGACTATATCTAATAAAGTCCGATTCCTCCTTTCTGACACTCCATTGTGTTAGGGTGTATAAGGAGGGGTCCACCGGGGAACTATCCCATTTTCCTTTAGATAATCCTGAAACTCCTGACTTAAGTATTCTCCACCTCGATCCGATCGAAGTGTTTTAATACTTTTCTCAAGCTGTTTCTCTACTTCAGCTCTAAATAGTTTGAATTTTTCAAAACTTTCAGACTTTTGCTTCATCAAGTACAAATAACCATATCGTGAGTAATCATCAATAAAGGTTATGAAGTAGGAGTATCCTCCTAGTGCCTGAACACTTATTGGACCACACACATCAGTGTGTATAAGTTCCAATGTACTCGTGGCTCGTTCACCCTTTCCTTTAAAGGGTAACTTTGTCATTTTTCCTTTTAAACAAGGTTTGCAATCACCATAAGACTCCAAGTCTATTAGGCCCAAGTCTCCACGCTTATGCAACTTGGTTAAGCGATCTTTGTTTATGTGGCCTAAACGGCAATGCCATAAGTAGAAGGAATTCTCATTTCCTAATTTAACTTTCTTCACATTATTTATATTGAAAACTTCTGTTTTAGTATCAAGAATATAAATGCCACCTTTCAACATTCAATAACCATAAAGAATATTATTCAAACGAATCTGATAATTATTATTCAAAAATAAAATTTCAAATCCCTCTGTTGCTAAACCCGCAACAGATACAATATTCTTAGTAACACTTGGAATCTAATAACAATTATTCAAAACTAAAACAAGTCCACTTGGCAAAACAAGACTAAAGCTCCCTACGGCTAATGCAGCAACTCTGGCTCCATTTCCCACGTGTAGGTCCATCTCCCCTTTTGGAAGTTTTCTACAGTTCCTTAGTCCCTGCACAGAAGTACAGATATGAGAACCATAACCAGTATCTAATACCCAAGTGGATTCTTGCGGAAAAGTAGCAAAGTTTTTAATTACAAATATACCTGAAGTAGATGCCTCTGTAGGCTTCTTCTTCAAATGCTCAGAAGCAGGAGCTTTGCAATCCCTCTTCTAATGTCCCGATTTCCCACGTTGGAAGCAGACATACTTAGATGCCTTCTTTTCATTCTTCTTCTTACTGATTCTTTTCTTGGCACCTAGTGCCTGCTTCTTCTTCTTAGAAGCCTTGCCTTTTTCAACCAACAGTAGAGGTTTCTGATCTTTCTTGATCTAAGGTTCTACTATTTTCAGCATGTTAATTAATTCAGGGATAGTTGAATTAATCCTGTTCATGTAATAGTTAGTTACGAAGCCTGAGTAACTATCTATCAACGACATCAACACAAGGTCAATGCTCAAGTCATGATTCATCTCGAATCCCAATTGATTCAGCTTCTCAAGGTATCCCAAGAGTTTTAGTACATGCTGAGAGGCAGTGGTGCTAGCCTGCATCTTGGTCCCGAAAAGGAGCTTGGAGGTCTCATACCTCTCTGTCCTCTCCCTCTCCGAAAAGAGTTCTTTAAGATGGAGAACCATATCCTCCAAGGGCATGTTCTCATGTTGTTTCTGAAGCTCAGGATTTATGGACCCCAACATAATACACATGGCAGTCTCACGATCTTTCCTGTGTTTTAACCAGGCATCATGTTCCACATGATCCTCAACATCAGGTTCTACAGGGAAAATTTCACTTAGGACATAGGCAATTCCCTCAGATCTAAGAACTATTCTCACTGCTCGGAACCAATCAGAAAAGTTCAAGCCATTCAATTCGGTGTCAAGTAACATACGAAAATTAAAATTGGAAGCCATTTTCAACCTAAGACATAAGAAAAGAAAAGTGTTTAGATATTAGTTTAAGTACATGTATTTAATATGAGGACTTTTAATTAAATACATTTTCCTACTATTTTCTTCGAAATTTACAATAGCCCATTCTATTGAATTCGTGAATTTTAGCCCAGCTAAATTTCCTAGTAGGTAGCATCTATAACTAGTCTATTACAACTCCCAATTTTATGAGTCAAGTCATAATAGTAAGTCATAGTTGGAATCCCATTCCATTTGCATCGCATGCAATTGCTAATTCATTCAAGTTCCCTAATCCCAAGGGACGTGTGCTCTTGTATTAGCATCTCCTTGAATATGTCTCAGATCCTGGCCTAGCCCCAAATTTTATGGTGGACTACCCCAGCTCTGTTAAGGCAGACCCTATCTCAAACTTTACAACCAATCAATGTGGACTAAAAAGAACGCTTTGCGTAGCACTTTGATAGCCCAAAAAGATCGTATTATAAATTTGAGTAAGGAAGACTATAACTTGCCTTAATATACTTACTTTGGGATTTTATTGGTGTTAAACGTCTCACCCAATCTAGAATTTTATCAGATGGACAAAATTATAATGACTTGTATTAATTCAGGGAATTTTAGAATTAATTTATAAGGTCTAACCTTAGGTGGGTTCAGCTCTTTATTATAATTGTTCCATCAACCTAGATTATATGCAAAATAATTAACACTTTTATTTGTTATATTTATATTGCATTTCCTTTAAGCTTTTATTCAATAATTTTAATTTTTTTACTTTGTTATAGAAACATATATAAGCACCATCTTATATAAAAATAAATTAGTTCATATTAATCCCCGATTGGTCAATTCAAATTGCACCAATATAGGTTCCCAGGTAGGAGAGGTGCCCTATGAGGAGTAGACACCAAGTCCAATCCTTAGCCAGAACAAATACGGGCACAAACTTGAAGACCAATGGATTCTCTTGAACTAATAAATTTTGTTCTTCCAATTCATGTAAATTGGGAGCATCTATAACCCATGTAATTTAAATAAATTATTGACACTTGTATAATTTGAGTAAGTTGAGCAGGCCTATTCAAAATTATTCATAACTAATTTCTAACCTTGAAATGAAAGGCAGAAGTTTATATATATTGTTCCAAACAATTAAATAATAATATATATAAACAAATCATTTCATTTAGAAAATAATATTTAGTTTGCTTCTAACTTAATTATGCACTAAATAGGCAGGCTCTGATACCACTGTTGGGAACTGACAGTCAAATTGAATATGCATAAGAGGCATGACGGAAATTCAAAATTTTGTCCCTGTCCCAGGAACTCCTATTAGTTGCATATAAATTAAATAAAGCCTTAACTAAATAATTCTTTACCTAGGTTAGCATGCTAAAGGACTAGGCATACCATAATTCCAAATTATATCCTAGCATATTTATTTTATACTAAGCATGTTATAACTCTAAGTTATAACCTAAGCATAAAAAAAACTAAGCATGCAAAAATAACCTAAGCATAATTATTAAGTCTAAAAACACTTAAAGAAAAAGACTTAATAATTAAAAGAGAAAGAAAAAGAACTTACCAGTTGAAGAGTGCTTTTTACAGGACCTTCTTGCACAAGCCTCCAGTCGTAGGATAGCCTCTATCAGTATCCAAACGAACCCCACCAACCAAAACCTCCCCAGGAGGAAAAACTAAGAAGCCTCGAGTAGTTGCTAGACCACTCTAGAAGCCTCACCCAAAATATAAACTAGCGGTGCCCGAATAAATTCAGGCTCCACAAAAATAACTTGCTCAAGTACCCGAGAGATTAATTATCTCGCTTAGGATTTATGCTTTGAGCTTGGTACAATTTGAAAGGAAAGGGGAAAGCCTATATATAGGCTTGGGGGAGCTTTTTGCTCCCCCTTGTAAGCAATGTGGGATGGGAGTAATTACTCCCATCCCATATGCACAGCGTGTCACACGCTGTGCATTTGCAAGGCAAAGCCCTTGTGGGCTTTGCCTAACTTTTAGGCTGCGCATGTGCAGCCCATTTTTATGGGCTGCCATGAGCAATGCCCAGCATTGCTTACACACCTTTCGGTGTACTCCCGCACACTCTAGTCTATACAAAATATTTTTATACTCTCGGTCCAATTAAACTCGCCAATGTAAAATTCCCCTTTTTAATCCCTTTTCAATTATTTATTTTCTAACCCTAATAAATTAGTCATCATTCGAAATAAATTTCTTGGTCCAACCAAAATTGATCTAATCAATTATAATTTATTTATGACTCTAATTAATTAGTTACCGGTCAAAATAAATTCCTTGGTCTATCCAAAATTGATCTAATCAATTTTAACCAATCAAATAATAATCCAATTATTATTTATGTTATATTTTGTAATAGAATAAATCTATTAGTTCTTTACTTAGTCCGATGAAGGTCCAATGTGTGTGACCTTATAGGATCCCGAAGTATTGAGCTGTTAAGGCTTAACCAACCCTTGTTCTAATGGAACCATTGGCTCGATGTTCTAGACCATGAATAGAACTTGATTACCTTAAACGACTGTAGTACGCCTCTAGCAAGGGTCTACCATCCCCCATTACTCGGAACGTCATTTATGCTTATGATTTAATCTCGGTTAATGCAATAGTTATCCAGTGCGATAAATTCCTTCCATTCTTTAATATTAGTACCATCTGGTTTATTGGGATCGGTTAAAGTGTTAACCCACTAATAGCAAGGTTGCTCCAAGCTATCCCAGTTATTTACTTGTTACCGAAGTATATTGCCTTTTACCATAGTGTGTTTGACTAGAAACCATTTCTATCAAACACATACTCTGATCAGAGGTTTATGGCAATCATCACTTCAACAAGAGGCCAGGTACAACTCCTTAATATATCCGGAGCGATGGATTCATTCCGACTACTCAGCCTACCAACGTGTTGTCATCACTATACCCGTAATCACCCGTAGCACCCTAAATTAATGAGTGCATAGCAATGACCCAAAGTATAGCAATAGTACCACACAAGGCAACTAGCATCTCAAGTATGAGGACATTCGCAAAGCTTATTGCATGAAGATAAACACTAACACATTGATATTTATACTAAGTGTTTATCTTGCTGCGGTCTCCGATATATCTCCTAGATATATCCATTTGTCAAGCTTAAGGCACCACCTTCAGTCCTTATGAGATTGACTGCTTGGACCCTTTCCAAGAAAGTTGACCACATGCTAGTCTTTCTGTTTCATCAATATCCTTTCTTGATGAAACTATTACTAGGGATAGTTTAGACATAATCATAATTTCGCATGAAGCAGGTTCCACCAAATATAGTCCAACTATAATTTCTCTGACTTCATGCTATGATATGTCAAGGACTTTTGTATTCATACATCGAATATATTTTAACCAGCTATAATATATATGTATAGAAACACATTGATATAAACAAAAGAACAAATGCCTTTATTGTTTAAATAAATTATTCATACTATTACATAATTAAGATATATCGCCCTAATTGCCTTAAGGGCATACATCATATCCAACAACATGGTATCTTATTTAAAAGATAATTTGCTGACAAAATAGCATCCCCCCACAAGTTTTATGGTAAACCAGAACTGGTTAATATTGCATTTGTCATCTCTTTTAGAGTATGATTTTTGCGTTCAGCTACTCCATTTGATTGAGGGGAATATGGCGGTGTTACTTCATGAATAATTCCATGTTGGGAGCAAAACTCACCAATTGCTGCAATGTATTCACCACCACGATCACTTCTTACGTTCTTAATTTTCTTATTAAGTTGGTTTTCTGCTTCTTGCTTACAGAGTACAAATTTCTCTAAACCTTCATCTTTGATTTTAAGCAAATATACATAACAGTATTTTGTGCTATCATCAATGAAAGTAATAAAATATTTATTTCCTCCCCTTGATTGAACAAATTTCAAGTCACAAATATCTGTATGTATCAAATCAAGTGGTTCTAAATTTCTTTCAACAGAGTGAAATTAAGATCTTGTCAATTTTGTCTCAACACAAGTTTCACATTTATGTGTTTTATCAATATGAAATGTGGGAATATGGTTCAAGTTAATTAAACGTCGTAATGTATCAAAATTAACATGTCCAAGTCTACTATGCCATAAATTAGAAGACTCAACCATATAAGCAGAAACATTGTTCTTATTCATATTAATAGATCCATGCTTACAAGAGATACAATTGAATTTAAACATTCCGTTACATTCATATCCCTTTCCCACATACATGCCTCTTTTTGACAAAATAAATTTCTGAGATTCAAATACCATCTTGAATCCATGTGCACTCAAGAGGCTTCCAAAAATTAAATTCTTTCTTATGTCAGGTACATACAAGACATTTTGCAGTTTTACTTCTTTGCCAGAAGTCATTTTCAAAATCACAGTTCCGTGTCCCTTGACTTTGGAAGTAGTAGAATTTTCCATGTAGAGCTTCTCCCCATCATTTGTAAGAGTCAGTCCAGCAAAAGACTCTCTGTCATAACATACATGCCGAGTAGCACCAGTATCGAGCCACCACTCTCTTGTCAATCAGGTTAACCTCAGAAATTACCGCACATAAGTCGATGTTAGACACATCTTTAGTAATTTCAGCAATAACATTTGCCTCATTCTTGTTTGCCCTTTTTGGCAGCCTGCATTCAGAGGACTTATGCCCCATCTTATTGCAGTTGAAGCATTTTCCATTAAACTTAGTTTTCTTGGAAATGCCTCCTTTTGATCCCATTTTGGACTTGGGTTTAGCATAATGCTTACCCTTCTTGGAGTCTTTAAGGACCTCCACCACGTTGGCTTTTGCCATAGCTTGATTAGCAAAAAAAAAATTTCTTTTCAGATCTTCTATTGTCCTCCTCAATATGAAGTCGGACAATAAGATCCTCAACAGACATTTCTTTTCGTTTATGCTTTAAGTAATGTTTAAAATCATTCCAACTCGGTGGTAATTTTTCTATAATTGCAGCCACTTGGAATGGCTCACTAGTATCCATATTTTCAGCTTCCATCCCATGGATTAGTAGCTGGAGTTCCTACACTTGACTTACAACAGACTTGAAATCAATCATTTTAAAATCAAGAAATTGGCCTACTAAGTATTTCTTAGCGCTTGCATCCTCAGTTTGATATTTCTTGTCTAAGGATTCCCATAATTCTTTTGCAGTACTTTTAACTATGCATACCTCATATAAATTGGGTACTAAACCATTTAAAATATGGTTTCTGCAAAGAAAATCAGAAAATTTCCAGCCATCAATAAATTTCGGAGCAGAAGCATCAGTTATTCCATCGGGAACAACAGGAGGATCTTGTTTTAGAAAATTTTGAAGTCCCACACTAGTTAAGTAGAAAAACATTTTTTGTTGCCAAACTTTAAAATTCACACCATTGAATTTCTCAGGCCTTTTAGGTATCGTTATAGGGTATGAACCTAAGCCCCATGACTATTAGGCATAACAAGCCCAAAACTCGAAAGTCCATTTCCATTTATTTCAAACCATTAGGACCAAGTTGTCCATTTTGGTTAAGTCCAAGCCCATTAGGACCATTTTGTCCATTTTGGTTATTTTGACCATAAGTAATTTCAGGGCCATTTCCTTGAGTACGACAATAACTCGTAGATCCAAAAGCAGTTGGCCTAGAAGCTGCATAGCCAAAAGCATTTGATCCACCTACAAGTACAGAAGCAACCGGTGTTGAACTAATAGGCTCAGAACAAATAGTACTAAATTGTCCATTTTGGTTTTCTACATTCTGGCCTTGAGCAATTTCAGGACTAATGTCTCCATGATCAGCCATGATAAATTCTGAAAATTTCAAACAAATGAAATTAGAACAATTTTAAATCAGTAAATAAAATAAAGTACTGAAATTGTCCGTATGATAATTTTGATTTAATTAAATTTTTTTATTGGTCACTTTTTAATATATATATATTATCCAAATTAAGTCCTATTGTCCAAAATAAGTCCTTATTGTCTATTGTCCAAGTATTTGTCCAAATTTAGGTATTCTAAGTTTCGGTAATCCAAGTCACGATATTCCAAGTTATAAAAATCTGTTCATCTCTTCTAAAGGAACATAGTTACACCATCAAATAGACATAAAAATTCTGTCTTAAGATTGTTAGATTTGAGACATTAATAATAGAATAATTTCCTTTTAAGAGACAAAATATAACCGGATGTTAGTAACTTGAATTATGGAAATATGGAAGTAAAATATTTAACAAAATGATAAATACCGAAATAACCTTTTAACCGTGAAAGGATTCTGTTGATGCCCGAATCGGTTTCCTTAAGACAAAATTTGCCCCGTATGAACTACTGTCTCCCAGGACACAACAACAGATGTTGGATGAACTCCACCGAGCGTAGAATATCACCGAGATGAAAAACGAAGGAACTAAGAATGAACTTAAGACAAAGGCAATATTATGAACATGTAAGAGCTAGCAAAGGAAAGCACCGATTCTCAATTTCCTTGTGTATTTTCTCTACTAAAATCAAACCATATATATAGCCAAGGAAAGGAATAAAATTGGCAATAATCAATTACTACCAAGTTGGCCAAAGCATAGCAATTATGATTGCTATTCAATAATGAAAGTAAGATATATTGTTAAAACCAAAACTTTCCCATTAAGTCATTATTATTAATCTTATTATTATTACTATTACTATTATTATTATTATTATTATTTTATTTTTCAACACTCTTTACCAAAATCCATCTGGGAATCTGGCTGCAAGTTTGTGTATTTTTTTTTGAAAAACCCTTGGAGAGACAGTGTATCTCTCCAACGGCTAAAAGATTGGAGTGGGTGAAAATTTCGGGGCAGAGTACCCAACTAGGTTGGTTCCTCTGCTTACCTACAAAACACCCACCCCGCTTTTATTAATAATGGTTCTCGAAACAAGAACCAAAAGTACATCAAAGTTACATAATAAGAATCCTCGGGTTCGTAAACAAATCAGAAACCGAAAGGCTAACATTGCGCTTATAGGAATGAAAAAGAAACCAACAAAAATTGATACTCGCAATTAAAATATCCCCATCGTCAGTTTCATCTCGAAAAATCTTCTTGTTGCGGCGCTTCCAGAGATTCCATGATATAATGAACCAGAGAGACCTACCAAATTCAAAGGAGGGATGCAAAGGATGTTTTTGTTTCTTTCTGGTGTTTTATTATAAAGGTTACGGAATCTATGAATGCTTCCGAACCTCCTCCAATGGAAGAAGCTTTTGAGCAATTCTGCAAAGGAATATTTTATTGCGGACCTTACTGGGATCATATGTTGGGGTATTGGAAAGCAAAGCTCGAGTTTCCAGACAATATATTGTTCTTGAAATATGAAGATATGAAGGAAGATACAAGGGCTTATGTCAAGGAGTTAGCGACATTCATGGGGTATCCTTTCAGTTTGGAGGAAGAAGAAAATGGGGTTGTGGAGAGGATCATTAGCTTGTGTAGCTTTGATAGTCTAAGCAATCTCGAGGTGAATAAAACTGGAAAGCATCGCGGGGATACATCTTTTGCTCTTCACAACGAAGTACATTTTAGAAATGGTGAGACTGGGGATTGGAAGAATGTGTTGACATCAGAAATGGGAGCTCGCTTGGATTCGATCAGGGAGGAAAAATTAAGTGCATCATGCCTGCTAAAATAAATTATCTCAAGTAATATTTTCATCTTCAAATTGTTCTACTTTTCCAAATTTATTTTGTATTAATAATGAGAAAAGAAAAATATTAACATGGAAATAGAAAACAAGCTAAACATTAGCTTTGTCCACCTTCTTTTTATTTTAATAAATCGAGTCGGTATTTATTGAGTTCAGCCTTTACATAAAAAAATATTGTCCTTAGTTGCGATTATTTATTTTTAATTATGTTGATGGTTGTTTTAAACCTTTCTTTTGTTGTGTTTTTTGCTTTTTCTTTTTTTCTTCCTTTCTTCTTTTTAATTTTTTTTCCCTTCTTATAGATTTTTTATTTTTCTTTCATAATATTCCAACATGGTGTATTCATGTATCTGCTTCTTAAAAAAATATAATGAGAAAGAAATTCTTATAATTCATTTGTTTAATTAGGGTATGTGTTAATGAACAACATGTTTGCTACATTCTTGCTTATTTAGTCATTGTGTTATTATATTTAAAATTTTCATTGGTTTAGGTACCTTGAACCGAGGCATTGAAAGTCCATTATGGTTTTAATACTATGATGGAAACAACCATCTAGTATCTTGAGAGGGTCCGTCAAATGCCCAACGAAACTTTCAAGCAATACTTCAATCAGTGGATGTCAACTCAGGTCTTAATGAAATCCAAGCTAAGCCTTGAGGAAATGATTGTCAAACTCCTCGAAGGGTCTCTCCCCTTATTCCGCAGAGAAATGGCTACTGATTCTTTTCTACCCTATAAGGCTGTATTCGTGAAAGTCGAGAAAATTGAGCGTGAGGTAGATTGTGAAAAGGCCGAGAGAGCAGGGAAACCGTGGTTTAGAAAAAAGAAGCCCAACCCTTATCCCTAGTGCCAGCTAAGCCTAAAGCATCGGTTGCAGTCCAAGTTATTCCTCAAACCCCTGCTATGCCCCTCACAATCACCTCAGCTCCATTGGTGGTTGCCACAATTCAGCCTCCTCGCCCCCCCCCCCTTTGTTTTGGCTAACCCTTATAAGCTGCCCCTATGGGTCATCTTCCAATGTTTGAGGGAAGCGGGCTTTATACAGCCCCTTCAGGAATACAATCCACCTAGACCTGAGGATAAAAACAACTTCTGTAACTATCATGTTCAAGTAGGACACCAAACCAACAATTGTAAAGCCCTACTTTTAGCAATTCAATCCTTGGTTAGCGAAGCAAAGATCGCTGAACTGGACAGAGCGCCGAACACTATGAATAATCCTTTACCAAATTTTGGGGACAAGGTTGGCATGGTCCAGTCTGGTTTATCTGAAGCCATAATCTTCAATCTCCTTGCTCGAAGACCTAACTATTCTGGTCATCGGTTTGGGTCTCCCGTCTTATTCGGTCTTTAATCTAATCAACCAAGCCAACTTAGGGGTCAATTCTGTCTAGAAGATGGAAGTTGATCCAAACCAGATGAAGCAAGAGAGCCACAGGTCTAAACCATTTATCGCAAGAAGAATGAGAAAACCATTATTTAGCGTGGATTCCTTCATTTCAAAGGAGGACCACTCCGATGGTGATGAGGAATTGGTTAGAGAGACCAAGGCCGTAAGCACCAAATTGTTCAAGGTTGATCAAAATGACCTTTTTAGCATGGATAAGTATGAACTTCAAAACCCAGATTTGGACTCTGAGGAACAACAGTATCTATTTGAAACAAGAGCCACTAAGAGTGTCTTACTCGGTGATGTCCTTAACATTACCCAAAGTGACCGCATATATCAGCCTGAAGACCGATATCTCCACTTAAGTCGAGACCCAGTTCCTAGTAGGGTCGGAACCACCACGAGACCCCTTTCTCCACCACCACCTGTCCCGACCAATCTTGAGGTTGACCCTCTTATTACCCAATAAAAAAAAACCCAAGCCTGATACAGTATTTGGCAGCTGGTAATCGACTCCAAAGGGCATCATAAGGGCTTGATTAAACGACTCCTCGATCTAAAAGCTAATCTGACCACCTCGGTCGTTGAGATGTGCCCCACAGTGGGAGAAGGCATTCCCCCGAGAAAAGGGCCTCAGATTAAGTTCGGCTGTTTTGGTCTTACGCTTGAGGGTAGGGATCACAACAGGGCCTTATTCATCCGAATCCAAATTCTCGATAAGGTTATCCCGTACATCATGGTGGATGATGGCTCCGCTCTAAATCTATGCCCTCTAAAAATTCTTCCTCATCTGGGACTATCGGAGGACATGCTTGAAAAATCTAGCATGGTTATTAGGGCTTATGATGATTCAAAGCGCAATATAAATGGGACCTTTGAGGCAGAGGTCACTGTGGAAGGCATGACAAGCAATGTGCGTTTCACTGCACTTGACATCCCTGTTACCTATTCTTTGTTGCTTGGCCGACCATGGCTTCATGGTTTGGGCGCTGTTCCCTCCACACTATACCAAAAAATCAAGCTAATTCATGAAGATAGAATGGTAACCATAGAGGCCGATCCTGCTTCTATTATGGCTATTATGGAAGCCGAAGCTAGTTTAGAAAAGGACCTTCAGGTTGCCATGATTAGCAAAGATCAGAAGTCTCCTCCCCTTTGGCATAGCTACCTTCATGCGGGTATGGGTAAACTAATGAAGAAATCTTGTTACAAGCCTCACAGAGATGGAGGAATGCACAAACAAGGAATTATTGAGGCACTGGAGCCAAAAATCCTTACCCATCGAGCTGGATTGGGATATAAGCCTAGAAACGCCTATCACCGCGTCCCTTCTTACTACTGCCACATGGTCACTATTTGTGAGATCCAAGGCAAGAGGTCTTATAAGGGAGAGCCTGAGCCAATCGAGTATGGTGGAAAAATATGGCCCGGCTTTAAAATCTTTAAAGATGTCTATAACTTTGAGACCGGTTGCATGATAGTTTCAGTTGAACCTAAGCCTACTGAGCCTGATATGCCTGTCAATATTGTTTCTGATAAGGCTAAGGAAAAGGTAAGATGCATCCCAAAGATGAGCCTAAGGGAAATAATGAAGAGTTTATCGATCTAGAAATTAAAAATGTTATGGCAACCATAACTAAAGCTATGGCACTACTAATGAAGAAAGGCTGGAAGAGTAAGGGAACCAAGGAAGAAGATGCTATGGCAGCAATAGTAGGGAAACTCGCCAGAGCTCTTGCCAAGAAAGCCGACCTCTCTGGGTGGCCATCACTCACCATTGCCCAAAAGATCGCTCTAGGGCACGACATGGGCGCCATTCTGACAAATAATACAGAGAATGCTACTCCTATTAATGTTGGTTCTAAAGTCCCTCCGCCTGTGGAGGAGGATATGGACGATGTAATTCTTAGTATCTCTGATGTGTTTGATGCAAACAATGCTACTTACGAGGCTTTTAATGCAATGAATAACTCCCATTCTGCTTACTTGTTTGATGTCTTTCCTAATGGATCCATGCATTCATATAACAATACGCATAATGTTTTTGGCATTAGTGATACATTATTAAGCAAAATAAACCTAAGTATAGATGACAATCCCAAAATGGTCACCATTTCCAAAGATTTAACTCCCAAGGAAAGAAGTGAGATCATAAAAGTGCTTAAAATCATGTCAACACCTTTGCCTAGTCGTACGAAGACATGCCTAGGGTTGACCGATAAATTACCTAACACAGAATCCTAACTGATCCTAAATTTCGGCCTGTCAAGCAAAAACTCCATCGGTTAAGACCAAAATGGGCAGAAGATGTTAAGACAGAGGTTTCAAGGTTGATTGAAGCTCGATTCATTGAAGTGGTAGAATACCCAACTTGGTTGTCCAACATCGTCCCAGTTCCAAAGAAGGATGGTAGGGTCTAGGTCTGTGTGGATTTTCGAGATCTCAATAAAGCCTCTCTGATGGACGACTTCCCACTCCCGTACATTGATGTCCTAACTAATAGCGCTGCCAAGGTAGCTATGTATTCGTTCATGGATGGGTTCTCGGGGTATAATCAGATTCTGGTCAATATTGTCGACAAAGTCAAAACAGCGTTCAACACTGAAAGGGCGGTGTACTGCTACAAGGTAATACCGTTTGGGTTGAAAAATGCTGGGGCCACTTATCAGCATGCCGTGACCACCCTCTTACATGACATGATCCATAAAGAAGTGGAAGTGTATGTGGACGATATGATTGTAAAGTCCACTACTTGAGAGGAGCACCCTGCTATTCTTGTCAAGATCATGACTCGTGTTGAAAAGTATAACCTCCGTCTAAATCCAAAGAAGTGCGTGTTTGGAGTTACCTCCGGCAAGCTGTTGGGACACGTGGTTAGCCAAAAAGGGATTGAAATGGATCCAGACAAAGCTAAAGCCATCAGGGACATGCCTCCACCTAAGATGGAGAAGGAAGTTCGATCGTTTTTAGGGTCCTTGCAGTATGTTAGTCAGTTCATTGCTTGCCTCACTACTGTTTATGAACCCATCTTTAAATTGTTAAGAAAATAGCAACCCATGGTATGGAACAATCACTGCCAAGTAGCGTTTGACAGAATTAAGGCGTATCTTATTGATCCACCCATCTTGACACCCCCCATCCTAGGGAAACCACTCATTTTTTATCTGGCCATCGAGGAAACTTCCGTCCGGGCCATGCTTGTCCAGGAACATGATGATAAGCGCGAACATGCCATCTACTACTTGAGCAAGAATTTGTTTGACTATGAAACCCGATATTCAATTGTAGAGAAAGACCTGCACTACCATGTTTTGGCTCACTAAGAAGTTGCGACATTATTTCCAATCTTATCACGTCCAAGCCGTGGCCAAGATTGATCCAATGAAGTTTCTCTATCAATCCCCCACTCTAGCCGGTAAATTGTCCCGATGGTTACTTCTCCTGTCTGAGTTTGACATTGAGTATGTGACCCAGAAGGTCATTAAGGGGCGGGCCATAGCTGAATTCCTAGCTAATTAACCCCTCAACTCTAACCATAAGGAAAATTTGGAGTTTTCTAATGAACAGCTCACCTCTGTTACAATCCTTGATGACATCTGGACAATATACTTTGACGGCGCTGTGAATCTCCGGGGAGCAGGTCTCGGGGTCATCATCATCACTCCAGATAATGAGATAATCCCGTTGTCCAAAAGCTTAGAATTTGATATCACCAACAACGGCGCTGAGAATGAAGCTTGTCTATTCGGCCTTGAGGCTCTTCTTCAGGTTTGGGCCTACCGCGTATCCATCATTGGAGATTTGGCTCTGGTTATCCATCAGGTTATTAGAGATTGGGAAATTAAAGAAGAATCTCTCTATCCTTATATTGAGGTTGTCCGTGAATTGTCTAAGAAATTTACCTCATGCTTGTACAGCCATGTCCCTCTGAACGAGAATCAAATTGTAGTTGCTCTCGCCACTCATGCGTCCATATGGGAAGGACCCCAGCAGCAGCCTATCCGCCCTTTAGTTTTGTTGTCCACCAAGATCCCATATCATGTTCAATTAGCTCCTCTAATCCTCACCATTTCCTCCAAACCTTATTGGTATTCTGACATCATCCTGTTCCTTCAGACCGACCAATACCCTAAGGATTCTTCTAACTCGGACCATACCACCCTACGGCAGCTCGCTATCCAGTTTTGTATTATAGATAATGATCTATTCAAGCGCACCAGCGGTAGCCTACTTCTCTGCTACCTCACTGACTTTGAGGCTCAAAACGTAATGACCCAGGTCCATGCCGGTGACTATGGCCTTAATATTAATGGGCTTACTCTTGCAAAGAAAATCCAGTGGGTAGGGTATTTTTGGCTCACTCTCACAGCCAATTGCATCACCCAGGTCAAATGATGCCACCAATGTCAGGTTTACGGGGATATGCAGCATCTGCCGCCCACCAAACTCCACCACTTATCCACCCTTTGGCCATTCTCGATATAGGGGATAGACATAATTTGTGAAATCTATCCTTCTACGACAAACGGCCACAGATTCATTGTGGTAGTAGTAGATTACTTCTCGAAATGGGTAGAAGCCGAATCCTTCACCAATGTCACCGCCAAGCAGATAGCAAAATTCGTGGAGAGGCACATCTTTGCCCGGTATGGACTCCCCTATCATATAGTCTCAGACAATGGAGTACAATTTCAAGGAGCAACTGCTTCTCTAATTGAGAAATACGGGATCGAGCACCATAGATCTTCTCCATACAGACCACAAGCCAATGGAGCTGTTGAGGCAATTAATAAATCAGTAAAGACGATTCTTTCTAAGATGATAGCCGATTATAGGGATTGGGAAGATAAGCTACATTTCGCTACCTATGGATATCGCACCAGCATACACACCCCAACAGGCCAAACTCCATTCTCCCTGGTCTACGGGATGGAAGTGGTCTTGCCGGTTGAAACTCAGGTGACCTCCTTAAGAGTCGCTCTAGAGGCTAAATTAAAAGAATCTAAATGGATCTAGGTGAGATTTAAATAGTTAAACATGATGGATGAGCAGAGGTTAAAGGCCCTCGATAACCTCCAGATGTACCAGTAATGTATGGCTTGGGCATATAATAGTCGGGTGAGACATCAGAAGTTCCCCCCGAAGGCTGGTGATCAGGTCCTTAAATAGCTGAAACATTCTACCACTGATGCAAGGGGTAAATTCAGGCCAAACTGGGAAGGACCATATGTAATAAAGAAGCTACTTAGCAAAGGGGCAGTTAAGCTTATGGACATGGATGGGAACGAGTTTGTGAATCCCGTGAACCAAGACAGGATTAAGCATTATCATGTCTAATTTAAAAGAAACAAATTAGAAAAGTAGCACACCAAAAAATATATATGTGATAATTACCCACCTTTCGATCTTTTACTGATCGGGCAAAAATTAGGGTGACGTCCGATGATTGGTATCCTACAAACCAGCCGTGTAAAAATTAGGGGATGAGATAAACCCGCTAGATTGAAAACCCCAAAACAGCGATCTAGGAAAAAGTTAGGGTATGTGAGCAAAGAGCGAGTGCCTTCAAGAAAACCAATCTAGGCTTATTGGCACCGGGAGTTAAATCAATGGGAATGTCAACCAAACATCATGTACTTTATTTTATCTCAATTAATGAAAGTATCTCTTCTGTTGAAACCTAAATGCTTATGCTTATGTTTGAATCATGTATTCATAAGATTAAGACAACTCCAGCAAGCTTGGGATAGAGTTCATTTCATTTTATATCAAATGCGTAAAAAGAATAAAAAAGGGGAAAGGGCCGGTAGGTCAGAAAAAGAGTGTCTCAAACCAAACTTCCCGTATCATCATCATAGTACATAGAGATCCGTCTCGATATGGTAGTAGAAAGGGGCTCCCACCCTGCTCCGCCCGCTCCCCCTCAAAGTGGGCCCATGACTACTTCCGACGGGCTAGCAAGCATCTTATCTCAGCAAGCTATCATCTATAATTTATGTCGATCTTGATGGTCTCCATATGATCATAATCTAGAATCTCAAATATAGCTTTCCTAGACCACTTCTCCTGGATGTGGTTGATCCATCTAGCTTTGTAAACTCCGATCTAGTTGTGGGGTAGTTTGATTGGGATTCTTTGTCTCTTGCTATACTGACGGTACAGCCGGTAAGGGGTGTAAAACGAAGATTTCTCTAGACCTATCAATTGAACACAGGCTGCCCAGGTTTCTACAATCACATCCTGAATTCTCCACCATGGACTAACCCACTGAACCTACGCTCCAGTATACCCCCTCAAAATAGGAACCCAATCATCATATGTCAGCTCGTCGAAATCAGCCCGCATAAGCCCTCTCTCCCTTAGATGGACGGGAAGATACTTTTTCGAATTCCCTCGTGGCGCCTCCCTCAAACTCAGTTTCTCCATCAGCCATACCTATAATTCAAACTCAGGTAAGGATTGGGGAAAGAAATGTGCGGAATCGGAAAGAACAAAAGGTACTTATAATAATATGAGCTGGTCCCCAATAAGTGATGGGTCAACGGAAGCAGCATCCACGTTCAGCAAAACATTGGCCAATTCCACAGCCACGGGAGAAGCCCCTATCGATATAGGGCTGATGAGTGAAATCAGCCTGAGTGAAGCAATCGGGCTCACTCCGCACATAAACTCCACTATAAGTAACAATGCCACCACGGATCGCCAAGCAAGGTATGATCGGGGCACTCTATGGCACCACTCTAAAATCGCTCCGAGCTGAAACCCAGGTTTGTCAGGCAACTGAGACAGAATTGGGTCCACATAGTCCAAATTCCATAACCCTAGAGGAATTTTGTCCGCGCCAAAATGAAAGTCTGGCAGCCCCAGGGTCACGTATTTAGGACACGGTGCCCCCAAAATAGCATGGAATTCTTCGAGCAAGGGGCATAGCTCAAAAGATGAAAATCGGAAGACATGGTCCATTGGATCCTAAAAAGACAACGCCACTCGAAAGAACTCATGGCTTACAGGCTACGCCGCGACATATTAAAACCCCCAAAGCCAGAATTTTTCAAGCTTCTTCCAGTCCGCATTTCCCAGACTTTGCAGAAAACTCCATAGCTTTTGACTGTAGGTTGCCATGACAGGAATTGATAGAATGGTCGATATCAGATTGTTGGAGAAGTGATGTCGCTAGGCGATGTGAGTGATACCGCCGGCGATGTGAGTGACGCCGCCGGCGATGTAAATGATACGACTGGTGATATGGATCAGATTGGGCAGTATCAGCTGATGCCGTCAGCGATATAGACTTTCAGACAACCCTGTATATATTATTTTAGTTGGTCAAGTGTGGGCGATATGGATCATATCACCGGCGACATGAAGTTAGTCTTTTTTGGCGGCATCAGAAGCATTTTTCTCATTATAGACCTGTACAAAACTTGTAAACAATCCTGTAACCCATTTCCAATACCTGTCCGAATGCAATCCATTTTATTTGAAGTAAAAAAACCCCGAAGGCACAAACCATTCAAAAATTCTGAATATCTAGACAACAGAAGCAAAACCCAACAATAAATCCAAATTATTCTAAGCCCAATGTATCAAAGGTACAGACTGTAATCTGAAACAAAAAGCAAAATGAAAATGAAAAGCTAGGCATGCCCGCCCCTGTCGGCCGGGCGAGATGAAATGTCTTCTGGGCTTACAAGCCAATCATCAACATCATCCTTTTCTCTCCCCTCGATCACCGGGACACTGCTGGACTCCTTAGCCGCAACAAAAGGGCGTCGCCCAGCGGACATCTTCACTCCCCTGCGACTGGTGCTATCGGGTTGCGCGCGATCCAGATTTTGTTTGCTCCTCCATTCCTGAATGGTAGCCGCCAGTTGACCCTCAAGGTCACTCACAAGACGCCGGAGTCCTTCAGTCTCCTCCTCATATCTCCGTCGGGCTGCATCGACATCTGAAAAAGAAAGGGCCAAGAAATCCTACAAGCCAAGGAAAAACATCAATAAATGCATATCATACATAGCATCCATACATGCATCTTATCTTATTTTAGCATAGGCATAAATGAGGAATGTACCTGAATAAGGAGCGATTGCCCGATAAGCATATCCCGGAGAGGAAAATTGTTCTCTATAAGTTGCTCCACATGGCTCTGCGCCACCTGGAAAATCTAAAAGGCAAATCATTAGACACCCGCATCCAAGGGTAAACGAGAAAATAATTATCAGGCCTTGCGTAAGTGGTGTCTTACAGCATGAAGATTGGAGCATGCCGGCTCGAGCCTATATTCCTAGGGATGAACTCACCCCGAGAATTGATCAGCAGGAATGTGGTTTCCATCGGGTTGACCAGACGCTCCTCCACAAAATTTATGCCCTATAGTACACCATAGTACCGAGTCCCACTCTGATTATCCCGGACCCTCTTCCTCATGGGTTCCTAAAAAACATGAAAGACACACATTAGGAACATTCCTAAATAATTTCAAAATCATACATATAAACACAATCATACCTCAAAACACTCCGGTCGGCGACATCCGCGCCTGCCTCATCCTCCCCCTCGGGCTTGATCCCAACATCACCTTCAAGCTCCTCATCTTCCTTATCTTCTTCCTCCTCGACATCCACAATACCTTTGAGGCGCCTTTTCTCCTCCTCCAGCCATTGCTCATTATGATACTCAATCGTATCATTCCTATGGATGCGAGGACATAAGGGGAGTAGGCGCAATTGGTGCTGTTTGTAGAGGGCAGGGATGCTAGGAATCACTCGGTCATTCCCCTCAATATAATCAGCCTTGTCGGTCTCGAAGGTGATCACTAAATGGGGCTACCATAAGCCCCTGGGAGGATCAGCAGGCACTAATCTATCAGTAACCGGGACAGACCTCCAGCCCCGGACGCGCTCACCCAGATACCACTGTCGGGATACACTCTATGATGAACCGACAGTCGTCCACCTCCCTCCTAACCCTCGCAACCTCTATCAAGTTCTCCACTCCATCGAATGGATCCAGGACAAGCTACACCAATAATTAACTAAAACAACCGATATAAGTTCATAGATGCTTTTTGTTTTGTTCTAAGTGTAAAAATAAGGACTAAATTAAAAATCGCATACAGAGCTCAACCGCGCGCTCCTTAGGACCTCCCTGTATTTGGCAGGATACTTAGCCTTCCCACCAACACCCCCGCACTAGCGGGAGAGAAAGTGGGATCCCGGTGGCACATTCTTCTTGAACTTGACCGCCGGAAGGATCGGATGCTCTAAAGCCCAAGCCTGCACAAGTAACAATTAATTAGTTCAAAAAAGCATCCACAATAAATGAAAAGTGCCCAACCAAGACAAATGCTTTCGAGAAGACATACTTGGAGTAGCAGATGGTAGAGGCGAAGGGCTTTCACCTTCTTTCGAGCTCCCATGTCCAGCCCGTGGTACAGCTGAGCCAAGATGGCCCTCGACCAATTCTTCCTCCTAATGCCCGCCATATCCTCCATAGCAGTTATCAGCATGTAATTAATCTTGTTCCCCTAGATTGAGAAGAACAGCACGATGAGCAAAGAAATCATGAAAGATCGGATATAAGCCTCTCCCTCATCCTCAGGCACCACATCTACCTGGGTCTAGTGTTGGTGCAACTTACCAAAAGACAGCCACCCTGAGACGGGCTTCAAATCGAACAGCTCATTCACCTGCCTCACCATGGGCCTCTCGACATGCTATTTATCCATGTAAGCATCGAAGTGAATGACCTCGTCCATCCAAGGAAGCTCGGTCATAGCTATGACATCAGAGGGTGTAATCACCGCTTCCCTAAAAGAGAAGTGAAAAGTGTGGGTAGTCTCAGACCACCTCTCGATAAGGGCTGTCACGGCTGAATGAGAGAGCTTGGGCATTAGCATTGGCATAATCCAGGCCAGGTCCCTGAATCCCGTGTCATTAATGGCGAGTATAAGCTCGGGGTCCTTCTCTGAAATATGATGCCACCACTCGCTGATAGTGCCCATCCCCCTGACATAAGTCAGTTCATACAGCTGTAAAATTAGAAATAAAATAGATAAGTCCTATTTGTTTTCTCATCGCCGGAACCTAACAGAAAGCTGCTGATGTCACTTCTGCTATAAGCGATATCACCGGCAGCATCACTCTATACAGCTGGCGGTATGGATGATATCACCGACAACATCGATTCAAACAGAAGTGACGTTATACTTCCTTGGGCCTTTTTGCAAGGACTGATGCCGCCAGTGACATCACTCATATTGCCGGTGACATCACTACCTGCGGGCAGAACTTGATTTCCCCAAAATCGTACCCATCATGCCAAAACCACAAAAATCATAATGAATCAAATCATAAGCCTGAAAATGGTAAAAATCAAACCTAAAGCATGTAATATCAGTTTATAATCATTCTATTCCACACTTGTGACTCCTATCATGGCACGATTTCAAGCCTAAGGCCAAATCAAAACCCAACCCAAAAAGAGGAGATTCGGGTTTTGCGGGATTACCTGAACATAGTAGAGGTGTTTCTCCTTCTCTGGGGTCAGATTGATGATGGGAGAATTGATCCCATAGCCATACAGCTTAGCTGTCTCCTTCAGGCCATAAGCAGCAGGAACGGAGAGAATTTTCAACCCTTTGATAGAGGAATCTGGCAGATTGTCCCCTAGCCTTAGCAGATTTGCCCCTGAAAGCCTTAGTGATTCTCTTCATGATTAGAATGACAAAAAAGAAATCAGAAAATTTAAAGAAGAGGAGAAGGGGGGTACAGTTTCTGTATATGAGGAAGAAGGGAGTTTTACTTCCTTTTAAACTACCGCACGAAAGCCGAGGAGTTTTAATTTATCGGGAATAGCCAATCCATGCCGAAGGCGGCATCACTCCATGCCACCAACGACATCACTCATATCGTCGATGACATCGCCCCCTTTAATTCAAATTTTAAAATTGCTTGACCAGTCAAAGCTGCCACGTGGCCCTCACACCGCCGTCGACATCGCTCCATACCGCCAGCGACATCACTCATGCCGCCGGTGACATTGCCCCTCCAATTCAAATTTTGAGCAAGTCCAACCAGAGGATAACCCATCCATAAAACACAAGTCCGACCAAAGGACAGCCTATCCAAAAAGCGCAAGCCCGATCAAGGGGCAACCAATCTATAAAACAAAAAGTCCGACCAAGGGATAGACTCTCCTAGAAGCACAAGCCCGACCAAGGGGCAATCACTCCATAAAACATAAGCCGACCGAGGGATAATGCCTCCACAAAGTATAAGTCTGACCAAAGGACAATCTCTTCACAAAGTACAAGTCTGACCAAAGGACAATCTCTCCACAAAGAATAAGTCCGACCAAAGGACAATCTCTCCACAAACCACAAGTCCGACCGAAGGACAAACTCTCCATAAAGCTCAAGTCCGACTAAAGGGCAAACCCTCCATAAAGTGTAGACTCGACCAAGGGGCAACCAATCTACAAAGGATCAAGTCCAACCAAGGGGCATCCTTTTTGCAAAGCACAAATCCGACCAAGGGACAACCAATCTACAAAGGATCAAGTCCGACCAAGGGGAATCCTTTCCACAAAGCACAAATCCTACCAAAGGACAAACTCACCACAAAGCTCAAGTCCGACTGAGGGACAACCAGTCTATAAAGGATCAAGTCCGACCAAGGGGTATCCTTTCCGCAAAGCATAAGTCCGACAAAGTGGTAATCTTGTCCATAAAGCATAAGTCCGACCAAGGGGCAAACTAGTCACCCGTCAGGTATCATTCCTATCCCTTGCTCTTTCATACGATCATACTGACCTGTGGCATCAGTGATCCCCCGAGGGGCAGCCTATGAGCATGGGATTTTGCAGTCCCTCTCATGAGACAATGATGACGTGTACCCGATTTTAATACCTCAAAATAAAAGTTCTCTTTAGAATTCTTATTACCGAAATAACATTCCTCACAAATTTTATACTTGGTAGAATCCAGTTTGGTGTGGCCGATAACGCGTCCAATAAGAGCTTGAACCGATGATTTACGCCAAAATTAAAAAATACCCATTAAAATATCATTAAAAATTAAAAAGATACCTTTTCACCCACTATTAAACCACTTTAGGCCACTTTTTAGGCTCGTAGGCCCGTTGCCTCTCGGTATGCTAGAGGCTGATGCCACCAGCGATATCACCATGTTGCCGGCGGCATCATCCATACCGCCAGCTGCATCGCTATGTCGCCGGCGGCATGACCCGAAGCGAGTCCCTGCACAGACAGCCTTTCGACCACTTTTGGTAAAATTGGTCAAAAAAGTCTTGAAAACCACTCCATTTAAGCTATAAAAGCACACCTTGAGCTGCAATTTAAGGAGGAGGAATCATCTAAGGTTAGAATTTTAATGTTAGAATGAGAAAATAGATTTTAGTGAGATAAGAATTAGATAAGGCAGAAAAAAAAGGATTCCGATCCATTTTTTCCTGGTTTTTCTTCTTTGAATTCTCTAATTGTGAGTTTAAAATCAGTAGGTCTTTAAGTTAAAATCAACCTGATAGGATTTAGAGACCTAAAACTCTTAAATTGACTATTAAATCATCGTTACAAGCTCCCCGGAGGTGTTTCTTTTCAGTTCACGAAGAGGTGGATTCACGGCCTCGAGGTAAAAATCCTGAGTCTCATAGCTCTTTGGCATTAATATTACTGATTTGTATTAATTTTTGTTAATTTATATTCATTTTTGGGTTTACAGTAATTTTTGACTGTTATCCCTGCTGCTGCGAGAAATTGAAGTCGCTGGAGACATGTGATCTCGCCGGTGGTATCATCCATATCGCCAGAAACATCACTGATATCGTCGGTGGCATCACATTTCGCAGAGATTTCACTTTCTTATGGGACCCTTTCTTTATGGTACTCGGGAAGCCATGCAACCCACCTGCGTACTGATGTCACCAGCGACATCATTGATGTCACCGGCGACATCATCCATCCCGCCAGCGACATCAATCATGTCGCCGGCGGCATTACTTGTATCGTCGGCGGTATGACTTTTTAGACAGCAGTTTTATTTTTATTTATTCCCAGATTAGTTATTGTCTAAAACTAGGATGTATAGTGTAACGAGGGAAGTCCAAAACCTTCCGAAAATAGACCCCACCCCATAACGTATGGCATTTTCACCTATAATCCAATTAAAGCAACGACTGAATCTAAAATTTGGTTAAAAACGGAATTTCCCGATAAACGCTGTTCAAATCGCATTTTAGCCATCCAAACGGGCTTCATGATATTGTAAATAAAATATGTCATATCTGTACTGACCATCTTTTGCAGGTAGATGCATATCGGACATTCAGGTATTTTTCATTTATTGCATAGAAAATGTATAGGACTTGGAAGCCTTATAATAATTTTATTTTCCGTACTTATTTTTAAATGGTTGTAGATATTTTATTCAACGCGTCAGTTGCTTGATAAACGTGAAAATAACAAAATAACTGAAAACACAAATAAATAGGTTGGATTGAATCGATTAAGAAGGAATGAAGTATTTTAACGTGGCCTGATGAAAAATAGATAACATCATCCGAGCTCGGAATCTCTACTTAAGGTATGGTCCAACCATCCGATGGAAAGATCGTACCAAAAATTTTCTCGTTGAGCTGAACCGGGTGGCGACTCTATTTTAAGTACGAGATTTCGATCTCGTATCTTTTGAGCATTAAAACATGCAAAACCATTTTCCATTCACATCACTCTCATCCCCCGTTTATTTAAAGAGGCCGGCCCATCGGCCCGGCGTTGCAGCCACCGCACGAAACGTCGTCCACTCACAACTGTCCAAACCGGTAAAAACCAGTAATCCGAATTTGATGCTCCATCTAACTTCTTTATAACTTTTAAGTCCAAAATGTACTCCCAATGATATCAAACACGTACAAATGCTCAAAAAGTACATGAAACGAGCTAAAAATAACAAAAAAAGAATGAAAAGTATGAAAATTCTAATTTAATAAAAATGTGCTAATTAAATTAAAAATCTACTTAAATATATATAAAACTATACTAAAACACACAAAATAACTATATAAAATACACACTTAACAATGCTACAAAAGCATGATATAAAATCTGTCATTATTTGTACTCAATTAACTTTAGAGAAGATTCAACTCCATAAAAAATTCTAAATTATTTGTACTCAATTAACGAATATAATCTGTTATTTTAATTAGAATATACTTTCTCTTGATAATAATAATTATAAATACTATAAACTATTTAAAAATCAGATATCCTAAAGACATAATTCAGCTGTAGTTTCCCGACCGACTTAGATTCCGATGCCAAATATATTATAATTAATTTAAGTTTCCGAAGTGAAGTTAAACAGGCAATTCCTTAGTTGAAATAATTCGTTTGATTCCTAGCTACTAAATCCTAATCTAACCATATTTCCAAATTCTATTAGGACTATTATATGTACAAAGTCTTAAATAAATAAACAACAATTGAAACATCAAACCACAATTCACCATTATTAACATCAAGATTCGTTATGGCTTTCATCAAGATGAGTACCGCAATAGCGCTTTCACTCTTGGCGATGATTTTCATGTGCAAAGTATCAAGGGCTGTTGTGTATTTAGTTGGTGATGCAGTTGAACGTACCGACGATTTTGAAAGTTGGGCAGATGGAAAGAGTTTTCACGTCGGAGATGATTTAGTACTCCGATACAAAAAGCAACATCGCAGTGTGTTGCAAGTGACAAATGAGGCTTCTGAAAAATGCAATTCGACTGTTCCTGTTGCTACTTATGGGAATGGATTTGACTTGATTAGACTCGGAAAAGAAGGTTACATGTATTTTACATGTGGATTTGCTTATGAATATATATCGGGTCATAAAGTCGATATTCAGCCATAGAAAGACTCTCTATCTCATGTCCCTCTCTCTACCTTATGTGAACTTGGATTCGAGTTTATTTTTATTTTATGATTATTTGGAGTACTTATTTTTCAATTTAGTTAATTAGTTGTTTAATCCTTACCTTTTTAATATGGAGTTTATTCTGATTTGTTGGGTTTTCAATGTTTATTCTTAATTCTTCTTTTCAATTACTAATTATAATTGACTTTGTTACACAAAGCTTATTGTAGAACAATTGACTTACATTGAGTACTAAAATGACCACATATATGATACTTTGCTGGTATTTATTTCGTTTTGGTGATACTTTTTGTTGTAATCTAACATTTGAGAGTGTAGTTTAACGTAAAAAAGATAAAAGAAAAATATCGAATAAATTCTCAAATACTCTCGGGTAGTGCTTGAGGGCACTCATTTTTACTCCAAATCGCCCCCTCAAATAACCCCTTTAACCACATTGCCCTCTCATTATTTTGGATTTTTCTCTATCTATTGTTCTCATTCTCTCTCTTAAATCCTCACTTTCTATCCCTTCAAACATCAATCTTTCAATAAAATCGATCACAAAATCATGTTAAAACAATATAACCATAAGAGTTTGTGAATTAATTTTCAAATCGCTACGGGGATTTAGCGAGTTGAACATTACAATCTCAAACCCAAAAATCGACCATAAAATCATGTTAAAACAACATAATGATAAACGAGTTGAACATTACAATCTCAAACCCAGAAATCATCCACAAAATCATGTTAAAACAACATAATTATAAGGGTTTGAGAACTAATTTTCAAAACGCTAAGGGGATTTAAGGGGATTCAGTGGAAATCTCCTTAGCGAGTTAAAATTACGATCTCAAACCCAGAAGAGGATTTGAGGGGATTTCACAAAATCGACCACAATCATGTTAAAACAACATAACCATAAGGGTTTGAGAATTAATTTTTAATTCGGTAAGGGGATTTAAGGGGATCCCATCGAATCCCCTTAAAATTTCTTACCGAGAAAAAAATTACAATCTCAAACCCAGAAGGGGATTTGAGGAGATTTCACAAAATCGACTATAGAATCATGTTAAAACAACATAATCAAAAGGGTTTGAGAATTAATTTTCAACTCGGTAAGGGGATTTAAGGGGATCCCATCAGATCCCCTTAGAGAGTTGAAAATTACGATATCAACCCAGAAGGGATTTAAGGGGATTTCGTTTAATCTAAGTTCATGAAATCATTTCTTTTTTGTATTTTTTTGAAATATAACATGAATTGAGTTACATTTGTGCTTTCTTCCTCCACTGTTTTCATTTGTAATAGTTTTTTAGGTTGATTTAGTTGAAATGTCGATTTTTATAAGTTTTAGTATTTTCAATTCGTTTTTCATTGAATTTCGAAAATAAAACCTTAACTAATAACGATTAGTGGTTTTTCACTTCTAATTATGTCTCTTTATTATCACTTCGTTGTCAATTTTATCGAAAGATTGAGGTTTGAAAGAATTAAAAGTAAAGATTTAAGAGAATTTTAAAAAGGGGAGAAACAAAAAATGAGAGGGAAACAAATTATAAGAATGGCAAAAAATGAAACAGAGTGGCTATATATGGGACGATAAAGTAGGAGCACCCTCAAGCACTCCCACAATACTCACTTTATTTAATTTTAGCGGAGATGTGGTTTGAACTCCTTTCCTCATCCCAATGTTCCAATGAATTGGTTGAATTCAAATTTTTATATTCTTGAAATAGGGGCCATCAACAATAATTTATTTTTCGTTTGTTTGTTTCTTGTTACTTTTTTTATCTCGAAATAAGTCCATAACTAAAAGAATTTAATAAAATTTTTTTGTGTTTTATCTCTACCGAAATATATATTTTCTAGATGAAAGAAGGGTTAGGATTCTCTAATGTTGAAAATAAACTTTAGAGTAAGAAAGAAAGAATTTGTGTACCAACTCAGATAAAGTTTATAGTACTTCGATACAGACCTGTTCAAGTATCTTGTGGCTCGTCTAAACCGCCCTGGCCCGACTCTCACGACTCAAGCTTAAACAAGCAGACCTCACTATTGACCCACCCAAGCCTGCATATGCCCGAAAATATTTTAGGTTGACCTTGAATTTTATGTGAAAACTCAAACTCGATCAAACCTGCTTATATATATTTTATATTTTATATTTATATGTTTATATAAATTTATTAACACAACATATATAAAATAATGTAATATATTAAAACTACAAATTTTATTTTCAGGTACGCTCGATTTTCAATTATGCCTTTGGACTATCAGCTCAACAATTAGTCTCTCAAGGGCTCTCTCCTTCTCCTTTGATTTCCAATTTAGGACTACTTTGTTTATCGCCACCATTTCTCCCCTGCAAATGTTTATATCAATTTCCTTAATGACCCCAAACTGCTGATTCAGGTCTCAATTTCTTCGAGGAAACTGATATTACAGCCTTGTATGGCTCGTTCATTAAAGCACGGTGTGGTGTGGTCTGGTACAATATGGCAGTACTCTATGATTTCTTAAAAGTTCTTTGTTCGGATATACGGTATAGTATGGCATAATTTTTTAAAATTTTTAGTTTAATTTGAAGGAGAACCACGGCGAACCACCAAATCCGGTGGTCTATTTTCATGATTTTAATCATGAAAAAACAATGGATACCTGAAAAAACCATACAACCAAATAAGAGATTTTAAATTAGAACCATACTGTACCATAATGAACCATGAAAAAACCATGAGCCAACCAAATAAGCTGCTAACAGAATTGTTAATTCCAATGAATGTGGTTTTGTTTAATTAGGACTATACATAACCAAGATTCCCTGCATGTATTTAAGCGGATTACGATAAAGAGATAACTTCATATAAGCAAAACTCTTTTAAGATCCTCGATGGACTATATTAATGTACAACTGTATTTTGTAATTACAGATCTAATAACTATTCAGAAGCTACAAATTGGTAATTGTTGGAGTGCTGATTGATGTTGATGATGTAGCTACAAGCTACGGAAGTCAACAAAGCATTTTGTACATCTCTATTAGCCTTTGGTTTAATCAAAGCAATTACATATTCCATAAGCTCTACTTCACATGGTAATGTAAGAGGTCCTTCGCCACACTATCCAAACTCTTCTTCTGCCATGTTGAATAGCTCTCTCATTATTTCATTGTCAAGATATTGCAAAGGAAGCACACAACGTTTTTATCTGCAGAGTACACCACGAAATGAGCCTTCTCTACTTTTGAAGATGAACTACAGCAGCTTGTTTCTGCAACTAAATCAGTTTGTGGCAATGTGATTCCTTTTCGGTTGATGGCAGCAAGTTTCTGCCATTTCGTTGCTAACTTCTGGAGCTTCTTGGTACTGATCATATTGTTTTTCTATGAAATTGATAACAGTACAAGGGAAAGGGGAAATTTTGGACTAGCACCTAATTCATTGTTTTACATACTTTCTCCAAACCTAAGTAACAATGTTTAGTGAACACGGCAGAAATTATCTCCTTTCTGTAATCCATCTTGTTCTCTATTAATGCATAAGAGTTTTTAATTGTAATGATTAATGTGAAACAGAAACTGTTGTACCAAATATGTTTGTGTTTCGTGAAATAAGATTATCGGTCAGAAAACTTGACTATCATTTAGAAAAATAAACTATAGATGAGGAATGATTTCAGAGCTATGTTGATGTTCAATTTTGAGGCCAATGATGATATGCTATTTCCTTGATGATAATACTCATATTTCAGTAATCACTTTTAGTTCACTGCTGTGTGTTTCTTGGAGATAACAAGAATAAATGCTACATATAGATTTCTCTCAATTTCTGTGTACTCCAGAGATGCCAGACATAGTTGTCTAAGCTTTAACAGATTGTTAATCAAGTATTTAAATTTGCTTCAGTCAACTAGCCTCTGTGATCTTTCGAGCATTCGTTGCAGCTAATACCTATGAGATTAAAAATTCTAAATTTTCACAGATACAAATAGAAATAGAAGTAGCTAATTCTTGATTAACTTGTATAATGTCCAACTGTGTTTTGTGATGACAAATCTAACCATAGCTATTCAGAAGCTACAAATAGGCAATTGATGGAATACTGATTGAGGTTGGAGATGGAAAGATGAGCAACTGCTCGCTACAGAAGTCAACAAAGCTTTTTGTACATCGCTATTAACCTTTTGTTTGATCAAAGCAATTACATATTCCATAAGCTCTGCTTCACATGGTAATGTAATAGGTCCGTCGCTGCACAATCCGAACTCTTCTTCAGCCATGTTGAATAGCTCTCTCATTATTTCATTGTTGAGATATTGCAAAGGCAGCATAAAACGTTTTTGATCTGCAGAGTACACCACAAAATGACCCTTCTCTGCTTTTGTTGATGTGCTACAGCTGCTAAGCTCTGCAACTCCAGGAGTTTGTGGCAATGCTATTCTTTTTCGGTTGATGGCAGCAAGCTTTTGCCATTTCGTTGCTAACTCCTGGAGCTTCTTGGTGCGGATCATCTTCTTTTTGTATGAATAAAGTGAAATTGATAACAGGTCAAAGGAAGGGGGAAATTTCAGATTCTTGATTCTTGAATGGTGATCTTGTGATGGTGTTGAATGCAAAGGCAACGGGCTTTATATTTGCAAGGCTAGAAGAAATGGATGACCCACCTGCTATGGCTAGTGGGATGCAGAACCATGTGAGAGGGGTGGGCATGTTTGATAGTAAACAAATGAAGGTAGAGTTTACTTTGTAATAGAAAAATATCCTTATGCTGAGTAGTTAGATAGTATACTAGACATGAGAAATTAATAACATTGCAAATCAAAACTATGTAATCCACAAGATATAATGGTAGCTTAAAGTGTATAGTACATATGCTTGTGTGATGTGTCTTTGTGTTTGTATAAGACACATTGAGTTGGACCCAATATGTTTAGTTATTGCTAAAGAGATGTGTTGAATCATTGGCTGTTGAATTTATATCATGTGCCTGTGTTGTGTTTAATGTAAAATCAGATCTTGATTTTGAATCCTAATACAATTTACAGATCTTCGTATGTAAATTGTCAGTCTAGATTGATGACCATGATTTTGAATCCTAATACTATTTCTGGTCTTTTTTTACAAGTCGTTTCAGCTTTTTCATTTTCTTCTTGTTTATTCGTCAATTTAGATTATTTCCCTATTTAACCTTGTATGAATTAGGGGAGAGATTGAGTATCGATTTAAGAAGAAAGAGACTTACTAAGTTTGTCCCAAGCCCGGGCAAAGGAGGAGGGTCGCGTGGTAGGTTCTAGGTTGACAGAAAGTGGTTGCTTATAGCAATGTTATTTTTTTGAAATATTGCTAGATATGGGTGAACATTTGGCATTTGATAGAGCTTCATGGCGTCAGAAGATCCATATAGCTGACCCCACATAGCGTGAGTTTGAAGGCTTGGTTGGTTGATGAAAATCCTAAATGGACTAATACAAAAGACCAGAAGAAGCATGTACTTTGAGAATATAGAATTTTTTCCTCCAAGGCAAGGCCACAATGATCGATAGGTTATAGGGTGGTCTAGTACATAATTCATTGCAATGTGTACATACCACAACTTAATTTTGTTCAGCAATTCCTAAGAACTAATGATTAGTGAACCTGAAAGAAAATATTCTCATTGCTATAATTTATGTCTGTTAGGATAGAGATAGCTTTATCCTTATTCCTTTAGGAATTTTAAAAACCTTCTTGTTCTCTATCAAGTGTCTTATATTCCGAGTCTTGGCCTTTAAAAATAGATAAAATTTGTGTAGTGTTAGAACCTTCCACTGAAGTTCAGTGTTGAAGCTACACATAAACACTATAATATGAGTTGGTTTTCTTAAATGGGTAATCAAGGCAAGTTTCATGAGGAAACGCATGTGTGCCTGCGTGTTATCAGGTCGGGAAACTCTATATTCTTTCAGAAAAAGGTATAGAAGAGAAATTCATAAAGAGCTACGCTGAAATTCCATTACATATAGCATGAATAGTAGTCTAAGCTTTAAAAGGTTGTTAATCACGTATTTAAATGTGTTTCAGTAACTAGTCTCTGTATCATTTCGAGCATTCTATGCAGCTAATACTGAAGACACCGATCAGATTAAGGATTCTAATTTGGATATAAATAGAGAGAAGTAGCTACAAAAAAGTTTTGAGATTCGTGACGAACTATATCAATGTACAACTGTATTTTGTGATTTCAGATCTAATAATAACTATTCAGAAGCTACAAATTGGTAATTGATGGGATGCTGATTGATGTTGAAGATGGAAAGATGAGCTGCTGCTAGTCACGGAAGTCAACAGAGCTCTTTGTACATCTCTATTTACCTTTTGTTTGATCAAAGCAATTACATATTCCATAAGCTCTGCTTCACATGGTAATGTAAGAGGTCCGTCACTGTACAATTCAAACTCATCTTCAGCCATGTTGAACAGCTCTCTCATTATTTCATTATTAAGATATGGCAAGGGAATCACAAAACGTTTTTGATCTATAGAGTACACTACAAAATGACCCTTCTCTACTATTGAAGACGAGCTGCAGCTGCTAGTTTCTGCAACTGAATCCATTTGTGGCAATGTGATTCTCTTTCTCTTGATAGCAGTAAGCTTCTGCCATTTCCTTGCTAATTTCAGGAGCTTCTTGGCACTGATCATCTTGCTTTTGAACAGAAATGGAATTGTTTTTAAAAGTAGGAGTGAAATGAAGATTTTTGGAATGGTGAACGCTAATTGTTGTGATGGTGTGGAAGGCAGAGGCATTAGACTGAATTTATATTTGCCATTGAAGAAGTAGTGGAGGTCCCACGGAATTTAATTGAGAAGCAAACCCATGTGATGGATGTTTGAAAGAGAGGTGGGCATGTTTATTTTCTTGATGGAAATGTTTCTAAGAGGATAAGTGAAGAAGGAAATTTCAGATTGTAGACATTTCGAATGCTTAATTAATGATAATGTTGTGATACTGTGGATGGCAAAGACAAGAAGCAATCAAGGTCCCACCAGATAATTGATAAGCAAAACCATGTGATACAGCTTGGTAGGAATCCTTGAGTAGTAGCTAAAGCTGGCAGAGTTGTTCAAATTCGATTATGACCTTCAAACGTATAGGTGGATGAAAATGACACTAGTTTGGCGGAGTATGTATGAAACTTTGGCTAACAAGACGTGTGATTTCGATTTCTCAATCTGGATCTTCAACCGTTGTTTTGATATTGTAAGATTTGACGATTGTGTTTAGAAAATCTGGATTTTATCAAGTTTATGATTTGCAGGTTCCAGGTACGGAAGTTGTTGATATGTGTTTATTTTGAAATGAGTCCTTGATTTTTTTTCAGTATAACTATAATTAGTACATAACCAACAATCACAATGGAACTGTTCTTCATCTATGTAATTCTTATAAGAATGAAACTGTAGGCCGGAACTGATTTGTGCGAAATACATGGGTTAAACCACGTTCATGAGATTAAAAATACTGAAAATTCATCGCTATGTCGTTGGGATTCGATTTTGAGGAAAGATAGAAAATTTAATTCCTCTGGACTCGTACTTTGTTATCAAATTGCTATATGTTCATTTTTAGTGACACTTTTTCCTTCAGTTGAAATTTAAATGTCTCTTTGGTTGGCGTGTTCGAGTATTATTTTAGCTGAATGCGTAGTAGTGGCAATACCTGATAATTAGTTTCACAGTTCTGAACGTTGAAATCAATTAAACCATCTTTTAGGTATTTAAGGTGATTATAATAGAGAGATAACTTGGTATAAACAAAACTCTGTTAAGATTCTTGATGAAGTATATTAATGTACAACACCATATTTGTAACTACTGACTATAGGTGTATTAGTAACTCTTTAGAAGCTACAAATTGGTAATTGATGGACTATTGGTTGATGTTGGAGATGGAAAGATGCACAACTGCTGGCCATGGAAGTCAATAATGCTCTTTGTACATCTCTATTTACCTTTTGTCTTATCAAAGATATTGCATATTCCATTAGCTCTGATTCACATGGTAATGTAAGAGGTCCTTCACCACACAACCCGAACTCTTCTTCTGCTCTGTCGAATAGCTCTCTTATCATTTCATTGTTAAGATATTGCAAAGGAAGCACAAAACGTTTTTTATCTGCAGAGTACACTACAAAATGACCCTTCTCTACTTTTGAAGATGTGCTACAGCCGGTAGTTTCTGCAACTCCGGAAGTCTGCTGCCATGTAACTCTTTTTCGGTGGATTGCAGCAAACTTCTGCCACTTCCTTGCTAACTTCTGCAGCTTCTTGGTACTGATCATCTTGTTTTTATACAAAATTGATTACAGGACACGGTACGGTGGAAATTTCAGATTATTGATTTTTGAATGCTGATCTTGTGATGGTGTTGAAAGCAAAGGCTACTGACTTTATATTTGCAAGGCTAAGGAAATGGAGGACCAACCTGCTACAGCTAGTGGGATGCAAAACCATGTTAGAGTGGTGGGCATGTTTGATAGCTAATAAATGAAGGTATAGTATGTTGTAAAATATAGAGCATAAAAGTATGGAGAAAATGAAAAGAAAAAAACTGATATATTTTTTATTGATGGCAAATACACTATTTATAGATTTTACATGATAGGACTATTCAATTCAAATTCAAAATTAAACAAATCCTATCATATTTGATATGAAATCCTAGCATAAAAATCCTAATTTATTTCCTATTATCTCTTATCAACAATTTCAAAGTCAAATATCTAACACTCTTCCTTGACTTTGAAGTTGTAAATTTTATTTTAAAAGCTAAATATGATTATAATCATGATATGATCATGGTTATAGTCATAGGCATGGTCATGGCATTGCTCATTGGTTGTTGGCATTGGTCATTGGTCGTTGGTCGTTGGTCGTTGGTCATTGGTCGTTGGTCGTTGGTCGTTGAGTGGGAGTCAAAACAACTCCTCCTCATGTTGGATATTTACTGCAACAATGAACTTCTGCAGCTTCATTTCTTTGGATTTATTGGCTAAAGGAGGAACTTCATAGTCTTCTTCAACAACTTCCATGATATTTGGCTTTGTGTTTTTAAGGATTTGGCTATGGCTTGAAGGTTTTTGTATATGTAGGAAGATAATTTGGTGGGTTTTCTTAGATCATAGGTTCCTTAAGATCAATTATGCTCTTGATACCATGTTGTAAAATATAGAGCATAAAAGTATGGAGAAAATGAAAAGAAAAAAACTGATATATTTTTTATTGATGGCAAATACACTATTTATAGATTTTACATGATAGGACTATTCAATTCAAATTCAAAAATAAACAAATCCTATCATATTTGATATGAAATCCTAGCATAAAAATCCTAATTTATTTCCTATTATCTCTTATCAACAATTTCAAAGTCAAATATCTAACATAGTATACATTTTAAAGATACTAATATACTTATGCTGAGTAGTTAGATAGTATGATAGACCCAAACTATGTGAACCACAAGATAAAATGGTTGGCTCAAGTGCTTAGCACACCTAGCTGGCGAATTATTTCTGAAGCCTAGACATTTGCATGTGCGATGCGTCTGTGTTTACGTAAGATAAGACACATTTAGTTGACCCAATATGTTTAGGTATTGCCAAAGTGATTTGTTGAATCATTGGCTGTTGAAGTTATATCATGTGCATGTGTTGTGTTTGACGTATAATCAGAAGCTGATCTGTAAGTTTTGAATCCTCATTCTTTGAGAATTTAGGAATTTTTCTCGCAAGGTAAGACTGCAATCATTGATAGGTTCAATGGTGGTCTAGTGCAGAATCCATTGCAATGTTTGCAAACAATAGCTTAATTTTTTTAAAGATACCTAAGAAACAATGTTTAGCGAGCACAGAAGCCATTATTCTTAATGCTTTATTTAATATCCGTTAGGATAGGTAGCTTTTATCCTAATAAACCATCTTCCTCTCTAAATTCAGAAGAGTTGCAAATTGTAATGCGTCTAATACTACAAGTTTTGGCTTTAAAAAATTAATCAAATTCGTCGTTCGTCCGGGTTAATATCCATCACTGAAGTTTGGAGTTGAAGCTACTCATAAACACTGTAATGAGTTGTTTTCCCTGAATGGGTAACCAAGGCAAGATTCATGAGGAAATGCATGTGTGCCTGCATGTTAATAGGTCAGAAAACTCGACTGTCTTTCAGAAAAAACTGTAGAGGAGAGATGATAGAGAATTCAGAGCTAGTTGAGATTCTATTTTGAGGTCAGTGATCATATGCTATTCCCTTGGTTCTAATTCTCATATTTTAATAATTAGTAATTACATTCAGATCACTGATGTGTGTTTTTTTGGAGATAACAAGCATTAGTTTTTAGGTGTATATTTCTCTTAATCGGCAAGTGTAACATAAATAGCAGTCTATACTTAAACAGGTTCGTAATCAGGCATATTAATGTGCTTTAGGTAATACTGAAGATACCTATGAGATCAAGGTTTCTAATTTAGCACAGATATAAATAGAGTGAGAGAAGTAGCTAAACAAAAAGGTTTGTGATTCTTGATGAACTATATCAATGTACAAATGTACTTTTGTGATTCTTCATGAACTATATCAATGTACAAAGTATTTTGTGATTACAGATCTAATAACAACATTTCAGAAGCTACAAATTGGTAATTGATGGAATTCTGATTGATGTTGGAGATGGAAAGATGCACAACTGCTAGCCATTGAAGTCAATAATGCTCTTTGTACGTCTCTATTAACCTTTTGTCTTATCAAAGCAATTGCATATTCCATAAGCTCTGCTTCACATGGTAATGTAATAGGTCCGTCGCCACACAACCCGAACTCTTCTTCTGCCATGTTGAATAGCTCTCTCATCATTTCATTGTTCAGATATTGCAAAGGAAGCACAAAACGTTTTTGATCTGCAGAATACACTACAAAATGACCCTTCTCTACTCTTGAAGATGTGCTACAGCTGGTACTTTCTGCAACTGGATCAGTTTGTGGCAGTGTGATTCTCTTTCTCTTGATTGCAGTAAGCGTCTGCCATTTCCTTTCTAACTTCAGTAGCTTCTTTGCACTGATCATCTTGCTATTCGACAGAACTGAATTTTTTTTAGAGAGTGAAGAAAGAAATTTCAGATTGTTAATCTTTTGAAATCGGAATTATAATGCTGTGATGCTGTGAAAGGCAAAGGCATTAGCCTGAATTTATATTTGTAAGGCCAGAAGCAATGAAGGTCCCACCAGGTTTATTGAGAAGCAAAACCATGTGACTTAGTCTGTAAGAGAGTGGGGCATGCTTGGTTATCAGTTAAAGCTGGCAGAGTTGTTCAAGTTTTATTATCAAGTTTCGACCATATTGGTGGATGAAAATGACAATACAAGTTTGTCCCAGTATGTAGGAAACTTTGGCTAACAAGACACATGTGTTTGTCTATTTTCCAGTCTGGATCTTCAACCACTGTTTTGATGTTCTGAGATTTCACTATTGAGTTTGGAAATTCTGATTTTCTCCAAAAAAGTCGATGATTTGCAGAATCCAGGTATGATAGTTGTGGAGTCCTTGATTTGTCTCAGTATTACTAGTGAAAGAAAATGATTAATACCTAAATGAAACTGTTCTTAACTTAATTATTTTTTATGATATGAAACTGTAGACCGAAACCAAGTTATGCAAAATACATGGCTGAAACCATATGCAAGAGATTGGAAATACCAAAATTTATGCACTACGCCGACTGGATTCAATTTTGAGGAAAGATATGAATCAAATTGTTGTATTTTCAATCTCAGTGACAAATTTTTCTATTCAGTTGAAACTTAAAAATTCCGTTTAGCGTATTGTCTAATGATGAAAACCAAGTTTCACAGTTCTTAATTCAGAAATCAATTTAACCATCTTGAATTGTTGTTTTCTTAATTTAGCTTTGAATATAGGTTAGAAGCTGAGAATCACTTGATATTTTATTGTATTTTCTTCATTGTTAGAATAAAGAGAGTCCAATAGTGGCATCAAGAGAGATCTGATTACCATGAAAGACGAGGAGGGAGGAAGCTGCTAAGAAATTGTTAATTCAATTGTGGTTTTGTTTTATTAGGACTGAGTTTAGGATTCCTCGAACATACATAAGGTGATTATGATAGAGAGATAACTTGATATGAACAAAACTCTCTTAAGATTCATTATGATGTATATTGATTTACAACAGTATACTTGTGATTACAGGTATGATAATATCTCTTCAGAAGCTACAAATTGGTAATTGAGTGAATGCTGTTTCATGTTGATGATGGAGAGATGAGCAACTGCTAGCTACAGAAGTCAACAGAGCTTTTTGTACATCCGTATTAACCTTTTGTTTGATCAAAACAATTACATATTCCATAAGATCTGCTTCACAAGGTAATGTAAGAGGTCCGTCACTACTCAATCCAAACTCTTCTTCTGCCATGTTGAATAGCTCTGTCATAATTTCAGTGTTAAGATATTGCAGAGGAAGGAAGCATGAAACGTTTTTGATCTGCAGAGTACACCACTAAATGACCCTTCTCTGCTTTTATTGATGTGCTACAGCTGCTTATTTCTGCAACTCCGTCAGTTTGTGAAAACGTGATTATTTTTCGGTTGATTGCAGCAAGTTTCTTCCATTTCCTTGCTAACTTTTGCAGCTTCTTGGTACTGATCATCTTGTTTTTTTCTATGAAATTGATAACAGGACGAGGGGAAGGGAAATTTCGGATTGTTGATTTTTGAGTGCTGATCTTTTGATGGTGTTAAAGGCAAAGGAAACTGACTTTATATTTGTAAGGCTAGAAGAAATGGATGACCCGCCTGCTATGGCTAGTGGGATGCAGCACCATGTGAGAGTGGTGGGCATGTTTGATAGTCAATAAATGAAGGTAGAGTACACTCTGTACCTTATACTGAGAGTAAGATAAGATTTATAGATACCAACCAAACTTTGTGAACCACATAATAAAATGGTTGCTTTAAGTGTATAATACACCTAGCTGGTGATTTATTTCTGAAGCCTAGACACATGCATGTGTTATTTATCCTTGTGTTTGTGTAAGACACATTGAGTTGGACCCAATATGCTTAGTTATTGCCAAAGAGACGCCTTGATCATTGGCTGTTCAAGTTATATCGTGTGCCTGTGTTGTCTTTGATATGAAATTAGAACCAGATCTGTAAAATATCAGTCCAGATTCATGACAATGATTTGGAATTCTTATATTTACTTCGTGATTTTAGGATTGTTTCATTCACGACAGCGACTGCAATCATTGGTAGGTTTAAGGCTGGTAAAGTATAGAATTCATTGCAAAGTTTGCGTAAAACAACTTAATTTTGATCAACATAAGCTAGACATAAACAATGTGATGCGTTGCTTTTTTCTGAATGAGTGACCAAGGCAAAATTCACGAGGCATTCAACATTGGAAATTCCTTTCTTGCACCGTCTATTAGGTTTGGAAACTGTTGAGTAAAGCCGTGTTATACCAAATACATGTGTGTCGGTGAGAAACATAAATTATCAGGTCAGAAAGATAGACCATCTTATAGGAAAAAACTACAGAAGAGAAATGATATAGAACTCGCTATTTAACAGATCTTTATTTCTCATGGGAGGGATTCGCATCCAACCCTTGTGGAAAACCCTCTCGAAAGGATCTATGTTGAAATTCAATTTTGAGGCCAATGATTATATGCTATTCCCTTGGTGCTAATACTCATATTTTAATAATCACATTAGTTTACTTCAGTGTTTTTCTAGGAGATGGCAAGCAAATGTTATTGGGTAAGTGTAACATTATAGAGATTGAGAAAAGGAACAGATAGTAGTCTAAGCTTTAACTAGTCTCTTTATCCTTTTGAGCACTGTTTTCAGCTAATACTGAAGATACCGATGAAATGAAGGATTCTAATATAGCACAGATATAAATAGAGAGAGAAGTAACTAAAAAAAAAGGTTTTGAGATTCTTGATTAACTATAATAATGTACAACTGTATCTTCATTGTAGTCAAAAGCGAGCTTAAAGCGCGCTGAAAGCACTAGGCACTCTAGGCGATGAACCAGGCGCCTCACAGCTTCTTAGGCGGTGTATGTGTCAAAGGCATGCGCCTAGGTGTGTAAGGCGCAAGGCGAGGCACAAAAGGCGCAAATAATTGAGTTCTTAGGGTTTTTTTAAAAATTAGGTTAATAGTGATTGACACCTATTAAACCTCTAAAGCCCGCCAAGTGCCAACAACTTATAGTTTTCCTATTTGGTTATTTAGTAATTAAAATCTATTAAACTCTCATTTATTTATTCCTAATTAACTTATTCCTAATTAACACAGAATACTAATCATCCTTTTCTCTCTTCTACTCTAGAATATCTGTTCTCTCTTCTCTATTTTATTTGCGTTTGAAAATCTGGCCGATCAATCACCAATCCTTCTAGTTCGAAGCTACCTTCACTTTGTCCCTTCTACAGATCATTCAGTTTAATTCTATCGTGCTATGTTTACTTCTAACAAATTACTTCTTTTTACTTCTATCAATTTCGAAATTGATTTGACTATCAATTTACTTCTTCTATGAATCTATTATGTCATGCTAAGTCTACAAATTACTTCTTTATTTGATAATTTCTAAGTTTACTTCTATCAATTTCAAAACTGATTTAACTATCAGTTTACTCTTTACTCTTTATTAAGTTTTTAGCAATTGCCTAAATCTTTACATTTGCATTTGGTGTCTTGTTTTTCTGTTTTGTTGGCAGTCCTGTTTCAGGCCTTTGAAGTTTGAACAATATGTGTATTCTTTATTAGTTTTATGGTTATAAACTTTGAATTCTTGAATTTCCTTTGAGTGAAGTGAAAAACTTTGTATTTTATATTTTTTTAAGTTCATGGGCCTAGCGTGCGCCTTTTTGTGCGCCTTCGCCTTCATCTCGCGCCTAGGCGACAGGACCCCCTATCGCCTTGGGTGCGCCTGGCGCATTAACTAATATGTGTATCTTCTAATTACAGATCTAATTATAACTATTCAGAAGCTACAAATCGGTAATTGATGGAATGCTGACTGATGTTGGAGATAATAAGATGAACATCTGCTGCCTATGGAAGTCAACAGAGCACTTTGTACATCTCTATTAGCCTTTTGTTTTATCAAAGAAATTACGTATTCCATAAGATCTGCTTCACATGGTAATGTAAGAGGTCCATGGCGGCACAATCCGAACTCTTCTTCTGCCATGTTGAATAGCTCTCTCATTATTTCACTGTCAAGATATTGCAAAGGAAGCAAAAAAAACGTTTTTTATCTGCAGAGTACACTACAAAATGACCCTTCTCTGGTTTTGAAGATGTGTTAGTTTCTGCAACTGAATTGGTTTGTGGCAATGTGATTCTCTTTCTTTGGATTGCAAGTGCACCAATTTACCCCTGGATTGTCACGTGTCAACTTGTGGTTGGAGAGAGAAAAATGACATCTTTGAAAAGTCATATCAACTAAAAGTTGACACGTGGCAATTAAGAGGAAAACCGGTGCACTTTTGCCAAGTTCAGGGAGTTAATAGAAATGGCCCTTCTCTACTTTTGAAGATGTGCTACAGCCGGTAGTTTCTGGAACTGAATCAGTTTCTGGCAGTGTTATTCTATTTCCCTTGATTGCAGTAAGCTTCTGCCATTTCCTTGCTAACGTCAGTAGCTTCTTCGCACTGATCATCTTGCTATTCGACAGAAATGATTTTTTTTAAAAGAGTGAAGAAAGAAATTTCAGATTGTTTATCTTTTGAGGTCGGAAAGATAATGTAGTGATGCTGTGGAAGGCAAAGGCATTAGCCTGAATTTATATTTGTAAGGCCAGAGGCAAAACCATGTGACATAGTTTGTAAGAGGGGTAAGCATGCTTGGCTATTGTTTATTAGTTCAAGTTATATCTTCTAGTTCAAACATATTGGTGGATGAAAATGACAGTACAAGTTTGTCCCAGTATGTAGGAAACTCTGGCTAACAAGACGTGTGTGCGTCTATTTTCCAGTCTGGATCTTCAACCGTTATTTTGATATTCTAAGATTTGATTGTTGAGTTTTGAAATCTCAAAGTTTTCGAAGTTGGTGAGTTTTGAATGCTGATTTTGCGACGGTGTTGAAGGCAAAGACAACTGACTTTATAATCCATTAGGATAGTTAACTTTAGTCCTAACAGAAATTTTGATAAACCATCTTGTTCTCCATCAATGCAGGGCCTAGGCGGGATTGAAATTGTGTCGCTGTCTTATAGTGTATATATTTTTGTGAAATAGAAACTGTTCGGACCAAAACTGAGTTATGTATACAATGATTCATTTTATGTGAAAAATGGATTCTCGATATAAATCATATTATGTATACATTGGGTGTCATTTGGACGGTTGAGCTCTTCGACATGAAAAAAATTGTACATCAAATAATTTTTTCACTTGAAAGAACCCGTATTGTTTATAAATTCTATTTTGTTACACCTTAAAAAGCTTATGTTCATTCAAATCTGGGGCTCCTAAAGTAAGAAGATGTTAACAACACATGTATAAATAAATTAAAATAAATGATACACATTAATAAAAAAAAACTATATGAATATGATCGCAACCCTGGTTCGGTAATGTCGAGCTTTGTGGAACCGTTTATCCCACATCGCTGCATATTGGTTCTTGAATACCGTTTATGGAACTGTAGCGCACACATGACAACTTCCATTCGGGGACATCCGATTTAATTGGAACGATATTCTCTTCTTTATTTTCTCTGTTTTGGTGTTAATGGCGAATTCACTGTTACTCCTTCGTCTATTGTTCGTGTGTTTAAATTTCTTATTTCCCCCTTTTATATTGCCGCAATTGTTAGAATATGAACCCTAAACTGCAAATGGAATGGTGATTAGTTTCAATTGAGCTAATTTAGAGTCATGTTTTTCTAATTTTTGGTTGTCTAGAATTCAATTAATTTTTTGTATTGAGCTTGACCTCGGTGCAGTGCACAATCGTTTCCTTTATTCTAAATAGAGGATTTTTTTGTTTTCCTTTCTTTGGGTTTCAGGTGGTTCAGAATGCTGTACTTTGGCCAAAGGTAATTTGCACTTTCTTACTGAAAGATGGCTATATTGTAATCTATAGATGTGATTTTTTATTTCTTTCCTTCAAGTTTGATGAGATTCTTGGTTATTGTTGCCCTTTTTTTATGAGGTGTAGCTGCTTGAAATATGTATTAATGGTTCCAATCACTGTAGAATCTCTTAGGTAATTGCAGTGTTTGCTAGGGAGGAATAGTGAAAATTGCGCTTATCTTAATCAACATTGATCGTACATTTCTCAAGAAATACACTTGTGGAGAGAATTAAGAAGCTGGAGTTCTTGGAATAGTTGTTTAGAGGTAGAGGACAGGTTAACATAACTGTAGGAAATCAAGATTTATTCATCTTGATTCTCTAATGCTACATTACATATGAACTTTACTTGCATAAATGTTAGGTGTAGAATCTCTTAATTGGTTAGTGTAACATAAATAGCAGTATAAGCTTTAACAGGTTATTAATCAGGTATATAATAACTCTAGTGGAGATACCGATGAGACTAAGGATTCTAATTTAGCGCGCACACACACACAGAGAGAGAGAGAGAGAGAGAGAGAGAGAGAGAGAGAGAGAGAGAGAGAGAGAGAGAGAGAGAGAGAGAGAGAGAGAGAGAGAGAGAGAGAGAGAGAGAGAGAGAGAGGGGGAGGGGGAGGGGGAGGGGGAGGGGGAGGGAGGTCAAAACTTTTTTAATTCTATTCTGACAACGAAGATATAACTTTTAGAATTCTTTAAATACTTGAATATGAATAGAATTTTAGAATTTAGACATAAGATAGAATTAGTTACAGAAAAGTTAATAAGGACAAATCATAATTATGAATTTTGTCAAAATAGTTTAGAATTTTATAATAATGAACTTATAACTTATAGAGGACTTTTTGAGTTATACGATTGGCATAAATTCAAAATAATAGAATACACTACTAAAATAATTCAGCTTAGAATTATTAGAGAGAAATTAGAATCTGAAATAAAATCTTATAATCTTGAATTAACTTCAATTATTTTATCTGAATCTAATAATTTTAATATACGTTTTTAATTGAAGCTCTAATTCAGGACCCTCCCCCTACTTTAGTATCAGAGCGACGGAAGTAGATACACTAGAAAAATACAGAAAATTAGAATACTTAAATTTAGAAATACCAAATAAATTATATACTCTTAATACTTGTAATTTTAATAACGCATATCGTCATATCTATCATAATACTGAAGAAAATACTTTAGCATATCAGCTAAATACTGTTGTAGACATAATTATAAATTTATTAGAAAAATTACATAAGACTGATAAAGTTATAATAGAATTACTAACCACACTTACTAAGTCTCAGACTACAAATAATCAGGAATACTTTAAGACTCAGATAGAAACTCTTAGAAATCGAGTTGAAAAAACTCTAAATAAAGCTGATAAATTCCCTTATAAAAAAGAAATTAAAGAATTACTTATACTACCAGAACAATTAGAAAGACAAACTCAGAGAATCTTAGAAGAATTAAGAAAAGAAATAAAAGAGAAAATAGATCAAATTCAGAGACAGATTTCAGAATTCAAAAGAACTTATATTGATGAATGAATAATAAACAAATAATACTATACAATAAAGCTAAACAAGCTACTAGAGAATATAATCAAGATAATCCAGACGGACTAGTAAATAGTAGTCAATTTGCTACTGAACAAGACAAAAATACAAACCAGTCAACTTAATAATCTTATAGCACTTGGGACTATAGGATTTTCAGACTTAGACGATCAGTTACAATACTTAACACATACTATAAAAGAACTTCAGTTAGAAACTAAGGCTGAGAAATTATTAATAGAAAGAACATTAGAAGCAGTTAATACTAAATTAAACAGGATTTTTCATAATCAGGAAATACAACCTAATAACTCTATACAATTAATAGAAATAAATAAAAAATTAAATGAAATTGAAAGACTAATTGTTGATACTAATAAATTTTTAAGGAAAATTTATTAAAGTTAGAAGAAATAAATACTAAACTTGAATTAATACCTAAAGACTCACAAATACCTGATAATTTAGAACCGCAACTAAAGAATTTAGAAAATTTATTAGAAAATTTATATAAAGACGCGAAAAATAAAAACGAAGGACTAGATAGTCTATCAAATATAATAATAAATAATCAAAATAATATAATAAAGAATCTAGCATGTCAAGGGCAGAATAGACTGAACCCAATTATAACTGATACTTTTATAACTTATAATCCACCAGAAAATGAATAATAAATTCTTCGGAAGAAGTTATACTTTGAAAGGTAGTAGTAGTAATGCTACTAATACAGAAATACAAAGTGAAAATAAAATAAAGAGAATCTTTGGAATAAAACCGAAAGAACATACAGAAGAATTAAATTTGACAGAAGTAATAGACATTGAAAAAGACTTAGAAAATTATAAACAAAATGAAAAGAAATTATTAAACCCAAAAATACTCTATCAGAAAGGGAATTGGACAGAAAATTATAGACTTCTTAGAAAAAAGGAAGAAAAATCTATAAAATGTGGAGATGAAGACATAGTTAGAATACCACTACTTGAGAAATCTGTAGCTAAACAAATAGCTAAAGATGGATATAAATATACTCATTTAGGCCTCATCATAATAGGGATAAAGGGCATGACTAGACAAGACCTAGAAGCACATACTGTAATAACAATATATGATGATTCTATACAGGAAGAGACTAAAAAACTAATAAGTATAATGGATATAGACATGAATGACAATAGAGGATTATTCTATTGCGTTCCAGAATTTTTCTTAGAATCAAAAGACTTACATCAAATAAAGATAGGAATCATGACTAAAGGTTATGGTTTAATAAACAGAAATAATCTTGTTATAATAATTGGATTAATTGGTAAATCAATTAATTCAGCTAATATAAAATATAAATGTAAGGTGGAAGATATAATACAAGCTCTAGTATTGAAAGGTATTAAATTTATAAAACCACCAAAATTTTCAGCAGAAACTCATGCTGGAATAGAATGGAATATAACTAGACTATTTGAAGAAAGTCAAATAAAATTAATACCAGATCAAAGTCAAATCTTTGAAGATAATAAAGGAAGAATTAGTATAAGATTTGATAATTATAAAAATTATTCAGATAATTTAGAGACTGATACTCAATCTAATAGTTCTTGGGCTATTAATGATCAGACTATTAATAACCAAAATATGGACTTAGTAGATATAAAGTTAGACCCTTTAGAAACAATATTCTTTGATTTATATGATGAAGAATATTTTAAAACCAGAGAAAATTAGAATAATATCATTATACAATTTATAAATCAAACTATAAAAGAAAGACAGGAATGGATTAAGAAAGCATACGAAAATAAAAGACCCCAAGAAATAATAAATATCTTTGAAAAAAGGATATATTTAGAAGAAATTATAAAAGTCTTAGAAGCTGAGGAAACTCAAAGCAATTATACTAGAAATTTAATGGATATAGAAGAAATGGAAGAATTTCTTAATAATTTACCAAAAGAATTGATGGAAGAAGTTTCAGGTGCAAAAGCAGAAACACCTTTAGAACCCCCAAGAAATAGACCTATTTTTGTAAACTATAATAGAGGGAATATACCCCCAAGACAATATACTGAATACCAATCTGATAATGGAAAATATAAATCTAAAGGAAATAGATTTCCTATAGGAATATATAAAGAAGAAAGTCTATTGCAATTAGAAAAATACTCGCCTCAAGTATGGCCTGAAGTTATACAGCAATGGAAAAGTTTAACCGTTAAGAATTATTTAGAAAAGAATTTTAATCATACTCCAGAACAAATTTATAGTTTCCTTGAAACTACTTTAGGAAATACTGCAAAAAGAGCATGGGATGATTTTAAAATCAATTTTCCACAAGAATATACTAGATTAATAAACGTGGGAAATAATCCATGGAATTTTTGTAACACTATAAGTAATCTGTTGACTGCTACAGACCCTAATATAGGAGCAATTATACAACAAAAAGAAGCAGTAAGAAATTTAGAACAATTGAAACTTAATGGCTGGAAATATATAGTACCGTTTTTAAACGACTATATACATTTCACAGCCAAAAGTCAAAATACTTATAATAAAGAATTTATGAAGAAATTACTCCTTAAATTACCTGGACCATTAGGACAGGAAATACAAGAAGAAGGAAATAAATTTTTAGAAAAAGAAAGCAATTATACTTTAAATATAAATACTTTAGTATATCAAATAATGAAACACTTAGAAAAGAAATGTACATAAATAAGTATACAAAGACAAATGAAAGACAATTATGGATTTTGTAACAATATTTATACACCACAACAATATGGACAGGAAGCTTGTACTTCTCGTAATAGAAAATCGAGAAGAAAAAATAATAGGTATCATAAAAAGAAAAACCATATAACAAAACAAGAAAATCATACTATATTAGAAAATTAAAAACTAATGCTAGAAAACCTTTTTTAAATCCCAAAAGACATGTTAGAAGATTTAATGATAAAAGACAATATAAAGATACTATTACATGCTATGCATGTGGAGAAATAGGTCATTTATCAACTAAATGTCCCAATAAACATAATATACATACTAGAGAATCAAGATTAGTAGAAAATATTAACTTAGATCTACTAGCAATAACCGAAGAAGTTAGCGATACGGAGACAATATACTCAATTGTAAGTGAAATAGAAGAATATTCTTCTGAAGAAGAAGACGATAATGAACCAGCAGACTTATTAGAAGTAATGGAAAAATATAAAAATATAAACATAGAATTCATGGATAAAACAGAATGTACAGAACATACTTGGAGCTATAGAAAAGGAAATGATGATAAAGAATGTTATAAATGTCATTTATACCCAATTATAGAATTATGAGCTCCATGTTATAATTGTTATACCGAAATTTGTAAATATTGTTGGGAAGAAAATAATAATTTAGAATGGCCAGCATTAATAACAGAAACTAGAAAAGCTTATACTTTTAAAGATAATATAGAACATAAATCTTGGAGAGAAAGATTCAGACTAATGGAAGACAGAATTGCTAATTTAGAAGAAAGAATTAGTCTATTAGAAGAAGATAAATTAGAACAATATATACAAGAAAATAGTCAGAAAAATGGTTTAGAATTATTAGAATTAGACATAAACGATGAAATCTTGTTAGACTTATACGAAAAAAGATTTCACTACCATAGAATTAATAGACAGCCTTATGAAGCATCATATACAAGCTATACTATTAAAATAACATGTATAATACAAGATTTCAAAATACAAGGATTAGCATTAATAGACTCTGGATGTTCAACGTCCAAGATCGATGATAAACTAATTCCTTCAAAATATAAACATAACTTAGAAAGACCTACTATTGGAAGACAAATGGATGGTAGTATAACTACATGTTCACAATACATACCAGAGATCCTAATAGAAATGATAGATATAAACAAAGATAAACTAATAACTACTATAACAAATATTCCAATACGAAACCTATACCAATTGGGATATTTAGCTATTTTAGGCTTAGACTATCTTATACACGATAATAGAATGGCCGTTATAACAAAAGACTATATAAGTTTTAGTTTCAATAATTTTTCTATTCCAATTGTTCCTAAAACCTTTTTAGACAAGGGTGAAAAACCCATACATAAACAGATATATACTGATGAAGATTATCTGGAAAAACCACCAGAGTTCTATGAAATAGATGCGGATTATATTTATTCAAATCAATTGAATAATATAGTTCTAGACAATGAGATTTTACAATACCAATCCAGACTTGAAAAATTGGAAATAATAGGTGAGAATCCTCAGAAATACTGGAATAAAAACCCAACAGAATATAAATTGGAAATTATAAACCCTGATATAACTATACGAGCAAAAGCAATACCAGCTAATAATCAAGAGTTAGAATGGTATAAAGAAGCTTTAGAAGAACTTATAAAAAATAAGTTTATTAGACGATCAGAATCAAGACATAGGTCCCCTAGTTTCTTTGTTAATAATAATGCAGAAAAGAAACGAGGAAAACCTAGAATGGTTATAAATTATAAACAGCTAAATAATAATACTGAAAATAATGGGTATGATATACCTAATAAAGAAATGCTTATTAATAAAATACAAGGATCAAAATTTATGAGTAAATTTGATCTAAAATCAGGATACTATCAAATTAGAATGCATAAAGACTCGATAGAATGGACTGCATTTATTTGTCCAAATCCCATAGGACATTGGGAATGGACAGTAATGCCAATAGGTCTTAAGAACGCACCTGCAGTTTTTAAAAAAAGAATGGATAAAATATTTGAGAAATTTACTGATTTTACTGCAGTATACATAGATGATATACTGGTTTTTAGCAAAACTGCTAAAGATCATAATAGACATCTTAAACAAGTTTTTAAGAAATTTGAAGAGAATGGACTGATAATATCTAAGAAAAAGATAGAGTTGGGAAAGACAAAAATAAACTTTCTGGGAGTTGTAATTGGAGAAGGACAAATAGAATTACAACCTCATATAACTACTAAAATATTAGATTTTCCAGAAAATATAAAAGAAAAGAAGCAACTTCAACAATTTCTAGGATTGTTGAATTATGCCAGACCTTTTATAAAAGACTTATCTAAATACTTAAAGCCATTATACCTAAAAACTGGTAAAGAAATATTTAAGAAATTAAATTATAAAGATCACGAAATAATTAGAAATCTGAAAGAAAAGGAAATATCAAATAGAGGAAGAAAATCGAAAGAAAATGAGATCTTCCTACAGAGACAAAGGAAAAATAACTAAATACCAGGGAAATACCTCAGCAAGACCTACAATAGACGATCTAATACATACATCAGAAAGTAGACAGTTACCAGAAGATATACAAATGATAAATAGAAATCAGCCTAAACCAAAGGCTTTAGTTTTTTTAGAAAAACTAAATTTCGCAGACTTTGGAGAGACAACTTGGGCATTTAAATATCCCAAGGGAACCATACTTAATGATACAGAAAGAATTTTATTAGACAATTTGTGGGTAACGGTTAAGAGAAAAGATGATAAACACGCTATCGCAGCCATAAATGGGTTTAGCTTATACTTTACCCAAAGAAATAATAATAATATTGCTTATGTTATATACAATGGCCCTCAACCAGAGATCTATAAGACTTGGGAACAAGTGATACAGAATACCAAGCATAAGGACCCTAAATACAAAAAATACTTATCTATACAAGAAGCCTATACTGAGGCAAAGAAATACTTAACTACCTTTTATACTAGTCCTGAAATAACAGGACAAACCATAGATACTCAAGACATACTAAACCTACAAGTCAAAATACCAAGCGATATACCTAAAGAAATGATAAATATGAAGAAGAAAATACATGAGTTAGAAGGACAGATAATTGATAAGGAGGTGGAAGAGAACCTATTGAAAAAGAAGATACAGGATTTAGAAACTAGATTAGAACACTGCAAGAATCAGACTTCATACGCAGGAGTTATAAGCAATCAAGGAAAGACTAAAGAATATTTAATACTAGAGAAATTAGATATGATATACGAGAATACTGAAACTACCAAAGAAATATCGATAGAAGTAGAAAATACTACTAAGGAAATAGAGATAATATAAAATAATGTAATAAAAGGACTAGAAACTATAGATACTCAACCCTCAGAAGGATGGGCTGATTGGTTTAATAAGATATTCGAACTACCAAGCCAGCTACAGTTAAAACTACAGAGGCCCAATGTAAATTTTAATACTACTCAGAATATGGATTTAGAATTTGGACAGAAAGATGAGACATTAGGAGCTTCGATAGAAAGTGAAGCCCAGAAGGCCCAAAGAGAAGAAAGCTCAACCAGCTCGAAGAAAAGGAATATTCTTCTCTAGAGGATTCCAGTTTACAGAAAAAAGACAGCTGTAAAGATTAGGATAAGAAAATTTATAATTTTAATAATGTAGTGGGAATATGTCCCCACCATTTTTTATACTATAAATTTATCTGTAAATTTAATAAAGGCAGGCTAGGTTTTAGTAGAAAGAGCTAGCCTCAGTACTTAAGAAAGGTTAATATACAAACTTAGAACGATTAACCTCTAATACTCTTGTTTTGTAACCGTTGGCAATTATAAGCCTTCGGCTAGTTTTGCTATAATTTTGTAATACTATAATTTTATAATAAAAGCTTTATAATTCCTGTTGGCTCGGTTATCATTTTATTCTACAAAAGGATTTCTTTAAGTTTAAGATTTTTTTTTTCAATTTAGAATAGCAAAAGGCCTTGGGAAAATTTAGGGCAAAGATTGTAAGTCCCTCTTTGAAAAGTACCAGTTGGATGAGCTAAATAATAAAACAAAAATTTTTTTTAAAGAAATCTGGAAGTAGCAAGAACAAATTGATTTTTTAAATGTTAAAATGAATTTTAAGAAGAAGTTTAAGGTTGAATTTTAAATTCCTTATTAAAAAACCTCTTAGTAGGTTATCTGGAAAAAGTCCAGGTTAGGTGTTTTCAATAAAGAACTTCTTAAAAGAAATCCATGAAATATTTAACTTTCTGTAAGGTTTAAGCTAAATATAATAAATTAATAATACTCTTTCAAAAGATATACTACAAAATAATTCAGACAGAGAGATAAAGATAAGAATGAATAATACTTGCAATAAGAAATGTATGACACATACACTCACAAAATAATTCAGACAGAGAGATAAAGACAAAATTGCAATAATAACTATCTATGACGCAAGCAATGATGATATTACCGATATAATAATTCAGACAAAGAAATAAAGATAAGGATGAGTCATACTTGCAATAATAAATATCTATGACGCAAGCAATGACGATATAAAAGATTCGGTAATCAACAAGTTACCGGTATACTTCCCTTTTTTCAGCTATAAAAAAGACTAGTTTTCTGCTTAATACTCACACCACTACAAAGCTCACAAATATTTAATAGATTGCAGAAATCAGTCAATATTGAGAAACAAAAGCTAAAAAGGTATAATTTTATACTCTGTTTATGTTCACATAAGTATCCTATCCTCTCTGGACTGCACCTTGTGTGATCTTTCTAGTTGAGTGACGAGAAAATTATTTTACTATGAACAGAATTTTAGAAATAAAAGAAAGACTAGAAAGAAAGGACTTAGAACAACAACGATGTAGAATTTTAATAAAATTTTATTCTGACAGAATAAAAATACATACTGAAGAACTAAGAAATGAAACTAGAAGTTATAGATTTTTTCATATATTAATAAACTGGATGAGAGAAACGATAAGTCTTTATACAGAAAAATTAGCTTATAATACTGAAAAATAACAATTATAGAAAAGGAAATACAAGAACTAAATTTAGAATTAACTTCTTTAGTTCTATCTGAGAACGAAGATATACCTTTTAGAATTCTTTAAATACTTGAATATGAATAGAATTTTAGAACTTAGACATAAGATAGAATTAGTTACAGAAAAGTTAATAAGGACAAATCATAATTACGAATTTTGTCAAAATAGTTTAGAATTTTATAATAATGAACTTATAACTTATAGAGGACTTTTTGAGTTATACGATTGGCATAAATTCAAAATAATAGAATACACAACTAAAATAATTCAGCTTAGAATTATTAGAGAGAAATTAGAATCTGAAATAAAGAGAGAGAGAGAGAGAGATGTAGCTAAACAAAAAGGTTTTGAGATTCTTGAAGAACTATATTGATGTACAACTACATTTTGTGATTACACATTTATAATAACTATTCAGAAGCTACAAAGTGGTAATTGATTGAATGCTGATTGATGTTGGAGATGGAAAGACGAGCAACTGCTAGCTATGGAAGTCAACAAAGCTTTTTGTACATCTCTATTAACTTTTTGTTTGATCAAAGCAATTGCATATTCCATAAGCTCTGCTTCACAGGTTAATGGAAGAGGTCCATCGCCACACAATCCGAACTCTTCTTCTGCCATGTTGAACAGCTCTCTCATTATTTCATTGTTAAGATATTGCAAGGGAAATGTAAATCGTTTTTGATCTGCAGAGTACACAACAAAATGACCCTTCTCTGCTTTTGTCGATGTACTACTGCTGCTAATTTCTGCAGCTCTGTTAGTTTGTGGCATTGTGATTCTTCTTCTCTTCATTGCAGCAAGTTTCTGCCATTTCCTTGCTAACTTTTGCCTCTTCTTGGTCCTGATCATTTTGTTTTTCTTTGAAATTGATAACAGGACAAGGGAAAGAGGAAATTTCGGTTTCTTTATTTTTTGAATACTGATGTTGTGATGGTTCTAACCATTAAATTCATAATTTAACCCCAAAATTCATAGCTTAACCCCTAAGTTCATAATTTAACCACTAAATTCGTAATTTAACCCCTAAAAATTCAAAATCTAACCTCTAAATTCATAATCTAACCCCTAACTTCATAATCTAACCCCTAAATTCATAATCTAACCCCTAACTTCATAATGAAAATTCCCCTACTCAACTATATCTAATGCAATAATAGTAAAAAAACTCATTCACCACAAAAATTTCAATCAAATAAATTATCTAGAAGAAATGTAGTGCTGTAGCAGGGTAATTTATAAGACAGAGACAGAGTTGTCGGCAAAGTCTCTCCGGTACCTAAGTTAGCATTCTGATGATGGAATGGGTATATAAAATGATGAAGCATACAAGAATAAATGATCTCACATTGTTTGACTGTAAACTTTTATAACTAGATTTAGGTGGCAGGACATAAATGCATGTGCCACACATCCTCTCTATTTAGGGGTTAAATTATGAATTTAGGGGTTAAGTGATTCATTTAGGGGTCAGATTAGGCTGGTAAAGTACATAATTCATTGCAAAGTTTGCATAAAATAACTTAATTTTTATCAACATAAGCTAGACATAAACACTTTGGTGAGTTGCTTTTTCAAAATAACCAAGGTTAAGTTCACGAGGCATTCAACATTGGAAATTCCTTTCTTGCATCTTGTATCAGGTTTGGAAACTGTTGAGTAAAGCCGATTTATACCAAATACATGTGTGTCGGTGTGAAACAAAAATTATCAGGTCAGAAAGATAGACCATCTTATAGGAAAAAAACTGTAGAAGAGAAATGATATAGAACTCAGATCTATGTTGAAATTCGATTTTGAGGCCAATGATTATATGCTATTCCCTTGGTGCTAATACTCACATTTTAATAATCACATTAGTTTACTTCTGTGTTTTTTCTAGGAGGAGATGGCAAGCATAAATGTTATTGGGTAAGTGTAACATAATAGAGATCGAGAGAAGGCACAGATAGTAGTCTAAGCTTCAACTAGTCTCCGTATCCTTTTGGGCATTGTTTTCAGCTAATACTGAAGATACCGATGAAATGAAGGATTCTGATATAGCACAGATATATATAGAGAGAAAAGTAGCTAAAAAAAAGGTTTTGAGATTCTTGATTAATTATATCAGTGTTACAAATGGAATAATAACTTTTCAGTAGCTACAGATTGGTAATTTATGGAATGCTGATTGATGTTGGAGATGGAAAGATGAACATCTGCAGCCTATGGAAGTCAACAAAGCATTTTGTGTATCTCCATTAGCCTTCTGTTTGATCAAAGCAACTGCATGTTCCATACGATCTGCTTCAAATGGTAATGTAAGAGGTCTATAGCCGCACAATCCGTACTCTTTTTCTGCCATGTTGAATAGCTCTCTCTAAGGGAATCACGAAATGTTTTTGATCTGTAGAGCACACTACAAGTTATGTATAAAACAATTCATTTGATGTGAAAAATCGATTCACCACACAAATCATATTATGTATGCGTTGGATGTCATTTGTTCAGTTGAGCTCACTGATATAAAAAAAATTGCACATCAAATAATTTTTTCACTTAAAAAACCCGTATTGTTTATAAATTCTATTTGTTACTCCTTCAAAAGCTTACGTTCAGTCAAATCAAGTGAAAACAATATCCCACATTGCTAGGAAATGCTGCTTTGCGGTGCATCAAGTAAGTAAGAAGATATTAACAGCAAATGTATAAACAAATTAAAATTAATGATACACATTAATAAAAAAACTAAACGAATATGATCAAACGTTGTTTCGTAGTTTGTGAACCGTCTAGCTAGTTAAGTCCCCCTCAATCCCAAAAACACGGAGAGGGTGGGCTAAACCCATACAATCAAAATCCAACAACTGCAGAATAGCAAGAGGTAGTTGATACCCAACTCTGACTCGGTGTCTAGGCGGGAAGAAAATCAGCACAGAAATTTCCTTCTCTTAGGCAATGAACAACCTGATGATCAGCAAGCTTGCTTAACAAACAAGATATGCAGACTATAAAGATTAATCGGCTGGTATTCCAAAGTAATAAGTCAAGGGACGTTGATGATGTTTACAAGTTCGAGAGAATCTGATTCGAGAATAACATTGGAAAGCCCCATTGAAAGAGTAAGTTGGAGGCCTGTATAACAAGGAATTACCTTTACCGATGTTATTGTGTGAATCCGAACTGCCATAAACCTGTGTGATCTCTAATTAAACCTTCTGCTCCAATATTCCCTGAGTGTTCTGCACATGCTCCATCAACACCCCTAACTATAAATTACAAGGTAGAAATATATTTCTCTTTGCTTAGAACAAGATATTTGAAATGTGAAATTCATTCAATCAAAATTTAAATGCATAATGATAATGAGTATATTAATTTTTGGGAAATTGTCAAGATCATACATGTCTCACTAAAATATTTATAAATTTCACTATTAAGTCAAACTAATTACATATTTACACTCCCACTATAAACAATTTACTTATTAATAAAAACAGTAGAAACTAATTACAGGAATACGGTGTAATAGTTATCTGGTAATTATCTAGTAATTATCTAGTAAATCATAACTAGTAGCTATCTGGTAATTATCTAGTAAATCATAACTAGTAACTATGTGGTAATTATCTACTAATTGTCTAGTAGTTATGTAGTAAATCATAACTGTGGATTTGTAGTAGATATATAATAGATGTGCATATGACAATTTCAAAATTTATATTAAACCCGTATCTTTTTTATGGTGATCAAATATAACATCTAGTAGACATCTCGTATATCTGTATTAGATATCCAGTAAATCTTGATTTTCATAGTTTTTTATGAAATATTTTATAAAATATAACATTTAATAGATATATAGTAGACACCTAGTAGATCTATATCCTCTTAAAAAGTTTATTAAATATCTGTTACATATTGTGTTAGAAATCTATTTTAAAGTTATGATTTATTAGATAACTATTAAAAAATTATTAGATATTTATCAGATAAATACTATTTAATATTTATGTAATTAGTTTCTATTTTTGTAAATTATTAGACATTATCCAAAAGCCCGTAAAAGTCAGCACAGTATCCCACATTGCTGGGTAAAAGTTAAATGTTTCATGGATTTCTTTTAAGAAGTTCTTTATTGAAAACACCTAACCTGGACTTTTTCCAGATAACCTACTAAGAGGTTTTTTAATAAGGAATTTAAAATTCAACCTTAAACTTCTTAAAATTCATTTTAACATTTAAAAAATCAATTTGTTCTTGCTACTTCCAGATTTCTTTAAAAAAAATTTTTTTTATTATTTAGCTCATCCAACTGGTACTTTTCAAAGAGGGACTTACAATCTTTGCCCTAAATTTTCCCAAGGCCTTTTACTATTCTAAATTGAAAAAAAAAATTTTAAACTTAAAGAAATCCTTTTGTAGAATAAAATGATAACCGAGACAGGAATTATAAAGCTTTTATTATAAAATTATAGTATTACAAAATTATAGCAAAACTAGCCGAAGGCTTATAATTGCCAACGGTTACAAAACAAGAGTATTAGAGGTTAATCGTTCTAAGTTTGTATATTAACCTTTCTTAACAGCTCAATACTTCGGGATCCTATAAGGTCACATACATTGGACCTTCATCGGACTAAGTAAAGAACTAATAGATTTATTCTATTACAAAATATAACATAAATAATAATTGGATTATCATTTGATTGGTTAAAATTGATTAGATCAATTTTGGATAGACCAAGGAATTTATTTTGACCGGTAACTAATTAATTAGAGTCATAAATAAATTATAATTGATTAGATCAATTTTGGTTGGACCAAGAAATTTATTTTGAATGATGACTAATTTATTAGGGTCAGAAAATAAATAATTGAAAAGGGATTAAAAAGGGGAATTTTGCATTGGCGAGTTTAATTAGACCGAGAGTATAAAAATATTTTGTACAGACTCGAGTGCGTGGGAGTACACCGAAAGGTGTGCAAGCAATGCTGGACATTGCTCGCGGCAGCCCATAAAAATGGGCTGTACATGCATAGCCTAAAAGTTAGGCAAAGCCCACAAGGGCTTTGCCTTGCAAATGCACAGCGTGTGACACGCTGTGCATATGGGATGGGAGTAATTACTCCCATCCCACATTGCTTATAAGGGGGAGCAAAATGCCCCCCCAAGCCTATATATAGGCTTTCCCATTTCCTTTCAAATTGTACCAAGCTCAAAACATAAATCCTAAGCGAGGTAATTAATCTCTCGGGTACTTGAGCAAGTTATTTTTGTGGAGCCTGAATTTATTCGGGCACCGCTAGTTTATATTTTGGGTGAGGCTTCTAGAGTGGTCTAGCAACTACTCGAGGCTTCTTAGTTTTTCCTCCTGGGGAGTTTTTGGTTGGTGGGGTTCGTGTGGATACTGATAGAGGCTATCCTACGACTGGAGGCTTGTGCAAGAAGGTCCTGCAAAAAGCACGCTTCAACTGGTAAGTTCTTTTTCTTTCTCTTTTAATTATTAAGTCTTTTTCTTTAAGTGTTTTTAGACTTAATAATTATGCTTAGGTTATTTTTGCATGCTTAGTTTATTTTATGCTTAGGTTATAACTTAGAGTTATAACATGCTTAGTATAAAACAAATATGCTAGGATATAATTTGGAATTATGGTATGCCTAGTCCTTTAGCATGCTAACCTAGGTAGAGAATTATTTAGTTAAAGCTTTATTTAATTTATATGCAACTAATAGGAGTTCCTGGGACAGGAACAAAATTTTGAATTTCCGTTATGCCTCTTATGCATGTTCAATTTGACTGTCCGTTCCCAACACATGTAAGAAACAAGACAAAACCCCTTATGAGTTATGGAAGGGAAGAAAACCTTCATATAATTACTTGATAGTGTGGGGGTGTCTTGCAAAGGTAATTGCTCCATTACCTAAACGAATGAAAATAGGTCCAAAAATAATGGATTGTATATTCATTGGATATGCTAGTGATAGCAACGCATATAGGTTTCTTGTGCATGAATCTAAAAATCCGGATATACACAAGAATACTTTGATAGAGTCAAAGGACGCTTCATTTTTTGAAGACATGTTTCCATGTAAGGAAATAAGTGAAAGATTTGGATCAAAAAGGTCTCGTAAACTTGTTGAAAGTAATGGTTAAGTTGATCAACAAGATGTTGATAACAATGAAAATCTTCAATTAATGATTGAAGAAGATGATCAATATTCTTAAGAAGTGAGTAATACAGATCATAAGGTAGAACCTAGAAGAAATAAACGGGCAAGGGTTGAAAAGTCCTATGGTCCTAATTTCTTAACATATATGGTTGAAGCGGAACCCCAAACGTATAAAGAAGCTGTAAGCTCTACAGAGAGTCCTTTATGGAAAGAAGCCATAAGGAGTGAACTTGATTCCATTTTGCAAAATCATAAGTGGGAATTAGTGGACCTTCCTCCAAGAATAATACCACTAAGTTCTAAATAGATTTTCAAATGAAAGCTAAAAGCTGATGGATCAATTGATAAGTATAAGGCGCATTTGGTCATAAAAGGTTATAAACAAAAAGAAGGCCTCGATTACTTTGATATATATTCTCCAGTGTCGAGAATAACCTCCATTAGGATGATACTTGCAATTGCCGCTTTGCGAAATCTTGAAGTATATCAAATGGATGTGAAAACTGCCTTTCTGAATGGAGATCTTGAAGAAGAAATCTATATGGAGCAACCTAAAGGTTGTGTAGCTCTAGGTCAGGAAAGGAAAGTTTGTAAATTAGTGAAATCTTTATATGGGCTAAAGCAAGCACTAAAATAATGGTATAAGAAATTTGATAATGTCATGATGGCTAGTGGATATCGCATAAATGAGTGTGACAAATGCGTTTATGTCAAAACTACAAATGAAGGATATGTTATTCTATGTTTGTATGTTGATAACATACTCATTGTAAGAAGCAATGAAAAGATGGTAAAAAGTACCTAAGATATGTTGAATTCTAGATTTGACATGAAAGATATGGGACTAGTGGATGTAATTTAGGCATCCAAATTAAACGTTCACCTCACGGTCTCATATTAAATCAATCTAACTATATGGACAAGATACTTAACAAGTTTAATATAGAGGATTATGGCATAGCCAAAACCCCATTAGACATCAATCAACACTTGTCTAAGAATAGAGGTGAATGCATAGACCAAGTGCAATATGCAAGAGTTATAGGCAGTCTAATGTACCTTACAAGTTGTACAAGGCCTGATATTGCTCATACTGTAATCAATTTAAGCAGATTTACGAGTAACCTAGGTAAAATTCATTGGGGAGCGATCATAAGAATACTAAAGTATTTAGGTATACTCGTAATTATGGACTGCACTACACAAGAGAACCTGCTGTACTAAAAGCATATTCTGATGCTATTTGGATTGCTGAGATTAAGCATTCTAAAGGTACAAGCGGGTATGTGTTCACTCTAGGAGGAGGAGCAGTGGCATGGAAATCCTCAAGGCAAACAATCATAACTCGATCCACAATAGAAGCTGAGTTTGTAGCCTTGGACAAATCTGGTGAAGAAGCCAAATGGCTACGATATTTCTTAGAGGATATTCCTAAATGGCCCAAACAAGTGCCTGCAATTTGTATACATTGCGATAATCAAGCAACAATTAAGAGAGCACAAAATAATATGTATAATGGTTAGTCAAGACACATGCGTCGTCGACATAATACCATTAGACAATTGATCTCAACTAGAGTTATCTCTATTGACTTTGCAGGATCAAAGGATAATGTTGCGGATCCGCTAACCAAAGGATTAAATCGAGATCAAGTTGATAAGACATCTAAAGGAATGGGACTAAAGCCCATGAATAATTAAGGCGCTATGGGAAGGAAAACCCAACCATGTTTGACTGGAGATCCTAAGATCTTGGTTCAATGGGACAACCTAATTGCATAGACCTTTTGGGGTCACTGTGGGGGTAACCCTATATCCATTCCTATAATGTAAACAGTGACAAAACAGGTTAAGGTTAAGCAATGCTTTTAATGGTTCTTTGTGCATCAAAGTTTGAGCAAAAGAGATCACCTATGTGAGAGTGAAGTGAGGTCGCTTCAAAGGAAACTAATGGGGCTTAGTTATCCGAAACTCTTGCAGAACTAGGAGATGTTCATGACCATAATGAATATAACCATGAGAACCAAAACCGAGTTAGATTAATATTTGTGTGGTGTATATCATCGTTTACACAAACAGTAGAATAGTTCAAGGACATCGCGTCTACTAGTCAGCCAGTAAAGTAAATATATTATCACAAGGGAAGGTTCAAGGGTTGAGTCCACCTATCCTATGCAAATATTGATATAGAAATTATCATCGAATCGAGTCTTTCTTTTCTTATTTTCTTTTTATGTAGGGGATTGTTGAAAAATAAAATATAATAATAATAATAATAATAATAATAATAATAATAATAATAATAATGACTTATTGGGGAAGTTTCGATTTTAATAATATATCTTACTTTCATTATTGAATAGCAATCATAATTGTTATGTTTTTGCCAACTTGGTAGTAATTGATTATTGTCAATTTTATTCCTTTCCTTGGCTATATATATGGTTTGATTTTAGTAGAGAAAATACACGAGGAAATTGAGAATTGGTGCTTTCCTTTGCTAGCTCTTACATGTTCATAATATTGCCTTTGTCTTAAGTTCATTCTTAGTTCCTTAGTTTTTCATCTCGGTGATATTCTACGCTCGCTTGAGTTCATCCAACGTCTGTTGTTTTGTCCTGGGAGACAGTAGTTCATACGGGGCAAATTCTGTCTTTAGGAAACCTATTCGGGCCTCAACAGAATCCTTTCAAGGTTAAAAGGTTATTTTAGTATTTATCATTTTGTTAAATATTTTACTACCATATTTCCGTAATTCAAGTTACTAACATCTGGTTATATTTTGTTTCTTAAAAGAAAATTACTCTATTATTAATCTCTCAAATCTAACAATGAGGTGTATGATATATGAGTAGCAATAAGTGGGATTTCATTATTGCGATTAGTCATAGATTTTTCGGAAAGATCGAACTCTAAAAGTGGAATGCAATCGTGAGGCATCGCAAAAATTCGGATAAAAACTAACAAGATTATCTACATACTTAAAATACCTAAATAAATTCACTACATTTTGGATTTGTGGGCTTGGACTCCAATTGATTGGATTTGGATTTTGGGTTTCCATTGATATGGATCAAGTTAAGAGGTCCGTCGCCACAAATTCCGAACTCTTCTTCTGCCATGTTGAATAGCTCTCTCATTATTTCATTGTTAAGATATTGCAAAGGAAGCATAAAACGTTTTTCATCTGCAGAGTACACCACAAAATGACCCTTGTCTGCTTTTGTTGATGTACTACAGCTGCTAATTTCTGAAACTCTGTCAATTTGTGAAAGTGCGATTCTTTTTTGGTTGATTGCGGCAAGTTTCTGCCATTTCCTTGCCAACTTCTGCAGCTTCTTGGTACTGATCATCTCTTTTTCAATGAATAAAATGAAATTGATAACAGGAAAAGGGGGAAGGGTGAAAATTTAGATTCTTGATTTTAGATTGCTGATGTGGTGATGGTGTTGAAGCCAAAGGCAACTGGCTTTATATTTGCATGGCTAGAGGAAATGGAGGACCCACCTGCTAGGGCTAGTGGGATGCAAAACCATGTGAGAGAGGTGGGCATGTTTGATAGTCAACAAATGAAGGTAGAGTTTACTTTGTATTGTAATAAAATAATATCCTTATGCTGGGTAGTCAGATAGTATAATAGACATGAGAAATTAACATCATTGAAATCCAAACTATGTAAACCACAAGATATAATGGTAGCTTTAAGTGTATAGTACATATTCATGTGTGATGTGTCTTTGTGTTTTTGTAAGACACATTGAGTTGGACCCATTATGTTTAGTTATTGTGGAAGAGATGTGTTCAATCATTGGGTGTTGAACTTGAAGTTATGTAATGTGCCTGCGTTGTGTTTGATCAGAACCAGGTCTGTAATATGTCAAGATAGGAAGCTTTCTTCTTAATAGAAATTCTGATAAACCATCTTATTTACTATTTATGCAGGAGAGCTCCAAATTGTTTTGCGTCTTGTCTTCCGAATTTCTCTTTTATCCTTATGCTAAGTATGAGGATAGCATAAGGATAGAGGACAACTTAATTAAATTATCTAAAATATTAACTTAACCAACAAAATCGCAATGGAAATCTTGTTTATATATATATATATATATTTGTGAAATAGAAACTGTCACCAAATACGTGCATGTCTATGTGAACAAGATTGTCAGTAAGACTCGGGATATCTTTGAGGAAAAATGAATGATAGGGACAGAGATATGTTGAAATTCGATTTGGAGGCCAATGATTATATTTTGATGATCACTTGTAGTCACTGCTGTTTGTTTGTAGGAGATAACAAGCATAAATTTTTGTAGATTTCTCTTAATTGGCAAGTGTAACATAAGAGTTCGAGAGAAGGCACACATTAGTAAATCTCATAGTCTATTATATTGCGCTTGCCAATCTCATAGTCCAAGCTTTAATAGGTTAACGTGCTCCGGTTATGATACTTAAATGTGCTTCAGTTAATTAGTCTCCATATCCTTTCGATCATGGAGTAAGGATTCTAATATTGCATAGATATTAAGAGAGAGAGAGAGAGAGAGAGAGGTTTTTAGATTCTTAATGAATTGTGTTCATGTACAACTGCGTTTTCTAATTACATATCTAATATAAAGTATTCAGAAGCTACAAATTGGTAACTGATCAAATGCTGATTGATATTGAGGATGTAGTGATGAGCAACTGCTAGCTACAGAAGTCAACAAAGTGTTGAGTGGTGTCCCTCTTATGGTGGGACCCACTGATTAATTAAAAAAATAAAAAAAAGGCAGGTCGGCAAGAAATATTTTCAATTGCACAGTAAAATTACTGTACACAGCCATACGCGTTTTGAATCTCCTATAAATAGAGGCGGGTTTTGCTCATTTGAAGAGCAGACCAACACTGTAAGTAATAGAGAAGAAACACAAATAAAAATGTAATCTGTGCAGAGAGTCTTAGGAAAAGGGTTCCTAAGAGCTGGGTAAGAGAGAAAATAGTGAGGTTTTGGGAAACACTTGAGTGCCACTATTTTATAATCTCTTGGTGTATCTACTATTATTTTATAGTGGAAGAATTATTCGGAGTTGGTCCCGTGGTTTTTCCCTAATTCATTTGGAGTTTCCACGTAAAAATCTGCGTGTCTCTTATTCTGCTGATATTATTTTTGTCGTAATCTATTACTGGGCCTAACAAGTGGTATCAAAGCTGAAGGTTGTTTTATCAGTAAAATCCATGGATATATTTTTCAAAAATAAATATACCACGACGACGAGAAAATTACGGGGAATCCGGTGGCGCAATCCGTTCGAAAAACCGTCGCACATAGGCAATTTGGGTGAATAGTAAAATAGTAACTTGAGTAATAGTATTCATATATAATAACTATTCATATTCGGCCATATTTTATGAATAGTATTATGTAAGTATACGGGCATACTGTTACTATTCCAGTATACAAGTATTATTTGGGTATGCGGTACTATTCACATATACAGTCACTATTTATATGAATAGTGAAATTCGTGAATAGTAAAATTTTGCCATTTTTAAAGTTTCGACATGGCGAATGACGGTGTAATGATGAAATTGACGGATACAAATTATTCAATGTGGAAATCCAGAATGGAAGACTACCTCAATTGCAAAGATTGGTACGATCCAATTGAGGGTGACGACGCAAAGCCCGAGGATATGAAAGATCAGCAATGGATAAAGTTGAAGAAGCAGACATTGGGTACAATACGCCAATGGATAGATGCTAGCCTGTACAACCACGTGAGGAATGAAACAGATCCCAAAGTTTTCTGGAAGAAGCTAGAGGATATGTACGAGGCTAAAAATGCTCAAGGAAAAGTGTTCATGATTCGCAAAGTCATGAACTTAAAACTGACAGAGGGACGATCAATCACACAACACCTGAACGACTTTGAAGGATTCATAAGTGAGTTAGCAGTCACCGGTTTGTCCTTGGATGATGAGATGCAAGCATGTCTTTTGATGGGAACTCTACCAGATAGCTGGGATACTCTTGTCGTATCATTGAGTAACTCAGCTCCAAATAGTGTGGTAACAATGTCTATGGTAAAGAATAGCCTACTTAATGAAGAGCTTCGTAGAAGGGACGTTGCCAGTACCAGTTCACAAGCCCTTGTCACAGAGAATAGGGACCGAAGCAAGAGTAGAGGTCGTGGGAATGAAAAATCGAAAGATAGATCCAAGTCCAGAGAGAAGAGGTCATGCTACCACTGTGGAAAGCAGGGTCATCTCAAAAGGAACTGCCGTTTCCTTAAACAAGAGAATGCAAACCGAAGTCATGATGATGACAAAAACACATCTGCTGCAGTCACAATAGAAGATGGAGAGGTGGCTTTAGTATCTCATGATGCAGATTGTTGTCATGTTGGAGATGCAGATACCGAGTGGATTGTGGATTATGGTGCCTCATACCACTGTGTTCTAAAAAGGGAATACTTCTCAACCTATAAAGCGGGCGATTATGGTACTATTAAAATGGGAAATAATAGTGTGTCACAAATGGTGGGAATCGGCGATATCTGCGTGAAGATAAGTGTCGGATGCACATTAACACTTAAAAATGTGCGACACGTTCCAGATCTTCGGTTGAACTTGTTGTCTGTTAGTGTATTGGACAAGGAAGGTTATCACAATCATACAGGCGATGGAAATTGGAAACTCACCAAAGGATCGTTGGTGGTGGCGAAAGGAAGATTGTGTTGCTCGCTATACAAAACACAAGCAATATTATGTGCGGGTCAACTGAATACAGTTAGAGATGATGCTTCACCAAATTTATGGCATAGGCGACTGGCGCATGTTAGTGAGAAAGGGTTGAATATACTGGCTAAGAAGTCCCTCATCCCATTAGCCAAAGGAAAAATTAACCCATGTGATCACTGTTTATCTGGGAAGCAACATCGAGTTTCATTTCAGAAAAGCTCTAGAAGGAGAAATAATAAGTTAGAGTTGGTACACTCTGACGTTAGTGGTCCCATGGATACAGAATCCATTGGAGGAAGGAGCCGAGATGTTGTATTTCATGAGAATGATATCATCGGCGAAAGATCTACGAGTGACGGTGTTATCGATATTACACCAGGGAGCATTCTATCAGATGATGCCACAGAAAGAAGAATGCATCAATCAGAACAAGATGGAGAAGAAGAGCCAGTTGTGAGGGATCAAGATACGATTGTAGATGAAGATATGAATAAAGAGGGTATTGAGCAGGGGGAGCCAGAGAACCCCATTCTACCAGAAGAAGAACCTCAATTAAGGAGGTCAATCAGAGAACGCCAACCATCTACAAAATACTCCAGTTCTGATTATATTTTAATCACTGATGAGGGGGAGCCTGAAAGCTTCCAAGATGTGCAATCTTGTAAAGATAAAGATTGTTGGATGAAGGCCATGCAAGAGGAGATGAATTCTTTGAAGAAGAATGACACGTACGAGCTGGTGAAACTTCCTAAAGGGAAGAGAACACTCAAGAACAAATGGGTGTACAAGCTGAAGAAAGATGATGGAGACCTAGTGAGATATAAAGCTCGATTGGTTAAAGGCTTTACTCAAAAGAAAGGTATCGACTTTGACGAGATTTTTTCACCAGTTGTGAAAATGAGTTCAATTCGAGTTATATTAGGTCTTGTAGCCAGCTTGAACCTTGAGTTAGAACAGCTTGATGTAAAGACCGCGTTCTTGCATGGGGATTTAGAAGAAGAAATTTATATGGAACAACCAGAAGGTTTCAAGGTCAAGGGAAAGGAAGACATGGTGTGTCGCGTGAAGAAAAGTTTGTGTGGCTTAAAACAAGCCCCGCGGCAATGGTATAAAAAGTTTGATTCCTTCATGGTGAATCAAGGATACAAGAGGACAGAAGCTGATCCATGTGTATATGTCCAGAAATTCCCTGATGGAAAATTTATCATTCTTCTCTTATATATTGATGATATGCTAGTCGTTGGGCCAGATGCAAAAATGATTAGTAAGTTGAAGTGTGATTTATCTAAGGCGTTTGACATGAAGGATTTGGGACCGGCAAGGCGAATTCTTGGATTGGAGATTACCCGAGATCAGAGGTCCTGCAGGCTATGGTTATCGCAAGAAAAATATATTGAACGAGTAATAGAAAGGTTCAATATGAAGAATGCTAAACCAGTTAGCACTCCACTTGCCGCTCATTTCAAGTTGAGTAAGAAATCCTATCCTTCAACAGACAAAAATAGAGAAGATATGTCAAATGTTCCATATTCTTCAGCGGTCGGAAGTTTAATGTATGCAATGGTGTGTACGAGACCAGACATCGCTCATGCAGTTGGAGTTGTGAGTAGATTCCTGTCAAATCCCCATAAGACACATTGGGAAGCAGTTAAATGGATCTTTAGATACCTGAGAGGAACTTCAAAGTTATGTTTAACCTTTGGAGGTGGAAAGCCAGCACTTGTTGGTTACACAGATGCGGATATGGCTGGTGACCTTGATGAAAGAAAATCTACATCAGGTTACTTATTTACATTCTCAGGGGGAGCTATTTCATGGCAGTCACGGTTACAAAAATATGTTTCATTATCAATAACCGAAGCAGAGTACTTTGCAGCAGCGGAAGCAGGAAAGGAAATACTTCGGTTAAAGCGATTCTTCACCGAATTGGGTGTGCAAGAAGAAGACTACATAGTTTATTGTGATAGTCAAAGTGTACTAGACTTGAGCAAAAATACTATGTATCATGCACGGACGAAACATATTGATGTAAGATTTCATTGGCTCAGATTTGCCATTGAAGAAAAAGAGTTCAAGTTGCAGAAGATTCATACAAATAAAAATGTTGCTAATAAGCTGCCGAAGGTCGTACCATAAGAAAAGTTCGACCAGTGCGTTGAAGCAACCGAGATGGAGAGTCCCACAATGTAGTCGGGAGGGGGAGATTTGTTGAGTGGTGTCCCTCTTATTGTGGGACCCACTGATTAATTAAAAAAAATTAAAAAAAGGAGGCAGGTCGGCAAGAAATATTTTCAAAAAGTGCACAGTAAAATTACTGAACACAATTCGGCCATACGCGTTTTGAATCTCCTATAAATAGAGGAGGGTTTTGCTCATTTGAAGAGCAGACCAACACAGAAAGTGATAGAGAAGAAACACAGATAAAAATGTAATCTGTGCAGAGAGTCTTAGGAAAAGGGTTCCTAAGAGCTGGGTAAGAGAGAAAATAGTGAGGTTTTGGGAAACACTTGAGTGCCACTATTTTATAATCTCTTTGTGTACCTACTATTATTTTATAGTGGAAGAATTATTCGGAGTTGGTCCCGTGATTTTTCCCTAATTCATTTGGGGTTTCCACATAAAAAACAGCGTGTCTCTTATTCTGCTGATATTATTTTTTGTCGTAATCTATTACTGGACCTAACACAAAGGTCTTTGCACATCTCTATTAGCCTTTCGTTTGATCAAAGCAATTACATATTCCATAATCTCTGCTCCAAATGGTAATGTAAGAGGTCCATCGCCACAAATTCCGAACTCTTCTTCTGCCATGTTGAGTAGCTCTCTCATAATTTCATTGTTAAGATATTTCAAAGGAAGAACAAAACGTTTTTGGTCTGTGGAGTACACTACAAAATGACCCTTCTCTGCTTTTGTTGACGTACTACAGCTGCTCATTTCTGCAACTCTATCAGTTTGTGGCAATGTGATTCTTCTTCGGTTGATTGCAGCAAGTTTCTGCCATTTCCTTGCTAACTTTTGCAGCTTCTTGGTACTGATAATCTTCTTTTTTCCGTTGAAAAAAAATGAATTTGATTACAGGAAAAAGAGAAAAGGAGTAATTTTCAGTTTATTGATTTTTGAATGCTGACCTTGTGATAGTACATATCGATGTGTGATGTGTCTTTGTTTTGTATAAGACACATTGAGTTGGATTGGACCCAATATGTTTAGTAATTGGTAAATAGATTGTTGAATTAAATCATTGGCTGTTGAAGTTATATGATTCATGTGCCTGTGTTGTGTTTGATCTAAAATCAGAACCAGATCTGTAAAATGTGAGTCTATAATCATAATCATGATTTACGTTTACATTAAGAATTCAGGAGTTCTTCCAATCATTGATAGGGTCAAGTCTAGTACAGAATTCATTGTAATGTTGGCATACAACAACAGCTTAACTTTGTTCAGCATACTAAGAAACAATATTCAGTGACCATGAAGGAGACTATTCTCATTGCTGTAATCCATGTCTGTCTGGATCGTTGTTATTGAAATTGTATGATTCACGATATGAATTGTATGATTCGACTCACCCCATAGCTGTCAGGACAGACAGGAAGCTTTGGTCTTGATAGAAATTTTGATAAACCATCTTGTTTACCATCAATGCAGGAGAGTTCCCAAATGTTCAAAATTTTGAGTTTAAAAAATTGATCAATTTTGTTTTCTTGTTTCTTGACTTAGAATCTATCACTATTAGTTCACTTCTGTTCGTTTCTTGGAGATGAAAAGCATAAATTTTATGTAGATTTCTCTTAATTGGAAAGTGTAACATAATAGAGTTCAAGAGAAGACACAGATAGCAGTCTAAGCTTTAATTGGTTGTAAATTAGATATTTAAATGTGCTTTACTTAACTAGTCTCCATTTCCTTTCGATTTTACCTATGAAAGTGATCTAATTTTGCATAGATATAAAGAGGGAGGGAGGGAGGGAGGGAGGGAGATGAGTGAATGCTGATTGATGTTGATGATGGGAGATGAGCAACTGTAAAGCGTTTTGTACATCTCTTTTAAACTTTCGTTTGATCAGAGCAATAACGTATTCCATAAGCTCTACTTCAAATGGTAATGTAAGAGGTCCATCACCACACGATCCGAACTCTTCTTCTGCCATGTTGAATAGCTCTCTTATTGTTTCATTGTTGAGATATTGCAAAGGAAGCATAAAACGTTTTTGGTCTGTGGAGTACACAACACAATGGCCCTTAGTCTGCTTTTGTTGATGTACTACAGCTGCTAATTCCTGCAACTCGGTTAGTTTGTGGCACTGTGATTCTTCTTCGGTTGATTACAACAAATTTCTGCCATTCCCTTGCTAACTTTTGTAGATTATTGGTACTGATCATCTTTTTTTCGATGAATAAAATGAATTTGATAAAAGGAAAAAGGGAAAAGAGGGAAAAGGGAAAATTTTTATTCTTGATTTTCGATGATGTTGCAATGGTGTTGAAGGCAAAGGCAACTGACTTTATATTTGCAAGGCTAGAAGATGTGGAGAACCCACCTGCCACACCTAGTGGGATGCAAAACAATACAATAACCAACTAGTAGTATAACATAAGCAATGACCAATACAATAGTTTATTATTTGGTCACTCTACGTTGTCGTTCTTTGTCCCCAAAAAAAACTCTAAAGATGGAATTGGTAGTGAGGTTGGTGGCGCCGATTGCTGCTCCGTTTACTGTTGAAGTCGCCGACGACTCCACCGTTCAAATCCTCAATGAATCGGTGTGCAGTTACATCAGTTCCGCCTCTTCGTTTTGCCTTATCAAGGATATTGAATATTCCATAAGCTCTGATTCACATGGTAATGTAAGAGGTCCGTCACCACACAACCCAAACTCTTCTTCTGCCATGTTGAATAGCTCTCTCATAATGTCATTGTTAAGATATTGCAAAGGCAGCATAAAACGTTTTTGATCTGTGGAGTACACCACAAAATGCCCCTTCTCCTCTTTTGGTGATGTGCTACAGCTGCTAAGCTCTGCAACTCCAGGAGTTTGTGGCATTGCGATTCTTTTTCGGTTGATTGTAGTAATTTTCTGCCATTTCCTTGCTAACTTCTGGAGCTTCTTGGTACTTATCATTTTCTTTTTGTATGAATAAAGTGAAATTGATAACAGGTCAAAGGAAGGGAGAAATTTCAGATTCTTGATTTTAGAATGCTGATCTTGTGATGGTGTTGGAAGCAAAGGAAACTGGCTATCTCGCCGGAAAACGTCAAGAGAGCGTCAGTTACAACACTGGTGATCTAGATTCCGGTCTCTGCAACCACAATTTCTATTAGTGTTGGTACATTTTGAGGAGCGGATTTTAAGAACAGCTGCAAAGGCTCAAAAGGGGTCGCCGGAAAACTCATGGCCGGACGAAATACCGTCATCCATATTGAAGAACCTGATGTCAATGACTTGAAAAAGCCGGAGTATTTTGCAACTAACTATACACAATTTTTTAACTTGGTTGCAACTTGACTCTTCATAAATTACTCATATTTGAGATGATAAATGTCTGAGCATTATCTAACACTTCTCTTAGGTCAACTCAATATATCTTTTGGAAGTACTATTCAAATCAATCAAGAACTCAAAGTAAACAAATTCGATAAAATATTGAGGAAATGTTGACCAGCAATACTGAATCTATTGCCTACTAACCACATACAAATACCGTATTTAATCCGGATAAGGATTCACATACTTGATTAACTTTGGACCAGTCATTTGACAATGGGGTCAAAACCGCTTTTTTCATCTGAAAATTCTTACTCTCGACTTTGAGGATCTTAAGCGGTCATAATCACCGCTTTAACCTCTTCTCCACACTGTAAATAAGCAACTGCGGATAGCCAGCAGTATAAGAGATGTCTACAACACTTGGCAAGACCTGTGTTGCTTTAATCTATATATATTTGAACATCGAATGCCAGACAGTTAAATATTATGAGTCAATGCAAATATATATAAATAGATTAACACATAGTAACAAACCTGATAGAGCATTACCAATGCATTAATCATACATGAGGAATAAAAAACACAATTCAAGCCTCAAGACTTTTCAGTTAGTAATGCATATGCTATTGGGTCTGAACCATTTGTAGCCACATACAAATCCCGTATTTCATCCGAATATGGAATCACATACTTCTCGATGAACTTTGCATCGCTCAATCTACAAAACGCACTCAAAACAGGTCTTTCCATAAGCAAATTCTTACTCTCGAGGGTCTTAAGCAGTCTCAACCGGGGTTTTAACCTCTTCTCCACACCGTAAGTAAAAAATTGAGGGTGGCTAGCAATATAAGAAGTGTCTACAATGCTTAGCAAGAGCCCTTTTACCTCTCTAATCTTCCTTACTGATGCGAAAAACACAAAAGGCGTTGTCCTGAAAGCATGCAAAATATTCTGCTCTGAAAAGCCAATGTCCCTAAAAAGTTTCAGCTTTAGCTCCAAATTCTTTCTAGTCATTTTACTCATCACTCTAAGAGCATGAAGAAATACCTTAGATTCCCTCTTTACACCCATCTCATCTACTCTTTCAACTAATTCCTAAAACTTCTCTGCGTTAAAGCGATAAAAATCGAGATACTTACAAACATGTGTAGTAATCTGCAAGGGACAAATCCCACAACTTTTCAAGTAAGCTACGTTAGGAACAAGCGTCGTATCTAAATTCCTTCGAATAACCAACCAATAGCTAGAATTCCTAAAAAAGCTACAAATATCAGCATTAGGGGCTAAAGTATTCTTTAACACTAAAATAGACTGCTGAAGCCACTCAGCACTGCTCTTCAAATGCCACGGACAAGAAGAAATAAAAGCAGCTAAATCAGTGGGCAAAAACCCTAATTCCTTAAAAGCATTGATCTTAGGCTCAAGACAAGTCTCAAGATTATAAGAAAGTACCCTGATCTTAGGGTAATTTTTGGACGACAGATTCAATCTGATTGTCAGTAAACCCTGAATCCTTAAGGAAATTGAGAATAGAATCAGCATTTCTAGGGTTTACGAGGAAATGAAACCTTACAAGCGCAATTGGGGGAGAGGTGGTGGTGATTGAGTAAGTAATCGGAAACTGAGATTTTGGGGGTTGAGTGGAGAAGGAAACAGAGATTTAGGGAGATTAAGAGAGCTCCTCAAAGAGGGGAATCCACATAACCAGGGGAAAGGCATCTTTACCGGAGAAATCGAATGTAAAGCAGCAATAATCCAAAGAAAGTGAAGCAAGGTGTACCTATTTCGATAATCTGGCTTTTAAGCTGCAATCAGATCATCGCATGGAAGCGGAAGTGGTCCAAGGAAAGAGATGAACTGAGATATCAAAATGGCGACGGATTGTGCCACCTGAAACTATTTACAACATTTATCCAATTCTCTCTGACATTTTTATTTTACTTTTATTTTTTTACCTTTTTTTTCATCTAGTTCACTGGAGCTTTATCCCGACTACATCTATATCCAATCTGAGTCGCGCACCTGACCATAATAGGTGAGCCTCCTAATAAGGATCTTTTACATTCACAAGGCTCGAAACTGAAACCTTACTATAATGATATCAAGTTGTTTACTATTTGAATCACTAATTTTTTTTTACTTCGATTAGCACGCATTATTTTAGTTTTTAAAAATTTAAAATGAGAGACTAAGGAACTTAAGAGACTACAGGAACTTTGAGTTCTCGCCTCTCTTCTTTCGACATGAGAGGTTAGAGGAACTTGAGAGATTAGTATGTTTTGAAGTACTTGTGTAATTACTTCAGTAGTCACACGCTGAGGTAAAGCAGCTTGTGTTGGAGTAGGTTATTCGGGAAAGCCACGAATTGGTGGAGGTTCATGTCTTTGCTCCTCCTCTTATTCAATACGGATCGTACTCTCAGCATCCTCTTCCTAATTCTGATTGTGACTACTACTAGCCATTACTTATTCCTGAAATTGGACTAAAGTGGATCAACAACTAACACAATTTTTATATCCTAAATAGAATGTACATCCTATTTCTAGAATCGCCTAAACCTTGCTCTGATACCACTAAATGTAATACCCCCATTATTCGGAGTGTCACAGTAACGATAACCTCCGATATCTTATTACTAATTCAGTAAGTTTCACATTAATACTTAAACAAATTCACTGCCAATACTTATATATGTTAAATCCAAAACTTTAACATTCATAAATACACGCGAGAAGTTATAACTCCAAATATCAACAATATACAAGTCACACTATCTATACTACTTAGTACATGCCATTATATCCAAACCGCAAAATATAACAAAATTTGGACAACCTCAGAGAGTTCTCTTGGCTTGCACTTATCTACCGAACTACTCCACTTTGATTTAGCTATCTACAATCTTCAGTGCCTACGTGTAGCAAAAAAAACTACACGCTAAGCAATACGCTTAGTGGTGTATACAAATTTTATTTCAAACTTTACTAAATATCCAAAAATAAATATAAATTTTAACATAAATATTATGAAAATATTATATTTTGTGTATAAATTCAATTAAATATCAACTTTTGAAACTCATAAGAATAATCCACACCAATTAAACTCAAAAATCAAATATTGCCCAAAGTAACCGAATAATGTAAATGGAATTGGATACGGAGGCGGCACTAAGCCTAAAGCCAAAGCTCCAATATCATATCATAGAATACCGGCCGAAGCCCGAAGCCGAAGCTCCAATATCATATCACAGAATATCGGCCGAAGCCCGAAGCCGAAGCTTCTATATATTTTTTTAACAGAATATATTTCAGAATCATAATACCGGCCGAAGCCCCGAAGCCAAAGCTCCAATTATTTGTACAGTACTATACCCCCCTTTATTTATGCCAATCTACCCGGTACCATTTTCTACTCAAGAAACTCAAATCCTTAGTTTTTAAACATTAAACTTTCATCACAACACAATAAAATCAACCATTCACAATTCCATAAAAATTCTAGATTTCGTATCCCGACTTCAAGTGCATTATAATACCCGATAACAAAACAATTTGACAAAACTTTCTTCTGAAAATATGTATCCACAAGTTTCAGCTTTCCAACGCCATAAAAATTATAAAATTCCGGTTTGTATAACAAAAGTTATGACCAAATTGATAAACAATGCTCAACCTGAAATTTCCAGAAAAACAAATTTATTGATTCAAGTTTTTCGGAAAATTCGAACTAGTAAATTAACGAATTTAACAAAAGTTTCTTCTAGACATAGCTGCAACTATGTCATCAAAATCCAGTATGTAAATCAAGGGATAAACCAAAAAAAGACAGTTGTGATCAAATCCGAAATTCCAGCAAAGCATTAAAATAAAATTCGTATACAGAGGCCTCTTTTAAGCTCTTTATTCATTTTCCTCTATCTCTTTCCCCTTTCCATGGCTTTGATTATCTCCTTCTACAATACCCATACTTTAATTTAGTTAATATGTCCTCAAAATGAACCACAAATAACTGTAAATAAGCCTAGCTAACTACAAACTCTACAAATAAAACTTAAATTACATCAATTTCTACTAACCTCAAATTCGGGTCACTATTCACCAAGAACCCTAACTGTTGAAATCCCACTTTCCTTGACTTAATAGGCTGAATTGATGAGCATGGAAAGCTTAAAGAACAATTTCTATAAAAGAATTTGTGTTTGGTTGAAGAGAAAATTAAGCTTTGTGGTTTTTTATTTTCAAGGAAGATGAACGACGAAGATAAGAAAGAAATGGAGAAGACATAGGCTGATTTTTGGCACGTATTAAGTTGCTGAAATATGAGGTTTGTACACATATATATAATGCCACAATTACCAGCATAACCTTAACCAAATGACTTAGTTCCAAATACATCATTTAACTTAATTAACTTTTTTTACTTATTTATTCTAAAGGATAAAACATACCAATTCTCTAGATTAAGCATAGTACTGTGTACCAACTGAATTCAGTTGTTAATGTAAAAGACGAGTGTACTGTGTACCAACTGAATTCAATTGTTAATGTTCTAATTAATGATACTAATTTTATGAATGAATTTGGACCCAAAAAAATAGAAAAACTAATTACTTACAACTCTTGAGATCAAACTATACATGCATTTTCAGACATTTCTGCTATATAAGTACATGTTGTATGGCTAACAAATACTTACAGAACAAAACTCAACTCTTCATATTTTGAATACATTTTTAAGAATATGGCATCCCTTAAGCTATTAGCAATCTTTTTCATTTTGTATAACACATGTACTTCTGTAGAATCCCAACCCGCTTTTGATAAAAAATTTCCAGCCATTTTCATCGTTGGCGATTCGGTAATGGACACGGGAAATAACAATTATATCCCTACTTGGCTTCAGGCAAACTACCTTCCATATGGTCAAAACTATGTTTCGGGTTTGCCAACCGGAAGATTCTCTAACGGAAAACTTCTTTCTGATATGTTGACTTACTTTTTAGGCATCAAAGAATCTCTTCCTCCTTTCTTGGACCCGACCCTCTCAAAAGATGATCTTGTGACAGGTGTCAATTTCGCGTCTGCGGGTCCGGTTTTGATGACTTGACTAGTGTTGCTAGTAAAGCTATCCGGGTTTCCCAACAAATAGAAAACTTTAAACTCTATATAGTTACGCTAAAACGGCTAGTTGGAGAGGATAAAGCGATTGCAATTCTTAATAGTTCTTTTGTAGTACTTAGTGCTGGGTCGAACGACTGGTTTTTCAACTATTATGATATCCCTACGAGACAATTAACCTACGACGTTGATGGATACCAAGATTTTCTATTGGATAGGGTTAAAAACTTCATCAATGTAAGACATTTATTGATTATTATTATTATTATGATTGTGTTTAAGTTTTAATGTGCATAGTTAATTAGCTTATATACCCGGAAATTTTTGAACTTTTCAGGAGTTGCATGGAATCGGTTGTCGCTCGATAATGGTAAGCGGGCTAGCTCCAACGGGTTGCTTTCCATTTCAAAAGGAGTTGAGGTTTCAAGACAAATGTATTGAGAATCAAGACAATGATTCTATTGTTTACAATCAAAAGCTTGTGAATATGTTGTCTATATTGCAACCGTCTCTCCCGGGAATCAAACTTGTGTATAACGACTTCTATACCCCGGTCATCGACATGCTTCATAATCCCAAAAACTTTGGTAATGAGGCTTATTAGTTATAATAACTTATAATTCTTAACATGCACACAAAATAATATAAGTATTTTTTGTTGTTGTTTTGATGCTCAGGCTTGGTAGAAACATCGACTGGATGTTGCGTTAATTTGTTATCGGTTTGCAAGCGAGATAATGTGGGGACATGTCAAAACCCCGCTGAGTATTTATTTTGGGATGGTGTTCATCCGACTTTAGCAGCCTACAACCACACTTTTGCTTATGGTGAAAAACGTTCTTCCTCAGTTCCTACAGAACCACACCAACTTTCGTATTCTGGCGATGTGAAATTCTACACATAAATTAGAGCATATATAGTTTGAGATTTTGTGTCGATTTAAATATTATTAATGATTTTTCTTTAGAGCTTAACTAACACATCCTGTAAGGCGTTATATGTACACATGACTTCATGATTTACAATATATATTAGTATATTTTATTGCAGTTATATAAATTTGTATGCAGCAAAAATTTGAAATGTTCTTACTTCCAGTTTCAATACACTTCGAATGCATATAACCTTTGCCAAACAGATGGATTTGGTTCTGGGTATCAAAATTACAAATCCAATGGATATGAAGCGGATCTGGGCCAGATATATAAAAATGGATCTGGACCGGGTTCGATCCAGAGCGGCCCATTGATCATGACCCGGAACCTTCAAACGATGAGCACCGATCGATTTTAACCTTCAGTTCACGAGAAATTTCCTACATTTACTAACGAATATTAACTCTACTAATACTGACATTCTACTAATAGTTATAATCGGGATTCACAGACCTAAAAACTATTCTAAGATCATACTCTTCAAACTAGAACAATTTAGCATCTTGCATCACATTAAACAATCAAAAGACCACTCTAACTCGAGGCTTCAACCTTTTTTCCACACTATAAGTAAGCAATTCAGGGTGGCTAACAATATCATTAATACCCGAATTCCCCACGTTAAGCAATGCCTCTATTGTCTCCTCAATTTTCCCATCTGGTACACCAAAATCTAGAGGTTGTTTCTTGAAAACAAACTCAATGTTCTTGTCTGAAAACCCTAGTTCTCTAAGGCGGTTCAACTTCATCTCCCAACTATGTCTACTCATAGAACTCATAACCCTAACAGCTTCAAGAAAATTCTTCGATTCCTTTTTTATTCCCATTTCATTGACCCTTTTAACTAAACCCTTTAACTTCTCTTGATTGACTAGAAAAGTTATGGATAGCAGCAAAAATTCCTAGAAATTTGTAAACGACATATCCCATAACTCTTTAAGTACTCTGGGAACTAATGTTGTATTCAAATCAAAAGCCAGAATCTTTCCTGTCCAAGAATTCTTTAAAAATCTAGAAAGGCCAGGGGGAATTAAGACTAAAAATATTTCCTACAGAATTAAGACCAATGTCTTGAAATACCTTGAATTTGGGCTTAATAGTTGAGTCAACATTAGCAGAAAGGACCCAGGGGGATTTTTGGACAACAGATTCAATCTGATTCCTGGAAAACCCAGATTGATTGAGGAAATTGAGAACGGAATCGGCGTTTTTGGGGTTTTTGAGGAAATTGGTGTCTGAGGAGGAGGAAGCATTAGCGGCGGATTTGGGGGAGAAGTGGTGGCGATTAATTAAGTAATCGAAAATTGAGATTTTGGGGGTTGAAGTGGAAGAGGAAAGAACATATATTGATTCAAAGATTGGAGATTTATGGAGATGAAGAGAGCTGTCGAAAGGGAGAATTCTGCATTTACAGAGAACACAAGCTGCTCTGGGGAATGTAGTGAGATGTTGAACCTAAAACCCTAAAGTGGACAAAAAAAAAATAGTGTAAGAGAGACCAATATGTGAAATGAGTCAATAAGTTAATCAATTGTACATTGTAGTCATTCTTGACTAGGGTTGAAAATGTGGCGGAGATTCTCGGCATCCGCTTTGATGGGGACGGAGAATTTATATGGTGGATTGAGTTCTTTTAGGACCAAATAATTCAAAGGCTGATATTTAACGAAGACTTAATTAAACATTTTCTCTTTTAAATTAAATAGGTTTTTATTAATTCTCAGTCCTTGATTGTAAAGGACCTAAAAGGACCCGGTGCACCCTACAATATCCCCCCACGGGGTGGAGATGTGGATTTTTTTTATCACCAAATCCTTAATGGGGATAGAGACATCATTCCCGAACCCGAAAAATCCTCGAACCTGATAAAAAAATTAATTATTAATTTATGACATGCGTTAACATTTAACTTTACAAAATTTATTGAATATTTATAAACAATTTATTGTAAAATGTATAACATAATACTTATCATCGATAATTTCTATATATCAGTATTAAAAAGTAATGCTATACTTAAATGAGATAGTGTTCAACACCATTTTATTATTTATTAGTCACCAAATAAATTCTATAATTAAATTGAAATTAATTATATTATTTTGTTTGAGATCCTTATTAGGAGACTCACCCACCACATACAAGTGCGCGACCTGGATCGGATCTTGATATAGTTGGAGCAAAGTTTTTGGTGAACCAAATAGGTAACAAAAAAAGGTATATTGTTTTCTTTTTAGTTCATATAATTATCTTCACTAATTATATGTCTTGTATTATTTTATTTGATGTATTGCCATGAAATACTTTTAACTATATGTTACTTTGCAAAAGAATTTACACAATTTTTTGTTTATCGGGGAATTGGGGAATCCCTAATGGGGAATGGGGATTCCCCGATAGGAAATAGGGAAAATTTTTTTCCCAAATTCTTAATGGAGATGGAGATGGAAAATACTTTTTTCCCGAAACTTTAACGGGGATGGGGAATGCATTCTCTGGTCAGTAAACCCCACTTTCATACCCTATCTTCGACAGTGTTTGATGATACCTTCTGAGCTCGTTTGTACTTCTGGAAACCTAGAGTCTGTGGGGTTGGGCCGTTGTAAGCTTTTATATGCAATCCCCTTGTAGTTGGGCTTTGGTTTGTAATTGTACAATTTTTGGATATTCTCGAAAAATGAATTGATATTTTCCCTACGAGACTTAAATACCTTTTTGGGTCCTGTTCCATACATCAAATGCCCTTTTAGTATCTGACCTATTGAAATTGCTTATTTGGTGCCTGATGTATTCACTTTTCGCCTATTTGGTGTCTGACATATTGAACATTAGCCTATATGGTGTCTGATCTATTTGATTTTAGTACATCAAGCATCCATCTAACAACACAAAGAATGTGAAATACCTGTAATATCGTTTGAAACATGAATATATTTTGTTGATCATGCATGAATTGTTGACCCTCATTAATCTATTAAGTTATTGTATTGAAATTGAATATGTCGGGTACCAAATAGGCAAATATTGAATACGTCAGACACCAAAAAAAGGATTTCAATAGGTCAGGCACCAAAAAGGTATTTGGTGTATATAACAGGACCCAAAAAGTATTTAAGTCTACAAAGGGCTAAAAACCACATTTGTTTTGTACACTCCGGGAAAGGAAATATTTGGTGATGCCATAGGACATAAAATGGACTTGGGGTAATATTTTAGCTAGCCCCAATGCATCATTATCCCTTAACTTAACTTCAAGAGTCAGATGTCACTTTGAATGTACAAAAGATACAGTTAGCCCTGTTAACCTAGCAAAAGTGAACTAGATAACCCCATGAATACAACTAAATCAGTCACACTTCGGAGAGTGTACAACACTCTCAGCCATATGTATAATTTTAAAAAGTCAAACCAATGGAAACGTGACACATGACATATACTTTAAAATTTTCAAAAATAACCCTCAAATTATTTCATTACAATCCATAATCTTTTAATTTGTTCATTTACGCCATCTTCTTCATTTCTTCTTTTCAGCCTAACTTTTTTTGAAAAATCAATTCCATTTCAAGGATAAGAACAAATTGATTAAGATGAAATTAGGGATCAAATTGATACGATAAGAATTATCTGTGAAGAAAATATCAAACAAGAAGAGCCACAATAATTGCTTTCATTCACCCAAAAAAAGCATTAAAATTTCTAACTTTTTCATCAACAAAAACTCATAACAAACAGCTCCAACTCTAAAAAACCCAAAACCGTTGAGCAACAGTGCCACCGCCGCAACAACAACACTGCCGCCGCCATTAACCAGCTCCAGCTCCACAATAATTGCTTTTATTTTGATCTTTTTCTTGTTTTTATGTTTTTATTTTCTTTATTATTTTAAATATTTCATTTCGCATAATAGTAAAAGGAGAAATAGATTCAAAAATTATGTCAAATGACTTGTGTTTTTTCTTAACTTTCTGCAATGACCTTGTTAAGTTAGTTAAGTAGTTGAGATGGTTAGTACAATAAGGTTTACTGTAAAACCCTGTATTCCACTAGCTACTATATAAAGCTAAGTGGCTATATTAGCAATCTTAATCGATTTTTACTGAATAACACTTTTTAACATTCTCAATAATGTTCATCTTCCTCTCTGAATTCCACATGGTATCAGAGCTTCTTTAGATCTATTCCACAAAAATCTTTCAGAGCTTTAGCTAATTCTTGATTTTTCCAGCTATTCAACAATGGCTGGAAATGGTAGAATCGCAAGACAGGCGCAAGATATAGAAGAAAATGTTGAAAATAGTCGGAGGGACTCTACGGGACTAAATCAAGATCGCGAATATGATTCATGGAATTTGTAGGGCTCTGAGAATCCAGGAGCTAGTTTAGTCACCACTCTTCTAACGGAAAATAACTACATCGATTGGTGTAGAGCAGTCAAGATCTCTTTGGCTGCGAAAGAAAAGCTGGATTTCGTAATTGGGGAAAACAATAAACTAGAGACAACAGATCCAAGGTACAAAAAGTGGAAGAGTTGCGATAGTAAGGTGTTGGCTTAGCTAATCAACTCAATTTCAAGAGAGTTATTGCAGTCTTTCCTCTGCTATATAGAGGCAAGGGAACTTTGGGAAGAACTGGAGGCTAGGTTGGGGGAAAGCAATGGTCCTCTATTGTATTCCATCAAAAAGTAGATAAACTCTCTTAGATAAGGAAATCTGACTGTGGTACAATATTTCTTGAAATTAAAGCAATTATGGGAAGATTTTGCATACTTGAGGCTAGTTCCCAAGTGTTCTTGTGGATCTATTATCCAAAAACTCGCAATTCAGCTAGAAGAAGACAAGGTACTACAATTTTTAATGGGGCTCAATGACAATTATGACCCCATTAAAAGCCAAATCTTGCTCATCGACCCACTACCATCAGTCAATAAGACTTACTCAATGGTGGTAAGGGTGGAAAAGCAAAGGAAAATGAGTACTGACTCAATGATTGAAATAGCCAATGTGGCCAATCAAGAACCTGGCCCTGGAACACAATCAACCAACACTGTGAAAAGGTGCTCTCACTGCGGGATAACCAAACACACCAAGGAAGAGTGCTGGAAACTCAATGGACCACCAAAGTGGATAAAGCAAAAGGGGTTAAAAGGGAAAAAATGGCAAGAAAAGAACTCAGTCAGAGGCTCATCTTGCAGGGGGTAACACGCTATTTGACTCTGATGAAGAAAACTCAGATGAAGAAATGGATATGAAACAACTAGTGAAAGCAAAAGTGAGGAGGCATTTGCAAAAGAATGCTGAATTGCGAGTTTCTTGACAATAGATCCACAAGAACACTTTGGAATTGGCCTCAAGTATGCGAAATCTCTCCACAAAGCTCTTCACAAGAAAGTGATATATTGGCCTTACTGCACATGGACATGTGGGGCCCTTATCACAAAGCTTCAATCTCTGGGGCTAAATTTATATTGACTATTATTGATGATCATTCAAGGGCCTTATAGGTTGTTTTACTGCAATCGAAGGTCCAAGTACCAACTGCAATACAACAGTTAGTGCAAAAATTAGAAAAATAATTTGGGAAAAATGTCAGAAAAGTAAGAACAGACAATGGGTTGGAGTTTGAAAATTCAATATGCCAGAAGTTTTTTGCTGATTCAGGAATAGAACACCAAAAAAGCGGTGCATACTCACCACAGCAAATTGGTGTCATTGAGAGAAAACGTAGGCATCTCTTTTGAAGATTCTTAGTCCCAATTGAGTGGAGAAAAGTGAAACATAGTTAATTTGGTTGTGTGCCTTAACCTGGACTTGGTTTGTATTTAGTCAGTCTCTTTGTACCATAGGACCTTCATCGAGACTTTAATATAACTCTAGCATTGGCAGTTATTTTTTTGCTGCGAGTTCCGCAATTAGATGAAACGAGATTTACTTGGGTCACAACCAGATTTAATTTCTTTCATAGGACCGCTAGAGGAAGAGCTATCTATGGCTAAAAACTGGGAAAAGGCTCTTTTATTGGGAGAGCAAAGAGAGTGGAATGGGCAATAGGGAATGCAAAGGGAATCGAAGTGCAAATGGCAAAGTATGTAAATGGGAATGGAAAGGGGTTAGCAAAAGCTAGAAAACCTAGTAAAGTTCGCAAAGCAAATCCCAAATTATGGCTAGATGTGTTTTAGGGATCCTACTAAGTTAAAGTGTATTTTATCTAAATAGAAGGTGAGAATGAACCCATCTTATGTTTACCGGGACACCCTAGATACCAAACCAAGGTAAATTTTGAACTTCAACAATTAATTGTGTGTTTATACTTAGAATTTGGTGAAAACTCTCGGGCTAAGTCTCAAACAAGGTCCTTATGCTTTCTCAAGGACATCTTTAGTTGGAATTTCAGTTGTTAATAAGGAGTCTCAGTGCAAGTCTTGGGGAAAGAAATTAATCTCTCTGACATTGTTTAGGGTCACTTGTACAATTTAAATTTCTTTTCTTCATGATCTTTTAATGCATACTTGAAGCAAGCATGGAATAAGTGTGGGGAGATTTGATAGGTTGTAAATCAAACATGTTTTTATGCTCGTTTCCATGCATATAATTGAGACCATATTTTTGGTCTAGTCATTGTGTTTCATTGATTTTATTCCTGGTAAATTTAGTTTTAATTATCAATTCCCAAAAAGATCGCTTTTAGGTCACGCTGTTTGTCATCTCTTAAGTATAACATTGTTAAAGACTGTTCCCTGTGCGAGCGACCCTTGTTTGTCATTAACTATAAGTTTTTATTGTGCAGAGATCTATTTTTGATAGTCTCGACAGCCATCAAAAGTTTAGGGGACAGTAGACAGTTTGTAGGGTTGTCAACGGAGTGGGGATTTCCTGAATCCGATGGGTGTAAGATTATTTTATATTATTGTGGCCCATATATATTATAGATCCCGATTTAATAATTATATGTGGCTTCGTATGATGGTCACAAAGCATTATGGATATTAAATCGGTATGAGTTTAAATTTCCTTCCCTCTACGATTAAGTTGGCATAAAAGTAAAAAGATTGGAGTAAAAGGATAATGGGTAATTGGATAAGCATTATTAAAGCAATTATATTTGTGTTAATTACTGTTATTAATTTTGTTATTGAGTAGCTTTATAATTGAACACTTAATTAATTAATGTATACAGACGTGAAACAGTTAATATAGATACTTATCTTTTAATTAACCATTGTGTATGTATATGAAAAGGAACGACTCATCGTTATACATATATACAGAAAGTGAAGAGCAGTAAAGAGAGAAACAATTAGTCTCTTTAATCAATGAAGTTTCGTCTTTTCTTGTTATTAGATTTGTTCCAATTCATCTCTGACTTACTGTTTATCAAAATTTCTTATCATTAAGAGGCCAATTATCAAAAGTAGAGGAGAAAGAACGGTTCTTTCTCTTTGCCATGGCTCAATTCGTTTTAAGGTACGCTTCCGCTAATCGTCTATATATGTTCATGACAACTTACATTAACTGTTCCTTTTGTTAATAAAAGAAAAAGATTAACAGTTAATGAAACGAGAAGTGAAGATATTAGAAAAAAAAGGAACAGAGTTTTTTTTAGTCTTATAATTGATTCAATGGTTTGTTCCATTTTGTTTTCTAAAGAATGTAAAACTTGTCTGAATAACCGAACAACATGAGAATTCTAAAATCTAGTGCAACTGTTTTCATTGCTATTATGGCCTAATTGGTTTCTTTAGTGAGATTGTTATATGAAGTTGTATGCTGCAATATTATTCCCCATTCATGGGGTTATAAATTAGCTTTGAATTGAAGAAAAATTACAGTATTTTTGCTTAATTTGTTTTGGTTTTTGAGCGTAAAAGATGAGGCCATGAAATTGTTTACGTTGGCAATTCTATGGGCAATGACTGTAGTGGAATTATAATCAGAAAATTGTTAAATATATGGTTAATATGATAGAAAGTAATAGAACAGAATGTAAGAACATAAAATAAGAAAAGTGATATGGTTTATCATAATGAAATTTTCTTTTACATTCTTTTGTCCCACTAATTATTATGAAGTTTTAAGTTTGGTTTGATATCTTTTTGGGTGGCCTACTTGAATTATTATTTATATTTTTTTAGCCACTATTTTTACGTGAGTAAGGTCTTGTTAGACATATATAAATGATGGAAATTAATTTGTGACATGTAAATTTGTATATACATGTGTGATTATGTGTTGGTGACACATCACGGCATGATTATGAATTGTTGATTATGCATGTTAAAGCTAATTATGCTTTCATGGCAATGATAGGCTTTGAGGTTTTAATTTATCTCGTAAAAGTTTTGTTGTATAAATTAAATGTTTGTTGTATAGAAAGGAAGTCAGTCACAAAAGTGATTTTGCTTGGTTATTTAAACATTGGATTATACAAATATTGTTCATGTATAGAGATGCATGTAAATGTTATACGACAATGTAAACTCAAATTTTAAATGTTAAATACACGGAATTTTGTCTAAAGTAAGGATTAGTCGATATTATTTCTAAATGGTTGAGACAGTATTGTAATAGTTCTGCAACGATATTCTTTGAACGAATGGCCGGTACTATAAGGGTGTGAAGCACATTAATGTAAAGTACTCGGCATAAAAGAAGAAGTGCTAAAACACAGTGTCTATTGAGCATATTGAATGAAATCAGCTGTAATGGTACGCTAACGGAAAGTTTAATGCCTGAAAAGTTTATTGGCAATGTACGTGAAATGAATATTATAGAAAAGTTCTTGTTAGCTTAAATGATTTGTATGATCATACGTTAAAGTCTCGAGCTCAATTTGAATGTATTGACATTTTAGGAATATTCGATAAATATTATTTTTGCATATTTTTAGTTATACACATTATATTTGCACATTAAAGCTTATTTAGGTGTGATAACTTTATAGCTATGTTTTGTTTAATAACTATAAAATGTTTGTTATATTATAGTGAGCAATACTGTAATATTTATTGCATAATGATTTGATAGTTGAGAGTTAAAATTAACTATGGTTCATGGAAGGAAACAGGACTACATTAGTGACATGTAACCGTCATGACTCGATTATTTTGATTCTTATAAAGTTATATATGAGTGTTAGGTTTCGCAAATTAAAGATGACCCATATATATATATATATATATATATATATATATATATATATATATATCATGGGCAAGTGGGAGATTGTAAGATTATTTTATATAATTATTGTGGCCTATATGTATCATGGATCCGGATTTAATAATTATGTATGGCTTCGTTTGATGGTCACAAAGCTTTATGGATTTTAAACCGGTATTGGTTTAAATTCCCTTCCCTCTACGATGAAATTGGCATACAAGTAAAAGGATTGGAGTAAAAGGATAATGCGTAATTGGATAAGCATTATTAAAGCAATTATATTTGTGTTACTATTATTAATTTTGTTATTAATATTAAGTCCAAATTAAATGTAGAGGCTAATTAATTCAATTAATTTGTATGCTAATTAATTTACAACAAATAAGGTGGGAAGATGGTAGTTAGTAATTGACACATTAATTACCAATTGAAAAGTGAATGCAACTTTTTGTGCCTATAAATAGGCATTCCCTTAATCCAAATTCATCCAAGCAAAAATTGAGTTTTCTTTTGTAGAGCATTTCCTACAAAAAGCGTTTGAGAGAAATTAGGGGAGTGAGTTGAGTAGTTTGAGAAATACAACATTATTTGGGTGTAAGGGTAAATCTTTTTTTTGGGCATTCCAACTTTCTCCTGAAATTATTTTATACCTCAAGTTTGGGTATACTTGAGAGAGGCTTTATTGTTGTATACCCATTATTTATTAGTGGAGTTATATTTGCAGTCCCGTGGTTTTTCCCTTTTAAAGGGTTTCCACGTAAATTTTTGTGTTTCTTAATTACTCTATTTATTTTTATACTCGTTGTTACAACATCTACTTTAGTTAATACATATCACCTTGCTACCAAATTGATATACGGGACCCAACAAGTGGTATCAAAGCTGTTGATTACATAAAGGTGGTTGTGTTAATTAAAATGAAAGGTTCTTCAACATCCATGATCAAATTGAACGGTTTGAACTGGTCAATTTAGAAGCACATGATGGAGGATATATTGTAATGCAAAGATATGCATGAAGCAATCAAAGGAGACACCGCAAAGCCGAAAGACATCAAAGATCCAGATTGGAGCAAGTTGACTAGAAAGGCCATCGGTATCATTCGCCAGTGGCTAGATTTCAGCGTGTCGGCCATGTCTCGGAATAAACGTCTGCCCATGAACTATAGAAGAAGCTGTAAGATCTTTATGATCAGAAAATTGCTGGAAACAAGTTATTCCTGATAAGGAAGCTTGTCAACATGAAATACAAGGAGGGAACTTCTATTGCTGAATTTTTGAATGAATTTCGAAGTGCTATTAATCAATTATCTTCTATGCAAATAACACTTAAAGATGAAGTCCAATCCTTATTGTTGCTCAGCTATCTACCAGAAAGTTGGGATACCTTGGTGGTGTCTATGACCAATTCGGGTCCAGATGGAAAATTATCCTTAAACCACGTTGTTAGCACTTTGCTCAATGAGGAGACAAAGAGGAAAGTTACGATTGTCGTAAGTAGCCAAGCTCTTGTCACAGAACACAGAGGTAGGAGCAAAAATCGAGGTCCCAACAATCCTGACAAATCCAAAGGAGGAGAGAAGTTCAGAGGTAGATCTAAGTCCAGGGGTAGAGTCAAATGCTACCATTGTGGACTAGAAGGCCATCTGAAGAGGAAATGTCGAAAGCTAAAGAGAGAACAGAAGGATGGCAATAACCAGGAGGAAGACAAGAACACCACTACAGCAACTGAGGAGATTGTTGTTCTTTCCTTCAGTTATGAAGAACAATGTCTGCAAGTCTCAAGTCAAGATGATACGGAATGGGTGATTGATACTACAACATCTTATCATGCCACTCCCAACAAGGAGTTCTTCACCACATATAGAGAAGGAAATTTTGGTGTGGTGAAGATGGGCAATAATGGCCATTCCAAAATTATTGGAATTGGTGACATTCGTATTAAGACGAACACTGGCTGTACACTCATCCTCAAAGAAGTTAGACATGTTCCTGATTTGAGGCTCAACTTAGTATCTTATGGTATTCTAGATCGTGAAGGCTTCGAGAATTTCTTCGGGGAGTAGGAAATGCAAGCTTACCAGGAATTCCTTGGTGATTGCAAAATGTGCCATGTGTTGTACACTATACAAAACAAATGCAGTCATTTATAAAGATAGATTACATGCTATTGAAGAAGAGTCTTCGTAAGATTTGTGGCATAGAAGATTGGCTCATATCAGTGAGAAAGGGATGCAGATTCTAGCAAAGAAGGCATTTGTACCTTCGGCTAATGGCACACCACTATCTCCATGTGACTACTGCCTATTTGGCAAGCAATATATAGTGTCATTCAGCTAGTCATCAAGTAGAAAGTCAAGTGTTCTTGACTTGGTACACCCAGATGTATGTGGCCCCTTTGAATATAAGACCTTGGGAGGTAACAAGTATTTTGTTACTTTCATCGACGATGCATCACGGAAGCTGTGGATGTATTTCCTGAGAACAAAAGTTTAGGTATTTCAGTCATTTAAAAAATTCCATGTTATGGTGGAAAGAGAGACAAACAAGAAATTAAAATGTCTCCGATTCGACAATAGAGGTGAATATACATCACACGAGTTTGAGAACTACTATTTCAGACATGGAATTCAACATGAAAAGACTGTACCTGAAACCCCACAGCCCAATGGTGTAGCAGAAAGGATGAATTGCACTATTGTAGAGAAGGTCAGATGTATGCTCAAAATGGCTAACTTGCCAATGTGGTTTTGGGGAGTAGCAACATACATAGCCTGCTATGTCATCAACAGGTCACCATCTAATGCTCTAGATTTTGATATTCCAGAAAGAGTATGGACTAGAAAAGATGTTCAATACTCTCATCTGAAAGTGTTCGGCTGTAAGGCATTTGCGCATGTGCCTAAGGAGCAATGGTCAAAGCTTGATGACAAAGCAAGTCCATGTATCTTCCTTGGATATAAAGATGAAGAGTTCGAGTACAAACTGTGGAACCTAGAAAAGAAGAATACCATTAGAAGCAGAGATGTAGTCTTTCAAGAAAATGAGGCTATCGAAAGTAGAGATGTAGTCAGGACTGGTAAATGACATCATTCCCAGTCATGTTCCTTTATTGCCAAATAGTACCATTGGTGGAGATAAGGAAAAATTTCAGAAAAATGATGAAATTCCAGAGCTAATGGAGGATCATGAGCAAGAAGATATTGATGAGTAGGGGGAGCAACCCACCTAGCAAGCTGAGGCTGAACAGCAGCTTAGAAGATCCGCCAGGGATCGCCAACCAACATCAAAGTATCCTAGTTCTGAGTATATTCTCCTTACTAGTGATGGGGAGCCAGAGAATTTTCAGGAAGTTATAACTCATGCAGCTAAAGAATCTTGGCTGGAGGCAAAGCAAGATAAGATAAATTCCTTGCAGAAAACCAACACATATGAGTTAGTCGAACTTCCAATACGAAGAAAAGCCTTGAAGAACAAATGGGTTTTCAAGCTCAAAAGAGATGACAATGGAAAGCTAGTGAAGTATAAAGCTCGTCTAGTAGTGAAAGGATTCCAACAACAGAAAGGAATTGATTTTGAGGAAATCTTTTCTCCGGTGGTTAAAATGACTTCTATTCGAGCAGTTCTAAGCTTGGTAGCAAGTTTGAATCTTGAGCTTGAGCAGTTAGATGTGAAAACCGCCTTCCTTCATGGTGACCTGGAGAAAGAAATCTACATGTTGCAACCAGAAGGCTTTGAAGTAAAAGGGAAAGAGCACATAGTTTATAAGCTACAAAAGAGTCTGTATGGGTTGAAGCAAGCACCCAAGCAATGGAACAAGAAGTTTGACTCTCTCATGAGTAGTCATGGCTACAAGAAGACCCAAGAGGATCTATGTTTCTACTTTAAGAGGTTCTCTGATAACAACATCATCATATTATTGTTATACGTTGATGACATATTGATCATGGGACAAGATGTTTCTTCAATTCGTAAATTGAAAGAGCAATTAACGAAGTTCTTTGACCTGAAGGACTTGGGTCCAGCACAATAGATTTTGGGCATGAGGATTATTCGTGATCGAAGCAACAATATGTTGTGGCTGTCACAAGAAAAATATGTTGAACGTGTGCTACAACGTTTCAACATGTTAAATGCTAAATCAGTCAGAGTTCCTCTTTCTGCTCATCTGAAGCTGAGTAAGGAATCTTATCCTACAACCAAAGAAGAGAAGGAAGACATGAGAAAGATTCCATATTCCTCCGCTGTGGGGAGTCTGATGTACGCAATGGTTTGCATAAGACCAGACATTGGACATGCTGTTGGAGTTGTAAGTAGATTCTTAGATAATCCGGGAAGACAACACTGGGAAGCTGTAAAGTGGATTCTCAGATATTTGAAGGGAAGTTCAAAGAAGTGCTTATGCTATGGAGGATCTAAACCAATCTTAAAAAGCTTCGTTGATGCTGACATGGTAGGAGATCTCGATCATAAAAAGTCAACTTCGGGATACGTATTTACATTTGCCGGGGGAGTAATTTCTTAGCAATCTAAATTACAGAAATGTGTTGCACTTTCTACGACCGAATTGGAGTACATTTCAGCTGTTGAAGCAGGAAAAGAGACGATTTGGTTGAAGAGATTCTTTGATGAGTTGGGTCAAAAACAAGCTAACTGCATAGTATATTGCGATAGTCAAAGTGCTGTAGACTTAAACAAGAATACTATGTATCATTCTCGAACAAAGCACATTGATATCCGCTATCATTGGATATGCGAGCAACTGGAAAAGGGGATTTTTTATCTTGAGAAAATTCCAACAAAAGAGAACCCCTCAGATATGTTGATAAAAGTTATTCCTCAGGATAAGTTTGAGTTGTGCAATGAACTGATCGGCATGAGCTCCAAGTAAGAGCTTATTTCGTACTCCATTCGTTTGGAGGGGGAGAATTGTTAAGTCTAAACCAAATTTGGAGGCTAATTAATTCAACCAATTTGTAGGCTAATTAATTGCCAACAAAAAAAGTGGGAAGATGGTAGTTAGTAATTGACACATTAATTACCAATTGGAAAGTTGATGCAACTTTTTGTGCCTATAAATAGGCATTCCCATAATCCAAATTCATCCAAGCAAAAATTGAGTTTTCTTTTGTAGAGCATTTCCTACAAAAAGTGTTTGAGAGAAATTAGGGGAGTGAGTTGAGTAGTTTGGGTATTTCTACAATATTTGGGTGTAAAGGTTTTTTTTGAAAACCCCCCGGAGAAACATTGTGTTTCTCCAGAAGGAAAAAGATCGAGATAGGTGAAAATTTCGGGGCGGGCGTCCCAACTAGGTTGATGCCCCCGCTTACCTACAAAACACCTACCTCTCTTTATTAATGCAATCCAAAGACCGCTCACAAGATGAGAGCGTCAGTGAACAAGGATACAGCCTAAAGGTGATACGGATATGGAATCCGATCCCGAGGTATGACTATACAATGAATAGGCCAACTGATGCCACCTAGCTAGTTACAGCTTAGAAATAAATCTGGACAGTTAAATACATCAGAAACAACAAAATTAAGATTCCGTCTTCGATACTTGAAAAAGAACCAGCATAGATGAATGCTTGCCCCCAAGAGATCATCTGTGCTTAAGACACCCTCGAACACGAACTTATTCCGCCTTTACCAAATGGCCCACGCAATCATAAACCATAAAGCCGTACCAAACTCCTGTCCAATCCCTGAGGAAAAATGCGCTCGCCATACTACAAGAAAATCAGCCCCCTTGAATGGCATTGTTACCGAAATCCCTAGTAACAGAAAAGCTTGAACCCATATACGATAACTACCCAAACAGTGAAACAAAGCATGATCAATTGTTTCGGATTCATCACAAAACGGACACTTGTCATTCAATACAGCTTGGCATCCGCGACAAACCAGAAAGACTTTCGTTGGGAGGCGTCTATGTAACAATAACCAGCCAAAAATTTTGACTTTAGGAATAAGACACGCATTCCAAACCACCATATAATCCGTTTCCGGCGTAGTCCTTTGAGGCGACCTATAGGACCCTGAACAAAAAGATGCAGCTGAAAATACCTTATTAGCTTCCAGATCCCATTCAAATCTATCTGCCACCACCTGAGACCCAACGTGTGGCTGCTGCCCCCTGTTACCGATAGCCCCGTCCCCCTCAAAAACAGCAGGGCAGACTTGGGAAATCCAATTACGCATCTGGGAGCACCTCTCCCTACTAGTAATCCTTAGACTACGTTTCCAAAAAGGCCTAGAAAATGCTGCTCCCTCAGAAATAGACAGACTCCCGTCCCGAATCGAACAGCTTTTTCTATTACATAATAGATACAGATCAGTGAAAAGAACAGATAATGACATATTTACAGTCCAATTATCATGCCAAAAAGATCCGCTCGCCCCGTTCCCCACTTTAACTCTCCCGTTCGATTTAAACAACTCCCTGAAGGTTTAGTTCTTTACACAACAAGATATAATGCCTTGCCAAACATACGAAATGCGGGATCTATTAACATTTTCAAACGAGTTCCATGACACGAAGCCATATCGACGGACACACAGCTCATACCACAACGAACCCTGCCCATCTGTTCTAGACCGCCATATCCATTTCAGCAATAAACTACAATTGACTAGTCTTAGATCCCTAACATATAGGCCACCTAAATTTTTTGGTAGCATAATTGTCTCCCAACTCACTTTACAGATCCCGCTAGAGTCCGCTATACCTTTCCACAAGAAATTACGCATCAGTTGAACAAGCTTATTGTTAATAGAGGCCGGCATCTTATTCAATGATAACAAATATATCGGGATAGATGAGAGAACCGATTTTATAAGGACCACCCTGCCAGCATACGATAAACACTGACCTTTCCAACTTGCCAGCCTATTTTGGAACTTACCAATCAACCCGTTCCAATAAGACACCGGGATGCGTCTCGTACTGAGAGGGGCGCCTAGATAAGTAATGGGAAATCTTTCGATCTTACAACCCATTGTCTCCGCACACCGATTCAACAAGTCGTCCTGCGCGTTAATACCCATAATTGAGCTCTTAACAAAATTTATTCGTAGACCTAAAATCAACTCAAAACAACGTATTAAACGGATAAAAGTAGGTAAGAGAGACTCATCTGCAGGTAGGAAGCACATCGTATCGTCCGCAAACTGAAGAATAGATATATCCTTCTCTGACCCATGAATACGAAACCCAGGTAAAATACCCTTACGGACACTTGCGTCAATGAGCTGTTTAAGACCTTCCACTGCTAAGACAAAAAGGAATGGAGAAATGGGATCACCTTGTTTAACCCCTCTGCCCAAATAGATCGGATCTGTAGGACTACCATTGAAAAGAATAGATGTTGTCGAGTTCGCTCTGCAGGTCACCATCCATCTAATCCACTTACCAGAGAGCCCCATCCTCTTCAACACTGAGTCAATATAAGTCCAAGAAACACTATCGTATGCTTTATGGAAATCAAGCTTGATTTGGGTGTAAAGGTTAATCTTTGTTTTTGGGCATTCCAACTTTCTCCTAAAATTATCTGAACGGTTTGTTTTCTTTGCCATGGCTCAATTCGTTTTAAGGTACGCTTCCGCTAATCGTCTATTTATTGTTCTTATCATTCAATTCTAGGAAAGATGATCTTGGGGGTTTTATTCCGATAAAAGTTTATGGTTCATGATTGTTATAGATTTCAGAATCGAAATCATTACGGGATAATAAAAATTCTTACAATGGGGATCCGTTCTGATGGGGATGGGGAATTCTCGATAAGATCCTCGTGGTTATGGATTTGGGGAATTTTTTGATAGCCGAAACGTTTGTGAATATGGGTACGGGGAATGTATATTTTATCCTTAATGGGTATTGGGAAATATCCGATGCATAATGGATAATACCCCGATGGGGAATGGGAATAATTTTTTTCCCCAAACCTTAATAGATATGAATATAAAGAAAATTTTATACTAAAACTTTAATGGATATGATATGAAAAATCTATTAATCGATCCAATAAGACCATGAACAACCCTAAAAATTTGCACTAAGTTTAATGATGTAATTGGCCATTTTATTATAAAATTGCTGCTTGATGATGAGCATGATTGTTTTATAATGTATGTTTTCAGTCACTATTATGCATCAAAGAAAGTGGACTTTTAATTTTAATTATTACATTGAGGGAGATCCCGATGCATTATAACCTCCCCAATTTTATAATTATTTAATTGGCTGTCTTGAACTTTTTAAAATTGGAATTTGATCTAATCATTTAGTATTATTGGCATCAATACTAATTTCATTTTATGCATGTCAAATACATTTGTATTTGACTGAATTTGGTTTAAATGGTAAATGCCTCAGAATTTTTCAAAAGTCCAATACTCAAATATTATTGAAAGAAAAATTAACTAAAGCGAACACGAGAAAAGAAAAAAAAAACTAAGAGCAAAACTAATAATCAAGTAAAATGACAAACAAATGGGATACATAACACACATCTTAGAATCAAAGTTATGAATATCATGTAACGCATAACTTACATGCACAGAACGTTTCGGAAAAGAGATGTTCTGATTTGGTTTTAACCCTAGCCTCTAGACCTTATTTATAGGCGTGTTTGATAGATAATTCGGCAGTTTTCGATTGAATAAAATTGGCTGCGGCTATTTCTCCTAATTACTCTAAATCTTTAAGAATTTAGGATTCTTAGAACCCTCTTTTATTTACAGTCTAGAAGAATTGTGAACAATAGAGTTTTTTTTTATCTTGTGATTGATTCTGCTGCATCAGTTGGTACTAGAGGCTTCACATACTATAGCACCACCAAGAAAAGAACGAAGTGTGGCCGAGATTGCTGAAGACGAAGAAAGGCGTCGGGTTATAGAGGTTGTTGATCAAAGGACGGGGACTTTTGTCGAGCAAGTAATGTCCAGGCTAGAGGCATTAGATGCGAGACTTGATGGGATCAATAACGAGCGCAGAGGGGTGCGTATCATCGACGAACGACCTCGCGATGAAACCCTAGGAGAGGAAAGGGACGAGGAGTGGCGATTTGAGTATGGTGGTCATCGCCGAGAGCGAGCCACCGAGGATCGACGTTGGGAGGCTGGCCTGCGGATTGAGATTCCCGAATTTAGAGGAACCCTTCAACCTGAAGAGTTTCTCGATTGGCTGGCGGCAGTAGAAGAAGTTCTGGAATTCAAGGGAGTTCCGGAGAATAAGCGGGTGTAACTAGCGGCAACTCGATTGAGAGATAGATCGATGTCTTGGTGGGTGCAGGTCAAGAACACTAGGGTTCGCATGGGTAAGTCTAAGATTGTGACGTGGGAGAAGATGAAGAAACAGTTGAGAGCTACGTTCCTACCTTATAATTTTCAGCGTTTTATGTATCAGAGGTTGCAAAACCTCAAACAGGGAGGGCGTTTTATCGAAGAATACACAACAGAGTTCTATCAGTTGGTGGCACGGAATGATATGTACGACACAGAAGAACAGCTAGTGTTGAGGTATATTGGGGGGTTAAGTGAACAGTTGCGAGAAGCGGTTAACGACTTTGATCCACTTACTGTATTGGAGGCTCACCAAAGGGCTCTTCGTTTAGAAAAGAGAACTCATTCTACAGTTTTGAATGTTTTGAAAGGAGGCAATAGCGGCGGTGGAGGGTTTAAGAGCATGGAAACAGTAGGTAATAAGGAGGTTTCCCCAGTGGAAGAAAACCCTAATCCAAATCATAGTCAACTGAGGTGTTTTAAGTGTGGTTAGATTGGGCATAGGGCTATAAACTATCGGGTCTCAGAAAAGAGGGCTATGATAACTGATCATGAAACGGGAAAGGATCGAGTGGGTGAAGATAACGTTGATGAGGGAGACGAAGCGGTAAATGAAGAGATTGTGGTAGAAGGTGATGTAGGGACAGCCTTGGTCGTGCGACGATCTTTCCTAACCCCACGTACGAATGATGAACAGTGGTTGCGGAATAATATCTTCCAATCCACTTGCACCATAAAAGGGAAGGTCTGTAAGTACATGATTGATGCAGATAGTTGTGAGAAATTTATCTCCTTGGAGGCAGTGCGGAAGCTAGAGTTGCCCACAGAAAAACATCCAAGTCCTTACAAACTGGCTTGGTTGAAGCATGGAGGGGAGGTTTCGGTGAATAAATGGGTATTAGTTCCTTTCTCCATGGGTGAGAAGTATAAGGATGAGGTGTGGTGTGATATGGTTGATATGGATGCGTGTCATCTCTTACTGGGTAGGCCTTGGTAGTTTGATAGGGGGGTTAACCACAATGGAACTGCTAACTCTTATAGTTTCTTATGGAATGGAACGAAGATAACATTGCTGCCCAAAAGGGAAGAGAAGAGTAGTGGAAGTAATATGTTAACCCGTCGACAGTTTAAAGTAGAGATGAAGAAGATTGGAGTGGTGTATTTAGTGGGGGTGCGAGCAGTGAATGAAGAGGCGCTTATAATCCCTGAGTTAGTAAAGCCCTTGTTGAAAGAGTTTTAGGATGTCTTTCCAGCCGAACTATCGGATGAGTTACCTCCATTACGAGATATCCAGCATCAGATTGATTTAGAGCCTGGGGCTATTTTGCCTAATAGACCCCATTATAGAATGAGCCCGGTAGAGCATGAGGAGTTACGAAGGTAAGTTGAGGAGTTGTTGGTGAAGGGTTTCATTCGGGAGAGCTTGAGTCCATGTGCAGTACCTGCTTTTATGATTCCCAAAAAGGATGGCACATGGAGGATGTGTGTTGATAGTTGAGCTATCAATAAGATCACAGTCAGGTATCGCTTCTCTATCCCTTATTTGGATGATTTGTTAGACTAACTTAGTGGAGCTGTTGTGTTTACTAAACTTGATTTGAAGAGTGGTTATCATCAGATTTGTATTAGACCTGGTGATGAGTGGAAAACTGCCTTTAAGACTAGAGAAGGGTTGTTTGAGTGGCTGGTTATGCCTTTCGGGTTGTCAAATGCCCCTAGCACTTTTATGAGAGTTATGAATCAGGTGTTGAGACCTTTTATTGGGCGATGTGTTGTTGTGTACTTTGATGATATTCTGATTTTTAGCGATGAGCCTAATTTGCATTTAACCCATTTGAGAGAAGTGTTGTCTGTTTTGCGGAAGGAGAGATTTTATGCAGCTCCTAAGAAGTGCCTATTTATGTCCTAAAGTGTGCTGTTCTTGGGTTATGTAATTTCTGATCAAGGTCTGAAGGTTGATGAGTCCGAAATAGAGGCAGTTCAACCTTGGCCTCAACCGCGGACGGTAATGGAAGTGCGTAGTTTTCATGGGCTGGCATCTTTTTATAGGAGGTTTATTCCTCATTTTAGTAGTATTATGGCCCCTATTATTGACTAAATTAAGCAGAATGGGAGATTTGAGTGGACAGCCGTTGTAGACTAGGCATTCTAAGAGATAAAGCACCGGTTGGTGACAGCCCCGATACTTGTCCTACTGAATTTTCATCAGCCTTTTGAGTTACACTGTGATGCGTTAAAGATTAGAATTAGGGCGGTGTTGAGTCAAAATCGGAGGCCAATTGTATACTTTAGTGAGAAGTTAACAGGAGCCAAAATGAGGTATAGCACCTATGACGTGGAGTTTTATGCTATCGTGCAGGCCATCAAACATTGGAGACATTATTTATTTCAGAGGGAGTTTGTACTATTTACGGACCATGAGGCCTTGAAGCATATTCATGGTCAGGACAAAGTTTCTACACGACATGCCTCATGGGTTGCTTATCTACAGCAATTCACTTTTGTGGTGAAGCATAAGCCCGGAGTCACTAATAAAGTAACAGATGCATTGAGCAGAAAACGAGTATTAATGACTCGTTTAGCAGTTGAGGTACCTGGTTTTGAATCCCTTACTTATCTTTATTGCACTGACCCGTATTTTGCTGTGGTGTTGCGAAGGGTGTCGTCCGGAGAGAGGACGGAATTTGTGTTGTCCTATTCAAAGGGAATCAGTTGTGCATTCCTGATTGTAGCTTGCGGTTGAAAATTATCCACGAGCTACATGGTGAAGGTCATGTGGGGAGAGATAGGACCTTACAGTTAGTGCAATCGGCTTATTTTTGGCCGTCTATACCAAAGAAGTTGACAAGTTTGTACAACGTTGTAGAATTTGCCAAGTGTCCAAGGGAGCTCCCACAAATACCGGGTTATATAGACCGCTACCTGTTCCTTCTGGTCCTTGGGAGGATGTGAGCATGGACTTTGTGCTTGGATTGCCTCGTACTCAGCGAGGTAATGATTCTATTTTTGTGGTGGTTGATCGTTTTTCAAAGATAGTGCACTTTATTCTGTGTAAGAAAACTATCGATGCTGTTAAAGTTGCTCAATTATACTTTAGAGAGGTTTACAAACTACATGGTTTACCGAAGTCAATTATGTCAGATCGAGATACGGGCTTTCTTAGTCACTTTTGGCGCAGTTTGTGGTAGATGGTGAACACACAGTTGAACTTCAGTAGTGCTTATCACCCCTAGACCGATGGATAAACGGAAGTGGTCAATCGCTCTTTGGGTAATATATTGTGGAGTTTGGTTGGCAAGCACGTGAAGAGTTAGGATATGAAGCTCAGTCAGGCTGAATTTGCTCATAATCTTGCAGCTAACCGGAGTACTGGATTTAGTCCATTTGTTGTCATGTATTCTGTACTTCCTTGCAGTCCCCTGGATTTGCCACCTATACTTGACCAGATTCGTCGTCATGGCAAGGCTGAAGAATTTGTAAACAGTCTTCGTAGTGTTCATGAAGCTGTGAGGGAAAATCTGTTGAGAGCCAATGCAAAATATAAAGAAGATGCTGATAGGAAGCACAGACATGTGGAGTTCGATGTGGGTGATTTTGTTTGGGCTATTCTGACGAAGGAGCATTTTTTAGTAGGAGAGTACAACAAACTTTCAGCAAAGAAGATCGGTCCAGTGGAGATCATTGAAAAGATTAACCCGAATGCATATCGTTTGAAGCTGCCGAGCCGCATTCGCACTGCTGACGTGTTTAATGTTAAGCATCTCATTCCTTTCACTGGTGATACTTCAGATGATGAAGATTTGAGGGCGAATTCTTTCCAACCAGGGGAGGATGATGTAGATGAGAGAGCATTGGTGTACTTGGAGAAAATTGATAAATGTGGCTAGCTCGGTTACTATTCTTTTGGGCTTTTTGAGTCGGATTTTGACGTTTCAAGACACTTTTCTAATAAAAATGGCCCAATGAGCAAAGCTCATAATATATGAGCCCCACCCTATCGGGCCCTAATTTTGCCATTTAGGCCCTCAATTTTGCATTTTTTTGTTTTTAGGGACTAAATTGCAATTTTTTAAAAGTTTGTGTGCTTTTATTTTTTTTCTAGGGTTTTAACCTTACCTCTAGACCTTATTTATAGGCGTGTTTGATAGAAAATTCGGCAGTTTTTGATTGAATAAAATTGGCTGCAGCTATTTCTCCTAATTACTCTAAATCTTGAAGAATTTAGGATTTTTAGAACTTTCTTTTGTTTACCGTCTAGAAGAATTGTGAACAATAGAGTTTTTTTTTTATCTTGTGATTGGTTCCGCTGCATCATCATATTGTCAAAATCTTCATCATCATCATCATCACTCATACCTAACATTTCTACCCACCAGGGTTCTGAGGCGGATCCACCAATTCGTAATAAAATAGTCTATTGGTCATTTCTCCTATACCCACGACAACCCCCACAAGTCATGTGAGATAGAAATTCTTTTGAAAGTGACCAGAAATTTTTATTTTTTCACCGAATATTTTTGGCAGGTACTTGTATCAGTTCACTTGATTTTTAATGTTCCTTGTGTTGAGTGGTGTCTCTCCTTATGGTGGGACCCACTAAATTAATTAATTTTAAAAAAAGAAAATGAAAAAGAGGCATGTCGACAGCATATTTTTCAAAAAGTGCACAGTAAAATTACCGTACACAATTTGGCCATACGCGTTTTGAATCTCCTATAAATAGAGGAGGTTTTGCTCATTTTAAGATCAGAGAGTAGAAGAGAGCAAGAGAGAAGAAACACAGATAAAAATGTAATATGTGTAGAGAGCCTTAGGGAAAGGGTTCCAAAGAGCTGGGTAAGAGAGAAAAATAGTGAGGTTTTGGGAAATACTTGTGTGCCACTATTTTGTAATCTCTTGGTGTGCCTACTATTATTTTCATAGTGGAAGAATTATTCGGAGTTGGTCCGTTGATTTTTCCTTAATTCATTTGGGGTTTCCACGTAAAAATCTGCATGTCTTTTATTCTACTGCTATTATTTTTCTCGTAATTTATTATTGGGCCTAACAGCTTGTTATCTTGTAAACACTCTTTTTTATTTTACATACCAATAAATTTGAGTTTGACCCTATTTTACAGGCCAACTTAATTAAGATGGCCAATCCCATTCATTAACCGTCCTCAATTCCATTAAAAACATGGTAAACTCAAAAAAAGTATAATATGGTTTCACTCATTTATAGAGCAAAGTCTAAGAATTTTTTTAAAATAGGGTCCGTGGTTTTAAAAAGTTGGCAAAAAGATGATTCTAATAATAAATTATGTCACAACAATAGATAATCTTGTTAGTTTTTATCCGAATTTTTGCGATGCCTCACAATTGCATTCCACTTTTAGAGTTCGATCTTTCCGAAAAATCTATGACTAATCGCAATAATGAAATCCCACTTATTGCTACTCATATATCATACACCTCATTGTTAGATTTGAGAGATTAATAATAGAGTAATTTTCTTTTAAGAGACAAAATATAACCAGATGTTAGTAACTTGAATTACGGAAATATGGTAGTAAAATATTTAACAAAATGATAAATACTAAAATAACCTTTTAACCTTGAAAGGATTCTGTTGAGGCCCGAATAGGTTTCCTTAAGACAGAATTTGCCCCGTATGAACTACTGTCTCCTAGGACAAAACAACAGACGTTGGATGAACTCAAGCGAGCGTAGAATATTACCGAGATGAAAAACTAAGGAACTAAGAATGAACTTAAGACAAAGGCAATATTATGAACATGTAAGAGCTAGCAAAGGAAAGCACCAATTCTCAATTTCCTCGTGTATTTTCTCTACTAAAATCAAACCGTATATATAGCCAAGGAAAGGAATAAAATTGACAATAATCAATTACTACCAAGTTGGCAAAAACATAACAATTATGATTGCTATTCAATAATGAAAGTAAGATATATTATTAAAATCAAAACTTCCCCAATAAGTCATTATTATTATTATTATTTTATTTTATTTTTCAACAATCCCCTACATAAAAAGAAAATAAGAAAAGAAAGACTCGATTCGATGATAATTTCTATATCAATATTTGCATAGGATAGGTGGACTCAACCCTTGAACCTTCCCTTGTGATAATATATTTACTTTACTGGCTGACTAGTAGACGCGATGTCCTTGAACTATTCTACTGTTTGTGTAAACGATGATATACACCACACAAATATTAATCTAACTCAGTTTTGGTTCTCATGGTTATATTCATTATGGTCATGAACATCTCCTGGTTCTGCAAGAGTTTCGGATAACTAAGCCCCATTAGTTTCCTTTGAAGCGACCTCACTTCACTCTCACATAGGTGATCTCTTTTGCTCAAACTTTGATGCACAAAGAACCATTAAAAGCATTGCTTAACCTTAACCTGTTTTGTCACTGTTTACATTATAGGAATGGATATAGGGTTACCCCCACAGTGACCCCAAAAGGTCTATGCAATTAGGTTGTCCCATTGAACCAAGATCTTAGGATCTCCAGTCAAACATGGTTGGGTTTTCCTTCCCATAGCGCCTTAATTATTCATGGGCTTTAGTCCCATTCCTTTAGATGTCTTATCAACTTGATCTCGATATAATCCTTTGGTTAGCGGATCCGCAACATTATCCTTTGATCCTGCAAAGTCAATAGAGATAACTCCAGTTGAGATCAATTGTCTAATGGTATTATGTCGACAACGCATGTGTCTTGACTAACCATTATACATATTATTTTGTGCTCTCTTAATTGTTGCTTGATTATCGCAATGTATATAAATTGCAGGCACTTGTTTGGGCCATTCAGGAATATCCTCTAAGAAATATCGTAGCCATTCGGCTTCTTCACCAGTTTTGTCCAAGGCTACAAACTCAGCTTCTATTGTGGATCGAGTTATGATTGTTTGCCTTGAGGATTTCCATGCCACTGCTCCTCCTCCTAGAGTGAACACATACCCACTTGTACCTTTAGAATGCTTAATCTCTGCTATCCAAATAGCATCAGAATATGCTTTTAGTACAGCAGGTTCTCTTGTGTAGTGCAGTCCATAATTACGAGTATACCTAAATACTTTAGTATTCTTATGATCGCTCCCCAATGAATTTTACCTAGGTTACTCGTAAATCTGCTTAAATTACTTACAGTATAAGCAATATCAGGCCTTGTACAACTTGTAAGGTACATTAGACTGCCTATAACTCTTGCATATTCCACTTGGTCTATGCATTCACCTCTATTCTTAGACAAGTGTTGACTGATGTCTAATGGGGTTTTGGCTATGCCATAATCCTCTATATTAAACTTGTTAAGTATCTTGTCCACATAGTGAGATTGAGTTAATATGAGACCGTGAGGTGAACGTTTAATTTGGATGCCTAAATTACATCCACTAGTCCCATATCTTTCATGTCAAATCTAGAATTCAACATATCTTTGGTACTTTTTACCATCTTTTCATTGCTTCTTACAATGAGTATGTTATCAACATACAAACATAGAATAACATATCCTTCATTTGTAGTTTTGACATAAACGCATTTGTCACACTCATTTATGCGATATCCACTAGCCATCATGACATCATCAAATTTCTTATACCATTATTTTAGTGCTTGCGTTAGCCCATATAAAGATTTCACTAATTTACAAACTTTCCTTTCCTGACCTAGAGCTACACAACCTTTAGGTTGCTCCATATAGATTTCTTCTTCAAGATCTCCATTCAGAAAGGCAGTTTTCACATCCATTTGATATACTTCAAGATTTCGCAAAGCGGCAATTGCAAGTATCATCCTAATGGAGGTTATTCTTGACACTGGAGAATATATATCAAAGTAATCGAGGCCTTCTTTTTGTTTATAACCTTTTATGACCAAATGCGCCTTATACTTATCAATTGATCCATCAGCTTTTAGCTTTCATTTGAAAATCTATTTAGAACTTAGTGGTATTGTTCTTGGAGGAAGGTCCACTAATTCCCACTTATGATTTTGCAAAATGGAATCAAGTTCACTCCTTATGGCTTCTTTCCATAAAGGACTCTCTGTAGAGCTTACAGCTTCTTTATACGTTTGGGGTTCCGCTTCAACCATATATGTTAAGAAATTCAGACTATAGGACTTTTCAACCCTTGCCCGTTTATTTCTTCTAGGTTCTACCTTATGATCTGTATTACTCACTTCTTAAGAATATTGATCATCTTCTTCAATCATTAATTGAAGATTTTCATTATTATCAACATTTTGTTGATCAACTTAACCATTACTTTCAACAAGTTTACGAGACCTTTTTGATCCAAATCTTTCACTTATTTCCTTACATGGAAACATGTCTTCAAAAAATGAAGCGTCCTTTGACTCTATCAAAGTATTCTTGTGTATATCCGGATTTTTAGATTCATGCACAAGAAACCTATATGCGTTGCTATCACTAGCATATCCAATGAATATACAATCCATTATTTTTGGACCTATTTTCATTCGTTTAGGTAATGGAGCAATTACCTTTGCAAGACACCCCCACACTATCAAGTAATTATATGAAGGTTTTCTTCCCTTCCATAACTCATACGGGGTTTTGTCTTGTTTCTTACATGTGTTGGGAACGGACAGTCAAATTGAACATGCATAAGAGGCATAACGGAAATTCAAAATTTTTTCCCTGTCCCAGGAACTCCTATTAGTTGCATATAAATTAAATAAAGCCTTAACTAAATAATTCTCTACCTAGGTTAGCATGCTAATGGACTAGGCATACCATAATTCCAAATTATATCCTAGCATATTTGTTTTATACTAAGCATGTTATAACTCTAAGTTATAACCTAAGCATAAAATAAACTAAGCATGCAAAAATAACCTAAGCATAATTATTAAGTCTAAAAACACTTAAAAAAAGACTTAATAATTAAAAGAGAAAGAAAAAGAACTTACCAGTTGAAGCGTGCTTTTTGCAGGACCTTCTTGCACAAGCCTCCAGTCGTAGGATAGCCTCTATCAGTATCCACACGAACCCCACCAACCAAAAACTCCCCAGGAGGAAAAACTAAGAAGCCTCGAGTAGTTGCTAGACCACTCTAGAAGCCTCACCCAAAATATAAACTAGCGGTGCCCGAATAAATTCAGGCTCCACAAAAATAACTTGCTCAAGTACCCGAGAGATTAATTATCTCGCTTAGGATTTATGCTTTGAGCTTGGTACAATTTGAAAGGAAAGGGGAAAGCCTATATATAGGCTTGGGGGGGCATTTTGCTCCCCCTTATAAGCAATGTGGGATGGGAGTAATTACTCCCATCCCATATGCACAGCGTGTCACACGCTGTGCATTTGCAAGGCAAAGCCCTTGTGGGCTTTGCCTAACTTTTAGGCTACGCATGTGCAGCCCATTTTTATAGGCTGCCGCGAGCAATGCCCAGCATTGCTTGCACACCTTTCGGTGTACTCCCGCGCACTCAAGTCTGTACAAAATATTTTTATACTCTCGGTCCAATTAAACTCGCCAATGCAAAATTCCCCTTTTTAATCCCTTTTCAATTATTTATTTTCTGACCCTAATAAATTAGTCATCATTCAAAATAAATTTCTTGGTCCAACCAAAATTGATCTAATCAATTATAATTTATTTATGACTCTAATTAATTAGTTACCGGCCAAAATAAATTCCTTGGTCTATCCAAAATTGATCTAATCAATTTTAACCAATCAAATGATAATCCAATTATTATTTATGTTATATTTTGTAATAGAATAAATCTATTAGTTCTTTACTTAGTCCGATGAAGGTCCAATGTATGTGACCTTATAGGATCCCGAAGTATTGAGCTGTTAAGGCTTAACCAACCCTTGTTCTAATGGAACCATTGGCTCGATGTTCTAGACCGTGAATAGAACTTGATTACCTTAAACGACTGTAGTATGCCTCTAGCAAGGGTCTACCATCCCCCATTACTCGGAACGTCATTTATGCTTATGACTTAATCCCGGTTAATGCAATAGTTATCCAGTGCGATAAATTCCTTTCATTCTTTAATATTAGTACCATCTGGTTTATTGGGTTCAGTTAAAGTGTTAACCCACTAATAGCAAGGTTGCTCCAAGCTATCCCAGTTATTTACTTATTACCGAAGTATATTGCCTTTTACCATAGTGTGTTTGACTAGAAACCGTTTCTATCAAACACATACTCTGATCAGAGGTTTATGGCAATCATCACTTTAATAAGTGGCCAGGTACAACTCCTTAATATATCCGGAGCGATGGATTCTTTTTGACTACTCAGCCTACCAACGTGTTGTCATCACTATACCCATAATCACCCGTAGCACCCTAAATTAATGAGTGCATAGCAATGACCCAAAGTATAGCAATAGTACCATACAAGGCAACTAGCATCTCAAGTATGAGGACATTTGCAAAGCTTATTGCATGAAGATAAACACTAACACATTGATATTTATACCAAGTGTTTATCTTGCTGCGGTCTCTAATATATCTCCCAGATATATCCATGTGTCAAGCTTAAGGCACCACCTTCAGTCCTTAGGAGATTGACTACTTGGACCATTTCTAAGAAAGTTGACCACATGCTAGTCTTTCCGTTTCATCAATATCCTTTCTTGATGAAACTATGACTAGGGATAGTTTAGACATGATCATAATTTCACATGAAGCAGATTCCACCAAATATAGTCCAACTATAATTTCTCTGACTTCATGCTATGATATGTCAAGGACTTTTGTATACATACATCAATGAATATATTTTAACCAGCTATAATATATATGTATAGAAAAACATTGATATAAATAAAAGAACAAATGCCTTTATTGATTAAATAAATTATTCGTACTATTACATAATTAAGATATATCGCCCTAATTGCCTTAAGGGCATACATCATATCCAACAAACTCCCACTTGCACTAAGGCCAATTAGCCATATGTTTTAATCCATATGCTTTAACATGCTGGTCATGTTTGACTTGAGTCAATGGCTTTGTCAGACCATCCGTGAGGTTTTGATCAGTGGGTACATATTCTAATCTTATTATCTTAGCATCAACAATCTCCCTAATTATATAATACTTTCTGCATACATGTCTGTTTTTCTAATGAGACCGTGGTTCCTTTGCCTGAGCTATGGCACCATTGTTATCACAATATAAAGTAATTGGATCAATAGCCTCAGGCACCACACCGAGATCACCAATAAATCCCTTTAACCAGACAGCTTTTGTTGCTGCTTCACATGCAGCAATGTATTCAGATTTCGTGGTTGAATCAGCAGTAGTTTCCAGCATACTGCCCTTTCATTTAACACATACATAAAACCTGACTAAGACTTAAAGTCATCCTTGTCAGATTGAAAGCTTGCGTCAGTATAACCTTTGATAGTGAGATCACCTTCTCCATAAATCAAGAACTCATCCTTAGTCTTTATCAAGTACTTAAGGATTGCCTTGATGGCCATCCAGTGCTTTTCACCTGGATCTGACTGATATCTGCTTGTAAAGCTCAAAGCCTGAGAGACATCCGGCCTAGTACATATCATAGCATACATGATGGATCCTATCGCGGATGCATAGGGTATATCTTTCATGCGCATTCTCTCTTGAGCTGTCTTCGGACACTCAGCTTTAGATAGGTTAATCCCCTTTGTCATCGGGAGATAACCTTTCTTAGAATGCTCAAGGTTGAACCTATTCAACACCTTGTCTATATATGTACTTTGAGAAAGACCTAACAGCCTTTTGGATCTATCCCTGTAGATCTTTATACCTAAAATAAATGCTGCCTCACCAAGGTCTTTCATGGAGAACTTTCTTGACAACCATACTTTAACATTTTGAAGAAGAGAAATGTCATTTCCTATTAGCAGAATGTCATCAACATACAATACTAGAAAAATGACTGCACTCCCACTAACCTTCTTGTAAACACAAGGCTTATTTGCATTTGGGCAGAAATCCAGTTCCCGGATTGTCTGATCAAACCTTATATTCCAACTCCTGGATGCCTGCTTAAGTCCATAAATGGATCTTTGTAGCTTGCATACCTTCAAGCCATTCTGAGATGTTAAACTCTCAGGTTGTGTCATATACACATCCCGGTCTAAATCCCCATTCAGGAATGCTATTTTTACATCCATCTGCCAGATCTCATAATCGCAATGAGCAGCAATGGCGAGGAGTATCCTTATGGATTTGAGCATGGCTACCGGTGAGAAGGTTTCATCATAGTCAATACCTTCTCGTTGACTATAACCTTCTGCAACCAACTTTGCTTTATAGGTAATTACATTACCGTCCATGTCTGTCTTCTTCTTGAAGACCCATTTGCACCCAATTGGTCTAACCTCTTGCGGTGCATCAACCAAATTCCAAACTTGGTTCTCGTACATGGAATCCATTTCTGATTTCATGGCCTTTTGCCATTTATCAGAATCTGAGCTTTTCATTGCCTCATCATATGTCCTTGGTTTATCATCCTCCAAAAGATATAGTTCCTAATTATTAGTGATAATAAACCTATCAGTTGATCGTCTATTTCTTCCTCTTGAACTTCCAGTTCAATATTACTCCCACTGACCTTTTCAAGTAAGTGTTCCTTTTCCAAAAAGTGAGCATTGCGAGACACAAATACCTTTTGTGCTTCGGGTTGGTAAAACAGATATCTAATTATTTCCTTTGGATATCCAATGAATAGACATTTATCAGCCTTGGCATTTAGCTTATCTGACGCTATCCTCTTTACCATAGCAGGACAACCCCATACTCTTAAGTGATTTAGAGATGGCTTTTTGTTACACCATCTTTCATAAGGTGTAAAATTAACTAATTTAAAGGGCACTCTGTTTAAGACATAAACCGCGCTCTCAAGTGCAAATCCCCAAAAGGATTTACTAAGAACTGCATGGCTCATCATGGACCTGACTATATCTAATAAAGTCCGATTCCTCCTTTCTGACACTCCATTGTGTTAGGGTGTATAAGGAGGGGTCCACCGGGGAACTATCCCATTTTCCTTTAGATAATCCTGAAACTCCTGACTTAAGTATTCTCCACCTCGATCCGATCGAAGTGTTTTAATACTTTTCTCAAGCTGTTTCTCTACTTCAGCTCTAAATAGTTTGAATTTTTCAAAACTTTCAGACTTGTGCTTCATCAAGTACAAATAACCATATCGTGAGTAATCATCAATAAAGGTTATGAAGTAGGAGTATCCCCCTAGTGCCTGAACACTTATTGGACCACACACATCAGTGTGTATAAGTTCCAATGTACTCGTGGCTCGTTCACCCTTTCCTGTAAAGGGTAACTTTGTCATTTTTCCTTTTAAACAAGGTTCGCAATCACCATAAGACTCCAAGTCTATTGGGCCCAAGTCTCCACGCTTATGCAACTTGGTTAAGCGATCTTTGTTTATGTGGCCTAAACGGCAATGCCATAAGTAGAAGGAATTCTCATTTCCTGATTTAACTTTCTTCACATTATTTATATTGAAAACTTCTGTTTTAGTATCAAGAATATAAATGCCACCTTTCAACATTCCATAACCATAAAGAATATTATTCCAACGAATCTGATAATTATTGTTCGAAAATAAAATTTCAAATCCCTCTGTTGCTAAACACGCAACAGATACAATATTCTTAGTAACACTTGGAATCTAGTAACAATTATTCAAAACTAAAACAAGTCCACTTGGCAAAACAAGACTAAAGCTCCCTACGGCTAATGCAGCAGCAACTCTGGCTCCATTTCCCACGTGTAGGTCCATCTCCCCTTTTGCAAGTTTTCTACAGTTCCTTAGTTCCTGCACAGAAGTACAGATATGAGAACCATAACCAGTGTCTAATACCCAAGTGGATTCTTGCGAAAAAGTAGCAAAGTTTTCAATTACAAATATACCTGAAGTAGATGCCTCTGTAGGCTTCTTCTTCAAATGCTCAGAAGCAGGAGCTTTGCAATCCCTCTTCTAATGTCCCGGTTTCCCACGTTGGAAGCAGACATACTTAGATGCCTTCTTTTCATTCTTCTTCTTACTGATTCTTTTCTTGGCACCTAGTGCCTGCTTCTTCTTCTTAGAAGCCTTGCCTTTTTCAACCAACAGTAGAGGTTTCTGATCTTTCTTGATCTAAGGTTCTACTATTTTCAGCATGTTAATTAATTCAGGGATAGTTGAATTAATCCTGTTCATGTAATAGTTAGTTATGAAGCCTGAGTAACTATCTGTCAACGACATCAACACAAGGTCAATGCTCAAGTCATAATTCATCTCGAATCCCAATCGATTCAGCTTCTCAAGGTATCCCAAGAGTTTCAGTACATGCTGAGAGGCAGTGGTGCCAGCCTGCATCTTGGTCCCAAAAAGGAGCTTGGAGGTCTCATACCTCTCTGTCCTCTCCCTCTTCGAAAAGAGTTCTTCAAGATGGAGAACCATATCATCCAAGGGCATGTTCTCATGTTGTTTCTGAAGCTCAGGATTTATGGACCCCAACATAATACACATGGCAGTCTCACGATCTTTCCTGTGTTTTAACCAGGCATCATGTTCCACATGATCCTCAACATCAGGTTCTACAGGGAAAATTTCACTTAGGACATAGGCAATTCCCTCAGATCTGAGAACTATTCTCACTGCTCGGAACCAATCAGAAAAGTTCAAGCCATTCAATTTGGTGTCAAGTAACATACGGAAATTAAAATTGGAAGCCATTTTCAACCTAAGACATAAGAAAAGAAAAGTGTTTAGATATTAGTTTAAGTACATGTATTTAATATGAGGACTTTTAATTAAATACATTTTCCTACTATTTTCTTCGAAATTTACAATAGCCCATTCTATTGAATTCGTGAATTTTAGCCCAGCTAAATTTCCTAGTAGGTAGCATCTATAACAAATCTATTACAACTACCAATTTTATGAGTCAAGTCATAATAGTAAGTCATAGTTGGAATCCCATTCCATTTGCATCGCATGCAATTGCTAATTCATTCAAGTTCCCTAATCCCAAGGGACGTGTGCTCTTGTATTAGCATCTCCTTGAATATGTCTCAGATCCTGGCCTAGCCCCAAATTTTATGGTGGACTACCCCAACTCTGTTAAGGCAGACCCTATCTCAAACTTTACAACCAATCAATGTGGACTAAAAAGAACGCTTTGCGTAGCACTTTGATAGCCCAAAAAGACCGTATTATAAATTTGAGTAAGAAAGACTATAACTTGCCTTAATATACTTACTTTGGGATTTTATTGGTGTTAAACGTCTCACCCAATCTAGAATTTTATCAGATGGACAAAATTATAATGACTTGTATTAATTCAGGGAATTTTTGAATTAATTTATAAGGTCTAACCTTAGGTGGGTTCAGCTCTTTATTATAATTGTTCCATCAACCTAGATTATATGCAAAATAATTAACACTTTTATTTGTTATATTTATATTGCATTTCCTTTAAGCTTTTATTCAATAATTTTAATTTTTTTACTTTGTTATAGAAACATATATAAGCACCATCTTATATAAAAATAAATTAGTTCATATTAATCCCCGATTGGTCAATTCAAATTGCACCGATATAGGTTCCCAGGTAGGAGAGGTGCCCTATGAGGAGTAGACACCAAGTCCAATCCTTAGCCAGAACAAATACGGGCACAAACTTGAAGACCAATGGATTCTCTTGAACTAATAAATTTTATTCTTCCAATTCATGTAAATTGGGAGCATCTATAACCCATGTAATTTAAATAAATTATTGACACTTGTATAATTTGAGTAAGTTGAGCAGACCTATTCAAAATTATTCATAACTAATTTCTAACCTTGAAATGAAAGGCAGAAGTTTATATATATTGTTCCAAACAATTAAATAACAATATATATAAACAAATCATTTCATTTAGAAAATAATATTTAGTTTGCTTCTAACTTAATTATGCACTAAATAGGCAGGCTCTGATACCACTGTGGGGAACTGACAGTCAAATTGAATATGCATAAGAGGCATGACGGAAATTCAAAATTTTGTCCCTGTCCCAGGAACTCCTATTAGTTGCATATAAATTAAATAAAGCCTTAACTAAATAATTCTTTACCTAGGTTAGCATGCTAAAGGACTAGGCATACCATAATTCCAAATTATATCCTAGCATATTTATTTTATACTAAGCATGTTATAACTCTAAGTTATAACCTAAGCATAAAAAAAACTAAGCATGCAAAAATAACCTAAGCATAATTATTAAGTCTAAAAACACTTAAAGAAAAAGACTTAATAATTAAAAGAGAAAGAAAAAGAACTTACCAGTTGAAGCGTGCTTTTTACAGGACCTTCTTGCACAAGCCTCCAGTCGTAGGATAGCCTCTATCAGTATCCAAACGAACCCCACCAACCAAAACCTCCCCAGGAGGAAAAACTAAGAAGCCTCGAGTAGTTGCTAGACCACTCTAGAAGCCTCACCCAAAATATAAACTAGCGGTGCCCGAATAAATTCAGGCTCCACAAAAATAACTTGCTCAAGTACCCAAGAGATTAATTATCTCGCTTAGGATTTATGCTTTGAGCTTGGTGCAATTTGAAAGGAAAGGGGAAAGCCTATATATAGGCTTGGGGGAGCATTTTGCTCCCCCTTATAAGCAATGTGGGATGGTAGTAATTACTCCCATCCCATATGCACAGCGTGTCACACGCTGTGCATTTGCAAGGCAAAGCCCTTGTGGGCTTTGCCTAACTTTTAGGCTGCGCATGTGCAGCCCATTTTTATGGGCTGCCATGAGCAATGCCCAGCATTGCTTGCACACCTTTCGGTGTACTTCCGCACACTCTAGTCTGTACAAAATATTTTTATACTCTCGGTCCAATTAAACTCGCCAATGCAAAATTCCCCTTTTTAATCCCTTTTCAATTATTTATTTTCTAACCCTAATAAATTAGTCATCATTCAAAATAAATTTCTTGGTCCAACCAAAATTGATCTAATCAATTATAATTTATTTATGACTCTAATTAATTAGTTACCGGTCAAAATAAATTCCTTGGTCTATCCAAAATTGATCTAATCAATTTTAACCAATCAAATAATAATCCAATTATTATTTATGTTATATTTTGTAATAGAATAAATCTATTAGTTCTTTACTTAGTCCGATGAAGGTCCAATGTGTGTGACCTTATAGGATCCCGAAGTATTGAGCTGTTAAGGCTTAACCAACCCTTGTTCTAATGGAACCATTGGCTCGATGTTCTAGACCGTGAATAGAACTTGATTACCTTAAACGACTGTAGTACGCCTCTAGCAAGGGTCTACCATCCCCCATTACTCGGAACGTCATTTATGCTTATGATTTAATCCCGGTTAATGCAATAGTTATCAAGTGCGATAAATTCCTTCCATTCTTTAATATTAGTACCATCTGGTTTATTGGGATCGGTTAAAGTGTTAACCCACTAATAGTAAGGTTGCTCCAAGCTATCCCAGTTATTTACTTGTTACCGAAGTATATTGCCTTTTACCATAGTGTGTTTGACTAGAAACCATTTCTATCAAACACATACTCTGATCAGAGGTTTATGGCAATCATCACTTCAACAAGAGGCCAGGTACAACTCCTTAATATATCCGGAGCGATGGATTCATTCCGACTACTCAGCCTACCAACGTGTTGTCATCACTATACCCGTAATCACCCGTAGCACCCTAAATTAATGAGTGCATAGCAATGACCCAAAGTATAGCAATAGTACCACACAAGGCAACTAACATCTCAAGTATGAGGACATTCGCAAAGCTTATTACATGAAGATAAACACTAACACATTGATATTTATACTAAGTGTTTATCTTGCTGCTGTCTCCGATATATCTCCTAGATATATCCATGTGTCAAGCTTAAGGCACCACCTTCAGTCCTTAGGAGATTGACTGCTTGGACCCTTTCCAAGAAAGTTGACCACATGCTAGTCTTTCTGTTTCATCAATATCCTTTCTTGATGAAACTATTACTAGGGATAGTTTAGACATAATCATAATTTCGCATGAAGCAGGTTCCACAAAATATAGTCCAACTATAATTTCTCTGACTTCATGCTATGATATGTCAAGGACTTTTGTATACATACATCGATGAATATATTTTAACCAGCTATAATATATATGTATAGAAACACATTGATATAAACAAAAGAACAAATGCCTTTATTGATTAAATAAATTATTCATACTATTATATAATTAAGATATATCGCCCTAATTGCCTTAAGGGCATACATTATATCCAACAACATGGTATCTTATTTAAAAGATAATTTGCTGACAAAATAGCATCCCCTCACAAGTTTTGTGGTAAACCAGAACTGGTTAATATTGCATTTGTCATCTCTTTTAGAGTATGATTTTTGCGTTCAGCTACTCCATTTGATAGAGGGGAATATGGCGGTGTTACTTCATGAATAATTCCATGTTGGGAGCAAAACTCACCAATTGCTGCAATGTATTCACCACCACGATCACTTCTTACGTTCTTAATTTTCTTATTAAGTTGGTTTTCTGCTTCTTGCTTACAGAGTACAAATTTCTCTAAAGCTTCATCTTTGATTTTAAGCAAATATACATAACAGTATTTTGTGCTATCATCAATGAAAGTAATAAAATATTTATTTCCTCCCCTTGATTGAACAAATTTCAAGTCACAAATATCTGTATGTATCAAATCAAGTGGTTCTGAATTTCTTTCAACAGAGTGAAATTAAGAACTTGTCAATTTTGTCTCAACACAAGTTTCACATTTATGTGTTTTATCAATATAAAATGTGGGAATATGGTTCAAGTTAATTAAACGTCGTAATGTATCAAAATTAACATGTCCAAGTCTACTATGCCATAAATTAGAAGACTCAACCATATAAGCAGAAACATTGTTCTTATTCATATTAATAGATCCATGCTTACGAGAGATACAATTGAATTTAAACATTCCGTTACATTCATATCCCTTTCCCACATACATGCCTCTTTTTGACAAAATAAATTTCTGAGATTCAAATACCATCTTGAATCCATGTGCACTCAAGAGGCTTCCAAAAATTAAATTCTTTCTTATGTCAGGTACATACAAGACATTTTACAGTTTTACTTCTTTGCCAGAAGTCATTTTCAAAATCACAGTTCCGTGTCCCTTGACTTTGGAAGTAGTAGAATTTTCCATGTAGAGCTTCTCCCCATCATTTGTAAGAGTCAGTCCAGCAAAAGACTCTCTATCATAACATACATGCCGAGTAGCACCAGTATCGAGCCACCACTCTCTTGGGTTTGAGTCAATCAGGTTAACCTCAGAAATTACTGCACATAAGTCGATGTTAGACACATCTTTAGTAATTTCAGCAATAACATTTGCCTCATTCTTGTTTGCCCTTTTTGGCAGCCTGCATTCAGAGGACTTATGCCCCATCTTATTGCAGTTGAAGCATTTTCCATTAAACTTAGGTTTCTTGGAAATGCCTCCTTTTGATCCCATTTTGGACTTGGGTTTAGCATAATGCTTACCCTTCTTGGAGTCTTTAAGGACCTCCACCACGTTGGCTTTTGCTATAGTTTGATTAGCAAAAAAAAATTTCTTTTCAGATCTTCTATTGTCCTCCTCAATACGAAGTCGGACAATAAGATCCTCAACAGACATTTCTTTTCGTTTATGCTTTAAGTAATGTTTAAAATCATTCCAACTCGGTGGTAATTTTTCTATAATTGCAGCCACTTGGAATGGCTCACTAGTATCCATATTTTCAGCTTCCATCCCATGGATTAGTAGCTGGAGTTCCTACACTTGACTTACAACAGACTTGAAATCAATCATTTTAAAATCAAGAAATTGGCCTACTAAGTATTTCTTAGCGCCAGCATCCTCAGTTTGATATTTCTTGTCTAAGGATTCCCATAATTCTTTTACTGTACTTTTAACTATGCACACCTCATATAAATTGGGTACTAAACCATTTAAAATATGGTTTCTGCAAAGAAAATCAGAAAATTTCCAGCCATCAATAAATTTCGGAGCAGAAGCATCAGTTACTCCATCGGGAACAATAGGAGGATCTTGTTTTAGAAAATTTTGAAGTCCCACACTAGTTAAGTAGAAAAACATTTTTTGTTGCCAAACTTTAAAATTCACACCATTGAATTACTCAGGCCTTTCAGGTATCGTTATAGGGTATGAACCTGAAGCCCCATGACTATTAGGCATAACAAGCCCAAAACTCGAAAGTCCATTTCCATTTATTTCAAACCATTAGGACCAAGTTGTCCATTTTGGTTAAGTCCAAGCCCATTAGGACCATTTTGTCCATTTTGGTTATTTTGACCATAAGTAATTTCAGGGCTATTTCCTTGAGTACGACAATAACGCGTAGATCCAAAAGCAGTTGGCCTAGAAGCTGCATAGCCAAAAGCATTTGATCCACCTACAAGTACAGAAGCAACCGGTGTTGAACTAATAGGCTCAGAACAAATAGTACTAAATTGTCCATTTTGGTTTTCTACATTCTGGCCTTGAGCAATTTCAGGACTAATGTCTCCATGATCAGCCATGATAAATTCTGAAAATTTCAAACAAATGAAATTAGAACAATTTTAAATCAGTAAATAAAATAAAGTACTGAAATTATCCGTATGATAATTTTGATTTAATTAAATTTTTTTATTGGTCACTTTTTAATATATATATTATCCAAATTAAGTCCTATTGTCCAAAATAAGTCCTTATTGTCTATAGTCTAAGTATTTGTCCAAATTTAGGTATTCTAAGTTTCGGTAATCCAAGTCACGATATTCCAAGTTATAAAAATCTGTTCATCTCTTCTAAAGGAACATAGTTACACCATCAAATAGACATAAAAATTCTGTCTTAAGATTGTTAGATTTGAGACATTAATAATAAAATAATTTCCTTTTAAGAGACAAAATATAACCAGATGTTAGTAACTTGAATTATGGAAATATGGAAGTAAAATATTTAACAAAATGATAAGTACCGAAATAACCTTTTAACCGTGAAAGGATTCTGTTGATGCTCGAATCGGTTTCCTTAAGACAAAATTTGCCCCGTATGAACTACTGTCTCCCAGGACACAACAACAGATGTTGGATGAACTCCACCGAGCGTAGAATATCACCGAGATGAAAAACTAAGGAACTAAGAATGAACTTAAGACAAAGGCAATATTATGAACATGTAAGAGCTAGCAAAGGAAAGCACCAATTCTCAATTTCCTTGTGTATTTTCTCTACTAAAATCAAACCATATATATAGCCAAGGAAAGGAATAAAATTGGCAATAATCAATTACTACCAAGTTGGCCAAAGCATAGCAATTATGATTGCTATTCAATAATGAAAGTAAGATATATTGTTAAAACCAAAACTTTCCCATTAAGTCATTATTATTAATCTTATTATTATTACTATTATTATTATTATTATTTTATTTTTCAACACTCTTTACCAAAATCCATCTGGGAATCTGGCTGCAAGTTTGTGTATATATGGAGGGATGCAAAGGATGTTTTTGTTTCTTTCTGGTGTTTTATTATAAAGGTTACGGAATCTATGAATGCTTCCGAACCTCCTCCAATGGAAGAAGCTTTTGAGCAATTCTGCAAAGGAATATTTTATTGTGGACCTTACTTGGATCATGTGTTGGGGTATTGGAAAGCAAAGCTCGAGTTTCCAGACAATATATTGTTCTTGAAATATGAAGATATGAAGGAAGATACAAGGGCTTATGTCAAGGAGTTAGCGACATTCATGGGGTATCCTTTCAGTTTGGAGGAAGAAGAAAATGGAGTTGTGGAGAAGATCATTAGCTTGTGTAGCTTTGATAGTCTAAGCAATCTCGAGGTGAATAAAACTGGAAAGCATCGCGGGGATACATCTTTTGCTCTTCACAACGAAGTACATTTTAGAAAAGGCGAGACTCGGGATTGGAAGAATGTGTTGACATCAGAAATGGGAGCTCGCTTGGATTCGATCATGGAGGAAAAATTAAGTGCATCATGCCTGCTAAAATAAATTATCTCAAGTAATATTTTCATCTTCAAATTGTTCTACTTTTCCAAATTTATTTTGTATTAATAATGAGAAAAGAAAAATATTAACGTGGAAATAGAAAACAAGCTAAACATTAGCTTTGTCCACCTTCTTTTTATTTTAATAAATCGAGTCGGTATTTATTGAGTTCAGCCTTTACATAAAAAAATATTATCCTTAGTTGCGATTATTTATTTTTAATTATGTTGATGGTTGTTTTAAACCTTTCTTTTGTTGTGTTTTTTGCTTTTTCTTTTTTTCTTCCTTTCTTCTATTTTATTTTTTTCCCTTCTTATAGTTTTTTTATTTTTCTTTCATAATATTCCAACATGGTGTATTCATGTATCTGCTTCTTAAAAAAATATAATGAGAAAGAAATTCTTATAATTCATTTGTTTAATTAGGGTATGTGTTAATGAACAACATGTTTGCTACATTCTTGCTTATTTAGTCATTGTGTTATTATATTTAAAATTTTCATTGGTTTAGGTACCTTGAACCGAGATGTTTCTCTACTTTACCTGTTGGGCCTACTTAAACTCGCAAAACATTTATTTACAATATTGAATCTGAACTGAACTGAATGATACTAAACTGAATTTAACTAAATGGTACTAAATTAAATTGAACTGAATGAAATATAAGTTGAAAAGTACATGACCTAAATCTATGTTTGAAGTGAACAAGCATTAATGATTGACAATTTTTTTTCTTGGCCGGATGCATATTCTCTCGATTAGAAAATCAGTTTTACATGACATTTAAATAAATTTTTATATCCCATTTCATGTTGTGACTATATGATTTTTTCTGCATTTTCCTATATATATTTTGTTGCTAATCTCCAAATCAGGTATTTGTTTTTGTAGTGAGAACAAATATTTGATAGGCGCCGCTGTTTTACAATTTCCATAATTGTTGGAAATTGAATTTGCTGCTTTATATTTTGTGTATATTTGTAATATTATTGATGAAATAATCTATATCATATACTAATCACCAAAATTGTAATTATAACATATAATTTTTTTAAATACTTATACTTCTTTATATATATAATTAATTCTAACATTATATCTTTTTACAAAATAATTTTATACAAAGCAAAACCAAAATCTGACCACGATCTATACTATATGCTTGTCATGTGAGGAGAGAGAGTGAGACGGAACACAGTCAGCTAATCTTTTGTCCATGATATCTACAAGTAATAAGCTTCTACAAACTTTATCACCTCTGACAAATTTAGCCCTTTATATAAGGCGCAACTCAGTGAATATGAACAATCTATGAATTTATTAAACCACATGTATACACACATTTGAAAAGTCAACATGTAGACATTCTAATATGCTTATGAATGATTCACTTATTTATTTGTTGTGACATTTCCGGCCAAACTATTGTCCCGGGATACATGTAACATTTGTAACAATTGTCAATTGATTTGCTGGCCAGCTATGTAACAATTGGTTGACCTTTCGGTTCATTTGTTAGATATTGCAATTGGTTGACCATATAGGTCCAGTTGAACAGAACATTTATTGCAATATTTGATCGGCTATGTCATAATATCTCTTTTACTTTTCATATATACAAGTGAAAATGTCTGTTTATAAGAATAATTGAACTTACAATTAGCATATATTAATACAAATGAACATATATTCCACATACATATATCATATAAATCCAGCATATCAAGTACAATTCTCAATTATACTCTACCAATAATTCACATTAAACCATTCACCAATATTCACTTATAGCCATATTTCACATATCAATATCATCTCAACACAACTTATATTTCATATCAAATTTGATCGCACAACATATCATTACAATTCAAATACAAATTCAAATCAAAACAATCCACATCACTTAATTCATAAAAGGATAATTTATACAAATCATATCAAATTTAACCACACATCAATACAATTCATATCATGTTTATACTCACAGATTATCCGAGCTAATTCTCTCGGGATGCCTTGGACCTTTCTCTGGTATCTCTTCACTATTTTGAGCTCCTATAACATACATATTTATATATCAAATATACATATATACATCTTATATCCTTTTGTAAATATATAAAGACTAATATAAACTAGAATAGAATTACTGTCTCTGTGACCTTACTGATTATAATCAATCATATCTCTCAAAGTACTCAACCAAATGACCTGATTCTAGTTTCATTTTACTCTTAACTCATAGCTCTATAACATATCAAATTTTCATAATTTTATGATTACTTTTCCATTTATTACAAATTTTACATTTTAAACTCTAATTCTGTACTATTTTGCATGCTCTTAGAACTAGTGTTCTTATGACCTCACTTTACTTCAAAATTCATAACTTTCGACTTACTCATATGCGCTGATTCTTCTTTTGTTTAATTCCTAATGCACAATTACATAGTATACTAAAACCTCAAAATTTTTAAAGCCTTATACGATTTATAGTGAATTTTCCTTCAATGCCCTATTTCAACCCGTTCTACCAGGACAACATCTTAGTAAAACGACCATAACTTTCTATAAACAACATGAATCGACTTGATTCTTTTTTCTACTTAAACTATACATATAAGAGAATAACATATCAGAAACTCTGAATTTTTTAAGCTGTATAACAATCCCAGATTAATTTCGAAACTCACCTAATCTCTTTGATCATCCAATTCTGGACACTTCATCTTATAAAAATCATAGCTATTGATCTATTCATGTAAAAATCCCCAAATTTTGCAGAAGTAACCTAGAGATGCAGAGAATCAATTCGTCTTTTTGTCATAACCTCAAATTCTATCTCTAATATCTCGAAAATCAAATCATAGGTGTAATGAGTTACCTGATTCTTTCCTTCTACTCCTTCTTCTACGTTTCTCTTTCTCTTTCTCTCTTCCTTCCTAACTTTCGTATTCTGAGTTTCTCTTTCTTTTATGGCAGATTTCAGATACTTATCTCGTCCTTGTCACTTTCACAATTATCTATAGGCTAAAATGACCATTTTGCCCTTCTTTTTCATTATATAATACTTACACTTATACTATACCATAATTATACCAATAATAAACAACTCATGTACTAATTTAACTGCCAACTATAATTTCTACTTTTATCTTCACAAAATTTTAAATCCCTTTTATATATTTAAGTGTGTGTGTGTGTGTGTGTGTATATATATATATATATATATTAAACCAAATATACCAAAATTAATATATTTATCATATATTTATACTTCATCTAATAATTTCTCATATATATGCATGACTAAAATAATGTGTGAAATAGGATGTTACAATTGATTATCAAAATAGTAAATGGATTATATTATCCATGTTAGCGAATTCATATTTGCTAACTTTATTCAATGTTTTAAAAAGCGCTAGGCGCTAGTCGGGGGGCCGGAGCTTGAAAATGCCTCGGCGGGGCCTAAGCGGGAGCTAGGCGGATTTGTATTTTTTATTTTAAAATATTTTTTATATATATAATAATAAAAATTCAACTAAAAGGTAAATTATAATAATATAAAGTATAAAAAAACATAATTTAGACTATGTTTTAAAAATTATTAAGTGGCATAGAGCATATTGTTTCTCACTTTGAGACTCAAAATGTTAATTTTGTTATGAGAACACTTTAATGTACTTTAATTTTACCAAATAAACTACTTTTTGTTGGTAAACTATGATTATTATAAATAATTGTACCATAAAAAATCTAAATTAGGGGCCTCTTGGGTGAAAAAAATCGGAATAGGCAGTGCCCATGTGGCAATAAATCGGCCGAGCGCTTGATAGCGCCCTAGGAATGAAAAGTCGGGCAGCAAGCTCCAAAATAGTGCATAGGCAGGGCCTAGTCGGGACTAGGTAGGATTTTTAAAACAGTAACTTTATAACACCCAAATAATCAACATATAGACACTTACTTGGGTACATGAATACTAGACATCAAAATATAATCAGCAAAATCATTAAGATTTTATTTCCTTCTTCTAGTAATAATCTAATTAATTACGCCTCCGATATAACTATAAACATATATGCTACACGAATCATAAACCAACATACAAAATGAAAATGGTTGCCAAATCAAATATTGTGATGCTTTTCGTTGTATTTGTCTTCCCTTTCTTGTGTGATGGTGCAATGTCCCTTGAGCAAAACCATGGCCGAAAGTGTTAGAAAATAATTGCAAAATTCCAAGAAAAGGATTAATAAGAAATAATAGAACACCATTATTATAGAAAAATAAATGAAAAATACAACCAAACCGAAAATGCATTATGGAATTTTGAACACCGGAAAGCTGAGTCGTGCGAGCACTGTCCTCAAAGGATACTTGGAGTTCCTTCCAGGATTAATTAGCCTCTTCAATCGAATTGATTGGATCAGAAACAGAAACTAGAAAATATATCCAGAATATTATAGAATAAAACAATTAGAAGTACTTGTGAGGAACAAAGATAAAGCAGAGACTGTGTTATATTCTGTGTCAAAGAAATGAAACTTCATCTGCCTTATATAGCCCAATTTATGCCCGTTGTCCAACGTATATATGATAAGAAGCAAACTGATTTAACATTCAGTTTGACCAAATATTTCCAGCTGTTAATTGGCTTATTCAACAAATATATTGTAACGAACCGAAATTTTTAAAATTTGCTTATAATAAATTACTATAGTATTAAAATATTATGAAAATTACTTTTATTGTTATTGGATATAAGGCATGAGGAAATAAGAGTTAATTAAGTAAGATGGATGAATTAGGCATTTAATTAATTGTTCAAGGGCATTTTTGAAAATTGAAAAAAAAGGAAAAAAGAAAAACAAAATACATACAAACCATCCAGAATCTTCCCTTCTTATCTTTCATCTTCTTCTTCCTCTACACATTTACATTTCCTTTAACCAAAATTTTTCATAATCCAAAAACTTCTGATTTCTTCGATTCAACTTCGAATTCTTGTTAGAAATCGATCCTTAAGCCCTCTATCATCATCAATTTCAGTCAATCAAGACTAGAAGAGGAGGATTTCAGATTTTAAGGTTCGGATAAATAGTAACCTGAGTTTGAGGTGAGTGATTTTTGGTGAAATTAAAGCTTAATTAATAGAATTCATGATAGATTAAGCATATTTATGGTATTAGGAAGTTTATTTATGCAATATCTTGATAGAATTATACATGGCTGTTGTAGAGGAAGCTATTGCAAGTCAAAGGCAAAAGAGGTAGAAGAGAGCTAGAAAGAGCATAGAAAAAGGTTTGTGTCTCGAATTTCGATTTCTCATTTTTTCGGAAAATTTTCCAGACTGTATACCTGTTTTGTTTTAATGTTTTCTCTCCTGATATAAATCCGATTTGAATGATTCTTGATTCTGTTGATATCTAAAGAAAGTAAGGAATATATGTTCAGAAGAAACCTTGTTGAATTTCATTCATTTTCAATGTGAAATTTTCATTTGAATTGAGTCATGAAATCTGTTTTTGGAAAATCTCAGTTTTGTACACTGTTTATTATTTTGATCATAAATTTGGTTATAAAATTTGGATTCCTGTGATTCTGGTGGCTTTGGAAAGCTGAGACATGTGTCTAGTTATGTTTAGAAGAAAGTTCTTCGATTGGGTGATGGTTTTATAGCAAAAAATTCAGGGGAAGTCAGGTTACGAAACCTGGAAAAATTTTGGAAAGTATGAATATTGATTTAATTGAGTTTTAATTGAAGCTTGTTGCTTAAAAATTTGGGATTTGGATTTCTTAATTACTGAAGTTTTGTTGAATTAGGATTTATGGTTTGTACTGGAATTTTTAAGATGTTACTTTGATTTATTGCCCTTATTAAACGAGTAGAATACGGGTCAGGGTAGATTGGCACCAATAAAGGGGGGGTACAGTACTGTACAAATAATTGAAGCTTTGGCTTCGGGCTTTGGCCGATATTATGATATATATGTGTTGATATTGAAGCTTCAGCTTCGGGCTTGATCGATATGTTGATTTTGAAGCTTTGGCTTCGGGCTTGTCCGCTCCCGTATCCATTTTACCGTTATTCAGGACTTGTTTACTTTGGGCAATATGTGGTTAAAGCGTTTGGAAAATTGGATATAAATTTGATTGTACTTTGAAAGGATTGTTATATAAGTTTTGTGATTTGGTTCCATAAAGTTGGTTAATTTGTTTTTAACTTATAAATATACTTTGTTTCTGTTTAAAAAATATTCAAAGTTATATTTTTTGTATGGACAACACTAAGCAAATTGCTTAGCGTGTAGTTTTTTTTTCTACACGTAGGTGGAGAACTTGTAGATAGCTTAGACCAAAGTGGAATAAGTGGATCAGCTTGAAGAGCAAATAAGGAAAGACTCGAGGTGGATATGTATTTTAATGTAATATTATAGTTTGTAGAATAATGGCATGTACTAGATAGTATGAGAAATATAAAGTGGTATTGAGGAATATTTGGAGAATAAAGTAACATTGAGAAATATTTGGAGTTGAAAACATTATATTTGTAATTGCACATATTAAATCTACAAGTATTGAATTTCAAATAATGGAGTAGAGTTATTTATTGGGTGTTTATAGTTACTGTGGCGCTCCCTATATAGGGCGCGTTACATTTATTGGTATCAGAGCTGTGGTTTAAGCGATTCTAGGATTAGTATGTACATGTCATTTAGGATATAAATATGATATATTAGTTGTTGATCCACTTTGGTCCTATTTTCAGGAATAGATTATGGCTAGTAGTAGTCACAACCAGAGTGAGGAAGAGGATGCTAATAGTACGGTCTGTATTAGATAAGGGGCTGAACAAAGACATGAACCTCCACCAGTTCATGGCTTTCCCGTACAACCTACTCCAGCACAAGCTGCTTTACTTCAGCATATGACTACTGAAGTAATCACACAAGTACTACGAAACATACAAATCCCTCAAGTTCCTGTTGTACCTCACATCAAAAGAAGAGAGGAGAGAACTCCTCTTGAAAGAATCAAGAAGCTTCCGGCTGATGACTTCAAAGGGGACACAGTGAATCCTGCAATTGCAGAAGATTGGCTTAATCATACTAAATGGTGTATGACAATGCTTCATTTTACAGATGAAGAGAGATTAGACTGTGTGCAAGGTCTACTCAAAGAACAAGCTAGGAGGTGGTGGGATAATTTTATAAGAGAAAGGCGACCCGGAGAAGTCACCTGGGGTCTTTTCTTGGAACAATTTGATAAGAAGTATGTTAGTGAAAGATTCAAGGATGAGCAAAGGAAATTGTCCTTGTCTTTGAGGCAGTGACGAATGACTATATCAGAATATGAAGTTCAATTCCTCAAACTCGAGAGGTATGCTCGTGATATCACTGACAGTGAAGTAAAGCGATGTAAGAGATTTGAGGATGGGTTAAACGATGAAATTAGAGTGCATTTACTTGCACAAAGGATTAGGGTATTCAATGACTTGGTTGATGCTGCTACGGGTATTGAGAAGATCAATTCAGATAGAGAACAACGAATGGCTAAAAGATCTGGATTTCAAAAGGGATCGCAGGGTCCAGTTAGTTCAGAATCTCCAAGTAAGAAACAGAAGGGAACATCGAAACAAACACAATCTCATTTTAGAGGGTTTTCACCAAGACAAACCATAACTACAGGGTCAGCGGCTAGTGTACCTTCAGGTCGAGGCAGAGGAAATATTCCACAATGTTCTAATTGTGGAAGGATGCATATAGGGGAATGTTGGGAAAAAGGTAGAGTCTGCTTTAAATGTGGCTTGAGGGAACATTTGATTGCAAATTGTCCTCAAAGACAGGTAAGTACATCTACACTTACTGTAGTTCCTACTCCTACAATGCAAGGTGGAAGAGGAAGGGGAAGAGGAAATGCTAGTGAGACAAGTAGACATAATGTGGCTCAACAAGCCCAGCAGAGTGGTAGACCGGGTGGAATGGCGTGAAGTTATGCAATCCGAGGTCCTGAGACTCGGGAATCTACTGATGTTATAGTCGGTAAATTTTCATTCTTTAATCATGATGTTTATGCTTTGATAGATCCCGGTTCATCTCATTCAAATATATGTACTGCATTAGCACAAGAGAAAGGGTTACATGTAGAAGAATAACTGGAAAATATTGAAGTGACTTATCCTTTAGGACACAGTGTGATAGTAAACAAAGTGTATATGAATTGCCCTATTATGATTCAACATCAACTTTTCCTTGCAAATTTAATTGAGTTACCTTTCCGAGATTACGATGTTATCTTGGGAATGGATTGGTTATCGGAACATCGAGCTGTGGTGGATTGCAAAAATAAAAGAATGTCACTTCAAGTTTCTGATGGAGAAGAAATAGTTATCGTGGGGGAAAGATCAGATTACCTCTGTAACATAATTTCTTTTATGAAGACTAAAAGATTAGTTAGGAAGGGATGTCAGTTCTACCTAATCTTCGCTCTAGAATTGAAGAAAGGTGAGTTAGAATTACAGAATATTCCTAAGGTATGTGATTTTCCTGATGTATTTCCGGAAGAACTACCGGGTTTGCCACCAAAAAGAGAGGTAGACTTTGCAATTGATGTATTCCCAGGTACCGCACCAGTATCCAAAGCACTATACAGAATAGCGCCTGCCGAATTGAAAGAGTTGAAGATTCAGTTGCAAGAATTGTTAGACAAAGGATTCATACGCCCGAGTATATCCCCATAGGGTGCACCACTGTCATTTGTTAAGAAGAAAGATGGGTCACTCCGATTATGTATTGGTTATCGGGAGTTGAATAAATTGATAGTGAAGAACAAGTATCCATTGCCAAGGATTGAATACTTATTGGATCAACTCAAGGGTGACAAATACTTCTCCAAGATTGATTTGAGATCGAGCTACTATCAAATGAGAGTGAAAGATGATGATATAGCAAAGACGGCTTTCCGAACCAGATATGGGCACTATGAATTTTTAGTGATGCCATTTGGTCTAACTAATGCACCAACCGCATTTATGGACCTTATGAACCGTGTCTTTTATTTATATTTAGACAGGTTTGTTGTGGTTTTCATTGATGATATTTTGGTATATTCTAAGTCACGGGAAGAGCATGATCAACATTTGCAAATAGTCTTCCAAACTTTGAGGTAAAATAAATTGTATGCCAAACTTAGCAAATGTGAGTTTTGGCTTGAAGAAGTTTCTTTCTTAGGCCATGTTGTTTCTGTAGAAGGAATTAAAGTGGATCCTAAAAAGATAGAAGCAGTTGTAGAATGGAAACCACCAAAGAACCCTATGGAAGTCAGGAGTTTCCTTGGCTTAGCAGGGTATTATAGAAGATTTGTGAAGGGATTTTCAGTCATTGCTGCCCCACTGACGAAACTACTTCTAAAGAATGCAAAATTTGAGTGATATCACAAGTGTCAAGAAAGTTTTGAGAAGTTGAAAGCGATGTTAACAGAAGCTCCCATCCTTACCTAACTAGAACCTGGAAAAGATTTTATAATCTATAATGATGCTTCACATAGTGGTCTTGGGTGTGTTTTGATGCAAGAAGGAAAAGTGATTGCCTATGCTTCCAGGCAATTGAAGAATCATGAAAGGAATTACCCTACTCATGATTTGGAAATGGCTGCAATAGTCTTTGCCTTGAGAATTTGGCGACACTATCTTTCTAGTGAAAAATGTAATATTTATACAGATCACAAAAGCTTGAAATATTTACCAACACAGAAAGAGTTGAATTTAAGGCAAAGAAGGTGGATGGAATTCATTAAAGATTACGATTGTCTTATTGATTACCATCCAGGAAAGGCTAATGTAGTGCAGATGCTCTCAGCAGAAAGACAATGATGGCACTAAGGGCTATAAATACGGGGTTAGCTCTTACCAGTAGTGGAGCCTTAATTGCAGAATTGAAGATTCAACCTGTACTACTACAACAGTTTAAGCAAGCACAAAATGAAGATGATGACTTAAAGATTATTCTATCACGGACACAAGTGGGTATCGTAGACGACTATATGGTTCGAGAAGATGGGTGTCTATATTTTAAAGATAGACTATGTGTGCCAAACAATGAAGAATTAAAGAAGAATATCTTACAAGAGGGGCATAGTAGTCCTTATGCGATGCATCCAGGAGCAAACAAGATGTACCAAAATTTGAAGAGCCATTACTGGTGGAATGGAATGAAGAAAGACATTACTAATTATGTTGCTCATTGTCTAACTTGTCAACAGGTGAAAGCAGAACATCAAGTTCCTTCTGGATTGTTGCAACCTATAACAATTCCAGAATGGAAATGGGAAAGAATCACAATGGACTTCGTGACGTCTTTACCACGTGCACAGAAGAAACATGATACAGTGTGGGTTGTTGTAGATAGATTGACAAAGTCTGCCCACTTTCTTCCAGTTAGGCTGGATTATTCACTTGATAGGTTGGCTCAGTTATATATAGATGAGATAGTAAGGCTACACGGAGTGCCTATTTCAATCATTTCTAACCGAGATCCAAGATTTACTTCAAGATTTTGGAAGAAGTTGCAAGAGGCCATAGGTAGCAAACTTCATTTCAGTACTTCATTTCATCCACAAACAGATGGTCAATCTGAAAGAGTAATTCAGGTGTTAGAAGACATGATGAGAAGTTGTATCATTAAATTCGAGGGAAGTTGGGATAAGTATTTGTCCCTCATGGAGTTTGCCTATAATAACAGCTATCAGTAAAGCATACAAATGGCGCAATATGAAGCATTGTATGGAAGGAAATGTCGAACTCCATTATATTGGACCGAACTTAGTGAAAACAAGATTGTGGGAGTGGATTTGATTCAGGAGACAAAAGAGAAGGTAAAACTTATTCAAGAAAGATTGAAGGCTGCATCGGATAGACAAAAATCTTATGCTGATCTAAAAAGAAAAGACATTACTTATGAAGTGGGAGATAAAGTGTTTCTCAAAGTATCTCCTTGGAAGAAAGTCCTGCAATTTGGCAAGAAAGGCAAGCTCAGTCCGAGATTCATTGGCCCATATGAGGTTATAGAGAAGGTTGGACCGGTAGCTTATCTGTTGGCACTACCCCTAACACTCGACAAAATTAATAATGTGTTCCATGTGTCAATGTTAAGGAGATACAGATCAGATCCATCACATATCTTATCTCCTGATGTTGTAGAAATCGAACCCGACCTGACGTATGAAGAGGAACCGGTACAAATCTTGGCGAGAGAGGTTAAATAATTGAGAAACAAGTCTATTCCTTTGGTAAAAGTACTTTGGAGGAATCATAAGGTTGAAGAAGCAACTTGGGAACCGGAGGATACAATGAAAACTCAATATCCGCAATTATTTTCAGGGAATTTTCAGGACGAAAATTCATAAGAGGGGGAGAATTGTAACGAACCGAAATTTTCAAAATTTGCTTATAATAAATTACTATGGTAATAAAATATTATGGAAATTATTTTTATTGTTATTATTGTTATTGTTATTGGATATAAGGCATGAGGAAATAAGAGTTAATTAAGTAAGATGGATGAATTAGGCATTTAATTAATTGTTCGAGGGCATTTTTGGAAATTGAAAAAAAAGGAAAAAAGAAAAACAAAATACATACAAACCATCCAGCATCTTCCCTTCTTATCTTTCATCTTCTTCTTCCTCTACACATTTACATTTCCTTTAACTAAAATTTTTCCTAATCCAAAAACTTCTGATTTCTTCGATTCAACTTCGAATTCTTGTTAGAAATCGATCCTTAAGCCCTCTATCATCATCAATTTCAGTCAATCAAGACTAGAAGAGGAGGATTTTAGATTTTAAGGTTCGGATAAATAGTAACCTGAGTTTGAGGTGAGTGATTTTTGGTGAAATTAAAGCTTAATTAATAGAATTCATGATAGATTAAGCATATTTATGGTATTAGGAAGTTTATTTATGCAATATCTTGATAGAATTATACATGGCTGTTGTAGAGGAAGCTATTGCAAGTCAAAGGCAAAAGAGGTAGAAGAGAGCTAGAAAGAGCATAGAAAAAGGTTTGTGTCTCGAATTTCGATTTCTCGATTTTTCGGAAAATTTTCTAGACTGTATACCTGTTTTTTTTTAATGTTTTCTCTCCTAATTTTAATCCAATTTTAACGATTCTTGATTCTATTGATATCTAAAGAAAGTAAGGAATATATGTTCAGAAGAAACCTTGTTGAATTTCGTTCATTTTCAATGTGAAATTTTCGTTTGAATTGAGTCATGAAATCTGTTTTCGGAAAATCTCAGCTTTGTACACTGTTTATTATTTTGATCATAAATTTGGTTATAAAATTTGGATTCCTGTGATTCTGGTGGCTTTGGAAAGCTGAGACATGTGTCTAATTATGTTTAGAAGAAAGTTCTTCGGTTGGTTGATGTTTTGATAGCAAAAAATTCAGGGGAAGTCAGGTTACGAAACCTGGAAAAATTCTGGAAAGTATGAATATTGATTTAATTGAGTTTTAATTGAAGTTTGATGCTTAAAAATTTGGGATTTGGATTTCTTAATTACTGAAGTTTTGTTGAATTATGATTGATGGTTTGTACTGGAATTTTTAAGATGTTACTTTGATTTATTGCCCTTATTAAACGAGTAGAATACGGGTCAGGGTAGATTGGCGTCAATAAAGGGGGGTACAGTACTGTACAAATAATTGAAGCTTTGGCTTCGGGCTTTGGCCGATATTATGATATATATGTATTGATATTGAAGCTTCAGCTTCGGGCTTGACCGATATGTTGATTTTGAAGCTTCGGCTTCGGGCTTGTCCGCTCCCGTATCCATTTTACCGTTATTCAGGACTTGTTTACTTTGGGCAATATGTGGTTAAAGCGTTTGGAAAAATTGGATATAAATTTGATTGTACTTTGAAAGGATTATTATATAAGTTTTGTGATTTGGTTCCATAAAGTTGGTTAATTTGTTTTTAACTTATAAATGCACTTTGTTTCTATTTAAAAAATATTCAAAGTTGTTATATTTTTTGTATGGACAACACTAAGCAAATCGCTTAGCGTGTAGTTTTTTTTCTACACGTAGGTGGAGAACTTGTAGATAGCTTAGACCAAAGTGGAATAAGTGGATCAGCTTGAAGAGCAAATAAGGAAAGACTCGAGGTGGATATGTATTTTAATGTAATATTATGGTTTGTAGAATAATGGCATGTACTAGATAGTATGAGAAATATAAAGTGGTATTGAGGAATATTTGGATAATAAAGTAACATTGAGAAATATTTGGAGTTGGAAACATTATATTTGTAATTGCACATATTAAATCTACAAGTATTGAATTTCAAATAATGGAGTAGAGTTATTTATTGGGTGTTTATAGTTATTGTGGCGCTCCCTATATAGGTCGCGTTACATATATTACTTGACTAAATTAGGTGCTAAAGAGGCTGTTGAAGAAACTAATAAAATTGGTTTTATTATATTACAAACACACACTAATCAATAGATGCACAGTACAAAACCGTTTAATTAAAACATTAGTTGAAATATTGAACTAAATAATTAACACTAAAATATTTTCAAGTAAAAATAATGTAAAATTCTTTTGAGATAAATAACCCACATATTTCAATAATTCCCTACTTATTTTAAAAGAAGTTTTGAAAAATAAGGATTATTCTGATTATCTCAAGTTTGACATATAATGCATGGTATTGATGTCTTTTAAACTATGAACCAATACTCAATAGATAAAATTTATCTTACGGAAAATTTGGTGAAACATATAGTTTTTATGAACGAAAGATTCGCTATGTAAGATAGAGATTTTAACTATCACATTATACCAAAATAAGTTTCTGTTCAACGCTGTGGTGCGCCATAATAGGCCATGTGCATGCTTGGTCTCTCATAAGTGCTCTAGAGATAGAGCCAATATCCCATAGAAACGGCTCCACTTCACACTTACGTAGGTGATTTCATCAAGCGTATATTGCACTTTATACACCACTCATAAGAGCTATGAAATTCATTAAGAGTTCTTTAACTCAACCTCTCAAAATATGCAACATAGCACAACACATCTAGGATTGGGATAATTTATTTTGTGCTAGTAGAACTAACAAAGGCTTGTTATTACCCATAAGAACCTATTGCATGGGATCTCCACTCATAGGTTGGGTTACCACCTTTGTTAATTTCAAATTGGCTTAAGTCCCATCCCCTTGGATGTTTCGTTTATTAATTTATTTCTCAAAGGTTTGGTCAGAGATCGGCCAAATTCACTTCTGACCTCATATAATTTATGAATATTACGCCATCTCTTAGCAATTGCTTCACGACGTTGTGTCTCAGACGTATATGTCTATTCTTGCCATTAAAGGTCTTATTTCTCAATATTGATATTGCCACTTGGCAATCACAGTGTATATACACAGAAGGTGTTGGCTTTATTCCCAAAGGCACACCAGCTAAAAAGTTTTTCAACCACTCAGCCTCATTACAAATCAACTCTAACGCAACAAACTAAGACTCCATTGTGGATTTTGCAATTATAGTTTGTTTTGTTGACTTCCATGTTATTGCTCCACCACCAAGGGTGAAAATATAACAACTAGTGGACTTTGTCTCATATGAATCAGAGATCTAGTTAGCATCACTATACCCTTCTAGTACAGCGGATGTCCCATTATATAAAATACCGTAGTTCATGGTACTTCTAAAATATTTCATAAGCCTTAATATGCCAATGATCATCACTTGGATTATGTGTATATCTACTCAATCTGCACATAGCATAAGCTATGTCAGGACAAGTGAAATTCATCAAGTGCAACAAACTACTAATAATTTGTGCATACTTGGATTGAGCCACTAGATCACCATTATTTTTCTTTATATGGATTTTGGAATCATAAGGGGTACTCACATGATTTACATCATAATATTTAAACTTCTTAAGAAGTTTCTCAACATAATGCTCTTGTGTTAACAAGATACCATTATCCTTCCTTATGATTCTCATACCCAATATCACACTGGCTTCTCCCATGTCTTTCATAACAAACTTTGATGAATATCTTTATTCTATTGATAGCATCAAGACTCGGGCTAGAGATAAGCATATCATCAAGATAAAGACATATTATCACACATATACCATTTATTACTTTAGTATATACACATGTATCGACCTCAAGTGATGAAAAACCATCATCTATCAAAACTTGATCAAATTTATCATGCCATTATTTAGGCGCTTATTTTAAACCATATAAAGACTTTATTAATTTACACACTTTCCTTTCTTGCCAAGGCTCAACACACCCCTCATTAGGGAAGAGCATTGGTCGGTTCGATTCAAGAACCGAATCGAACCAAATAAATCAAAAACCGAATAACAAGAAAATTAGGAACTCAATACCGAACCTAATTAAATTCGGTTCGGTCCGGACTGAACCTAAATATTTAGGTTCGGTTCGATTCGGTTTAGTATAGAACCAAAATTTTCTTTTCATGTTAAAGATGTAATTATTATTTGAATTACTTATTATGAAATTTGATAACTTGCTAAACTCAAAATTAATATATTAATAGTAAAATATAGTAAAAAAACTAATTCAATCAAGATTCAATTAATGAGTTTATTTGTATCTTATAAAATATAACAAATAATAAAAATCAATCAAAATTAATAATAACATTCCAATGTTCGCCATTTATTGAATTTTAATATGGAATTCTCTATATTTTTTTTCATATAATACTTATAATATTAATACTTGAAAAAATATAAATAAAAAATTCTAATGTTCACTATTGGTTAGGCTTCTAGTACGAAATTCACTACAATTTGTTCATATATTTAAATATTATCCTAATTAGGTTCGGTTCTAGGTTTATTTGGTTTTTCTTTCTTCGATCCGAGAACCGATCCAAATACCAAATAAGAAAAATATTAGAACCAAGTATCGAACCTAATAAGTTAGGTTCGGTCCGGTTAGGTTCGGTTTGATTCAGTTCTTAGGTTCGGTTCGGTTCTTTAGGTTTCTTGCTCTCCCCTACCCCTCAGGTAGCACCATATAAATCTCTTCATCTAAATCTTCATTCAGAAAAGCAGTTTTGACATCCATTTAGTGAATAAAAAGTTTATGAATAGAAGCTAAAGCAATTAAGATATGAATTGAAGAATTTCTAGTCACCGGAGCATAAGTATCAAAATAGTCAACATTTGGGATAACACTAGAATGGGAAATTTCTCAAGTCTTTAATGGAAAAACATTTTCAAAGAATTCAGCATTCTTTGTCTCAATAATAGTAGTTTTCTCAAATACATCACTTCTAAGCACAAGAAATCGATACGCAACACTATGTTCAACGTAGCCTATGAATACACAATCAGAAGTTTTTGAACCTATTTTTTTTCTTAGTTTCGGGGAGAAGAACCTTAGCAAGACACCCTCACACTTTTAAATATTTCAAATTAGGAGGATAACCCTTCCATAATTCATAAGGTGTCTTGTTGGTTTTTGTATAAGGAATTATATTTTGTAAATGACAAGCAGACAAAATAGCTTCACCTCATAAATTATCAGAAGCACCAGAACTTAAAAGCATACAATTCATCATTTCTTTTAAAGTTCGATTTTTCCTCTCAGCTATACCATTGGATTCTAGTGAATAAGGAGGTGTGGTCTCATGTATAATCCCATTTTTCTCAAAACAAAAAAATCATTTAAGGCAATATACTCACCACCCCTATCAGATCTAATCCTTTTAATCTTCTTATTGAACTGAGTCTCAACCTCATTTTTGTATAGCACAAACTTATCAAAGCCTCATCTTTACTTCTCAGTAAATAAACTTTGGTATATCTTGAAAAGTCATCAATAAAAGTAATATAATACTTTTTGCCTCCTCTAGTCATAGTTTGTTTCAAATTACCAAGGTCGGTATGAATTAAACTTAATAATTCACTCTCCCTATGAATAGAAGAAAATGACTTTTTGGTTTGCTTTGATTCAACACAAATACCATATTTTTTAAAATCAAAAAATCGAATATTTGAAATCAAACCATTTGAGTTCAAAAGCTTTATATAAGGTAAACTAACATGTCCCAATCTAGCATGCCATAAATCAAATGACTCAACTATATAAATTGAAGCAGAGTTTGCATTATAATTAATAACATTAGAAAAGTTAAGAATAAAAAGTTCATGGTTTATAAAGCCATTTTCGACAAACACATTTCCTTTTGTCATTAAGACTTTGTCGGACTCAAATTCTACCTTTATTTCATTTTTGCCTAAAAGGCTCACGTAAACCAAATTGGTTCTTATATTAGGAACATGTAGCACCTCATTAAGTGCTAATATTTTACCAGATGTGAGTTTGAGAAGAATTTTTCCATTTCCAAGAACTTGAGTAGTTCTGGAATCATCAAGATAAATAAATTCTTCTCCACTATTTATTTGGGTGTAAGACTCAAAAGCATTTTTATTTCCACAAATGTGCCTCGTAGCTCCCGAGTCTATAACCCATTAATTCACATCAGTCACCATATTCACTTGAGAAATGACCGCGACAATATTATCATCTGCTTCAACTGTTTTAGGTTTAACAATATTGCCATTTCTCACAACTCTTTCCACGTATTGAGGAGCATGGTGACATATAAAATAATTTTTATTGAAGTTGGTTTTATTATTTATTTTAGGCTTATATCCATGGTATCGCTCGTACCTTTTTTCCAGATGTGTAGAATTGAACTTCACAAGATTGGCCTTCGATATTGACTCCTTTCGTTTAGCCGTATATTTGGTAATCAAACATTTCCAATCCATTTCCTCGTAGCAATAGTAAAAATTAAAAAGGTCATTAGTTTCATAAAACATCAAGGTATCCTTTCATATTGTTAGAAAATAAGTGCAAAAATACAAGAAAAGGATTAATAAGAAATAATAGAACAACATTATTATAGAAATATAAATGAACAATACAACCAAACCGAAACTGCAATATGGAATTTTGAACACCGGAAAGCTGAGTCGTGCAAGCACTGTCCTTAAAGAATACTTGGAGTTCCTTCCAGAATTAATCAGCTTCTTCAGTTAAATTGATTGAATCAGAAATAGAAACTTCAAAATATATCCAGAATAGTATAGAATAAAATAATTAGAAGTACTTGTGAGGAACAAAGATAAAGTAGAGAATTGTGTTATATTCTGTGTCAAAAAAATGAAACTTCATCTGCCTTATATAGCCCAATTTATGCCCCGTTGTCCAACGTATATGTGATAAGAAGCAAACTGATTTAACGTTTAGTTTGACCAAATCTTGCAAGCTGTTAATTGGATTATTCAACAGATATATTAATTGACTAAATCAGGTGCTAGAGAGGCTGTTGAAGAAACTAATAAAATTGGTTTTATTATATTAAAAATATCCACTAATTGATAGATGCCCAGTACAAAACCCTTTAATTAAAACATTAGTTGAAATAGTCAACTAAATAATTAACACTAAAATATTTTCAAGTAAAAATAATGTAAAATTCTTTTGAACTAAATAACCCACATTTTCCAACAGAAAGTCATACGCTAAGCCTACTCTATCGAACACTAGACGACTACTTGTTCGACTTAATTCTTACTACATATACTGTGCTAAAAGTCCTATTCCACCTTTTGGGCCAAGTACATTTCCTCCTCCCATACGCCAAAAATCCTTTTCCACCTTCTCAGCCATCGAGAAGAATTAATGGTTCACCTCCTCCCAGTCGCATATATGGCATTACCAAAACTCCTCTTCCACCTTCTTGGCCATCGAGAAGAATTAACGGTCCACCTCCTTCCAGTCGCATATATGGCATTACCAAAACTCATCTTCCACCTTCGGGGCCATCAAGAAGAATTAACGGTCCACCTCCTCCTGGTCGGATATACAACATTTATAGTGCCAAAACTCCTAATCCACTTGCGCCATCTAGAAGCGGTAACGTTCCACCTCCTTATGCTTGCTTATACAACATATATAGTGCCAAAACTCCTAGTCCACTTTCTATGCCATCTAGAACATGTAACGTTCCACCTTCTCATGCTCGCTTATACAACATATACAGTGCTAAAAATCTTATTCCACATTCTGGGCCATCGAGAAGAACTAATACACCTCCACCCACCCCGCTTAAAGAATAAGAAGGTTATGTTAAGTGGCATCCCTCCTTATTGTGGGATCCACTGACTTAATTAATAAAAAAAAGAAGAAAAACAAAAAAAGAGGCTGCAAGTAATTCAAATAAAGAGGCTGGAGGCGTGTTGTTAGAGGAGTTTTTCAAAAAGTGCACAGTAAAATTACTGTGTATAATTCGGCTATACGCATTTTAAATCTCCTATAAATAGAGGAGGTTTTACTCATTTTATGTGCAGAGCGAAAATCAAGAAACACAGATAAAAAATATAATCTATGTAGAGAGACTTAGGAAAAGGGTTCCTAAGAGTTGGGAAAGAGAGAAAATAGTGAGATTTTGGGAAACACTTGTGTGCCACTATTTTGTAATCTCTTTGTGTACCTACTATTATTTTATAGTGCAGAATTATTCGGAGTTTGTCCCATGATTTTTCTCTAATTCATTTGGGGTTTCCACGTAAAAATCTGCGTGTCTTTTATTCTACTCCTATTATTTTTCTCGTAACTTATTATTGGGCCTAACAAGTGGTATCAGAGCCGAAGGTTGTTTTATCAATAGAATCCATGGATATATTTTTCAAAAATAAATATACCATGATGACGAGAAAATTACGGCGAATCTGGTGCCGCAATCCGTTTGAAAAACCGTTGCAAAAACGCAATTTGAGTGAATAGTAAAATAGTAACTTGAATAATACTATTTATATTCGGTCCATTTTATGAATAGTATTCCTATAGTTATTGTTTAAGTATACGATTGAGGTATACTATTACTATTCCAATATACAAGTACTATTTGGGTATATGAAACTATTCACATATATGGTCACTATTCATATGAATAGTAAAATTTTGCCATTTTTAAAGTTTTGACATGGCAAACGACGGTTTAATGATCAAATTGAAGGATACAAATTATTCAATGTGGAAATCCAGAATGTAGGGCTATCAGAATTGCAAAGATCTGTACGATCCAATTGAGGGTGACGACTTAAAGCCGAAGGATATAAAAGAACAGCAATGGATAAAGTTAAAGAAGTAGACATTGGGTACAATACGCCCATGGATAGATGCTAGCCTGTACAACCACATGAGGAACAAAAAAGATCCCAAAGCTCTCTGGAAGAAGCTAGAGGATATGTACGAGGCTAAAAATGCTCAAGAAAAAGTGTTCATGATTCGCAAAGTCATGAACTTGGAACTGACAGAGGGGTGATCAATCACACAACACCTGAACGACTTTGAAGGATTCATAAGTGAGTTAGCAGTCACCGGTATGTCCTTGGATGATGAGATGCAAGCATGTCTTTTAATGAGAACTCTACCAGATAACTGGGATACTCTTGTCGTATCATTGAGTAACTCAGCTCCAAATGGTGTGGTAACAATGTCTATAGTAAAGAATAGTCTACTTAATGAAGAGCTTCGTAGAAGCAAACTTGCCAGTACCGGTTCACAAGCCCTTGTCATAGAGAATAGGGGCCGAAGCAGGAGTAGAGGTCGTGGGAATGGAAAATCGAAAGATAGATCCAAGTCCCGGGAGAAGAGGTCATGCTACCACTGTGGAAAGCAGGGTCATCTGTATGTTTCACATAATTTGTATTTTTTTTGTATATGTTACAAATCTGTTATAAATGTGTTATATGTCTGTTATAAACCTAAAATAAATATGTATGTATGCTACAAGCATGATAAAAGTCTAATACATGTGTTTGATGAAATATATAACAGATTTATAACAGTTTTGTATTAGATATGACTATTATAAAACTGTTTGGCACGATTTGTACGTTCTTTTGTATCTGTTACAAATCTACTACAAATCTTTTATAAATCAAATATAAACGTGTTATATATCTATTATAACATATGTACATCAGTTTAAAGAGCATTGCAAATACAAAAAGACTTATATTAGACTTATAACAGATTTATAACAATTGTATATTATATATGTAATAGTTCAATAAGCATTTCAAATACAAAGAGACTTATATTAGACTTATAACAAACTTATATTAGACTTATAACAGATTTATAATAGATTTATAACAGATGTATAACAGTTCAATGAGCATTGCAATACAAAGAGACTTATATTGGAAATATAACACATATGTAACAGATATTTAACAGTTTGAAAAAAATTGGAAAAATATATAACAATGGATGGCATTTCGAAGATAAAAATGAGACGAGCAAAAAACTATAGAGCGTCATGCCGAAAAAATGAGCCATTTGAGAGATAAATGCAAAACAAGTTAAACAAATTAAAAAAAACCACCAAATCGCATGAGATGTGAATATGGCGTATAAAGGTAAATAGAGAAACTTTAAATGGTTAGAAATACATGATTGACTTATTGGGTTATTTTGGTATTTATTTTGGGCAAATGAGTAATAAGTGAGAATTTCCCTTTTCTTTTTATAGGTTGGGTCGAACTTGAGCTACTAAGTTGTTAGCTTGGCCCGATTGGACGCAGCCCAAACCCGATCAATGTCATGTCTATTTAGAATTACATGAAGTATTTTTTCACTACCTTTATTCATATTATAATTTTTTTTATATAAATTGAAAATTTGAAGAAGCCAAGGTTTGATCCTTGGCCATTCTTAGTGGACGTATCAATTAAACTAATTTCAATCTATCATTTTTTAGAGATTTTTATACCATGCTTCTGGAGCATTGCTCTATACACCCTCCATAAATGATAGGTGTCTCATAAACTATTTTATGTCATTATTTTTTATTATTTTATTTATTTCTGGGACACTTGTAATTCATGCAGAGTGTAGGGAGCAATGCTTGATAGGCTAAAAATATAAAGTAAATGAAATGGCCTATGGAAAGAGCAAGTGTACCTATCGCAAAAAGTAATATTGTGCTAAGCACAGGTCGATCCCATAGAGATAGTAACTTGGGTACCAAATCTAGAAAAGATTCTCACTGGTTAGACGATTCGATAATTTGATGTTGATGATTTAAAACAAAATTAAACTGAAAACAAATAAAAGCAAAACAAACTTAGAGCAAAACTAGGTGTAATGAATTAATTTAGATAGTTAGGGATTGATTTCACTTGATCAATTAATATGTAACTTCAATCTTATTTAGCTAATCTAATTCTTAATACTTCCTATGGTTGGTGATCTTCACATGGATATTTATCTATTCTATTCAAATAAATAAACCAATCAAAGAATCAATAAATCAACTATGTATAACTCTTCAATGCATGAAGAACTGGAAGACCCCAAAGAACGAAAAACCACAAGATAAGCGGGTTCTGTAACGAACCGAAATTTTAAAATTTACTTACAATAAATTATTATGGTAATAAAATATCATGAAAATTATTTTTATAATTATTGTTATTATTATTATTGGATATAAGACATAAGGAAATAAGAGTTAATTAAGTAATAGGGATGATTTAGGCATTTAATTATTTGTTCAAGGACATTATTAAAAATTGAAAAAAAAAATATCTTCTAATCCTATAATCCTATACGTATTCCCTTCATCCCCTTCATACACCTTCATCTTCTCCATTTCTCTCTTCCTTATCAAAATTTTTCATAATCAAAAAACTTCCGATTTCTTCGATTCAACTTTAAATTCTTGTTAGAAATCGATCCTTAAGCCCTCTATCATCATTAATTTCAGTCAATCAAGACTAGAAGAGGAGGATTTCACATTTTAAGGTTCGGATGAATAGTAACCCGAATTTGAGGTGAGTGATTTTTGATGAAATTAAAGCTTAATTAGTAGAATTCATGGTAGATTAAGCATATTTATGGTATTAGGAAGTTTATTTATACAATAACTTGATAGAATTATGTATGGATATTGTAGAGGAACCTAGTGCAAGCAAATCAAAGGCAAAAGAGGTAGAAGAGAGCTAGAAAGGGCTTAGAAAAAGGTTTGTGTCTAAAATTTCGATTTCTCGGTTTTTTGGAAAATTTTCCATATTTGTATCCCTGTTTTGTTTTAATGTTTTCTCTTGTTATATAAATCCAATTTGAATGATTCTTGATTCTATTGATATCTACAGAAAGTAAGGAATATATGTTCAGAAGAAATATTGTTGCGTTTCGTTCGTTTTCAATGTGAAATTTTCGTTTGAAATTGAGTCATGAAATCTGTTTTCAAAAAATCTCAGCTTTGTACACTGTTTAGTATTTTGATCATAACTTTGGTTATACAATTTGTATTTGAATGATTCTACTGGATTTGGAAAGCTGAGACATGTCGGTAATTATGTTTAGAAGAAAGTTCTTCGATTGGATGACGTTTTGATAGTGAAAAATGCAGGGGAAGTCAGGTCACGAAATCTAGAAATTTCTGGAAAATATGAATGTTGATTTTATTTTACTTCAATTGAAGTTTGATGCTTTAAAATTTGGGATTTGAATTTATTAATTACTGAAGTTATGTTGAATTATGTTTGATGGTTTATACTAAAATTTTTAAGATGTTACCTTAATTTATTGCCCTTATTAAACGAGTAGAATATGGGTCAGGGTAGATTGGCGCCAATAAAGGGGGGTACAGTACTGTACAAACGATTGAAACTTTGGCTTCGGGCTTTGGCCGGTATTTTGATAAAAATGTATAGATATTGAAGCTTCGGATTCGAGCTTGACTAATATATTGATTTTGAAGCTTCAGCTTCGGGCTTGACCGATATATTGATTTTGAAGCTTCGGCTTCGGGCTTGACCGATACATTAATATTGAAGCTTTGGCTTCGGGCTTGTCCGCTCCCGTATCCATTTTACCATTATTCATGACTTGTTTACTTTGGGTAATATATGGTTAATGTGTTTGGAAAAAAATTGGATATAAATTTGATTGTACTTTAAAAGGTTTATAAAATAAGGGTTGTGTTTTGGAATTGGATATATATTTTATTGTACTTTGAAAGGTTTATAATATAAGTTTTGTGTTTTGGTTTTATAAAGTTGTTTAATTTATTTTTGACTTATGAACTTACTTTGCTTCTATTTTGAAGTGTTAAAAATGTTAAAAATTGTTGTATTTCTTTTATGGACACCACTAAGCAAATTGCTTAGCGTGTAGTTGTTTTTCTACACGTAGGTGGAGATTTGTAGATAGCTTGGACCAAAGTGGCATAAGTGGATCAGCTTGAAGAGCATATAAGGAAAGACTCAAGGTGAATTTGTAATTTAATGTAATATTATAGTTTGTAGAATAATGGCACGTACTAGAGAGTGTGAGAAATGAAAAGTGGCATTGAGAAATATTTGGAGAATAATTTGGAGTTTGAAACATTATATTTGTATTTGTACATATTAAATCTGTAAGTATTAAACCTTATATAGTGGAGTAGAGTTGTTTAATGGGTGATTATAGTTACTGTATTAAACCTTATATAGTGGAGTAGAGTTGTTTAATGGGTGATTATAGTTACTGTAGCGCTCCCTATAAAGGGGGTGTTATATCTGTTGGTATCAGAGCGAGGTTTAGGCTATTCTAGGACTAGACGTACATGCCATTTAGGATATAAATATGTTATGTTAGTTGTTTTATCCACTTTGGTCCAATTTTCAGGAATAAGTAATGGCTAATAGTAGTCACAGCCAAAATGAGGAAGAGGATGCTGAGAGTACAGTCCATATTAGACAAGGGGATGAACAAAGACGTGATCCTCCACCAGTTCATGGCTTTCCCAAACAACCTACTCCAGGATAAGCTACTTTACTTCAGCATATGACTACTAAAGTAATCATACAAGTGCTTTAAAACATTCCAATCCCCTAAGTTCCTACAGTACCTGATATTGAAAGAAGAGAGGAGAGAACTCCTCTTAAAATAATCAAGAAGCTTTCGGCTAATGACTTCAAAGGGGATACAGTGATTCCTGCATTTACAGGAGATTGGCTTGATCATACTAAATATTGTATGACTAGGCTTCATTTTTCAGAAGAAGAGAGACTAGATTATGTGCAAGGTCTACTCAAAGAACAAGCTAGGAGGTGGTGGTATAACATTATGAGAGAAAGGTGCCCCAAAGAAATCACTTGGGGCCTTTTCTTGGTACAATTTGACAAGAAGTATGTTAGTGAATGATTTAAAGATGACCAAAGGAAATTGTTCTTATCTTTGAGACAAGGACGAAAGACTATATCAGAATATGAAATTCAATTCCTCAAACTCGAGAGGTATGCTCGTGATATCATTGACAGTGAAGTAAAGCAATGTAAGAGATTCGAGGATGGGTTGAATGATGAAATTAGAGTGCATTTACTTGCACAAAAGATTAGGGTTTTCAATGACTTGGTTAATGCTACTATGGGCATTGAGAAGATCAATTCAGATAGGCAACAAAGAATGGCTAAAAGATCTAGATTTCAAAAGGGGTCGTAGGGTCCAGCTAGTTTAGAATCTCCAAGTAAGAAACATAAGGGAACATCAGAACAAACACAATCTCATTTCAGAGGGTTTTCACCGAGACAAACCATAAGTATAGGGTCAACGGTTGGTGTAACTTTAGGTCGAGGTAGAGGAAATATTCCACAATGTTCTAATTATGGAAGGACATATACAGGGGAATGTTGGGGAAAAGGTAGAGTCTGCTTTAAATGTGGCTCGAGGGAACATTTGATTGCAAATTGTCCTCAAAGACAAATAAGTACATCTGCACCTATAGTAGTTCCTACTCCTATAATGCAAGGTGGAAGAGGAAGGGGAAGAGGAAATGATAGTGGTTCAAGTGGGCATGATATGGCTCAACAAGCACCACAGAGTGATAGACCGGGAGGAATGGCATGAATTTATGCAATCCGAGGGCCTGAGACTCGAGAATCTACTGAAGTTATTATCAATAAATTTTCATTCTTTAATCACGATGTTTATGCTTTGATAGATCCCGGTTTATCTCATTCATATATTTGTACTGCGTTAGCGCAAGAGAAAGGGTTACTTGCAGAAGAATTAATAGAAAATATTGAAGTGACTAATCCTTTAGGACACAGTTTGATAGTAAATAAAGTGTATATGAATTGCCCTATTATAATTCAACATCAACTTTTCCTTGCAAATTTAATTGAGTTACCTTTTCGAGACTTCGATGCTATCTTGGGAATGGATTGGTTATCGGAACATCGAGCTGTACTGGATTGCAAAAACAAAAGAATGTCACTTCAAGTTTCTGATGGAGAAGAAATAATTATCGTGGGGGGAAGATCGGATTATCTCTATAACACAATTTCTTTTATGAAGACTAAAAGGCTGGTTATAAAGGGATGTCAAGCCTACCTAATCTTCGCTCTAGAATTGAAGAAAGGTGAGTTAGAACTGTAGAATATTCCTACGATATGTGATTTTCCTGATGTATTTCTAGAAGAACTACCGGGTTTGCCACCAAAAAGAGAGGTAGAATTCACAATTGATGTATTACCAGGTACCGCACCAGTATCTAAAGCACTATACAGAATGGCGCCTGCTGAACTGAAAGAGTTAAAGATCCAGCTGCAAGAACTGTTAGAAAAAGGATTTATATGCCCAAGTATATCCCCATAGAGTGCACCAGTGTTGTTTGTTAAGAAGAAAGATGGGTCACTCCCATTATGTATTAATTATCAGGAGTTGAATAAATTGATAGTGAAGAACAAGTATCCATTTCCAAGGATTGAAGACTTATTTGATCAACTCAAGGGTGCCAAATACTTATCCAAGATTGATTTAAGATCAAGCTACTATCAGATGAGAGTGAAAGATGATGATATTGCAAAGACGGCTTTCTGAACCAGATATGGTCACTATGAATTTTTAGTGATGCCATTTGGTCTAACTAATGCACCAGTAGCATTTATGGGCCATATGAACCGTGTCTTTTACTTATATTTAGATAGGTTTGTAGTGGTTTTCATTGATGACATTTTGGTGTATTCTAAGTCACGGGAAGAGCATAATCAACATTTATGGATAGTCTTCCAAACTTTGAGGGAAAATAAATTATATGCCAAACTTAGCAAATGTGAGTTTTAGCTTGAAGAAGTTTCTTTCTTAGGCCATGTTGTTTCTACAGAAGGAATTAAAGTGAATCCTAAAAAGATAGAAGCAGTTGTAGAATGTAAACCACCAAAGAACCCTATGGAAGTTAGAAGTTTCCTTGGCTTAGTAGGGTATTATAGAAGATTTGTGAAGGGATTTTCAGTCATTGTTGCCCCACTAACAAAACTACTTCAAAAGAATGTAAAATTTGAGTGGAATGATAAGTGTCAAGAAAGTTTAGAGAAGTTGAAGGCGATGTTGACAGAAGCACCCATCCTTACCTAACCAGAGCCTGGAAAAGACTTTGTAATCTATAGTGATGCTTCACGTAGTGGTCTTGGGTGTGTTTTGATGCAAGAAGGGAAAGTGATTGCCTATGCTTCCAGATAATTGAAGAATCATGAAAGGAATTATCCTACTCATGATTTGGAAATGACCGCAATAGTCTTTGCCTTGAAAATTTAGCGACACTATCTTTATGGAGAAAAATGTTATATTTATATAGATCACAAAAGCTTGAAATATTTGCCAACATAGAAGGAGTTAAATTTAAGGCAGAGAAGGTGGATGGAATTCATTAAAGATTATGATTGTTTTATTGACTACCATCCAGGAAAGGCTAATGTAGTGGCAGATGCTCACTGTAGAAAGATAATGATGGAACTTTGGGCTATGAATATGAGGATAGCTCTTACCAGTGGTGGAGCCTTAATTGCAGAATTGAAGATTCAACCTTTACTACTACAATAGGTTAAGCAAGCACAAAATGAAGATGATGACTTGAAGGTCATTCGAGCAAGGACACAAGTGGGTATCGTAGACAACTATATGATTCGAGAAGATGGGTGTCTATATTTTAAAGAAAGACTATATGCGCCAAACAATGAAGAAGTAAAAAAGAATATCTTACATGAGGTGCATAGTAGTCCTTATGCGATGCATCTAGGAGCAAAAAAGGTGTACCAAAATTTGAAAAACCATTATTGGTGGAATGGGATGAAGAAAGACACTACTAACTATGTTGCTCAATGTCTAACTTATCAATAGGTGAAAGCTGAACATTAAGTTCCTTCTGGATTGTTGCAACAAATAAAAATTCCAGAATGGAAATGGGAAAGAATCACAATGGACTTCATGACATCTTTACCACTTACGCAGAAGAAACATGATGCAGTATGGGTTGTTGTTGATAGATTGACAAAGTCTGCCCACTTTCTTCTAGTTAGGATGGATTATTCACTTGATAAGTTGGCTCAGTTATATATAGATGAGATAGTGCGGCTACACAGAGTGTGTTTCAATCATTTCTGATTGAGATCCAAGATTTACTTCGAGATTTTGGAAAAAGTTGCAAGAGACCTTAGGTAGTAAACTTATTTCAGTACTTCATTTCATCCTCAAACAAATGGTCAATCTAAAAAGTAATTCAGGTGTTGGAAGATATGATGAGAAGTTGTATCATTGAATTTGAGGGAAGTTGGGATAAGTATTTGTCCCTCATGGAGTTTGCCTACAATAACAACTATTAGTCAAGCATACAAATGGCGCCATATGAAGCATTGTATAGAAGAAAATGCCGCAATCTATTATATTGGACCGAGCTTAGTGAAAACTAGATTGTGGGAGTGGATTTGATTCAGGAGATAAAGGAGAAGGTAAAACTTATTCAAGAAAGATTGAAGGCTGCATCGGATAGACAAAAATCTTATGCTGATCTAAAAAGAAAAGACATTACTTATAAAGTGGGGGATAAAGTATTTGTCAAAGTATCTCCTTGGAAGAAAGTCCTAGGATTTGGCAAGAGAGGCAAGCTCAGTCCGAGATTCATTGGCCCATATGAGGTTATAGAGAAGGTTGGACCGGTAGCTTATTGGTTAGCACTACCCCCGACACTCGACAAAATTCATAATGTGTTTCATGTGTCGATGTTAAGGAGATACAGATTAGATCCATCACATATCTTATCTCCTAATGTCGTAGAAATTGAACTCGACCTGACGTATGAAGAGCAACCGGTACGAATCTTGGCGAGAGAAGTTAAACAATTGAGAAACAAGTCTATTCCTTTGGTAAAAGTACTTTGGAAAAATCGTAAGGTTGAAGAAGCAACTTGGGAACCTGAGGATACAATGAAAACTCAATATCCGGAACTGTTTTTAGATAATTTTCGGGACGAAAATTCATAAGAGGGGGAGAATTGTAACGAACCAAAATTTCAAAATTTACTTATAATAAATTATTATGGTAATAAAATATCATGAAAATTATTTTTGTAATTATTGTTATTATTATTATTTGATATAAGACATGAGAAAATAAGAGTTAATTAAGTAAGATGGATGATTTAGGCATTTAATTATTTTTTCAAGAGCAATATTGGAAATTGAAAAAAAATATCATATAATCCTATAATCCTGTACGTATTCCCTTCATCCCCTTCTCCATTCCTCTCTTCCTTATCAAAATTTTTCATAATCTAAAAACTTCTGATTTCTTCGATTTAACTTCAAATTCTTGTTAGAAATCGATCCTTAAGCCCTCTATCATCATCAATTTCAGTCAATCAAGACTAGAAGAGGAGGATTTCATATTTTAAGGTTCATATGAATAGTAACCCGAATTTGAGGTGAGTGATTTTTGATAAAATTAAAGCCTAATTAGTAGAATTCATGGTAGATTAAGCATATTTATGGTATTAGGAAGTTTATTTATACAACATCTTGATAGAATTATATAAGGTTGTTATAGTGGAAGCTAGTGCAAGCAAATCAAAGGCAAATGAGGTAAAAGAGAACTAGAAAGAGCTTAGAAAAAAGGCTTGTGTCTCAAATTTTGATTTCTCGGTTTTTCGGAAAATTTTCCAGACTTGTATCCCTGTTTTGTTTTAATGTTTTATCTTGTTATATAAATCTGATTTGAATGATTCTTGATTCTATTAGTATCTACGGAAAGTAAGGAATATATGTTCAGAAGAAACCTTGTTGAATTTCTTTCGTTTTCAATGTGAAATTTTTGTTTGAAGTTGAGTCATGAAATCTATTTTTGGAAAATCTCAGCTTTGTATACTGTTTAGTATTTTGATCATAACTTTGGCTATATAATTTGGATTTGAATGATTCTACTGGATTTGGAAAGCTGAGACATGTGCCTAATTATGTTTAGAAGAAAGTTCTTCATTTGGATGATGTTTTGATAGTTAAAAATGCAGGGGAAGTCAGATCACAAAATCTAGAAATTTCTGGAAAATATGAATGTTGATTTTATTGTGTTTTAATTGAAGTTTGATGCTTTAAAATTTGGGATTTGAATTTCTTAATTACTGAAGTTATGCTGAATTATGTTTGATGGTTTATACTAGAATTTTTAAGATGTTACTTTGATTTGTTGCCCTTATTAAACGAGTAGAATACGGGTCAAGGTAGATTGGGGCCAATAAAGGGGGGTACAGTACTGTATAAACAATTGAAGCTCTGGCTTCGGGCTTCGGCCGGTATTCCGATAAAAATATATTAATATTGAAGCTTTGGCTTTGGGCTTGACTGATATATTGATTTTGAAGCTTTGGCTTCGGGCTTGACCGATATATTGATTTTGAAGCTTCGGCTTTGGGCTTGACCGATACATTGATATTAAATCTTCGGCTTCGGGCTTGTCCGCTCCCATATCCATTTTACCGTTATTCATGACTTGTTTACTTTGGGCAATATATGGTTAATGTGTTTGGAAAAAATTGGATATAAATTTGATTATACTTTAAAAGGTTTATAATATAAGTTTTGTGTTTTGGAATTGGATATATATTTTATTGTACTTTGAAAGGTTTATAATATAAGTTTTGTGTTTTGGTTTTATAAAGTTGTTTAATTTATTTTTGACTTATGAACTTACTTTGCTTCTATTTTAAAGTGTTAAAAATGTTAAAAATTGTTGTATTTCTTTTATGGATACCACTAAGCAAATTGCTTAGCGTGTAGTTGTTTTTCTACAAGTAGGTGGAGATTTGTAGATAGCTTGGACCAAAGTGGTATAAGTGGATCAGCTTGAAGAGGATATAAGGAAAGACTCGAGGTGGATTTGTAATTTAATGTAATATTATGGTTTGTAGAATAATGGCATGTACTAGATAGTGTGAGAAATGCAAAGTGACATTGAGAAATATTTGGAGAATAATTTGGAGTTTGAAAGATTATATTTGTATTTGTACATATTAAATCTATAAGTATTGAACCTTATATTGTGGAGTAGAGTTGTTTAATGGGTGATTATAGTTACTGTGGTGCTCCCTATAAAGGGGGTGTTACAGGTTCATATCAAGTTGACACATATAGGTCAACTCCTATTCAATCTATCAATCAAAATAGACGCACAGAACATATTATCAATAGATCATTAACAATAAGCATTAAGCATAACATGTGTAAAAACCCTGATTGGAAGAAAACTCGAACTAGATTAAAGTAAGATAAAATATCCATCATAGAAAAATTAATCCAAGCTCCATCTACTCTAACTAATGGAGTTTTGTTCGTGGACGAAACTAAAAACATCATAATATCAAAAGTAAACATGTCTCAATTTGAATAAAGAAGAAAGGAAGAATGATGAATACAAATCGTCGATTGAAATTTGGTGTTCTTCGTCTTCTCTATCTTCAGTCTCACTTTCTCTCTCCTAGTGCACGAAATTCTGATATTTTTATGCTCCTAGACTCTATTTTTTCGTGCTCCTGGTCTCCTCTAAGTAGTGGTAGAGTTAGAGTTCCAATTCGATTAGGATTTTGTATCAAACCGATAACTATCCACACGCAGTTACTAATCTTTCTATTGCAACTTGAATCGCCTCAATCGGCTATCGTATGAAGAAGTTATTGTTAAAATACCAAACACTATTGTGAGCACGGGATTTTGCAGTCCCTCTCGCGAGATGATGATGACGTGTGCCCGATTTTAATACCTCAAAATAAAAGTTCTCTTTAGAATTTTTATTACCGAAATAACATTCTTTGTGAATTTTATACTTGGTAGAATCCAGTTCGGCGTGGCCGATAAAACGTCAGATAGGAGCTTGAACCGATGATTTACGCCCATATTAAAAAAATAGCCATTAAAATATCATTAAAAATAAAAAAGATACCTTTTCACCCACTATTAAACCACTTTAGGCGACTTTTTAGGCTCCTAGGCCCGCTGCCTGCCAGTATGCTAGAGGCTAATGCCACCAGCGGCATTAGCCATACCACCGGCGATATCACCATGTCACCGACAGCATCATCCGTACCGCTGGTGGCATCACCATATCGCCGGCGGTATGACCCGAAGCTGGTCCCTACACAGACAGCCTTTCGGCCACTTTCGATGAAATTGGTCAAAAAAGTCTTGAAAACCACTCCATTTCACCTATAAAAGCACACCTTGAGCTGCAATTTAAGGAGGCGGAATCATCTAAGGTTAAAAGTTTAATGTTAGAATGAGAAAATAGATTTTAGTGAGATAGGAATTAGATAAGGCAGAAAAAAAGGATTTCGATCCATTTTTTCCTAGTTTCTCTTCTTTGAATTCTCTGATTGTGAGTTTAAAATCAGTAGGTCTTTAAGTTAAAATCAACCTGATAGGATTTAGATACCTAAAATTCTTAAATTGACTACTAAATCATCGTTACAAGCTCCCCGGAGGTGTTTCTTTTCAGTTCACGAAGAGGTGGATTCACGGCCTCGAGGTAAAAATCCTGAGTCTCATTGCTCTTTGGCACTAATATTACTGATTTATGTTAATTTTTGTTAATTTATATTCATTTTTGGGTTTTCAGTAATTTTTTACTATTATCCCTGCTGCTGCAAGAAATTGAAGTCGTCGGAGACATGTGATGTCGCCGGTAGTATCGGCCATATCGCTAGAAACATCATTGATACCGCTAGTGGCATCACATTTCCCAGAGACTTCACTTTCTTGTGGGACCCTTTTTTTATAGTACTCAAGAAGCCATGCAACCCACCTGCGTACTGATTTCACCAGCGACATCATCAATGTCGCCGGCGGCATCATCCATGCCGCCAGCGACATCAACCATGTCGCCGGCGGCATCACTTGTGTCGTCGGTGATATGACTTTCTGGATAGCAGTTTTATTTTCATTTATTCTAAGATTAGTTATTGTCTAAAACTAGGATGCACAGTGAAACGAGGGAAGTCCAAAACCTTCCGAAAATAGACCCCACCCCATAACGTGTGGCATTTTCACTTATAATCAAGTTAAAGCAACGATTGAATCTAAAATTTGGTTAAAAATGGAATTTCCCCATAAATGTCGTTCAAATCTCATTTTAGCCATCCAAACGGGCTTCATGATATTGTAAATAAGATATGTCATATCTGTACTAACCATCTTTTACAGGTAGATGCATATCAGACATTCAGGTATTTTTCATTTATTGCATAGAAAATGTATAGGACTTGGAAGCCTAGTAATAATTTTATTTTCCGTACTTATTTTTGAATGGTTGTAGATATTTTATTCAACGCTTCAGTTGTTGATAAACGTGAAAATAACAAAATACTTGAAAACACAAATAAATAGGTTGGATTGAATCGATTAAGAAGGAATGAAGTATTTTAACTTGGCCTAATGAAAAATAGATAACATCATCCGAGCTCGGAATCTCTACTTAAGGTATGGTCCAACCACCCGATGGAAAGATCATACCAAAAATTTTTCGGTTGAGCTGAACCGGGTGGCGACTCTCTTTTAAGTACGGGATTTTGATCTCATATCTTTTGAGCATTGAAACATGCAAAAACATTTTCCAATCACATCACTCTCATCCCTCGTTTATTTAAAGAGGTTGGCCCACTAGCCCGGCCTTGCAGCCGCCGCGCGAAACGTCGTCCGCTCACAGTGGCGACTCTACTGGGGATTTATCTCTTTAAACTTGAACTTTCTTTTCATAAAGTTTAAAGGATTTTGATAATGTATTGAAATCATTGGCCAAATTAAAATTTCATTCCTTTTCTTAAGATGTTTTATCCTCACGCGTGTAGATAGTTCGGTAATTTTTAGGTGCCCTATTTTACCCAAGACGCTCACGAAGTATCACTCATGCCCTGTTGGAATTGAGGATGCCTAGTAGGTGGATCACTCCTTTTAACCAACACATAAATGCCTACGATCACACCTATTTGGGAAGTGGTTGAGTAACGTGGAATCAAGGTAAATGAGAACCTTCTACATCAACAACCCTATACCAAAGCCACGTTTGAAAAAGCCCTAGCACTTCATTCCCTTAGGACTAACCAAAATAAATAAAATGATTGGGACGCGCTTCTTTTGCCATTACCGGTGAAGAAGCCAAAACTCCATCCTTCCAAAGAGGCGTAACGCGAGAGTCATAAGGTTGGAAAAGGGATGACATATGTGGTGTGTGCTCTGTGATCATGCACCCCCATGCATTAGCTTCAAGAGCTAAAAATGAATCTACTTACCCTTACTACTCCTGCAAGTGGAAGAAGTTTAGCGACACACGTAGGACTTCTCTTGTGCCTCCGTTGCGTCACCACATATCACTGTGTATGATGTGAGATACAAACGTCCTATGTATATTGGAGGTATAAGCCATCGCATCATCTCTAACCACATTTATGTGTAACCATATGTATCATGCATTGCTCCTAAGGAACAAAAGGCATGCATACCATCCATACCATTCAGAAAACCATTCATGGCCTGATCCGCTGCCTATCATTTCAGCTAGGAGGAGGCGTGCTGACTATCGCACCCCGGTTTAGAAAAGGATAGAACACCACTTGATACGTCATCCTCTCACCCCGATTGTCACCACAAAACTCGAAGGAATTCCACACACCAATTTTAGTGGGGATTCAGATTTAGAACGAGTTCAGTTAAGCCAGAGTCCTTCCCAACCAGCCATGTCTTTTCCAAGAAATGAAGGGACCCCTCCTCCCGAAGAGCCCTTTGGCCCTACTTCTAGCTCGGGAATAGGATCCCAGCCACCGCCTGGTTTTAACTGTGCCAGTGCTATGGCATAATTCCTGAACTCGGATGCTTTCCAAGCTTCTATCCAAACTACTGTTTAGGCAGCCGTTAAGCGAGCTCTCAAAGATAGAAATTTTGATCGAGTATCGGCATCTAATATTTCGGCCCAGAATGGTTCGGCATAGATGTTGACCAGTCTAGTAGGGACATGACCTGTTGCACCTATGTTTTAATCAACCCAGCCTATAGCATGCCCATTCCAGTTTGGGGCAAGCTTCAGCTTTCTTATCAACTTCGACCATTCCATTAGTTGTGCCTTTTAATCCAACACCCTTCGCTCAAAGCTCTACTCCCCCGGTATTTACTCACCAGTGCCCAGCTTCTCAACCACTACCCCCTTTCACACCCCCGCAGTTCATTGTAACTCCCAAAGGCACCACCTACCCCCAATATCCTTTCGCCAGCCAATTGGATATTCGCCCTCCACTACCTATGACACTTAATGACCAGGCCACGTAACCGCCGGGTGTGACACCCGAGGTAGCTGCTTTTATCCGATAAATGATAGCTTCTCAAACTGTCAACGACCAGGTTGCGTATTCTCTGGATGTGACACCCGAAGCCCTGGCTATCCCTCATAAATCAGTCAGCGACAAGGTCACTCAACTTTCGGGCATGACACCTGGGATCCAAGGTTACATCAACCACCTCATCACCACTAAGAAATCTGAAAAAGATGAAGACTGGGTCCCCGATAATTTCATTATGCTGAATATGGCTCATTATGATGGTTCTGGAGCACCTGCCTCTCACATTATAATGTATAAAAAGAATAATGCGCGTGAAGAAGTTAAGTGATAAGGTGCTTGCTGAAATGTTTCCCTGCTCCCTTCGGGGTCATGCCCTCGAATGGTATCACACCTTGTCGCAATATATTGTCGTCGACTAGAATCTCTTATCCGAGGCATTGAAAGTCCATTATGGTTTTAATACTATGATGGAAATAACCATCTAGTATCTTGAGAGGGTCCGTCAAATGCCCAACAAAACTTTCAAGCAATACTTCAATCAGTGGATGTCAACTCATGTCTTAATGAAATCCAAGCTAAGCCTTGAGGAAATGATTGTCAAACTCCTCGAAGGGTCTCTCCCCTTATTCCGCAGAGAAATGGCTACTGATTCTTTTCTACCCTATAAGGTTGTATTCGTGAAAGTCGAGAAAATTGAGCGTGAGGCAGATTGTGAAAAGGCCGAGAGAGCAGGGAAACCGTGGTTTAGAAAGAATGAAGCCCAACCCTTATCCCTAGTGCCAGCTAAGCCTAAAGCATCGGTTGCAGTCCAAGTTATTCCTCAAACCCCTGTTGTGCCCCTAACAATCACCTCAGCTCCATTGGTGGTTGCCACAATTCAGCCTCCTCGCCCCCCCCCCCCTTTGTTTTGGCTAACCCTTATAAGCTGCCCCTATGGGTCATCTTCCAATGTTTGAGGGAAGCGGGCTTTATACAGCCCCTTCAGGAATACAAGCCACCTAGACCTGAGGATAAAAACAACTTCTGTAACTATCATGTTCAAGTAGGACACCAAACCAACAATTGTAAAGCCCTACTTTTAGCAATTCAATCCTTGGTTAGCGAAGCAAAGATCGCTGAACTGGACAGAGCGCCGAACACTATGAATAATCCTTTACCAAATTTTGGGGACAAGGTTGGCATGGTCTAGTCTGGTTTATCTGAAGCCATAATCTTCAATCTCCTTGCTCGAAGATCTAACTATTCTGGTCATCAGTTTAGGTCTCCCGTCTTATTCGGTCTTTAATCTAATCAACCAAGCCAACTTAGGGGTCAATTCTATCTAGAAGATGGAAGTTGATCCAAACCAGATGAAGCAAGAGAGCCACAGGTCTAAACCATTTATCGCAAGAAGAATGAGAAAACCGCTGTTTAGCGTGGATTCCTTCATTTCAAAGGAGGACCACTCCGATGGTGATGAGGAATTGGTTAGAGAGACCAAGGCCGTAAGCACCAAATTGTTCAAGGTTGATCAAAATGACCTTTTTAGCATGGATAAGTATGAACTTTAAAACCCAGATTTGGACTCTGAGGAACAACAGTATCTATTTGAAACATGAGCCACTAAGAGTGTCTTACTCGGTGATGTCCTTAACATTACCCAAAGTGGCCACATATATCAGCCTGAAGACCGATATCTCCACTTAAGTCGAGACCCAGTTCCTAGTAGGGTCGGAACCACCGCGAGACCCCTATCTCCACCACCACCTGTCCCGACCAATCTCGAGGTTGACCCTCTTATTACCCAATAAAAAAACACCCAAGCCTGATATAGTATTTGGCAGCTGGTAATCAACTCCAAAGGGCATCATAAGGGCTTGATTAAACGACTCCTCGATCTAAAAGCTAATCTGACCACCTCGGTCGTTGAGATGTGCCCCACAGTGGGAGAAGGCATTCCCCCGAGAAAAGGGCCTCAGATTAAGTTCAGCTGTTTTGGTCTTACGCTTGAGGGTAGGGATCACAACAGGGCCTTATTCATCCGAATCCAAATTCTTGATAAGGTTATCCCGTGCATCATGGTGGATGATGGCTCCGCTCTAAATCTATGCCCTCTAAAAATTCTTCCTCATCTGGGACTATCGGAGGACATGCTTGAAAAATCTAGCATGGTTATTAGGGCTTATGATGATTCAAAGCGCAATATAAATGGGACCTTTGAGGCAGAGGTCACTGTGGAAGGCGTGACAAGAAATGTGCGTTTCACTACACTTGACATCCCTGTTACCTATTCTTTGTTGCTTGGCCGACCATGGCTTCATGGTTTGGGCGCTGTTCCCTCCACACTGTACTAAAAAATCAAGCTAATTCATGAAGATAGAATGGTAACCATAGAGGCCGATCCTGCTTCTATTATGGCTATTATGGAAGCCAAAGCTAGTTTAGAAAAGGACCTTCAGATTGCCATGATGAGCAAAGATCAGAAGTCTCCTCCCCTTTGGCATAGCTACCTTCATGCGGGTATGGGTAAACTAATGAAGAAATCTGGTTACAAGCCTCGCAGAGATGGAGGAATGCACAAACAGGGAATTATTGAGGCATTGGAGCCAAAAATCCTTACCCATCGAGCTGGATTGGGATATAAGCCTAGAAACGCCTATCACCGCGTCCCTTCTTACTACTGCCACATGGTCACTATTTGTGAGATCCAAGGCAAGAGGTCTTATAAGGGAGAGCCTGAGCCAATCGAGTATGGTGGAAAAATATGGCACGGCTTTAAAATCTTTAAAGATGTCTATAACTTTGAGACCAGTTGCATGATAGTTTCAGTTGAACCTAAGCCTACTGAGCCTGATATGCCTGTCAATATTGTTTCTGATAAGGCTAAGGAAAAGGTAAGATGCATCCCAAAGATGAGCCTAAGGGAAATAATGAAGAGTTTATCGATCTAGAAATTAAAAATGCTATGGCAACCATAACTAAAGCTATGGCACTACTAACGAAGAAAGGCTGGAAGAGTAAGGGAACCAAGGAAGAAGATGCTATAGCAGCAATAGTAAGGAAACTCGCCAGAGCTCTCGCCAAGAAAGCCGACCTCTCTAGGTGGCCATCACTCACCATTGCCTAAAAGATCGCTCTAGGGCACGACATGGGCGCCATTCTGATAAATAATACAGAGGATGCTACTCCTATTAATGTTGGTTCTAAAGTCCCTCCGCCTGTGGAGGAGGATATGGACGATGTAATTCTTAGTATCTCTGATGTGTTTGATGCAAACAATGCTACTTACGAGGCTTTTAATGCAATGAATAACTCCCATTCTGCTTACTTGTTTGATGTCTTTCCTAATGGATGCATGCATTCATATAACAATACGCATAATGTTTTTGGCATTAGTGATACATTATTAAGCAAAATAAACCTAAGTACAGATGACAATCCCAAAATGGTCACCATTTCCAAAGATTTAACTCCCAAGGAAAGAAGTGAGATCATAAAAGTGCTTAAAAATCATGTCAACACCTTTGCCTAGTTGTACGAAGACATGCCTGGGGTTGACCGATAAATTATCGAACACAGAATCCCAACTGATCCTAAATTTCGGCCTGTCAAGCAAAAACTCCATCGGTTAAGACCAAAATGGGCAGAAGATGTTAAGACAGAGGTTTCAAGGTTGATTGAAGCTCGATTCATTGAAGTGGTAGAATACCCAACTTGGTTGTCCAACATCGTCCCAGTTCCAAAGAAGGATGGTAGGGTCTAGGTCTGTGTGGATTTTCGAGATCTCAATAAAGCCTCTCTGATGGATGACTTCCCACTCCCGTACATTGATGTCCTAATTAATAGCGCTGCCAAGGCAGCTATGTATTCGTTCATGGATGGGTTCTCGGGGTATAATCAGATTCTGGTCAATATTGTCGACAAAGTCAAAACAGTGTTCAACACTGAAAGGGGGGTGTACTGCTATAAGGTAATGCCGTTTGGGTTGAAAAATGCTGGGGCCACTTATCAGCGTGCCGTGACCACCCTTTTACATGACATGATCCATAAAGAAGTGGAATTATATGTGGACGATATGATTGTAAAGTCCACTACTTGAGAGGAGCACCCTGCTATTCTTGTCAAGATCATGACTCGTGTTGAAAAGTATAACCTCCGTCTAAATCCAAAGAAGTACGTGTTTGGAGTTACCTCCGGCAAGCTGTTGGGACAGGTGGTTAGCCAAAAAGGGATTGAAATGGATCCAGACAAAGCTAAAGCCATCAGGGACATGCCTTCACCTAAGATGGAGAAGGAAGTTCGATCGTTTTTAGGGTCCTTGCAGTATGTTAGTCAGTTCATTGCTTGCCTCACAACTGTTTATGAACCCATCTTTAAATTGTTAATAAAATAGCAACCCATGGTACGGAACAATCACTGCCAAGTAGCGTTTGACAGAATTAAGGCGTATCTTATTGATCCGCCCATCTTGACACCCCCCATCCTAGGGAAACCACTCATTTTTTATCTGGCCATCGAGGAAACTTCCGTCCGGGCCATGCTTGTCCAGGAACATGATGATAAGCGCGAACATGCCATCTACTACTTGAGCAAGAATTTATTTGATTATAAAACCCGATATTCAATTGTAGAGAAAGACCTGCACTACCATGGTTTGGCTCACTAAGAAGTTGCGACATTTTTTCCAATCTTATCACGTCCAAGCCGTGGCCAAGATTGATCCAATGAAGTTTCTCTATCAATCCCCCACTCTAGCCGGTAAATTGTCCCGATGGTTACTTCTCCTGTCTGAGTTTGACATTGAGTATGTGACCCAGAAGGTCATTAAGGGGCGGGCCATAGCTGAATTCCTAGCTAATTAACCCCTCAGCTCTAACTATAAGGAAAATTTGGAGTTTTCTAATGAACAGCTCACCTCTGTTACAATCCTTGATGACATCTGGACAATATACTTTGACGGCGTTGTGAATCTCCGGGGAGCAGGTCTCGGGGTCATCATCATCACTCCAGATAATGAGATAATCCCGTTGTCCAAAAGCTTAGAATTTGATATCACCAACAAAGGCGCTGAGAATGAAGCTTGTCTATTCGGCCTTGAGGCTCTTCTTCAGGTTTGGGCCAACCGCGTATCCATCATTGGAGATTTGGCTCTGGTTATCCATCAGGTTATTAGAGATTGGGAAATTAAAGAAGAATCTCTCTATCCTTATGTTGAGGTTGTCCGTGAATTGTCTGAGAAATTTACCTCATGCTTGTACAGCCATGTCCCTCTGAACGAGAATCAAATTGTAGTTGCTCTCGCCACTCATGCGTCCATATGGGAAGGACCCCAGCAGCAGCCTATCCGCCCCTTGGTTTTGTTGTCCACCAAGATCCCATATCATGTTCAATTGGCTCCTCTAATCCTCGCCATTTCCTCCAAACCTTATTGGTATTCTGACATCATCCTGTTCCTTCAGACAGGCCAATACCCTAAGGATTCTTCTAACTCGGACCATACCACCCTACGGCGGCTCGCTATCCAGTTTTGTATTATGGATAATGATCTATTCAAGCGCACCAGCGGTAGCCTACTTCTCTGCTACCTCACTGACTTTGAGGCTCAAAACGTAATGACCCAGGTCCATGCCGGTGACTATGGCCTTAATATTAATGGGCTTACTCTTGCAAAGAAAATCCAGTGGGTCGGGTATTTTTGGCTCACTCTCACAGCCAATTGCATCACCCAGGTCAAATGATGCCACCAATGTCAGGTTTACGGGGATATGCAGTATCTGCCGCCCACCAAACTCCACCACTTATCCACCCTTTGGCCATTCTCGGTATAGGGGATAGACACAATTGGTGAAATCTATCCTTCTTCGACAAACGGCCACAGATTCATTGTGGTAGTAGTAGATTACTTCTCGAAATGGGTAGAAGCCGAATCCTTCACCAATGTCACCGCCAAGCAGATAGCAAAATTCATGGAGAGGCACATCTTCGCCCGGTATGGACTCCCCTACCATATAGTCTCAGACAATGGAGTACAATTTCAAGGAGCAACTGCTTCTCTAATTGAGAAATACGGGATCGAGCACCATAGATCTTCTCCATACAGACCACAAGCCAATGGAGCTGTTGAGGCAGTTAATAAATCAGTAAAGACGATTCTTTCTAAGATGATGGCCGATTATAGGGATTGCGAAGATAAGCTACATTTCGCTACCTATGGATATCGCACCAGCATACACACCCCAACAGGCCAAACTCCATTCTCCCTGGTCTACGGGATGGAAGTGGTCTTGCCGGTTGAAACTCAGGTGACCTCCTTAAGAGTCACTCTAGAGGCAAAATTAAAAGAATCTAAATGGATCTAGGTGAGATTTAAATAGTTAAACATGATGGATGAGCAGAGGTTAGAGGCCCTCGATAACCTCCAGATGTACCAGCAATGTATGGCTTGGGCATATAATAGTCGGGTGAGACATCAGAAGTTCCCTCCGAAGGCTGGTGATCTGGTCCTTAAATAGCTGAAACATTCTACCACTGATGCAAGGGGTAAATTCAGGCCAAACTGGGAAGGACCATATGTAATAAAGAAGCTACTTAGCAAAGGGGCAGTTAAGCTTATGGACATGGATGGGAACGAGTTTGTGAATCCCGTGAACCAAGACAGGATTAAGCATTATCATGTCTAATTTAAAAGAAACAAATTAGAAAAGTAGCACACCAAAAAATATATATGTGATAATTACCCACCTTTCGGTCTTTTACTGATCGGGCAAAAATTAGGGTGACGTCCGACGATTGGTATCCTACAAACCAGCCGTGTAAAAATTAGGGGATGAGACAAACCCGCTAGATTGAAAACCCCAAAACAGCGATCTAGGAAAAAGTTAGGGTATGTGAGCAAAGAGCGAGTGCCTTCTAGAAAACCAATCTAGGCTTATTGGCACCGGGAGTTAAATCAATGGGAATGTCAACCAAACATCATGTACTTTATTTTATCTCAATTAATGAAAGTATCTCTTCTGTTGAAACCTAAATGCTTATGCTTATGTGTGAATCATGTATTCATAAGATTAAGACAACTCCAGCAAGCTTGGGATAGAGTTCATTTCATTTTATATCAAATGCGTAAAAAAAATAAAAAAGGGGAAAGGGCCGGTAGGTCAGATAAAAGAGTGTCTCAAACCAAACTTCCCGTATCATCATCATAGTACTAGAGATCTGTCTCGATATGGTAGTAGAAAGGGGTTCCCACCCTGCTCCGCCCGTTCCCCCTCAAAGTGGGCCCATGACTACTTCCGACGGGCTAGCAAGCATCTTATCTCAGCAAGCCATCATCTGTAATTTATGTCGATCTTGATGGTCTCCACATGATCATAATCTAGAATCTCAAATATAGCTTTCCTAGACCACTTCTCCTGGATGTGGTTGATCCATCTAGCTTTGTAAACTCCGATCTAGTTGTGGGGTAGTTTGATTGGGATTCTTTGTCTCTTGCCATACTGACGGTACAGCCGGTAAGGGGTGTAAAACGAAGATTTCTCTAGACCTATCAATTGAACACAGGCTGCCCAGGTTTCTACAATCACATCCTGAATTCTCCACCATGGACTAATCCACTGAACCTACGCTCTAGTATACCCCCTCAAAATAGGAACCCAATCATCATATGTCAGCTCGTCGAAATCAGCCCGCATAAGCCCTCTCTCCCTTAGATGGACGGGAAGATACTTTTTCGGATTCCCTCGTGGCGCCTCCCTCAAACTCAGTTTCTCCATCAGCCATACCTATAATTCAAACTCAGGTAAGGATTGGGGAAAGAAATGTGCGGAATTGGAAAGAACAAAAGGTACTTGTAATAATATGAGCTGGTCCCCAATAAGTGACGGGTCAACGGAAGCAGCATCCACGTTCAGCAAAACATTGGCCAATTCCACAGCCACGGGAGAAGCCCCTATCGATATAGGGCTGATGAGTGAAATCAGCCTGAGTGAAGCAATCGGGCTCACTCCGCACATAAACTCCACTATGAGTAATAATGCCACCATGGATCGCCAAGCAAGGTATGATCGGGGCACTCTATGGCACTACTCTAAAATCGCTCCGAGCTGAAACCCAGGTTTATCAGGCAACTGAGACAGAATTGGGTCCATATAGTCCAAATTCCATAACCCTAGAGGAATTTCGTCTGCGCCAAAATGAAAGTCTGGCAGCCCCAGGGTCACGCATTTAGGACACGGTGCCCCCAAAATAGCATGGAATTCTTCGAGCAAGGGGCATAGCTCAAAAGATGAAAATCGGAAGACATGGCCCATTGGATCCTAAAAAGACAACGCCACTCGAAAGAACTCATGGCTTACAGGCTACGCCGCGACATATTAAAACCCCCAAAGCCAGAATTTTTCAAGCTTCTTCCAGTCCGCATTTCCCAGACTTTGCAGAAAACTCCGTAGCTTTTGACTGTAGGTTGCCATGACAGGAATTGATAGAATGGTTGATATCAGATTGTTGGAGAAGTGATGTCGCTAGGCGATGTGAGTGATACCGCCGGCGATGTGAGTGACACCGCCGGCGATGTAAATGATACGACTGGCGATATGGATCAGATTGGGCAGTATCAGCTGATGTCGTCGGCGATATAGACTTTCAGACAACCCTGTATATATTATTTTAGTTGGTCAAGTGTGGGTGATATGGATCATATCACTGGTGACATGAAGTTAGTCTTTTTTGGCGGCATCAGAAGCATTTTTCTCATTATAGACCTGTATAAAACTTGTAAACAATCCTGTAACCCATTTCCAATACCTATCCGAATGCAATCCATTTTATTTGAAGTAAAAAAACCCCGAAGGCACAAACCATTCAAAAATTCTGAATATCTAGACAACAGAAGCAAAACCCAACAATAAATCCAAATTATTCTAACCCCAATGTTTCAAAGGTACAAATTGTAATCTGAACAAAAAGCAAAATGAAAATGAAAAGCTAGGCATGCCCGCCACTGTTGGCCGGGCGAGATGAAATGTCTTCTAGGCTTACAAGCCAATCATCAACATCATCCTTTTCTCTCCCCTCGATCATCGGGACACTGCTGGACTCCTGAGCCGTAACAAAAGGGCGTCGCCCAGCGGACATCTTCACTCCCCTACGACTGGTGCTATCGGGTTACGCGCTATCCAGATTTTGTTTGCTCCTCCATTCCTGAATGGTAGCCGCCAGTTGACCCTCAAGGTCACTCACAAGACGCCGGAGTCCTTCAGTCTCCTCCTCATATCTCCGTCGGGCTGCATCGGCATCTGACAAAGAAAGGGCCAAGAAATCCTACAAGCCAAGGAAAAACATCAATAAATGCATATCATACATAGCATCCATACATGCATCTTATCTTATTTTAGCATAGGCATAAATGAGGAATGTACCTGAACAAGGAGCGATTGCCCGATAAGCGTATCCCGGAGAGGAAAATTGTTCTTTATAAGTTGCTCCACATGGCTCTGCGCCACTTGAAAAATCTAAAAGGCAAATCATTAGACACCCGCATCCAAGGGTAAACGAGAAAATAATTATCAGGCCTTGCGTAAGTGGTGTCTTACAGCATGAAGATTGGAGCATGCCGGCTCGAGCCTATATTCCTAGGGATGAACTCACCCCGAGAATTGATCAGCAGGAATGTGGTTTCCATCGGGTTGACCAGACGCCCCTCCACAAAATTTATGCCCTATAGTACACTATAGTACCGAGTCCCACTCTGATTATCCCGGACCCTCTTCCTCATGGGTTCCTAAAAAACATGAAAGACACACATTAGGAACGTTCCTAAACAATTTCAAAATCATACATATAAACACAATCATACCTCAAAACACTCCGGTCGGCTACATCCGCGCCTGCCTCATCCTCCCCCTCGGGCTTGATCCCAACATCACCTTCAAGCTCCTCATCTTCCTTATCTTCTTCCTCCTCGACATCCATAATACCTTTGAGGCACCTTTTCTCCTCCTCCAGCCATTGCTCATTATGATACTCAATCGTATCATTCCTATGGATGCGAGGACATAAGGGGAGTAGGCGCAATTGGTGCTGTTCGTAGAGGCCAGGGATGCTAGGAATCACTCGGTCATTCCCCTCGATATAATCAGCCTTGTCGGTCTCAAAGGTGATCACTAAATGGGGCTACCAAAAGCCCCTGGGAGGATCAGCAGGCACTAATCTATCAGTAACCGGGACGGACCTCCAGCCCCAGACACGCTCACCCAGATACCACTGTTGGGATACACTCTATGATGAACCGACAGTCGTCCACCTCCCTCCTAACCCTCGTAACCTCTATCAAGTTCTCCACTCCATCGAATGGATCCACGATAAGCTACACCAATAATTAACTAAAACAACCGATATAAGTTCATAGATGCTTTTTGTTTTGTTCTAAGTGTAAAAACAAGGACTAAATTAAAAATCGCATACAGAGCTCAACCGCGCGCTCCTTAGGACCTCCCTGTATTTGGTAGGATACTTGGCCTTCCCACCAACACCCCCGAACTAGCGGGAGAGAAAGTGGGATCCCGGTGGCACAGTCTTCTTGAACTTGACCGCCGGAAGGATCTGATGCTCTAAAGCCCAAGCCTGCTCAAGTAACAATTAATTAGTTCAAAAAAGCATCCACAATAAATGAAAAGTGCCCAGCCAAGACAAATGCTTTAGAGAAGACATACCTGGAGTAGCAGATGGTAGAGGCGAAGGGCTTTCACCTTCTTTCGGGCTCCCATGTCCAGCCCGTGGTACAGCTGAGCCAAGATGGCCCTCGACCAATTCTTCCTCCTAATGCCCGCCACATCCTCCATAGCAGTTATCAGCACGTAATTAATATTGTTCCCCAAGATTAGGAAGAACAGCACGATGAGCAAAGAAATCATGAAAGATCAGATATAAGCCTCTCCCTCATCCTCAGGCACCACATCTACCTGGGTCTAGTGTTGGTGCAACTTACCAAAAGACAGCCACCCTGAGACGGGCTTCAAATCGAACAGCTCATTCACCTGCCTCACCATGGGCCTCTCGACATGCTATTTATCCATGTAAGCATCGAAGTGAATGACCTCGTCCGTCCAAGGAAGCTCGGTCATAGCTATGACATCAGAGGGTGTAATCACCGCTTCCCTAAAAGAGAAGTGAAAAGTGTGGGTAGTCTCAGACCACCTCTTGATAAGGGCTGTCACGGCTGAATGAGAGAGCTTGGGCATTAGCATTGGCATAATCCAGGCCAGGTCCCTGAATCCCGTGTCATTAATGGCGAGTATAAGCTCGGGGTCCTTCTCTGAAATATGATGCCACCACTCGCTGATAGTGCCCATCCCCCTGACATAAGTCAGTTCATACAGCTGTAAAATTAGAAATAAAATAGATAAGTCCTGTTTGTTTTCTCAACACCGGAACCTAATAGAAAGCTGCTGATGTCACTTCTGCTATAAGCGATATCACCGGCAGCATCACTCTATACAGCTGGCGGTATGGATGATATCACCGGCAACATCGATTCAAACAGAAGTGACGTTAGACTTCCTTGGGCCTTTTTGCAAGGACTGATGCCACCAGTGACGTCACTCATATTGCCGGTGACATCACTACCTGCGGGCAGAACTTGATTTCCCCAAAATCGTACCCATCATGCCAAAACCACAAAAATCACAATGAATCAAACGATAAGCCTGAAAATGGTAAAAATCAAACCTAAAGCATGTAATATCAGTTTATAATCATTCTATTCCACACTTGTGACTCCTATCATGGCACGATTTCAAGCCTAAGGCCAAATCAAAACCCAACCCAAAAAGAGGAGATTCGGGTTTTGCGGGATTACCTGAACATAGTAGAGGTGTTTCTCCTTCTCTGGGGCCAGATTGATGATGGGAGAATTGATCCCATAGCCATACAGCTTGGCTGTCTCCTTCAGGCCATAAGCAGCAGGAACGGAGAGAATTTTCAACCCTTTGATAGAGGAATTAGGCAGATTGTCCCCTAGCCTTAGCAGATTTGCCCCTGAAAGCCTTGGTGATTCTCTTCATGATTAGAATGACAAAAAAGAAATCAGAAAATTTAAAGAAGAGGAGAAGGGGGGTACAGTTTCTGTATATGAGGAAGAAGGGAGTTTTACTTCCTTTTAAACTACCGCACGAAAGTCGAGGAGTTTTAATTTATCGGGAATAGCCAATCCATGCAGAAGGCGGCATCACTCCATGCCGCCAACGACATCACTCATATCGTCGGTGACATCGCCCCCTTTAATTCAAATTTTAAAATTGCTTGACCAGTTAAAGCTGCCACGTGGCCCTCACACCGTCGACGACATCGCTCCATACCGCCAGCGACATCACTCATGCCGCCGGTGACATCGCCCCTCCAATTCAAATTTTGAGCAAGTCCAACCAGAGGACAACCCATCCATAAAACACAAGTTCGACCAAAGGACAGCCTATCCATAAAGCGCACGCCCGATCAAGGGGCAACCAATCTACAAAACAAAAAGTCCGACCAAGGGATAGACTCTCCTAGAAGCACAAGCCCGACCAAGGGGCAATCACTCCATAAAAAATAAGCCCGACCGAGGGGCAATCCCTCCACAAAGTATAAGTCTGACCAAAGGACAATCTCTTCACAAAGTACAAGTCCGACCAAAGGACAATCTCTCCACAAAGCATAAGTCCGACCAAAGGACAATCTCTCCACAAACCATAAGTCCGACCGAAGGACAAACTCTCCATAAAGCTCAAGTCCGACTAAAGGGCAAACCCTCCACAAAGCGTAGACTCGACCAAGGGGCAACTAATCTACAAAGGATCAAGTCCAACCAAGGGGCATCCTTTTTGCAAAGCACAAATCCGACCAAGGGACAACCAATCTACAAAGGATCAAGTCCGACCAAGGGGAATCCTTTCCACAAAGCACAAATCCTACCAAAGGACAAACTCTCCACAAAGCTCAAGTCCGACTGAGGGACAACCAGTCTATAAAGGATCAAGTCCGACCAAGGGGTATCCTTTCCGCAAAGCATAAGTCCGACAAAGTGGTAATCTTGTCCATAAAGCATAAGTCCGACCAAGGGGCAAACTAGTCACCCGTCAGGTATCATTCCTATCCCTTGCTCTTTCATACGATCATACTGACCTGTGGCATCAGTGATCCCCTGAGGGGCAGCCTATGAGCACGGGATTTTGCAGTCCCTCTCATGAGACAATGATGACGTGTACCCGATTTTAATACCTCAAAATAAAAGTTCTCTTTAGAATTCTTATTACCGAAATAACATTCCTCGCAAATTTTATACTTGGTAGAATCCAGTTTGGTGTGGCCGATAACGCGTCCAATAAGAGCTTGAACCGATGATTTACACCAAAATTAAAAAATACCCATTAAAATATCATTAAAAATTAAAAAGATACCTTTTCACCCACTATTAAACCACTTTAGGCCACTTTTTAGGCTCGTAGGCCCGTTGCCTCTCGGTATGCTAGAGGCTGATGCCACCAGCGATATCACCATGTTGCCGGCGGCATCATCCATACCGCCAGCTGCATCGCTATGTCGCCGGTGGCATGACCCGAAGCGAGTCCCTGCACAGACAGCCTTTCGACCACTTTCGGTAAAATTGGTCAAAAAAGTCTTGAAAACCACTCCATTTCAGCTATAAAAGCACACCTTAAGCTGCAATTTAAGGAGGAGGAATCATCTAAGGTTAGAAGTTTAATGTTAGAATGAGAAAATAGATTTTAGTGAGATAAGAATTAGATAAGGCAAAAAAAAAAAAGGATTCCGATCCATTTTTTCCTGGTTTTTCTTCTTTGAATTCTCTAATTGTGAGTTTAAAATCAGTAGGTCTTTAAGTTAAAATCAACCTGATAGGATGTAGAGACCTAAAACTCTTAAATTGACTACTAAATCATCGTTACAAGCTCCCCGGAGGTGTTTCTTTTCAGTTCACGAAGAGGTGGATTCACGGCCTCGAGGTAAAAATCCTGAGTCTCATAGCTCTTTGGCATTAATATTACTGATTTGTATTAATTTTTGTTAATTTATATTCATTTTTGGGTTTGCAGTAATTTTTGACTGTTATCCCTGCTGCTGCGAGAAATTGAAGTCGCTGGAGACATGTGATGTCGTCGGTGGTATCATCCATATCGCCAGAAACATCACTGATATCGTCGGTGGCATCACATTTCGCAGAGATTTCACTTTCTTATGGGACCCTTTCTTTATGGTACTCGGGAAGCCATGCAACCCACCTGCGTACTGATGTCACCAGCGACATCATTGATGTCACCGGCGACATCATCCATCCCGCCAGCGACATCAATCATGTCGCCAGCGGCATTACTTGTATCGTCGGCGGTATGACTTTTTAGACAGCAGTTTTATTTTTATTTATTCCTAGATTAGTTATTGTCTAAAACTAGGATGTATAGCGTAACGAGGGAAGTCCAAAACCTTCCGAAAATAGACCCCACCCCATAACGTATGGCATTTTCACCTATAATCCAATTAAAGCAACGACTGAATCTAAAATTTGGTTAAAAACGGAATTTCCCGATAAACGCTGTTCAAATCGCATTTTAGCCATCCAAACGGGCTTCATGATATTGTAAATAAAATATGTCATATCTGTACTGACCATCTTTTGCAGGTAGATGCATATCGGACATTCAGGTATTTTTCATTTGTTGCATTGAAAATGTATAGGACTTGGAAGCCTTATAATAATTTTATTTTCCGTACTTATTTTTAAATGGTTGAAGATATTTTATTCAACGCGTCAGTTGCTTGATAAACGTGAAAATAACAAAATAACTGAAAACACAAATAAATAGGTTGGATTGAATCGATTAAGAAGGAATGAAGTATTTTAACGTGGCCTAATGAAAAATAGATAACATCATCCGAGCTCGGAATCTCTACTTACGGTATGGTCCAACCATCCGATGGAAAGATCGTACAAAAAATTTTCTCGTTGAGCTGAACCGGGTGGCGACTCTATTTTAAGTACGAGATTTCGATCTCGTATCTTTTGAGCATTAAAACATGCAAAACCATTTTCCAATCACATCACTCTCATCCCCCGTCTATTTAAAGAGGCCGGCCCAACGGCCCGGCGTTGCAGCCACCGCACGAAACGTCGCCCACTCACAACTGTCCAAACCGGTAAAAACCAGTAATCCGAATTTGATGCTCCATCTAACTTCTTTATAACTTTTAAGTCCAAAATGTGCTCCCAATGATATCAAACACGTACAAATGCTCAAAAAGTACATGAAACGAGCTAAAAATAACAAAAAAAAGAATGAAAAGTATGAAAATTCTAATTTAATAAAAATGTGCTAATTAAACTAAAAATCTACTTAAATATATATAAAACTATACTAAAACACACAAAATAACTATATAAAATACACACTTAACAATGCTACAAAAGCATGATATAAAATCTGTTATTATTTGTACTCAATTAACTTTAGAGAAGATTCAACTCCATAAAAAATTCTAAATTATTTGTACTCAATTAACGAATATAATCTGTTATTTTAATTAGAATATACTTTCTCTTGATAATAATAATTATAAATACTATAAACTATTTAAAAATCAGATATCCTAAAGACATAATTCAGCTGTAGTTTCCCGACCGACTTAGATTCCGATGCCAAATATATTATAATTAATTTAAGTTTCCGAAGTGAAGTTAAACAGGCAATTCCTTAGTTGAAATAATTCGTTTGATTCCTAGCTACTAAATCCTAATCTAACCATATTTCCAAATTCTATTAGGACTATTATATGTACAAAGTCTTAAATAAATAAACAACAATTGAAACATCAAACCACAATTCACCATTATTAACATCAAGATTCGTTATGGCTTTCATCAAGATGAGTACCGCAATAGCGCTTTCACTCTTGGCGATGATTTTCATGTGCAAAGTATCAAGGGCTGTTGTGTATTTAGTTGGTGATACAGTTGAACGTACCGACGATTTTGAAAGTTGGGCAGATGGAAAGAGTTTTCACGTCGGAGATGATTTAGTACTCCGATACAAAAAGCAACATCGCAGTGTGTTGCAAGTGACAAATGAGGCTTCTGAAAAATGCAATTCGACTGTTCCTGTTGCTACTTATGGGAATGGATTTGACTTGATTAGACTCGGAAAAGAAGGTTACATGTATTTTATATGTGGATTTGCTTATGAATATATATCGGGTCATAAAGTCGATATTCAGCCATAGAAAGACTCTCTGTCTCATGTCCCTCTCTCTACCTTATGTGAACTTGGATTCGAGTTTATTTTTATTTTATGATTATTTGGAGTACTTATTTTTCAATTTAGTTAATTAGTTGTTTAATCCTTACCTTGTTAATATGGAGTTTATTCTGATTTGTTGGGTTTTCAATGTTTATTCTTAATTCTTCTTTTCAATTACTAATTATAATTGACTTTGTTACACAAAGCTTATTGTAGAACAATTGACTTACATTGAGTACTAAAATGACCACATATATGATACTTTGCTGGTATTTATTTCGTTTTGGTGACACTTTTTGTTGTAATCTAACATTTGAGAGTGTAGTTTAACGTAAAAAAGATAAAAGAAAAATATCGAATAAATTCTCAAATACTCTCGGGTAGTGCTTGAGGGCACTCATTTTTACTCCAAATCGCCCCCTCAAATAACCCCTTTAACCACATTGCCCTCTCATTATTTTGGATTTTTCTCTCTCTATTGTTCTCATTCTCTCTCTTAAATCCTCACTTTCTATCCCTTCAAACCTCAATCTTTCAATAAAATCGATCACAAAATCATGTTAAAACAATATAACCATAAGAGTTTGTGAATTAATTTTCAAATCGCTACGGGGATTTAGCGAGTTGAACATTACAATCTCAAACCCAGAAATCGATCATAAAATCATGTTAAAACAACATAATGATAAACGAGTTGAACATTACAATCTCAAACCCAGAAATCATCCACAAAATCATGTTAAAACAACATAATTATAAGGGTTTGAGAACTAATTTTCAAAACGCTAAGGGGATTTAAGGGGATTCAGTGGAAATCTCCTTAGCGAGTTAAAATTACGATCTCAAACTCAGAAGGGGATTTGAGGGGATTTCACAAAATCGACCACAATCATGTTAAAACAACATAACCATAAGGGTTTGAGAATTAATTTTTAATTCGGTAAGGGGATTTAAGGGGATCCCATCGAATCCCCTTAAAATTTCTTACCGAGAAAAAAATTACAATCTCAAACCCAGAAGGGGATTTGAGGAGATTTCACAAAATCGACTATAGAATCATGTTAAAACAACATAACCAAAAGGGTTTGAGAATTAATTTTCAACTCGGTAAGGGGATTTAAGGGGATCCCATCAGATCCCCTTAGAGAGTTGAAAATTACGATATCAACCCAGAAGGGATTTAAGGGGATTTCGTTTAATCTAAGTTAATGAAATCATTTCATTTTTTGTATTTTTTTGAAATATAACATGAATTGAGTTACATTTGTGCTTTCTTCCTCCACTGTTTTCATTTGTAATAGTTTTTTACGTTGATCTAGTTGAAATGTCGATTTTTATAAGTTTTAGTATTTTCAATTCGTTTTTCATTGAATTTCGAAAATAAAACCTTAACTAATAACGATTAGTGGTTTTTCACTTCTAATTATGTCTCTTTATCATCACTTCGTTGTCAATTTTATTGAAAGATTGAGGTTTGAAAGAATTAAAAGTAAAGATTTAACAGAATTTTAAAAAGGGGAGAAACAAAAAATGAGAGGGAAACAAATTATAAGAATGGCAAAAAATGAAACAGAGTGGCTATATATGGGACGATAAAGTAGGAGCACCCTCAAGCACTCCCACAATACTCACTTTATTTAATCTTAGCGGAGATGTGGTTTGAACTCCTTTCCTCATCCCAATGTTCCAATGAATTGGTTGAATTCAAATTTTTATGTTCTTGAAATAGGGGCCATCAACAATAATTTATTTTTCGTTTGTTTGTTTCTTGTTACTTTTTTTATCTCGAAATAAGTCCATAACTAAAAGAATTTAATAAAAAAATTTTGTGTTTTATCTCTACCGAAATATATATTTTCTAGATGAAAGAAGGGTTAGGATTCTCTAATGTTGAAAATAAACTTTAGAGTAAGAAAGAAAGAATTTGTGTACCAACTCAGATAAAGTTTATAGTACTTCGATACAAACCTGTTCAAGTATCTTGTGGCTCGTCTAAACCGCCCTGGCCCGACTCTCACGAATCAAGCTTAAACAAGCAGATCCCACTATTAACCCACCCAAGTCTACATATGCTCAAAAATATTTTAGGTTGGGCTTGAATTTTATGTGAAAACCCAAACCCGATGCTTAAATATATTTTATATTTTATATTTATATGTTTATATAAATTTATTAATACAGCATATATAAAATAATGTAATATATTAAAACTACAAATTTTATTTCTAAGAAAAACTGGATTGAAAATCAATATTATCTTTTTTTAAGCTATAATTCAATTTCATATCTTAATAAAATATTATTTATAAAAAATAAAAACTAAATATTTATTTAATGGACGAGCTAGCCAATCTTAAAAATAAACTTTTATATCGAAGCCTGACCCGGCCCAAACCCGATTATTATTAATACAGATTAAATTGGACATGACTATAATCATTTTTTCCTTGGCCCAGCGGGTTTGATAACATGTTAATCTGTCAACCAACAAACTAGGAACAAATATGCAAAATAAGGAATACAGATGAAAATTGCAGAAATGAATATGCAAAGATGGACTCATCAATGTTAAATGGCTATTCATCAGTCAATACTTCCAGGAAAGGGACTAGCAGTAGCAAGTAAGTATCTATTCAGCTTCAGCACCACCGAGTCGCTGTGTTCCTCTGATTTAGGGCTCTACCATTTGCAGCAACTCAGCTCAATTTTCAGGTACGCTCGATTTTCAATTATGCCTTTGGACTATCAGCTCAACAATTACTCTCTCAAGGGCTCTCTCCTTCTCCTTTGATTTCCAATTTAGGACTACTTTGTTTATCGCCACCATTTCTCCCCTGCAAATGTTTATATCAATTTCCTTAATGACCCCAAACTGCTGATTCAGGTCTCAATTTCTTCGAGGAAACTGATATTACAGCCTTGTATGGCTCGTTCATTAAAGCACGGTGTGGTGTGGTGTGGTACAATATGGCAGTACTCTATGGTTTCTTAAAAGTTCTCTGTTCGGATATACGGTATAGTATGGCATAATTTTTTAAAATTTTTAGTTTAATTTGAAGGAGAACCACGGCGAACCATCAAATCCGGTGGGTCTATTTTCATGACTTTAATCATGAAAAAACAATGGATACCTGAAAAAATCATACAACCAAATAAGAGATTTTAAATTAGAACCATACTGTACCATAATGAACCATGAAAAAACCATGAGCCAAACAAGGCCTACATATCAAAGTTTTTCTGGGTTTGGGATTCCACTGCACTGATTTCCCTGATATTATCCATTGTTGTTGTATAGCCCTGCTGATCGGTTCTGGAAGTCTATTTTAATGCATCTTTATGAGATGGAAACAGTAGACTGGAGCTGAGTTATGTGAAATGGCCATATTCATGTGATTAGAAATACAAATACTGAAATTTCAGCTACATATCGTCCGGATTTAGTTTTGAGGAAAGATAGGCAATTTGGTTCCTCTAGTGCTCATACTCATATTTTGAAATCATATTTGATACGTGTTCATTCTTAGTGACAAACTCTCTTGTTCAGTTGAACCTCAATTTTCTCATTGGTGTGTTTAAGTTTTATTTAAACTAAACCATCTTGAATTGTAGTTTTCACTAAATATAGGTTAGAAGCATAAAAGCACTTAAAATTTCATTGTATTCTCTTAATTGGTAGCATAGACAGAGTTCAATAGTGACATAAAGAGAGATTTGATAACCATGAAAGATGTGGAGGCCAGAGGGAGGAAGCTGCTAACAAAATTGTTAATTCCAATGAATGTGGTTTTGTTTAATTAGGACTATACATAACCAAGATTCCCTGCATGTATTTAATCGGATTACGATAAAGAGATAACTTCATATAAGCAAAACTCTTTTAAGATCCTCGATGGACTATATTAATGTAGAACTGTATTTTGTAATTACAGATCTAATAACTATTCAGAAGCTACAAATTGGTAATTGTTGGAGTGCTGATTGATGTTGATGATGTAGCTACAAGCTACGGAAGTCAACAAAGCATTTTGTACATCTCTATTAGCATTTGGTTTAATCAAAGCAATTACATATTCCATAAGCTCTACTTCACATGGTAATGTAAGAGGTCCTTCGCCACACTATCCAAACTCTTCTTCTGCCATGTTGAATAGCTCTCTCATTATTTCATTGTCAAGATATTGCAAAGGAAGCACACAACGTTTTTATCTGCAGAGTACACCACAAAATGAGCCTTCTCTACTTTTGAAGATGAACTACAGCAGCTTGTTTCTGCAACTAAATCAGTTTGTGGCAATGTGATTCCTTTTCGGTTGATGGCAGCAAGTTTCTGCCATTTCGTTGCTAACTTCTGGAGCTTCTTGGTACTGATCATATTGTTTTTCTATGAAATTGATAACAGTACAAGGGAAAGGGGAAATTTTGGACTAGCACCTAATTCATTGTTTTACATACTTTCTCCAAACCTAAGTAACAATGTTTAGTGAACACAGCAGAAATTATCTCCTTTCTGTAATCCATCTTGTTCTCTATTAATGCATAAGAGTTTTTAATTGTAATGATTAATGTGAAACAGAAACTGTTGACCATAATTGAGTTGTACCAAATATGTTTGTGTTTCGTGAAATAAGATTATCGGTCAGAAAACTTGACTATCATTTAGAAAAATAAACTATAGATGAGGAATGATTTCAGAGCTATGTTGATGTTCAATTTTGAGGCCAATGATGATATGCTATTTCCTTGATGATAATACTCATATTTCAGTAATCACTTTTAGTTCACTGCTGTGTGTTTCTTGGAGATAACAAGAATAAATGCTACATATAGATTTCTCTCAATTTCTGTGTACTCCAGAGATGCCAGACATAGTTGTCTAAGCTTTAACAGATTGTTAATCAAGTATTTAAATTTGCTTCAGTTAACTAGCCTGTGTGATCTTTCGAGCATTCGTTGCAGCTAATACCTATGAGATTAAAAATTCTAAATTTTCACAGATACAAATAGAAATAGAAGTAGCTAAACAAAAATGTGTTGAGATTCTTGATTAACTTGTATAATGTCCAACTGTGTTTTGTGATGACAAATCTAACCATAGCTATTCAGAAGCTACAAATAGGCAATTGATGGAATACTGATTGAGGTTGGAAATGGAAAGATGAGCAACTGCTCGCTACAGAAGTCAACAAAGCTTTTTGTACATCGCTATTAACCTTTTGTTTGATCAAAGCAATTACATATTCCATAAGCTCTGCTTCACATGGTAATGTAATAGGTCTGTCGCTGCACAATCCGAACTCTTCTTCAGCCATGTTGAATAGCTCTCTCATTATTTCATTGTTGAGATATTGCAAAGGCAGCATAAAACGTTTTTGATCTGCAGAGTACACCACAAAATGACCCTTCTCTGGTTTTGTTGATGTGCTACAGCTGCTAAGCTCTGCAACTCCAGGAGTTTGTGGCAATGCGATTCTGTTTCGGTTGATGGCAGCAAGCTTTTGCCATTTCGATGCTAACTCCGGGAGCTTCTTGGTACTGATCGTCTTCTTTTTGTATGAATAAAGTGAAATTGATAACAGGTCAAAGGAAGGGGGAAATTTCAGATTCTTGATTCTTGAATGGTGATCTTGTGATGGTGTTGAATGCAAAGGCAACGGGCTTTATATTTGCAAGGCTAGAAGAAATGGATGACCCACCTGCTATGGCTAGTGGGATGCAGAACCATGTGAGAGGGGTGGGCATGTTTGATAGTAAACAAATGAAGGTAGAGTTTACTTTGTAATAGAAAAATATCCTTATGCTGAGTAGTTAGATAGTATACTAGACATGAGAAATTAATATCATTGCAAATCAAAACTATGTAATCCACAAGATATAATGGTAGCTTTAAGTGTATAGTACATATGCTTGTGTGATGTGTCTTTGTGTTTGTATAAGAAACATTGAGTTGGACCCAATATGTTTAGTTGTTGCTAAAGAGATGTGTTGAATCATTGGCTGTTGAATTTATATCATGTGCCTGTGTTGTGTTTAATGTAAAATCAGATCTTGATTTTGAATCCTAATACTATTTCTGGTCTTTTTTTACAAGTCGTTTCAGCTTTTTCATTTTCTTCTTGTTTATTCGTCAATTTAGATTATTTCCCCATTTAACCTTGTATGAATTAGGGGAGAGATTGAGTATCGATTTAAGAAGAAAGAGACTTACTAAGTTTGTCCCAAGCCCGGGCAAAGGAGGAGGGTCGCGTGGTAGGTTCTAGGTTGACAGAAGGTGGCTTGCTTATAGCAATGTTATTTTTTTGAAATATTGCTAGATATGGGTGAACATTTGGCATTTGATAGAGCTTCATGGCGTCAGAAGATCCATATAGCTGACCCCACATAGCGTGAGTTTGAAGGCTTGGTTGGTTGATGAAAATCCTAAATGGACTAATACAAAAGACCAGAAGAAGTATGTACTTTGAGAATATAGAATTTTTTCCTCCAAGGCAAGGCCACAATGATCGATAGGTTATAGGGTGGTCTAGTACATAATTCATTGCAATGTGTACATACCACAACTTAATTTTGTTCAGCAATTCCTAAGAACTAGTGATTAGTGAACCTGAAAGAAAATATTCTCATTGCTATAATTTATGTCTGTTAGGATAGAGATAGCTTTATCCTTATTCCTTTAGGAATTTTAAAAACCTTCTAATTCTCTATCAAGTGTCTTATATTCCGAATCTTGGCTTTTAAAAATAGATAAAATTTGTGTAGTGTTAGAACCTACCACGGAAGTTAGTGTTGAAGCTACACATAAACACTATAATATGAGTTGGTTTTCTTAAATGGGTAATCAAGGCAAGTTTCATGAGGAAATGCATGAGTGCCTGCGTGTTATCAGGTCGGGAAACTCTATATTCTTTCAGAAAAAGGTATAGAAGAGAAATTCATGAAGAGCTACGCTGAAATTCCATTACATATAGCATGAATAGTAGTCTAAGCTTTAAAAGGTTGTTAATCACGTTTTTAAATGTGTTTCAGTAACTAGTCTCTGTATCATTTCGAGCATTCTATGCAGCTAATACTGAAGACACCGATCAGATTAAGGATTCTAATTTGGATATAAATAGAGAGAAGTAGCTACAAAAATGTTCTGAGATTCGTGACGAACTATATCAATGTACAACTGTATTTTGTGATTTCAGATCTAATAATAACTATTCAGAAGCTACAAATTGGTAATTGATGGGATGCTGATTGATGTTGAAGATGGAAAGATGAGCAGCTGCTAGTCACGGAAGTCAACAGAGCTCTTTGTACATCTCTATTAACCTTTTGTTTGATCAAAGCAATTACATATTCCATAAGCTCTGCTTCACATGGTAATGTAAGAGGTCCGTCACTGCACAATTCAAACTCATCTTCAGCCATGTTGAACAGCTCTCTCATTATTTCATTATTAAGATATGGCAAGGGAATCACAAAACGTTTTTGATCTATAGAGTACACTACAAAATGACCCTTCTCTACTATTGAAGACGAGCTGCAGCCGCTAGTTTCTGCAACTGAATCCATTTGTGGCAATGTGATTCTCTTTCTCTTGATAGCAGTAAGCTTCTGCCATTTCCTTGCTAATTTCAGGAGCTTCTTGGCACTGATCATCTTGCTATTGAACAGAAATGGAATTGTTTTTAAAAGTAGGAGTGAAATGAAGATTTTTGGAATGGTGAATGCTAATTGTTGTGATGGTGTGGAAGGCAGAGGCATTAGACTGAATTTATATTTGCCATTGAAGAAGTAGTGGAGGTCCCACGGAATTTAATTGAGAAGCAAACCCATGTGATGGATGTTTGAAAGAGAGGTGGGCATGTTTATTTTCTTGATGGAAATGTTTCTAAGAGGATAAGTGAAGAAGGAAATTTCAGATTGTAGACATTTCGAATGCTTAATTAATGATAATGTTGTGATACTGTGGATGGCAAAGACAAGAAGCAATCAAGGTCCCACCAGATAATTGATAAGCAAAACCATGTTATACAGCTTGGTAGGAATCCTTGAGTAGTAGCTAAAGCTGGCAGAGTTGTTCAAATTCGATTATGACCTTCAAACGTATAGGTGGATGAAAATGACACTAGTTTGGCGGAGTATGTATGAAACTTTGGCAAACAAGACGTGTGATTTCGATTTCTCAATCTGGATCTTCAACCGTTGTTTTGATATTGTATGATTTGACGATTGTGTTTAGAAAATCTGGATTTTATCAAGTTTATGATTTGCAGATTCCAGGTATGGAAGTTGTAGATATGTGTTTATTTTGAAATGAGTCCTTAATTTGTTTCAGTATAACTATAATTAGTACATAACCAACAATCACAATGGAACTGTTCTTGACCTATGTAATTCTTATAAGAAGGAAACTGTAGGCCGGAACTGATTTGCGCGAAATACATGGGTTAAACCACGTTCATGAGATTAAAATTACTGAAAATTCATCGCTATGTCGTTGGGACTCGATTTTGAGGAAAGATAGAAAATTTAATTCCTCTGGACTCGTACTTTGTTGTCAGATTGCTATATGTTCATTTTTAGTGACACTTTTTCCTTCAGTTGAAACTTAAATGTCTCTTTGGTTGGCGTGTTCGAGTATTATTTTAGCTGAATGCATAGTAGTGGCAATACCTGATAATTAGTTTCACAGTTCTGAACGTTGAAATCAATTAAACCATCTTGAAGGTATTTAAGGTGATTATAATAGAGAGATAACTTGGTATAAACAAAACTCTGTTAAGATTCTTGATGAAGTATATTAATGTACAACACCATATTTGTAACTACTGACTATAGGTGTATTAGTAACTCTTTAGAAGCTACAAATTGGTAATTGATGGACTATTGGTTGATGTTGGAGATGGAAAGATGCACAACTGCTGGCCATGGAAGTCAATAATGCTCTTTGTACATCTCTATTTACCTTTTGTCTTATCAAAGATATTGCATATTCCATTAGCTCTGAGTCACATGGTAATGTAAGAGGTCCGTCGCCACACAACCCGAACTCTTCTTCTGCCCTGTCGAATAGCTCTCTTATCATTTCATTGTTAAGATATTGCAAAGGAAGCACAAAACGTTTTTTATCTGCAGAGTACACTACAAAATGACCCTTCTCTACTTTTGAGGATGTGCTAAAGCCGGTAGTTTCTGCAACTCCGGAAGTCTGCTGCCATGTAATTTTTTTTCGGTGGATTGCAGCAAACTTCAGCCACTTCCTTGCTAACTTCTGCAGCTTCTTGGTACTGATCATCTTGTTTTTATACAAAATTGATTACAGGACACGGTAAGGTGGAAATTTCAGATTATTGATTTTTGAAAGCTGATCTTGTGATGGTGTTGAAAGCAAAGGCTACTGACTTTATATTTGCAAGGCTAAGGAAATGGAGGACCAACCTGCTACAGCTAGTGGGATGCAAAACCATGTTAGAGTGGTGGGCATGTTTGATAGCTAATAAATGAAGGTATAGTATACATTTTAAAGATACTAATATCCTTATGCTGAGTAGTTAGATAGTATGATAGACCCAAACTATGTGAACCACAAGATAAAATGGTTGGCTCAAGTGCTTAGCACACCTAGCTGGCGAATTATTTCTGAAGCCTAGACATTTGCATGTGCGATGCGTCTGTGTTTGCGTAAGATAAGACACATTTAGTTGACCCAATATGTTTAGGTATTGCCAAAGTGATTTGTTGAATCATTGGCTGTTGAAGTTATATCATGTGCATGTGTTGTGTTTGACGTATAATCAGAAGCTGATCTGTAAGTTTTGAATCCTCATTCTTTGAGAATTTAGGAATTTTTCTCGCAAGGTAAGACTGCAATCATTGATAGGTTCAATGGTGGTCTAGTGCAGAATCCATTGCAATGTTTGCAAACAATAGCTTAATTTTTTTAAAGATACCTAAGAAACAATGTTTAGCGAGCACAGAAGCAATTATTCTTAATGCTTTATTTAATATCCGTTAGGATAGGTAGCTTTTATCCTAATAAACCATCTTCCTCTCTAAATTCAGAAGAGTTGCAAATTGTAATGCGTCTAATACTAAAAGTTTTGGCTTTAAAAAATTAATCAAATTCGTAATCAGGTATATTAATGTGCTTTAGGTAATACTGAAGATACCTGTGAGATCAAGGTTTCTAATTTAGCACAGATATAAATAGAGTGAGAGAAGTAGCTAAACAAAAAGGTTTGTGATTCTTGATGAACTATATCAATGTACAAATGTACTATTGTGATTACGGATCTAATAACAACATTTCAGAAGCTACAAATTGGTAATTGATGGAATTCTGATTGATGTTGGAGATGGAAAGATGCACAACTGCTAGCCATTGAAGTCAATAATGCTCTTTGTACGTCTCTATTAACCTTTTGTCTTATCAAAGCAATTGCATATTCCATAAGCTCTGCTTCACATGGTAATGTAATAGGTCCGTCGACACACAATCCGAACTCTTCTTCTGCCATGTTGAATAGCTCTCTCATCATTTCATTGTTCAGATATTGCAAAGGAAGCACAAAACGTTTTTGATCTGCAGAATACACTACAAAATGACCCTTCTCTACTCTTGAAGATGTGCTACAGCTGGTACTTTCTGCAACTGGATCAGTTTGTGGCAGTGTGATTCTCTTTCTCTTGATTGCAGTAAGCGTCTGCCATTTCCTTTCTAACTTCAGTAGCTTCTTTGCACTGATCATCTTGCTATTCGACAGAAATGAATTTTTTTTAGAGAGTGAAGAAAGAAATTTCAGATTGTTAATCTTTTGAAATCGGAATTATAATGCTGTGATGCTGTGAAAGGCAAAGGCATTAGCCTGAATTTATATTTGTAAGGCCAGAAGCAATGAAGGTCCCACCAGGTTTATTGAGAAGCAAAACCATGTGACTTAGTCTGTAAGAGAGTGGGGCATGCTTGGTTATCAGTTAAAGCTGGCAGAGTTGTTCAAGTTTTATTATCAAGTTTCGAACATATTGGTGGATGAAAATGACAATACAAGTTTGTCCCAGTATGTAGGAAACTTTGGCTAACAAGACACATGTGTTTGTCTATTTTCCAGTCTGGATCTTCAACCACTGTTTTGATGTTCTAAGATTTCACTATTGAGTTTGGAAATTCTGATTTTCTCCAAAAAAGTAGATGATTTGCAGAATCCAGGTATGATAGTTGTGGAGTCCTTGATTTGTCTCAGTATTACTAGTGAAAGAAAATGATTAATACCTAAATGAAACTGTTCTTAACTTAATTATTTTTTTATGATATGAAACTGTAGACCGAAACCAAGTTATGCAAAATACATGGCTGAAACCATATGCAAGAGATTGGAAATACCAAAATTTATGCACTACGCCGACTGGATTCAATTTTGAGGAAAGATATGAATCAAATTGTTGTATTTTCAATCTCAGTGACAAATTTTTCTATTCAGTTGAAACTTAAAAATTCCGTTTAGCGTATTGTCTAATGATGAATACCAAGTTTCACAGTTCTTAATTCAGAAATCAATTTAACCATCTTGAATTGTTGTTTTCTTAATTTAGCTTTGAATATAGGTTAGAAGCTGAGAAGCACTTGATATTTTATTGTATTTTCTTCATTGTTAGAATAAAGAGAGTCCAATAGTGGCATCAAGAGAGATCTGATTACCATGAAAGACGAGGAGGGAGGAAGCTGCTAAGAAATTGTTAATTCAATTGTGGTTTTGTTTTATTAGGACTGAGTTTAGGATTCCTCGAACATACATAAGGTGATTATGATAGAGAGATAACTTGATATGAACAAAACTCTCTTAAGATTCATTATGATGTATATTGATTTACAACAGTATACTTGTGATTACAGGTATGATAATATCTCTTCAGAAGCTACAAATTGGTAATTGAGTGAATGCTGTTTTATGTTGATGATGGAGAGATGAGCAACTGCTAGCTACAGAAGTCAACAGAGCTTTTTGTACATCCGTATTAACCTTTTGTTTGATCAAAGCAATTACATATTCCATAAGATCTGCTTCACAAGGTAATGTAAGAGGTCCGTCACTACTCAATCCAAACTCTTCTTCTGCCATGTTGAATAGCTCTGTCATAATTTCAGTGTTAAGATATTGCAGAGGAAGGAAGCATGAAACGTTTTTGATCTGCAGAGTACACCACAAAATGACCCTTCTCTGCTTTTATTGATGTGCTACAGCTGCTTATTTCTGCAACTCCGTCAGTTTGTGAAAACGTGATTATTTTTCGGTTGATTGCAGCAAGTTTCTTCCATTTCCTTGCTAACTTTTGCAGCTTCTTGGTACTGATCATCTTGTTTTTTTCTATGAAATTGATAACAGGACGAGGGGAAGGGAAATTTCGGATTGTTGATTTTTGAGTGCTGATCTTTTGATGGTGTTAAAGGCAAAGGAAACTGACTTTATATTTGTAAGGCTAGAAGAAATGGATGACCCGCCTGCTATGGCTAGTGGGATGCAGCACCATGTGAGAGTGGTGGGCATGTTTGATAGTCAATAAATGAAGGTAGAGTACACTCTGTACCTTATACTGAGAGTAAGATAAGATTTATAGATACCAACCAAACTTTGTGAACCACATGATAAAATGGTTGCTTTAAGTGTATAATACACCTAGCTGGTGATTTATTTCTGAAGCCTAGACACATGCATGTGTTATTTATCCTTGTGTTTGTGTAAGACATATTGAGTTGGACCCAATATGCTTAGTTATTGCCAAAGAGACGCCTTGATCATTGGCTGTTCAAGTTATATCGTGTGCCTGTGTTGTCTTTGATATGAAATTAGAACCAGATCTGTAAAATATCAGTCCAGATTCATGACAATGATTTGGAATTCTTATATTTACTTCGTGATTTTAGGATTGTTTCATTCACGACAGCGACTGCAATCATTGGTAGGTTTAAGGCTGGTAAAGTATTGAATTCATTGCAAAGTTTGCGTAAAACAACTTAATTTTGATCAACATAAGCTAGACATAAACAATGTGATGCGTTGCTTTTTTCTGAATGAGTGACCAAGGCAAAATTCACGAGGCATTCAACATTGGAAATTCCTTTCTTGCACCGTCTATTAGGTTTGGAAACTGTTGAGTAAAGCCGTGTTATACCAAATACATGTGTGTCGGTGAGAAACATAAATTATCAGGTCAGAAAGATAGACCATCTTATAGGAAAAAACTACAGAAGAGAAATGATATAGAACTCGCTATTTAACAGATCTTTATTTCTCATGGGAGGGATTCGCATCCAACCCTTGTGGAAAACCCTCTCGAAAGGATCTATGTTGAAATTCAATTTTGAGGCCAATGATTATATGCTATTCCCTTGGTGCTAATACTCATATTTTAATAATCACATTAGTTTACTTCAGTGTTTTTCTAGGAGATGGCAAGCAAATGTTATTGGGTAAGTGTAACATTATAGAGATTGAGAAAAGGAACAGATAGTAGTCTAAGCTTTAACTAGTCTCTTTATCCTTTTGAGCACTGTTTTCAGCTAATACTGAAGATACCGATGAAATGAAGGATTCTAATATAGCACAGATATAAATAGAGAGAGAAGTAACTAAAAAAAAAGATTTTGAGATTCTTGATTAACTATAATAATAAAAAAAAGGTTTTGAGATTCTTGATTAACTATAATAATGTACAACTGTATCTTTATTGTAGTCAAAAGCGCGCTGAAAGCGCTAGGCACTCTAGGCGATGAACCAGGCGCCTCACAGCTTCTTAGGCGGTGTATGTGTCAAAGGCGTGCGCCTAGGTGTGTAAGGCGCAAGGCGAGGCACAAAAGGCGCAAATAATTGAGTTCTTAGGGTTTTTTTAAAAATTAGGTTAATAGTGATTGACACCTATTAAACCTCTAAAGCCTGCCAAGTGCCAACTTCTTATAGTTTTCCTATTTGGTTATTTAGTAATTAAAATCTATTAAACTCTCATTTATTTATTCCTAATTAACTTATTCCTAATTAACACAGAATACTAATCGTCCTTTTCTCTCTTCTACTCTAGAATATCTGTTCTCTCTTCTCTATTTTATTTGCGTTTGAAAATCTGGCCGATCAATCACCAATCCTTCTAGTTCGAAGCTACCTTCACTTTGTCCCTTCTACAGATCATTCAGTTTAATTCTATCGTGCTATGTTTACTTCTAACAAATTACTTCTTTTTACTTCTATCAATTTCGAAATTGATTTGACTATCAATTTACTTCTTCTATGAATCTATTATGTCATGCTAAGTCTACAAATTACTTCTTTATTTGATAATTTCTAAGTTTACTTCTATCAATTTCAAAACTGATTTAACTATCAGTTTACTCTTTACTCTTTATTAAGTTTTTAGCAATTGCCTAAATCTTTGCATTTGCATTTGGTGTCTTGTTTTTCTGTTTTGTTGGCAGTCATGTTTCAGGCCTTTGAAGTTTGAACAATATGTGTATTCTTTATTAGTTTTATGGTTATAAACTTTGAATTCTTGAATTTCCTTTGAGTGAAGTGAAAAACTTTGTATTTTATATTTTTTTAAGTTCATGGGCCTAGCGTGCGCCTTTTTGTGTGCCTTCGCCTTCATCTCGCGCCTAGGCGACAGGACCCCCTATCGCCTTGGGTGCGCCTGGCGCATTAACTAATATGTGTATCTTCTAATTACAGATCTAATTATAACTATTCAGAAGCTACAAATCGGTAATTGATGGAATGCTGACTGATGTTGGAGATAATAAGATGAACATCTGCTGCCTATGGAAGTCAACAGAGCACTTTGTACATCTCTATTAGCCTTTTGTTTTATCAAAGAAATTACGTATTCCATAAGATCTGCTTCACATGGTAATGTAAGAGGTCCATGGCGGCACAATCCGAACTCTTCTTCTGCCATGTTGAATAGCTCTCTCATTATTTCACTGTCAAGATATTGCAAAGGAAGCAAAAAAACGTTTTTTATCTGCAGAGTACACTACAAAATGACCCTTCTCTGGTTTTGAAGATGTGTTAGTTTCTGCAACTGAATTGGTTTGTGGCAATGTGATTCTCTTTCTTTGGATTGCAAGTGCACCAATTTACCCCTGGATTGTCACGTGTCAACTTGTGGTTGGAGAGAGAAAAATGACATCTTTGAAAAGTCATATCAACTAAAAGTTGACACGTGGCAATTAAGAGGAAAACCGGTGCACTTTTGCCAAGTTCAGGGAGTTAATAGAAATGGCCCTTCTCTACTTTTGAAGATGTGCTACAGCCGGTAGTTTCTGGAACTGAATCAGTTTCTGGCAGTGTTATTCTATTTCCCTTGATTGCAGTAAGCTTCTGCCATTTCCTTGCTAACGTCAGTAGCTTCTTTGCACTGATCATCTTGCTATTCGACAGAAATGATTTTTTTTAAAAGAGTGAAGAAAGAAATTTCAGATTGTTTATCTTTTGAGGTCGGAAAGATAATGTAGTGATGCTGTGGAAGGCAAAGGCATTAGCCTGAATTTATATTTGTAAGGCCAGAGGCAAAACCATGTGACATAGTTTGTAAGAGGGGTAAGCATGCTTGGCTATTGTTTATTAGTTCAAGTTATATCTTCTAGTTCAAACATATTGGTGGATGAAAATGACAGTACAAGTTTGTCCCAGTATGTAGGAAACTCTGGCTAACAAGACGTGTGTGCGTCTATTTTCCAGTCTGGATCTTCAACCGTTATTTTGATATTCTAAGATTTGATTGTTGAGTTTTGAAATCTCAAAGTTTTCGAAGTTGGTGAGTTTTGAATGCTGATTTTGCGACGGTGTTGAAGGCAAAGACAACTGACTTTATAATCCATTAGGATAGTTAACTTTAGTCCTAACAGAAATTTTGATAAACCATCTTGTTCTCCATCAATGCAGGGCCTAGGCGGGATTGAAATTGTGTCGCTGTCTTATAGTGTATATATTTTTGTGAAATAGAAACTGTTCGGACCAAAACTGAGTTATGTATACAATGATTCATTTTATGTGAAAAATGGATTCTCGATATAAATCATATTATGTATACATTGGGTGTCATTTGGACGGTTGAGCTCTTCGACATGAAAAAAATTGTACATCAAATAATTTTTTCACTTGAAAGAACCCGTATTGTTTATAAATTCTATTTTGTTACACCTTAAAAAGCTTATGTTCATTCAAATCTGGGGCTCCTAAAGTAAGAAGATGTTAACAACACATGTATAAATAAATTAAAATAAATGATACACATTAATAAAAAAAAACTATATGAATATGATCGCAACCCTGGTTCGGTAATGTCGAGCTTTGTGGAACCGTTTATCCCACATCGCTGCATATTGGTTCTTGAATACCGTTTATGGAACTGTAGCGCACACATGACAACTTCCATTCGGGGACATCCGATTTAATTGGAACGATATTCTCTTCTTTATTTTCTCTGTTTTGGTGTTAATGGCGAATTCACTGTTACTCCTTCGTCTATTGTTCGTGTGTTTAAATTTCTTATTTCCCCCTTTTATATTGCCGCAATTGTTAGAATATGAACCCTAAACTGCAAATGGAATGGTGATTAGTTTCAATTGAGCTAATTTAGAGTCATGTTTTTCTAATTTTTGGTTGTCTAGAATTCAATTAATTTTTTGTATTGAGCTTGACCTCGGTGCAGTGCACAATCGTTTCCTTTATTCTAAATAGAGGATTTTTTTGTTTTCCTTTCTTTGGGTTTCAGGTGGTTCAGAATGCTGTACATTGGCCAAAGGTAATTTGCACTTTCTTACTGAAAGATGGCTATATTGTAATCTATAGATGTGATTTTTTATTTCTTTCCTTCAAGTTTGATGAGATTCTTGGTTATTGTTGCCCTTTTTTTATGAGGTGTAGCTGCTTGAAATATGTATTAATGGTTCCAATCACTGTAGAATCTCTTAGGTAATTGCAGTGTTTGCTAGGGAGGAATAGTGAAAATTGCGCTTATCTTAATCAACATTGATCGTACATTTCTCAAGAAATACACTTGTGGAGAGAATTAAGAAGCTGGAGTTCTTGGAATAGTTGTTTAGAGGTAGAGGACAGGTTAACATAATTGTAGGAAATCAAGATTTATTCATCTTGATTCTCTAATGCTACATTACATATGAACTTTACTTGCATAAATGTTAGGTGTAGGTTAGTGTAACATAAATAGCAGTATAAGCTTTAACAGGTTATTAATCAGGTATATAATAACTCTAGTGGAGATACCGATGAGACTAAGGATTCTAATTTAGCACACACTCACTCACACACAGAGAGAGAGAGAGAGAGAGAGAGAGAGAGAGAGAGAGAGAGAGAGAGAGAGAGAGAGAGAGAGAGAGAGAGAGAGAGAGAGAGAGAGAGAGAGAGAGAGAGAGAGAGAGAGAGAGAGAGAGAGAGGGAGGGAGGGAGGGAGGGAGGGAGGGAGGGAGGGAGGGAGGGAGGGAGGGAGGGAGGGAGGGAGGCCAAAACTTTTTTAATTCTATTCTGACAATGAAGATATAACTTTTAGAATTCTTTAAATACTTGAATATGAATAGAATTTTAGAATTTAGACATAAGATAGAATTAGTTACAGAAAAGTTAATAAGGACAAATCATAATTATGAATTTTGTCAAAATAGTTTAGAATTTTATAATAATGAACTTATAACTTATAGAGGACTTTTTGAGTTATACGATTGGCATAAATTCAAAATAATAGAATACACTACTAAAATAATTCAGCTTAGAATTATTAGAGAGAAATTAGAATCTGAAATAAAATCTTATAATCTTGAATTAACTTCAATTATTTTATCTGAATCTAATAATTTTAATATATGTTTTTAATTGAAGCTCTAATTCAGGACCCTCCCCCTACTTTGGTATCAGAGCGACGGAAGTAGATACACTAGAAAAATACAGAAAATTAAAATACTTAAATTTAGAAATACCAAATAAATTATATACTCTTAATACTTGTAACTTTAATAACGCATATCGTCATATCTATCATAATACTGAAGAAAATACTTTAGCATATCAGCTAAATACTGTTGTAGACATAATTATAAATTTATCAGAAAATTTACATAAGACTGATAAAGTTATAATAGAATTACTAACCACACTTACTAAGTCTCAGACTACAAATAATCAGGAATACTTTAAGACTCAGATAGAAATCGAGTTGAAAAAACTCTAAATAAAGCTGATAAATTCCCTAATAAAAAAGAAATTAAAGAATTACTTATACTACCAGAACAATTAGAAAGACAAACTCAGAGAATCTTAGAAGAATTAAGAAAAGAAATAAAAGAGAAAATAGATCAAATTCAGAGACAGATTTCAGAATTCAAAAGAACTTATATTGGTGAATGAATAATAAACAAATAATACTATACAATAAAGCTAAACAAGCTACTAGAGAATATAATCAAGATAATCCAGACGGACTAGTAAATAGTAGTCAATTTGCTACTGAACAAGACAAAAATACAAACCAGTCAACTTAATAATCTTATAGCACTTGGGACTATAGGATTTTCAGACTTAGACGACCAGTTACAATACTTAACACATACTATAAAAGAACTTCAGTTAGAAACTAAGGCTGAGAAACAATTAATAGAAAGAACATTAGAAGCAGTTAATACTAAATTAAACAGGATTTTTCATAATCAGGAAATACAACCTAATAACTCTATACAATTAATAGAAATAAATAAAAAATTAAACGAAATTGAAAGACTAATTGTTGATACTAATAAATTTTTTAAGGAAAATTTATTAAAGTTAGAAGAAATAAATACTAAACTTGAATTAATACCTAAAGACTCACAAATACCTGATAATTTAGAACCGCAACTAAAGAATTTAGAAAATTTATTAGAAAATTTATATAAAGACGCGAAAAATAAAAACGAAGGACTAGATAGTCTATCAAATATAATAATAAATAATCAAAATAATATAATAAAGAATCTAGCAGGTCAAGGGCAGAATAGACTGAACCCAATTATAACTGATACTTTTATAACTTATAATCCACCAGAAAATGAATAATAAATTCTTCGGAAGAAGTTATACTTTGAAAGGTAGTAGTAGTAATGCTACTAATACAGAAATACAAAGTGAAAATAAAATAAAGAGAATCTTTGGAATAAAACCGAAAGAACATACAGAAGAATTAAATTTGACAGAAGTAATAGACATTGAAAAAGACTTAGAAAATTATAAACAAAATGAAAAGAAATTATTAAACCCAAAAATACTCTATCAGAAAGGGAATTGGACAGAAAATTATAGACTTCTTAGAAAAAAGGAAGAAAAATCTATAAAATGTGGAGATGAAGACATAGTTAGAATACCACTACTTGAGAAATCTGTAGCTAAACAAATAGCTAAAGATGGATATAAATATACTCATTTAGGCCTCATCATAATAGGGATAAAGGGCATGACTAGACAAGACCTAGGAGCACATACTGTAATAACAATATATGATGATTCTATACAGGAAGAGACTAAAAAATAATAAGTATAATGGATATAGACATGAATGACAATAGAGGATTATTCTATTGCGTTTCAGAATTTTTCTTAGAATCAAAAGACTTACATCAAATAAAGATAGGAATCATGACTAAAGGTTATGGTTTAATAAACAGAAATAATCTTGTTATAATAATTGGATTAATTGGTAAATCAATTAATTCAACTAATATAAAATATAAATGTAAGGTGGAAGATATAATACAAGCTCTAGTATTGAAAGGTATTAAATTTATAAAACCACCAAAATTTTCAGCAGAAACTCATGCTGGAATAGAATGGAATATAACTAGACTATTTGAAGAAAGTCAAATAAAATTAATACCAGATCAAAGTCAAATCTTTGAAGATAATAAAGGAAGAATTAGTATAAGATTTGATAATTATAAAAATTATTCAGATAATTTAGAGACTGATACTCAATCTAATATTTCTTGGGCTATTAATGATCAGACTATTAATAACCAAAATATGGACTTAGTTGATATAAAGTTAGACCCTTTAGAAACAATATTCTTTGATTTATATGATGAAGAATATTTTAAAACCAGAGAAAATTAGAATAATATCATTATACAATTTATAAATCAAACTATAAAAGAAAGACAAGAATGGATTAAGAAAGCATACGAAAATAAAAGACCCCAAGAAATAAAAAATATCTTTGAAAAAAGGATATATTTAGAAGAAATTATAAAAGTCTTAGAAGCTGAGGAAACTCAAAGCAATTATACTAGAAATTTAATGGATATAGAAGAAATGGAAGAATTTCTTAATAATTTACCAAAAGAATTGATGGAAGAAGTTTCAGGTGCAAAAGCAGAAACACCTTTAGAACCCCCAAGAAATAGACCTACTTTTGTAAACTATAATAGAGGGAATATACCCCCAAGACAATATACTGAATACCAATCTGATAATGGAAAATATAAATCTAAAGGAAATAGATTTCCTATAGGAATATATAAAGAAGAAAGTCTATTGCAATTAGAAAAATACTCGCCTCAAGTATGGCCTGAAGTTATACAGCAATGGAAAAGTTTAACCGTTAAGAATTATTTAGAAAAGAATTTTAATCATACTCCAGAACAAATTTATAGTTTCCTTGAAACTACTTTAGGAAATACTGCAAAAATAACATGAGATGATTTTAAAATCAATTTTCCACAAGAATATACTAGATTAATAAACGTGGGAAATAATCCATGGAATTTTTGTAATACTATAAGCAATCTGTTGACTGCTACAGACCCTAATATAGGAGCAATTATACAACAAAAAGAAGCAGTAAGAAATTTAGAACAATTGAAACTTAATGGCTGGAAATATATAGTACCGTTTTTAAACGACTATATACATTTCACAGCCAAAAGTCAAAATACTTATAATAAAGAATTTATGAAGAAATTACTCCTTAAATTACCTGGACCATTAGGACAGGAAATACAAGAAGAAGGAAATAAATTTTTAGAAAAAGAAAGCAATTATACTTTAAATATAAATACTTTAGTATATCAAATAATGAAACACTTAGAAAAGAAATGTACATAAATAAGTATACAAAGGCAAATGAAAGACAATTATGGATTTTGTAACAATATTTATACACCACAACAATATGGACAGGAAGCTTGTACTTCTTGTAATAGAAAATCGAGAAGAAAAAATAATAGGTATTATAAAAAAGAAAAACCATATAACAAAACAAGAAAATCATACTATATTAGAAAATTAAAAACTAATGCTAGAAAACCTTTTTTAAATCCCAAAAGACATGTTAGAAGATTTAATGATAAAAGACAATATAAAGATACTATTACATGCTATGCATGTGGAGAAATAGGTCATTTATCAACTAAATGTCCCAATAAACATAATATACATACTAGAGAATCAAGATTAGTAGAAAATATTAACTTAGATCTACTAGCAATAACCGAAGAAGTTAGCGATACGGAGACAATATACTCAATTGTAAGTGAAATAGAAGAATATTCTTCTGAAGTAGAAGACGATAATGAACCAGCAGACTTATTAGAAGTAATGGAAAAATATAAAAATATAAACATAGAATTCATGGATAAAACAGAATGTACAGAACATACTTGGAGCTCTAGAAAAGGAAATGATGATAAAAAATGTTATAAATGTCATTTATACCCAATTATAGAATTAAGAGCTCAATGTTATAATTGTTATACCGAAATTTGTAAATATTGTTGGGAAGAAAATAATAATTTAGAATGGCCAGCATTAATAACAGAAACTAGAAACGCTTATACTTTTAAAGATAATATAGAACATAAATCTTGGAGAGAAAGATTCAGACTAATGGAAGACAGAATTGCTAATTTAGAAGAAAGAATTAGTCTATTAGAAGAAGACAAATTAGAACAATATATACAAGAAAATAGTCAGAAAAATGTTTTAGAATTATTAGAATTAGACATAAACGATGAAATCTTGTTAGACTTATACGAAAAAAAGATTTCACTACCATAGAATTAATAGACAGCCTTATGAAGCACCATATACAAGCTATACTATTAAAATAACATGTATAATACAAGATTTCAAAATACAAGGATTAGCATTAATAGACTCTGGATGTTCAACGTCCAAGATCGATGATAAACTAATTCCTTCAAAATATAAACATAACTTAGAAAGACCTACTATTGGAAGACAAATGGATGGTAGTATAACTACATGTTCACAATACATACCAGAGATCCTAATAGAAATGATAGATATAAACAAAGATAAACTAATAACTACTATAACAAATATTCCAATACGAAACCTATACCAATTGGGATATTTAGCTATTTTAGGCTTAGACTATCTTATACACGATAATAGAATGGCCGTTATAACAAAAGACTATATAAGTTTTAGTTTCAATAATTTTTCTATTCCAATTGTTCCTAAAACCTTTTTAGACAAGGGTGAAAAACCCATACATAAACAGATATATACTGATGAAAATTATCTGGAAAAACCACCAGAGTTCTATGAAATAGATGCGGATTATATTTATTCAAATCAATTGAATAATATAGTTCTAGACAATGAGATTTTACAATACCAATCCAGACTTGAAAAATTGGAAATAATAGGTGAGAATCCTCAGAAATACTGGAATAAAAACCCAACAGAATATAAATTGGAAATTATAAACCCTGATATAACTATACGAGCAAAAGCAATACCAGCTAATAATCAAGAGTTAGAATGGTATAAAGAAGCTTTAGAAGAACTTATAAAAAATAAGTTTATCAGACGATCAGAATCAAGACATAGGTCCCCTAGTTTCTTTGTTAATAATAATGCAGAAAAGAAACGAGGAAAACCTAGAATGGTTATAAATTATAAACAGCTAAATAATAATACTGAAAATAATGGGTATGATATACCTAATAAAGAAATGCTTATTAATAAAATACAAGGATCAAAATTTATGAGTAAATTTGATCTAAAATCAGGATACTATCAAATTAGAATGCATAAAGACTCGATAGAATGGACTGCATTTATTTGTCCAAATCCCATAGGACATTGGGAATGGACAGTAATGCCATTAGGTCTTAAGAAAGCACCTGCAGTTTTTAAAAAAAGAATGGATAAAATATTTGAGAAATTTACTGATTTTACTGCAGTATACATAGATGATATACTGGTTTTTAGCAAAACTGCTAAAGATCATAATAGACATCTTAAACAAGTTTTTAAGAAATTTGAAGAGAATGGACTGATAATATCTAAGAAAAAGATAGAGTTGGGAAAGACAAAAATAAACTTTCTGGGAGTTGTAATTGGAGAAGGACAAATAGAATTACAATCTCATATAACTACTAAAATATTAGATTTTCCAGAAAATATAAAAGAAAAGAAGCAACTTCAATAATTTCTAGGATTGTTGAATTATGCCAGACCTTTTATAAAAGACTTATCTAAATACTTAAAGCCATTATACCTAAAAACTGGTAAAGAAATATTTAAGAAATTAAATTATAAAGATCACGAAATAATTAGAAATCTGAAAGAAAAGGAAATATCAAATAGAGGAAGAAAATCGAAAGAAAATGAGATCTTCCTACAGAGACAAAGGAAAAATAACTAAATACCAGGGAAATACCTCAGCAAGACCTACAATAGACGATCTAATACATACATCAGAAAGTAGACAGTTACCAGAAGATATACAAATGATAAATAGAAATCAGCCTAAACCAAAGGCTTTAGTTTTTTTAGAAAAACTAAATTTCGCAGACTTTGGAGAGACAACTTGGGCATTTAAATATCCCAAGGGAACCATACTTAATGATACAGAAAGAATTTTAGTAGACAATTTGTGGGTAACGGTTAAGAGAAAAGATGATAAACACGTTATCGCAGCCATAAATGGGTTTAGCTTATACTTTACCCAAAGAAATAATAATAATATTGCTTATGTTATATACAATGGCCCTCAACCAGGGATCTATAAGACTTGGGAACAAGTGATACAGAACACCAAGCATAAGGACCCTAAATACAAAAAATACTTATCTATACAAGAAGCCTATACCGAGGCAAAGAAATACTTAACTACCTTTTATACTAGTCCTGAAATAACAGGACAAACCATAGATACTCAAGACATACTAAACCTACAAGTCAAAATACCAAGCGATATACCTAAAGAAATGATAAATATGAAGAAGAAAATACATGAGTTAGAAGGACAGATAATTGATAAGGAGGAGGAAGAGAAGCTATTGAAAAAGAAGATACAGGATTTAGAAACTAGATTAGAACAATGCAAGAATCAGACTTCATACGCAGGAGTTATAAGCAATCAAGGAAAGACTAAAGAATATTTAATACTAGAGAAATTAGATATGATATACGAGAATACTGAAACTACCAAAGAAATATCGATAGAAGTAGAAAATACTACTAAGGAAATAGAGAAAATACAAAATAATGTAATAAAAGGACTAGAAACTGTAGATACTCAACCCTCAGAAGGATGGGCTGATTGGTTTAATAAGATATTCGAACTACCAAGCCAGCTACAGCTAAAACTACAGAGTCCCAATGTAAATTTTAATACTACTCAGAATATGGATTTAGAATTTGGGCAGAAAGATGAGACATTAGGAGCTTCGATAGAAAGTGAAGCCTAGAAGGCCCAAAGAGAAGAAAGCTCAACCAGCTCGAAGAAAAGGAATATTCCTCTCTAGAGGATTCCAGTTTACAGAAAAAGACAGCTGTAAAGATTAGGATAAGAAAATTTATAATTTTAATAATGTAGTGGGAATATGTCCCCACCATTTTTTATACTATAAATTTATCTGTAAATTTAATAAAGGCAGGCTAGGTTTTAGTAGAAAGAGCTAGCCTCAGTACTTAAGAAAGGTTAATATACAAACTTAGAACGATTAACCTCTAATACTCTTGTTTTGTAACCGTTGGCAATTATAAGCCTTCGGCTAGTTTTGCTATAATTTTGTAATACTATAATTTTATAATAAAAGCTTTATAATTCCTGTTGGCTCGGTTATCATTTTATTCTACAAAAGGATTTCTTTAAGTTTAAGATTTTTTTTTCAATTTAGAATAGCAAAAGGCCTTGGAAAAATTTAGGGCAAAGATTGTAAGTCCCTCTTTGAAAAGTACCAGTTGGATGAGCTAAATAATAAAACAAAAAATTTTTTTTAAAGAAATCTGGAAGTAGCAAGAACAAATTGATTTTTTAAATGTTAAAATGAATTTTAAGAAGAAGTTTAAGGTTGAATTTTAAATTCCTTATTAAAAAACCTCTTAGTAGGTTATCTGGAAAAAGTCCAGGTTAGGTGTTTTCAATAAAGAACTTCTTAAAAGAAATTCATGAAATATTTAAATTTCAGTAAGGTTTAAGCTAAATATAATAAATTAATAATACTCTTTCAAAAGATATACTACAAAATAATTCAGACAGAGAGATAAAGATAAGAATGAATAATACTTGCAATAATAAATGTATGACACATACACTCACAAAATAATTCAGACAGAGAGATAAAGACAAAATTGCAATAATAACTATCTATGATGCAAGCAATGATGATATTACCGATATAATAATTCAGACAAAGAAATAAAGATAAGGATGAGTCATACTTGCAATAATAAATATCTATGACGCAAGCAATGACGATATAAAAGATTCGGTAATCAACAAGTTACCGGTATACTTCCCTTTTTTCAGCTATAAATAAGACTAGTTTTCTGCTTAATACTCACACCACTACAAAGCTCACAAATATTTAATAGATTGCAGAAATCAGTCAATATTGAGAAACAAAAGCTAAAAAGGTATAATTTTATACTCTGTTTATGTTCACATAAGTATCCTATCCTCTCTGGACTGCAACTTGTGTGATCTTTCTAGTTGAGTGACGAGAAAATTATTTTACTATGAACAGAATTTTAGAAATAAAAGAAAGACTAGAAAGAAAGGACTTAGAACAACAACGATGTAGAATTTTAATAAAATTTTATTCTGACAGAATAAAAATACATACTGAAGAACTAAGAAATGAAACTAGAAGTTATAGATTTTTTCATATATTAATAAACTGGATGAGAGAAACGATAAGTCTTTATACAGAAAAATTAGCTTATAATACTGAAAAATAACAATTATAGAAAAGGAAATACAAGAACTAAATTTAGAATTAACTTCTTTAGTTCTATCTGAGAACGAAGATATACCTTTTAGAATTCTTTAAATACTTGAATATGAATAGAATTTTAGAACTTAGACATAAGATAGAATTAGTTACAGAAAAGTTAATAAGGACAAATCATAATTACGAATTTTGTCAAAATAGTTTAGAATTTTATAATAATGAACTTATAACTTATAGAGGACTTTTTGAGTTATACGATTGGCATAAATTCAAAATAATAGAATACACAACTAAAATAATTCAGCTTAGAATTATTAGAGAGAAATTAGAATCTGAAATAAAGAGAGAGAGAGAGAGATGTAGCTAAACAAAAAGGTTTTGAGATTCTTGAAGAACTATATTGATGTACAACTACATTTTGTGATTACACATTTATAATAACTATTCAGAAGCTACAAAGTGGTAATTGATTGAATGCTGATTGATGTTGGAGATGGAAAGACGAGCAACTGCTAGCTATGGAAGTCAACAAAGCTTTTTGTACATCTCTATTAACTTTTTGTTTGATCAAAGCAATTGCATATTCCATAAGCTCTGCTTCACAGGTTAATGGAAGAGGTCCATCGCCACACAATCCGAACTCTTCTTCTGCCATGTTGAACAGCTCTCTCATTATTTCATTGTTAAGATATTGCAAGGGAAATGTAAATCGTTTTTGATCTGCAGAGTACACAACAAAATGACCCTTCTCTGCTTTTGTCGATGTACTACTGCTGCTAATTTCTGCAGCTCTGTTAGTTTGTGGCATTGTGATTCTTCTTCTCTTCATTGCAGCAAGTTTCTGCCATTTCCTTGCTAACTTTTGCCTCTTCTTGGTCCTGATCATTTTGTTTTTCTTTGAAATTGATAACAGGACAAGGGAAAGAGGAAATTTCGGTTTCTTTATTTTTTGAATACTGATGTTGTGATGGTTCTAACCATTAAATTCATAATTTAACCCCAAAATTCATAGCTTAACCCCTAAGTTCATAATTTAACCACTAAATTCGTAATTTAACCCCTAAAAATTCAAAATCTAACCTCTAAATTCATAATCTAACCCCTAACTTCATAATCTAACCCCTAAATTCATAATCTAACCCCTAACTTCATAATGAAAATTCCCCTACTCAACTATATCTAATGCAATAATAGTAAAAAAACTCATTCACCACAAAAATTTCAATCAAATAAATTATCTAGAAGAAATGTAGTGCTGTAGCAGGGTAATTTATAAGACAGAGACAGAGTTGTCGGCAAAGTCTCTCCGGTACCTAAGTTAGCATTCTGATGATGGAATGGGTATATAAAATGATGAAGCATACAAGAATAAATGATCTCACATTGTTTGACTGTAAACTTTTATAACTAGATTTAGGTGGCAGGACATAAATGCATGTGCCACACATCCTCTCTATTTAGGGGTTAAATTATGAATTTAGGGGTTAAGTGATTCATTTAGGGGTCAGATTAGGCTGGTAAAGTACATAATTCATTGCAAAGTTTGCATAAAATAACTTAATTTTTATCAACATAAGCTAGACATAAACACTTTGGTGAGTTGCTTTTTCAAAATAACCAAGGTTAAGTTCACGAGGCATTCAACATTGGAAATTCCTTTCTTGCATCTTGTATCAGGTTTGGAAACTGTTGAGTAAAGCCGATTTATACCAAATACATGTGTGTCGGTGTGAAACAAAAATTATCAGGTCAGAAAGATAGACCATCTTATAGGAAAAAAACTGTAGAAGAGAAATGATATAGAACTCAGATCTATGTTGAAATTCGATTTTGAGGCCAATGATTATATGCTATTCCCTTGGTGCTAATACTCACATTTTAATAATCACATTAGTTTACTTCTGTGTTTTTTCTAGGAGGAGATGGCAAGCATAAATGTTATTGGGTAAGTGTAACATAATAGAGATCGAGAGAAGGCACAGATAGTAGTCTAAGCTTCAACTAGTCTCCGTATCCTTTTGGGCATTGTTTTCAGCTAATACTGAAGATACCGATGAAATGAAGGATTCTGATATAGCACAGATATATATAGAGAGAAAAGTAGCTAAAAAAAAGGTTTTGAGATTCTTGATTAATTATATCAGTGTTACAAATGGAATAATAACTTTTCAGTAGCTACAGATTGGTAATTTATGGAATGCTGATTGATGTTGGAGATGGAAAGATGAACATCTGCAGCCTATGGAAGTCAACAAAGCATTTTGTGTATCTCCATTAGCCTTCTGTTTGATCAAAGCAACTGCATGTTCCATACGATCTGCTTCAAATGGTAATGTAAGAGGTCTATAGCCGCACAATCCGTACTCTTTTTCTGCCATGTTGAATAGCTCTCTCTAAGGGAATCACGAAATGTTTTTGATCTGTAGAGCACACTACAAGTTATGTATAAAACAATTCATTTGATGTGAAAAATCGATTCACCACACAAATCATATTATGTATGCGTTGGATGTCATTTGTTCAGTTGAGCTCACTGATATAAAAAAAATTGCACATCAAATAATTTTTTCACTTAAAAAACCCGTATTGTTTATAAATTCTATTTGTTACTCCTTCAAAAGCTTACGTTCAGTCAAATCAAGTGAAAACAATATCCCACATTGCTAGGAAATGCTGCTTTGCGGTGCATCAAGTAAGTAAGAAGATATTAACAGCAAATGTATAAACAAATTAAAATTAATGATACACATTAATAAAAAAACTAAACGAATATGATCAAACGTTGTTTCGTAGTTTGTGAACCGTCTAGCTAGTTAAGTCCCCCTCAATCCCAGAAACACGGAGAGGGTGGGCTAAACCCATACAATCAAAATCCAACAACTGCAGAATACCAAGAGGTAGTTGATACCCAACTCTGACTCGGTGTCCAGGCGGGAAGAAAATCAGCACAGAAATTTCCTTCTCTTAGGCAATGAACAACCTGATGATCAGCAAGCTTGCTTAACAAACCAGATATGCAGACTATAAAGATTAATCGGCTGGTATTCCAAAGTAATAAGTCAAGGGACGTTGATGATGTTTACAAGTTCGAGAGAATCTGATTCGAGAATAACATTGGAAAGCCCCATTGAAAGAGTAAGTTGGAGGCCTGTATAACAAGAAATTACCTTTACCGATGTTATTGTGTGAATCCGAACTGCCATAAACCTGTGTGATCTCTAATTAAACCTTCTGCTCCAATATTCCCTGAGTGTTCTACACATGCTCCATCAACACCCCTAACTATAAATTACAAGGTAGAAATATATTTCTCTTTGCTTAGAATAAGATATTTGAAATGTGAAATTCATTCAATCAAAATTTAAATGCATAATGATAATGAGTATATTAATTTTTGGGAAATTGTCAAGATCATACATGTCTCACTAAAATATTTATAAATTTCACTATTAAGTCAAACTAATTACATATTTACACTCCCACTATAAACAATTTACTTATTAACAAAAACAGTAGAAACTAATTACAGGAATACGGTGTAATAGTTATCTGGTAATTATCTAGTAATTATCTAGTAAATCATAACTAGTAGCTATATGGTAATTATCTAGTAAATCATAACTAGTAACTATGTGGTAATTATCTACTAATTGTCTAGTAGTTATCTAGTAAATCATAACTGTGGATTTGTAGTAGATATATAATAGATGTGCATATGACAATTTCAAAATTTAGATTAAACCCGTATCTTTTTTATGGTGATCAAATATAACATCTAGTAGACATCTCGTATATCTGTATTAGATATCCAGTAAATCTTGATTTTCATAGTTTTTTATAAAATATTTTATAAAATATAACATTTAATAGATATATAGTAGACACCTAGTAGATCTATATCCTCTTAAAAAGTTTATTAAATATCTGTTACATATTGTGTTAGAAATCTATTTTAAAGTTATGATTTATTAGATAACTATTAAAAAATTATTAAATATTTATCAGATAAATACTATTTAATATTAATGTAATTAGTTTCTATTTTTGTAAATTATTAGACATTATCCAAAAGCCCGTAATAGTCAGCACAGTATCCCACATTGCTGAATATTGCCTCTTGAATGCTGTTTATTGTACTGTAGCAAACACCAGCTATCGTCCCTTCGGGGACATCCGATAAAATTGGAACGATACAGAGAAGATTAGCATGGCCCCTGCGCAAGGATGACACGCATAAATCGAGAAATGGTCCAAATTTTTTTTCTAAACCCTAGCTCGATTTTCTCAGCTCTGCGTCTATGGAGGTCAGTTCTTTTTCCAGTTTATTCATGCCAAAAATCTATGCAGAATGTATTTATTTCGATCTAGAAAAGTAGGAAGATTACGCATTGGGTCATTTCTTCAAAATTATTCATTCCACTGCAATTAATTGCAGATCCTCTGTCTTCAAGTGGTAGCTGAACGTGCTTTGATTCAGAAAATTAGAAAGATTTCATAAACGTACTTTGATCTTTATTCACTTATGCTACATTTGATCTCTGCTTTTTCAAGTTGTAGCTTTTGCTGATCCACTTCGAGTATTGTACAATCTTCCAATCAAAGGCAATTCAGAGCCAGTTGAAATTCTGTTATGAGGCCAGTGATCATATGCTATTCCCTTTCGTATTTTAATAATCACGCTCAGTTCACTGATGTGCCTTTCTTTCCTTGAGATAACTAGCATAAATTAGGTGTAGATTTGTTTTATTCGGCAAGTGTAACATAAATAGTAGTCTAAGCTTTAACAGGTTGTTGATCAGGTATATATAAAATGGACTATCGAGGGTTCACGGCACGAGCTGATGACAGCCATGCACCACCTGTGTCCGCGTGACCCTGAGATGTAGGTAGGGAGGGAGGGAGGGAGGGCTATTCAGAAGCTACAAATTGGTAATTGACTGAATTCTGGTTGATGTTGAAGATTGGAAAGATGGGATTAGGGATTCTAATTTAGCACCCGTATAAATATATGGAGAAGTATCTAGACAAAAAGGTTTTGAAATTCTTGATGAACTATATTAATGTACAACTGTATTGTGTGATTACAGATCTAATAATAACTGTTCAGAAGCTACAAATCGGTAATTGCTTGAATGCTGATTTATGTTGATGATGGAGAGATGAGCAACGGCTAGCTATGGAAGTCAACAAAGCTTTTTGCACATCTCTATTAACCTTTTGTTTGATCAAAGCAATTGCATACTCCATAAGCTCTGCTTCACATGGTAATGCAAGAGGGCCATCGTCACACAATCCGAACTCTTCTTCTGCCATATTGAATAGCTCTCTCATCATTTCACTGTTAAGATATTGCAAAGGAAGCACGAAACGTTTTTTATCTGCAGAGTAAACCACAAAATGTCCCTTTTCTGCTATTGAAGATGTGCTACATTTGCTATTTTCTGCAGCTGAATCAGTTTGTGGCAATGTGATTCTCTTTCTCTTGATAGCTGTAAGCTTCTGCCATTTCCTTGCTAATTTCAGAAGCTTCTTGGCACTTATCATCTTGCTATTTAACAGAAATGGAATCGTTTTTAGAAGTAGAAGTGAAGAAAGAACATTCAGAATGTCGGATGTTGGAATGGTGAATGCAAAATGTTGTGATGGTGTGGAAGGCAAAGGCATTAGCCTGAATTTATATTTACAATTGAAGAAGCAATGCAGGTCCCACCATATTAAATTGGGAAGCAAAACCATGTGATGCATGTTTCTTAGACATGTATTCAACAAATGGAGGCTAGATTAAATGGTTGAACTTGAACTGATTTGAATTTTTTGGACCACAAGATAAAATGGCTGGCTTATAGTACACCTAGCTTGCGAATTATTTCTAAAGCCTAGACATTTGCATGTGTGATGTGACTTTGTTTGCACAAGACACATAGGGTTGGACCCCATATGTTTAGTTATTGCAGCAGAGATGTGTTGAACCATTTGCTTTTGAAGTTATTTTCATGACCATGATTTTGAATCCTGTTATTTTACAAATTTAGGATTTTTTCCTGCAAGGCAAGGGCGCAATCATTGTTAGATTTAAGGGTGGACTAGTACAGAATTCAATGCAAAGTTTGCATACAACCACTTCGTTTTGTTCTCCAAACCTTAGAAACAATATTTAGCAAACACCGCAGAAATTATCGCATTGCAGGAGAGTTTTAACAGAAATTTTAAGGTTAATGCATATCTGTTAGGATAGGTAGCTTTCAGGTTAGCAGAAATTTCAGTAATGCGGGAGAGTTTTAAATTGTATTGCTTTTTGTAAAATAGAAATTGTGGACCAAAACTGGGTTATATATATCAAATGCCATCTGTGTGAAAACTCTAATATCTTTCAGAAAAACTATAGAAGAAAAATCATAGAGAATTAGGAGCTCAGTTTGGATTCAATTTTGTTGCTGGTAAAGATATCCTAATCCCTTGGTTGACAATCACATTTTGTTCACTTCTGTGTGTTTCATGTAGATAACAAGCTTAAGGTGTTGCATATCGATTTTTCTTAATTGGTAGGTGTAACATAATAGAGTTGGAGAGTAGTCTAGGCCTCAACAGGTTGTTAATCACGTAGTGAAATGTGCTTCAGTTAGGATACTGAAGATATCAATGAGATTAAGGATTATACTTTAGCACATATATAAATAGAGAGAGAAGTAGCTGAATAAAAAGGTTTTCAGATTCTCGATGAACTATATTAATGTATAACTGTATTTTCTGATCACAGATCTAATTACAACTGTTCAGAAGCTACAAATTGGTAATTGATGGAATGCTGATTGATGTTGATGATGGAAAGACGAGCAAGTGCTACTAACTATGGAAGTCAACAAAGCTTTTTGTACATCTCTACCAGCCTTTCGTTTGATCATAGCAATTACATATTCCATAATCTCTGCTCCAAATGGTAATGTAAGAGGTCCATCGCCATGGTAATGTAAGAGGTCCATCGCCACAAATTCCGAACTCTTCTTCTGCCATGTTGAATAGCTCTCTCAATATTTCATTGTTAAGATATTGCAAAGGAAGCATAAAACGTTTTTCATCTGCAGAGTACACCACAAAATGACCCTTGTCTGCTTTTGTTGATGTACTACAGCTGCTAATTTCTGCAACTCTGTCAATTTGTGAAAGTGCGATTCTTTTTTGGTTGATTGCGGCAAGTTTCTGCCATTTCCTTGCCAACTTCTGCAGCTTCTTGGTACTGATCATCTCTTTTTCGATGAATAAAATGAATTTGATAACAGGAAAAGGGGGAAGGGTGAAAATTTAGATTCTTGATTTTAGATTGCTGATGTGGTGATGGTGTTGAAGCCAAAGGCAACTGGCTTTATATTTGCATGGCTAGAGGAAATGGTGGACCCACCTGCTAGGGCTAGTGGGATGCAAAACCATGTGAGAGAGGCCGGCATGTTTGATAGTCAACAAATGAAGGTAGAGTTTACTTTGTATTGTAATAAAATAATATCCTTATGCTGGGTAGTCGGATAGTATAATAGACATGAGAAATTTACATCATTGAAATCCAAACTATGTAAACCACAAGATATAATGGTAGCTTTAAGTGTATAGTACATATGCTTGTGTGATGTGTCTTTGTGTTTTTGTAAGACACATTGAGTTGGACCCATTATGTTTAGTTATTGTGGAAGAGATGTGTTCAATCATTGGGTGTTGAACTTGAAGTTATGTAATGTGCCTGCGTTGTGTTTGATCAGAACCAGGTCTGTAATATGTCAAGATAGGAAGCTTTCTTCTTAATAGAAATTCTGATAAACCATCTTATTTACTATTTATGCAGGAGAGCTCCAAATTGTTTTGCGTCTTATCTTCCGAATTTCTCTTTTATCCTTATGCTAAGTATGAGGATAGCATAAGGATAGAGGACAACTTAATTAAATTATCTAAAATATTAACTTAACCAACAAGATCGCAACGGAAATCTTGGTTTTATATATATATTTGTGAAATAGAAACTGTCACCAAATACGTGCCTGTCTATGTGAACAAGATTGTCAGTAAATGATAGGGACAGAGATATGTTGAAATTCGATTTGGAGGCTAATGAATATATATTGATGATCACTTGTAGTCACTGCTGTTTGTTTCTAGGAGATAACAAGCATAAATTTTTGTAGATTTCTCTTAATTGGCAAGTGTAACATAGAGTTCGAGAGAAGGCACACATTGGTAAATCTCATAGTCTATTATATTGCACTTGCCAATCTCATAGTCCAAGCTTTAATAGGTTAATGTGCTTCGGTTATGATACTTGAATGTGCTTCAGTTAATTAGTCTCCATATCCTTTCGATCATGGAGTAAGGATTCTAATATTGCATAGATATTAACAGAGAGAGAGAGAGAGAGAGAGAGAGAGAGAGAGAGAGAGAGAGAGAGAGAGAGAGAGAGAGAGAGAGAGAGAGAGAGAGAGAGAGAGAGAGAGAGAGAGAGAGAGAGAGAGAGAGAGAGAGAGAGAGAGAGAGAGAGAGAGAGAGAGTAGGTAAACAAAAAGGTTTTTAGATTCTTAATGAACTGTGTTTATGTACAACTGCGTTTTCTAATTACAGATCTAATATAAAGTATTCAGAAGCTACAAATTGTTAACTGATTACATGCTGATTGATGTTGAGGATGTAGTGATGAGCAACTGCTAGGTATAGAAGTCAACAAAGGTCTTTGCACATCACTATTAGCCTTTCGTTTGATCAAAGCAATTACATATTCCATTATCTCTGCTTCAAATGGTAATGTAAGAGGTCCATTGCCACAAGTACAGAGGTAGCTAAACAAAAAGGATTCTTGATGAACTGTATTAATGTACAACTGCATTTTCTAAGTACAGATCTGATATAAACTCTTCAGAAGCTACAGATCGGTAATTGAGTGAATGCTGATTGATGTTGATGATGGGAGATGAGCAACTGCTAGCCATAGAAGTCAACAAAGCGTTTTGTACATCTCTTTTAACCTTTCGTTTGATCAGAGCAATTACGTATTCCATAAGCTCTGCTTCAAATGGTAATGTAAGAGGTCCATCACCACAAATTCCGAACTCTTCTTCTGCCATGTTGAATAGCTCTCTCATTGTTTCATTGTTGAGATATTGCAAAGGAAGCATAAAACGTTTTTGGTCTGTGGAGTACACAACACAATGGCCCTTATCTGCTTTTGTTGATGTACTACAGCTGCTAATTCCTGCAACTCTGTTAGTTTGATTACAACAATTTTCTGCCATTTCCTTGCTAACTTTTGTAGCTTCTTGGTACTGATCATCTTTTTTTCGATGAATAAAATGAATTTGATTAAAGGAAAAAGGGAAAAGGGGGAAAATTTTCTGTCTTGATTTTCGATTCCTGATGTTGCGATGGTGTTGAAGGCAAAGGCAACTGACTTTATATTTGCAAGGCTAAAGAAGTGGAGAACCCACCTGCCACAGCTAGTGGGATGCAAAACAACACAATAACCAACTAGCAGTATAACATAAGCAATGACCAATACAATAGTTTATTATTTGGTCACTCTACGTTGTCGTTCTTTGTCCCCAAAAAAAACTCTAAAGATGAAATTGGTAGTGAGATTGGTGGCGCCAATTGCTGCTCCGTTTACTGTTGAAGTCGCCGACGACTCCACCGTTCAAATCCTCAATGAATCGGTGTGCAGTTACATCAGTTCCGCCTCTTCGTTTTGCCTTATCATGGATATTGCATATTCCATAAGCTCTGATTCACATGGTAATATAAGAGGTCCGTCACCACACAACCCAAACTCTTCTTCTGCCATGTTGAATAGCTCTCTCATAATGTCATTGTTAAGATATTGCAAAGGCAGCATAAAACGTTTTTGATCTGCGGAGTACACCACAAAATGCCCCTTCTCTTTTGGTGATGTGCTACAGCTGCTAAGCTCTGCAACTCCAGGAGTTTGTTGCAATGCGATTCTTTTTTGGTTGATTGTAATAATTTTCTGCCATTTCCTTGCTAACTTCTGGAGCTTCTTGGTACTGATCATCTTCTTTTTGTATGAATAAAGTGAAATTGATAACAGGTCAAAGGAAGGGAGAAATTTCAGATTCTTGACTTTTGAATGCTGATCTTGTGATGGTGTTGGAAGCAAAGGAAACTGGCTATCTCGCCGGAAAACGTCAAGAGAGCGTCGGTTACAACACAGGTGATCTAGATTCCGGTCTCTGCAACCGCCATTTCTATTGGTGTTGGTACATTTTGAGGAGCGGATTTTAAGAACAGCTGCAAAGGCTCAAAAGGGTTCGCCTGAAAACTCATGGCCGAACAAAATACCGTCATCCATATTGAAGAACCTGATATTTTGCGGCAAATTATCAAGAACTGGAGAATTGGGAGTAGAATTATGAACAGTGAAGAAAGAAAACAGCGAATCCGGAGATGAAATGGGAGTTTAAGTAAAAGATTGAAGAGAGGTCTTTTGCCTAATGGTACGGGAATTACAGCAACATTATGGTATTTCATATTGATAGCCATGTTTGTAAACTCAAGAAATATTTTCTTCTTTCTAATAAGCTTCAGTTGCATCAATTTGTTCTTGTCGGAGCAATACAAACGAAAAAAGCTGTTCCTTTTTCCAAATTTTTTAATTAGATAAATTTATGGGTAAATGGTTTTTTTAGTTGTTTAATTAAGTTTATCTGCAACCATGTGGTAAAAACAACAGCTATATGATATAGCAACAAATGCCATTAACACATTCAACAATAAAATATGCTGCACCAGCATGTCCTATATATATAATATGTGAGCAAAATTCATACTGTCCAAAAAGAAACCAGATTCTATGTATGGAATTACATAAATCTACTTGATCCAAAATCCATATATCATGAATTCATATTGTCCAAAATATTTAATTTCAAAGTTCAAATAACCAACTACAATTGTCATAAACTTCACTAAATAAGTTTTATTATTTTTGTGTATGTATATCTATCCGGTTTTTTTACCCTAGAACCGAAACCGAAAAACTCAAATTTCATAAACCAAAACAAAACCGAATATATGTAATTCAGTTCGATTCAATTTTTCGGTTTGGTTCGGATTTCGGTTATTTTGCTCTGCCCTAATAAACAGGTCTAGTCTCAAGTGAGACTTTTTGACCCAATATTATATTTTTAGTATTAAGATTTTTTTTTGTAAAATAGTCATACTAGTATAACGTCAAGATACTCATCTGAAGTGTAGATTTCTTTAAAATTTAGACATGAGCAGGACAAAGGCTAGTTAAACTGAAGTGTAGATTGATCAACATGCTCTGATCCCCACAACTCTAGTTTTCATACAGAACTTGTAATTATATGGGACAGTCTTATTACCCAAAAAAAATATGTCAATGACTCGAAAAAGCCGGAGTGTTTTGCAACTAACTATACACAATTTTTTAACTTGGTTGCAACTTGACTCTGCATAAATTACTCATATTTGAGATTATAAATGTCTGAGCATTATCTAACACTTTTCTTAGGTCAACTCACTATATCTTTTGGAAGTACGATTCAAATCATACAATCAAGAACTCAAAGTAAACAAATTCGATAAAATATTGAGGAAATGTTGACCAGAAATACTGAATCTATTGCCTACTAACCACATACAAATACCGTATTTAATCCGGATAAGGATTCACATACTTGATTAACTTTGGACCAGTCATTTGACAATGGGGTCAAAACTGCTTTTTTCATCTGAAAATTCTTACTCTCGACTTTGAGGATCTTAAGCGGTCATAATCACCGCTTTAACCTCTTCTCCACACTGTAAATAAGCAACTGCGGATAGCCAGCAATATAAGAGATGTCTACAACACTTAGCAAGACCTGTGTTGCTTTAATCTATATATATTTGAACATCGAATGCCAGATAGTTAAATGTTATGAGTCAATGCAAATATATATAAATAGATTAACACATAGTAACAAACCTGATATAACATTACCAGTGCATTAATCATACATGAGGAATAAAAAACACAATTCAAGCCTCAAGACTTTTCAGTTAGTAATGCATACGCTACTGGGTCTGAACCATTTGTGGCCACATACAAATCCCGTATTTCATCCGAATATGGAATCACATACTTCTCGATGAACTTTGCATCACTCAATCTACAAAACGCACTCAAAACAGGTCTTTCCAAAAGCAAATTCTTACTCTCGAGGGTCTTAAGCAGTCTCAACCGGGGTTTTAACCTCTTCTCCACACCGTAAGTAAAAAATTGAGGGTGGCTAGCAACATAAGAAATGTCTACAACGCTTAGCAAGAGCCCTTTTACTTCTTTAATCTTCCTTACTGATGCGAAAAACACAAACGGCGTTGTCCTGAAAGCATGCAAAATATTCTGCTCTGAAAAGCCAATGTCCCTAAAAAGTTTCAGCTTTAGCTCCAAATTCTTTCTAGTCATTTTACTCATCACTCTAAGAGCATGAAGAAATACCTTAGATTCCCTATTTACACCCATCTCATCTACTCTTTCAACTAATTCCTTAAACTTCTCTGCGTTAAAGCGATAAAAATCCGGATACTTACAAGCATGTGTAGTAATCTGCAAGGGACAAATCCCACAACTTTTCAAGTAAACTACGTTAGGAACAAGCGTCGTATCCAAATTCCTTCGAATAACCAACCAATACCTAGAATTCCTAAAAAAGCTACAAATATCAGCATTAGGGCCTAAAGTATTCTTTAACGCTAAAATAGACTGCTGAAGCCACTCAGCACTGCTCTTCAAATGCCATGGACAAGAAGAAATAAAAGCAGCTAAGTCAGCGGGCAAAAACCCTAATTCCTTAAAAACGTTGATTTTAGGCTCAAGACATGTCTCGAGATTATAAGAAAGTACCCTAGGTAATTTTTGGACGAGAGATTCGATCTGATTGTTAGTAAACCCTGATTCCTTGAGGAAACTGAGAACAGAATCAGCATTTTCAGGGTTTATGGCGAAATCGGTGGTTGAGGAAGCTCTATTGGGGGAGAGGCGGTGGTGATTGAGTAAGTAATCGGAAACTGAGATTTTGGGGGTTGAAGTGGAGAAGAAAACAGAGATTGGAAATTTGGAGAGATTAAGAGACCTCCTCAAAGAGGGAAATCTGCATAACCAGGGGACGGGCATGTTTCTCGGAGAAATTGAACGTAAAGCAGCAATAATAATCGAAAGAAAGTGAAAAAAGGCGTACCTATTTGGATAATCTCGCTGTTGAGCTACAATCAGATCATCGCATGGAAGCGGAAGTGGTCCAAGGAAAGAGATGAACTGAGATCTCAGAATGGCGACGGATTGTGCCACCTGAAACTCGATGGCCCTTTTTCTTTTGAAAATTATGTGTTGAATGGGAACTATTTACAGCATTTATCCAATTCTCTCTTGCATTTTTATTTTATTTTTCATTATTTTATTCCGATTATATTTATATTCAATCTGAGTTACTGATCTGACTATAGTAGGTGAGTCTCTCAATAAGAATCTTTTACGTTCACAAGGTTCGAAACTGAAACCTTACTATAGTAATATCAAGTTGTTTATTACTTGAATCACTAACTTTTAGTTTTTTACTTTGATTAGCACGCATTATTCTAGTTTTTAAAAATTTTAAATGAGAGACTTGAGAGACTACAGAAACTTTGAGTTCTCGCCTCTCTTTTTTCGACATGAGAGGCTAAAGAAACTCGAGGGATTAGTATGTTTTGAAGTACTTGTGAGATTACTTCAGTAGTCATATGCTGAGGTAAAGCAGCTTATGCTGGAGTAGGTTATTTGGGAAAGTCACAAATTGGTGGAGGTTCATGTCTTTGCTCCTCCCATTGTTCAATACGGATCGTACTCTCAGCATCCTCTGTTGTGACTACTACTAACCATTACTTATTCCTGAAAATTGGACCAAAGTGGATCAACAGCTAACACCATTTCTATATCCTAAATGGCATGTACATCCTAGTCCTAGAATCGCCTAAACCTCGCTCTGATACCACTAAATGTAACACCCCCATTATTCGGAGTGTCACAGTAACGATAACCTCCGATATCTTATTTACTAATTCAGTAAGTTTCACATTAATACTTAAACAAATTCACTGCCAATACTTATATATGTTAATTCCAAAACTTTAACATTCATAAATACACACCAGAAGTTATAACTCCAAATATCAACAATATACAAGTCACACTATCTATACTACTTAGTACATGCCATCATATCCAAACCGCAAAATATAACAAAATTTGGACAACCTCAAAAAGTTCTCTTGGCTTGCACTTATCTACCGAACTACTCCACTTTAGTCTGGCTATCTACAATCTTCAGTACCTACGTGTAGCAAAACAAACTACACGCTAAGCAATACGCTTAGTGGTGTATACAAATTTTATTTCAAACTTTACTAAATTTCCAAAAATAAATATAAATTTTAATATAAATATTATGAAAATATTATATTTTCATGTATAAATTCAATTAAATATCAACTTTTTAAACTCATAAGAATAATCCACACCAATTAAACTCAAAAATCAAATATTGCCCAAAGTAACCAAATAATGTAAATGGAATTGGATACGAAGGCGACACTAAGCCCGAAGCCAAAAGCTCCAATATCATATCATAGAATACCGCCCGAAGTCAGAAGCCGAAGCTCCAATATCATATCACAGAATACCGGCCGAAGCCCGAAGCCGAAGCTCCTATATATTTTTTTAACAGAATATATTTCAGAATCATAATACCGGCCGAAGCCCCGACTCCAAATCTCCAATTGTTTGCACAGTACTATACCCCCTTTATTAGCGTCAATCTACCCGGTACCATTTTCTACTCAAGGAACTCAAATCCTTAGTTTTTAAACATTAAACTTTCATTACAACACAATAAAATCAACCATTCACAATTCCATAAAAATTCCAGATTTCGTATCCCGACTTCAAGTGCACTATAATACCCGATAACAAAACAATTTGACAAAACTTTCTTCTGAAAATATGTAGCCACAAGTTTCAGCTTTCCAACGCCATAAAAATCATAAAATTCCGATTTGTATAACAAAAGTTATGATAAATTAATAAAAAATGCTCAACCTGAAATTTCCAAAAAAACAAATTTAGTGATTCAACTTTATCGGAAAATTCGAACTAGTAAATTAACGAATTTAACAAAAGTTTCTTCTAGACATAGCTGCAACTATGTCATCAAAATTCAGTATGTAAATAAAGAGATAAACCAAAAAAAGCAGTTGTGAACAATCCGAAATTCCAGCAAAATATTAAAATAAAATTCGTATACACAGACCTCTTTTTAGCTCTTTATTCGTTTTCCTCTATCTCTTTCCCCATTCCATGGCTTTGATTATCTCCTTCTACAATACCCATACTTTAATTTAGTTAATATGTCCTCAAAATGAATCACAAATAACTGTAAATAAGCCTAGCTAACTACAAACTCTACAAATAAAACTTAAATTACATCAATTTCTACTAACCTCAAATTCGGGTCACTATTCACCAAGAACCCTAACGGTTGAAATCCCTCTTTCCTTGACTTAATATGCTGAATTGATGAGCATGGAAAGCTTAAAGAACAATTTCTACAAAAGAATTTGTGTTTGATTGAAGAGAAAATTAAGCTTTGTGGTTTTGGATTTTCAAGGAAGATGAATGACGAAGATAAGAAAGAAATGGAGAAGACATGGGCTGATTTTTGGCACGTATAAAGTTGCTGAAATATGAGGTTTGTATACATATACATAATGCCACAATTACCAGCATGACCTTAACTAAATAACTTAGTTCCTAATACATCCTTTAACTTAATTAACTTTTTTTTTCTTATTTATTCTAAAGGATAAAACATATACATATAATGATTCCACATCTCTAGATTAATGCTACTATACTTCTATATAAATTTAGTTTAAAATTTTGGATTGTTACAATAATATTGTTAATCGAAATATTATGGTTACGTTACTTCAAGCACGTAGGATGGCAATAATCTTTTGTACACGTAAATGATCATATCACATATGGAAAGGGTGGGGGTGGGATGGCATGAGGCAAATTTTTCAAATTTGTCATCTATCTTCTCTCGTTTGAAATAGTGTCCCTCCATGCTCATATCAGAGCTCGGCCACTACTTAAGTTTAACTTTTTACTTAGCTATGATAGCTATGAATGCGGTTTTTTTGTTTCAATACTATTGAAATGAATATTTATTTAAATTTTTTTTTAAAATTAATTTTTTTATATTAATATTTGACTCATAGTGAAAAAACTTCACTATTAGAATCAGCTGCTTAAGTGCCATTTTTGCCGTTGATTTTAAATTCAATGGTGATGAAAGACAAACTAACTTTAATTTTTAAAAAACAAAGTCAACGATAGTCTTCACCTATTTTCAAATGTATCTTTTATAGAATGAATGTATACAAAAACTATTTACCCATTTTATTTCACTTGTTGAGTCGTGTTATTATTTCTAATAATTATTATTTTCGTAAGATTTTATCAGCTAAATATATTGTAATGATAATCATTTAATTATTTAATGTGAACATCCATATTCAGATAGTCATTGTAATCTTGATGCTTCTCCTCCAAATTCATTTTGGTAAAAGACGAGTGTACTGTGTACCAACTGAATTCAGTTGTTAATGTTCTAATTAATGATAATAATTTTATGAATGAATTTGGACCAAAAAAAATAGAAAAACTAAAGACTTACAACTCTTGAGATCAAACTATACATGCATTTTCAGACATTTCTGCTATATAAGTACATGTTGTATGGCTAACAAATACTTACAGAACAAAACTCAACTCTTCATATTTTGAATACATTTTTAAGAATATGGCATCCCTTAAGCTATTAGCGATCTTTTTCATTTTGTATAACACATGTACTTCTGTAGAATCACAACCCGCTTTTGATAAAAAATTTCCAGCCATTTTCATCGTTGGCGATTCGGTAATGGACACGGGAAATAACAATTATATCCCTACTTGGCTTCAGGCAAACTACCTTCCATATGGTCAAAACTATGTTTCGGGTTTGCCAACCGGAAGATTCTCTAACGGAAAACTTCTTTCTGATATGTTGACTTCCTTTTTAGGCATCAAAGAATCTCTTCCTCCTTTCTTGGACCCGACCCTCTCAAAAGATGATCTTGTGACAGGTGTCAATTTCGCGTCTGCGGGGTCCGGTTTTGATGACTTGACTAGTGTTGCTAGTAAAGCTATCCCGGTTTCCCAACAAATAGAAAACTTTAAACTCTATATAGTTACGCTAAAACGGCTAGTTGGAGAGGATAAAGCGATCGCAATTCTTAATAGTTCTTTTGTAGTACTTAGTGCTGGGTCGAACGACTGGTTTTTCAACTATTATGATATCCCTACGAGACGATTAACCTACGACGTTGATGGATACCAAGATTTTCTATTGGATAGGGTTAAGAACTTCATCAATGTAAGACATTTATTGATTATTATTATTATTAAGATTGTGTTTAAGTTTTAATAATGTGCATAGTTAATTAGCTTATATACCCGGAAATTTTTGAACTTTTCAGGAATTGCATGGAATCGGTTGTCGCTCGATAATGGTAAGCGGGCTAGCTCCAACGGGTTGCTTTCCTTTTCAAAAGGAGTTGAGGTTTCAAGACAAATGTATTGAGAATCAAGACAATGATTCTATTGTTTACAATCAAAAGCTTGTGAATATGTTGTCTATATTGCAACCGTCTCTCCCGGGAATCAAACTTGTGTATAACGACTTCTATACCCCGGTCATCGACATGCTTCATAATCCCAAAAACTTTGGTAATGAGGCTTATTAGTTATAATAACTTATAATTCTTAACATGCACACAAAATAATGTAAGTATTTTTTGTTGTTGTTTTGATGCTCAGGCTTGGTAGAAACATCGACTGGATGTTGCGTTAATTTGTTATCGGTTTGCAAGCGAGATAATGCGGGGACATGTCAAAACCCCGATGAGTATTTATTTTGGGATGGAGTTCATCCGACTTTAGCAGCCTACAACCACACTTTTGCTTATATGGTGAAAAACGTTCTTCCTCAGTTCCTATAGAACCACACCAACTTTCGTATTCTGGCGATGTGAAATTCTACACATAAATTAGAGCATATATAGTTTGAGATTTTGTGTCGATTTAAATATTATTAATGATTTTTCTTTAGAGCTTAACTAACACATCCTGTAAGGCGTTATATGTACACATGACTTCATGATTTACAATATATATTAGTATATTTTATTGCAGTTATATAAATTTGTATGCAGCAAAAATTTGAAATGTTCTTACTTCCAGTTTCAATACACTTCGAATGCATATAACCTTTGCCAAACAGATGGATTTGGTTCTCGGTATCAAAATTACAAATCCAATGGATATGAAGCGGATCTGGGCCAGATATATAAAAATGGATCTGGACCGGGTTCGATCCAGAGCGGCCCATTGATCATGACCCGGAACCTTCAATCGATGAGCACCGATCGATTTTAACCTTCAGTTCACGAGAAATTTCCTACATTTACTAACGAATATTATCTCTACTAATACTGACATTCTACTAATAGTTATAATCGGGATTCACAGACCTAAAAACTATTCTAAGATCATACTCTTCAAACTAGAACAATTTAGCATCTTGCATCACATTAAACAATCAAAAGACCACTCTAACTCGAGGCTTCAACCTTTTTTCCACACTATAAGTAAGCAATTCAGGGTGGCTAACAATATCATTAATACCCGAATTTCCCACGTTAAGCAACGCCTCTATTGTCTCCTCAATTTTCCCATCTGGTACACCAAAATCTAGAGGTTGTTTCTTGAAAACAAACTCAATGTTCTTGTCTGAAAACCCTAGTTCTCTAAGGCGGTTCAACTTCATCTCCCAACTATGTCTACTCATAGAACTCATAACCCTAACAGCTTCAAGAAAATTCTTCGATTCCTTTTTTATTCCCATTTCATTGACCCTTTTAACTAAACCCTTTAACTTCTCTTGATTGACTTGAAAAGTTATGGATAGCAGCAAAAATTCCTAGAAATTTGTAATCGACATATCCCATAACTCTTTAAGTACTCTGGGAACTAATGTTGTATTCAAATCAAAAGCCAGAATCTTTCCTGTCTAAGAATTCTTTAAAAATCTAGAAAGGCCAGGGGGAATTTAGACTAAAAATATTTCCAACAGAATTAAGACCAATGTCTTGAAATACCTTGAATTTGGGCTTAATAGTTGAGTCAACATTAGCAGAAAGGACCCAGGGGGATTTTTGGACAACAGATTCAATCTGATTCCTGGAAAACCCAGATTGATTGAGGAAATTGAGAACGGAATCGGCGTTTTTGGGGTTTTTGAGGAAATTGGTGTCTGAGGAGGAGGAAGCATTAGCGGCGGATTTGGGGGAGAAGTGGTGGCGATTAATTAAGTAATCGAAAATTGAGATTTTGGGGGTTGAAGTGGAAGAGGAAAGAACATATATAGATTCAAAGATTGGAGATTTATGGAGATGAAGAGAGCTGTCGAAAGGGAGAATTCTGCATTTACAGAGAACACAAGCTGCTCTGGGGAATGTAGTGAGATGTTGAACCTAAAACCCTAAAGTGGACAAAAAAAAAATAGTGTAAGAGAGACCAATATGTGAAATGAGTCAATAAGTTAATCAATTGTACATTGTAGTCATTCTTGACTAGGGTTGAAAATGTGGCGGAGATTCTCGGCATCCGCTTTGATGGGGACGGAGAATTTATATGGTGGATTGGATTTTTTTAGGACCAAATAATTCAAAGGCTGATATTTAACGAAGACTTAATTAAACATTTTCTTTTTCAAATTAAATAATTTTTTATTAATTCTCAGTCATTGATTGTAAAGGACCTAAAAGGACCCGGTGCACCCTACAATATCACCCCACGGGGTGGAGATGGGGATTTTTTTTATCACCAAATCCTTAATGGGGATGGGGACATCATTCCCGAACCCGAAAAATCCTCGAATCTGATAAAAAAATTAATTATTAATTTATAACATGTGTTAACATTTAACTTTACAAAATTTATTGAATATTTATAAACAATTTATTGTAAAATGTATAACATAATACTTATCATCGATAAATTCTATATATCAGTATTAAAAAGTAACGCTACACTTAAATGAGATAGTGTTCAACACCATTTTATTATTTTTTAGTCACCAAATAAATTCTATAATTAAATTGAAATTAATTATATTATTTTGTTTGAGATCCTTATTAGGAGACTCACCCACCACATACAGGTGTGCGACCTGAATCGGATCTTGATGTAGTTAGAACAAAGTTTCGGTGAACCAAATGGGTAACAAAAAAGGTATATTGTTTTGTTTTTAGTTCATATAATTATCTTCACTAATTATATGTCTTGTATTATTTTTTTTGATGTATTGCCATGAAATACTTTTAACTATATGTTACTTTGCAAAAAAGTTTACACAGTCTTTTGTTTATCGGGGAATTGGGGAATCCCTAATGGGGAATGGGGATTCCCCGATAGGAAATAGGGAAAAAATTTTCCCCAAATCCTTAATGGAGATGGAGATGAGAAATACTTTTTTCCCGAAACTTTAACGGGGATGGGGAATGCATTCTCTAGTCAGTAAACCCCACTTTCATCCCCTATCCGCGACAGTGTTTGATGAGACCTTCTGAGCTCGTTTGTACTTCTGGAAACCTAGAGTCTGTGGGGTTGGGCCGTTGTAAGCTTTCATATGCAATCCCCTTGTAGTTGGGCTTTGGTTTGTAATTGTACAATTTTTGGATATTCTTGAAAAATGAATTGATATTTTCCCTACAAGACTTAAATACCTTTTTGGGTCCTGTTTCATACATCAAATGCCCTTTTAGTATCTGACCTATTAAAATTGCCTATTTGGTGCCTGATGTATTCACTTTTCGCCTATTTGGTGTCTGACATATTGAACATTAGCCTATATGGTGTCTGATCTATTTGATTTTAGTACATCAAGCATCCATCTAACAATACAAAGAACGTGAAATACCTATAATATCGTTTGAAACATGAATATATTTTGTTGATCATGCATGAATTGTCGACCCTTATTAATATATTAAGTTATTGTATTGAAATTGAATATGTCGGGTACCAAATAGGCAAATATTGAATACGTCAGGCACCAAAAAAAGGATTTCAATAGGTCAGACACCAAAAAGGTATTTGGTGTATATAACAGGACTCAAAAAGGTATTTAAGTCTACAAAGGGCTAAAAACCACATTTATTTTGTACACTCCGAGAAAGGAAATATTTGGTGATGCCATAGGACATAAAATGGACTTGGGGTAATATTTTAGCTAGCCCCAATGCATCATTACCCCTTAACTTAACTTCAAGAGTCAGATGTCACTTTGAATGTACAAAAGTTACAGTTAGCCCTGTTAACGTAGCAAAAGTGAACTAGATAACCCCATGAATACAACTAACTCAGTCACACTTCGGAGAGTGTACGACACTCTCCGCCATATATATAATTTTAAAAAGTCAAACCAATGAAAACGTGACACATGACATATACTTTAAAATTTTCCAAAATAACCCTGAAATTATTTCATTACAATCCATAATCTTTTAATTTGTTCATTTACGCCATCTTCTTCATTTCTTCATTTCAGCCTAACTTTTTTTGAAAAATCAATTCCATTTCAAGGATAAGAACAAATTGATTAAGATGAAATTAGGGATCAAATTGATACGATAAGAATTATCTGTGAAGAAAATATCAAACAAGAAGAGCCACAATAATTGCTTTCATTCATCCAAAAAAAGCATTAAAATTTCTAACTTTTTCATCAACAAAAACTCATAACAAACAGCTCCAACTCTAAAAAACCCAGTACCGTTGAGCAACAGTGCCACCGCCGCAACAACAACACTGCCGCCGCCATTAACCAGCTCCAGCTCCACAATAATTGCTTTTATTTTGATCTTTTTCTTGTTTTTATGTTTTATTTTCTTTATTATTTTAAATATTTCATTTCGCATAATAGTAAAAAGAGAAATAGATTCAAAAATTGTGTCAAATGACTTGTGTTTTTTCTTAACTTTCTGCAATGACCTTGTTAAGTTAGTTAAGTAGTTGAGATGGTTAGGAGATTGTTAGAAGAGTTATTATATCCTACAATAAGGTTTACTGTAAAACCCTGTATTCCACTAGCTACTACATAAAGCTAAGTGGCTATATTAGCAATCTTAATCGATTTTTACTGAATAACACTTTTCAACATTCTCAATAATATTCATCTTCCTCTCTGAATTCCACATGGTATCAGAGCTTCTTTAGATCTATTCCACAAAAATCTTTCAGAGCTGTAGCTAATTCTTGATTGTTCCTGCTATTCAACAATGGCTGGAAACGGTAGAATTGCAAGACAGGCGCAAGATAAGGAAGAAAATGTTGAAAACAGTCGGAGAGACTCTACGGGACTAAATCAAGATCGCGAATATGATTCATGGAGTTTGTAGGGCTCTGAGAATCCAGGAGCTAGTTTACTCACCACTCTTCTAACGGAAAATAACTACATTGATTGGTGTAGAGCAGTCAAGATCTCTTTGGCTGCGAAAGAAAAGCTGGATTTCGTAATTGGGGAAAACAATAAACTAGAGACAATAGATCCAAGGTACAAAAAGTGGAAGAGTTGCGATAGCAAGGTGTTGGCTTAGCTAATCAACTCAATTTCAAGAGAGTTGTCGCAATCTTTCCTCTACCATACAGAGGTAAGGGAACTTTGGGAAGAACTGGAAGCTAGGTTGGGGGAAAGCAATGGTCCTCTGTTGTATTCCATCAAAAAGTAGATAAACTCTCTTAGATAAGGACATTTGACTGTGGTACAATATTTCTTGAAATTAAAGCAATTATGGGAAGATTTTGCATACTTGAGGCTAGTTCCCAAGTGTTCTTGTGGATCTATTATCCAGAAACTCGTAATTCAGCTAGAAGAAGACAAGGTACTACTGTTTTTAATGGGGCTCAATGACAATTATGACCCCATTAGAAGCCAAATCTTTCTCATCGACCCACTACCATCAGTCAATAAGACTTACTCAATGGTGGTAAGGGTGGAAAAGCAAAGGAAAATGAGTACTGACTCAATGATTGAAATAGCCAATGTGGCCAATCAAGAACCTGGCCGTGGAACACAATCAACCAACACTGTGAAAAGGTGTTCTCACTAAGGGAAAACCAAACACACTAAGGAAGAGTGCTGGAAACTCAATGGACCATCGGAGTGGATAAAGCAAAAGGGGTTAAAAGGGAAAAAATGGCAAGAAAAGAACTCAGTCAGAGGCTCATCTTGCAGGGGGTAACACACCATTTAACTCTGATGAAGAAAACTCAGATGAAGAAATGGATATGAAACAACTTGTGAAAGCAGAAGTGAGGAGGCATTTGTAAAAGAATGCTGAATTGCGAGTTTCTTGACAATAGATCCACAAGAACACTTTGGAATTGGCCTCAAGTATGCAAAATCTTCCCACAAAGCTCTTCACAAGAAAGTGATATATTGGCCTTACTGCACATGGACATGTGGGGCCCCTATCACAAAGCTTCAATCTCTGGGGCTAAATTTATATTGACTATTATTGATGCTCATTCAAGGGCCTTATAGGTTGTTTTACTGCAATCAAAGGTCCAAGTACCAACTGCAATACAACAGTTAGTGCGAAAATTAGAAAAACAATTTGGGAAAAATGTCAGAAAAGTAAGAACAGACAATGGGCTGGAGTTTGAAAATTCAATATGCCAAAAGTTTGTCGCTGATTCAGGAATAGAACACCAAAAAAGCTGTGCGTACTCACCACAACAAATTGGTGTCATTGAGAGAAAACATAGGCATCTCTTTTGAAGATTCTTAGTCCCAATTGAGTGTAGAAAAGTGAAACATAGTTAATTTGTTTGTGTGCCTTAACCTGGACTTGGTTTGTATTTAGTCAGTCTCTTTGTACCATAGGACCTTCATCGAGACTTTAATATAACTCTAGCATTGGTAGTTATTTTTTTGCTGCGAGTTCCGCAATTAGATGAAACGAGATTTACTTGGGTCACAACCAGATTTAATTTCTTTCATAGGACCGCTAGAGGAAGAGCTATCCATGGCTAAAAACTGGGAAAAGGCTCTTTTATTGGGAGAGCAAAGAGAGTGGAATGGGCAATAGGGAATGCAAAGGGAATCGAAGTGCAAATGGCAAAGTATATAAATGGGAATGGAAAGGGGTTAGCAAAAGCTAAAAAACCTAGTAAAGTTCGCAAAGCAAATCCCAAATTATGGCTAGATGTGTTTTAGGATCCCACTAAGTGAAAGTGTATTTTATCTAAATAGAAGGTCAGAATGAACCCATCTTATGTTTATCGGGACACCCTAGATACCAAACCAAGGAAAATTTTGAACTTCAACAATTAATTGTGTGTTTATACTTAGAATTTGGTGAAAACTCTCGGGCTGAGTCTTAAACAAGGTCCTTATGCTTTCTCAAGGACATCTTTAGTTGGAATTTCGGTTGTTAATAAGGAGTCTCAGTGCAAGTCTTGGTGAAAGAAATTAATCTCTGTGACATTGTTTAGGGTCACTTGTACAATTTAAATTTCTTTTCTTCATGATCTTTTAATGCATAATTGAAGCAAGCATGGAATAAGTGTGGGGAGATTTGATAGGTTGTAAATCAAACATGTTTTTATGCTCGTTTCCATGCATATAATTGAGACCATATTTTTGGTCTAGTCATTGTGTTTCATTGATTTTATTCCTGATAAATTTAGTTTTAATTATCAATTCCCAAAAAGATCGCTTTTAGGTCATGCTGTTTGTTATCTCTTAAGTATAACATTGTTAAAGACTGTTCCCTGTGCGAGCGACCCTTGCTTGTCATTAACTATAAGTTTTTATTGTGCAGAGATCTATTTTTGATAGTCTCGACAGCCATCAAAAGTTTAGGGGACAGTAGACAGTTTGTAGGGTTGTCAACGGAGTGGGGATTTCCTGAATCCGATGGGTGTAAGATTATTTTATATTATTGTGGCCCATATGTATTATGGATCCCGATTTAATAATTATATGTGGCTTCGTCTGATGGTCACAAAGCCTTATAAATATTAAATCGGTATGAGTTTAAATTCCCTTCCCTCTATAGTTAAGTTGACATAAAAGTAAAAGCATTGGAGTAAAAGGATAATGGGTAATTGGATAAGCATTATTAGAGCAATTATATTTGTGTCAATTACTGTTATTAATTTTGTTATTAAGTAGCTTTATAATTGAACACTTAATTAATTAATGTATACAGAAGTGAAACGGTTAATATAGATACTTATCTTTTAATTAACCATTGTGTATGTATATGAAAAGGAACGACTCATCGTTATACATATATACAGAAAGTGAAGAGCAGTAAAGAGAGAAACAATTAGTCTCTTTAATCAATGAAGTTTCGTCTTTTCTTGTTATTAGATTTGTTCCAGTTCATCTCTGACTTACTGTTTATCAAAATCTCTTATCATCAAGAGGCCAATTATCAAAAGTAGAGGAGAAAGAATGGTTCGTTCTCTTTGCCATGGCTCAATTCGTTTTAAGGTACGCTTCCGCTAATCGTCTATATATTGTTCTTATCATTTAATTCTAGGTAAGATGATCTTGGAGGTTTTATCCCGATAAAAGTATAAGGTTCATGATTGTTATGAATTTCAGAATCAAAATCATTACGCGATAATAAAAGTTCTTACAATCGGTATCCGAGCAATCTTGTTATAGAATTGTATGTATGAAAATTTAGTAGAGCGAGGGTTCATGGGAAAATTTGGGTTTTTCCCAATTGAATTGATTCTCGTTAAATTTAAAATTTTAGTAACCCTAGAATTGTTTTGGAGTTTTTTGATATATATAATTAAATATATGTGCATGACAACTTACATTAACTGTTCCTTTTGTTAATTAGTTGTAAAAGAAAAAGATTAACAGTTAATGAAACGAGAAGTGAAGATATTAGAAAAAAAAGGAACAGAGTTTTTTTTAGTCTTATAATTGATTCAATGGTTTGTTCCATTTTGTTTTCTAAAGAATGTAAAACTTGTCTGAATAACCGAACAACATGAGAATTCTAAAATCTAGTGCAACTGTTTTCATTGCTATTATGGCCTAATTGGTTTCTTTAGTGAGATTGTTATATGAAGTTGTATGCTGCAATATTATTCCCCATTCATGGGGTTATAAATTAGCTTTGAATTGAAGAAAAATTACAGTATTTTTGCTTAATTTGTTTTGGTTTTTGAGCGTAAAAGATGAGGCCATGAAATTGTTTACGTTGGCAATTCTATGGGCAATGACTGTAGTGGAATTATAATCAGAAAATTGTTAAATATATGGTTAATATGATAGAAAGTAATAGAACAGAATGTAAGAACATAAAATAAGAAAAGTGATATGGTTTATCATAATGAAATTTTCTTTTACATTCTTTTGTCCCACTAATTATTATGAAGTTTTAAGTTTGGTTTGATATCTTTTTGGGTGGCCTACTTGAATTATTATTTATATTTTTTTAGCCACTATTTATACGTGAGTAAGGTCTTGTTAGACATATATAAATGATGGAAATTAATTTATGACATGTAACTTTGTATATACATGTGTGATTATGTGTTGGTGACACATCACGGCATGATTATGAATTGTTGATTATGCATGTTAAAGCTAATTATGCTTTCATGGCAATGATAGGCTTTGAGGTTTTAATTTATCTCGTAAAAGTTTTGTTGTATAAATTAAATGTTTGTTGTATAGAAAGTAAGTCAGTCATAAAAGTGATTTTGCTTGGTTATTTAAACATTGGATTATACAAATATTGTTCATGTATAGAGATGCATGTAAATGTTATACGACAATGTAAACTCAAATTTTAAATGTTAAATACACGGAAGGCATGTTAGTTACCAAAGTGGTCTTGCCTTATCTGATTAAACATTTTATAAGGGTTGTATATATTTAAATATTTATTGAATAGTGGACGTGCTAGTCACCAAAGTGGCCTTGTTCGGTGAAAATATATCTTTATAATAGGTATAGGCATTTGTATTAGTGGGAGGGATGATCAATGACATTAAAAGTTTACGCTAGACAATTGAGATCATTAATCACAACGCTAGGAGATGACCTTAACGTAGATTATTGCTTATGGTCAATGGCATTACGAGATTTTATTATTTTGTGTTTGGTTAACATGTATATTACCCCCAAAGGTATTTTGCATGTTAATCAAAATATAATCAATAAAATGAATGATTTGATCAATGTTACAGCATCAATGAAAGTTTAAGGTCGTGTGTTTAGTTTTCTGCCCGAATACATAGAATGAAAGACCGGCGGGAGTTGGTCCTATATTTTGACGATATACATCTTGTCACTTATGTGATGAAAAGACTTTACTCTTCAAGATTGGAAATTGAGTAGTATCACGGAAAAGTGAGAGTAATTTATCATTGCTACTTCCATTGCGTATTTTGACTTTGTGGTGTGCTTTTGAGCCTATGATAGAATAATTGTTGCTGTGAAATTTTGTCTCAAGTAAGGATTAGTCGATATTATTTCTAAATGGTTGTGACAGTATTGTAATAGTTCTGCAACGATCTTCTTTGAACTAATGGTCGGTACTGTAATGGTGTGAAGCACATTAATGTAAAGTACTGAACATAAAAGAAATAGTGCAAAAACACATTGTCTATTGAGCATATTGAATGAAATTGACTGTAAAGATATGCTAACGTAAAGTTTAATGCCTGAAGAGTTTATTGGCAATGTACGTGAAATGAATATTATAGAAAAGTTCTTGTTAGCGTAAGTGATTTGCATGATCATACGATAAAGTCTCGAGCTCAATTTGAATGTAATGACATTTTAGGAATATTCGATAAATGTTGTTTTTGCATATTTTTAGGTATCCACATTATATTTGCACATTAAAGCTTATTTAGGTGTGATAACTTTATAGCTATTTTTTGTTTAATAACAATGAAATGTTTGTTATATTATAGTTAGCAATACTGTAATATTTATTGCATAATGATTTGATAGTTGAGAGTTGAAATTATCTATGGTATATAGAAGGAAATAGGACGATATTAGTGACATGTAACCGTCATGACTCGATTGTTTTGATTCTTATAAAGTAATATATGAGTGTTAGGCTTTTCAAATTAAAGATGACCCATATATATATATATATATATATATATATATATATATATATATATATATATATATATATATATATATATATATAATTGCTTCCACACATGGACCAAGTGAGAGATTGTAAGATTATTTTATATAATTATTGTGGCTCATATGTATTATGGATCACGGTTTAATAGTTATATGTGGCATTGTGTGATGGTCACAAAACTTTATGGATTTTAAATCGGTATGGGTTTAAATTGCCTTCTCTCTACGATTAAATTGGTATACAAGTAAAAGGATTGGGGTAAAAGGATAATGTGTAATTGGATAAGCATTATTAGAGGAATTATATTTGTGTTACTTACTGTTATTAATTTTGTTCTTAAGTAGCTTTATAATTGAACACTTAATTAATTAATGTATACAGAAGTAAAACGGTTAATATGGATACTTATCTTTTAATTAACCACTGTGTATGTATAATGGTGGAACAAAAATGAAATTGAAGAGCAGTTAAGAGAGAAACAATTAGTTTCTTTAATCAATGAAGTTTCGTCTTTTCTTGTATTAGATTTGTTCCAATGCATCTCTAATATAGTTGAAATTGACATACTGTTTATCAATTTCAATTTGAATGGTTACAATCAAAATCTTTTATCATCAAGAGGCTAATTATTAAAAGTTATAGGAGAAAAAACGGTTTATTCTCTTTATCATGACCTAATTTGTTTTAAAGTATGCTTCCGCTAATTGTCTATTTATTGTTCTTATCATTCAATTCTAGGAAAGATGATCTTAGGGGTTTTATCCTGATAAATGTTTATGGTTCATGATTGTTATAGATTTCAGAATTGTAATCATAACGGGATAATAAAAATTCTTACAATGGGGATCTGTTCCGATGGGGATGGGGAATCCCTGATAAGATCCTCGTGGGTATGGATTTGGGGAATTTTTTGATAGCCGAAACATTTGTAGATATGGGCACGGGGAATGTATATTTTATCCTTAATGGGTATTGGGAAATATTCGATGGATAATGGATAATACCCCGATGGGGAAAGGGATAATTTTTTAACCGAAACCTTAATGGATATGGATATGAAGAAAATTTTATACTAAAACTTTAATGGATATGGATATAAAAAATCTATTAGTCGATCCAATAAGACCTATTGAGAACCCTCAAAATTTGCACCAAGTTGACTGATGTAATTGGCCATTTTATTATAAAATTGCTGCTTGATGATGAGCATTATTGTTTTATAATGTATGTTGGCCTCTTCAGTCACTATTATGCATCGAAGAAAGAAAAATAAACTAAAGCGAACACGAGAAAAGAAAAAAAAAGTAAGAGCAAAACTAATAATCAAGTAAAATGACCTACAAATGGGATATATAACACACATCTTAGAATCAAAGTTATGAATATCATCTAACGCATAACTTACATCCACATAACGTTTCGGAAAAGAGATGTTCCCCATATCGTCAAAATCTTCATCATTATCAACACTCATACCTAGCATTTCTACCCACCAGGGTTCTGAGGCGGATCCACCAATTCGTAATAAAATAGTTTATTGGTCATTTCTCCTATACCCACGACAACCCCCACCTAATCTTACCCAACTTAAATTTAAAAACTTAGTTGTTGGAAAGTCATGTGAGATTGAAGCATTTTTGAAAGTAACTAAAAATTTTTATTTTTTCACCGAATATTTGCGGCGGGTACTTGTATCAGTTCGTTTGATTTTTAATGTTGCTTGTATTGAGGGGTGTTCCTCCTTGTGGTGCTACCTACTAAATTAATTAATTTAAAAAAAAAAGAAAATAAAAAAGAGGAATGCTGACCGTATATTTTTTTAAAAAGTATACAGTAAAATTAGTGTACTAATTCGGCCATACGCGTTTTGAATCTCCTATAAATAGAGGAGGTTTTGCTCATTTTATGAGCAGAGAGTAGAAGAGAGCAAGAGAGAAGTAATACAGATATAAATGTTGAAACGAATCGAAATTTCCAAAATTTGCTTATAATAAATTACTATGGTATTAAAATATCATGGAAATTATTTTTATTGTTATTATTATTATTGCATATAAGATATGAGGAAATAAGAGCTAATTAAGTAAAAGGGATGAATTGCGCATTTAATTATTTGTCCAAGGGCAATATTAGAAATTGAAAAAAAAAATCCTAAATCCTATACGTACCTTCACCCCTTCATCCCATTCACTTTCATCTTCTCCTCCTCCATTCTTCCCTTCTCCTTTACCAAAATTTTTCTATTATCCAAAAACTTCCGATTTCTTCGATTTAATTTCAAATTCTTGTTAGAAATCGATCCTTAAGCCCTCTATCATCATCAATTTCAATCAATCAAGACTAGAAGAGGAGGATTTCATATATTAAGATTCGGATGAATAGTAACCTGAGTTTGAGGTGAGTGATTTTTGGTGAAATTAAAGCTTAATTAGTAGAATTCATGGTAGATTAAGCATGTTTATGGTATTAGGAAGTTTATTTATGCAATATCTTGATAGAATTATATATGGCTGTTGTAGAGGAAGCTATTGGAAGTAAATCAAAGGCAAAAGGGGTAGAAGAGAGCTAGAAAGAGCATAGAAAAAGGTTTGTGTCCCGAATTTCGATTTATCGTTTTTTCGGAAAATTTTCAGATTTGTATCCCTGTTTTGTTTTAATGTTTTCTCTTGCTATATAAATTCGATTTGAATGATTCTTGATTCTATTGATATCTATAGAAAGTAAAGAATATATGTTCAGAAGAAACCTTGTTGAATTTCGTTCGTTTTCAATGTGAAATTTTCGTTTGAAGTTGAGTCACGAAATCTGTTTTTGGAAAATCTCAGCTTGGTACATTGTTTAGTATTTTGATCATAACTTTGGTTATAAAATTTTGATTTATGTAATTCTGGTGGTTTTGGAAAGCTGAGATATGTGGCTAATTGTGTTTAGAAGAAAGTTCTTCGATTGGGTGATGTTTTCATAGTGAAAAATGCAGGGGAAGTCAGGTTACGAAACCTGGAAAAATTCTGGAAAGTATGAATATTGATTTTATTGAGTTTTAATTGAAGTTTGATGCTTAAAAATTTGGGATTTTGATTTCTTAATTACTGAAGTTATGTTGAATTATGATTGATGGTTTATACTGGAATTTTTAAGACGTTACTTTGATTTATTGCCTTATTAAACGAGTAGAATAGGGTCAGGGCAGATTGGCGCCAATAAAGGGGGTACAGTACTGTACAAACAATTGAAGCTTTGGCTTCAGGCTTTGGCCAATATTATGATATATATATATATATATATATATATATATATATATATATATATATATATATTGATATTGAAGCTTCGGCTTCGGGCTTGACCGATATGTTGATTTTGAAGCTTCGGCTTCGGTCTTGTCCGCTCCCGTATCCATTTTACCGTTGTTCAGGACTTGTTTACTTTGGGCAATATATGGTTAAAGTGTTTGAAAAAATTGGATATAAATTTGATTATACTTTAAAAGGATTACTATATAAGTTTTGTGATTTGGTTCCATAAAGTTAGTTAATTTGTTTTTGTTTGATCAAAGCAATTGCATACTCCATAAGCTCTGCTTCACATGGTAATGCAAGAGGGCCATCGTCACACAATCCGAACTCTTCTTCTGCCATATTGAATAGCTCTCTCATCATTTCACTGTTAAGATATTGCAAAGGAAGCACGAAACGTTTTTTATCTGCAGAGTACACCACAAAATGTCCCTTTTCTGCTATTGAAGATGTGCTACATTTGCTATTTTCTGCAGCTGAATCAGTTTGTGGCAATGTGATTCTCTTTCTCTTGATAGCTGTAAGCTTCTGCCATTTCCTTGCTAATTTCAGAAGCTTCTTGGCACTTATCATCTTGCTATTTAACAGAAATGGAATCGTTTTTAGAAGTAGAAGTGAAGAAAGAAAATTCAGAATGTAGGATGTTGGAATGGTGAATGCAAATTGTTGTGATGGTGTGGAAGGCAAAGGCATTAGCCTGAATTTATATTTACAATTGAAGAAGCAATGCAGGTCCCACCATATTAAATTGGGAAGCAAAACCATGTGATGCATGTTTCTTAGACATGTATTCAACAAATGGAGGCTAGATTAAATGGTTGAACTTGAACTGATCTGAATTTTTTGGACCACAAGATAAAATGGCTGGCTTATAGTAACATAATAGAGTTCGAGAGTAGTCTAGGCTTCAACAGGTTGTCAATCACGTAGTGAAATGTGCTTCAGTTAGGATACTGAAGATATCAATCAGATTAAGGATTATACTTCAGCACATGTATAAATAGAGAGAGAAGTAGCTGAATAAAAAGGTTTTCAGATTCTCGATGAGCTATATTAATGTATAACTGTATTTTCTGATCACAGATTTAATTATAACTGTTCAGAAGCTAGAAATTGGTAATTGATGGAATGCTGATTGATGTTGATGATGGAAAGATGAGCAAGTGCTACTAGCTATGGAAGTCAAAAAAGCTTTTTGTACTTCTCTACCAGCCTTTCGTTTGATCATAGCAATTACATATTCCATAATCTCTGCTCCAAATGGTAATGTAAGAGGTCCATCGCCACAAATTCCGAACTCTTCTTCCGCCATGTTGAATAGCTCTCTCATTATTTCATCGTTAAGATATTGCAAAGGAAGCATAAAACGTTTTTCATCTGCAGAGTACACTACAAAATGACCCTTGTCTGCTTTTGTTGATGTACTACAGCTGCTAATTTCTGCAACTCTGTCAATTTGTGAAAGTGCGATTCTTTTTTGGTTGATTGCGGCAAGTTTCTGCCATTTCCTTGCCAACTTCTGCAGCTTCTTGGTACTGATCATCTTTTTTTCGATGAATAAAATGAATTTGATAACAGGAAAGGGGTAAGGGGGAAATCTAGATTCTTGATTTTAGATTGCTGATGTTGTGATGGTGTTGAAGCCAAAGGCAACTGACTTTATATTTGCATGGCTAGAGGAAATGGAGGACCCACCTGCTAGGGCTAGTGGGATGCAAATGTGAGAGAGGTGGGCATGTTTGATAGTCAACAAATGAAGGTGGAGTTTACTTTGTATTGTAATAAAATAATATCCTTATGCTGGGTAGTCAGATAGTATGATAGACATGAGAAATTAACATCATTGAAATCCAAACTATGTAAACCACAAGACATAATGGTAGCTTTAAGTGTATAGTACATATTCATGTGTGATGTGTCTTTGTGTTTTTGTAAGACACATTGAGTTGGGCCCATTATATTTAGTTATTGTGGAAGAGATGTGTTCAATCATTGGGTGTTGAACTTGAAGTTATGTAATGTGCCTGCGTTGTGTTTGATCAGAACCAGGTCTGTAATAGGAAGCTTTCGTCTTAATAGAAATTCTGATAAACCATCTTATTTACTATTTGTGAAGGAGAGCTCCAAATTGTTTTGCGTCTTATCTTCCAAATTTCTCTTTTATCCTTATGCTAAGTATAAGGATAGCATAAGGATAGAGGACAACTTAATTAAATTATCTAAAATATTAACTTAACCAACAAAATCGCAATGGAAATCTTGTTTTTATGTATATATATTTGTGAAATAGAAACTGTCACCAAATACGCGCATGTCTTTTGAACAAGATTGTCAGTAAGACTTAGGCTATCTTTGAGGGAAAAACCCTTGAAGATAAATGATAGGGACAGAGATATGTTGAAATTCGATTTGGAGGCCAATGATTATATTTTGATGATCACTTGTAGTCACTGCTGTTTGTTTCTAGGAGATAACAAGCATAAATTTTTGTAGATTTCTCTTAATTGGCAAGTGTAACATAAGAGTCCGAGAGAAGGCACACATTGGTAAATCTCGTAGTCTATTATATTGCGCTTGCCAATCTCATAGTCCAAGCTTTAATAGGTTAATGTGCTTCGGTTATGATACTTAAATGTGCTTCAGTTAATTAGTCTCCATATCCTTTCGATCATGGAGTAAGGATTCTAATGTTGCATAGATATTAACACACACACAGAGAGAGAGAGAGTAGCTAAACAAAAAGGTTTTTAGATTCTTAATGAACTGTGTTTATGTACAACTGCGTTTTCTAATTACAGATCTAATATAAAGTCTTCAGAAGCTACAAATCGGTAACTGATTAAATGATGATTGATGTTGAGGATGTAGTGATGAGCAACTGCTAGCCATAGAAGTCAACAAAGGTCTTTGTACATCTCTTTTAACCTTTCGTTCGATCAGAGCAATTAAGTATTCCATAAGCTCTGCTTCAAATGGTAATGTAAGAGGTCCATTGCCATAAATTCCGAACTCTTCTTCAGCCATGTTGAATAGCTCTCTCATTATTTCATTGTTGAGATATTGCAAAGGCAGCATAAAACGTTTTTGATCTGCAGAGTACACCACAAAATGACCCTTCTCTGGTTTTGTTGATGTGCTACAGCTGCTAAGCTCTGCAACTCCAGGAGTTTGTGGCAATGCGATTCTTTTTCGGTTGATTGTAGTAATTTTCCGCCATTTCCTTGCTAACTTCTGGAGCTTCTTGGTACTGATCATCTTCTTTTTGTATGAATAAAGTGAAATTGATAACAGGTCAAAGGAAGGGAGAAATTTCAGATTCTTGATTTTTGAATGCTGATCTTGTGATGGTGTTGGAAGCAAAGGAAACTGGCTATCTCGCCGGAAAACGTCAAGAGAGCGTCAGTTACAACACAGGCGATCTGCAACCACAATTTCTATTAGTGTTGGTACATTTTGAGGAGCGGATTTTAAGAACACCTGCAAAGGCTCAAAAGGGGTCGCCGGAAAGCTCATGGCAGGACGTCATCCATATTGAAGAACCTGATGTTTTGCGGCAAATTATCAAGAATTGGAGAATTGGGAATGGAATTATGAATAGTGAAGAAAGAAAACAGCGAATCGGGAGATGAAATGGCGAGTTTAAGCAAAAGATTGAAGAGAGGTCTTTTGCTGAATGGTACGGGAATTACAGCAACATTATGGTATTTCATATTGATAGCCATGTTTGTGAACTCAAGAAATATTTTCTTCTTTCTAACAAGCTTCAGTTGCATCAATTTATTCTTATCGGAGCAATACAAACGAAAACAGCTGTTCGTTTTTTGCAAATTTTTTAATTAGATATATTTGTGGGTAAATGGTTTTTTTAGTTGTTTAATTAAGTCTATCTGCAACCATGTGTAAAAACAAAAGCTATATGATATAACAACAAATGCCATTAACACATTCAACAATAAAATATGCTGCACCAACATGTCCTATATATAATATATGAGCAAAATTCATACTGTCCATAAAGAAACCAGATTCTATATATGGAATTACATAAATCTACTTGATCCAAAATCCATATATCATAAATTCATATTGTCCAAAATATTTAGTTTCAAAGTTCAAACAACCAACTACAATCGTCATAAACTTCACTAAATAAGTTCTATTATGTATATCTATTCGGTTATTATTCGATTTTTTACCCTAAAACCAAAAATCGAACTGAAACCGAAAAACTCAAATTTCATAAACCAAAACCGAACCGAATATATGTGATTCAGTTTGATTCAATTTTTCGGTTTGGTTCGGGTTTCGGTTATTTTGTAAAATAGGCATACTATTATAACATCGAGATACTCATCTTCGTCAATTTCTTTAAAATTTAGACATGAGCAGGACAAAGGCTAGTTAAACTGTAGTGTAGATTGATCAACATGCTCTGATCCCCACAACTCTAGTTTTCATACAGAACTTGTAATTATATGGGAGAGTCTTATTACCCAAAAAAAATGTCAATGACTTGAAAAAGCCGGAGTATTTTGCAACTAACTATACACAATTTCTTAACTTGGTTGCAACTTGACTCTTCATAAATTACTCATATTTGAGATTATAAATGTCTGAGCATTATCTAACACTTCTCTTAGGTCAACTCAATATATCTTTTGGAAGTACGATTCAAATCATACAATCAAGAACTCAAAGTAAACAAATTCGATAAAATATTGAGGAAATGTTGACCAGCAATACTGAATCTATTGCCTACTAACCACATACAAATACCGTATTTAATCCGGATAAGGATTCACATACTTGATTAACTTTGGACCAGTCATTTGACAATGGGGTCAAAACCGCTTTTTTCATCTGAAAATTCTTACTCTCGACTTTGAGGATCTTAAGCGGTCATAATCACCGCTTTAACCTCTTCTCCACACTGTAAATAAGCAACTGCGGATAGCCAGCAGTATAAGAGATGTCTACAACACTTGGCAAGACCAGTGTTGCTTTAATCTATATATATTGGAACATCGAATGCCAGATAGTTAAATATTATGAGTCAATGCAAATATATATAAATAGATTAACACATAGTAACAAACCTGATAGAACATTACCAATGCATTAATCATACATGAGGAATAAAAAACACAATTCAAGCCTCAAGACTTTTCAGTTAGTAATGCATATGCTATTGGGTCTGAACCATTTGCAGCCACATACAAATCCCGTTTTTCATCCGAATATGGAATCACATACTTCTCGATGAACTTTGCATCACTCAATCTACAAAACGCACTCAAAACAGGTCTTTCCATAAGCAAATTCTTACTCTCGAGGGTCTTAAGCAGTCTCAACCGGGGTTTTAACCTCTTCTCCACACCGTAAGTAAAAAATTGAGGGTGGCTAGCAATATAAGAAATGTCTACAACGCTTAGCAAGAGCCCTTTTACCTCTTTAATCTTCCTTACTGATGCGAAAAACACAAACGGCGTTGTCCTGAAAGCATGCAAAATATTCTGCTCTGAAAAGCCAATGTCCCTAAAAAGTTTCAGCTTTAGCTCCAAATCCTTTCTAGTCATTTTACTCATCACTCTAAGAGCATGAAGAAATACCTTAGATTCCCTCTTTACACCCATCTCATCTACTCTTTCAACTAATTCCTTAAACTTCTCTGCGTTAAAGCGATAAAAATCGGGATACTTACAAACATGTGTAGTAATCTGCAAGGGACAAATCCCACAACTTTTCAAGTAAGCTACGTTAGGAACAAGCGTCGTATCTAAATTCCTTCGAACAACCAACCAATAACTAGAATTCCTAAAAAAGCTACAAATATCAGCATTAGGGGCTAAAGTATTCTTTAACACTAAAATAGACTGCTGAAGCCACTCAGCACTGCTCTTCAAATGCCACGGACAAGAAGAAATAAAAGCAGCTAAATCAGTGGGCAAAAACCCTAATTCCTTAAAAGCATTGATCTTAGGCTCAAGACAAGTCTCAAGATTATAAGAAAGTACCCTGATCTTAGGGTAATTTTTGGACGACAGATTCAATCTGATTGTCAGTAAACCCTGAATCCTTAAGGAAATTGAGAATAGAATCAGCATTTCTAGGGTTTACGAGGAAATGAAACCTTACAAGTGCAATTGGGGGAGAGGTGGTGGTGATTGAGTAAGTAATCGGAAACTGAGATTTTGGGGGTTGAGTGGAGAAGGAAACAGAGATTTAGGGAGATTAAGAGAGCTCCTCAAAGAGGGGAATTGATAGGACCCGTAAGTGGGTTAAACTCCAAGCACAAAATAAAGGAAGGTAGGAACACTTTTGGGGCAAATTTTCTGATATTCTGGAATTCAATTACAATGCATATAAATAGGAAAATGAAGAGAAATAACTGCCTAGCATGATCAATCTAACAGGCACATACGCCACTACATGGAAATGCATACAACTAAGAATAGTAATGCTTATAATGGAAATAACTAACTAACAAAATGCAGAATAGTGGGATGAATTAGTCAAGGAGCCTTGCTGGAATTTTGGTCCTCCTCTTAGCTCGGATCTTTGCTGACGGGTCCGGATCCTGATGGCTTGAACCCTCATCAACTGCCCTCCCCTCCAGAATAAGCTCGTCCTCGAGCTGATCATGAAATTCCGGAAATCGGTGACGGAATTCCGCGTAAGGCTCCCATGTTGTTTTAGCTTTGTCAAGTCCTTTCCACGAAACCAAGAGTTCCCATTTTCCGAGATGGTGCCGTCGGTCTAGGATATGCTACTGGGCTGATGCGCTCAACGATTGGAAATGGACCGAAATATCGTTTGGAAAGCTTTCGATATTTCCAACTTTCCACTGATCCTTGCCGATAATTGTGCAGTTTGAGGAAGACCATATCGCTAACCTGAAATTCTTTGTCGATTCGATGCTTGTTGGCTAAGGTCGTCATACGTTGCTGTGCCTTGTGAAGGTTGTTTTTGACCGTGGTCCGAAGCCTTTGTAAGTCAGTTAAGGTTGCATCAATCGAGGGAATAGTGGAACTGCCAGGAAGGTATAGAATGTGATCCGGAATGGGCTGACCGTACAGGGCTTGAAAAGGACTCATCTCAATAGAGGAATGATAGGAAGTATTATACCAATATTCCGCCAAAAACAAATATTTGCTCCACGATCGAGGTTCGTCACTTGCAAAACAATGTAAGTAAGTTTGTAAACAACGGTTTACTACCTCGGTTTGGCCATCGGTTTGTGGGTGATATGCGGTGGAATATTTGAGTGTGGTGCCCATTTGGAGAAAGAGTTCCTTCCAAAATGTGCTAAGGAAAATGGGATCTCTATCCGTGATGATGCTCCGGGGCAGCCCATGTAGACGATAGATGTGTTGGAGAAATAGTTGTGCCAAAGTTACAGCTCCATAGTGCGGGGTCAAGGCTATGAAATGGGCAAATTTTGAAAAACGGTCCACGATAACCCAAATCGCCGTTTTCCCTTGAGATGGTGGGAGATGAGTGATAAAATCCATCGAAATGTCCTGCCAAACCGTCGTGGGTATGGGTAAAGGTTGAAGAAGGCCGTACGGTTTGTGAGTTGGGTATTTGACTTGTTGACATATTTGGCATTGATGAACAAAAGATACAACATCGGCTCGTAAGTTAGGCCAAGAAAACGCTGCTGCGATGCGTTTAATGGTGGCCCGAATTCTCGAGTGTCCCCCAATCGGCGATGAACGATATTCCTGGAGGAGGAGTGAACGAACAGCTGGAATGTTCGGAATGAACAATTTGTGTTTGTGATAGAGCAGCCCCTCCTTGAGCGAAAAAATGGATTCCAGAGAGTTGGAAACGCACTTTTGGATTAAAACTTTCCCTTCATCGGAGCTGTAAAATTCCTTCAATTCCAACACCCATTGAGGATTAGAAAAGGAAATCGCCATCACTTCCGGAACACGGCTGAGAGCATCTGCCACTTGGTTTTCTTTCCCGGGTTTGTAATGAATTTCAAAGTTGTAACCAAGCAATTTAGTCACCCATTTATACTGCTCCGGTGTCTGAACGACTTGGGATAAAAGATGCCGCAGACTTCGCTGATCTGTAAAAATATGGATTTTATTCCCAATTAAGTACTGCCTCCATTTTTTTACGGCCTTCGTGACGGCATACAATTCACGGACATAGGTAGATGCCGCCTGCATTCGAGGACACATCTTTTTGCTGAAAAAAGCAATGGGCCGATCGGATTAGGAGAGGACCGCACCGATAGCGGTATTCAACGCGTCTGTTGTGACATCGAACGGCTTGGCGAAGTCGGGGAGAGTTAGAGTCAGCAATGAAACCATTGCCTCTTTCAAGGCAGTGAATGCCGCGGCAGTAGCTGTTGTCCACTGAAAAGATTGGAGCTTCAAGAGATCGGTTAATGGGGCCGCTAAACGGGCATAATTTCGGACGAAACGGCGATAATAACCTGTGAGACTACGAAATCCTCACAACTGGGTGAAGTTAGTTGGCGGTGGCCAGGATTGGATAGCCTGCAGTTTTTCGGGGTCGGCTTGGACACCATTGGCTGCGATGATGTGGCCCAAATAGGCAATAGATGGCACCGCGAAAGTACACTTCGAAGCTTTGGCAGAAATTTGGTTTTTGGATAGTGTTTCAAACACCTTGTTTAGGTGAATGTAATGCTCTACCGTGGTCTTACTGTACACCAATATGTCGTCGAAAAAAACCAGAACGTACCGGCGGAGGCTGTCTCGGAAGAGATCATTCATAGTAGCTTGAAAGGTGGACGGAGCGTTGGATAGCCCGAAGGGCATAACCAGAAATTCATAGTGTCCATCAACGGTACAAAATGCCGTTTTGTGAATGTCATCCGTTGCCACGCGAATTTGATGGTAACCGGCCGTGAGATCGATTTTTAAAAAGACGGCAGCTCCATGTAATTCGTCCAAGAGTTCATCAACGGTTGGAATTGGATACCGGTCTTTGATTGTAATTGCATTGAGGGCGCGATAGTCGACGCAAAATCGCCAAGACCCATCTTTCTTTCGAACCAACAAGACGAGAGAGGAGAAAGGGCTTTGACTCAGTTGGATTATGCCATCGCGTAGCATATCGGTGATGAGGTTGGCCATGATTTGTTTTTGATAATGTGGATATCGATACGGGCGTACATTGACTGGTTTGGACATGGGAATGGTGGGGATGTGGTGGTCATGGAACCGATATGGGGGTAGATGAGTGGGATAGTTGAATAGATGGCCATAGGTGTGAAGGAGATTGTGGATGATGGGGTCCGAGTGGGTAGGTGGAATCGGCGGGTCTAAGGATGTGGGATGGGACTGTTGCAGAACGAGGGCGTGCAAGGAGGCGATGCTATCTTTTGCAATTAGGGTATGGAGCGAAGACGGGGAAACTGGGCTGGCGTGGGCCTCTCCACGTAAAGTGATAGCCTTGGAGTCCACATTAAAAGTTAATTGAGGAACCGCAAAGTCGGCCAACACAGGCCCCAAGGTTCGAAGCCAGGCGAGCCCTAGAATTACATCGGCTCCTTTAACCGGAAGAACAAAGACAGGAATGTCAAAGGTAGCGTTCTGGATAGCGAGCTGAAGCGAAGGGCAGGCGGAGTTGCATTGTAGCATTTCGCCGTTCCCGACCATGACAGTAAATGGCAGAATTGGATGGGTGGCCAATTTGAGGAATGAAACAATGCGCGGCTGCACAATGTTATGCGTACTCCCTGAATCGATGAATACTTAGACCGGCTGATTGTTAATATATCCGGTGGCTCGTAACGCCTGGGGGGAAGAAAGTCCAAAGTAAGCGGCTGAGGATAAGGAGAAAAATTTTGAGTCGGTTTGTCAGGTTCGGTGCTTGCTGGTGTAAGGGTTATGGCCGGTGTTTCCGGCTCGGGGTCGAATTGTTCGTCGGGTTCATTGTCGGCAATGAGAAGGAATTGGGGTGGGTTACATTTGTGTTCGAGAAAGTATCTTTCGGGACATCGAAAACATAATCCCTCTGCCCGACGTTTTTGTAACGCCTCTGGAGAAAGTTTGGTAAATGGAATTTGAGCTCTAGAGTTGGGTAAAAATGGGTAGGTGCTTGGCGGTTTGGTATGCTTTGGTTGGTCGTGGCTGGTGTTGTGGTGGTGTTTGCGATGGTGTTTGGGGATGGCGGTGCGGAGCTTGCGTTGGGGAAATATAGACGGGAGAGGGGTGGCTTGGGTTTGATGAGGAGCAGTTTATCCTCAACTCATTTTGACAATCCGTAAGCTTGGTGTAAGGTGGTCGGTTTTAGGATGGCTAATTCGGCGTGGATGTCGGGCTTGAGGCCGGATAAGTAGCAATTGAGAAGAGCCTCATTTGAAAGACTAGTGACACAATTACAGAGTCGTTCGAACTCCGTTTGGTACGCCATGACTGTCGAAGTCTGTCAGAGTTTGAAGAGGGCGGCTTGATGGTTGTCGTAATCGGATGGGCCGAAACGGAGTTCCAAGGCTCGGGAGAATTCTGGCCATGTACCAAGCATGCCGTTATTGGCTAGATATTTGTACCAACTCAAGGCTTCGCCCGTGAAATAAAAGACCGCCAATGCGAGGCGTCGATTATCGGGAATATTATAGTAGGTGAAGTAATTGTTGGCCTGAAAAATCCAATCAAGTGGGTTAGAGCCGTCGAAGGTGGGGAGAGTGATTTTGGGTGATTGAGGGTGTGGTAGGTCTGGCGGGTCCGGGATTGGCGGGCGTTGTCGGTGGACATTGTTATTATTATTGGGGTTGGTGGTAAGAATAGTAATAAGGCGGTCGATGTTATTGGTTTGTTGTTGAATGGATGTTTGGATGGCGTCGAAATGGGTGGAAATGAGGGCATCAGATTGGGCGGCGGTTGTGGTTTGATGGGTAATAAATTGCATGAATTGGTCACATAATGTCTGAATGGATTCGGCAAGAGATTGGTCTTGTCGGGGAGGCATGGTAAGAAGAATGAAAGCACCAAATGATAGGACCCGTAAGTGGGTTAAACTCCAAGCACAAAATAAAGGAAGGAAGGAACACTTTTGGGGCAAATTTTCTGATATTCTGGAATTCAATTACAATGCATATAAATAGGAAAATGAAGAGAAATAACTACCTAGCACGATCAATCTAACAGGCACATACGCCACTACATGGAAATGCATACAACTAAGAATAGTAATGCTCATAATGGAAATAACTAACTAACAAAATGCAGAATAGTGGGATGAATTAGTCAAGGAGCCTTGCTGGAATTTTGGTCCTCCTCTTAGCTCGGATCTTTGCTGACGGGTCCGGATCCTGATGGCTTGAACCCTCATCAGGAATCCACATAACCAGGGGAAAGGCATCTTTATCGGAGAAATCGAATGTAAAGCAGCAATAATCCAAAGAAAGTGAAGCAAGGTGTACCTATTTCGATAATCTGGCTTTCAAGCTGCAATCAGATCATCGCATGGAAGCGGAAGTGGTCCAAGGAAAGAGATGAACTGAGATATCAAAATGGCGACGGATTGTGCCACCTGAAACTATTTACAACATTTATCCAATTCTCTCTGGCATTTTTATTTTACTTTTATTTTTTTACCTTTTTTTCTCATCTAGTTCACTGGAGCCTTATCTCGACTACATCTATATCCAATCTGAGTCGCGCACCTGACCATAATAGGTGAGCCTCCTAATAAGGATCTTTTACATTCACAAGGCTCGAAACTGAAACCTTACTATAGTGATATCAAGTTGTTTACTATTTGAACCACTAATTTTTTTTTACTTTGATTAGCACGCATTATTCTAGTTTTTAAAAATTTAAAATGAGAGACTACAGGAACTTAAGAGACTAGAGGAACTTTGAGTTCTCACCTCTCTTCTTTCGACATGAGAGGTTAGAGGAACTTGAGAGATTAGTATGTTTTGAAGTACTTGTGTAATTACTTCAGTACTCACACGCTGAGGTAAAGCAGCTTGTGTTGGAGTAGGTTATTCGGGAAAGCCACGAATTGGTGGAGGTTCATGTCTTTGCTCCTCCCCTTGTCCAATACGGATCGTACTCTCAGCATCCTCTTCCTAATTCTGATTGTGACTACTACTAGCCATTACTTATTCCTGAAATTGGACCAAAGTGGATCAACAACTAACACCATTTTTATATCCTAAATAGCATGTACATCCTATTCCTAGAATCGCCTAAACCTTGCTCTGATATCACTAAATGTAATACCCCCATTATTTGGAGTGTCACAGTAACGATAACCTCCGATATCTTATTACTAATTCAGTAAGTTTCACATTAATACTTAAACAAATTCACTGCCAATACTTATATATGTTAATTCCAAAACTTTAACATTCATAAATACACGCGAGAAGTTATAACTCCAAATATCAACAATATACAAGTCACACTATCTATACTACTTAGTACATGCCATTATATCCAAACCGCAAAATATAACAAAATTTGGACAACCTCAGAGAGTTCTCTTGGCTTACACTTATCTACCGAACTACTCCACTTTGATTTAGCTATCTACAATCTTCAGTGCCTACGTGTAGCAAAAAAAACTACACGCTAAGCAATACGCTTAGTGGTGTATACAAATTTTATTTCAAACTTTACTAAATATCCAAAAATAAATATAAATTTTAACATAAATATTATGAAAATATTATATTTTTGTGTATAAATTCAATTAAATATCAACTTTTTAAACTCATAAGAATAATCCACACCAATTAAACTCAAAAATCAAATATTGCCCAAAGTAACCGAATAATGTAAATGGAATTGGATACGGAGGCGGCACTAAGCCTAAAGCCAAAGCTCCAATATCATATCATAGAATACCGGCCGAAGCCCGAAGCCGAAGCTCCAATATCATATTACAGAATACCGGCCGAAGCCCGAAGCCGAAGCTCCTATATATTTTTTTAACAGAATATATTTTAGAATCATAATACCGCCCGCAGCCCCGAAGCCAAAGCTCCAATTGTTTGTACAGTACTATACCCCCCTTTATTGACGCCAATCTACCCAGTACCATTTTCTACTCAAGGAACTCAGATCCTTAGTTTTTAAACATTAAACTTTCATTACAACACAATAAAATCAACCATTCACAATTCCATAAAAATTCTAGATTTCATATCCCCGACTTCAAGTGCACTATAATACCCTATAACAAAACAATTTGACAAAACTTTCTTCTGAAAATATGTAGTCACAAGTTTCAGCTTTCCAACGCCATAAAAATCATAAAATTCTAGTTTGTATAACAAAAGTCATGACAAAATTGATAAACAATGCTCAACCTGAAATTTCCATAACAACAAATTTATTGATTCAACTTTATTGGAAAATTCGAACTAGTAAATTAAGGAATTTAACAAAAGTTTCTTCTAGATATAGCTGCAACTATGTCATCAAAATTCAGTATGTTTTGCAACTAACTATACACAATTTTTTAACTTGGTTGCAACTTGACTCTGCATAAATTACTCATATTTGAGATTATAAATGTTTGAGCATTATCTAACACTTTTCTTAGGTCAACTCACTATATCTTTTGGAAGTACGATTCAAATCATACAATCAAGAACTCAAAGTAAACAAATTCGATAAAATATTGAGGAAATGTTGACCAGAAATACTGAATCTATTGCCTACTAACCACATACAAATACCGTATTTAATCCGGATAAGGATTCACATACTTGATTAACTTTGGGCCAGTCGTTTGACAATGGGGTCAAAACTGCTTTTTTCATCTGAAAATTCTTACTCTCGACTTTGAGGATCTTAAGCGGTCATAATCACCGCTTTAACCTCTTCTCCACACTGTAAATAAGCAACTGCGGATAGCCAGCAATATAAGAGATGTCTACAACACTTAGCAAGACCTGTGTTGCTTTAATCTATATATATTTGAACATCGAATGCCAGATAGTTAAATGTTATGAGTCAATGCAAATATATATAAATAGATTAACTCATAGTAACAAACCTGATATAACATTACCAGTGCATTAAACATACATGAGGAATAAAAAACACAATTCAAGCCTCAAGACTTTTCAGTTAGTAATGCATACGCTACTGGGTCTGAACCATTTGTGGCCACATACAAATCCCGTATTTCATCCGAATATGGAATCACATACTTCTCGATGAACTTTGCATCACTCAATCTACAAAACGCACTCAAAACAGGTCTTTCCAAAAGCAAATTCTTACTCTCGAGGGTCTTAAGCAGTCTCAACCGGGGTTTTAACCTCTTCTCCACACCGTAAGTAAAAAATTGAGGGTGGCTAGCAATATAAGAAATGTCTACAACGCTTAGCAAGAGCCCTTTTACTTCTTTAATCTTCCTTACTGATGCGAAAAACACAAACGGCGTTGTCCTGAAAGCATGCAAAATATTCTGCTCTGAAAAGCCAATGTCCCTAAAAAGTTTCAGCTTTAGCTCCAAATTCTTTCTAGTCATTTTACTCATCACTCTAAGAGCATGAAGAAATACCTTAGATTCCCTATTTACACCCATCTCATCTACTCTTTCAACAAATTCCTTAAACTTCTCTGCGTTAAAGCGATAAAAATCCGGATACTTACAAGCATTTGTAGTAATCTGCAAGGGACAAATCCCACAACTTTTCAAGTAAACTACGTTAGGAACAAGCGTCGTATCCAAATTCCTTCGAATAACCAACCAATACCTAGAATTCCTAAAAAAGCTACAAATATCAGCATTAGGGCCTAAAGTATTCTTTAACGCTAAAATAGACTGCTGAAGCCACTCAGCACTGCTCTTCAAATGCCATGGACAAGAAGAAATAAAAGCAGCTATGTCAGCGGGCAAAAACCCTAATTCCTTAAAAACGTTGATTTTAGGCTCAAGACATGTCTCGAGATTATAAGAAAGTACCCTAGGTAATTTTTGGACGAGAGATTCGATCTGATTGTTAGTAAACCCTGATTCCTTGAGGAAACTGAGAACAGAATCAGCATTTTCAGGGTTTATGGCGAAATCGGTGGTTGAGGAAGCTCTATTGGGGGAGAGGCGGTGGTGATTGAGTAAGTAATCGGAAACTGAGATTTTGGGGGTTGAAGTGGAGAAGAAAACAGAGATTGGAAATTTGGAGAGATTAAGAGACCTCCTCAAAGAGGGAAATCTGCATAACCAGGGGACGGGCATGTTTCTCGGAGAAATTGAACGTAAAGCAGCAATAATAATCGAAAGAAAGTGAAAAAAGGCGTACCTATTTGGATAATCTCGCTGTTGAGCTACAATCAGATCATCGCATGGAAGCGGAAGTGGTCCAAGGAAAGAGATGAACTGAGATCTCAGAATGGCGACGGATTGTGCCACCTGAAACTCGATGGCCCTTTTTCTTTTGAAAATTATGTGTTGAATGGGAACTATTTACAGCATTTATCCAATTCTCTCTTGCATTTTTATTTTATTTTTCATTATTTTATTCCGATTATATTTATATTCAATCTGAGTTACTGATCTGACTATAGTAGGTGAGTCTCTCAATAAGAATCTTTTACGTTCACAAGGTTCGAAACTGAAACCTTACTATAGTAATATCAAGTTGTTTATTACTTGAATCACTAACTTTTAGTTTTTTACTTTGATTAGCACGCATTATTCTAGTTTTTAAAAATTTTAAATGAGAGACTTGAGAGACTACAGAAACTTTGAGTTCTCGCCTCTCTTTTTTCGACATGAGAGGCTAAAGAAACTCGAGGGATTAGTATGTTTTGAAGTACTTGTGAGATTACTTCAGTAGTCATATGCTGAGGTAAAGCAGCTTATGCTGGAGTAGGTTATTTGGGAAAGTCACAAATTGGTGGAGGTTCATGTCTTTGCTCCTCCCATTGTTCAATACGGATCGTACTCTCAGCATCCTCTGTTGTGACTACTACTAACCATTACTTATTCCTGAAAATTGGACCAAAGTGGATCAACAGCTAACACCATTTCTATATCCTAAATGGCATGTACATCCTAGTCCTAGAATCGCCTAAACCTCGCTCTGATACCACTAAATGTAACACCCCCATTATTCGGAGTGTCACAGTAACGATAACCTCCGATATCTTATTTACTAATTCAGTAAGTTTCACATTAATACTTAAACAAATTCACTGCCAATACTTATATATGTTAATTCCAAAACTTTAACATTCATAAATACACACCAGAAGTTATAACTCCAAATATCAACAATATACAAGTCACACTATCTATACTACTTAGTACATGCCATCATATCCAAACCGCAAAATATAACAAAATTTGGACAACCTCAAAAAGTTCTCTTGGCTTGCACTTATCTACCGAACTACTCCACTTTAGTCTGGCTATCTACAATCTTCAGTACCTACGTGTAGCAAAACAAACTACACGCTAAGCAATACGCTTAGTGGTGTATACAAATTTTATTTCAAACTTTACTAAATTTCCAAAAATAAATATAAATTTTAATATAAATATTATGAAAATATTATATTTTCATGTATAAATTCAATTAAATATCAACTTTTTAAACTCATAAGAATAATCCACACCAATTAAACTCAAAAATCAAATATTGCCCAAAGTAACCAAATAATGTAAATGGAATTGGATACGAAGGCGACACTAAGCCCGAAGCCAAAAGCTCCAATATCATATCATAGAATACCGCCCGAAGTCAGAAGCCGAAGCTCCAATATCATATCACAGAATACCGGCCGAAGCCCGAAGCCGAAGCTCCTATATATTTTTTTAACAGAATATATTTCAGAATCATAATACCGGCCGAAGCCCCGACTCCAAATCTCCAATTGTTTGCACAGTACTATACCCCCTTTATTAGCGTCAATCTACCCGGTACCATTTTCTACTCAAGGAACTCAAATCCTTAGTTTTTAAACATTAAACTTTCATTACAACACAATAAAATCAACCATTCACAATTCCATAAAAATTCCAGATTTCGTATCCCGACTTCAAGTGCACTATAATACCCGATAACAAAACAATTTGACAAAACTTTCTTCTGAAAATATGTAGCCACAAGTTTCAGCTTTCCAACGCCATAAAAATCATAAAATTCCGATTTGTATAACAAAAGTTATGATAAATTAATAAAAAATGCTCAACCTGAAATTTCCAAAAAAACAAATTTAGTGATTCAACTTTATCGGAAAATTCGAACTAGTAAATTAACGAATTTAACAAAAGTTTCTTCTAGACATAGCTGCAACTATGTCATCAAAATTCAGTATGTAAATAAAGAGATAAACCAAAAAAAGCAGTTGTGAACAATCCGAAATTCCAGCAAAATATTAAAATAAAATTCGTATACACAGACCTCTTTTTAGCTCTTTATTCGTTTTCCTCTATCTCTTTCCCCATTCCATGGCTTTGATTATCTCCTTCTACAATACCCATACTTTAATTTAGTTAATATGTCCTCAAAATGAATCACAAATAACTGTAAATAAGCCTAGCTAACTACAAACTCTACAAATAAAACTTAAATTACATCAATTTCTACTAACCTCAAATTCGGGTCACTATTCACCAAGAACCCTAACGGTTGAAATCCCTCTTTCCTTGACTTAATATGCTGAATTGATGAGCATGGAAAGCTTAAAGAACAATTTCTACAAAAGAATTTGTGTTTGATTGAAGAGAAAATTAAGCTTTGTGGTTTTGGATTTTCAAGGAAGATGAATGACGAAGATAAGAAAGAAATGGAGAAGACATGGGCTGATTTTTGGCACGTATAAAGTTGCTGAAATATGAGGTTTGTATACATATACATAATGCCACAATTACCAGCATGACCTTAACTAAATAACTTAGTTCCTAATACATCCTTTAACTTAATTAACTTTTTTTTTCTTATTTATTCTAAAGGATAAAACATATACATATAATGATTCCACATCTCTAGATTAATGCTACTATACTTCTATATAAATTTAGTTTAAAATTTTGGATTGTTACAATAATATTGTTAATCGAAATATTATGGTTACGTTACTTCAAGCACGTAGGATGGCAATAATCTTTTGTACACGTAAATGATCATATCACATATGGAAAGGGTGGGGTGGGATGGCATGAGGCAAATTTTTTAAATTTGTCATCTATCTTCTCTCGTTTGAAATAGTGTCCCTCCATGCTCATATCAGAGCTCGGTGACTACTTAAGTTTAACTTTTTACTTAGCTATGATAGCTATGAATGCGGTTTTTTTGTTTCAATACTATTGAAATGAATATTTATTTAAATTTTTTTTTAAAATTAATTTTTTTATATTAATATTTGACTCATAGTGAAAAAACTTCACTATTAGAATCAGCTGCTTAAGTGCCATTTTTGCCGTTGATTTTAAATTCAATGGTGATGAAAGACAAACTAACTTTAATTTTTAAAAAACAAAGTCAACGATAGTCTTCACCTATTTTCAAATGTATCTTTTATAGAATGAATGTATACAAAAACTATTTACCCATTTTATTTCACTTGTTGAGTCGTGTTATTATTTCTAATAATTATTATTTTCGTAAGATTTTATCAGCTAAATATATTGTAATGATAATCATTTAATTATTTAATGTGAACATCCATATTCAGATAGTCATTGTAATCTTGATGCTTCTCCTCCAAATTCATTTTGGTAAAAGACGAGTGTACTGTGTACCAACTGAATTCAGTTGTTAATGTTCTAATTAATGATAATAATTTTATGAATGAATTTGGACCAAAAAAAATAGAAAAACTAAAGACTTACAACTCTTGAGATCAAACTATACATGCATTTTCAGACATTTCTGCTATATAAGTACATGTTGTATGGCTAACAAATACTTACAGAACAAAACTCAACTCTTCATATTTTGAATACATTTTTAAGAATATGGCATCCCTTAAGCTATTAGCGATCTTTTTCATTTTGTATAACACATGTACTTCTGTAGAATCCCAACCCGCTTTTGATAAAAAATTTCCAGCCATTTTCATCGTTGGCGATTCGGTAATGGACACGGGAAATAACAATTATATCCCTACTTGGCTTCAGGCAAACTACCTTCCATATGGTCAAAACTATGTTTCGGGTTTGCCAACCGGAAGATTCTCTAACGGAAAACTTCTTTCTGATATGTTGACTTCCTTTTTAGGCATCAAAGAATCTCTTACTCCTTTCTTGGACCCGACCCTCTCAAAAGATGATCTTGTGACAGGTGTCAATTTCGCGTCTGCGGGGTCCGGTTTTGATGACTTGACTAGTGTTGCTAGTAAAGCTATCCCGGTTTCCCAACAAATAGAAAACTTTAAACTCTATATAGTTACGCTAAAACGGCTAGTTGGAGAGGATAAAGCGATCGCAATTCTTAATAGTTCTTTTGTAGTACTTAGTGCTGGGTCGAACGACTGGTTTTTCAACTATTATGATATCCCTACGAGACGATTAACCTACGACGTTGATGGATACCAAGATTTTCTACTGGATAGGGTTAAAAACTTCATCAATGTAAGACATTTATTGATTATTATTATTATTAAGATTGTGTTTAAGTTTTAATAATGTGCATAGTTAATTAGCTTATATACCCGGAAATTTTTGAACTTTTCAGGAATTGCATGGAATCGGTTGTCGCTCGATAATGGTAAGCGGGCTAGCTCCAACGGGTTGCTTTCCTTTTCAAAAGGAGTTGAGGTTTCAAGACAAATGTATTGAGAATCAAGACAATGATTCTATTGTTTACAATCAAAAGCTTGTGAATATGTTGTCTATATTGCAACCGTCTCTCCCGGGAATCAAACTTGTGTATAACGACTTCTATACCCCGGTCATCGACATGCTTCATAATCCCAAAAACTTTGGTAATGAGGCTTATTAGTTATAATAACTTATAATTCTTAACATGCACACAAAATAATGTAAGTATTTTTTGTTGTTGTTTTGATGCTCAGGCTTGGTAGAAACATCGACTGGATGTTGCGTTAATTTGTTATCGGTTTGCAAGCGAGATAATGCGGGGACATGTCAAAACCCCGATGAGTATTTATTTTGGGATGGAGTTCATCCGACTTTAGCAGCCTACAACCACACTTTTGCTTATATGGTGAAAAACGTTCTTCCTCAGTTCCTATAGAACCACACCAACTTTCGTATTCTGGCGATGTGAAATTCTACACATAAATTAGAGCATATATAGTTTGAGATTTTGTGTCGATTTAAATATTATTAATGATTTTTCTTTAGAGCTTAACTAACACATCCTGTAAGGCGTTATATGTACACATGACTTCATGATTTACAATATATATTAGTATATTTTATTGCAGTTATATAAATTTGTATGCAGCAAAAATTTGAAATGTTCTTACTTCCAGTTTCAATACACTTCGAATGCATATAACCTTTGCCAAACAGATGGATTTGGTTCTCGGTATCAAAATTACAAATCCAATGGATATGAAGCGGATCTGGGCCAGATATATAAAAATGGATCTGGACCGGGTTCGATCCAGAGCGGCCCATTGATCATGACCCGGAACCTTCAAACGATGAGCACCGATCGATTTTAACCTTCAGTTCACGAGAAATTTCCTACATTTACTAACGAATATTATCTCTACTAATACTGACATTCTACTAATAGTTATAATCGGGATTCACAGACCTAAAAACTATTCTAAGATCATACTCTTCAAACTAGAACAATTTAGCATCTTGCATCACATTAAACAATCAAAAGACCACTCTAACTCGAGGCTTCAACCTTTTTTCCACACTATAAGTAAGCAATTCAGGGTGGCTAACAATATCATTAATACCCGAATTCCCCACGTTAAGCAACGCCTCTATTGTCTCCTCAATTTACCCATCTGGTACACCAAAATCTAGAGGTTGTTTCTTGAAAACAAACTCAATGTTCTTGTCTGAAAACCCTAGTTCTCTAAGGCGGTTCAACTTCATCTCCCAACTATGTCTACTCATAGAACTCATAACCCTAACAGCTTCAAGAAAATTCTTCGATTCCTTTTTTATTCCCATTTCATTGACCCTTTTAACTAAACCCTTTAACTTCTCTTGATTGACTTGAAAAGTTATGGATAGCAGCAAAAATTCCTAGAAATTTGTAAACGACATATCCCATAACTCTTTAAGTACTCTGGGAACTAATGTTGTATTCAAATGAAAAGCCAGAATCTTTCCTGTCTAAGAATTCTTTAAAAATCTAGAAAGGCCAGGGGGAATTTAGACTAAAAATATTTCCAACAGAATTAAGACCAATGTCTTGAAATACCTTGAATTTGGGCTTAATAGTTGAGTCAACATTAGCAGAAAGGACCCAGGGGGATTTTTGGACAACAGATTCAATCTGATTCCTGGAAAACCCAGATTGATTGAGGAAATTGAGAACGGAATCGGCGTTTTTGGGGTTTTTGAGGAAATTGGTGTCTGAGGAGGAGGAAGCATTAGCGGCGGATTTGGGGGAGAAGTGGTGGCGATTAATTAAGTAATCGAAAATTGAGATTTTGGGGGTTGAAGTGGAAGAGGAAAGAACATATATTGATTCAAAGATTGGAGATTTATGGAGATGAAGAGAGCTGTCGAAAGGGAGAATTCTGCATTTACAGAGAACACAAGCTGCTCTGGGGAATGTAGTGAGATGTTGAACCTAAAACCCTAAAGTGGACAAAAAAAAAATAGTGTAAGAGAGACCAATATGTGAAATGAGTCAATAAGTTAATCAATTGTACATTGTAGTCATTCTTGACTAGGGTTGAAAATGTGGCGGAGATTCTCGGCATCCGCTTTGATGGGGACGGAGAATTTATATGGTGGATTGGATTTTTTTAGGACCAAATAATTCAAAGGCTGATATTTAACGAAGACTTAATTAAACATTTTCTTTTTCAAATTAAATAATTTTTTATTAATTCTCAGTCATTGATTGTAAAGGACCTAAAAGGACCCGGTGCACCCTACAATATCACCCCACGGGGTGGAGATGGGGATTTTTTTTATCACCAAATCCTTAATGGGGATGGGGACATCATTCCCGAACCCGAAAAATCCTCGAATCTGATAAAAAAATTAATTATTAATTTATAACATGTGTTAACATTTAACTTTACAAAATTTATTGAATATTTATAAACAATTTATTGTAAAATGTATAACATAATACATATCATTGATAAATTCTATATATCAGTATTAAAAAGTAACGCTATACTTAAATGAGATAGTGTTCAACACCATTTTATTATTTATTAGTCACCAAATAAATTCTATAATTAAATTGAAATTAATTATATTATTTTGTTTGAGATCCTTATTAGGAGACTCACCCACCACATACAGGTGCGCGACCTGAATCGGATCTTGATGTAGTTAGAACAAAGTTTCGGTGAACCAAATGGGTAACAAAAAAGGTATATTGTTTTGTTTTTAGTTCATATAATTATCTTCACTAATTATATGTCTTGTATTATTTTTTTTGATGTATTGCCATGAAATACTTTTAACTATATGTTACTTTGCAAAAAAGTTTACACAGTCTTTTGTTTATCGGGGAATTGGGGAATCCCTAATGGGGAATGGGGATTCCCCGATAGGAAATAGGGAAAAAATTTTCCCCAAATCCTTAATGGAGATGGAGATGAGAAATACTTTTTTCCCGAAACTTTAACGGGGATGGGGAATGCATTCTCTAGTCAGTAAACCCCACTTTCATCCCCTATCCGCGACAGTGTTTGATGAGACCTTCTGAGCTCGTTTGTACTTCTGGAAACCTAGAGTCTGTGGGGTTGGGCCGTTGTAAGCTTTCATATGCAATCCCCTTGTAGTTGGGCTTTGGTTTGTAATTGTACAATTTTTGGATATTCTTGAAAAATGAATTGATATTTTCCCTACAAGACTTAAATACCTTTTTGGGTCCTGTTTCATACATCAAATGCCCTTTTAGTATCTGACCTATTAAAATTGCCTATTTGGTGCCTGATGTATTCACTTTTCGCCTATTTGGTGTCTGACATATTGAACATTAGCCTATATGGTGTCTGATCTATTTGATTTTAGTACATCAAGCATCCATCTAACAATACAAAGAACGTGAAATACCTATAATATCGTTTGAAACATGAATATATTTTGTTGATCATGCATGAATTGTCGACCCTTATTAATCTATTAAGTTATTGTATTGAAATTGAATATGTCGGGTACCAAATAGGCAAATATTGAATACGTCAGGCACCAAAAAAAGGATTTCAATAGGTCAGACACCAAAAAGGTATTTGGTGTATATAACAGGACTCAAAAAGGTATTTAAGTCTACAAAGGGCTAAAAACCACATTTATTTTGTACACTCCGAGAAAGGAAATATTTGGTGATGCCATAGGACATAAAATGGACTTGGGGTAATATTTTAGCTAGCCCCAATGCATCATTACCCCTTAACTTAACTTCAAGAGTCAGATGTCACTTTGAATGTACAAAAGTTACAGTTAGCCCTGTTAACGTAGCAAAAGTGAACTAGATAACCCCATGAATACAACTAACTCAGTCACACTTCGGAGAGTGTACGACACTCTCCGCCATATATATAATTTTAAAAAGTCAAACCAATGAAAACGTGACACATGACATATACTTTAAAATTTTCCAAAATAACCCTGAAATTATTTCATTACAATCCATAATCTTTTAATTTGTTCATTTACGCCATCTTCTTCATTTCTTCATTTCAGCCTAACTTTTTTTGAAAAATCAATTCCATTTCAAGGATAAGAACAAATTGATTAAGATGAAATTAGGGATCAAATTGATACGATAAGAATTATCTGTGAAGAAAATATCAAACAAGAAGAGCCACAATAATTGCTTTCATTCATCCAAAAAAAGCATTAAAATTTCTAACTTTTTCATCAACAAAAACTCATAACAAACAGCTCCAACTCTAAAAAACCCAGTACCGTTGAGCAACAGTGCCACCGCCGCAACAACAACACTGCCGCCGCCATTAACCAGCTCCAGCTCCACAATAATTGCTTTTATTTTGATCTTTTTCTTGTTTTTATGTTTTATTTTCTTTATTATTTTAAATATTTCATTTCGCATAATAGTAAAAAGAGAAATAGATTCAAAAATTGTGTCAAATGACTTGTGTTTTTTCTTAACTTTCTGCAATGACCTTGTTAAGTTAGTTAAGTAGTTGAGATGGTTAGGAGATTGTTAGAAGAGTTATTATATCCTACAATAAGGTTTACTGTAAAACCCTGTATTCCACTAGCTACTACATAAAGCTAAGTGGCTATATTAGCAATCTTAATCGATTTTTACTGAATAACACTTTTCAACATTCTCAATAATATTCATCTTCCTCTCTGAATTCCACATGGTATCAGAGCTTCTTTAGATCTATTCCACAAAAATCTTTCAGAGCTGTAGCTAATTCTTGATTGTTCCTGCTATTCAACAATGGCTGGAAACGGTAGAATTGCAAGACAGGCGCAAGATAAGGAAGAAAATGTTGAAAACAGTCGGAGAGACTCTACGGGACTAAATCAAGATCGCGAATATGATTCATGGAGTTTGTAGGGCTCTGAGAATCCAGGAGCTAGTTTACTCACCACTCTTCTAACGGAAAATAACTACATTGATTGGTGTAGAGCAGTCAAGATCTCTTTGGCTGCGAAAGAAAAGCTGGATTTCGTAATTGGGGAAAACAATAAACTAGAGACAATAGATCCAAGGTACAAAAAGTGGAAGAGTTGCGATAGCAAGGTGTTGGCTTAGCTAATCAACTCAATTTCAAGAGAGTTGTCGCAATCTTTCCTCTACCATACAGAGGTAAGGGAACTTTGGGAAGAACTGGAAGCTAGGTTGGGGGAAAGCAATGGTCCTCTGTTGTATTCCATCAAAAAGTAGATAAACTCTCTTAGATAAGGACATTTGACTGTGGTACAATATTTCTTGAAATTAAAGCAATTATGGGAAGATTTTGCATACTTGAGGCTAGTTCCCAAGTGTTCTTGTGGATCTATTATCCAGAAACTCGTAATTCAGCTAGAAGAAGACAAGGTACTACTGTTTTTAATGGGGCTCAATGACAATTATGACCCCATTAGAAGCCAAATCTTGCTCATCGACCCACTACCATCAGTCAATAAGACTTACTCAATGGTGGTAAGGGTGGAAAAGCAAAGGAAAATGAGTACTGACTCAATGATTGAAATAGCCAATGTGGCCAATCAAGAACCTGGCCGTGGAACACAATCAACCAACACTGTGAAAAGGTGTTCTCACTAAGGGAAAACCAAACACACTAAGGAAGAGTGCTGGAAACTCAATGGACCATCGGAGTGGATAAAGCAAAAGGGGTTAAAAGGGAAAAAATGGCAAGAAAAGAACTCAGTCAGAGGCTCATCTTGCAGGGGGTAACACACCATTTAACTCTGATGAAGAAAACTCAGATGAAGAAATGGATATGAAACAACTTGTGAAAGCAGAAGTGAGGAGGCATTTGTAAAAGAATGCTGAATTGCGAGTTTCTTGACAATAGATCCACAAGAACACTTTGGAATTGGCCTCAAGTATGCAAAATCTTCCCACAAAGCTCTTCACAAGAAAGTGATATATTGGCCTTACTGCACATGGACATGTGGGGCCCCTATCATAAAGCTTCAATCTCTGGGGCTAAATTTATATTGACTATTATTGATGCTCATTCAAGGGCCTTATAGGTTGTTTTACTGCAATCAAAGGTCCAAGTACCAACTGCAATACAACAGTTAGTGCGAAAATTAGAAAAACAATTTGGGAAAAATGTCAGAAAAGTAAGAACAGACAATGGGCTGGAGTTTGAAAATTCAATATGCCAAAAGTTTGTCGCTGATTCAGGAATAGAACACCAAAAAAGCTGTGCGTACTCACCACAACAAATTGGTGTCATTGAGAGAAAACATAGGCATCTCTTTTGAAGATTCTTAGTCCCAATTGAGTGTAGAAAAGTGAAACATAGTTAATTTGTTTGTGTGCCTTAACCTGGACTTGGTTTGTATTTAGTCAGTCTCTTTGTACCATAGGACCTTCATCGAGACTTTAATATAACTCTAGCATTGGTAGTTATTTTTTTGCTGCGAGTTCCGCAATTAGATGAAACGAGATTTACTTGGGTCACAACCAGATTTAATTTCTTTCATAGGACCGCTAGAGGAAGAGCTATCCATGGCTAAAAACTGGGAAAAGGCTCTTTTATTGGGAGAGCAAAGAGAGTGGAATGGGCAATAGGGAATGCAAAGGGAATCGAAGTGCAAATGGCAAAGTATATAAATGGGAATGGAAAGGGGTTAGCAAAAGCTAAAAAACCTAGTAAAGTTCGCAAAGCAAATCCCAAATTATGGCTAGATGTGTTTTAGGATCCCACTAAGTGAAAGTGTATTTTATCTAAATAGAAGGTCAGAATGAACCCATCTTATGTTTATCGGGACACCCTAGATACCAAACCAAGGAAAATTTTGAACTTCAACAATTAATTGTGTGTTTATACTTAGAATTTGGTGAAAACTCTCGGGCTGAGTCTTAAACAAGGTCCTTATGCTTTCTCAAGGACATCTTTAGTTGGAATTTCGGTTGTTAATAAGGAGTCTCAGTGCAAGTCTTGGTGAAAGAAATTAATCTCTGTGACATTGTTTAGGGTCACTTGTACAATTTAAATTTCTTTTCTTCATGATCTTTTAATGCATAATTGAAGCAAGCATGGAATAAGTGTGGGGAGATTTGATAGGTTGTAAATCAAACATGTTTTTATGCTCGTTTCCATGCATATAATTGAGACCATATTTTTGGTCTAGTCATTGTGTTTCATTGATTTTATTCCTGATAAATTTAGTTTTAATTATCAATTCCCAAAAAGATCGCTTTTAGGTCATGCTGTTTGTTATCTCTTAAGTATAACATTGTTAAAGACTGTTCCCTGTGCGAGCGACCCTTGCTTGTCATTAACTATAAGTTTTTATTGTGCAGAGATCTATTTTTGATAGTCTCGACAGCCATCAAAAGTTTAGGGGACAGTAGACAGTTTGTAGGGTTGTCAACGGAGTGGGGACTTCCTGAATCCGATGGGTGTAAGATTATTTTATATTATTGTGGCCCATATGTATTATGGATCCCGATTTAATAATTATATGTGGCTTCGTCTGATGGTCACAAAGCCTTATAAATATTAAATCGGTATGAGTTTAAATTCCCTTCCCTCTATAGTTAAGTTGACATAAAAGTAAAAGCATTGGAGTAAAAGGATAATGGGTAATTGGATAAGCATTATTAGAGCAATTATATTTGTGTCAATTACTGTTATTAATTTTGTTATTAAGTAGCTTTATAATTGAACACTTAATTAATTAATGTATACAGAAGTGAAACGGTTAATATAGATACTTATCTTTTAATTAACCATTGTGTATGTATATGAAAAGGAACGACTCATCGTTATACATATATACAGAAAGTGAAGAGCAGTAAAGAGAGAAACAATTAGTCTCTTTAATCAATGAAGTTTCGTCTTTTCTTGTTATTAGATTTGTTCCAGTTCATCTCTGACTTACTGTTTATCAAAATCTCTTATCATCAAGAGGCCAATTATCAAAAGTAGAGGAGAAAGAATGGTTCGTTCTCTTTGCCATGGCTCAATTCGTTTTAAGGTACGCTTCCGCTAATCGTCTATATATTGTTCTTATCATTTAATTCTAGGTAAGATGATCTTGGAGGTTTTATCCCGATAAAAGTATAAGGTTCATGATTGTTATGAATTTCAGAATCAAAATCATTACGCGATAATAAAAGTTCTTACAATCGGTATCCGAGCAATCTTGTTATAGAATTGTATGTATGAAAATTTAGTAGAGCGAGGGTTCATGGGAAAATTTGGGTTTTTCCCAATTGAATTGATTCTCGTTAAATTTAAAATTTTAGTAACCCTAGAATTGTTTTGGAGTTTTTTGATATATATAATTAAATATATGTGCATGACAACTTACATTAACTGTTCCTTTTGTTAATTAGTTGTAAAAGAAAAAGATTAACAGTTAATGAAACGAGAAGTGAAGATATTAGAAAAAAAAGGAACAGAGTTTTTTTTAGTCTTATAATTGATTCAATGGTTTGTTCCATTTTGTTTTCTAAAGAATGTAAAACTTGTCTGAATAACCGAACAACATGAGAATTCTAAAATCTAGTGCAACTGTTTTCATTGCTATTATGGCCTAATTGGTTTCTTTAGTGAGATTGTTATATGAAGTTGTATGCTGCAATATTATTCCCCATTCATGGGGTTATAAATTAGCTTTGAATTGAAGAAAAATTACAGTATTTTTGCTTAATTTGTTTTGGTTTTTGAGCGTAAAAGATGAGGCCATGAAATTGTTTACGTTGGCAATTCTATGGGCAATGACTGTAGTGGAATTATAATCAGAAAATTGTTAAATATATGGTTAATATGATAGAAAGTAATAGAACAGAATGTAAGAACATAAAATAAGAAAAGTGATATGGTTTATCATAATGAAATTTTCTTTTACATTCTTTTGTCCCACTAATTATTATGAAGTTTTAAGTTTGGTTTGATATCTTTTTGGGTGGCCTACTTGAATTATTATTTATATTTTTTTAGCCACTATTTATACGTGAGTAAGGTCTTGTTAGACATATATAAATGATGGAAATTAATTTATGACATGTAACTTTGTATATACATGTGTGATTATGTGTTGGTGACACATCACGGCATGATTATGAATTGTTGATTATGCATGTTAAAGCTAATTATGCTTTCATGGCAATGATAGGCTTTGAGGTTTTAATTTATCTCGTAAAAGTTTTGTTGTATAAATTAAATGTTTGTTGTATAGAAAGTAAGTCAGTCATAAAAGTGATTTTGCTTGGTTATTTAAACATTGGATTATACAAATATTGTTCATGTATAGAGATGCATGTAAATGTTATACGACAATGTAAACTCAAATTTTAAATGTTAAAAACACGGAAGGCATGTTAGTTACCAAAGTGGTCTTGCCTTATCTGATTAAACATTTTATAAGGGTTGTATATATTTAAATATTTATTGAATAGTGGACGTGCTAGTCACCAAAGTGGCCTTGTTCGGTGAAAATATATCTTTATAATAGGTATAGGCATTTGTATTAGTGGGAGGGATGATCAATGACATTAAAAGTTTACGCTAGACAATTGAGATCATTAATCACAACGCTAGGAGATGACCTTAACGTAGATTATTGCTTATGGTCAATGGCATTACGAGATTTTATTATTTTGTGTTTGGTTAACATGTATATTACCCCCAAAGGTATTTTGCATGTTAATCAAAATATAATCAATAAAATGAATGATTTGATCAATGTTACAGCATCAATGAAAGTTTAAGGTCGTGTGTTTAGTTTTCTGCCCGAATACATAGAATGAAAGACCGGCGGGAGTTGGTCCTATATTTTGACGATATACATCTTGTCACTTATGTGATGAAAAGACTTTACTCTTCAAGATTGGAAATTGAGTAGTATCACGGAAAAGTGAGAGTAATTTATCATTGCTACTTCCATTGCGTATTTTGACTTTGTGGTGTGCTTTTGAGCCTATGATAGAATAATTGTTGCTGTGAAATTTTGTCTCAAGTAAGGATTAGTCGATATTATTTCTAAATGGTTGTGACAGTATTGTAATAGTTCTGCAACGATCTTCTTTGAACTAATGGTCGGTACTGTAATGGTGTGAAGCACATTAATGTAAAGTACTGAACATAAAAGAAATAGTGCAAAAACACATTGTCTATTGAGCATATTGAATGAAATTGACTGTAAAGATATGCTAACGTAAAGTTTAATGCCTGAAGAGTTTATTGGCAATGTACGTGAAATGAATATTATAGAAAAGTTCTTGTTAGCGTAAGTGATTTGCATGATCATACGATAAAGTCTCGAGCTCAATTTGAATGTAATGACATTTTAGGAATATTCGATAAATGTTGTTTTTGCATATTTTTAGGTATCCACATTATATTTGCACATTAAAGCTTATTTAGGTGTGATAACTTTATAGCTATTTTTTGTTTAATAACAATGAAATGTTTGTTATATTATAGTTAGCAATACTGTAATATTTATTGCATAATGATTTGATAGTTGAGAGTTGAAATTATCTATGGTATATAGAAGGAAATAGGACGATATTAGTGACATGTAACCGTCATGACTCGATTGTTTTGATTCTTATAAAGTAATATATGAGTGTTAGGTTTTTCAAATTAAAGATGACCCATATATATATATATATATATATATATATATATATATATAATTGCTTCCACACATGGACCAAGTGAGAGATTGTAAGATTATTTTATATAATTATTGTGGCTCATATGTATTATGGATCACGGTTTAATAGTTATATGTGGCATTGTGTGATGGTCACAAAACTTTATGGATTTTAAATCGGTATGGGTTTAAATTGCCTTCTCTCTACGATTAAATTGGTATACAAGTAAAAGGATTGGGGTAAAAGGATAATGTGTAATTGGATAAGCATTATTAGAGGAATTATATTTGTGTTACTTACTGTTATTAATTTTGTTCTTAAGTAGCTTTATAATTGAACACTTAATTAATTAATGTATACAGAAGTGAAACGGTTAATATGGATACTTATCTTTTAATTAACCACTGTGTATGTATAATGGTGGAACAAAAATGAAATTGAAGAGCAGTTAAGAGAGAAACAATTAGTTTCTTTAATCAATGAAGTTTCGTCTTTTCTATGCATCTCTAATATAGTTGAAATTGACATACTGTTTATCAATTTCAATTTGAATGGTTACAATCAAAATCTTTTATCATCAAGAGGCTAATTATTAAAAGTTATAGGAGAAAAAACGGTTTATTCTCTTTATCATGACCTAATTTGTTTTAAAGTATGCTTCCGCTAATTGTCTATTTATTGTTCTTATCATTCAATTCTAGGAAAGATGATCTTAGGGGTTTTATCCTGATAAATGTTTATGGTTCATGATTGTTATAGATTTCAGAATTGTAATCATAACGGGATAATAAAAATTCTTACAATGGGGATCTGTTCCGATGGGGATGGGGAATCCCTGATAAGATCCTCGTGGGTATGGATTTGGGGAATTTTTTGATAGCCGAAACATTTGTAGATATGGGCACGGGGAATGTATATTTTATCCTTAATGGGTATTGGGAAATATTCGATGGATAATGGATAATACCCCGATGGGGAATGGGATAATTTTTTAACCGAAACCTTAATGGATATGGATATGAAGAAAATTTTATACTAAAACTTTAATGGATATGGATATAAAAAATCTATTAGTCGATCCAATAAGACCTATTGAGAACCCTCAAAATTTGCACCAAGTTGACTGATGTAATTGGCCATTTTATTATAAAATTGCTGCTTGATGATGAGCATTATTGTTTTATAATGTATGTTGGCCTCTTCAGTCACTATTATGCATCGAAGAAAGAAAAATAAACTAAAGCGAACACGAGAAAAGAAAAAAAAAGTAAGAGCAAAACTAATAATCAAGTAAAATGACCTACAAATGGGATATATAACACACATCTTAGAATCAAAGTTATGAATATCATCTAACGCATAACTTACATCCACATAACGTTTCGGAAAAGAGATGTTCCCCATATCGTCAAAATCTTCATCATTATCAACACTCATACCTAGCATTTCTACCCACCAGGGTTCTGAGGCGGATCCACCAATTCGTAATAAAATAGTTTATTGGTCATTTCTCCTATACCCACGACAACCCCCACCTAATCTTACCCAACTTAAATTTAAAAACTTAGTTGTTGGAAAGTCATGTGAGATTGAAGCATTTTTGAAAGTAACTAAAAATTTTTATTTTTTCACCGAATATTTGCGGCGGGTACTTGTATCAGTTCGTTTGATTTTTAATGTTGCTTGTATTGAGGGGTGTTCCTCCTTGTGGTGCTACCTACTAAATTAATTAATTTAAAAAAAAAAGAAAATAAAAAAGAGGAATGCTGACCGTATATTTTTTTAAAAAGTATACAGTAAAATTAGTGTACTAATTCGGCCATACGCGTTTTGAATCTCCTATAAATAGAGGAGGTTTTGCTCATTTTATGAGCAGAGAGTAGAAGAGAGCAAGAGAGAAGTAATACAGATATAAATGTTGAAACGAATCGAAATTTCCAAAATTTGCTTATAATAAATTACTATGGTATTAAAATATCATGGAAATTATTTTTATTGTTATTATTATTATTGCATATAAGATATGAGGAAATAAGAGCTAATTAAGTAAAAGGGATGAATTGCGCATTTAATTATTTGTCCAAGGGCAATATTAGAAATTGAAAAAAAAAATCCTAAATCCTATACGTACCTTCACCCCTTCATCCCATTCACTTTCATCTTCTCCTCCTCCATTCTTCCCTTCTCCTTTACCAAAATTTTTCTATTATCCAAAAACTTTCGATTTCTTCGATTTAATTTCAAATTCTTGTTAGAAATCGATCCTTAAGCCCTCTATCATCATCAATTTCAATCAATCAAGACTAGAAGAGGAGGATTTCAGATATTAAGATTCGGATGAATAGTAACCTGAGTTTGAGGTGAGTGATTTTTGGTGAAATTAAAGCTTAATTAGTAGAATTCATGGTAGATTAAGCATGTTTATGGTATTAGGAAGTTTATTTATGCAATATCTTGATAGAATTATATATGGCTGTTGTAGAGGAAGCTATTGGAAGTAAATCAAAGGCAAAAGGGGTAGAAGAGAGCTAGAAAGAGCATAGAAAAAGGTTTGTGTCCCGAATTTCGATTTATCGTTTTTTCGGAAAATTTTCAGATTTGTATCCCTGTTTTGTTTTAATGTTTTCTCTTGCTATATAAATTCGATTTGAATGATTCTTGATTCTATTGATATCTATAGAAAGTAAAGAATATATGTTCAGAAGAAACCTTGTTGAATTTCGTTCGTTTTCAATGTGAAATTTTCGTTTGAAGTTGAGTCACGAAATCTGTTTTTGGAAAATCTCAGCTTGGTACATTGTTTAGTATTTTGATCATAACTTTGGTTATAAAATTTTGATTTATGTAATTCTGGTGGTTTTGGAAAGCTGAGATATGTGGCTAATTGTGTTTAGAAGAAAGTTCTTCGATTGGGTGATGTTTTCATAGTGAAAAATGCAGGGGAAGTCAGGTTACGAAACCTGGAAAAATTCTGGAAAGTATGAATATTGATTTTATTGAGTTTTAATTGAAGTTTGATGCTTAAAAATTTGGGATTTTGATTTCTTAATTACTGAAGTTATGTTGAATTATGATTGATGGTTTATACTGGAATTTTTAAGACGTTACTTTGATTTATTGCCTTATTAAACGAGTAGAATAGGGTCAGGGCAGATTGGCGCCAATAAAGGGGGTACAGTACTGTACAAACAATTGAAGCTTTGGCTTCAGGCTTTGGCCAATATTATGATATATATATATATATATATATATATATATTGATATTGAAGCTTCGGCTTCGGGCTTGACCGATATGTTGATTTTGAAGCTTCGGCTTCGGTCTTGTCCGCTCCCGTATCCATTTTACCGTTGTTCAGGACTTGTTTACTTTGGGCAATATATGGTTAAAGTGTTTGAAAAAATTGGATATAAATTTGATTATACTTTAAAAGGATTACTATATAAGTTTTGTGATTTGGTTCCATAAAGTTAGTTAATTTGTTTTTGTTTGATCAAAGCAATTGCATACTCCATAAGCTCTGCTTCACATGGTAATGCAAGAGGGCCATCGTCACACAATCCGAACTCTTCTTCTGCCATATTGAATAGCTCTCTCATCATTTCACTGTTAAGATATTGCAAAGGAAGCACGAAACGTTTTTTATCTGCAGAGTACACCACAAAATGTCCCTTTTCTGCTATTGAAGATGTGCTACATTTGCTATTTTCTGCAGCTGAATCAGTTTGTGGCAATGTGATTCTCTTTCTCTTGATAGCTGTAAGCTTCTGCCATTTCCTTGCTAATTTCAGAAGCTTCTTGGCACTTATAATCTTGCTATTTAACAGAAATGGAATCGTTTTTAGAAGTAGAAGTGAAGAAAGAAAATTCAGAATGTAGGATGTTGGAATGGTGAATGCAAATTGTTGTGATGGTGTGGAAGGCAAAGGCATTAGCCTGAATTTATATTTACAATTGAAGAAGCAATGCAGGTCCCACCATATTAAATTGGGAAGCAAAACCATGTGATGCATGTTTCTTAGACATGTATTCAACAAATGGAGGCTAGATTAAATGGTTGAACTTGAACTGATCTGAATTTTTTGGACCACAAGATAAAATGGCTGGCTTATAGTAACATAATAGAGTTCGAGAGTAGTCTAGGCTTCAACAGGTTGTCAATCACGTAGTGAAATGTGCTTCAGTTAGGATACTGAAGATATCAATCAGATTAAGGATTATACTTCAGCACATGTATAAATAGAGAGAGAAGTAGCTGAATAAAAAGGTTTTCAGATTCTCGATGAGCTATATTAATGTATAACTGTATTTTCTGATCACAGATTTAATTATAACTGTTCAGAAGCTAGAAATTGGTAATTGATGGAATGCTGATTGATGTTGATGATGGAAAGATGAGCAAGTGCTACTAGCTATGGAAGTCAAAAAAGCTTTTTGTACTTCTCTACCAGCCTTTCGTTTGATCATAGCAATTACATATTCCATAATCTCTGCTCCAAATGGTAATGTAAGAGGTCCATCGCCACAAATTCCGAACTCTTCTTCCGCCATGTTGAATAGCTCTCTCATTATTTCATTGTTAAGATATTGCAAAGGAAGCATAAAACGTTTTTCATCTGCAGAGTACACTACAAAATGACCCTTGTCTGCTTTTGTTGATGTACTACAGCTGCTAATTTCTGCAACTCTGTCAATTTGTGAAAGTGCGATTCTTTTTTGGTTGATTGCGGCAAGTTTCTGCCATTTCCTTGCCAACTTCTGCAGCTTCTTGGTACTGATCATCTTTTTTTCGATGAATAAAATGAATTTGATAACAGGAAAGGGGTAAGGGGGAAATCTAGATTCTTGATTTTAGATTGCTGATGTTGTGATGGTGTTGAAGCCAAAGGCAACTGACTTTATATTTGCATGGCTAGAGGAAATGGAGGACCCACCTGCTAGGGCTAGTGGGATGCAAATGTGAGAGAGGTGGGCATGTTTGATAGTCAACAAATGAAGGTGGAGTTTACTTTGTATTGTAATAAAATAATATCCTTATGCTGGGTAGTCAGATAGTATGATAGACATGAGAAATTAACATCATTGAAATCCAAACTATGTAAACCACAAGACATAATGGTAGCTTTAAGTGTATAGTACATATTCATGTGTGATGTGTCTTTGTGTTTTTGTAAGACACATTGAGTTGGGCCCATTATATTTAGTTATTGTGGAAGAGATGTGTTCAATCATTGGGTGTTGAACTTGAAGTTATGTAATGTGCCTGCGTTGTGTTTGATCAGAACCAGGTCTGTAATAGGAAGCTTTCGTCTTAATAGAAATTCTGATAAACCATCTTATTTACTATTTGTGAAGGAGAGCTCCAAATTGTTTTGCGTCTTATCTTCCAAATTTCTCTTTTATCCTTATGCTAAGTATAAGGATAGCATAAGGATAGAGGACAACTTAATTAAATTATCTAAAATATTAACTTAACCAACAAAATCGCAATGGAAATCTTGTTTTTATGTATATATATTTGTGAAATAGAAACTGTCACCAAATACGCGCATGTCTTTTGAACAAGATTGTCAGTAAGACTTAGGCTATCTTTGAGGGAAAAACCCTTGAAGATAAATGATAGGGACAGAGATATGTTGAAATTCGATTTGGAGGCCAATGATTATATTTTGATGATCACTTGTAGTCACTGCTGTTTGTTTCTAGGAGATAACAAGCATAAATTTTTGTAGATTTCTCTTAATTGGCAAGTGTAACATAAGAGTCCGAGAGAAGGCACACATTGGTAAATCTCGTAGTCTATTATATTGCGCTTGCCAATCTCATAGTCCAAGCTTTAATAGGTTAATGTGCTTCGGTTATGATACTTAAATGTGCTTCAGTTAATTAGTCTCCATATCCTTTCGATCATGGAGTAAGGATTCTAATGTTGCATAGATATTAACACACACACAGAGAGAGAGAGAGTAGCTAAACAAAAAGGTTTTTAGATTCTTAATGAACTGTGTTTATGTACAACTGCGTTTTCTAATTACAGATCTAATATAAAGTCTTCAGAAGCTACAAATCGGTAACTGATTAAATGATGATTGATGTTGAGGATGTAGTGATGAGCAACTGCTAGCCATAGAAGTCAACAAAGGTCTTTGTACATCTCTTTTAACCTTTCGTTCGATCAGAGCAATTAAGTATTCCATAAGCTCTGCTTCAAATGGTAATGTAAGAGGTCCATTGCCATAAATTCCGAACTCTTCTTCAGCCATGTTGAATAGCTCTCTCATTATTTCATTGTTGAGATATTGCAAAGGCAGCATAAAACGTTTTTGATCTGCAGAGTACACCACAAAATGACCCTTCTCTGGTTTTGTTGATGTGCTACAGCTGCTAAGCTCTGCAACTCCAGGAGTTTGTGGCAATGCGATTCTTTTTCGGTTGATTGTAGTAATTTTCCGCCATTTCCTTGCTAACTTCTGGAGCTTCTTGGTACTGATCATCTTCTTTTTGTATGAATAAAGTGAAATTGATAACAGGTCAAAGGAAGGGAGAAATTTCAGATTCTTGATTTTTGAATGCTGATCTTGTGATGGTGTTGGAAGCAAAGGAAACTGGCTATCTCGCCGGAAAACGTCAAGAGAGCGTCAGTTACAACACAGGCGATCTGCAACCACAATTTCTATTAGTGTTGGTACATTTTGAGGAGCGGATTTTAAGAACACCTGCAAAGGCTCAAAAGGGGTCGCCGGAAAGCTCATGGCAGGACGTCATCCATATTGAAGAACCTGATGTTTTGCGGCAAATTATCAAGAATTGGAGAATTGGGAATGGAATTATGAATAGTGAAGAAAGAAAACAGCGAATCGGGAGATGAAATGGCGAGTTTAAGCAAAAGATTGAAGAGAGGTCTTTTGCTGAATGGTACGGGAATTACAGCAACATTATGGTATTTCATATTGATAGCCATGTTTGTGAACTCAAGAAATATTTTCTTCTTTCTAACAAGCTTCAGTTGCATCAATTTATTCTTATCGGAGCAATACAAACGAAAACAGCTGTTCGTTTTTTGCAAATTTTTTAATTAGATATATTTGTGGGTAAATGGTTTTTTTAGTTGTTTAATTAAGTCTATCTGCAACCATGTGTAAAAACAAAAGCTATATGATATAACAACAAATGCCATTAACACATTCAACAATAAAATATGCTGCACCAACATGTCCTATATATAATATATGAGCAAAATTCATACTGTCCATAAAGAAACCAGATTCTATATATGGAATTACATAAATCTACTTGATCCAAAATCCATATATCATAAATTCATATTGTCCAAAATATTTAGTTTCAAAGTTCAAACAACCAACTACAATCGTCATAAACTTCACTAAATAAGTTCTATTATGTATATCTATTCGGTTATTATTCGATTTTTTACCCTAAAACCAAAAATCGAACTGAAACCGAAAAACTCAAATTTCATAAACCAAAACCGAACCGAATATATGTGATTCAGTTTGATTCAATTTTTCGGTTTGGTTCGGGTTTCGGTTATTTTGTAAAATAGGCATACTATTATAACATCGAGATACTCATCTTCGTCAATTTCTTTAAAATTTAGACATGAGCAGGACAAAGGCTAGTTAAACTGTAGTGTAGATTGATCAACATGCTCTGATCCCCACAACTCTAGTTTTCATACAGAACTTGTAATTATATGGGAGAGTCTTATTACCCAAAAAAAATGTCAATGACTTGAAAAAGCCGGAGTATTTTGCAACTAACTATACACAATTTCTTAACTTGGTTGCAACTTGACTCTTCATAAATTACTCATATTTGAGATTATAAATGTCTGAGCATTATCTAACACTTCTCTTAGGTCAACTCAATATATCTTTTGGAAGTACGATTCAAATCATACAATCAAGAACTCAAAGTAAACAAATTCGATAAAATATTGAGGAAATGTTGACCAGCAATACTGAATCTATTGCCTACTAACCACATACAAATACCGTATTTAATCCGGATAAGGATTCACATACTTGATTAACTTTGGACCAGTCATTTGACAATGGGGTCAAAACCGCTTTTTTCATCTGAAAATTCTTACTCTCGACTTTGAGGATCTTAAGCGGTCATAATCACCGCTTTAACCTCTTCTCCACACTGTAAATAAGCAACTGCGGATAGCCAGCAGTATAAGAGATGTCTACAACACTTGGCAAGACCAGTGTTGCTTTAATCTATATATATTGGAACATCGAATGCCAGATAGTTAAATATTATGAGTCAATGCAAATATATATAAATAGATTAACACATAGTAACAAACCTGATAGAACATTACCAATGCATTAATCATACATGAGGAATAAAAAACACAATTCAAGCCTCAAGACTTTTCAGTTAGTAATGCATATGCTATTGGGTCTGAACCATTTGCAGCCACATACAAATCCCGTTTTTCATCCGAATATGGAATCACATACTTCTCGATGAACTTTGCATCACTCAATCTACAAAACGCACTCAAAACAGGTCTTTCCATAAGCAAATTCTTACTCTCGAGGGTCTTAAGCAGTCTCAACCGGGGTTTTAACCTCTTCTCCACACCGTAAGTAAAAAATTGAGGGTGGCTAGCAATATAAGAAATGTCTACAACGCTTAGCAAGAGCCCTTTTACCTCTTTAATCTTCCTTACTGATGCGAAAAACACAAACGGCGTTGTCCTGAAAGCATGCAAAATATTCTGCTCTGAAAAGCCAATGTCCCTAAAAAGTTTCAGCTTTAGCTCCAAATCCTTTCTAGTCATTTTACTCATCACTCTAAGAGCATGAAGAAATACCTTAGATTCCCTCTTTACACCCATCTCATCTACTCTTTCAACTAATTCCTTAAACTTCTCTGCGTTAAAGCGATAAAAATCGGGATACTTACAAACATGTGTAGTAATCTGCAAGGGACAAATCCCACAACTTTTCAAGTAAGCTACGTTAGGAACAAGCGTCGTATCTAAATTCCTTCGAACAACCAACCAATAACTAGAATTCCTAAAAAAGCTACAAATATCAGCATTAGGGGCTAAAGTATTCTTTAACACTAAAATAGACTGCTGAAGCCACTCAGCACTGCTCTTCAAATGCCACGGACAAGAAGAAATAAAAGCAGCTAAATCAGTGGGCAAAAACCCTAATTCCTTAAAAGCATTGATCTTAGGCTCAAGACAAGTCTCAAGATTATAAGAAAGTACCCTGATCTTAGGGTAATTTTTGGACGACAGATTCAATCTGATTGTCAGTAAACCCTGAATCCTTAAGGAAATTGAGAATAGAATCAGCATTTCTAGGGTTTACGAGGAAATGAAACCTTACAAGTGCAATTGGGGGAGAGGTGGTGGTGATTGAGTAAGTAATCGGAAACTGAGATTTTGGGGGTTGAGTGGAGAAGGAAACAGAGATTTAGGGAGATTAAGAGAGCTCCTCAAAGAGGGGAATTGATAGGACCCGTAAGTGGGTTAAACTCCAAGCACAAAATAAAGGAAGGTAGGAACACTTTTGGGGCAAATTTTCTGATATTCTGGAATTCAATTACAATGCATATAAATAGGAAAATGAAGAGAAATAACTGCCTAGCATGATCAATCTAACAGGCACATACGCCACTACATGGAAATGCATACAACTAAGAATAGTAATGCTTATAATGGAAATAACTAACTAACAAAATGCAGAATAGTGGGATGAATTAGTCAAGGAGCCTTGCTGGAATTTTGGTCCTCCTCTTAGCTCGGATCTTTGCTGACGGGTCCGGATCCTGATGGCTTGAACCCTCATCAACTGCCCTCCCCTCCAGAATAAGCTCGTCCTCGAGCTGATCATGAAATTCCGGAAATCGGTGACGGAATTCCGCGTAAGGCTCCCATGTTGTTTTAGCTTTGTCAAGTCCTTTCCACGAAACCAAGAGTTCCCATTTTCCGAGATGGTGCCGTCGGTCTAGGATATGCTACTGGGCTGATGCGCTCAACGATTGGAAATGGACCGAAATATCGTTTGGAAAGCTTTCGATATTTCCAACTTTCCACTGATCCTTGCCGATAATTGTGCAGTTTGAGGAAGACCATATCGCTAACCTGAAATTCTTTGTCGATTCGATGCTTGTTGGCTAAGGTCGTCATACGTTGCTGTGCCTTGTGAAGGTTGTTTTTGACCGTGGTCCGAAGCCTTTGTAAGTCAGTTAAGGTTGCATCAATCGAGGGAATAGTGGAACTGCCAGGAAGGTATAGAATGTGATCCGGAATGGGCTGACCGTACAGGGCTTGAAAAGGACTCATCTCAATAGAGGAATGATAGGAAGTATTATACCAATATTCCGCCAAAAACAAATATTTGCTCCACGATCGAGGTTCGTCACTTGCAAAACAATGTAAGTAAGTTTGTAAACAACGGTTTACTACCTCGGTTTGGCCATCGGTTTGTGGGTGATATGCGGTGGAATATTTGAGTGTGGTGCCCATTTGGAGAAAGAGTTCCTTCCAAAATGTGCTAAGGAAAATGGGATCTCTATCCGTGATGATGCTCCGGGGCAGCCCATGTAGACGATAGATGTGTTGGAGAAATAGTTGTGCCAAAGTTACAGCTCCATAGTGCGGGGTCAAGGCTATGAAATGGGCAAATTTTGAAAAACGGTCCACGATAACCCAAATCGCCGTTTTCCCTTGAGATGGTGGGAGATGAGTGATAAAATCCATCGAAATTTCCTGCCAAACCGTCGTGGGTATGGGTAAAGGTTGAAGAAGGCCGTACGGTTTGTGAGTTGGGTATTTGACTTGTTGACATATTTGGCATTGATGAACAAAAGATACAACATCAGCTCGTAAGTTAGGCCAAGAAAACGCTGCTGCGATGCGTTTAATGGTGGCCCGAATTCTCGAGTGTCCCCCAATCGGCGATGAACGATATTCCTGGAGGAGGAGTGAACGAACAGCTGGAATGTTCGGAATGAACAATTTGTGTTTGTGATAGAGCAGCCCCTCCTTGAGCGAAAAAATGGATTCCAGAGAGTTGGAAACGCACTTTTGGATTAAAACTTTCCCTTCATCGGAGCTGTAAAATTCCTTCAATTCCAACACCCATTGAGGATTAGAAAAGGAAATCGCCATCACTTCCGGAACACGGCTGAGAGCATCTGCCACTTGGTTTTCTTTCCCGGGTTTGTAATGAATTTCAAAGTTGTAACCAAGCAATTTAGTCACCCATTTATACTGCTCCGGTGTCTGAACGACTTGGGATAAAAGATGCCGCAGACTTCGCTGATCTGTAAAAATATGGATTTTATTCCCAATTAAGTACTGCCTCCATTTTTTTACGGCCTTCGTGACGGCATACAATTCACGGACATAGGTAGATGCCGCCTGCATTCGAGGACACATCTTTTTGCTGAAAAAAGCAATGGGCCGATCGGATTAGGAGAGGACCGCACCGATAGCGGTATTCAACGCGTCTGTTGTGACATCGAACGGCTTGGCGAAGTCGGGGAGAGTTAGAGTCAGCAATGAAACCATTGCCTCTTTCAAGGCAGTGAATGCCGCGGCAGTAGCTGTTGTCCACTGAAAAGATTGGAGCTTCAAGAGATCGGTTAATGGGGCCGCTAAACGGGCATAATTTCGGACGAAACGGCGATAATAACCTGTGAGACTAAGAAATCCTCACAACTGGGTGAAGTTAGTTGGCGGTGGCCAGGATTGGATAGCCTGCAGTTTTTCGGGGTCGGCTTGGACACCATTGGCTGCGATGATGTGGCCCAAATAGGCAATAGATGGCACCGCGAAAGTACACTTCGAAGCTTTGGCAGAAATTTGGTTTTTGGATAGTGTTTCAAACACCTTGTTTAGGTGAATGTAATGCTCTACCGTGGTCTTACTGTACACCAATATGTCGTCGAAAAAAACCAGAACGTACCAGCGGAGGCTGTCTCGGAAGAGATCATTCATAGTAGCTTGAAAGGTGGACGGAGCGTTGGATAGCCCGAAGGGCATAACCAGAAATTCATAGTGTCCATCAACGGTACAAAATGCCGTTTTGTGAATGTCATCCGTTGCCACGCGAATTTGATGGTAACCGGCCGTGAGATCGATTTTTAAAAAGACGGCAGCTCCATGTAATTCGTCCAAGAGTTCATCAACGGTTGGAATTGGATACCGGTCTTTGATTGTAATTGCATTGAGGGCGCGATAGTCGACGCAAAATCGCCAAGACCCATCTTTCTTTCGAACCAACAAGACGAGAGAGGAGAAAGGGCTTTGACTCAGTTGGATTATGCCATCGCGTAGCATATCGGTGATGAGGTTGGCCATGATTTGTTTTTGATAATGTGGATATCGATACGGGCGTACATTGACTGGTTTGGACATGGGAATGGTGGGGATGTGGTGGTCATGGAACCGATATGGGGGTAGATGAGTGGGATAGTTGAATAGATGGCCATAGGTGTGAAGGAGATTGTGGATGATGGGGTCCGAGTGGGTAGGTGGAATCGGCGGGTCTAAGGATGTGGGATGGGACTGTTGCAGAACGAGGGCGTGCAAGGAGGCGATGCTATCTTTTGCAATTAGGGTATGGAGCGAAGACGGGGAAACTGGGCTGGCGTGGGCCTCTCCACGTAAAGTGATAGCCTTGGAGTCCACATTAAAAGTTAATTGAGGAACCGCAAAGTCGGCCAACACAGGCCCCAAGGTTCGAAGCCAGGCGAGCCCTAGAATTACATCGGCTCCTTTAACCGGAAGAACAAAGACAGGAATGTCAAAGGTAGCGTTCTGGATAGCGAGCTGAAGCGAAGGGCAGGCGGAGTTGCATTGTAGCGTTTCGCCGTTCCCGACCATGACAGTAAATGGCAGAATTGGATGGGTGGCCAATTTGAGGAATGAAACAATGCGCGGCTGCACAATGTTATGCGTACTCCCTGAATCGATGAATACTTAGACCGGCTGATTGTTAATATATCCGGTGGCTCGTAACGCCTGGGGGGAAGAAAGTCCAAAGTAAGCGGCTGAGGATAAGGAGAAAAATTTTGAGTCGGTTTGTCAGGTTCGGTGCTTGCTGGTGTAAGGGTTATGGCCGGTGTTTCCGGCTCGGGGTCGAATTGTTCGTCGGGTTCATTGTCGGCAATAAGAAGGAATTGGGGTGGGTTACATTTGTGTTCGAGAAAGTATCTTTCGGGACATCGAAAACATAATCCCTCTGCCCGACGTTTTTGTAACGCCTCTGGAGAAAGTTTGGTAAATGGAATTTGAGCTCTAGAGTTGGGTAAAAATGGGTAGGTGCTTGGCGGTTTGGTATGCTTTGGTTGGTCGTGGCTGGTGTTGTGGTGGTGTTTGCGATGGTGTTTGGGGATGGCGGTGCGGAGCTTGCGTTGGGGAAATATAGACGGGAGAGGGGTGGCTTGGGTTTGATGAGGAGCAGTTTATCCTCAACTCATTTTGACAATCCGTAAGCTTGGTGTAAGGTGGTCGGTTTTAGGATGGCTAATTCGGCGTGGATGTCGGGCTTGAGGCCGGATAAGTAGCAATTGAGAAGAGCCTCATTTGAAAGACTAGTGACACAATTACAGAGTCGTTCGAACTCCGTTTGGTACGCCATGACTGTCGAAGTCTGTCAGAGTTTGAAGAGGGCGGCTTGATGGTTGTCGTAATCGGATGGGCCGAAACGGAGTTCCAAGGCTCGGGAGAATTCTGGCCATGTACCAAGCATGCCGTTATTGGCTAGATATTTGTACCAACTCAAGGCTTCGCCCGTGAAATAAAAGACCGCCAATGCGAGGCGTCGATTATCGGGAATATTATAGTAGGTGAAGTAATTGTTGGCCTGAAAAATCCAATCAAGGGGGTTAGAGCCGTCGAAGGTGGGGAGAGTGATTTTGGGTGATTGAGGGTGTGGTAGGTCTGGCGGGTCCGGGATTGGCGGGCGTTGTCGGTGGACATTGTTATTATTATTGGGGTTGGTGGTAAGAATAGTAATAAGGCGGTCGATGTTATTGGTTTGTTGTTGAATGGATGTTTGGATGGCGTCGAAATGGGTGGAAATGAGGGCATCAGATTGGGCGGCGGTTGTGGTTTGATGGGTAATAAATTGCATGAATTGGTCACATAATGTCTGAATGGATTCGGCAAGAGATTGGTCTTGTCGGGGAGGCATGGTAAGAAGAATGAAAGCACCAAATGATAGGACCCGTAAGTGGGTTAAACTCCAAGCACAAAATAAAGGAAGGAAGGAACACTTTTGGGGCAAATTTTCTGATATTCTGGAATTCAATTACAATGCATATAAATAGGAAAATGAAGAGAAATAACTACCTAGCACGATCAATCTAACAGGCACATACGCCACTACATGGAAATGCATACAACTAAGAATAGTAATGCTCATAATGGAAATAACTAACTAACAAAATGCAGAATAGTGGGATGAATTAGTCAAGGAGCCTTGCTGGAATTTTGGTCCTCCTCTTAGCTCGGATCTTTGCTGACGGGTCCGGATCCTGATGGCTTGAACCCTCATCAGGAATCCACATAACCAGGGGAAAGGCATCTTTATCGGAGAAATCGAATGTAAAGCAGCAATAATCCAAAGAAAGTGAAGCAAGGTGTACCTATTTCGATAATCTGGCTTTCAAGCTGCAATCAGATCATCGCATGGAAGCGGAAGTGGTCCAAGGAAAGAGATGAACTGAGATATCAAAATGGCGACGGATTGTGCCACCTGAAACTATTTACAACATTTATCCAATTCTCTCTGGCATTTTTATTTTACTTTTATTTTTTTACCTTTTTTTCTCATCTAGTTCACTGGAGCCTTATCTCGACTACATCTATATCCAATCTGAGTCGCGCACCTGACCATAATAGGTGAGCCTCCTAATAAGGATCTTTTACATTCACAAGGCTCGAAACTGAAACCTTACTATAGTGATATCAAGTTGTTTACTATTTGAACCACTAATTTTTTTTTACTTTGATTAGCACGCATTATTCTAGTTTTTAAAAATTTAAAATGAGAGACTACAGGAACTTAAGAGACTAGAGGAACTTTGAGTTCTCACCTCTCTTCTTTCGACATGAGAGGTTAGAGGAACTTGAGAGATTAGTATGTTTTGAAGTACTTGTGTAATTACTTCAGTACTCACACGCTGAGGTAAAGCAGCTTGTGTTGGAGTAGGTTATTCGGGAAAGCCACGAATTGGTGGAGGTTCATGTCTTTGCTCCTCCCCTTGTCCAATACGGATCGTACTCTCAGCATCCTCTTCCTAATTCTGATTGTGACTACTACTAGCCATTACTTATTCCTGAAATTGGACCAAAGTGGATCAACAACTAACACCATTTTTATATCCTAAATAGCATGTACATCCTATTCCTAGAATCGCCTAAACCTTGCTCTGATATCACTAAATGTAATACCCCCATTATTTGGAGTGTCACAGTAACGATAACCTCCGATATCTTATTACTAATTCAGTAAGTTTCACATTAATACTTAAACAAATTCACTGCCAATACTTATATATGTTAATTCTAAAACTTTAACATTCATAAATACACGCGAGAAGTTATAACTCCAAATATCAACAATATACAAGTCACACTATCTATACTACTTAGTACATGCCATTATATCCAAACCGCAAAATATAACAAAATTTGGACAACCTCAGAGAGTTCTCTTGGCTTACACTTATCTACCGAACTACTCCACTTTGATTTAGCTATCTACAATCTTCAGTGCCTACGTGTAGCAAAAAAAACTACACGCTAAGCAATACGCTTAGTGGTGTATACAAATTTTATTTCAAACTTTACTAAATATCCAAAAATAAATATAAATTTTAACATAAATATTATGAAAATATTATATTTTTGTGTATAAATTCAATTAAATATCAACTTTTTAAACTCATAAGAATAATCCACACCAATTAAACTCAAAAATCAAATATTGCCCAAAGTAACCGAATAATGTAAATGGAATTGGATACGGAGGCGGCACTAAGCCTAAAGCCAAAGCTCCAATATCATATCATAGAATACCGGCCGAAGCCCGAAGCCGAAGCTCCAATATCATATTACAGAATACCGGCCGAAGCCCGAAGCCGAAGCTCCTATATATTTTTTTAACAGAATATATTTTAGAATCATAATACCGCCCGCAGCCCCGAAGCCAAAGCTCCAATTGTTTGTACAGTACTATACCCCCCTTTATTGACGCCAATCTACCCAGTACCATTTTCTACTCAAGGAACTCAGATCCTTAGTTTTTAAACATTAAACTTTCATTACAACACAATAAAATCAACCATTCACAATTCCATAAAAATTCTAGATTTCATATCCCCGACTTCAAGTGCACTATAATACCCTATAACAAAACAATTTGACAAAACTTTCTTCTGAAAATATGTAGTCACAAGTTTCAGCTTTCCAACGCCATAAAAATCATAAAATTCTAGTTTGTATAACAAAAGTCATGACAAAATTGATAAACAATGCTCAACCTGAAATTTCCATAACAACAAATTTATTGATTCAACTTTATTGGAAAATTCGAACTAGTAAATTAAGGAATTTAACAAAAGTTTCTTCTAGATATAGCTGCAACTATGTCATCAAAATTCAGTATGTTTTGCAACTAACTATACACAATTTTTTAACTTGGTTGCAACTTGACTCTGCATAAATTACTCATATTTGAGATTATAAATGTTTGAGCATTATCTAACACTTTTCTTAGGTCAACTCACTATATCTTTTGGAAGTACGATTCAAATCATACAATCAAGAACTCAAAGTAAACAAATTCGATAAAATATTGAGGAAATGTTGACCAGAAATACTGAATCTATTGCCTACTAACCACATACAAATACCGTATTTAATCCGGATAAGGATTCACATACTTGATTAACTTTGGGCCAGTCGTTTGACAATGGGGTCAAAACTGCTTTTTTCATCTGAAAATTCTTACTCTCGACTTTGAGGATCTTAAGCGGTCATAATCACCGCTTTAACCTCTTCTCCACACTGTAAATAAGCAACTGCGGATAGCCAGCAATATAAGAGATGTCTACAACACTTAGCAAGACCTGTGTTGCTTTAATCTATATATATTTGAACATCGAATGCCAGATAGTTAAATGTTATGAGTCAATGCAAATATATATAAATAGATTAACACATAGTAACAAACCTGATATAACATTACCAGTGCATTAATCATACATGAGGAATAAAAAACACAATTCAAGCCTCAAGACTTTTCAGTTAGTAATGCATACGCTACTGGGTCTGAACCATTTGTGGCCACATACAAATCCCGTATTTCATCCGAATATGGAATCACATACTTCTCGATGAACTTTGCATCACTCAATCTACAAAACGCACTCAAAACAGGTCTTTCCAAAAGCAAATTCTTACTCTCGAGGGTCTTAAGCAGTCTCAACCGGGGTTTTAACCTCTTCTCCACACCGTAAGTAAAAAATTGAGGGTGGCTAGCAATATAAGAAATGTCTACAACGCTTAGCAAGAGCCCTTTTACTTCTTTAATCTTCCTTACTGATGCGAAAAACACAAACGGCGTTGTCCTGAAAGCATGCAAAATATTCTGCTCTGAAAAGCCAATGTCCCTAAAAAGTTTCAGCTTTAGCTCCAAATTCTTTCTAGTCATTTTACTCATCACTCTAAGAGCATGAAGAAATACCTTAGATTCCCTATTTACACCCATCTCATCTACTCTTTCAACAAATTCCTTAAACTTCTCTGCGTTAAAGCGATAAAAATCCGGATACTTACAAGCATTTGTAGTAATCTGCAAGGGACAAATCCCACAACTTTTCAAGTAAACTACGTTAGGAACAAGCGTCGTATCCAAATTCCTTCGAATAACCAACCAATACCTAGAATTCCTAAAAAAGCTACAAATATCAGCATTAGGGCCTAAAGTATTCTTTAACGCTAAAATAGACTGCTGAAGCCACTCAGCACTGCTCTTCAAATGCCATGGACAAGAAGAAATAAAAGCAGCTATGTCAGCGGGCAAAAACCCTAATTCCTTAAAAACGTTGATTTTAGGCTCAAGACATGTCTCGAGATTATAAGAAAGTACCCTAGGTAATTTTTGGACGAGAGATTCGATCTGATTGTTAGTAAACCCTGATTCCTTGAGGAAACTGAGAACAGAATCAGCATTTTCAGGGTTTATGGCGAAATCGGTGGTTGAGGAAGCTCTATTGGGGGAGAGGCGGTGGTGATTGAGTAAGTAATCGGAAACTGAGATTTTGGGGGTTGAAGTGGAGAAGAAAACAGAGATTGGAAATTTGGAGAGATTAAGAGACCTCCTCAAAGAGGGAAATCTGCATAACCAGGGGACGGGCATGTTTCTCGGAGAAATTGAACGTAAAGCAGCAATAATAATCGAAAGAAAGTGAAAAAAGGCGTACCTATTTGGATAATCTCGCTGTTGAGCTACAATCAGATCATCGCATGGAAGCGGAAGTGGTCCAAGGAAAGAGATGAACTGAGATCTCAGAATGGCGACGGATTGTGCCACCTGAAACTCGATGGCCCTTTTTCTTTTGAAAATTATGTGTTGAATGGGAACTATTTACAGCATTTATCCAATTCTCTCTTGCATTTTTATTTTATTTTTCATTATTTTATTCCGATTATATTTATATTCAATCTGAGTTACTGATCTGACTATAGTAGGTGAGTCTCTCAATAAGAATCTTTTACGTTCACAAGGTTCGAAACTGAAACCTTACTATAGTAATATCAAGTTGTTTATTACTTGAATCACTAACTTTTAGTTTTTTACTTTGATTAGCACGCATTATTCTAGTTTTTAAAAATTTTAAATGAGAGACTTGAGAGACTACAGAAACTTTGAGTTCTCGCCTCTCTTTTTTCGACATGAGAGGCTAAAGAAACTCGAGGGATTAGTATGTTTTGAAGTACTTGTGAGATTACTTCAGTAGTCATATGCTGAGGTAAAGCAGCTTGTGCTGGAGTAGGTTATTTGGGAAAGTCACAAATTGGTGGAGGTTCATGTCTTTGCTCCTCCCATTGTTCAATACGGATCGTACTCTCAGCATCCTCTGTTGTGACTACTACTAACCATTACTTATTCCTGAAAATTGGACCAAAGTGGATCAACAGCTAACACCATTTCTATATCCTAAATGGCATGTACATCCTAGTCCTAGAATCGCCTAAACCTCGCTCTGATACCACTAAATGTAACACCCCCATTATTCGGAGTGTCACAGTAACGATAACCTCCGATATCTTATTTACTAATTCAGTAAGTTTCACATTAATACTTAAACAAATTCACTGCCGATACTTATATATGTTAATTCCAAAACTTTAACATTCATAAATACACACCAGAAGTTATAACTCCAAATATCAACAATATACAAGTCACACTATCTATACTACTTAGTACATGCCATCATATCCAAACCGCAAAATATAACAAAATTTGGACAACCTCAAAAAGTTCTCTTGGCTTGCACTTATCTACCGAACTACGCCACTTTAGTCTGGCTATCTACAATCTTCAGTACCTACGTGTAGTAAAACAAACTACACGCTAAGCAATACGCTTAGTGGTGTATACAAATTTTATTTCAAACTTTACTAAATTTCCAAAAATAAATATAAATTTTAATATAAATATTATGAAAATATTATATTTTCATGTATAAATTCAATTAAATATCAACTTTTTAAACTCATAAGAATAATCCACACCAATTAAACTCAAAAATCAAATATTGCCCAAAGTAACCAAATAATGTAAATGGAATTGGATACGAAGGCGACACTAAGCCCGAAGCCAAAAGCTCCAATATCATATCATAGAATACCGCCCGAAGTCAGAAGCCGAAGCTCCAATATCATATCACAGAATACCGGCCGAAGCCCGAAGCCGAAGCTCCTATATATTTTTTTAACAGAATATATTTCAGAATCATAATACCGGCCGAAGCCCCGACTCCAAATCTCCAATTGTTTGCACAGTACTATACCCCCTTTATTAGCGTCAATCTACCCGGTACCATTTTCTACTCAAGGAACTCAAATCCTTAGTTTTTAAACATTAAACTTTCATTACAACACAATAAAATCAACCATTCACAATTCCATAAAAATTCCAGATTTCGTATCCCGACTTCAAGTGCACTATAATACCCGATAACAAAACAATTTGACAAAACTTTCTTCTGAAAATATGTAGCCACAAGTTTCAGCTTTCCAACGCCATAAAAATCATAAAATTCCGATTTGTATAACAAAAGTTATGATAAATTAATAAAAAATGCTCAACCTGAAATTTCCAAAAAAACAAATTTAGTGATTCAACTTTATCGGAAAATTCGAACTAGTAAATTAACGAATTTAACAAAAGTTTCTTCTAGACATAGCTGCAACTATGTCATCAAAATTCAGTATGTAAATAAAGAGATAAACCAAAAAAAGCAGTTGTGAACAATCCGAAATTCCAGCAAAATATTAAAATAAAATTCGTATACACAGACCTCTTTTTAGCTCTTTATTCGTTTTCCTCTATCTCTTTCCCCATTCCATGGCTTTGATTATCTCCTTCTACAATACCCATACTTTAATTTAGTTAATATGTCCTCAAAATGAATCACAAATAACTGTAAATAAGCCTAGCTAACTACAAACTCTACAAATAAAACTTAAATTACATCAATTTCTACTAACCTCAAATTCGGGTCACTATTCACCAAGAACCCTAACGGTTGAAATCCCTCTTTCCTTGACTTAATAGGCTGAATTGATGAGCATGGAAAGCTTAAAGAATAATTTCTACAAAAGAACTTGTGTTTGATTGAAGAGAAAATTAAGCTTTGTGGTTTTGGATTTTCAAGGAAGATGAATGACGAAGATAAGAAAGAAATGGAGAAGACATGGGCTGATTTTTGGCACGTATAAAGTTGCTGAAATATGAGGTTTGTATACATATACATAATGCCACAATTACCAGCATGACCTTAACTAAATAACTTAGTTCCTAATACATCCTTTAACTTAATTAACTTTTTTTTTCTTATTTATTCTAAAGGATAAAACATATACATATAATGATTCCACATCTCTAGATTAATGCTACTATACTTCTATATAAATTTAGTTTAAAATTTTGGATTGTTACAATAATATTGTTAATCGAAATATTATGGTTACGTTACTTCAAGCACGTAGGATGGCAATAATCTTTTGTACACGTAAATGATCATATCACATATGGAAAGGGTGGGGTGGGATGGCATGAGGCAAATTTTTTAAATTTGTCATCTATCTTCTCTCGTTTGAAATAGTGTCCCTCCATGCTCATATCAGAGCTCGGTGACTACTTAAGTTTAACTTTTTACTTAGCTATGATAGCTATGAATGCGGTTTTTTTGTTTCAATACTATTGAAATGAATATTTATTTAAATTTTTTTTTAAAATTAATTTTTTTATATTAATATTTGACTCATAGTGAAAAAACTTCACTATTAGAATCAGCTGCTTAAGTGCCATTTTTGCCGTTGATTTTAAATTCAATGGTGATGAAAGACAAACTAACTTTAATTTTTAAAAAACAAAGTCAACGATAGTCTTCACCTATTTTCAAATGTATCTTTTATAGAATGAATGTATACAAAAACTATTTACCCATTTTATTTCACTTGTTGAGTCGTGTTATTATTTCTAATAATTATTATTTTCGTAAGATTTTATCAGCTAAATATATTGTAATGATAATCATTTAATTATTTAATGTGAACATCCATATTCAGATAGTCATTGTAATCTTGATGCTTCTCCTCCAAATTCATTTTGGTAAAAGACGAGTGTACTGTGTACCAACTGAATTCAGTTGTTAATGTTCTAATTAATGATAATAATTTTATGAATGAATTTGGACCAAAAAAAATAGAAAAACTAAAGACTTACAACTCTTGAGATCAAACTATACATGCATTTTCAGACATTTCTGCTATATAAGTACATGTTGTATGGCTAACAAATACTTACAGAACAAAACTCAACTCTTCATATTTTGAATACATTTTTAAGAATATGGCATCCCTTAAGCTATTAGCGATCTTTTTCATTTTGTATAACACATGTACTTCTGTAGAATCCCAACCCGCTTTTGATAAAAAATTTCCAGCCATTTTCATCGTTGGCGATTCGGTAATGGACACGGGAAATAACAATTATATCCCTACTTGGCTTCAGGCAAACTACCTTCCATATGGTCAAAACTATGTTTCGGGTTTGCCAACCGGAAGATTCTCTAACGGAAAACTTCTTTCTGATATGTTGACTTCCTTTTTAGGCATCAAAGAATCTCTTCCTCCTTTCTTGGACCCGACCCTCTCAAAAGATGATCTTGTGACAGGTGTCAATTTCGCGTCTGCGGGGTCCGGTTTTGATGACTTGACTAGTGTTGCTAGTAAAGCTATCCCGGTTTCCCAACAAATAGAAAACTTTAAACTCTATATAGTTACGCTAAAACGGCTAGTTGGAGAGGATAAAGCGATCGCAATTCTTAATAGTTCTTTTGTAGTACTTAGTGCTGGGTCGAACGACTGGTTTTTCAACTATTATGATATCCCTACGAGACGATTAACCTACGACGTTGATGGATACCAAGATTTTCTACTGGATAGGGTTAAAAACTTCATCAATGTAAGACATTTATTGATTATTATTATTATTAAGATTGTGTTTAAGTTTTAATAATGTGCATAGTTAATTAGCTTATATACCCGGAAATTTTTGAACTTTTCAGGAATTGCATGGAATCGGTTGTCGCTCGATAATGGTAAGCGGGCTAGCTCCAACGGGTTGCTTTCCTTTTCAAAAGGAGTTGAGGTTTCAAGACAAATGTATTGAGAATCAAGACAATGATTCTATTGTTTACAATCAAAAGCTTGTGAATATGTTGTCTATATTGCAACCGTCTCTCCCGGGAATCAAACTTCTGTATAACGACTTCTATACCCCGGTCATCGACATGCTTCATAATCCCAAAAACTTTGGTAATGAGGCTTATTAGTTATAATAACTTATAATTCTTAACATGCACACAAAATAATGTAAGTATTTTTTGTTGTTGTTTTGATGCTCAGGCTTGGTAGAAACATCGACTGGATGTTGCGTTAATTTGTTATCGGTTTGCAAGCGAGATAATGCGGGGACATGTCAAAACCCCGATGAGTATTTATTTTGGGATGGAGTTCATCCGACTTTAGCAGCCTACAACCACACTTTTGCTTATATGGTGAAAAACGTTCTTCCTCAGTTCCTATAGAACCACACCAACTTTCGTATTCTGGCGATGTGAAATTCTACACATAAATTAGAGCATATATAGTTTGAGATTTTGTGTCGATTTAAATATTATTAATGATTTTTCTTTAGAGCTTAACTAACACATCCTGTAAGGCGTTATATGTACACATGACTTCATGATTTACAATATATATTAGTATATTTTATTGCAGTTATATAAATTTGTATGCAGCAAAAATTTGAAATGTTCTTACTTCCAGTTTCAATACACTTCGAATGCATATAACCTTTGCCAAACAGATGGATTTGGTTCTCGGTATCAAAATTACAAATCCAATGGATATGAAGCGGATCTGGGCCAGATATATAAAAATGGATCTGGACCGGGTTCGATCCAGAGCGGCCCATTGATCATGACCCGGAACCTTCAAACGATGAGCACCGATCGATTTTAACCTTCAGTTCACGAGAAATTTCCTACATTTACTAACGAATATTATCTCTACTAATACTGACATTCTACTAATAGTTATAATCGGGATTCACAGACCTAAAAACTATTCTAAGATCATACTCTTCAAACTAGAACAATTTAGCATCTTGCATCACATTAAACAATCAAAAGACCACTCTAACTCGAGGCTTCAACCTTTTTTCCACACTATAAGTAAGCAATTCAGGGTGGCTAACAATATCATTAATACCCGAATTCCCCACGTTAAGCAACGCCTCTATTGTCTCCTCAATTTTCCCATCTGGTACACCAAAATCTAGAGGTTGTTTCTTGAAAACAAACTCAATGTTCTTGTCTGAAAACCCTAGTTCTCTAAGGCGGTTCAACTTCATCTCCCAACTATGTCTACTCATAGAACTCATAACCCTAACAGCTTCAAGAAAATTCTTCGATTCCTTTTTTATTCCCATTTCATTGACCCTTTTAACTAAACCCTTTAACTTCTCTTGATTGACTTGAAAAGTTATGGATAGCAGCAAAAATTCCTAGAAATTTGTAAACGACATATCCCATAACTCTTTAAGTACTCTGGGAACTAATGTTGTATTCAAATGAAAAGCCAGAATCTTTCCTGTCTAAGAATTCTTTAAAAATCTAGAAAGGCCAGGGGGAATTTAGACTAAAAATATTTCCAACAGAATTAAGACCAATGTCTTGAAATACCTTGAATTTGGGCTTAATAGTTGAGTCAACATTAGCAGAAAGGACCCAGGGGGATTTTTGGACAACAGATTCAATCTGATTCCTGGAAAACCCAGATTGATTGAGGAAATTGAGAACGGAATCGGCGTTTTTGGGGTTTTTGAGGAAATTGGTGTCTGAGGAGGAGGAAGCATTAGCGGCGGATTTGGGGGAGAAGTGGTGGCGATTAATTAAGTAATCGAAAATTGAGATTTTGGGGGTTGAAGTGGAAGAGGAAAGAACATATATTGATTCAAAGATTGGAGATTTATGGAGATGAAGAGAGCTGTCGAAAGGGAGAATTCTGCATTTACAGAGAACACAAGCTGCTCTGGGGAATGTAGTGAGATGTTGAACCTAAAACCCTAAAGTGGACAAAAAAAAAATAGTGTAAGAGAGACCAATATGTGAAATGAGTCAATAAGTTAATCAATTGTACATTGTAGTCATTCTTGACTAGGGTTGAAAATGTGGCGGAGATTCTCGGCATCCGCTTTGATGGGGACGGAGAATTTATATGGTGGATTGGATTTTTTTAGGACCAAATAATTCAAAGGCTGATATTTAACGAAGACTTAATTAAACATTTTCTTTTTCAAATTAAATAATTTTTTATTAATTCTCAGTCATTGATTGTAAAGGACCTAAAAGGACCCGGTGCACCCTACAATATCACCCCACGGGGTGGAGATGGGGATTTTTTTTATCACCAAATCCTTAATGGGGATGGGGACATCATTCCCGAACCCGAAAAATCCTCGAATCTGATAAAAAAAATTAATTATTAATTTATAACATGTGTTAACATTTAACTTTACAAAATTTATTGAATATTTATAAACAATTTATTGTAAAATGTATAACATAATACATATCATCGATAAATTCTATATATCAGTATTAAAAAGTAACGCTATACTTAAATGAGATAGTGTTCAACACCATTTTATTATTTATTAGTCACCAAATAAATTCTATAATTAAATTGAAATTAATTATATTATTTTGTTTGAGATCCTTATTAGGAGACTCACCCACCACATACAGGTGCGCGACCTGAATCGGATCTTGATGTAGTTAGAACAAAGTTTCGGTGAACCAAATGGGTAACAAAAAAGGTATATTGTTTTGTTTTTAGTTCATATAATTATCTTCACTAATTATATGTCTTGTATTATTTTTTTTGATGTATTGCCATGAAATACTTTTAACTATATGTTACTTTGCAAAAAAGTTTACACAGTCTTTTGTTTATCGGGGAATTGGGGAATCCCTAATGGGGAATGGGGATTCCCCGATAGGAAATAGGGAAAAAATTTTCCCCAAATCCTTAATGGAGATGGAGATGAGAAATACTTTTTTCCCGAAACTTTAACGGGGATGGGGAATGCATTCTCTAGTCAGTAAACCCCACTTTCATCCCCTATCCGCGACAGTGTTTGATGAGACCTTCTGAGCTCGTTTGTACTTCTGGAAACCTAGAGTCTGTGGGGTTGGGCCGTTGTAAGCTTTCATATGCAATCCCCTTGTAGTTGGGCTTTGGTTTGTAATTGTACAATTTTTGGATATTCTTGAAAAATGAATTGATATTTTCCCTACAAGATTAAATACCTTTTTGGGTCCTGTTTCATACATCAAATGCCCTTTTAGTATCTGACCTATTAAAATTGCCTATTTGGTGCCTGATGTATTCACTTTTCGCCTATTTGGTGTCTGACATATTGAACATTAGCCTATATGGTGTCTGATCTATTTGATTTTAGTACATCAAGCATCCATCTAACAATACAAAGAACGTGAAATACCTATAATATCGTTTGAAACATGAATATATTTTGTTGATCATGCATGAATTGTCGACCCTTATTAATCTATTAAGTTATTGTATTGAAATTGAATATGTCGGGTACCAAATAGGCAAATATTGAATACGTCAGGCACCAAAAAAAGGATTTCAATAGGTCAGACACCAAAAAGGTATTTGGTGTATATAACAGGACTCAAAAAGGTATTTAAGTCTACAAAGGGCTAAAAACCACATTTATTTTGTACACTCCGAGAAAGGAAATATTTGGTGATGCCATAGGACATAAAATGGACTTGGGGTAATATTTTAGCTAGCCCCAATGCATCATTACCCCTTAACTTAACTTCAAGAGTCAGATGTCACTTTGAATGTACAAAAGATACAGTTAGCCCTGTTAACGTAGCAAAAGTGAACTAGATAACCCCATGAATACAACTAACTCAGTCACACTTCGGAGAGTGTACGACACTCTCCGCCATATATATAATTTTAAAAAGTCAAACCAATGAAAACGTGATACATGACATATACTTTAAAATTTTCCAAAATAACCCTGAAATTATTTCATTACAATCCATAATCTTTTAATTTGTTCATTTACGCCATCTTCTTCATTTCTTCATTTCAGCCTAACTTTTTTTGAAAAATCAATTCCATTTCAAGGATAAGAACAAATTGATTAAGATGAAATTAGGGATCAAATTGATACGATAAGAATTATCTGTGAAGAAAATATCAAACAAGAAGAGCCACAATAATTGCTTTCATTCATCCAAAAAAAGCATTAAAATTTCTAACTTTTTCATCAACAAAAACTCATAACAAACAGCTCCAACTCTAAAAAACCCAGTACCGTTGAGCAACAGTGCCACCGCCGCAACAACAACACTGCCGCCGCCATTAACCAGCTCCAGCTCCACAATAATTGCTTTTATTTTGATCTTTTTCTTGTTTTTATGTTTTATTTTCTTTATTATTTTAAATATTTCATTTCGCATAATAGTAAAAAGAGAAATAGATTCAAAAATTGTGTCAAATGACTTGTGTTTTTTCTTAACTTTCTGCAATGACCTTGTTAAGTTAGTTAAGTAGTTGAGATGGTTAGGAGATTGTTAGAAGAGTTATTATATCCTACAATAAGGTTTACTGTAAAACCCTGTATTCCACTAGCTACTACATAAAGCTAAGTGGCTATATTAGCAATCTTAATCGATTTTTACTGAATAACACTTTTCAACATTCTCAATAATATTCATCTTCCTCTCTGAATTCCACATGGTATCAGAGCTTCTTTAGATCTATTCCACAAAAATCTTTCAGAGCTGTAGCTAATTCTTGATTGTTCCTGCTATTCAACAATGGCTGGAAACGGTAGAATTGCAAGACAGGCGCAAGATAAGGAAGAAAATGTTGAAAACAGTCGGAGAGACTCTACGGGACTAAATCAAGATCGCGAATATGATTCATGGAGTTTGTAGGGCTCTGAGAATCCAGGAGCTAGTTTACTCACCACTCTTCTAACGGAAAATAACTACATTGATTGGTGTAGAGCAGTCAAGATCTCTTTGGCTGCGAAAGAAAAGCTGGATTTCGTAATTGGGGAAAACAATAAACTAGAGACAATAGATCCAAGGTACAAAAAGTGGAAGAGTTGCGATAGCAAGGTGTTGGCTTAGCTAATCAACTCAATTTCAAGAGAGTTGTCGCAATCTTTCCTCTACCATACAGAGGTAAGGGAACTTTGGGAAGAACTGGAAGCTAGGTTGGGGGAAAGCAATGGTCCTCTGTTGTATTCCATCAAAAAGTAGATAAACTCTCTTAGATAAGGACATTTGACTGTGGTACAATATTTCTTGAAATTAAAGCAATTATGGGAAGATTTTGCATACTTGAGGCTAGTTCCCAAGTGTTCTTGTGGATCTATTATCCAGAAACTCGTAATTCAGCTAGAAGAAGACAAGGTACTACTGTTTTTAATGGGGCTCAATGACAATTATGACCCCATTAGAAGCCAAATCTTGCTCCTCGACCCACTACCATCAGTCAATAAGACTTACTCAATGGTGGTAAGGGTGGAAAAGCAAAGGAAAATGAGTACTGACTCAATGATTGAAATAGCCAATGTGGCCAATCAAGAACCTGGCCGTGGAACACAATCAACCAACACTGTGAAAAGGTGTTCTCACTAAGGGAAAACCAAACACACTAAGGAAGAGTGCTGGAAACTCAATGGACCATCGGAGTGGATAAAGCAAAAGGGGTTAAAAGGGAAAAAATGGCAAGAAAAGAACTCAGTCAGAGGCTCATCTTGCAGGGGGTAACACACCATTTAACTCTGATGAAGAAAACTCAGATGAAGAAATGGATATGAAACAACTTGTGAAAGCAGAAGTGAGGAGGCATTTGTAAAAGAATGCTGAATTGCGAGTTTCTTGACAATAGATCCACAAGAACACTTTGGAATTGGCCTCAAGTATGCAAAATCTTCCCACAAAGCTCTTCACAAGAAAGTGATATATTGGCCTTACTGCACATGGACATGTGGGGCCCCTATCACAAAGCTTCAATCTCTGGGGCTAAATTTATATTGACTATTATTGATGATCATTCAAGGGCCTTATAGGTTGTTTTACGGCAATCAAAGGTCCAAGTACCAACTGCAATACAACAGTTAGTGCGAAAATTAGAAAAACAATTTGGGAAAAATGTCAGAAAAGTAAGAACAGACAATGGGCTGGAGTTTGAAAATTCAATATGCCAAAAGTTTGTCGCTGATTCAGGAATAGAACACCAAAAAAGCTGTGCGTACTCACCACAACAAATTGGTGTCATTGAGAGAAAACATAGGCATCTCTTTTGAAGATTCTTAGTCCCAATTGAGTGTAGAAAAGTGAAACATAGTTAATTTGTTTGTGTGCCTTAACCTGGACTTGGTTTGTATTTAGTCAGTCTCTTTGTACCATAGGACCTTCATCGAGACTTTAATATAACTCTAGCATTGGTAGTTATTTTTTTGCTGCGAGTTCCGCAATTAGATGAAACGAGATTTACTTGGGTCACAACCAGATTTAATTTCTTTCATAGGACCGCTAGAGGAAGAGCTATCCATGGCTAAAAACTGGGAAAAGGCTCTTTTATTGGGAGAGCAAAGAGAGTGGAATGGGCAATAGGGAATGCAAAGGGAATCGAAGTGCAAATGGCAAAGTATATAAATGGGAATGGAAAGGGGTTAGCAAAAGCTAAAAAACCTAGTAAAGTTCGCAAAGCAAATCCCAAATTATGGCTAGATGTGTTTTAGGATCCCACTAAGTGAAAGTGTATTTTATCTAAATAGAAGGTCAGAATGAACCCATCTTATGTTTATCGGGACACCCTAGATACCAAACCAAGGAAAATTTTGAACTTCAACAATTAATTGTGTGTTTATACTTAGAATTTGGTGAAAACTCTCGGGCTGAGTCTTAAACAAGGTCCTTATGCTTTCTCAAGGACATCTTTAGTTGGAATTTCGGTTGTTAATAAGGAGTCTCAGTGCAAGTCTTGGTGAAAGAAATTAATCTCTGTGACATTGTTTAGGGTCACTTGTACAATTTAAATTTCTTTTCTTCATGATCTTTTAATGCATAATTGAAGCAAGCATGGAATAAGTGTGGGGAGATTTGATAGGTTGTAAATCAAACATGTTTTTATGCTCGTTTCCATGCATATAATTGAGACCATATTTTTGGTCTAGTCATTGTGTTTCATTGATTTTATTCCTGATAAATTTAGTTTTAATTATCAATTCCCAAAAAGATCGCTTTTAGGTCATGCTGTTTGTTATCTCTTAAGTATAACATTGTTAAAGACTGTTCCCTGTGCGAGCGACCCTTGCTTGTCATTAACTATAAGTTTTTATTGTGCAGAGATCTATTTTTGATAGTCTCGACAGCCATCAAAAGTTTAGGGGACAGTAGACAGTTTGTAGGGTTGTCAACGGAGTGGGGATTTCCTGAATCCGATGGGTGTAAGATTATTTTATATTATTGTGGCCCATATGTATTATGGATCCCGATTTAATAATTATATGTGGCTTCGTCTGATGGTCACAAAGCCTTATAAATATTAAATCGGTATGAGTTTAAATTCCCTTCCCTCTATAGTTAAGTTGACATAGAAGTAAAAGCATTGGAGTAAAAGGATAATGGGTAATTGGATAAGCATTATTAGAGCAATTATATTTGTGTCAATTACTGTTATTAATTTTGTTATTAAGTAGCTTTATAATTGAACACTTAATTAATTAATGTATACAGAAGTGAAACGGTTAATATAGATACTTATCTTTTAATTAACCATTGTGTATGTATATGAAAAGGAACGACTCATCGTTATACATATATACAGAAAGTGAAGAGCAGTAAAGAGAGAAACAATTAGTCTCTTTAATCAATGAAGTTTCGTCTTTTCTTGTTATTAGATTTGTTCCAGTTCATCTCTGACTTACTGTTTATCAAAATCTCTTATCATCAAGAGGCCAATTATCAAAAGTAGAGGAGAAAGAATGGTTCGTTCTCTTTGCCATGGCTCAATTCGTTTTAAGGTACGCTTCCGCTAATCGTCTATATATTGTTCTTATCATTTAATTCTAGGTAAGATGATCTTGGAGGTTTTATCCCGATAAAAGTATAAGGTTCATGATTGTTATGAATTTCAGAATCAAAATCATTACGCGATAATAAAAGTTCTTACAATCGGTATCCGAGCAATCTTGTTATAGAATTGTATGTATGAAAATTTAGTAGAGCGAGGGTTCATGGGAAAATTTGGGTTTTTCCCAATTGAATTGATTCTCGTTAAATTTAAAATTTTAGTAACCCTAGAATTGTTTTGGAGTTTTTTGATATATATAATTAAATATATGTGCATGACAACTTACATTAACTGTTCCTTTTGTTAATTAGTTGTAAAAGAAAAAGATTAACAGTTAATGAAACGAGAAGTGAAGATATTAGAAAAAAAAGGAACAGAGTTTTTTTTAGTCTTATAATTGATTCAATGGTTTGTTCCATTTTGTTTTCTAAAGAATGTAAAACTTGTCTGAATAACCGAACAACATGAGAATTCTAAAATCTAGTGCAACTGTTTTCATTGCTATTATGGCCTAATTGGTTTCTTTAGTGAGATTGTTATATGAAGTTGTATGCTGCAATATTATTCCCCATTCATGGGGTTATAAATTAGCTTTGAATTGAAGAAAAATTACAGTATTTTTGCTTAATTTGTTTTGGTTTTTGAGCGTAAAAGATGAGGCCATGAAATTGTTTACGTTGGCAATTCTATGGGCAATGACTGTAGTGGAATTATAATCAGAAAATTGTTAAATATATGGTTAATATGATAGAAAGTAATAGAACAGAATGTAAGAACATAAAATAAGAAAAGTGATATGGTTTATCATAATGAAATTTTCTTTTACATTCTTTTGTCCCACTAATTATTATGAAGTTTTAAGTTTGGTTTGATATCTTTTTGGGTGGCCTACTTGAATTATTATTTATATTTTTTTAGCCACTATTTATACGTGAGTAAGGTCTTGTTAGACATATATAAATGATGGAAATTAATTTATGACATGTAACTTTGTATATACATGTGTGATTATGTGTTGGTGACACATCACGGCATGATTATGAATTGTTGATTATGCATGTTAAAGCTAATTATGCTTTCATGGCAATGATAGGCTTTGAGGTTTTAATTTATCTCGTAAAAGTTTTGTTGTATAAATTAAATGTTTGTTGTATAGAAAGTAAGTCAGTCATAAAAGTGATTTTGCTTGGTTATTTAAACATTGGATTATACAAATATTGTTCATGTATAGAGATGCATGTAAATGTTATACGACAATGTAAACTCAAATTTTAAATGTTAAATACACGGAAGGCATGTTAGTTACCAAAGTGGTCTTGCCTTATCTGATTAAACATTTTATAAGGGTTGTATATATTTAAATATTTATTGAATAGTGGACGTGCTAGTCACCAAAGTGGCCTTGTTCGGTGAAAATATATCTTTATAATAGGTATAGGCATTTGTATTAGTGGGAGGGATGATCAATGACATTAAAAGTTTACGCTAGACAATTGAGATCATTAATCACAACGCTAGGAGATGACCTTAACGTAGATTATTGCTTATGGTCAATGGCATTACGAGATTTTATTATTTTGTGTTTGGTTAACATGTATATTACCCCCAAAGGTATTTTGCATGTTAATCAAAATATAATCAATAAAATGAATGATTTGATCAATGTTACAGCATCAATGAAAGTTTAAGGTCGTGTGTTTAGTTTTCTGCCCGAATACATAGAATGAAAGACCGGCGGGAGTTGGTCCTATATTTTGACGATATACATCTTGTCACTTATGTGATGAAAAGACTTTACTCTTCAAGATTGGAAATTGAGTAGTATCACGGAAAAGTGAGAGTAATTTATCATTGCTACTTCCATTGCGTATTTTGACTTTGTGGTGTGCTTTTGAGCCTATGATAGAATAATTGTTGCTGTGAAATTTTGTCTCAAGTAAGGATTAGTCGATATTATTTCTAAATGGTTGTGACAGTATTGTAATAGTTCTGCAACGATCTTCTTTGAACTAATGGTCGGTACTGTAATGGTGTGAAGCACATTAATGTAAAGTACTGAACATAAAAGAAATAGTGCAAAAACACATTGTCTATTGAGCATATTGAATGAAATTGACTGTAAAGATATGCTAACGTAAAGTTTAATGCCTGAAGAGTTTATTGGCAATGTACGTGAAATGAATATTATAGAAAAGTTCTTGTTAGCGTAAGTGATTTGCATGATCATACGATAAAGTCTCGAGCTCAATTTGAATGTAATGACATTTTAGGAATATTCGATAAATGTTGTTTTTGCATATTTTTAGGTATCCACATTATATTTGCACATTAAAGCTTATTTAGGTGTGATAACTTTATAGCTATTTTTTGTTTAATAACAATGAAATGTTTGTTATATTATAGTTAGCAATACTGTAATATTTATTGCATAATGATTTGATAGTTGAGAGTTGAAATTATCTATGGTATATAGAAGGAAATAGGACGACATTAGTGACATGTAACCGTCATGACTCGATTGTTTTGATTCTTATAAAGTAATATATGAGTGTTAGGTTTTTCAAATTAAAGATGACCCATATATATATATATATATATATATATATATATATATATATATATATATATATAATTGCTTCCACACATGGACCAAGTGAGAGATTGTAAGATTATTTTATATAATTATTGTGGCTCATATGTATTATGGATCACGGTTTAATAGTTATATGTGGCATTGTGTGATGGTCACAAAACTTTATGGATTTTAAATCGGTATGGGTTTAAATTGCCTTCTCTCTACGATTAAATTGGTATACAAGTAAAAGGATTGGGGTAAAAGGATAATGTGTAATTGGATAAGCATTATTAGAGGAATTATATTTGTGTTACTTACTGTTATTAATTTTGTTCTTAAGTAGCTTTATAATTGAACACTTAATTAATTAATGTATACAGAAGTGAAACGGTTAATATGGATACTTATCTTTTAATTAACCACTGTGTATGTATAATGGTGGAACAAAAATGAAATTGAAGAGCAGTTAAGAGAGAAACAATTAGTTTCTTTAATCAATGAAGTTTCGTCTTTTCTATGCATCTCTAATATAGTTGAAATTGACATACTGTTTATCAATTTCAATTTGAATGGTTACAATCAAAATCTTTTATCATCAAGAGGCTAATTATTAAAAGTTATAGGAGAAAAAACGGTTTATTCTCTTTATCATGACCTAATTTGTTTTAAAGTATGCTTCCGCTAATTGTCTATTTATTGTTCTTATCATTCAATTCTAGGAAAGATGATCTTAGGGGTTTTATCCTGATAAATGTTTATGGTTCATGATTGTTATAGATTTCAGAATTGTAATCATAACGGGATAATAAAAATTCTTACAATGGGGATCTGTTCCGATGGGGATGGGGAATCCCTGATAAGATCCTCGTGGGTATGGATTTGGGGAATTTTTTGATAGCCGAAACATTTGTAGATATGGGCACGGGGAATGTATATTTTATCCTTAATGGGTATTGGGAAATATTCGATGGATAATGGATAATACCCCGATGGGGAATGGGATAATTTTTTAACCGAAACCTTAATGGATATGGATATGAAGAAAATTTTATACTAAAACTTTAATGGATATGGATATAAAAAATCTATTAGTCGATCCAATAAGACCTATTGAGAACCCTCAAAATTTGCACCAAGTTGACTGATGTAATTGGCCATTTTATTATAAAATTGCTGCTTGATGATGAGCATTATTGTTTTATAATGTATGTTGGCCTCTTCAGTCACTATTATGCATCGAAGAAAGAAAAATAAACTAAAGCGAACACGAGAAAAGAAAAAAAAAGTAAGAGCAAAACTAATAATCAAGTAAAATGACCTACAAATGGGATATATAACACACATCTTAGAATCAAAGTTATGAATATCATCTAACGCATAACTTACATCCACATAACGTTTCGGAAAAGAGATGTTCCCCATATCGTCAAAATCTTCATCATTATCAACACTCATACCTAGCATTTCTACCCACCAGGGTTCTGAGGCGGATCCACCAATTCGTAATAAAATAGTTTATTGGTCATTTCTCCTATACCCACGACAACCCCCACCTAATCTTACCCAACTTAAATTTAAAAACTTAGTTGTTGGAAAGTCATGTGAGATTGAAGCATTTTTGAAAGTAACTAAAAATTTTTATTTTTTCACCGAATATTTGCGGCGGGTACTTGTATCAGTTCGTTTGATTTTTAATGTTGCTTGTATTGAGGGGTGTTCCTCCTTGTGGTGCTACCTACTAAATTAATTAATTTAAAAAAAAAAGAAAATAAAAAAGAGGAATGCTGACCGTATATTTTTTTAAAAAGTATACAGTAAAATTAGTGTACTAATTCGGCCATACGCGTTTTGAATCTCCTATAAATAGAGGAGGTTTTGCTCATTTTATGAGCAGAGAGTAGAAGAGAGCAAGAGAGAAGTAATACAGATATAAATGTTGAAACGAATCGAAATTTCCAAAATTTGCTTATAATAAATTACTATGGTATTAAAATATCATGGAAATTATTTTTATTGTTATTATTATTATTGCATATAAGATATGAGGAAATAAGAGCTAATTAAGTAAAAGGGATGAATTGCGCATTTAATTATTTGTCCAAGGGCAATATTAGAAATTGAAAAAAAAAATCCTAAATCCTATACGTACCTTCACCCCTTCATCCCATTCACTTTCATCTTCTCCTCCTCCATTCTTCCCTTCTCCTTTACCAAAATTTTTCTATTATCCAAAAACTTCCGATTTCTTCGATTTAATTTCAAATTCTTGTTAGAAATCGATCCTTAAGCCCTCTATCATCATCAATTTCAATCAAACAAGACTAGAAGAGGAGGATTTCAGATATTAAGATTCGGATGAATAGTAACCTGAGTTTGAGGTGAGTGATTTTTGGTGAAATTAAAGCTTAATTAGTAGAATTCATGGTAGATTAAGCATGTTTATGGTATTAGGAAGTTTATTTATGCAATATCTTGATAGAATTATATATGGCTGTTGTAGAGGAAGCTATTGGAAGTAAATCAAAGGCAAAAGGGGTAGAAGAGAGCTAGAAAGAGCATAGAAAAAGGTTTGTGTCCCGAATTTCGATTTATCGTTTTTTCGGAAAATTTTCAGATTTGTATCCCTGTTTTGTTTTAATGTTTTCTCTTGCTATATAAATTCGATTTGAATGATTCTTGATTCTATTGATATCTATAGAAAGTAAAGAATATATGTTCAGAAGAAACCTTGTTGAATTTCGTTCGTTTTCAATGTGAAATTTTCGTTTGAAGTTGAGTCACGAAATCTGTTTTTGGAAAATCTCAGCTTGGTACATTGTTTAGTATTTTGATCATAACTTTGGTTATAAAATTTTGATTTATGTAATTCTGGTGGTTTTGGAAAGCTGAGATATGTGGCTAATTGTGTTTAGAAGAAAGTTCTTCGATTGGGTGATGTTTTCATAGTGAAAAATGCAGGGGAAGTCAGGTTACGAAACCTGGAAAAATTCTGGAAAGTATGAATATTGATTTTATTGAGTTTTAATTGAAGTTTGATGCTTAAAAATTTGGGATTTTGATTTCTTAATTACTGAAGTTATGTTGAATTATGATTGATGGTTTATACTGGAATTTTTAAGACGTTACTTTGATTTATTGCCTTATTAAACGAGTAGAATAGGGTCAGGGCAGATTGGCGCCAATAAAGGGGGTACAGTACTGTACAAACAATTGAAGCTTTGGCTTCAGGCTTTGGCCAATATTATGATATATATATATATATATATATATATATTGATATTGAAGCTTCGGCTTCGGGCTTGACCGATATGTTGATTTTGAAGCTTCGGCTTCGGTCTTGTCCGCTCCCGTATCCATTTTACCGTTGTTCAGGACTTGTTTACTTTGGGCAATATATGGTTAAAGTGTTTGAAAAAATTGGATATAAATTTGATTATACTTTAAAAGGATTACTATATAAGTTTTGTGATTTGGTTCCATAAAGTTAGTTAATTTGTTTTTGTTTGATCAAAGCAATTGCATACTCCATAAGCTCTGCTTCACATGGTAATGCAAGAGGGCCATCGTCACACAATCCGAACTCTTCTTCTGCCATATTGAATAGCTCTCTCATCATTTCACTGTTAAGATATTGCAAAGGAAGCACGAAACGTTTTTTATCTGCAGAGTACACCACAAAATGTCCCTTTTCTGCTATTGAAGATGTGCTACATTTGCTATTTTCTGCAGCTGAATCAGTTTGTGGCAATGTGATTCTCTTTCTCTTGATAGCTGTAAGCTTCTGCCATTTCCTTGCTAATTTCAGAAGCTTCTTGGCACTTATCATCTTGCTATTTAACAGAAATGGAATCGTTTTTAGAAGTAGAAGTGAAGAAAGAAAATTCAGAATGTAGGATGTTGGAATGGTGAATGCAAATTGTTGTGATGGTGTGGAAGGCAAAGGCATTAGCCTGAATTTATATTTACAATTGAAGAAGCAATGCAGGTCCCACCATATTAAATTGGGAAGCAAAACCATGTGATGCATGTTTCTTAGACATGTATTCAACAAATGGAGGCTAGATTAAATGGTTGAACTTGAACTGATCTGAATTTTTTGGACCACAAGATAAAATGGCTGGCTTATAGTAACATAATAGAGTTCGAGAGTAGTCTAGGCTTCAACAGGTTGTCAATCACGTAGTGAAATGTGCTTCAGTTAGGATACTGAAGATATCAATCAGATTAAGGATTATACTTCAGCACATGTATAAATAGAGAGAGAAGTAGCTGAATAAAAAGGTTTTCAGATTCTCGATGAGCTATATTAATGTATAACTGTATTTTCTGATCACAGATTTAATTATAACTGTTCAGAAGCTAGAAATTGGTAATTGATGGAATGCTGATTGATGTTGATGATGGAAAGATGAGCAAGTGCTACTAGCTATGGAAGTCAAAAAAGCTTTTTGTACTTCTCTACCAGCCTTTCGTTTGATCATAGCAATTACATATTCCATAATCTCTGCTCCAAATGGTAATGTAAGAGGTCCATCGCCACAAATTCCGAACTCTTCTTCCGCCATGTTGAATAGCTCTCTCATTATTTCATCGTTAAGATATTGCAAAGGAAGCATAAAACGTTTTTCATCTGCAGAGTACACTACAAAATGACCCTTGTCTGCTTTTGTTGATGTACTACAGCTGCTAATTTCTGCAACTCTGTCAATTTGTGAAAGTGCGATTCTTTTTTGGTTGATTGCGGCAAGTTTCTGCCATTTCCTTGCCAACTTCTGCAGCTTCTTGGTACTGATCATCTTTTTTTCGATGAATAAAATGAATTTGATAACAGGAAAGGGGTAAGGGGGAAATCTAGATTCTTGATTTTAGATTGCTGATGTTGTGATGGTGTTGAAGCCAAAGGCAACTGACTTTATATTTGCATGGCTAGAGGAAATGGAGGACCCACCTGCTAGGGCTAGTGGGATGCAAATGTGAGAGAGGTGGGCATGTTTGATAGTCAACAAATGAAGGTGGAGTTTACTTTGTATTGTAATAAAATAATATCCTTATGCTGGGTAGTCAGATAGTATGATAGACATGAGAAATTAACATCATTGAAATCCAAACTATGTAAACCACAAGACATAATGGTAGCTTTAAGTGTATAGTACATATTCATGTGTGATGTGTCTTTGTGTTTTTGTAAGACACATTGAGTTGGGCCCATTATATTTAGTTATTGTGGAAGAGATGTGTTCAATCATTGGGTGTTGAACTTGAAGTTATGTAATGTGCCTGCGTTGTGTTTGATCAGAACCAGGTCTGTAATAGGAAGCTTTCGTCTTAATAGAAATTCTGATAAACCATCTTATTTACTATTTGTGAAGGAGAGCTCCAAATTGTTTTGCGTCTTATCTTCCAAATTTCTCTTTTATCCTTATGCTAAGTATAAGGATAGCATAAGGATAGAGGACAACTTAATTAAATTATCTAAAATATTAACTTAACCAACAAAATCGCAATGGAAATCTTGTTTTTATGTATATATATTTGTGAAATAGAAACTGTCACCAAATACGCGCATGTCTTTTGAACAAGATTGTCAGTAAGACTTAGGCTATCTTTGAGGGAAAAACCCTTGAAGATAAATGATAGGGACAGAGATATGTTGAAATTCGATTTGGAGGCCAATGATTATATTTTGATGATCACTTGTAGTCACTGCTGTTTGTTTCTAGGAGATAACAAGCATAAATTTTTGTAGATTTCTCTTAATTGGCAAGTGTAACATAAGAGTCCGAGAGAAGGCACACATTGGTAAATCTCGTAGTCTATTATATTGCGCTTGCCAATCTCATAGTCCAAGCTTTAATAGGTTAATGTGCTTCGGTTATGATACTTAAATGTGCTTCAGTTAATTAGTCTCCATATCCTTTCGATCATGGAGTAAGGATTCTAATGTTGCATAGATATTAACACACACACAGAGAGAGAGAGAGTAGCTAAACAAAAAGGTTTTTAGATTCTTAATGAACTGTGTTTATGTACAACTGCGTTTTCTAATTACAGATCTAATATAAAGTCTTCAGAAGCTACAAATCGGTAACTGATTAAATGATGATTGATGTTGAGGATGTAGTGATGAGCAACTGCTAGCCATAGAAGTCAACAAAGGTCTTTGTACATCTCTTTTAACCTTTCGTTCGATCAGAGCAATTAAGTATTCCATAAGCTCTGCTTCAAATGGTAATGTAAGAGGTCCATTGCCATAAATTCCGAACTCTTCTTCAGCCATGTTGAATAGCTCTCTCATTATTTCATTGTTGAGATATTGCAAAGGCAGCATAAAACGTTTTTGATCTGCAGAGTACACCACAAAATGACCCTTCTCTGGTTTTGTTGATGTGCTACAGCTGCTAAGCTCTGCAACTCCAGGAGTTTGTGGCAATGCGATTCTTTTTCGGTTGATTGTAGTAATTTTCCGCCATTTCCTTGCTAACTTCTGGAGCTTCTTGGTACTGATCATCTTCTTTTTGTATGAATAAAGTGAAATTGATAACAGGTCAAAGGAAGGGAGAAATTTCAGATTCTTGATTTTTGAATGCTGATCTTGTGATGGTGTTGGAAGCAAAGGAAACTGGCTATCTCGCCGGAAAACGTCAAGAGAGCGTCAGTTACAACACAGGCGATCTGCAACCACAATTTCTATTAGTGTTGGTACATTTTGAGGAGCGGATTTTAAGAACACCTGCAAAGGCTCAAAAGGGGTCGCCGGAAAGCTCATGGCAGGACGTCATCCATATTGAAGAACCTGATGTTTTGCGGCAAATTATCAAGAATTGGAGAATTGGGAATGGAATTATGAATAGTGAAGAAAGAAAACAGCGAATCGGGAGATGAAATGGCGAGTTTAAGCAAAAGATTGAAGAGAGGTCTTTTGCTGAATGGTACGGGAATTACAGCAACATTATGGTATTTCATATTGATAGCCATGTTTGTGAACTCAAGAAATATTTTCTTCTTTCTAACAAGCTTCAGTTGCATCAATTTATTCTTATCGGAGCAATACAAACGAAAACAGCTGTTCGTTTTTTGCAAATTTTTTAATTAGATATATTTGTGGGTAAATGGTTTTTTTAGTTGTTTAATTAAGTCTATCTGCAACCATGTGTAAAAACAAAAGCTATATGATATAACAACAAATGCCATTAACACATTCAACAATAAAATATGCTGCACCAACATGTCCTATATATAATATATGAGCAAAATTCATACTGTCCATAAAGAAACCAGATTCTATATATGGAATTACATAAATCTACTTGATCCAAAATCCATATATCATAAATTCATATTGTCCAAAATATTTAGTTTCAAAGTTCAAACAACCAACTACAATCGTCATAAACTTCACTAAATAAGTTCTATTATGTATATCTATTCGGTTATTATTCGATTTTTTACCCTAAAACCAAAAATCGAACTGAAACCGAAAAACTCAAATTTCATAAACCAAAACCGAACCGAATATATGTGATTCAGTTTGATTCAATTTTTCGGTTTGGTTCGGGTTTCGGTTATTTTGTAAAATAGGCATACTATTATAACATCGAGATACTCATCTTCGTCAATTTCTTTAAAATTTAGACATGAGCAGGACAAAGGCTAGTTAAACTGTAGTGTAGATTGATCAACATGCTCTGATCCCCACAACTCTAGTTTTCATACAGAACTTGTAATTATATGGGAGAGTCTTATTACCCAAAAAAAATGTCAATGACTTGAAAAAGCCGGAGTATTTTGCAACTAACTATACACAATTTCTTAACTTGGTTGCAACTTGACTCTTCATAAATTACTCATATTTGAGATTATAAATGTCTGAGCATTATCTAACACTTCTCTTAGGTCAACTCAATATATCTTTTGGAAGTACGATTCAAATCATACAATCAAGAACTCAAAGTAAACAAATTCGATAAAATATTGAGGAAATGTTGACCAGCAATACTGAATCTATTGCCTACTAACCACATACAAATACCGTATTTAATCCGGATAAGGATTCACATACTTGATTAACTTTGGACCAGTCATTTGACAATGGGGTCAAAACCGCTTTTTTCATCTGAAAATTCTTACTCTCGACTTTGAGGATCTTAAGCGGTCATAATCACCGCTTTAACCTCTTCTCCACACTGTAAATAAGCAACTGCGGATAGCCAGCAGTATAAGAGATGTCTACAACACTTGGCAAGACCAGTGTTGCTTTAATCTATATATATTGGAACATCGAATGCCAGATAGTTAAATATTATGAGTCAATGCAAATATATATAAATAGATTAACACATAGTAACAAACCTGATAGAACATTACCAATGCATTAATCATACATGAGGAATAAAAAACACAATTCAAGCCTCAAGACTTTTCAGTTAGTAATGCATATGCTATTGGGTCTGAACCATTTGCAGCCACATACAAATCCCGTTTTTCATCCGAATATGGAATCACATACTTCTCGATGAACTTTGCATCACTCAATCTACAAAACGCACTCAAAACAGGTCTTTCCATAAGCAAATTCTTACTCTCGAGGGTCTTAAGCAGTCTCAACCGGGGTTTTAACCTCTTCTCCACACCGTAAGTAAAAAATTGAGGGTGGCTAGCAATATAAGAAATGTCTACAACGCTTAGCAAGAGCCCTTTTACCTCTTTAATCTTCCTTACTGATGCGAAAAACACAAACGGCGTTGTCCTGAAAGCATGCAAAATATTCTGCTCTGAAAAGCCAATGTCCCTAAAAAGTTTCAGCTTTAGCTCCAAATCCTTTCTAGTCATTTTACTCATCACTCTAAGAGCATGAAGAAATACCTTAGATTCCCTCTTTACACCCATCTCATCTACTCTTTCAACTAATTCCTTAAACTTCTCTGCGTTAAAGCGATAAAAATCGGGATACTTACAAACATGTGTAGTAATCTGCAAGGGACAAATCCCACAACTTTTCAAGTAAGCTACGTTAGGAACAAGCGTCGTATCTAAATTCCTTCGAATAACCAACCAATACCTAGAATTCCTAAAAAAGCTACAAATATCAGCATTAGGGGCTAAAGTATTCTTTAACACTAAAATAGACTGCTGAAGCCACTCAGCACTGCTCTTCAAATGCCACGGACAAGAAGAAATAAAAGCAGCTAAATCAGTGGGCAAAAACCCTAATTCCTTAAAAGCATTGATCTTAGGCTCAAGACAAGTCTCAAGATTATAAGAAAGTACCCTGATCTTAGGGTAATTTTTGGACGACAGATTCAATCTGATTGTCAGTAAACCCTGAATCCTTAAGGAAATTGAGAATAGAATCAGCATTTCTAGGGTTTACGAGGAAATGAAACCTTACAAGTGCAATTGGGGGAGAGGTGGTGGTGATTGAGTAAGTAATCGGAAACTGAGATTTTGGGGGTTGAGTGGAGAAGGAAACAGAGATTTAGGGAGATTAAGAGAGCTCCTCAAAGAGGGGAATTGATAGGACCCGTAAGTGGGTTAAACTCCAAGCACAAAATAAAGGAAGGTAGGAACACTTTTGGGGCAAATTTTCTGATATTCTGGAATTCAATTACAATGCATATAAATAGGAAAATGAAGAGAAATAACTGCCTAGCATGATCAATCTAACAGGCACATACGCCACTACATGGAAATGCATACAACTAAGAATAGTAATGCTTATAATGGAAATAACTAACTAACAAAATGCAGAATAGTGGGATGAATTAGTCAAGGAGCCTTGCTGGAATTTTGGTCCTCCTCTTAGCTCGGATCTTTGCTGACGGGTCCGGATCCTGATGGCTTGAACCCTCATCAACTGCCCTCCCCTCCAGAATAAGCTCGTCCTCGAGCTGATCATGAAATTCCGGAAATCGGTGACGGAATTCCGCGTAAGGCTCCCATGTTGTTTTAGCTTTGTCAAGTCCTTTCCACGAAACCAAGAGTTCCCATTTTCCGAGATGGTGCCGTCGGTCTAGGATATGCTACTGGGCTGATGCGCTCAACGATTGGAAATGGACCGAAATATCGTTTGGAAAGCTTTCGATATTTCCTACTTTCCACTGATCCTGGCCGATAATTGTGCAGTTTGAGGAAAACCATATCGCTAACCTGAAATTCTTTGTCGATTCGATGCTTGTTGGCTAAGGTCGTCATACGTTGCTGTGCCTTGTGAAGGTTGTTTTTGACCGTGGTCCGAAGCCTTTGTAAGTCAGTTAAGGTTGCATCAATCGAGGGAATAGTGGAACTGCCAGGAAGGTATAGAATGTGATCCGGAATGGGTTGACCGTACAGGGCTTGAAAAGGACTCATCTCAATAGAGGAATGATAGGAAGTATTATACCAATATTCCGCCAAAAACAAATATTTGCTCCACGATCGAGGTTCGTCACTTGCAAAACAATGTAAGTAAGTTTGTAAACAACGGTTTACTACCTCGGTTTGGCCATCGGTTTGTGGGTGATATGCGGTGGAATATTTGAGTGTGGTGCCCATTTGGAGAAAGAGTTCCTTCCAAAATGTGCTAAGGAAAATGGGATCTCTATCCGTGATGATGCTCCGGGGCAGCCCATGTAGACGATAGATGTGTTGGAGAAATAGTTGTGCCAAAGTTACAGCTCCATAGTGCGGGGTCAAGGCTATGAAATGGGCAAATTTTGAAAAACGGTCCACGATAACCCAAATCGCCGTTTTCCCTTGAGATGGTGGGAGATGAGTGATAAAATCCATCGAAATGTCCTGCCAAACCGTTCGTGGGTATGGGTAAAGGTTGAAGAAGGCCGTACGGTTTGTGAGTTGGGTATTTGACTTGTTGACATATTTGGCATTGATGAACAAAAGATACAACATCGGCTCGTAAGTTAGGCCAAGAAAACGCTGCTGCGATGCGTTTAATGGTGGCCCGAATTCCCGAGTGTCCCCCAATCGGCGATGAATGATATTCCTGGAGGAGGAGTGAACGAATAGCTGGAATGTTCGGAATGAACAATTTGTGTTTGTGATAGAGCAGCCCCTCCTTGAGCGAAAAAATGGATTCCAGAGAGTTGGAAACGCACTTTTGGATTAAAACTTTCCCTTCATCGGAGCTGTAAAATTCCTTCAATTCCAACACCCATTGAGGATTAGAAAAGGAAATCGCCATCACTTCCGGAACACGGCTGAGAGCATCTGCCACTTGGTTTTCTTTCCCGGGTTTGTAATGAATTTCAAAGTTGTAACCAAGCAATTTAGTCGCCCATTTATACTGCTCCGGTGTCTGAACGACTTGGGATAAAAGATGCCGCAGACTTCGCTGATCTATAAAAATATGGATTTTATTCCCAATTAAGTACTGCCTCCATTTTTTTACGGCCTTCGTGACGGCATACAATTCACGGACATAGGTAGATGCCGCCTGCATTCGAGGACACATCTTTTTGCTGAAAAAAGCAATGGGCCGATCGGATTGGGAGAGGACCGCACCGATAGCGGTATTCAACGCGTCTGTTGTGACATCGAACGGCTTGGCGAAGTCGGGGAGAGTTAGAGTCAGCAATGAAACCATTGCCTCTTTCAAGGCAGTGAATGCCGCGGCAGTAGCTGTTGTCCACTGAAAAGATTGGAGCTTCAAGAGATCGGTTAATGGGGCCGCTAAACGGGCATAATTTCGGACGAAACGGCGATAATAACCTGTGAGACCAAGAAATCCTCACAACTGGGTGAAGTTAGTTGGCGGTGGCCAGGATTGGATAGCCTGCAGTTTTTCGGGGTCGGCTTGGACACCATTGGCTGCGATGATGTGGCCCAAATAGGCAATAGATGGCACCGCGAAAGTACACTTTGAAGCTTTGGCAGAAATTTGGTTTTTGGATAGTGTTTCAAACACCTTGTTTAGGTGAATGTAATGCTCTACCGTGGTCTTACTGTACACCAATATTTCGTCGAAAAAAACCAGAACATACCGGCGGAGGCTGTCTCGGAAGAGATCATTCATAGTAGCTTGAAAGGTGGACGGAGCGTTGGATAGCCCGAAGGGCATAACCAGAAATTCATAGTGTCCATCAACGGTACAAAATGCCGTTTTGTGAATGTCGTCCGTTGCCACGCGAATTTGATGGTAACCGGCCGTGAGATCGATTTTTGAAAAGACGGCAGCTCCATGTAATTCGTCCAAGAGTTCATCAACGGTTGGAATTGGATACCGGTCTTTGATTGTAATTGCATTGAGGGCGCGATAGTCGACGCAAAATCGCCAAGACCCATCTTTCTTTCGAACCAACAAGACGAGAGAGGAGAAAGGGCTTTGACTCAGTTGGATTATGCCATCGCGTAGCATATCGGTGATGAGGTTGGCCATGATTTGTTTTTGATAATGTGGATATCGATACGGGCGTACATTGACTGGTTTGGACATGGGAATGGTGGGGATGTGGTGGTCATGGAACCGATATGGGGGTAGATGAGTGGGATAGTTGAATAGATGGCCATAGGTGTGAAGGAGATTGTGGATGATGGGGTCCGAGTGGGTAGGTGGAATCGGCGGGTCTAAGGATGTGGGATGGGACTGTTGCAGAACGAGGGCGTGCAAGGAGGCGATGCTATCTTTTACAATTAGGGTATGGAGCGAAGACGGGGAAACTGGGCTGGCGTGGGCCTCTCCACGTAAAGTGATAGCCTTGGAGTCCACATTAAAAGTTAATTGAGGAACCGCAAAGTCGGCCAACACAGGCCCCAAGGTTCGAAGCCAGGCGAGCCCTAGAATTACATCGGCTCCTTTAACCGGAAGAACAAAGACAGGAATGTCAAAGGTAGCGTTCTGGATAGCGAGCTGAAGCGAAGGGCAGGCGGAGTTGCATTGTAGCGTTTCGCCGTTCCCGACCATGACAGTAAATGGCAGAATTGGATGGGTGGCCAATTTGAGGAAAGAAACAATGCGCGGCTGCACAATGTTATGCGTACTCCCTGAATCGATGAATACTTAGACCGGCTGATTGTTAATATATCCGGTGGCTCGTAACGCCTGGGGGGAAGAAAGTCCAAAGTAAGCGGCTGAGGATAAGGAGAAAAATTGAGTCGGTTTGTCAGGTTCGGTGCTTGCTGGTGTAAGGGTTATGGCCGGTGTTTCCGGCTCGGGGTCGAATTGTTCGTCGGGTTCATTGTCGGCAATGAGAAGGAATTGGGGTGGGTTACATTTGTGTTCGAGAAAGTATCTTTCGGGACATCGAAAACATAATCCCTCTGCCCGACGTTTTTGTAACGCCTCTGGAGAAAGTTTGGTAAATGGAATTTGAGCTCTAGAGTTGGGTAAAAATGGGTAGGTGCTTGGCGGTTTGGTATGGTTTGGTTGGTCGTGGCTGGTGTTGTGGTGGTGTTTGCGATGGTGTTTGGGGATGGCGGTGCGGAGCTTGTGTTGGGGAAATATAGACGGGAGAGGGGTGGCTTGGGTTTGATGAGGAGCAGTTTATCCTCAACTCATTTTGACAATCCGTAAGCTTGGTGTAAGGTGGTCGGTTTTAGGATGGCTAATTCGGCGTGGATGTCGGGCTTGAGGCCGGATAAGTAGCAATTGAGAAGAGCCTCATTTGAAAGACTGGTGACACAATTACAGAGTCGTTCGAACTCCGTTTGGTACGCCATGACTGTCAAAGTCTGTCAGAGATTGAAGAGGGCGGCTTGATGGTTGTCGTAATCGGATGGGCCGAAACAGAGTTCCAAGGCTCGGGAGAATTCTGGCCATGTACCAAGCATGCCGTTATTGGCTAGATATTTGTACCAACTTAAGGCTTCGCCCGTGAAATAAAAGACCGCCAATGCGAGGCGTCGATTATCGGGAATATTATAGCAGGTGAAGTAATTGTTGGCCTGAAAAATCCAATCAAGGGGGTTAGAGCCGTCGAAGGTGGGGAGAGTGATTTTGGGTGATTGAGGGTGTGGTAGGTCTGGCGGGTCCGGGATTGGCGGGCGTTGTCGGTGGACATTGTTATTATTATTGGGGTTGGTGGTAAGAATAGTAATAAGGCGGTCGATGTTATTGGTTTGTTGTTGAATGGATGTTTGGATGGCGTCGAAATGGGTGGAAATGAGGGCATCAGATTGGGCGGCGGTTGTGGTTTGATGGGTAATAAATTGCATGAATTGGTCACATAATGTCTGAATGGATTCGGCAAGAGATTGGTCTTGTCGGGGAGGCATGGTAAGAAGAATGAAAGCACCAAATGATAGGACCCGTAAGTGGGTTAAACTCCAAGCACAAAATAAAGGAAGGAAGGAACACTTTTGGGGCAAATTTTCTGATATTCTGGAATTCAATTACAATGCATATAAATAGGAAAATGAAGAGAAATAACTACCTAGCACGATCAATCTAACAGGCACATACGCCACTACATGGAAATGCATACAACTAAGAATAGTAATGCTCATAATGGAAATAACTAACTAACAAAATGCAGAATAGTGGGATGAATTAGTCAAGGAGCCTTGCTGGAATTTTGGTCCTCCTCTTAGCTCGGATCTTTGCTGACGGGTCCGGATCCTGATGGCTTGAACCCTCATCAGGAATCCACATAACCAGGGGAAAGGCATCTTTATCGGAGAAATCGAATGTAAAGCAGCAATAATCCAAAGAAAGTGAAGCAAGGTGTACCTATTTCGATAATCTGGCTTTCAAGCTGCAATCAGATCATCGCATGGAAGCGGAAGTGGTCCAAGGAGAGAGATGAACTGAGATATCAAAATGGCGACGGATTGTGCCACCTGAAACTATTTACAACATTTATCCAATTCTCTCTGGCATTTTTATTTTACTTTTATTTTTTTACCTTTTTTTCTCATCTAGTTCACTGGAGCCTTATCTCGACTACATCTATATCCAATCTGAGTCGCGCACCTGACCATAATAGGTGAGCCTCCTAATAAGGATCTTTTACATTCACAAGGCTCGAAACTGAAACCTTACTATAGTGATATCAAGTTGTTTACTATTTGAACCACTAATTTTTTTTTACTTTGATTAGCACGCATTATTCTAGTTTTTAAAAATTTAAAATGAGAGACTACAGGAACTTAAGAGACTAGAGGAACTTTGATTTCTCACCTCTCTTCTTTCGACATGAGAGGTTAGAGGAACTTGAGAGATTAGTATGTTTTGAAGTACTTGTGTAATTACTTCAGTAGTCACACGCTGAGGTAAAGCAGCTTGTGTTGGAGTAGGTTATTCGGGAAAGCCACGAATTGGTGGAGGTTCATGTCTTTGCTCCTCCCCTTGTCCAATACGGATCGTACTCTCAGCATCCTCTTCCTAATTCTGATTGTGACTACTACTAGCCATTACTTATTCCTGAAATTGGACCAAAGTGGATCAACAACTAACACCATTTTTATATCCTAAATAGCATGTACATCCTATTCCTAGAATCGCCTAAACCTTGCTCTGATATCACTAAATGTAATACCCCCATTATTTGGAGTGTCACAGTAACGATAACCTCCGATATCTTATTACTAATTCAGTAAGTTTCACATTAATACTTAAACAAATTCACTGCCAATACTTATATACGTTAATTCCAAAACTTTAACATTCATAAATACACGCGAGAAGTTATAACTCCAAATATCAACAATATACAAGTCACACTATCTATACTACTTAGTACATGCCATTATATCCAAACCGCAAAATATAACAAAATTTGGACAACCTCAGAGAGTTCTCTTGGCTTACACTTATCTACCGAACTACTCCACTTTGATTTAGCTATCTACAATCTTCAGTGCCTACGTGTAGCAAAAAAAACTACACGCTAAGCAATACGCTTAGTGGTGTATACAAATTTTATTTCAAACTTTACTAAATATCCAAAAATAAATATAAATTTTAACATAAATATTATGAAAATATTATATTTTTGTGTATAAATTCAATTAAATATCAACTTTTTAAACTCATAAGAATAATCCACACCAATTAAACTCAAAAATCAAATATTGCCCAAAGTAACCGAATAATGTAAATGGAATTGGATACGGAGGCGGCACTAAGCCTAAAGCCAAAGCTCCAATATCATATCATAGAATACCGGCCGAAGCCCGAAGCCGAAGCTCCAATATCATATTACAGAATACCGGCCGAAGCCCGAAGCCGAAGCTCCTATATATTTTTTTAACAGAATATATTTTAGAATCATAATACCGCCCGCAGCCCCGAAGCCAAAGCTCCAATTGTTTGTACAGTACTATACCCCCCTTTATTGACGCCAATCTACCCAGTACCATTTTCTACTCAAGGAACTCAGATCCTTAGTTTTTAAACATTAAACTTTCATTACAACACAATAAAATCAACCATTCACAATTCCATAAAAATTCTAGATTTCATATCCCCGACTTCAAGTGCACTATAATACCCTATAACAAAACAATTTGACAAAACTTTCTTCTGAAAATATGTAGTCACAAGTTTCAGCTTTCCAACGCCATAAAAATCATAAAATTCTAGTTTGTATAACAAAAGTCATGACAAAATTGATAAACAATGCTCAACCTGAAATTTCCATAACAACAAATTTATTGATTCAACTTTATTGGAAAATTCGAACTAGTAAATTAAGGTATTTAACAAAAGTTTCTTCTAGATATAGCTGCAACTATGTCATCAAAATTCAGTATGTAAATCAAGAGATAAACAAAAAAAAAGCAGTTGTTATCAAATCCGAAATTCCAGCAAAGTATTAAAATAAAATTCGTATACACATGCCTCTTTTAAGCTCTTTATTCGTTTTCCTCTATCTCTTTCCCCTTTCCATGGCTTTGATTACCTCCTTCTACAATACCCATACTTCAATTCAGTTAATATGTCCTTAAAATAAACCACAAATAACTGTAAATAAGCCTAGCTAACTACAAACTCTACAAATAAAACTTAAATTACATCAATTTCTACTAACCTCAAATTTGGGTCACTATTCACCAAGAAGCCTAACTGTTGAAATCCCTCTTTCCTTGACTTAATAGGGTGAATTGATGAGCATGGAAAGCTTAAAGAACAATTTCTATAAAAGAATTTGTGTTTGATTGAAGAGAAAATTAAGCTTTGTGGTTTTTGATTTTCAAGTGTGGGAGGTGGGGGAGAAGAAGGAGTACACGACAAGCTCCTTTTGTATGGGCTACTATAGTTCGCCAAAATGGCCAAAGCCGAGGCTCGAATTTTCTGTAATATGGGAGGCATGTGTGACCCCTAAAGTTTGCTTTTTTGGGTGGCTTGTTTTTCATGGAAGATTACCAACAAAAATGTTCCTTTTCCTCCGGGGCTGCCAATCTATAACGGACGGTCAATGCCCATTTTGTGATTTGGAGGAGACTATGGATCACGCCCTGCTCCATTGCAGTAACAGCTATAAGGTGTGGACGCAGGTGATGAGATTGCTCGGTATCTCGATGCCTATACCGTGGAAGGCGGTGGATTTTCTAGCCATGTGGCGCGGCTTCTTTGCTGATGGAAGGGGTAGAGAGTTCGGAACGGCGCTATGGTTCTTAATTGCTTGGGCACTATGGAAACGAAGGAATAAATTTATTTTCGAAGGCAGGATGGGCTCAGAAGACATTATTGGATTATGCATTCATTTATGCTGGTTCATCTTTAAAACTAGGAGGCGGGATGTTAATTTTGTTACTTCTGATGTATTTATTTTCCCGAACTTGCTACTCTCGTGTAATTGATTTACTCATGTTCTCGCCTTGAGACCGTGAGTTGATTTTTATTTAATAAAAGAGGGGTAGGTGTTTTGTAGGTAAGCGGGGAAACCAGCCTAGCTGGGGACTCCGCCCCGAAATATTCACATGCTCCAAACTTTTAGCCTTTGAAGGGACACAATGTTCCTTCGGGGTTTTTCAAAAAAAAGGAAGATGAACGATGAAGATAAGAAAGAAATGGAGAAGATATGGGCTGATTTTTTGGCACGTATTAAGTTGCTGAAGTATGAGGTTGTACACATATATATAATGCCACAATTACCAACATAACCTTAACCAAATAACTTAGTTCCTAATACATCCTTTAACTTAATTAACTTTTTTTTTATTTATTCTAAAGGATAAAACATATACATATAATGATTCCAATTCTCTATATTAATGCTAATATACTTCTATATAAATTTAGTTTAAAATTTTGGATTGTTACAATAATATTGTTAATCGAAATATTATGGTTACGTTACTACAAGCACGTAGGATGGCAATAGTCTTTTGTACACGTAAATGATCATATCACATACGAATAGGGTGGGGTGGGATGAAGTCTTATATTGTTATGTAAGCCTGAGGCAAATTTTTTAAATTTATCATCTATCTTCTCTCGTTTGAAATAGTGTCCCTCAATGCTCATATCAGAGCTCGGCCACTACTAATATGAGTAAAAATAAATTCAAAAAATTTCATATTATATCTCTTTCCGTACTTTTACCTTTTTGCCTTTTTGGAGTAATCAATATTAAAAAAGGTTTTTTTTTCAATACTATTGAAATGAATATTTATTTATATTTTTTTAAAATTAATTTTTTTATATTAATGTTTGACTCATAGTGAAAAAACTTCACTATTAGAAGCAGCTACTCAAGTGCCATTTTTGCCGTTGATTCTAAATTCAGTGGTGATGAAAGATAAAATAACTTTAATTTTCAAAAAATAAAGTCAACGATAGCCTTCACCTATTTTCAAATGTATCTTTTATAGAATGAATGTATACAAAAACTATTTACCATTTTATTTCATTTGTTGAGTCGTGTTATTATTTCTAATAATTATTATTTTCATAAGATTTTATCAGCTAAATATATTGTAATGATAATCATTTAATTATTTAATGTGAACATCCATATTCAGATAGTCATTGTAATCTTGATGCTTCTCCTCCAAATTCATTTTGGTAAAAGACGAGTGTACTGTGTACCAACTGAATTCAGTTGTTAATGTTCTAATTAATGATAATAATTTTATGAATGAATTTGGACCAAAAAAAATAGAAAAACTAAAGACTTACAACTCTTGAGATCAAACTATACATGCATTTTCAGACATTTCTGCTATATAAGTACATGTTGTATGGCTAACAAATACTTACAGAACAAAACTCAACTCTTCATATTTTGAATACATTTTTAAGAATATGGCATCCCTTAAGCTATTAGCAATCTTTTTCATTTTGTATATCACATGTACTTCTGTAGAATCCCAACCCGCTTTTGATAAAAAATTTCCAGCCATTTTCATCGTTGGCGATTCGGTAATGGACACGGGAAATAACAATTATATCCCTACTTGGCTTCAGGCAAACTACCTTCCATATGGTCAAAACTATGTTTCGGGTTTGCCAACCGGAAGATTCTCTAACGGAAAACTTCTTTCTGATATGTTGACTTCCTTTTTAGGCATCAAAGAATCTCTTCCTCCTTTCTTGGACCCGACCCTCTCAAAAGATGATCTTGTGACAGGTGTCAATTTCGCGTCTGCGGGGTCCGGTTTTGATGACTTGACTAGTGTTGCTAGTAAAGCTATCCCGGTTTCCCAACAAATAGAAAACTTTAAACTCTATATAGTTACGCTAAAACGGCTAGTTGGAGAGGATAAAGCGATTGCAATTCTTAATAGTTCCTTTGTAGTACTTAGTGCTGGGTCGAACGACTGGTTTTTCAACTATTATGATATCCCTACGAGACGATTAACCTACGACGTTGATGGATACCAAGATTTTCTATTGGATACGGTTAAAAACTTCATCAATGTAAGACATTTATTGATTATTATTATTATTATTATTATTATTATTATTATTATTAAGATTGTGTTTAAGTTTTAATAATGTGCATAGTTAATTAGCTTATATACCCGGAAATTTTTGAACTTTTTAGGAGTTGCATGGAATCGGTTGTCGCTTGATAATGGTAAGCGGGCTAGCTCCAACGGGTTGCTTTCCTTTTCAAAAGGAGTTGAGGTTTCAAGACAAATGTATTGGGAATCAAGACAATGATTCTGTTGTTTACAATCAAAAGCTTGTGAATATGTTGTCTATATTGCAACCGTCTCTCCCGGGAATCACACTTGTGTATAACGACTTCTATACCCCGGTCATCGACATGCTTCATAATCCCAAAAACTTTGGTAATGAGGCTTATTAGTTATAATAACTTATAATTCTTAACATGCACACAAAATAATGTAAGTATTTTTTGTTGTTGTTTTGATGCTCAGGCTTGGTAGAAACATCGACTGGATGTTGCGTTAATTTGTTATCGGTTTGCAAGCGAGATAATGCGGGGACATGTCAAAACCCCGATGAGTATTTATTTTGGGATGGAGTTCATCCGACTTTAGCAGCCTACAACCACACTTTTGCTTATATGGTGAAAAACGTTCTTCCTCAGTTCCTATAGAACCACACCAACTTTCGTAGTCTGGCGATGTGAAATTCTACACATAAATTAGAGCATATATAGTTCGATTTTGTGTCGATTTAAATATTATTAATGATTTTTCTTTAGAGCTTAACTAACACATCCTGTAAGGCGTTATATGTACACATGACTTCATGATTTACAATATATATTAGTATATTTTATTGCAGTTATATAAATTTGTATGCAGCAAAAATTTGAAATGTTCTTACTTCCAGTTTCAATACACTTCGAATGCATATAACCTTTGCCAAACAGATGGATTTGTTTCTGGGTATCAAAATTACAAATCCAATGGATATGAAGCGGATCTGGGCCAGATATATAAAAATGGATCTGGACCGGGTTCGATCCAGAGCGGCCCATTGATCATGACGCGGAACCTTCAAACGATGAGCACCGATCAATTTTCGCCTTCAGTTAACGAGAAATTTCCTACATTTACTAACGAATATTAACTCTACTAATACTGACATTCTACTAATAGTTCTAATCGGGATTCACAGACCTAAAAACTATCCTAAGATCATACTCTTCAAACTAGAACAATTTAGCATCTTGCATCACATTAAACAATCAAAAGACCACTCTAACTCGAGGCTTCAACCTTTTTTCCACACTATAAGTAAGCAATTCAGGGTGGCTAACAATATCATTAATACCCGAATTCCCCACGTTAAGCAACGCCTCTATTGTCTCCTCAATTTTCCCATCTGATACACCAAAGGCTAGAGGTTGTTTCTTGAAAACAAACTCAATGTTCTTGTCTGAAAACCCTAGTTCTCTAAGGCGGTTCAACTTCATCTCCTAACTATGTCTATTCATAGAACTCATAACCCTAACAGCTTCAAGAAAATTCTTCGATTCCTTTTTTATTCCCATTTCATTGACCCTTTTAACTAAACCCTTTAACTTCTCTTGATTGACTAGAAAAGTTATGGACAGTAGCAAAAATTCCTAGAAATAGTGTAACAGAGACCAGTATGTGAAATGAATCAATAAGTTAATCAATTGTACATTGTAGTCATTCTTGACTAGGGTTGAAAATGTGGCGGGGATTCCCGACATCCGCTTCGATGGGGATGGGGAATCCCTACGGGAGGCTTTTATATGGTGGACTGGGTCATTTTAGGATCAAATAATCCAAAGGCTGATATTTAACGGAGACTTAATTAAACATTTTATCTTTCAAATTAAATAGTCCTTGATTGTAAAGGACCTAAAAGGACCCGGTTCACCCTACAATATCCCCCCACGGGGTGGAGATGGGGATTTTTTTATCACCAAATCCTTAATGGGGATAGGGACATCATTCCCGAACTCAAAAAATCCTCGAACCCGATAAAAAATTTAATTATCAATTTATAACATGTGTTAACATTTAACTTTACAAAATTTATTGAATATTTATAAACAATTTATTGTAAAATGTATAACATAATACTTATCATCGATAATTTCTATATATTAGTATTAAAAAGTAACGCTATACTTAAATGAGATAGTGTTCAACACCATTTTATTATTTATTAGTCACCATTTTGTTAACTTAGCAAAAGTGAACCAGATAACCCCATGAATGCAACTAAATCAGTCACACTTCGGAGACTGTACAACACTCTCCGCCACATGTATAATTTTGAAAAGTCAAACCAATAGAAACGTGACACATGACATATACTTTAAAATTTTCAAAAATAACCTTAAAATTATTTGTTGTCCATTATTTCGATGGGGCCAAAGATTCACCATTCTTTGGCTTTAGATTATAATGGACTAAAGCAAAATGATTCATTAAACTGTCTGAGCTTCTTTTTATTGTGATGTCACAGATAGCTATCTGCAACTCCACTTCAGGGTCAATTGGAAACAACCTCTCTGTAATTATAGGGGTAAGGTTGCGTACACCCGACCCCCCCTTACCCCGTTTGTGCGGGAGCCATTGGGGTAATGTTGTTGTTGTTGTTAACCCTGAAATTATTTCATTACAATTCATAATCTTCTAATTTGTTCATTTACGCCATCTTCTTCATCTCTTCATTTCAGCCTAACTTTTTTTGAAAAATCAATTCCATTTCAAGGATAAGAACAAATTGATTAAGATGAAATTAGGGATCAAATTGATACGATGAGAATTATCTGTGAAGAAAATATCAAACAAGAAGAGCCACAATAATTGCTTTCATTCATCCAAAAAAAGCATTAAAATTCCTAACTTTTTCATCAACAAAAACTCATAACCAACAGCTCCCACTCTAAAATACCCAATACCATTGAGCAACAGCGCCACCGCCGCAACAACAACACTGCCGCGGCCATTAACCAGCTCCAACTCCACAATAATTGCTTTTATTTTGATCTTTTTCTTGTTTTTATGTTTTTATTTTCTTTATTATTTTAAATATTTCATTTTGCGTAATAGTAAAAAGAGAAATAGATTCAAAAATTGTGTCAAATGAATTGTGTTTTTCCTTAACTTACTGCAATGACCTTGTTAAGTTAGTTAAGTAGTTGAGGTGGTTAGGAGGTTGTTAGAAGAGTTGTTATATCCTACAATAAGGTTTACTGTAAAACCCTGTATTCCACTAGCTACTATATAAAGCTAAGTGGCTGTATTAGCAATCTTAATCGATTTTTACTGGATAACACTTTTCAACATTCTCTATAATGTTCATCTTCCTCTCTGAATTCCACATGGTATCAGAGCTTCTTTAGATCTATTCCACAAAAATCTTTCAGAGCTCTAGCTAATTCTTGATTTTTCCTGCTATTCAACAATGGCTGGAAATTATAGAATCGCAAGACAAGCGCAAGGTGAGGAATAAAATGTTGAAAATAGTCGGAGAATCCAGGAGCTAGTTTAGTCACCACTCTTCTGACGGAAAATAACTACATCGATTGGTGTAGAGCAGTCAAGATCTCTTTGTCTGCGAAAGAAAAGCTGGATTTCGTAATTGGGGAAAATAATAAACTAGAGACAACAGATCCAAGGTACAAAAAGTGGAAGAGTTGCAATGGCAAGGTGTTGGCTTAGCTAATCAACTCAATTTCAAGAGAGTTGTCGCAATCTTTCCTCTACTATACAGAGGCAAGGGAACTTTGGGAAGAACTGGAAGCTAGGTTGGGGCAAAGCAATGGTCCTCTATTATATTCCATCAAAAAGCAGATAAACTCTCTTAGATAAGGAAATCTGACTGTGGTGTTGGATATGATGTATGCTCTTAAGGCAATTAGGGCGATATATCTTAATTATGTAATAGTACAAATAATTTGTTTAATCAATAAAGGCATTTGTTCTTTTCTTTATATCAATGTGTTTTTATACATATATATTATAGCTGGTTAAAATATATTCATTGATGTATGTATACAAAAGTCCTTGACATATCATAGCATGAAGTCAGAGGAATTATAGTTGGACTATATTTGGTGGAACCTACTTCATATGCAATTATGATTATGTCTAAACTATCCCTAGTCATAGTGTCTTCAAGAAAGGATATTGATGAAACGGAAAGACTAGCATGTGGTCAACTTTCTTGGAAAGGGTCTAAGCAGTTAATCTCCTAAATACTGAAGGTGGTGCCTTAAGCTTGACACATGGATATATCTGGGAGATATATTGGAGACCGCAGCAAGATAAACACTTGGTATAAATATCAATGTGTTAGTGTTTATCTTCATGCAATAAGCTTTGCGAATGTCCTCATACTTAAGATGCTAGTTGCCTTGTGTGGTACTATTGCTATACTTTAGGTCATTGCTATGCACTCATTAATTTAGGGTGCTATGAGTGATTACGGGTATAGTGATAATAACACGTTGGTAGACTGAGTAGTCGGAAAGAATCCATCGCTCCGGATATATTAAGGAGTTGTACCTGGCCACTTATTGAAGTGATGATTGCCATAAACCTCTGATCAGAGTATGTGTTTGATAGAAATGGTTTCTAGTCAAACACACTATGGTAAAAGGCAATATACTTCGGTAACAAGTAAATAACTAGGATAGCTTGGAGCAACCTTGCTATTAGCGGGTTAACACTTTAACCAAACCCAATAAACCAGATGGTACTAATATTAAAGAATGGAAGGAATTTATCGCACTGGATAACTATTACATTAACCGGGATTAAGTCATAAGCATAAATGACGTTCCAAGTAATGGGGGATGATAGACCCTTGCTAGAGGCGTACTACAGTCGTTTAAGGTAATCGAGTTCTATTTACGGTCTAGAGCATCGAGCCAATGGTTCCATTAGAACAAGGGTTGGTTAAGCCTTAACAGCTCAATACTTCGGGATCCTATAAGGTCACACACATTAGACCTTCATCGGACTAAGTAAAGAACTAATAGATTTATTCTATTATAAGAATATAACATAAATAATAGTTGGATTATTATTTGATTGGTTAAAATTGATTAAATCAATTTTTGATAGACCAAGGAATTTATTTTGACCGGTAACTAATTAATTAGAGTCATAAATAAATTATAATTGATTAGATCAATTTTGGTTGGACCAAGAAATTTATTTTGACTGATAACTAATTTATTAGAGTCAAAAATAAATATTTATTTGAAAGGATTAAAAGGGGATTTTGCATTGGCGAGTTAAAACCGAAAAGTATAAAATATTTTGTACAAATATTTGGTTGCGTGAAATACACCAAAAGGTGCGCGAACATTGCTGGGCGGTGTTCGCGGTGGCCCATATTCTTGGGCTGCACAAAGGCAGCCCATGAATACCACATGCAGCACGTGCATGTGGTATGTGTGGGATGGGAGTTTTACTCCCATCCCACATCGTTAATTGGGGAGCAAATTTTTGCTCCCCAAGCCTATATATAGGCTGTCCCTTCTTCTTTCAAAATGTACCAAGCTCAAAGCATAAAGCTTAAGCGAGATAATTAATCTCTCGGGTACTTGAGCAAGTTATTTTTGTGGAGCCTGAATTTATTCGGGCACCGCTAGTTTATATTTTTGGGTGAGGCTTCTAGAGTGGTCTAGCAACTACTCGAGGCTTCTTAGTTCTTCCTCCTGGGGAGGTTTTGGTTGGTGGGGTTCGTGTGGATACTGATAGAGGCTATCCTACGACTGGAGTTTTGTGCAAGAAGGTCCTACAAAAGCACGCTTCAACTGGTAAGTTCTTTTTCTTTCTCTTTTAATTATTAAGTCTTTTTCTTTAAGTGTTTTTAGACTTAATAATTATGCTTAGGTTATTTTTGCATGCTTAGTTTATTTTATGCTTAGGTTATAACTTAGAGTTATAACATGCTTAGTATAAAATAAATATGCTAGGATATAATTTGGAATTATGGTATGCCTAGTCCTTTAGCATGCTAACCTAGGTAGAGAATTATTTAGTTAAGGCTTTATTTAATTTAAATGCAACTAATAGGAGTTCCTGGGACAGGGACAAAATTTTGAATTTCTGTCATGCCTCTTATGCATGTTCAATTTGACTGTTAGTTCCCAACAGTGGTATCAGAGCCTGCCTATTTAGTGCATATTTAAGTTAGAAGCAAACTAAATATTATTTTTTAAATGAAATGGTTTGTTTATTTAATTGTTTGGAACAATATATATAAACTTCTGTCTTTCATTTCAAGGTTAGAAATTAGTTATGAATAATTTTGAATAAGCTTGCTCAACTTACTCAAATTATACAAGTGTCAATAATTTATTTAAATTACATGGGGTATAGATGCTCCCAATTTACATGAATTGGAAGAACGAAATTTATTAGTTCAAGAGAATCCATTGGTCTTCAAGTTTGTGCCCGTATTTGTTCTGGCTAAGGATTGGACTTGGTGTCTACTCCTCATAGGGCACCTCTCCTACCTGGGAACCTATATCGGTGCAATTTGAATTGACCAATCGGGGGATTAATATGAACTAATTTATTTCTAGTATATAAGATGGTGCTTATATGTGTTTCTATAACAAAGTAAAAAAATTAAAATTATTGAATAAAAGCTTAAAGGAAATGCAATATAAATATAACAAATTAAAGCGTTAATTATTTTGCATATAATCTAGGTTGATGGAATAATTATAATAAAGAGCTGAACCCACCTAAGGTTAGACCTTATAAATTAATTCTAAAATTCCCTGAATTAATACAAGTAATTATAATTTTGTCCATCTGATAAAATCCTAGATTGGGTGAAACGTTTAACACCAATAAAATCCCAAAGTAAATATATTAAGGCAAGTTATAGCCTTCCTTACTCAAATTTATAATACGGTCTTTTTGGGCTATCAAAGTGCTACGCAAAGCGTTCCTTCTAGTCCACATTGATTGGTTGTAAAGTTTGAGATAGGGTCTGCCTTAACAGAGCTGGGGTAGTCCACCATAAAATTGGGGGCTAGGCCCAGATCTGAGACATATTCAAGGAGATGTTAATATAAGAGCACACGTCCCTTGGGATTAGGGAACTTGAATGAATTAGTAATTGCATGCGATGCAAATGGAATTGGATTCCAACTATGACTGACTATTATGACTTGACTCATAAAATTGGGGGTTGTAATAGACTAGTTATAGATGCTACCTACTAGGAAATTTAGCTGGGCTAAAATTCATGAATTCAATAGAATGGGCTATTATAAATTTCGAAGAAAATAGTAGGAAAATGTATTTAATTAAAAGTCCTCATATTAAATACATGTACTTAAACTAATATCTAAACACTTTTCTTTTCTTATGTCTTAGGTTGAAAATGGCTTCCGATTTTAATCTCCGTATGTTACTTGACACCAAATTGAATGGCTCGAACTTTTCTGATTGGTTCCGAGCAGTGAGAATAGTTCTCAGATCTGAGGGAATTGCCTATGTCCTAAGTGAAATTTTCCCTGTAGAACCTGATGTTGAGGATCATGTGGAACATGATGCCTGGTTGAAGCACAAGAAAGATCGTGAGACTGCCATGTGTATTATGTTGGGGTCCATGAATTCTGAGCTTCAGAAACAACATGAGAACATGCCATTGGAGGATATGGTTCTCCATCTTAAAGAACTCTTTTCAGAGAGGGAGAGGACAGAGAGGTATGAGACCTCTAAGATCCTTTTCGGGACCAAGATGCTGGCTGGCACCTCTGCCTCTCAGCATGTACTAAAACTCTTGGGATACCTTGAGAAGCTGAATCGATTGGGATTCGAGATGAATCATGACTTGAGCATTGACCTTGTGTTGATGTCCTTGACAGATAGATACTGTAACACCCCGGGTTCGACCGACTGCCCCCACAAACCAACACGAGTCTTTCCAGTGAGCTTTGTCCTCACTCGCTCACTTCCTGGAAATTACTTCCCAGGAGGTCACCCATCCCGAAATTGCTCCAAGTCAAGCACGTTCAACTTTAGAGTTCTCCCGAGTAGGCTCCCGAAAAGAAGGTGCACCTTGTTGGTATAGGTAGTACCAATCAAATCTCTTAAGTCTCTCTCAATTGTAATGTCTCATACCATTATAACCTCGAAATCCTTAACCGTTCTCAGTTCTGCTGTCCCATACCAGCACAATCTCGAAACTCTCTCTTTCGGGTGTGGATTCGGTTCATTCTTGTCCCCATCGACATCCTTCATGGCCGCTCTTTGCTCAGGTCTTCTACCCCGGCGCCACCCCTCTTAGGACCGGGTCGTTACAGGCCCACCAGCTTCCGCCTGGTTCGTCCCCGAACCACACCGTACTGGGAGAGAGCTGGCTCTGATACCAAACTGTAACACCCCGGGTTCGACCGACTGCCCCCACAAACTAACCCGAGTCTTTCCAGTGAGCTTTGTCCTCACTCGCTCACTTCCTGGAAATTACTTCCCAGGAGGTCACCCATCCCGAAATTGCTCCAAGTCAAGCACGTTCAACTTTAGAGTTCTCCCGAGTAGGCTCCCGAAAAGAAGGTGCACCTTGTTGGTATAGGTAGTACCAATCAAATCTCTTAAGTCTCTCTCAATTGTAATGTCTCATACCATTATAACCTCGAAATCCTTAACCGTTCTCAGTTCTGCTGTCCCATACCAGCACAATCTCGAAACTCTCTCTTTCGGGTGTGGATTCGGTTCATTCCTGTCCCCATCGACATCCTTCATGGCCGCTCTTTGCTCAGGTCTTCTACCCCGGCGCCACCCCTCTTAGGACCGGGTCGTTACAGATACTCAGGCTTCGTAACTAACTATTACATGAACAGGATTAATTTAACTATCCCTGAATTAATTAACATGCTGAAAACAGTAGAACCTCAGATCAAGAAAGATCATAAACCTCTACTGTTGGTTGAAACAGGCAAGGCTTCTAAGAAGAAGAAGCAGGCACTGGGTGCCAAGAAAAGAATCAGTAAGAAGAAGAATGAAAAGAAGGCATCTAAGTATGTCTGCTTCCAATGTGGGAAACCAGGACATTGGAAGAGGGATTGCAAAGCTCCTGCTTCTGAGCATTTGAAGAAGAAGCCTACAGAGGCATCTACTTCAGGTATATTTGTAATTGGAAACTTTGCTACTTTTCCGCAAGAATCCACTTGGGTATTAGATACTGGTTGTGGTTCTCATATCTGTACTTCTGTGCAAGGACTAAGGAACTGTAGAAAACTTGCAAAAGGGGAGATGGACCTACGCGTGGGAAATGGAACCAGAGTTGCTGCATTAGCCGTAGGGAGCTTTAGTCTTGTTTTGCCAAGTGGACTTGTTTTAGTTTTGAATAATTGTTATTACATTCCAAGTGTTACTAAGAACATTGTATCTGTTGCGTGTTTAGCAACAGAGGGATTTGAAATTTTATTTTCGAATAATAATTGTCAGATTCGTTTGAATAATATTCTTTATGGTTATGGAATGTTGAAAGGTGGCATTTATATTCTTGATACTAAAACAGAAGTTTTCAATATAAATAATGTGAAGAAAGTTAAATTAGGTAATGAGAATTCCTTCTACTTATGGCATTGCCGTTTAGGCCACATAAATAAAGATCGCTTAACCAAGTTGCATAAGCGTGGAGACTTAGGCCCAATAGACTTGGAGTCTTATGGTGATTGCGAACCTTGTTTAAAAGGAAAAATGACAAAGTTACCCTTTAAAGGAAAGGGTGAACGAGCCACGAGTACATTGGAACTTATACACACTAATGTGTGTGGTCCAATGAGTGTTCAGGCACTAGGAGGATACTCCTACTTCATAACCTTTATTGATGATTACTCACGATACGGTTATTTGTACTTGTTGAAGCACAAGTCTGAAAGTTTTGAAAATTTTAAACTATTTAGAGCTGAAGTAGAGAAACAGCTTGAGAAAAGTATTAAAACACTTTGATCGGATCGAGGTGGAGAATACTTAAGTCAGGAGTTTTAGGATTATCTAAAGGAAAATGGGATAGTTCCCCAGTGGACCCCTCCTTATACACCCCAACACAATGGAGTGTCAGAAAGGAGGAATTGGACTTTATTAGATATGGTCAGGTCCATGATGAGCCATGCAGTTCTTAGTAAATCCTTTTGGGGATATGCACTTGAGAGCGCGGTTTATGTCTTAAACAGAGTGCCCTCTAAATCAGTTGATTTTACACCTTATGAAAGATGGTGTAATAAAAAGCCATCTCTAAATCACTTAAGAGTATGGGGTTGTCCTGCTATGGTGAAGAGGATAGCGTCAGATAAGCTAAATGCCAAGGCTGACAAATGTCTGTTCATTGATATCCAAAGGAAACAATTGGATATCTGTTTTGCCAACCCGAAGCACAAAAGGTATTTGTGTCTCGGAATGCTCACTTTTTGGAAAAGGAACACTTACTTGAAAAGGTCAGTGGGAGCAATATTGAACTGGAAGTTCAAGAGGAAGAAACAGACGATCAACTGATTCTAGATACACAAGAGAGTGTGATCCAAGAACAAACTGTCGAAACACAATCATTGCGAAGATCAAGTCGTGTTCATAAGGGTCCCAATAGATATGGGTTTATTATCACTAATGATAAGGAACTATATCTTGTGGAGGATGATGAACCAAGGACATATGATGAGGCAATAAAAGGCTCAGATTCTGATAAATGGCAAAAGGCCATGAAATCAGAAATGGATTCCATGTACGAGAACCAAGTTTGGAATTTGGTTGATGCACCGCAAGAGGTTAGACCAATTGGGTGCAAATGGGTCTTCAAGAAGAAGACAGACATGGATGGTAATGTAATTACCTATAAAGCAAGGTTGGTTGCGAAAGGTTATAGTCAACGGGAAGGTATTGACTATGATGAAACCTTCTCACCGGTAGCCATGCTCAAATCCATAAGGATACTCCTCGCCATTGCTGCTCATTACGATTATGAGATCTGGCTGATGGATGTAAAAACAGCATTCCTCAATGGGGATTTAGACTGGGATGTGTATATGACACAACCTGAGGGTTTTACATCTCAGAATGACTCGAAGGTATGCAAGCTACAAAGATCCATTTATGGACTTAAGCAGGCATCAAGGAGTTGGAATATAAGGTTTGATCAGACAATCCGGGAACTGGATTTCTGCCTAAATGCAAATGAGCCTTGTGTTTACAAGAAGGTTAGTGGGAGTGCAGTCATTTTTCTAGTATTGTATGTTGATGACATTCTGCTAATAGGAAATGACATTTCTCTTCTTCAAAATGTTAAAGTATGGTTGTCAAGAAAGTTCTCCATGAAAGACCTTGGTGAAGCAGCATTTATACTAGGTATAAAGATCTACAGGGATAGATCCAAGAGGCTGTTAGGTCTTTCTCAAAGTACATATATAGACAAGGTGTTGAATAGGTTCAACCTTGAGCATTCTAAGAAAAGTTATCTCCCAATGACAAAGGGGATTAACCTATCTAAAGCCGAGTGTCCGAAGACAGCTCAAGAGAGAATGCGCATGAAGGATATACCCTATGCATCCACGATAGGATCCATCATGTATGCTATGATATGTACTAGGTTGGATGTCTCTCAAGCTTTGAGCTTTACGAGCAGATATCAGTCAGATCCAGGTGAAAAGCACTGGATGGCCGTCAAGGCAATCCTTAAGTACTTGAGAAGGACTAAGGATGAGTTCTTGATTTATGGAGAAGGTGATCTCACTATCAAAGGTTACACTGACGCAAGCTTTCAATCTGACAAGGATGACTTTAAGTCTCAGTCAGGTTTTGTGTATGTGTTAAATGGAGGGGCAGTATGCTGGAAGAGTTCCAAGCAAGAAACTACTGCTGATTCCACCACGGAATCTGAATACATTGCTGCATGTGAAGCAGCAAAAGAAGCTGTCTGGTTAAAGGGATTTATTGGTGATCTCGGTGTGGTGCCTGAGGCTATTGATCCAATTACTTTATATTGTGATAACAATGGTGCCATAGCTCAGGCAAAGGAACCATGGTCTCATCAGAAAAACAGACATGTATCCAGAAAGTATCATATAATCAGGGAGATTGTTGATGCTAAGATAATAAGATTAGAATATGTACCCACTGATCAGAACCTCACGGATGGTCTGACAAAACCATTAACTCAAGTCAAACATGACCAGCATGTTAAAGCATATGGATTAAAACATATGGCTAATTGGCCTTAGAGCAAGTAGGAGTTTGTTGGATATGATGTATGCCCTTAAGGCAATTAGGGTGATATATCTTAATTATGTAATAGTACGAATAATTTGTTTAATCAATAAAGGCATTTGTTCTTTTGTTTATATCAATGTGTTTTTATACATATATATTATAGCTGGTTAAAATATATTCATTGATGTATGTATACAAAAGTCCTTGACATATCATAGCATGAAGTCAGAGGAATTATAGTTGGACTATATTTGGTGGAACCTACTTCATGTGCAATTATGATTATGTCTAAACTATCCCTAGTCACAGTGTCATCAAGAAAGGATATTGATGAAACGGAAAGACTAGCATGTGGTCAACTTTCTTGGAAAGGGTCCAAGCAGTTAATCTCCTAAATACTGAAGGTGGTGCCTTAAGCTTGACACATGGATATATCTGGGAGATATATTGGAGACCGCAGCAAGATAAACACTTGGTATAAATATCAATGTGTTAGTGTTTATCTTCATGCAATAAGCTTTGCGAATGTCCTCATACTTAAGATGCTAGTTGCCTTGTGTGGTACTATTGCTATACTTTGGGTCATTGCTATGCACTCAATAATTTAGGGTGCTACGGGTGATTACGGGTATAGTGATAACTACACGTTGGTAGACTGAGTAGTTGGAAAGAATCCATCGCTTCGGATATATTAAGGAGTTGTACCTGGCCACTTATTGAAGTGATGATTGCCATAAACCTCTGATCAGAGTATGTGTTTGATAGAAATGGTTTCTAGTCAAACACACTATAGTAAAAGGCAATATACTTCGGTAACAAGTAAATAACTGGGATAGCTTGGAGCAACCTTGCTATTAGCGGGTTAACACTTTAACCGAACCCAATAAACCAGATGGTACTAATATTAAAGAATGGAAGGAATTTATCGCACTAGATAACTATTGCATTAACCGGGATTAAGTCATAAGCATAAATGACGTTTCAAGTAATGGGGGATGGTAGACCCTTGCTAGAGGCGTACTACAGTCGTTTAAGGTAATCGAGTTCTATTTACGGTCTAGAGCATCGAGCCAATGGTTCCATTAGAACAAGGGTTGGTTAAGCCTTAACAGCTCAATACTTCGGGATCCTATAAGGTCACACACATTGGACCTTCATCGGACTAAGTAAAGAACTAATAGATTTATTCTATTACAAGAATATAACATAAATAATAGTTGGATTATTATTTGATTGGTTAAAATTGATTAAATCAATTTTTGATAGACCAAGGAATTTATTTTGACCGGTAACTAATTAATTAGAGTCATAAATAAATTATAATTGATTAGATCAATTTTGGTTGGACCAAGAAATTTATTTTGACTGATAACTAATTTATTAGAGTCAAAAATAAATATTTATTTGAAAGGATTTAAAGGGGATTTTGCATTGACGAGTTAAAACCGAAAAGTATTAAATATTTTGTACAAATATTCGGTTGCGCGAAATACACCAAAAGGTGCGCGAACATTGCTGGGCGGTGTTCGCGGTGGCCCATATTCATGGGCTGCACAAAGGCAGCCCAAACTCCCATCCCACATCGTTAATTGGGGAGCAAATTTTTGCTCCCCAAGCCTATATATAGGCTGTCCCTTCTTCTTTCAAAATGTACCAAGCTCAAAGCATAAATCCTAAGCGAGATAATTAATCTCTCGGGTACTTGAGCAAGTTATTTTTGTGGAGCCTGAATTTATTCGGGCAACGCTAGTTTATATTTTTGGGTGAGGCTTCTAGAGTGGTCTAGCAACTACTCGAGGCTTCTTAGTTCTTCCTCCTGGGGAGGTTTTGGTTGGTGGGGTTCGTGTGGATACTGATAGAGGCTATCCTACGACTGGAGGCTTGTGCAAGAAGGTCCTGCAAAAGCACGCTTCAACTGGTAAGTTCTTTTTCTTTCTCTTTTAATTATTAAGTCTTTTTCTTTAAGTGTTTTTAGACTTAATAATTATGCTTAGGTTATTTTTGCATGCTTAGTTTATTTTATGCTTAGGTTATAACTTAGAGTTATAACATGCTTAGTATAAAATAAATATGCTAGGATATAATTTGGAATTATGGTATGCCTAGTCCTTTAGCATGCTAACCTAGGTAGAGAATTATTTAGTTAAGGCTTTATTTAATTTATATGCAACTAATAGGAGTTCCTGGGACAGGGACAAAATTTTGAATTTCCGTCATGCCTCTTATGCATGTTCAATTTGACTGTCAGTTCCCAACATGTGGTACAATATTTCTTGAAATTAAAGCAATTATGGGAAGATTTTGCATACTTGAGGCTAGTTCCCAAGTGTTCTTGTGGATCTATTGTCCAGAAACTCACAATTCAGCTAGAAGAAGACAAGGTACTACAATTTTTAATGGGGCTTAATGACAATTATGACCCCATTAGTAGCCAAATCTTGCTCATTGACCCACTACCATCAGTCAACAAGACTTACTCAATGGTGGTAAGGGTGGAAAAGCAAAGGAAAATGAGTACTGACTCAATGATTGAAATAGCCAATGTGGCCAATCAAGAACCTAGCCCTGGAACACAATCAACCAACACTGTGAAAAGGTGTTCTCACTGCGGGAAAACCAAACACACCAAGGAAGAGTGCTGGAAACTAAATGGACCACCGGAAAAAGGGTTAAAAGGGAAAAAAAGGCAAGAAAAGAACTCAGTCAGAGGCTCATCTTGTAGGGGGTAACACACCATTTGACTCTGATGAAGAAAACTCAGATGAAGAAATGGATATGAAACAACTTGTGAAAGCAGAAGTGAGGAGGCAATTGCAAAAGAATGCTGAATTGTGAGTTTCTTGACAATAGATCCATAAGAACACTTTGGAACTAGCCTCAAGTATGCAAAATCTTCCCACAAAGCTCTTCACAAGAAAGTGATATATTGGCCTTATTGCACATGGACATGTGGGGCCCCTATCACAAAGCTTCAATCTCTGGGGCTAAATTTATATTAACTATTGTTGATGATCATTCAAGGGCCATATGGGTTGTTTTACTGCAATCAAAGGTCCAAGTACCAACTGCAATACAACAGTTAGTGAGAAAATTAGAAAAATAATTTAGGAAAAATGCTAGAAAATTAAGAACAGACAATGGGCTGGAGTTTGTAAATTCAATATGCCAGAAGTTTTTTGCTGATTCAGGAATAGAACACCAAAAAAGCTGTGCGTACTCACCACAGCAAAATGGTGTCATTGAGAGAAAACATAGGCATCTCTTTTTAAGATTCTTAGTCCCAATTGAGTGCAGAAAAGTGAAACATAGTTAATTTGTTTGTGTGCCTTAACCTGGACTTGGTTTGTATTTAGTAAGTCTCTTTGTACCATAGGACCTTCATCGAGGCTTTAATATAACTCTAGCATTGGTAGTTATTTTTTTGCTGCGAGTTCCGCAATTAGATGAAACGAGATTTACTTGGGTCACAACCATATTTAATTTCTTTCATAGGACCGCTAGAGGAAGAGCTATCCATGGCTAAAAACTGGGAAAAGGCTCTTTCATTGGGAGAGCAAAGAGAGTGGAATGGGCAATAGGGAATGCAAAGGGAATCGAAGCGTAAATGGCAAAGTATTAAATGGGAATGGAAAGGGGTTAGCAAAAGCTAGCAAACCTAGTAAAGTTCACAAAGCAAATCCCAAATTATGGCTAGATGTGTTTTACGGATCCCACTAAGTGAAAGTATATTTTATCTAAATAAAAGGTCAGAATGAAGCCATCTTATGTCTACCGGGGCACCCTAGATACCAAACCAAGGTAAATTTTGAACTTCAACAATTAATTGTGTGTTTATACTTAGAATTTGGTGAAAACTCTCGGGCTGAGTCTCAAACAAGGTCCTTATGCTTTCTCAAGGACATCTTTAGTTGGAATTTCGGTTGTTAATAAGGATTCTCAGTGCAAGTCTTGGTGAAAGATATTAATCTCTGTGATATTGTTTAGGGTCACTTGTACAATTTAAATTTCTTTTCTTCATGATCTTTTAATGAATACTTGAAGCAAGCATGGAATAAGTGTGGGGAGATTCGATAGGTTGTAAATCAAACATGTTTTTATGCTTGTTTCCATGCATATAATTGAGACCATATCTTTGGTCTAGTCGTCGTATTTCATTGATTTTATTCCTGGTAAATTTAGTTTTAATTAACAATTCCCAAAAAGATCGCTTTTAGGTCACGCTGTTTGTCATCTCTTAAGTATAACATTGTTAAAGACTGTTCCCTGTGCGAGCGACCCTTGCTTATAAGTTTTTAATGTGTAGAGATTTATTTTTGATGGTCTCAACAGCCATCAAAAGTTTAGGGGACAGTAGACAATTTGTAGGGTTGTCAACGGAGCGGGGATTTCCTGAATCCGATGGGTGTAAGATTATTTTATATAATTATTGTGACCCATATGTATTATGGATCCCGATTTAATAATTATATGTGGCTTCGTGTGATGGTCACAAAGCCTTATAGATATTAAATCGGTATGAGTTTAAATTCCCTTCCCTCTACGATTAAGTTGGCATAAAAGTAAAAGGATCGGAGTAAAAGGATAATGCGTAATTGGATAAGCATTATTAGAGCAATTCTATTTGTGTTAATTACTGTTATTAATTTTGTTATTAAGTAGCTTTATAATTGAACACTTAATTAATTAATGTATACAGAAGTGAAACGGTTAATATAGATACTTATCTTTTAATTAACCATTGTGTATGTATGTGAAAAGGAACGACTCATCGTTATACATATATACAGAAAGTGAAGAGCAGTAAAGAGAGAAACAATTAGTCTCTTTAATCAATGAAGTTTCGTCTTTTCTTGTTATTAGATTTGTTCCAATTCATCTCTGACTTACTGTTTATCAAAATCTCTTATCATCAAGAGGCCAATTATCAAAAGTAGAGGAGAAAGAACGATTCGTTCTCTTTGCCATGGCTCAATTCGTTTTAAGGTACGCTTCAGCTAATCGTCTATTTATTGTTCTTATCATTCAATTCTAGGTAAGATGATCTTGGGGGTTTTATCCCGATAAAAGTTTAAGCTTCATGATTGTTATAGATTTCAGAATCAAAATCATTCATGGGGTTATAGATTAGCTATGAATTGAAGAAAAATTACAGTATTTTTGCTTAATTTGTTTTGGTTTTTGAGCGTAAAAGATGAGGCAATGAAATTGTTTACGTTGGCAATTCTATGGGCAATGACTGTAGTGGAATTATAATCTGAAAATTGTTATATATATGGTTAATATGATAGAAAGTAAGGGGATGTAATAGAACAGAATGTAAGAAAATAAAATAAGAAAAGTGATATGATTTATCAGAATGAAATTTTCTTTTGCATTCTTTTGTCCCACTAATTATTATGAAGTTTTAAGTTTGGTTTGATATCTTTTTGGGTGGCCTACTTGAATTATTATTTATATTTTTTTGGCCACTATTTATACGTGAGTAAGGTCATGTTAGACATATATAAATGATGGAAATTAATTTATGACATGTAAATTTGTATATAAATGTGTGATTATGTGTTGGTGACACATAACGGCATGATTATGAATTGTTGATTATGCATGTTAAAGCTAATTATGTTTACATGCTTTGAGGTTTGATTTATCTGGTAAAAGTTTTGTTGTATAAATTAAATGTTTGTTGTATAGAAAGTAAATTAGTCACAAAAGTGATTTTGCTTGGTTATGTAAACATTGGATTATACAAATATTGTTCATGTATAGAGATGCATGTAAATGTTATACGACGATGTAAACTCAAATTTTAAATGTTAAATGGATGGAAGACATGTTAGTTACCAAAATGGCCTTACCTTATTTGATTAAACATTTTATAAGGGTGGTATATATTTAAATATTTATTGAATAGTGGACATGCTAGTCACCAAAGCGGCCTTGTTCGGTGAAAATAAATCTTTATAATAGGTATAGTCAATCGTATTAGTGAGAGGGATGCTCAATGACATTAAGTGTAACACCCCCCTTATTGGGAGCGCTATAGTAACTATACTCACCCAATGAACAACTCTACTCCACAGTATAGAGTTCAGTACTTATAGATTTAATATGTACAAATACAAATATAGCGTTCCAAACTCTAAATTATTTCTCAATGCTAATTATTCTCCAAATATTTCTCAATACTATCTAGTACATGTCATTATTCTACAAACCATAATATTACATTAAAATACATATCTACCTCGAGTCTTTCCTTATTTACTCTTCAGGCAGATCCACTTATTCCACTTTGGTCCAAGCTATCTACAAGTTCTCCACCTACGTGTAGAAAAAAAACTACACGCTAAGCAATTTGCTTAGTAGTGTCCATAAAAGAAATATAACAACTTTGAACATTTTTTTAAAATAGAAACAAAGTATATTTATAAGTCAAAAACAAATTAACCAGCTTTATGTAACCAAATCACAAAACTTATATAGTAATCCTTTCAAAGTACAATCAAATTTGTATCCAATTTTTCTCAAACTCTTTAACCACATATTGCCCGAAGTAAACAAGTCCTAAATAACGGTAAAATGGATACGGGAGAGGACAAGCCCGAAGCCGAAGCTTCAAAATCAATATATCGGTCAAGCCCAAAGCCGAAGCTTCAATATCAATGTATATATATATATATCATAATATCGTCCAAAGCCCGAACCCAAAGCTTCAATTGTTTGTACAGTACTGTACCCCCCTTTATTGGCGCTAATCTACCATGACCCGTATTCTACTCGTTTAATAAGGGCAATAAATCAAAGTAACATCTTAAAAATTTCAGTATAAACCATCAATCATAATTCAACATAACTTCAGTAATTAAGAAATCAAAATCCCAAATTTTTAAGCATCAAACTTCAATTAAAACTCAATAAAATCAATATTCATACTTTCCAGAATTTTTCCAGGTTTCGTAACCTGACTTCCCCTGCATTTGTCACTATGAAAACATCACCCAATCGAAGAACTTTATTCTAAACATAATTAGCCACATGTCTTAGCTTTCCAAAACCACTAGAATCACAGAAATTCAAATTGTATAACCAAAGTTATGATCAAAATACTAAACAGTATATCAAGCTGAGATTTTCCGAAAACAGATTTCGTGACTCAACTTCAAACGAAAATTTCACATTGAAAACGAATGAAATTCAATAAGGTTTTTTCTGAACATATATTCGTTGCTTTCTGTAGATATCAATAGTATCAAGAATCATTCAAATCGGATTTATATAACATGAGAAAACATTAAAACAAAACAGGTATACAATCTGGAAAATTTTCCGAAAAATCGAGAAATCGAAATTCGAGACACAAACCTTTTTCTATGCTCTTTCTAGCTCTCTTCTACCTCTTTTGCCTTTGATTTACTTGCAATAGCTTTCTCTACAACAGCCATATATAATTCTATCAAAATATTGTATAAATAAACTTCCTAATACCATAAATATGCTTAATCTATCATGAATTCTACTAATTAAGCTTTAATTTCACCAAAAATCACTCACCTCAAATTCGGGTTACTATTCATCCAAATCTTAATATCTGAAATCCTCCTCTTCTAGTCTTGATTCACTGAAATTAATGATGATAGAGGGCTTTATGATCGATTTCTAACAAGAATTCAAAGTTGAATCGAAGAAATCAGAAGTTTTTAGATTAGGGAAAAATTTGTTAATGGATTTAGGAAGAGAGAAAAATGGAGAAGAAGATGAAGGGAAGAGAGAAGAAAGGTTACGTATAGATTTAGGATTTTTCTTTTTTTTTTTCCAATTTCCAATATTGCCCTTGGACAAATAATTAAATACCCAATTCATCCCTCTTACTTAATTAGCTCTTATTTCCTCATGTCTTATATCCAATAATAATAATAACAATAAAAATAATTTCCATGATATTTTAATACCATAGTAATTATATAAGCAAATTTTTAGAAATTTTAGTTCGTTACATTAAAAGTTTACGCTAGACAATTGAGATTATTAATCACAACGCTAGGAGATGACCTTAAGGTAGATTATTGCTTATGGTTAATGACACTACGAGATTTTATTATTTTGTGTTTGATTAACATGTATATTCTGCCCAAAGGTGTTTTGCATGTTAATCAGAACGTAATCAATAAAATCAATTATTTGATCAATGTTACAGCACCAATGAAAGTTTAAGGTCCTGTGTTTAGTTTTCTGCCCGAATACATAGAATGAAAGTCAAAGCATTAAAGAAAATAATTTATGTCGATTAAAGATCCATAATGGACAGAAGCGAACTTCCTAACAATGATATAATAAATTTAATAGTATCATTGTGGTACTATTTTATATATACATTAAGACCAGTGGGAGTTGGTCCCATATTTTGATGACATAGATCTTGTCACTTATGTGATTAAAAGACTTTACTCTTCAAGATTGGAAATTGAGTAGTATCATGGAAAAGTGAGAGTAATTTGTCATTGCTACTTCCATTGCGTATTTTGAAATTGTGGCGTGCTTTGAGCCTATGATTGATTGTTGCTGTGGAATTTTGTCTAAAGTAAGGATTAGTCGATATTATTTCTAAATGGTTGAGACAGTATTGTAATAGTTCTGCAACGATTTTCTTTGAACGAATGGCCGGTACTGTAAGGGTGTGAAGCACATTAATGTAAAGTACTCGGCTTAAAAGAAGAAGTGCAAAAACACAGTGTCTATGGAGCATATTGAATGAAATCGACTGTAATGGTACGCTAACGTAAAGTTTAATGCCTAAAAAGTTTATTGGCAATGTACGTGAAATGAATATTATAGAAAAGTTCTTGTTAGCTTAAGTGATTTGTATGATCATACGATAAAGTCTCGAGCTCAATTTGAATGTAATGACATTTTAGGAATATTCGATAAATATTGTTTTTGCATAATTTTAGTTATCCACATTATATTTGCACATTAAAGCTTATTTACGTGTGATAACTTTATGGCTATTTTTTGTTTAATAACTATGAAATGTTTGTTATATTATAGTGAGCAATACTGTAATATTTATTGGATAATGATTTGATAGTTGAGAGTTGAAATTAACTATGGTTCATAGAAGGAAACATGACGACATTAGTGACATGTAACCGTCATGACTCGATTGTTTTGATTCTTATAAAGTTATATATGAGTGTTAGGTTTTGCAGATTAAAGATTATATATATATATATATATATATATAAAATTGCTTCCACACATGGGCCAAGTGGGAGATTGTAAGATTATTTTATATAATTATTGTGGCCCATATGTATTATGGATCCCGATTTAATAATTACGTATGGCTTTGTTTGATGGTCACAAAGCTTTATGGATTTTAAATCGGTATGGGTTTAAATTCCCTTCCCTCTATGATTAAGTTGACATACAAGTAAAAGGATTGGAGTAAAATGATAATGCCTAATTGGATAAGCATTATTAGAGCAATTATATTTGTGTTACTATTATTAATTTTGTTATTAATGTTAAGTCCAAACCAAATTTGGAGGCTAATTAATTCAACCAATTTGGAGGCTAATTAATTGCCAACAACTAAGGTGGGAAGATGGTAGTTAGTAATTGGCACATTAATTACCAATTGGAAAGTTAATGCAACTTTTTGTGCCTATAAATAGGCATTCCCATAATCCAAATTCATCCAAGCAAAAATTGAGTTTTCTTTTGTAGAGCATTCCTACAAAAAGAGTTTGAGAGAAATTAGGAGAGTGAGTTGAGTAGTTTGGGAAATACTACATTATTTGGGCGTAAGGGTTAATCTTTTTATTTTGGGCATTCCAACTTTCTCCTAAAATTATTTTATACCTCAAGTTTGGGTATACTTGAGAGAGGCTTTATTGTTGTATTCTCATTATTTTTTAGTGGAGTTATATTTACAGCCCCGTGGTTTTTCCCCTTTAAAGGATTTCCACGTAAATCTTTGTGTTTCTTTATTGCTCTATTTATTTTTATACTCGTTGTTGCAACATCTACTTTAGTTAATACATATCACCTTGCTACCGAATTGATATACGGGACCCAATAAGTGGTATCAAAGCTGTTGGTTCCATAAAGGTGGTTGTGTTAATTAAAATGGAATGTTCTTCAACATCCATGATCAAATTGAACGGTTCGAACTGGTCAATTTGGAAGCCCATGATGGAGGATATATTGTACTGCAAAGATATGCATGAAGCAATCAAAGGAGACACCTCAAAGCTAAAAGACATGAAAGATCTAGATTGGAGCAAGTTGACTAGAAAGGCCGTCAGTATCATTTGCCAGTGGCTAGATTTCAGCGTGTCGGCCATGTCTCGGAAGAAACGTCTGCCCATGAACTATAGAAGAAGCTGCAAGATCTTTATGATCGGAAAACTGCCGAAAACAAGTTGTTCCCGATAAGGAAGCTTGTCAACATGAAATACAAGGAGGGAACTTCTATTGCTGAATTTTTGAATGAATTTCGAAGTGATATTAATCAATTATCTTCTATGCAAGCAACACTTGAAGGTGAAGTCCAATCCTTATTGTTGCTCAGCTCTCTAACGGAAAGTTAGGATACGTTGGTGGTGTCTATGACCAATTCGGCTCTAGATGGAAAATTATCCTTAAACCACGTTGTTAGCACTTTGCTCAACGAGGAGACAAAGAGGAAAGTTATGATTGTCGTAAGTAGCCAAGCTCTTGTCACAGAACACAGAGGTCGGAGCAAAAATCGAGGTCCCAACAATCCTGACAAATCCAAAGGAGGAGAGAAGTTTAGTGTCAGATCTAAGTCTAGAGGTGGAGTCAAATGCTACCATTGTAGACTAGAAGGCCATCTGAAGAGGAACTATCGAAAGCTAAAGAGAGAACAGAAGGATGGCAATAACCAGGAGGAAGACAAGAACACCACTATAGTAACCGAGGAGATTATTGTTCTTTCCTTCAGTCATGAAGAACAATGTCTGTAAGTCTCAAGTCAAGATGATACGGAATGGGTGATTGACACTGCAGCATCTTATCACGCCACTCCTAACAAGGAGTTCTTCACCACATATAGAGCAGGAAATTTTGGTGTGGTGAAGATGGGCAATAATGGCCATTCCAAAATTATTGGAATTGGTGACATTCGTATTAAGACGAACACTGGCTGCACACTCATCCTCAAAGAAGTTAGATATGTTCCTAATTTGAGGCTCAACTTAGTATCTTCTGGTATCCTAGATCGTGAAGGCTTCGAGAATTTCTTCGGGGAGTAGGAAATGGAAGCTTACCAGGAATTCCTTGGTGATTGCAAAAGGTGCCATGTGTTGTACACTGTACAAAACAAATGCAGTCATTTGTAAAGATAGATTACATGCTATTGAAGAAGAGTCTTCACCAGATTTATGGCATAGAAGATTGGCTCACATTAGTGAGTAAGGGATGCAGATTCTAGCAAAGAAGGCACTTGTACCTTTGGCTAATGGCACACCACTATCTCCATGTGACTACTGCCTATTCAACAAGCAACATAGAGTGTCATTCAGCAAGTCATCAAGTAGAAAGTCAAGTGTTCTTGACTTGGTGCACCCAGATGTATGTGACCCCTTTGAATATGAGACCTTGAGAGGTAATAAGTATTTTGTTACTTTCATCGACGATGAATCACGGAAGTTGTGGATGTATTTCCTGAGAACAAAAGTTCAGGTATTTTAGTCATTTCAAAAATTCCATATTATGGTGGAAAGAGAGACAAATAAGAAATTAAAATGTCTTCGATTCGACAATGGAGGTGAATACACATCACATGAGTTGGAGAACTACTGTTCCAGACATGGAATTCGACATGAAAAGACTGTACCTGCAACCCCACAGCACAATGGTGTAGTAGAAAGGATGAATCGCACTATTGTAGAGAAGGTCAGATGTATGCTCAAAATGGCTAACTTGCTAAAGTCATTTTGGGGAGAAGCAACACGCACAGCCTGCTGTGTCATCAACAGGTCACCATCTGCTACTCTAGATTTTGATATTCTAGAAAGAGTATGGACTGGAAAAGATGTTCAATACTCTCATCTGAAAGTGTTCGGTTATAAGGCATTTGCGCATGTGCCTAAGGAGCAATGGTCAAAGCTTGATGACAAAGCAAGTCCATGTATCTTCCTTGGATATGAAGATGAAGCGTTCGAGTACAAACTGTAGGACCTAGAGAAGAAGAAGACCATTAGAAGCAGAGATGTAGTCTTTCGAGAAAATGAGACCATCAAAAGTAGAGATGTAGTTAGGACTTGTAAATGACGTCATTCCCAGCCATGTTCCTTTATTGCCAAATAGTACCATTGGTGGAGATGAGGAACAGTTTTAGAACAATGATGAAATTCCAGAGCTAATGAAGGATCTTGAGCAAGAAGATGTTGATAAGAAGGGGGAGCAACCCACCCAGCAAGCTGAGGCTGAACAACAGCTTAGAAGATCCGCCAGGGATCGCCAACCAACATCAAAGTATCCTAGTTCTGAGTATATTCTCGTTACTGGTGAGGGGGAGCCAGAGAACTTTCAGGAAGTTATAACTCATGCAGATAAAGAATCTTGGCTGGAGGCAATGTAAGATGAGATGAATTCCTTGCAGAAAAACAACACATATGAGTTAGTCGAACTTCCAATAGGAAGAAAAGCCTTGAAGAACAAATGGGTTTTCAAGCTCAAAAGAGATGGCAATGGAAAGCTAGTGAATTATAAAGCTCGTCTAATAGTGAAAGGATTCCAACAATAGAAAGGAATTGATTTTGAGGAAATCTTTTCTCTGGTGGTTAAAATGACTTCTATTCGAGCAGTTCTAAGCTTGGTAGCAAGTTTGAATCTTGAGCTTGAGCAGTTAGATGTGAAAACCGCCTTCCTTTATGGTGACCTGGAGAAATAAATCTACATGGTGCAACCAGAAGGCTTCGAAGTAAAAGGGAAAGAGCATATGGTTTGTAAGCTACAAAAGAGTCTGTATGGGTTGAACCAAGCACCCAAGCAATGGAACAAGAAGTTTGACTCTCTCATGAGTAGTCATGGCTACAAGAAGACCTAGGAGGATCCGTGTGTCTACTTCAAGAGGTTCTCTGATAACAACATCATCATATTGTTGTTATACGTTGATGACATATTGATCATGGGACAAGATGTTTCTTCAATTCATAAATTTAAAGAGCAATTAACGAAGTCCTTTGACATGAAGGACTTGGGTCCAGCACAACAGATTTTGGGCATGGGGATTATTCGTGATCAAAGCAACAACAGGTTGTGGCTGTTACAGGAAAAATATATTGAACGTGTGCTACAACATTTCAACATGTTAAATGCTAAATCAGTCAGCGTTCCTCTTGTTGCTCATCTGAAGCTGAGTAAGGAATCTTGTCCTACAACCAAAGAAGAGAAGGAAGACATGAGAAAGATTCCATATTCCTCCGCTGTGGGGAGTCTGATGTACGCAATGGTTTGCACAAGACCAGACATTGGACATGCTGTTGGAGTTGTAAGTAGATTCTTAGATAATCCGGGAAGACAACACTGGGAAGCTGTAAAGTGGATTCTCAGATATTTGAAGGGAAGTTCAAAGAAGTGCTTATGCTATGGAGGATCTAAACCAATCTTAAAAGGCTTCGTTGATGCTGACACGGCAGGAGATCTCGATCATAGAAAGTCAACTTCGGGATACGTATTTACATTTGCCGGGGGAGTAATTTCTTGTCAATCTAAATTACAGAAATGTGTTGCACTTTCTTCGATCAAACGGAGTACATTTCAGCTGTTGAAGCAGGAAAAGAGATGATTTGGTTGAAGAGATTCTTTGATGAGTTGGGTAAAAAACAAGCTAACTGCATAGTATATTGCGATAGTCAAAGTGCTATAGACTTAAACAAGAATAATATGTATCATTCTGGAACAAAGCACATTGATATTCGCTATCATTGGATACGCGAGCAACTGGAAAAGGGGATTTTTCATCTTGAGAAAATTCCAACAAAAGAGAACCCCTCAGATATGTTGATAAAAGTTATTCCTCGGGATAAGTTTGAGTTGTGCAATGAACTGATCGGCATGAGCTCCAAGTAAGAGCTTATTTCGTACTCCATTCGTTTGGAGGGGGAGAATTGTTAAGTCTAAACCAAGTTTGAAGGCTAATTAATTCAACCAATTTGGAGGCTAATTAATTGTCAACAAATAAGGTGGGAAGATGATAGTTTGTAATTGGCATATTAATTACCAATTGGAAAGTTGATGCAACTTTTTGTGCCTATAAATAGGCATTCCCGTAATCCAAATTCATCCAAGCAAAAATTAAGTTTTCTTTTATAGAGCATTTCCTACAAAAAGAGTTTGAGGGAAATTAGAGGAGTGAGTTGAGTAGTTTGGGTATTTCTACACTATTTGGGTGTACGGGTTAATCTTTGTTTTTGGGCATTCCAACTTTCTCCTAAAATTATTTTATACCTAAAGTTTGGGTATACTTGAGAGAGGCTTTATTGTTGTATTCCCATTATTTATTAGTGGAGTTATTTTTGCCGCCCCGTGGTTTTTCCCTTTTAAAGGGTTTCCACGTAAATCTTTGTGTTTCTTTATTGCTCTATTTATTTTTATACTCGTTGTTGCAACATATACTTTAGTTAATACATATCACCTTGCTACCGAATTGATATACGGGACCCAGCAATTAAGTAGCTTTATAATTGAACACTTAATTAATTAATGTATACAGAAGTGAAACGGTTAATATAGATACTTATCTTTTAATTAACCATTGTGTATGTATATGAAAAGGAACGACTCATCGTTATATATATATACAAGTATGTATGGAATGGGAGTAAGACTAATGGTGGAACAAAAATGAAATTGAAGAGCAGTAAAGAGAGAAACAATTAGTTTCTTTAATCAATGAAGTTTCGTCTTTTCTTGTTATTAGATTTGTTCCAATGCATCTCTAATATAGTTGAAATTGACATACTGTTTATCAATTTCATTTTAAATGGATCCAATCAAAATCTTTTATCATCAAGAGGTCAATTATCAAAGTAGAGGAGAAAGAACGGTTTGTTTTCTTTGCCATGACTCAATTCGTTTTAAGGTACGCTTCCGCTAATCGTCTATTTATTGTTCTTATCATTCAATTCTAGGAAAGATGATCTTGGGGGTTTTATCCCGATAAAAGTTTATGGTTCATGATTGTTATATATTTCAGAATCGAAATCATTACGGGATAATAAAAATTCTTACAATGGGGATCCGTTCCGATGGGGATGGGGAATTCCCGATAAGATCCTCGTGGGTATGGATTTAGGGAATTTTTTGATAGCCGAAACATTTGTGGATATGGGTACGGGGAATGTATATTTTATCCTTAATGGGTATTAGGAAATATCCGATGGATAATGGATAATACCCGGATGGGGAATGGGGATAATTTTTTACCCGAAACCTTTAAAAAAAATTTTATACTAAAACTTTAATGGATATTGATATGGGAAATCCATTAGTCGATCCAATAAAACCCATGAACAATCCTAAAAACTTGCACCAATTTTAATGATGTAATTGGCCATTTTCTTATAAAATTGATGCCTGATGATGAGCATGATTGTTTTATAATGTATGTTTTCAGTCACTATTATGCATCGAAGAAAGTGGACTTTTAATTTTAATTATTACATTGATGGAGATCACGATGCATTATAACCTCCCCAATTTTATAATTATTTAATTGGCTGTCTTGAACTTTTTAAAATTGGAATTTGATCTAATCATTTAGTATTATTGGCTTCAATACTAATCTCATTTTATGCATGTCAAATACATTTGTATTTGACTGAATTTGGTTTAAATGGTAAATGCCCCAGAATTTTTCAAAAGTCCAATACTCAAATATTATTGAAAGAAAAATAAACTAAAGCGAACACGAAAAAAGAAAAAAAAAACCAAGGGCAAAACTAATAATCAAGTAAAATGACCAACAAATGGGATACATAACACACATCTTAGAATCAAAGTTATGAATATCATGTAACGCATAACTTACATGCACAGAACGTTTCGGAAAAGAGATGTTCTGATGTAGATGAGAGAGCGTTGGTGTACTTGGAGAAAATTGATAAAAGTGGCTAGCTCGGTTACTATTCTTTTGGGCTTTTTGGGTCGGATTTCGACGTTTCAAGACACTTTTCGGATCAGAAACGGCCCAACGAGCAACGCTCATGCGATATCATGAGCCCCACCCTATCAGGCCCTAATTTTGCCGTTTAGGCCCTCAATTTTGCGTTTTTCTGTTTTCAGGGACTTAATTGCAATTTTCTAAAAGTTTGTGTGCTTTTATTTTTTCCTAGGGTTTTAACCCTAGCCTCTAGACCTTATTAATAGGCGTGTTTGATAGACAATTTGGCAGTTTTTGATTGAATAAAATTGGCTGCCGCTATTTCTCCTAGAATTTAGGGTTCTTAGAACCCTCTTTTGTTTACAGTCTTGAAGAATTATGAACAATAGAGTTTTTTTTTGTCTTGTGATTGATTCTGCTGCATCAGTTGGTACCAGAGGCTTCACATACTATAGCACCACCAAGAAAAGAAGAAGTGTGGCCGAGATTGCTGAAGACGAAGAAAGGCGCCGGGTTGCAAAGGTTGTTGATCAAAGGATGGGGACTTTTGTCGAGAAGGTAATGTCCAGGCTAGAGGCATTAGATGTGAGACTTGATGGGATCAATAACGAGCGCAGAGGGGTACGTATCGTCAACGAACGATCTCGCGATGAAATCCTAGGAGAGGAAAGGGACGAGGAGTGGCGATCTGTGTATGGTGGTCGTCGCCGAGAGCGAGCCACCGAGGATCGACGTTGGAAGGCTGGCCTGCGGATTGAGATTCCAGAATTTAGAGGAACCCTTTAACCTGAAGAGTTTCGTGATTGGCTGGCGGTAGTAGAAGAAGTTCTGAAATTCAAGGGAGTTCCGGAGAATAAGCAGGTGGAACTAGTGGTGACTCGATTGAGAGATAGAGCGATGTCTTGGTGGGTGTAGGTCAAGAACACTAAGGTTCGCATGGGTAAGTCTAAGATTGTGACGTGGGAGAAGATGAAGAAACAGTTGAGAGCCACGTTCCTACCCTACAATTTTCAGCGTTGTTGATCAAAGGTTGTTGATCAAAGGATGGGGACTTTTGTCGAGAAGGTAATGTCCAGGCTAGAGGCATTAGATGTGAGACTTGATGGGATCAATAACGAGCATAGAGGGGTACGTATAGTCAACGAACGACCTCGCGATGAAATCCTAGGAGAGGAAAGGGACGAGGAGTGGCGATCTGAGTATGGTGGTCGTCGCCGAGAGCGAGCCACCGAGGATCGACGTTAGGAGGCTGGCCTGCGGATTGAGATTCCAGAATTTAGAGGAACCCTTTAACCTGAAGAGTTTCGCGATTGGCTGGCAGTAGTAGAAGAAGTTCTGGAATTCAAAGGAGTTCCAGAGAATAAGCGGGTGGAACTAGTGGTGACTCGATTGAGAGATAGAGCGATGTCTTGGTGGGTGTAGATCAAGAACACTAAGGTTGGCATGGGTAAGTCTAAGATTGTGACGTGGGAGGAGATGAAGAAACAGTTGAGAGCCACATTCCTACCCTACAATTTTTAGCGTTTTATGTATCAGAGGTTGCAAAACCTCAAACAGGGAGGGCGTTCTATCGAAGAATACATAACAGAGTTCTATTAGTTGGTGGCACGAAATGATATGTATGACACAGAAGAACAGCTAGTGTCGAGGTATATTGGGGGGTTACGTAAACAGTTGCGAGAAGCGGTTAACGACTTTGATCCACTTACTGTATCGGAGGCTCACCAAAGGGCTCTCCGTTTAGAAAAGAGAACTCATTCTACAGTTGTGAATGTTTTGAAAGGAGGCAGTAGCGGCGGTGGATGGTATAAGAGTGTGGAAACAGTCGGTAACAAGGAGGTTTCCCCAGTGGCAGAAAACCCTAATCCAAATCGTAGTCAACTGAGGTGTTTTAAGTGTGGTTAGATTAGACATAGGGCTGTAAACTTTCGGGTCTCAGAAAAGAGGGCTATGATAATTGATCATGAAACGGGAAAGGATCGAGTGGGTGAAGATAATGTTGATGAGGGAGACAAAGAGGTAAATGAAGAGATTATGGTAGAAGGTGATGTAGGGACAGCCTTGGTCGTGCGACGACCTTTCCTAACCCCACGTGCGAATGATAAACAGTGGTTACGGAATAATATCTTCCAATCCACTGCACCATAAAAGGGAAGGTCTGTAAGTACATGATTGATGTAGGTAGTTATGAGAATGTTATCTCCTTGGAGGCGATGCGGAAGCTAGAGTTGCCCACAGAAAAACATCCAAGTCCTTACAAACTGGCTTGGTTGAAGCATAGAGGGGAGGTTTCGGTGAATAAACGGGTATTAGTTCCTTTCTCCATGGGTGAGAAGTATAAGGATGAGGTGTGGTGTGATGTGGTTGATATGGATGCGTGTCATCTCTTACTGGGTAGGCCTTGGCAGTTTGATAGGGGGTTAACCACAATGGAACTACTAACTCTTATAGTTTCTTATGGAATGGAACGAAGATAACATTGTTGCCCAAAAGGGAGGAGAAGAGTAGTGGAAGTAATATGTTAACCCGTCGACAGTTTGAAGTAGAGATGAAGAAGACTCGAGCGGTGTATTTAGTGTGGGTGGGAGCAGTGAAAGAAGAGGCGCTTATAATCCCTGAGTTAGTAAAGCCCTTGTTGAAAGAGTTTCAGGATGTCTTTCCAGCCGAACTACCGGATGAGTTACCTCTATTGCAAGACATCCAACATCAGATTGATTTGGAGCCTGGGGCTACTTTACCTAATAGACCCCATTATAGAATGAGCCCGGCAGAGCATGAGGAGTTGTTGGTGAAGGGTTTCATTCGGGGAGAGCTTGAGTCCATGTGCAGTACTTGCTTTGTTGATTCCCAAAAAGGATGGCACATGGAGGATGTGTGTTGATAATCGAGCCATCAATAAGATCACAGTCAGGTATCACTTTCTTATCCCTCATTTGGATGATTTGTTAGACCAACTTAGTGGTGCTGTTGTGTTTACTAAACTTGATTTGAAGAGTGGTTATCATCAGATTCGTATTAGACACGGTGATGAGTGGAAAACTGCTTTTAAGACTAGAGAAGGGTTGTTTGAGTGGATGGTTATGCCTTTCGGGTTGTCAAATGCCCCTAGCACTTTTATGAGAGTTATGAATTAGGTGTTGAGACCTTTTATTGGGCGATGTGTTGTTGTGTACTTTGATGATATTCTGATTTATAGCGATGAGCCTAATTTGCATTTAACCCATTTGAGAGAAGTGATATCTGTTTTGCGGAAGGAGAGGTTTTATGGAGCTCCTAAGAAGTGCCTATTTATGTCCTAAAGTGTGATGTTCTTGGGTTATGTAATTTCTGATCAAGGTCTGAAGGTTGATGAGTCCAAAATAGAGGCAGTTCAAGCTTGGCCTCAACCATGGACGGTCATGAAAGTGCGTAGTTTTCATAGGCTGGCATCTTTTAATAGGAGGTTTATTCCTCATTTCAGTAGTATTATGGCCCCTATTACTGACTACATTAAGCAGAATGGGAGATTTGAGTGGTCAGCCGTCGTAGATAAGTCATTCCAAGAGATAAAGCATCGGTTGACGACAGCCTCGATACTTGTCCTACCGAATTTTCATCAGCCTTTTGAGTTACACTGTGATGCATCAAAGATTGGAATTGGGGCGGTGTTGAGTCAAAATCGGAGGCCAATCGCATACTTTAGTGAGAAGTTAACAGGAGCCAAAATGAGGTATAGCACCTATGACGTGGAGTTTTATGCTATCGTGCAGGCCATCAAACATTGGAGACATTATTTGTTTTAGAGGGAGTTTGTACTATCTACGGACCATGAGGCCTTGAAGCATCTTTATGGTCAGGACAAAGTTTCTACACGGCATGCCTTATGGGTTTCTTATCTACAGCAATTCACTTTTGTGGTGAAGGACAAGTCCGGAGTCACTAATAGAGTAACAGATGCATTGAGCAGAAAACGAGTATTAATGACTCGTTTAGCAATTGAGGTACCTGGTTTTGAATCCCTTACTTATCTTTATTGCACTGACCCCATATTTTGCTATGGTGTTACGGAGGGTGTCGTCCGGAGAGAGGACCGAGTTTGTGTTGCAGAATGGTTTCCTATTCAAAGGGAATCAGTTGTGCATTCCTGATTGTAGCTTGCGATTGAAAATTATCCACGAGGTACATGGTGAAGGTCATGTGGGGAGAGATAGGACCTTATAGTTAGTGCAATCGACTTATTTTTAGCCGTCTATACCAAAGGAAGTTGACAAGTTTGTACAGCGTTGTAGAATCTGCCAAGTGTCCAAGGGAGCTACCACAAATGCCGGGTTATATAGACCACTACTTGTTCCTTCTGGTCCTTGGGAGGATGTGAGCATTGACTTTATGCTTGGATTGCCTCGTACTCAGTGAGGTAATGATTCTATTTTTATGGTGGTTGATTGTTTTTCAAAGATGGTGCTCTTTATTCCATGTAAGAAAACTACCGATGCTGTTAAAGTTGCTCAATTGTACTTCAGAGAGGTTTACAAACTGCATGTTTTACCGAAGTCAATTATGTCAGATCGAGATACGCGCTTTCTTAGTCACTTTTGGCGCAGTTTGTGGTAGATGGTGAACATACAGTTGAACTTCAGTAGTGCTTATCACACCCAGACCGATGCACAAACGGAATTGGTCAATCGCTCTTTGGGTAATATATTGCGGAGTTTGGTTGGCGAGCACGTGAAGAGTTAGGATATGAAGCTCAGTTAGGCTGAATTTGCTCATAATCATGCAGTTAACCAGAGTACTGGATTTAGTCCATTTGCTGTCGTGTATTCTATACTTCTTTGCAGTCCCCTGGATTTGCTACCTGTACTTGACCAGATTCGTCGTCATGGCAAGGCTGAAGAATTTGTAAACAGTCTTTGTAGTGTTTATGAAGCTGTGAGGGAAAATCTGTTGAGAGCCAACGTAAAATATAAAGAAGATGCTGATAGGAAGCGCAGATATGTGGAGTTCGATGCGGGTGATTTTGTTTGGGCTGTTCTGACGAAGGAGCATTTTTCAGTGGAAGAGTACAACAAACTTTCAGCAAAGAAGATCGGTCCAGTGGAGATCATTGAAAAGATTAACTCGAATGCATATCGTTTGAAGCTGCTGAGCCGCATTCACACTGCTGACGTGTTTAACGTTAAGCATCTCATTCCTTTCACTGGTGATACTTCAGATGATGACGATGCGAGGGCAAATTCTTTCGAACTAGGGGAGGATGATGTAGATGAGAGAGCGTTTTGAGTCGGATTTCGACATTTCAAGACACTTTTCTGATCAGAAACGGCCCAACGAGCAACGCTCATATCATATGAGGCCCACCCTATCGGGCCCTAATTTTGCCGTTTAGGCCCTCAATTTTGCGTTTTTCTGTTTTTAGGGACTTAATTGTAATTTTCTAAAAGTTTGCGCGCTTTTATTTTTTTCTAGGGTTTTAACCCTAGCCTCTAGACCTTATTTATAGGCGTGTTTGATAGGCAATTCGGCAGTTTTTGACTGAATAAAATTGGCTGCGGCTATTTCTCCTAATTACTCTAAATCTTGAAGAATTTAGGGTTCTTAGAACCCTCTTTTATTTACAGTCTAGAAGAATTGTGAACAATAGAGTTTTTTTTATCTTGTGATTGATTCCGCTGCATCATGTTCCCCATATTATCAAAATCTTCATCATCATCATCACTCATACCTAGCATTTCTACCCACCAGGATTCTGAGGCGGATCCACCAATTCGTAATAAAATATTTTATTGGTCATTTCTCCTATACCCATGACAACCCCCACCTAATCTTACTCAACATAAATTCAAAAACTCAGTTGTTGGAAAGTCATGTGAGATAGAAATTCTTTTGAAAGTAACCAAAAATTTTTATTTTTTCACCGAATATTTGTGGCAGGTACTTGTATCAGTTCACTTGATTTTTAATGTTCCTTGTGTTAAGTGGTGTCTCTCCTTATGGTGGGACCCACTAAATTAATTAATTTAAAAAAAAAGAAAATGAAAAAGAGGCATGTCGACATCATAATTTTTTAAAAAGCGCACAGTAAAATTACCGTACACAATTTGGCCATACGCGTTTTGAATCTCCTATAAATAGAGGAGGTTTTGCTCATTTTAAGAGCAGAGAGCAGAAGAGAGCAAGATAGAAGAAACACAGATAAAAATGTAATCTGTGTAGAGAGCCTTAGGGAAAGGGTTCCAAAGAGCTGGGTAAGAGAGAAAAATAGTGAGGTTTTGGGAAATACTTGTATACCACTATTTTGTAATCTCTTGGTGTACCTACTACTATTTTCATAGTGGAAGAATTATTCGGAGTTGATCCCTTGATTTTTCCCAAATTCATTTGGGACTTCCACGTAAAAATCTGCATGTCTTTTATTCTACTGCTATTATTTTTTTTGTAATTTATTATTGGGCCTAACAGCTTGTTATCTTGTAAACACTCTTTTTTATTTTACATACAAATAAATTTGAGTTTGACCATATAGTTTAGGTGTAGAGAGTGCCAACTTAATTAAGATGGCCAATCCCATTCATTATCCGTCCTCGATTCCATTAAAAACATGGTAAACTTAAAAAAAAATAATATAGTTTCACTCATTTATAGAGTAAGGTCTAAGAATTTTTTTTTAACATAGGGTCCGTGGTTTTAAAAAGTTGGCAAAAAGATGATTCTCAATAATAAATTATGTCAAATAATAGATAATCTTGTTAGTTTTTATCCAAATTTTTACGATGCCTCACGATTGCATTCCACTTTCAGAGTTCGATCTTTCCGAAAAATCTATGACTAATCGCAATAATGAAATCCCACTTATTGCTACTCATATATCATACACCTCATTGTTAGATTTGAGAGATTAATAATAGAGTAATTTCCTTTTAAGAGACAAAATATAACCAGATGTTAGTAACTTGAATTACGAAACATGGTAGTAAAATATTTAACAAAATGATAATTACTAAAATAACCTTTTAACCGTAAAAAGATTTTGTTGAGGCCCGAATCGGTTTCCTTAAGATAGAATTTGCCCCGTATGAACTATTGTCTCCCAGGATAAAACAACAGACGTTGGATGAACTCAACCGAGTGTAGAATATCACCGAGATGAAAAACTAAGGAACTAAGAATGAACTTAAGACAAAGGCAATATTATGAACATGTAAGAGCTAGCAAAGGAAAGCACCAATTCTCAATTTCCTTGTGTATTTTCTCTACTAAAATCAAACCATATATATAGCCAAGGAAAGGAATAAAATTGGCAATAATCAATTACTACCAAGTTGGCAAAAGCATAACAATTATGATTGCTATTCAATAATGAAAGTAAGATATATTATTAAAATCGAAACTTCTCCAATAAGTCATTATTATTATTATTATTTTATTTTTCAACAATCCCCCACATAAAAGAAAATAAGAAAACAAAGACTCGATTCGATGATAATTTCTATATCAATATTTGCATAGGATATGTGGACTCAACCCTTGAACCTTCCCTTGTGATAATATATTTACTTTACTGGCTGACTAGTAGACGCGATGTCCTTGAACTATTCTGTTGTTTGTGTAAACGATGATATACACCACACAAATATTAATCTAACTCGATTTTGGTTCTCATGGTTATATTCATTATGGTCGTGAACATCTCCTGGTTCTGCAAGAGTTTCGGATAACTAAGCCCCATTAGTTTCCTTTAAAGCGACCTCACTTCACTCTCACATAGGTGATCTCTTTTACTCAAACTTTGATGCACAAAGAACCATCAAAAGTATTGCTTAACCTTAACCTGTTTTATCACTGTTTACATTATAGGAATGGACATAGGGTTACCCCCACAGTGACCTCACAAGGTCTATGCAATTAGGTTGTCCCATTGAACTAAGATCTTGGGATCTCCAGTCAAACATGGTTGGGTTTTCCTTCCCATAGCGCCTTAATTATTCATGGGCTTTAGTCCCATTCCTTTAGATGTCTTATCAAGTTGATCTCGATTTAATCCTTTGGCTAGCGGATTCGCAATATTATCCTTTGATCCTACAAAATCAATAAAGATAACTCTAGTTGAGATCAATTGTCTAATGGTATTATGTCGTCGACGCATGTGTCTCGACTTACCATTATACATATTATTTTGTGCTCTCTTGATTGTTCCTTGATTATCGCAATGTATACAAATTGCAAGCACAGGTTTGGGCCATTCAGGAATATCCTCTAAGAAATCTCGTAGCCATTCGGCTTCTTCACCAGTTTTGTCCAAGGCTACAAACTTGGCTTCCATTGTGGATCGAGTTATGATTGTTTGCCTTGAGGATTTCCATGCCACTGCTCCTCCTTCTAGAGTGAACACATACCAACTTGTACCTTTAGAATGCTTAATGTCAGCTGTCCAACTAGCATCAGAATATGCTTTTAGTACAGCAGGTTCTCTTTTGTAGTGCAGTCCATAATTACGAGTATACCGCAAATACTTTAGTATTCTTATGATTGCTCCCCAATGACTTATACCTAGGTTACTTGTAAATCTGCTTAAATTGCTTACAGTATAAGCAATATCAGGCCTTGTACAACTTGTAAGGTATATTAGACTGCCTATAACTCTTGCATATTCCACTTGGTCTATGCATTCACCTCTATTCTTAGACAAGTGTTGACTAATGTCTAATGGGGTTTTGGCTATGCCATAATCCTCTGTATCAAACTTGTTAAGTATCTTGTCCATATAGTGAGACTGAGTTAATATGAGACTGTGAGGTGAGCGTTTAATTTGGATGCCTGAATTACATCCACTAGTCCCATATCTTTCATGTCAAATCTAGAATTCAACATATCTTTGGTACTTTTTACCATCTTTTCATTGCTTCTTACAATGAGTATGTTATCAACATACAAATATAGAATAACATATCCTTCATTTGTAGTTTTGACATAAACGCATTTGTCACACTCATTTATGCGATATCCACTAGCCATCATGACATCATCAAATTTCTTATGCCATTATTTTGGTGCTTGCTTTAGCCCATATAAAGATTTCACCAATTTACAAACTGTCCTTTCCTGACCTAGAGCTACACAACCTTCAGGTTGCTCCATGTAGATTTCTTCTTCAAGATCTCCATTCAGAAAGGCAGTTTTCACATCCATTTGATATACTTCAAGATTCCGCAAAGTGGCAATTGCAAGTATCATCCTAATGGAGGTTATTCTCGACACTGGAGAATATGTATCAAAGTAATCGAGGCCTTCTTTTTATTTGTAACCTTTTATGACCAAACGTGCCTTATACTTATCAATTGATCCATCAGCTTTTAGCTTTCATTTAAAAATCCATTTAGAACTTAGTGGTATTGTTCCTGGAGGAAGGTCCACTAATTCCCTCGTATGATTTTGCAAAATGGAATCAAGTTCACTCCTTATGGCTTCTTTCCATAAAGGACTCTCTGTAGAGCTTATAGCTTCTTTATATGTTTGGGGTTCCGCTTCAACCATATATGTTAAGAAATTCGGACCATAGGACTTTTCAACCCTTGCCCGTTTATTTCTTCTAGGTTCTACCTTATGATCTGTATTACTCTCTTCTTGAGAATATTGATCATCTTCTTCAATCATTAATTGAAGATTTTCATTGTTATCAACATCTTATTGATCAACTTGACCATTACTTTCAACAAGTTTATGAGACCTTTTTGATCCAAATCTTTCACTTATTTCCTTACATGGAAACATGTCTTCAAAAAATGAAGCGTCCTTTGACTTTATCAAAGTATTCTTGTGTATATTCGGATTTTTAGATTCATGCACAAGAAACCTATATGCATTGCTATTACTAGCATATCCAATGAAAATACAATCCATCATTTTTGGACCTATTTTCATTCATTTAGGTAATGGAGCAATTACCTTTGCAAGACACCCCCACACTATCAAGTAATTATATGAAGGTTTGCTTCCCTTCCATAACTCATAAGGGGTTTTGTCTTGTTTCTTACGTGGTATCTTATTTAAAAGGTAATTTGCTGAAAAAATAGCATCGCCCCACAAGTTTTGTGGTAAACCAGAACTGGTTAACATTACATTCGTCATCTTTTTTAGAGTATGATTTTTGCGTTCAGCTACTCCATTTGATTAAGGGGAATATGGCGGTGTTACTTCATGAATAATTCCATGTTGGGAGCAAAACTCACCAATTGCTGTAATGTATTCACCACCACGATCACTTCTTACCTTCTTAATTTTCTTATTAAGTTGGTTTTCAGCTTCTTGCTTATAGAGTACAAATTTCCCTAAAGCTTCATCTTTGGTTTTAAGCGAATATACATAACAGTATTTTGTGCTATCATCAATGAAGGTAATAAAATATTTATTTCCTCCCCTTGATTGAACAAATTTCAAGTCAAAAATATCTGTATGTAGCAAATCAAGTGGTTCTGAATTTCTTTCAACAGAGTAAAATTAAGATCTTGTCAATTTTGTCTCAACACAAGTTTCACATTTATGTGTTTTATCAATATGAAATGTGGGAATATAGTTCAAGTTAATTAAACGTCGTAACGTATCAAAATTAACATGTCCAAGTCTACTATGCCATAAATTAGAAGACTCAACCATATAAGCAGAAACGTTGTTCTTATTCATATTAATAGATCCATGCTTACAAGAGATACAATTGAATTTAAACATTCCGTTACATTCATATCCCTTTCCTACATACATGCCTCCTTTTGACAAAATAAATTTCTGAGATTCAAATACCAACTTGAATCCATGTGCACTCAAGAGGCTTCCAGAAATTTAATTCTTTCTTATGTCAGGTACATATAAGACATTTTACAGTTTTACTTCTTTGCCAGAAGTCATTTACAAAATCACAGTTCAGTGTCCCTTGACTTTGGAAGTAGTAGAATTTCCCATGTAGAGCTTCTCCCCGTCATTTGTAAGAGTCAGTCCAGCAAAAGACTCTTTGTGATAACATACGTGCCAAGTAGCACCAGTATCGAGCCACCAGTCTCTTGGGTTTGAGTCAATCAGGTTGACCTCAGAAATTACCGCACATAAGTCAATATTAGACACATCTTTAGTAATTTCAGCAACAACATTTGCCTCATTCTTGTTTGCCCTTTTTGGCAGCCTGCATTCAGAGGACTTATGCCCCATCTTATTGCAGTTGAAGCATTTTCCATTAAACTTAGGTTTCTTGGAAATGCCTCCTTTTGGTCCCATTTTGAACTTGGGTTTAGCATAATGCTTACCCTTCTTGGAGTCTTTAAGGACCTCCACCACGTTGGCTTTCGCCATAGCTTGATTAGCAACAAAAAATTTCTTTTCAGATCTTCTATTGTCCTCCTCAATACGAAGTCGGACAATAAGATCCTCAACAGCCATTTCTTTTCGTTTATGCTTTAAGTAATGTTTAAAATCATTCTAACTCGGTGGTAATTTTTCAATAATTGCAGCCACTTGGAATGGCTCACTAGTATGCATATTTTCAGCTTCCATCCCATGGATTAGTAGCTGGAGTTCCTACACTTGACTTACAACAGACTTGGAATCAATAATTTTAAAATCAAGAAATTGGCCTACTAAGTATTTCTTAGCGCCAGCATCCTCAGTTTGACATTTCTTGTCTAAGGATTCCCATAATTCTTTTGCAATACTTTTAACTGTGTACACCTCATATAAATTGGGTACTAAACCATTTAAAATATGGTTTCTACAAAGGAAATCAGAAAATTTCCAGCCATGAATAAATTTATGAGCAGAAGCATCAGTTACTCCATCGGGGAACAACAGGAGGATCTTGTTTTAGAAAATTTTGAAGTCCCACACTAGTTAAGTAGAAAAACATTTTTTGTTGCCAAACTTTAAAATTCACACCATTGAATTTCTCATGCCTTTCAGGTATCATTATAGGGTATGAACCTGAAGCCCCATGACTATTAGGCATAACAAGCCCAAAACTCGAAAGTCCATTTCCATTTATTTCAAACCATTAGGACCAAGTTGTCCATTTTGGTTAAGTCCAAGCCCATTATGACCATTTTGTCCATTTTGGTTATTTTGACCATAAGTAATTTCAGGGCCATTTCCTTGAGTATGGCAATAACTCGTAGATCCACAAGCAGTTGGCCTAGAAGCTGCATAGCCAAAAGCATTTGATCCACCTACAAGTACAGAAGCAACCGGTGTTGAACTAATAGGCTCAGAACCAATAGTACCAAATTGTCCATTTTGGTTTTCTACATTCTGGCCTTGAGCAATTTCAGGACTAATGTCTCCATGATCAGCCATGATAAATTCTAAAAGCTTCAAACAAATGAAATTAGAACAATTTTAAATCAGTAAATAAAATAAAGTACTGAAATTGTCCGTATGATAATTTTGATTTAATTAAATGTTTTTATTGGTCACTTTTTAATATATATATTATCCAAATTAAGTCCCAATTTCCAAAATAAGTCCTTATTGTCTACAGTCCAAGTATTTGTCCAAATTTAGGTATTCTAAGTTTCGGTAATCCAAGTCACGATATTCTAAGTTATGAAAATCTGTTCATCTCTTTTAAAGGAACATAGTTACACCATCAAATAGACATAAAAATTCTGTCTTAAGATTGTTAGATTTGAGACATTAATAATAGAATAATTTCCTTTTAAGAGACAAAATATAACCAGATGTTAGTAACTTGAATTATGGAAATATGGTAGTAAAATATTTAACAAAATGATAAATACCGAAATAACCTTTTAACCTTGAAAGGATTCTGTTGAGGCCCGAATCGGTTTCCTTAAGACAGAATTTGCCCCGTATGAACTACTGTCTCCCAGGATACAACAACAGACGTTGGATGAACTCAACCGAGCGTAGAATATCACCGAGATGAAAAACTAAGGAACTAAGAATGAACTTAAGACAAAGGCAATATTATGAACATGTAAGAGCTAGCAAAGGAAAGCACCAATTCTCAATTTCCTTGTGTATTTTCTCTACTAAAATCAAACCATATAAATAGCCAAGGAAAGGAATAAAATTGGCAATAATCAATTACTACCAAGTGGGCAAAAGCATAGCAATTATGATTGTTATTCAATAATGAAAGTAAGATATATTATTAAAACTAAAACTTGCCCATTAAGTCATTATTATTATTCTTATTATTATTATTACTATTATTATTATTATTTTATTTTTCAGCACTCTTTACCAAAATCCATTCGGGAATCTGGCTGCAAGTTTGTGTATATATGGAGGGATGCAAAGGATGTTTTTGTTTCTTTCTGGTGTTTTATTATAAAGGTTACGGAATCTATGAATGCTTCCGAACCTCCTCCAATGGAAGAAGCTTTTGAGCAATTCTGCAAAGGAATATTTTATTGTGGACCTTACTGGGATCATGTGTTGGGGTACTGGAAAGCAAAGCTCGAGTTTCCAGATAATATATTGTTCTTGAAATACGAAGATATGAAGGAAGATACAAGGGCTTATGTCAAGGAGTTAGCGACATTCATGGGGTATCCTTCAGTTTGGAGGAAGAAGAAAATGGAGTTGCGGAGAAGATCATTAGCTTGTGTAGCTTTGATAGTCTAAGCAATCTTGAGGTGAATAAAACTAGAAAGCATCGCGGGGATACACCTCTTGCTCTTCACAACGAAGTATATTTTAGAAAAGGCGAGACTGGGATTGGAAGAATGTGTTGACATCAGAAATGGGAGCTCGCTTGGATTCGATCAGGGAGGAAAAATTAAGTGCATCATGCCTGCTAAAATAAATTATCTCAAGTAATATTTTCATCTTCAAATTGTTATCCTTTTCAAAATTTATTTTGTATTAATAATGAGAAAAGAAAAAGATTAACGTGGAAATAGAAAACAAGCTAAACATTAACTTTGTCCACCTTCTTTTCATTTTAATAAATCGAGTCGGTATTTATTGAGCTCAGCCTTTACATAAAAAAATATTGTCCTTAGTTGCGATTATTTATTTTTAATTATCTTGATGGTTGTTTTAAACCTTTCTTTTGTTGTGTTTTTTGCTTTTTCTTTTTTCCTACCTTTCTTCTTTTTTTTTCCCTTCTTATAGTTTTTTAATTTTTCTTTCATAATATTCCAACATGGTGTATTCATGTATCTGCTTCTTAAAAAAATATAATGAGAAAGAAATTCTTATAATTCATTTGTTTAATTAGGGTATGTGTTAATGAACAACATGTTTGCTACATTCTTGCTTATTTAGTCATTGTGTTATTATATTTAAAATTATCATTGGTTTAGGTACCTTGACCTGGGATGTCTCTCTACTTTACCTGTTGGGCCTACTTAAACTCGCAAAACATTTATTTACAATATTAAATCTGAATTGAACTGAATGATATTAAACTGAATTTAATTAAATGGTACTAAATTAAATTGAACTGAATGGAATATAAGTTGAAAAGTACATGATCTAAATCTATGTTTGAAGTGAACAAGCATTAATGATTGACAATTTTTTTCTTGGCCGGATGCATATTCTCTCGATTAGAAAATCAGTTTTACATAACATTTAAATAAATTTTTATATCCCATTTCATGTTGTGACTATATGATTTTTTCTGCATTTTCCTGAATATATTTTGTTGCTAATCTCCAAATCAGGTATTTCTTTTTGTAGTGAGAACAAATATTTGATAGGCGCCGTTGTTTTACAATTTCCATAATTGTTGGAAATTGAATTTGCTGCTTTATATTTTGTGTATATTTGTAATATCATTGATGAAACAACCTATACCATATACTAATCACTAAAATTGTAATTATAACATATAATTTTTTTTAAGTACTTATACATCTTTATATATATAAATACTTCTAATATTATATCGTTTTACAAAACAATCTTATACAAAGCAAAACCAAAATCCGACCACGATCTATACTATATGCTTGTCATGTGAGGAGAGAAAGTGAGACGGAACACAGCCAGCCAATCTTTTTTCCATGATATCAACAAGTAATGAGCTTCTACAAACTTTATTACCTCTGAAAAATTTAGCGCTTTATATGAGGCGCAATTCAGTGAATATAAACAATCTATGAATTTATTAAACCACATGTATACACATTCGAAAAGTCAACATGTAGACATTCTAATATGCTTATGAATGATTCATTTATTTATTTATTGTGACATTTCCGGCCAAACTATTGTCCCGGGATACATGTAACATTTGTAACAATTGTCAATTGATTTGCTGGCCAGCTATATAACAATTGGTTGACCTTTCGGTCCAAATAAACAATTGGTTGACCTTTCGGTTCATTTGTTAGATATTACAATTGGTTGACCATATAGGTCCAGTTGAACAGAACATGTATTGCAATATTTGATCGGCTATGTCATAATGTCTCTTTTACTTTTCATATATACAAGTGAAAATGTCTGTTTATAAGAATAATTGAACTTACAATTAGCATATATTAATACAAATGAACATATATTCCACATACATATATCATATAAATCCAGCATATCAAATACAATTCTCAATTATACTCTACCAATAATTCACATTAAACCATTCACCAATATTCACTTATAGCCATATTTCACATATCAATATCATCTCAACACAACTTACATTTCATATGAAATTTGATCGCACAACATATCATTACAATTCAAATACAAATTCAAATCAAAACAATCCATATCACTTAATTCATAAAAGGGTAATTTATACAAATCATATCAAATTTAACCACACATCAATACAATTCATATCATATTTATACTCACAGATTATCCGAGCCAATTCTCTCGGGACGCCTTGGACCTTTCTCTGGAATCTCTTCACTGTTTTGAGCTCCTATAACATATATATTTATATATCAAATATACATATATACATCTTATATCCTTTTGTAAATATATAAAGACTAATATAAACTAGAATAGAATTACTATCTCTGTGACCTTACTGATTATAATCAATCATATCTCTCAAAGTATTCAACCAAATGACCTGATTCTAGTTTCATTTTACTCTTAACTCATAGCTCTATAACATATCAAAATCAAAATTTCATAATTTTCTGATCACTTTTCCATTTATTACAAATTTTATATTTTAAACTCTAATTCTATACTATTTTGCATGCTCTTAGAACTAGTGTTTTTATGACCTCACTTTACTTCAAAATTCATAACTTTCGACTTACTCAAATGCACTGATTCTTCTTTTGTTTAATTCCTAATACACAATTACATAGTATACTAAAACCTCAAAATTTTCAAAGTCTTATACGATTTATAGTGAATTTTCCTTCAATGCCCTGTTTCAACCCGTTCTACGAGGACATCTTAGTAAACCGACCATAACTTTCTATAAACAACATGAATCGACTTGATTCTTTTTCCTACTTAAACTATACATATAAGGGAATAGCATATCAAAAACTCTGAATTTTTTAAGCTGTATAACAATCCCAGATTAATTTCGAAACTCACCTCATCTCTTTGATCATCCAATTCTGGACACTTCATCTTATAAAAATCATAGCTATTGATCTATCCATGTAAAAATCCCCAAATTTTACAGAAGTAACCTAGAGATGCAGAGAATCAATTCGTCTTTTTGTCATAACCTCAAATTCTATCTCTAACATCTCGAAAATCAAATCATAGGTGTAATGAGTTACCTGATTCTTTCGTTCTCCTCCTTCTACGTTTCTCTTTCTCTTTCTCTCTTCCTTCCTAACTTTCGTATTCTGAGTTTCTCTTTCTTTTAGGGCAGATTTCAGATACTTATCTCTTCCTTATCACTTCCACAATTATCTATAGGCTAAAATGACCTTTTTGCCCTTCTTTTTCATTATATAATACTTACACTTATTCTATACTATACTTATACCAATAATAAACAACTCAAGTACTAATTTAACTGCCAACCATAATTTCTACTTTTATCTTCGCAAAATTTCAAATCCCTTTTATATATTTATATATATTTTAAACCAAATATACCAAAATTAATATATTTATCATATATTTATACTTCATCTAATAATTTCTCATATATATGCATGACTAAAATGATGTGTGAAATGAGCTGTTACAATTGATTATCAAAATAGTAAATGGATTATATTATCCATGTTAGCGAATTCATATTTGCTAACTTTATTCAATGATTTAAAAAGCGCTAGGCGCTAGTCGGGGGGCCGGAGCTTGAAAAAGCCTAGGCGGGGCCTAAGCGGGAGCTAGGCGGATTTGTATTTTTTATTTTTAAATATTTATTATATATATAATAATATAAATTTAACTAAAAGGTAAATTATAATAATATAAAGTATAAAAAAATATAATTTAGACTATGTTTTAAAAATCATTAAGTGGCATAGAGCATATTGTTTCTCACTTTGAGACTCAAAATATTAATTTTGTTATGAGAACGCTTTAATGTACTTTAGTTTTACCAAATAAACTATTTTTTGTTGGTAAACTATGATTATTATAGATAATTGTACCATAAAAAATCTAAATTAGGGGCCGCCTAGGTGAAAAAAATCGGAATAGGCAGTGCCCAGGCGGCAATAAATCGGCCGAGCGCTTGATAGCGCCCTAGGAATGAAAAGTCGAGCAGCAAGCTCCAAAATAGTGCATAGGCAGGGCCTAGTCGGGACTAGGTAGGATTTTTAAAACAGTGACTTTATAACACCCAAATAATCAACATATAGACACTTACCTAGGTACATGAATACTGGACATCAAAATATAATCAGCAAAATCATTGAGATTTTATTTCCTTCTTCTAGTAATAATCTAATTAATTACGCCTCCGATATAACTATAAACATATATGCTACACGAATCATAAACCAACATACAAAATGAAAATGGTTGGCAAATCCAATATTGTGATGCTTTTCGTTGTATTTGTCTTCCCTTTCTTGTGTGATGGTGCAATGTCCCTTGAGCAAAACCATGGCCGAAAGTGTTAGAAAATGATTGCAAAAATACAAGAAAAGGATTAATAAGAAATAATAGAACACCATTATTATAGAAAAATAAATGAAAAATACAACCAAACCGAAACTGTAATATGGAATTTTGAACACCGGAAAGCTGAGTCGTGCGAGCACTGTCCTCAAAGGATACTTGGAGTTCCTTCCAGGATTAATTAGCCTCTTCAATCGAATTGATTGGATCAGAAACAGAAACTCGAAAATATATCCAGAATATTAAAGAATAAAACAATTAGAAGTACTTGTGAGTAACAAGGATAAAGCAGAGAACTGTGTTATATTCTGTGTCAAAAAAATGAAACTTCATCTGCCTTATATAGCCCAATTTATGCCCGTTGTCCAACGTATATATGATAAGATGCAAACTGATTTAACATTTAGCTTGACCAAATCTTGCCAGCGGTTAATTGGCTTATTCAACAAATATATTACTTGACTAAATCAGGTGCTAAAGAGGCTATTGAAGAAACTAATAAAATTGGTTTTATTATATTACAAACACACACTAATCAATAGATGCCCAGTACAAAACCGTTTAATTAAAACATTAGTTGAAATAGTCAACTAAATAATTAACATTAAAATATTTTCAAGTAAAAATAATGTAAAATTCTTTTGAGATAAATAACCCACATATTTCAATAATCCCCTGCTTATTTCAAAAGTAGTTTTAAAAAATAAGAATTATTCTGAATATCTCAAGTTTGACATATAATGTATAGTATTGGTGTCTTTTGAACTATGAACCAATACTCAATAGATAAAATTTATCTTATGGAAAATTTGGTGAAACATATAGTTTCTATGAACCAAAGATTCGTTATGTAAGATAGAGATTTTAACTATCATATTATACCAAAGTAAGTTTCTGTTCAACGTCGTGGTGCGCCATAATAGACCGTGTGCATGCCTGGTCTCTCATAAGTGCTCTAGAGATAGTGCCAATATCCCATAGAAGCGGCCCCACTTCACACTTACGTAGGTGATTTTATCAAGCGTATATTGCACTTTATACACCACTCATAAGAGCTATGAAATTCATTAAGAGTTCTTTAACTCAACCTCTCAAAATATGCAACATAGCACATTCACACATCTAGGATTGGGATAATTTATTTTGTGCTAGCAGAACTAACAAAGGCTTGTTATTAACCATAAGAACCTATTGCATGGGATCTCCACTTATATAGGTTGGTTTACCACCTTTGTTAATTTCAAATTGGCTTAAGTCCCATCCCCTTGGATGTTTCGTTTATTAATTTATTTCTCAAAGGTTTGGTCAGGGATCGGCCAAATTCACTTCTGACCTCATATAATTTATGAATATCACTCTATCACTTAGCAATTGCTTCACAACGTAGTGTCTTAGATGTGTATGTCTATTCTTGCCATTAAAGGTCTTATTTCTCAATATTGATATTGCCACTTGGCAATCACAGTGTATATACACAGAAGGTGTTGGCTTTATTCCCAAAGGCACACCAGTTAAAAAGTTTTTCAACCACTCAACCTCATTACAAATCAACTCTAACGCAACAAACTAAGACTCCATTGTGGATTTTGCAATTATAGTTTGTTTTGTTGACTTCCATGTTATTGCTCCACCACCAAGGGTGAAAACATAACCACTAGTGGACTTTGTCTCATCTAACTCAGAGATCCAGTTAGCATCACTATACCCTTCTAGTACAGCGGGTGTTCCATTATATAAAATACCATTGTTCATGGTACCTCTCAAATATTACATAAGCCTTAATATGCCAACGATCATCACTTGGATCATGTGTATATCTACTCAATCTGCACATAGCATAAGCTATGTCAGGACAAGTGAAATTCATCAAGTGCAACAAACTACGAATAATTTGTGCATACTTGGATTGAGCTACTGGATCACCATTATTTTTCTTTATATGGATTTTGGAATCATAAGGGGTACTCACATGATTTACATCATAATATTTAAACTTCTTAAGAAGTTTCTCAACATAATGCTCTTGTGTTAACAAGATACCATTATCCTTCCTTATGATTCTCATACCCAATATCACACTGGCTTCTCCCATGTCTTTCATATCAAACTTTGATGAATATCTTTATTCTATTGATAGCATCAACACTCGGGCTAGAGATAAGCATATCATCAAGATAAAGACATATTATCACACATATACCATTTATTACTTTAGTAAATACACATGTATCCACCTCAAGTGATGAAAAACCATCATCTATCAAAACTTGATCAAATTTCTCATGCCATTATTTAGGCGCTTATTTTAAACCATATAAAGACTTTATTAATTTACACACTTTCCTTTCTTACCAAGGCTCAACACACCCCTCAGTAGGGAAGAGCATTGGTCTGTTCGGTCCAAGAACCGAACTGAACCAAATAAACCAAAAACCGAATAACAAAAAAATTAGGAACCTAATACCGAACCTAATTAAATTCGGTTCAGTCCAGACTGAACCTAAATATTTGGGTTCGGTTTGTTTCGGTTTAGTATAAAACCAAAATTTTCTTTACATGTTAGAGATGTAATTATTATTTGAATTACTTATTATGAAATTTGATAACTTGCTAAACTCAAAATTAATATATTGATAGTAAAATATAGTAAAAAAAACTAATTCAATCAAGATTCAATTAATGAGTTTATTTGTATCTTATAAAATATAACAAATAATAAAAATCAATCAAAATTAATAATAACATTCCAATGTTCGCCATTTGTTGAATTTTAATATGGAATTTTCTATTTTTTTCATATAAAACTTATAATATTAATACTTGAAAAAATATAGATAAAAAATTCTAGTGTTCACTATTAGTTAGGCTTCTAGTACGAAATTCACTACAATTTTTTCATATATTTAAATATTATCCTAAGTAGGTTCGGTTCTCGGTTTTTTTGGTTTTTTTTTCTTAGATCCGAGAACCGATCCGAATACCAAATAAGAAAAATATTAGAACCAAGTACCGAACCTAATTAGGTTCGGTCCGGTTAGGTTCGGTTCGATTCGGTTCTTAGGTTCGGTTCGGTTCTTTAGGTTTCTTGCTCTCCCCTACCCCTCAGGTTGCACCATATAAATCTCTTCATCTAAATCTCCATTCAGAAAAGCAGTTTTGACATCCATTTGGTGAATAAAAAGTTTATGAACAGAAGCTAAAGCAATTAAGATACAAATTGAAGAAATTCTAGCCACCGGAGCATAAGTATCAAAATTGTCAACATTTGGTACAACACTAGAATGGGAAATTTCTCAAGTTTTTAATGGAAAAACATTTTCAAAGAATTCAGCATTCTTTGTCTCAATAATAGTATTTTTCTCAAATACATCACTTCTAAGCAAAAGAAATCGATACACAACACCATGTTCAACATAGCCTATGAATACACAACACTTTTCAGTAAATAAACTTTGGTATATCTTGAAAAATCATCAATAAAAGTAATACAATAATTTTTGCCTCCTCTAGTCATAGTTTGTTTCAAATCGCCAAGGTCGGTATGAATTAAACTTAATAATTCACTCTCCCTATGAATAGAAGAAAATGACTTTTTGTTTTGCTCTGATTCAACACAAATACCACATTTTTTTAAATCAGAAAATCGAATATTTCAAATCAAACCATTTGAGTTCAAAAGCTTTATATAAGGTAAACTAACATGTCCTAATCTAGCATGCCATAAATCAAATGACTCAACCATATAAATCGAAGCAGAGTTTGCATTATAATTAATAACATTAGAAAAGTTAAGAATAAAAAGTTCATGGTTTATAAAGCCATTTTCGACAAACACATTTCCTTTTGTCATTAAGACTTTGTTGGACTCAAATTCTACCTTTATTTCATTTTTGCCTAAAAGGCTCACAGAAATCAAATTGGTTCTTATATTAGGAACATGTAGCACCTCATTAAGTGCTAATATTTTACCAGATGTGAGTTTGAGAAGAATTTTTCCTTTTCCAAGAACTTGAGTAGTTCTGGAATCACTGAGATAAATAAATTCTTCTCCACTATTTATTTGGGTGTAAGACTCAAAAGCATTTTTATTTCCACAAATGTGTCTCGTAGCTCCCGAGTCTATAACCCATTCATTCACATCAGTCACCATATTCACTTGAGAAATGACTGCGACAATATTATCATCTACTTCAACTGTTTTAGGTTTAACAGGATTGCCATTTCTCACAACTCTTTCCTCGTATTGAGGAGCATGGTGACATATAAAATAGTTTTTATTGAAGTTGGTTTTATTATTTATTTTTGACTTATATACATGGTGTTGCTCGTACCTTTTTTTAGATGTGTAGAATTGAACTCCACAAGATTGGCCTTCGATATTGACTCCTGTCCTTTAGCCGTATATTTGGTAATCAAACATTTCCAATTCATTTCCTCGTAGCAATAGTAAAAATTAAAAAGGTCATTAGTTTCATAAAACATCTAGGTATCCTTTCAGATTGTTAGAAATTAATTGCAAAAATACAAGAAAATGATTAATAAGAAATAATAGAAGAACATTATTATAGAAATATAAATGAACAATACAACCAAACTGAAACTGCAATATGGAATTTTGAACACCGGAAAGCTGAGTCGTGCGAGTACTGTCCTTAAAGGATACTTGGAGTTTCTTTCAGGATTAATCAGCCTCTTCAATTGAATTGATTGGATCAGGAACAGAAAATCCAAAATATATCCAGAATAGTATAGAATAAAATAATTAGAAGTACTTGTGAGGAACAAAGATAAAGCAGAGAATTGTGTTATATTCTGTGTCAAAAAAATGAAACTTCATCTGCCTTATATAGCCCAATTTATGCCCGTTGTCCAACGTATATATGATAAGAAGCAAACTGATTTAAGGATTAGTTTGATCAAATCTTGCAAGCTGTTAATTGGCTTCTTCAACAGATATATTAACTGACTAAATCAGGTGCTAAAGAGGCTGTTTAAGAAACTAATAAAATTGGTTTTATTATATTAAAAACAACCACTAATTGATAGATGCCCAGTACAAAACCATTTAATTAAAACATTAGTTGAAAACTAAATAATTAACTCTAAAATATTTTCAAGTAAAAATAATGTAAAATTCTTTTGAAATAAATAACCCACATTTTCCAATAGAAAGTCATGTGCTAAGCCTACTCTATTGAACACTAGACGACTACTTGTTCGACTTAATTCTTACTACATATACTTTGCTTAAAGTCCTATTCCACCTTTTGGGCCAAGTACATTTCCTCCTCCCATACGCCAAAAATCTTTTTCCACCTTCTGGGCCATCGAGAAGAATTAATGGTCCACCTCCTTCCAGTCGCATATATGGCATTACCAAAACTCCTCTTCCACCTTCTTGGTCATCGAGAAGAATTAACGGTCCACCTCCTTCCAGTCGCATATATGGCATTACCAGAACTCATCTTCCACCTTCGGGGCCATCAAGAAGAATTAACGGTCCACCTCCTCCTGATCGGATATACAACATTTATAGTCCCAAAACTCCTAATCCACCTGCGCCATCTGGAAGAGGTAACGTTCTACCTCCTTATGCTAGCTTAGACAACATATATAGTTCCAAAACTCCTAGTCCACTTTCTACACCATCTAGAATAGGTAACGTTCCACCTTCTCATGCTCGCTTATACAACGTATACACTGCCAAAAATCTTATTCCACATTCTGGGCCATCGAGAAGAACTAATACACCTCCTTCCACCCCGCTTGAAGAATAAGAAGGTTACGTTGAGTGGCATCCCTCCTAATTGTGGGATCCACTGACTTAATTAATCAAAAAAAAGAAGAAAAGCAAAAAAAGAGGCTGTAAGTAATTCAAATAAAGAGGCTGGAGGCATGTCAGAAGAGGGGTTTTTCAAAAAGTGTACAGTAAAATTATTGTGTACAATTCGGCTATACGCATTTTAAATCTCCTATAAATAGAGGAGGTTTTACTCATTTTATGTGCAGAGCGAAAATCAAGAAACACAGATAAAAAATGTAATCTATGTAGAGAGACTTAGGAAAGGGTTCCTAAGAGTTGGGAAAGAGAGAAAATAATGAGGTTTTGGGAAACACTTGTGTGCCACTATTTTGTAATCTCTTTGTGTACCTACTATTATTATATAGTGGAGAATTATCCGTAGTTTGTCTCGTGATTTTTCCCTAATTCATTTGGGGTTTCCACGTAAAAATCTGCGTGTCTTTTATTCTACTACTATTATTTTTTCCCGTAACTTATTATTGGGTCTAACAAGTGGTATCAGAGCCAAAGGTTATTTTATCAGTAGAATTCATGGATATATTTTTTAAAAATAAATATACCACGACGACGAGAAAATTACGGCGAATCTAGTGGCGCAATCCGTTCGAAAAACCGTTGCAAAAACGCAATTTGAGTAAATAGTAAAATAGTAACTTGAATAATACTATTCATATTTGGTCATTTTATAAATAGTATTCCTATAGTTATTATTTAAGTATACAATTGAGGTATACTATTACTATTCTAATATACGAGTACTATTTGGGTATATGATACTATTCACATATATGGTCACTATTTATATGAATAGTAAAATTTTGCCATTTTTAAAGTTTCGACATGGCAAACGACGGTTTAATGATCAAATTGAAGGATACAAATTATTCAATGTAGAAATCCAGAATGGAGGGCTACCGGAATTGCACAGATCTATACGATCCAATTGAGGGTGACGACTTAAAGTCGAAGGATATAAAAGAATAGCAGTGGATAAAGTTGAAGAAGCAGGCATTAGGTACAATATGCCCATCGATAGATGCTAGCCTGTACAACCACATGAGAAACGAAATAGCACAAAGCTCTCTGGAAGAAGCTAGAGGATATGTACGAGGCTAAAAATGCTCAAGGAAAAGTGTTCATGATTCGCAAAGTCATGAAATTGGAACTGACAGAGGGGCGATCAATCACACAGCACCTGAACGACTTTGAAGGATTCATAAGTGAGTTAGCAGTCACCGGTATGTCCTTGGATAATGAGATACAAGCATGTCTTTTGATGGAAAATCTACCAGATCACTAGGATACTCTTATTGTATCATTGAGTAACTCAGCTCCAAATGGTGTGGTAACAATGTCTATAGTAGAGAATAGTCTACTTAATGAAGAGCTTCGTAGAAGGGAAGTTGCCAGTACTGGTTCACAAGCCCTTGTCATAGAGAATAGGGCAGAAGCAAGAGTAGAGGTTGTGGGAATGGAAAATCGAAAGATAGATCCAACTCCCGGGACAAGAGGTCATGCTACCACTGTGGAAAGTAGGGTCATCTGTATGTTTGGCATAATCTGTATTTTTTTGTATATGTTACAAATCTGTTATAAATGTGTTATATGTCTGTTATAAACCTAAAATAAATATGTATGTATGCTACAAGCATGATGAAAGTCTAATACATGTGTTTGATGAAATATATAACAGATTTATAACAGTTTTGTATTAGATATGACTATTATAAAACTGTTTGACACGATTTGTACGTTCTTTTGTATCTGTTACAAATCTACTATAAATCTTTTATAAATCAAATATAAATGTGTTATATATCTATTATAACAGATGTATATCAGTTTAATGAGCATTACAAATACAAAAAGACTTATATTAGACTTATAACAGATTTATAACAGATCTATAACAAGTGTATATTATATATGTAATAGTTCAATAAGCATTCCAAATACAAAGAGACTTATATTAGACTTATAACAAACTTATATTAGACTTATAAAAGATTTATAATAGATTTATAACATATGTATAATAGTTCAATGAGCATTGCAAATACAAAGAGACTTATATTGGAATTATAACACATATGTAACAGATATTTAATAGTTTAAAAAAAATTGGAAAAAACATATAACAATGGATTGCGTTTCGAAGATAAAAATGAGACGAGCAAAACATTATAGAGCGACATGTCGAAAAAATGAACCATTTGAGAGATAAATGTAAAACAAGTCAAACAATTAAAAAAAACCACCAAATCGCATGAGATGCGAATATGGCGTATAAAGGTAAAAAGAGAAACTTAAAATGGTTAGAAATATATGATTGGCTTATTGGGTTATTTTGGTATTTATTTTGGGTAAATGAGTAATAAGTGATAATTTCCCTTTTATTTTTATAGGTTGGGTCGAACTTGAGCTACTAAGTTGTTAGCTTGGCCCGATTGGACCCAACCCAAACCCGATCAATGTCATGTCTATTTAGAATTACATGAAGTATTTTTTCACTACCTTCATTCGTATTATAATTTTTTTTATATAAATTGAAAATTTGAAGAAGCCAAGGTTTGATCCTTGGCCATTCTTAGTGGATGTATCAATTAAAGTAATTTCAATCTATCATTTTTTAGAGATTTTATACCATGCTTCTGGAGCATTGCTCCATATACCCTCCATAAATGATAGGTGTCTCATAAACTATTTTATGTCATTATTTTTTATTATTATTTTTATTTCTAGGACACTTGTAATTCATGCAGAGTGTAGGGAGCAATTCTTGATAGGCTAAAAATATAAAGTAAATGAAACGGCCTATGGAAAGAGCAAGTGTACCCTATCGCAAAAAGTAATACTGTGCTAAGCACAGGTCGATCCTATAGAGATAGTAACTTAGGTACCAAATCTAGAAAAGATTCTCACTGGTTAGATAATTCGATAATTTGATGTTGATGATTTAAAACAAAATTAAACTGAAAGCAAATAAAAGTAAAACAAACTTAGAGCAAAACTAGGTGTAATGAATTAATTGAGATAGTTAGGGATGATTTCACTTGATCAATTAATATGTAACTTCAATCTTATTTAGCTAATATAATTCTTAACAGTTCCTACGGTTGGTGATCTTCACATGGATATTTATCTATTCTATTCAAATAAATAAACCAATCAAAGAATCAATAAATCAACTATGTGCCCTAGCTAGAATATTAACTCTTCAATGCATGAAGAACTAGAAGACCCCAAAGAACGGAAAACCACGAGATAAGCGGGTTCCGTAATGACTCAAAATTTCAAAATTTACTTATAATAAATTATTATGGTAATAAAATATCATGAAAATTATTTTTGTAATTATTGTTATTATTATTATTGGATATAAGACATAAGGAAATAAGAGTTACTTAAGTAAGAGGGATGATTTAGGCATTTAATTATTTGTTCAAGGGCATTATTGGAAATTGAAAAAAAAATCTTATAATCCTATACATATTCCCTTCATCCCCTTCATACACCTTCATCTTCTCCATTTATCTCTTCCTTATCAAAATTTTCCATAATCTAAAAACTTCCGATTTCTTCGATTCAACTTCAAATTCTTGTTAGAAATCGATCTTTAAGCCCTCTATCATCATCAATTTCAGTCAATCAAGACTAGAAGAGGTGAATTTCAGATTTTAAGGTTCAGATGAATAGTAACCCGAATTTGAGGTGAGTGATTTTTGATGAAATTAAAGCTTAATTAGTAGAATTTATGGTAGATTAAGCATATTTATGGTATTAGGAAGTTTATTTATACAATATCTTGATTAAATTATATATGGCTATTGTAGAGGAAGCTAGTGCAAGCAAATCAAAGGCAAAAGCGGTAGAAGAGACCTATAAAGAGCTTAGAAAAAGGTTTGTGTCTCAAATTTCGATTTCTCGGTTTTTCGAAAAAATTTTGGGATTTATATCCCTGTTTTGTTTTAATGTTTTCTTTTGTTATATAAATCTTATTTGAATAATTCTTGATTCTATTGATATCTAAAGAAAGTAAGAAATATATGTTCAGAAGAAACCTTGTTGAATTTCGTTCGTTTTCAATGTGAAATTGTCGTTTGAAGTTGAGTCATGAAATCTATTTTTGGAAAATCTCAGCTTTGTACACTGTTTAGTACTTTGGTTATACAATTTAGATTTCCATGATTCTGGTGGATTTGGAAATCTGAGACATGTGGCTAATTATGTTTAGAAGAAAGTTCTTCGATTTGATGATATTTTGATGGTGAAAAATGCAGGGGAAGTTAGGTCACGAAATCTAGAAATTTCTGGAAAATATGAATGTTGATTTTATTGTGTTTTAATTGAAGTTTGATGCTTTAAAATTTGGGATTTGAATTTATTAATTATTGAAGTTTTGTTGAATTATGTTTGATGGTTTATACTAGAATTTTTAATATGTTACTTTGATTTATTGCCCTTATTAAACAAGTAGAATATAGGTCAGGGTAGATTGGCGCCAATAAAGGGGGGTACAGTACTGTACAAACAATTAAAACTTTGGCTTCGGGCTTTGGCCGGTATTGTGATAAAAATATATTGATATTGAAGCTTTGGATTTAGGCTTGACTGATATATTGATTTTGAAGCTTCGGCTTCGGGTTTGACCGATATATTGATTTTGAAGCTTCGGCTTCGGGCTTGACCGATACATTGATATTGAAGCTTTGGCTTCAGGCTTGTCCACTCCCGTATCCATTTTACCGTTATTCATGACTTATTTACTTTGGGCAATATATGGTTAATGTGTTTGGAAAAAATTGGATATAAATTTGATTGTACTTTAAAAGGTTTATAATATATGTTTTGTGTTTTGGAATTGGATATATATTTGATTGTACTTTGAAAGGTTTATAATATAAGTTTTGTGTTTTGATTTTATAAAGTTGTTTAATTTATTTTTGACTTATGAACTTACTTTGCTTCTATTTTGAAGTGTTAAAAATGTTAAAAATAGTTGTATTTCTTTTATGGACACCACTAAGCAAATTGTTTAGCGTGTAGTTGTTTTTCTACACGTAGGTGGAGATTTGTAGATAGCTTGGACCAAAGTGGTATAAGTGGATCAGCTTGAAGAGCATATAAGGAAAGGCTCGAGGTGGATTTGTAATTTAATTTAATATTATGGTTTGTAGAATAATGGCATGTACTAGATAGTGTGAGAAATGTAAAGTGGCATTGAGAAATATTTGGAGAATAATTTAGAGTTTGAAATATTATATTTGTATTTGTACATATTAAATCTATAAGATTGAACCTTATATAGTGGAGTAGAGTTGTTTAATGGGTGATTATAGTTACTGTAGTGCTCCCTATAAAGAGGGTGTTACATCTGTTGGTATCAGAGCGAGGTTTAGGCGATTCTAGTACTAGATGTGCATGCCATTTAGGATATAAATATGTTATATTAGTTGTTTGATCCACTTTGGTCCAATTTTAAGGAATAAGTAATGGCTAGTAGTAGTCACAACCAGAATGAGGAAGAGGATGCTAAGAGTACAGTCCGTATTAGACAAGGGGATGAATAAAGACGTGATCCTCCACCAGTTCATGGCTTTCCCGAACAACCTACTCCATCACAAGCTCCTTTACTTTAGCATATGACTACTGAAGTAATCACATAAGTACTTTAAAACATACCAATCCCCTAAGTTCCTATAGTACCTCATGTTGAAAGAAGAGAGGAGAGAACTTCTATTGAAAGAATCAAGAAGCTTCCGGCTGATGACTTCAAACGGGATACAGTGAATCCTACATTTGCAGAAGATTAGATTGATCATACTAAATGGTGTATGACTAGGCTTCATTTTTTAGATGAAGAGAGACTAGATTGTGTGCAAGGTCTACTCAAAGAACAAGCTAGGAGGTGGTGGTATAACATTGTGAGAGAAAGGCGCCCCTAAGAATCACTTGGGGTCTTTTCTTGGAACAATTTGACAAGAAGTATGTTAGATATGATTTAAAGATGAGCAGAGGAAATTGTTCTTATCTTTGAGACAAAGACGAATGACTGTATCAGAATATGAAATTCAATTCCTCAAACTTGAGAGGTATGCTTGTGATATCGTTGACAGTGAAGTAAAGCAATGTAAGAGATTCGAGGATGGGTTGAATGATGAAATTAGAGTGCATTTACTTGCACAAAAGATTAGGGTTTTCAATGACTTGGTTGATGCTGCTATAGGCATTGAGAAGATCAATTCATATAGGCAGCAAAGAATGGCTAAAAGATCTAGATTTCAAAAGGGGTCATAGGGTCCAGCTAGTTCAGAATCTCCAAGTAAGAAACATAAGGGAACATCAGAACAAACACAATCTCATTTGAAAGGGTTTTCACCGAGACAAACCATAAGTATGGGGCCAGCGGCTAGTGTACCTTCAGGTCAAGATAGAGGAAATATTCCACAATGTTCTAATTGTGGAAGGATACATACAGGGGAATGTTGGGGAAAAGGTAGAGTCTGCTTTAAATGTGGCTCGAGGGATTATTTGATTGCAAATTGTCCTCAAAGACAAATAAGTACATCTGCACCTGCAGTAGTTCCTACTCCTACAATGTAAGGTGGAAGAGGAAGGGGAAGAGGAAATGCTAGTGGTTCAAGTGGGCATGATGTGGCTCAATAAGCACCGCAGAGTGGTAGATCGAGAGGAATGGTGCGAAGTTATACAATCCGAGCGCCTGAGACTCGAGAATCTACTGAAGTTATTATTGGTAAATTTTCATTCTTTAATCATGATGTTTATGCTTTTATAGATCCCCGTTCATCTCATTCATATATATGTACTGCGTTAGCACAAGAGAAAGGGTTACTTGTAGAAGAATTAATAGAAAATATTGAAGTGACTAATACTTTAGGACACAGTGTGATAGTAAACAAAGTGTATATGAATTGCCCTATTATGATTCAACATTAACTTTTCCTTGCAAATTTAATTGAGTTACCTTTTTGAGACTTCGATGTTATCTTGGAAATGGATTGGTTATCGGAACATCGAGCTGTGGTGGATTGCAAAAACAAAAGAATGTCACTTCAAGTTTCTGATGGAGAAGAAATAGTTATCATGGGGGAAAGATCAGATTATCTCTATAACATAATTTCTTTTATGAAGACTAAAAGGCTGGTTAGGAAGGGATGTCAGGCCTACCTAATCTTCGCCTTAGAATTGAAGAAAGGTGAGTTAGAATTACAGAATATTCCTACGATATGTGATTTTCCTGATGTATTTCTAGAAGAACTACCCGATTTGCCACTAAAAAGAGAGGTAGAATTTGCAATTGATGTATTGTTGGGTACCGCACCAGTATCCAAAGCCCCATACAGAATGGCGCCTGCTGAACTGAAAGAGTTAAAGATCCAGTTGCAAGAATTGTTGGACAAAGGATTCATACACCCAAGTATATCCCCGTAGGGTGCACCAGTGTTGCTTATTAAGAAGAAAGATGGGTCGCTCCGATTATGTATTGATTATCGGGAGTTAAATAAATTGACAATGAAGAACAAGTATCCATTGCCAAGGATTGAAGATTTATTTGATAATCTCAAGGGTGCCAAATACTTCTCCAAGATTGATTTGAGATCGGGCTACTATCAGATGAGAGTGAAAGATGATGATATTGCAAAGACGACTTCCGAACCAGATATGGTCACTATGAATTTTTAGTGATGCCATTTGGTCTAACTAATGCACCAGCAGCATTTATGGGCCTTTTGAACCGTGTCTTTTACTTATATTTAGACAGGTTTGTAATGGTTTTCATTGATGACATATTGGTATATTCTAAGTCATAGGAAGAGCATGATCAACATTTACGGATAGTCTTCCAAACTTTGAGGGAAAATAAATTATATGTCAAACTTAGCAAATGTGTGTTTTGGCTTAAAGAAGTTTCCTTCTTAGGCCATGTTGTTTCTACAAAAGGAATTAAAGTGGATCCTAAAAAGATAGAAGCAGTTATAGAAAGGAAACCACCAAAGAACCATATGGAGGTTAGAATTTTCCTTGGCTTAGGAGGGTGTTATAGAAGATTTGTGAAGGGATTTTCAGTCATTGCTACGCCGCTGATGAAACTACTTCAAAAGAATGCAAAATTTGAGTGGAATGACAAGTTTCAAGAAAGTTTTAAGAAGTTAAAGGAGATGTTGATAGAAGCACCCATCCTTACCCAACCAGAGCCTGGAAAAGACTTTATAATCTATAATGATGCTTCACATAGTGGTCTTGGGTGTGTTTTGATGATAGAAATGAAAGTGATTGCCTATGCTTCTAGGCAATTGAAGAATCATGAAAGGAATTATCCTACTCATGATTTGGAAAGGGCCTCAATAGTCTTTGCCTTGAAAATTTAGCGACACTATCTTTATAGAGAAAAATGTTATATTTATACAGATCACAAAATCTTGAAATATTTGCCAACACAGAAGGAGTTGAATTTATGGTAGAGAAGGTGGATGGAATTCATTAAAGATTATGATTGTTTTATTGACTACCATCCAGGAAAGGCTAATGTAGTGGCAGATGCTCTCAGTAGAAAGACAATAATGGCACTTTGGGCTATGAATAAGGGGTTAGCTCTTACCAGTGGTGGAACCTTAATTGCAAAATTAAAGATTCAGCCTGTACTACTACAACAGGTTAAGCAAGCACAAAATGAAGATGATGACTTGAAGGTCATTCAAGCAAGGACATAAGTGGGTATCATAGACAACTATATGATTTAAGAAGATGGGTGTCTATATTTTAAAGATAGACTATGTGTGCCAAACAATGAAGAATTAAAGAAGAATATCTTACATAAGGTGCCTAGTAGTCCTTATGCGATGCATCCAAGAGCAAACAAGATGTACCAAAATTTGAAAAACCATTATTGGTGGAATGGGATGAAGAAAGACATTACTAACTATGTTGCTCAATGTCTAACTTGTCAACAGGTGAAAGCTGAACATCAAGTTCCTTCTAGATTGTTGCAACAAATAACAATTCCAGAATGGAAATGGGAAAGAATCACAATGGACTTCGTGACTTCTTTACCACTTACACAGAAGAAACATGATGTAGTGTGTGTTGTTATTGATAGATTGACAAAGTCTGCCCACTTTCTTCTAGCTAGGATGGATTATTCACTTGATAAGTTGGCTCAGTTATATGTCGATGAGATAGTGCGGCTACACGGAGTGCCTGAATCAAATCCACTCCCACAATCTTGTTTTCACTAAGCTCGGTCCAATATAATGGAATTCGACATTTTATTCCATACAATGCTTTATATGGCGCCATTTATATGCTTGACTGATAGCTGTTATTATAGGCAAACTCCATGAGGGATAAATACTTATCCCAACTTCCCTCAAATTCAATGATACAACTTCTCATCATATCTTCCAACACCTGAATTACTCTTTCAGATTGACCATCTATTTGAGAATGAAATGAAGTACTGAAATAAGTTTACCACATAAGGCTTCTTGCAACTTCTTCCAAAATCTCAAAGTAAATCTTGGATCTCGGCAAGAAATGATTGAAACAGGCACTTCATAAGATTGAAGGCTGCATCGGATAGACAAAAATTTTATGTTGATCTAAAAAGAAAAGACATTACTTATGAAGTGGGGGATAAAGTATTTCTCAAAGTATCTCCTTAGAAGAAAGTCCTACGATTTGGCAAGAGAGGCAAGCTCAGTCCGAGATTCATTGGCCCATACGAGGTTATAGAGAAGGTTGGACCGGTAGCTTATCGGTTGGCACTACCCCTGACACTCGAGAAAATTCATAATGTGTTCCATGTGTCGATGTTAAGAAGATACAGATCAGATCCATCACATATCTTATCTCCTGACGTCGTAGAAATTAAACCCGGCCTGACGTATGAAGAGGAACCGGTACAATTCTTGGCGAGAGAAGTTAAACAATTGAGAAACAAGTCTATTCCTTTTGTAAAAGTACTTTGAAAAAATCATAAGGCTGAAGAAGCAACTTGGGAATCGAAGGATACAATGAAAACTCAATATCCGCAACTGTTTTCAGATAATTTTTAGGACGAAAATTCGTAAGAGGGGGAGAATTGTAACGAACCGAAATTTCAAAATTTACTTATAATAAATTATTATGGTAATAAAATATTATGAAAATTATTTTTGTAATTATTATTATTATTATTATTGGATATAAGGCATGAGAAAATAAGAGTTAATCAAGTAAGAGGGATGATTTGGCCATTTAATTATTTGTTCAATGACATTATTAGAAATTGAAAAAAAAAATCTTATAATCCTATACGTATTCCCTTCATCCCCTTCACACACATTCATCTTCTTCATTTCTCTCTTCCTTATCAAAATTTTCCATAATCTAAAAACTTCCGATTTCTTCGATTCAACTTCAAATTCCTGTTAGAAATCGATCCTTAAGCCCTCATCATCATCAATTTCAGTCAATCAAGACTAGAAGAGGAGTATTTTAGATTTTAAGGTTCAGATAAATAGTAACGCGAATTTGAGGTGAGTGATTTTTGATGAAATTAAAGCTTAATTAGTAGAATTCATGGTAGATTAAGCATATTTATGGTATTAGGAAGTTTATTTATACAATATCTTAATAGAATTATATATGGGTGTTGTAGTGGAAGCTAGTGCAAGCAAATCAAAGGCAAAAGATGTAGAAGAGAGCTAGAAAGAGCATAGAAAAAGGTTTGTGTCTCAAATTTCAATTTCTCGGTTTTTCAAAAAAATTTCCAGATTTGTATCCCTGTTTTGTTTTAATGTTTTCTCTTGTTATATAAATCCAATTTGAATGATTCTTGATTCTATTGATATCTATAGAAAGTAAGAAATATATGTTCAGAAGAAACCTTGTTGAATTTCGTTCGTTTTCAATGTGAAATTTTCGTTTGAAGTTAAGTCATGAAATCTGTTTTTGAAAAATCTCAGCTTTGTACGCTGTTTAGTATTTTGATCATAACTTTGGTTATGAAATTTGTACTTCCTTGATTCTAGTAGATTTGGAAAGCTGAGACATGTGGCTAATTATGTTTAGAAGAAAGTTCTTCGATTGGATGATTTTTTGATAGTTAAAAATCCAGGAGAAGTCAAGTCACGAAATCTAGAAATTTCTGGAAAATATAAATGTTGATTTTATTGTGTTTTAATTGAAGTTTGATGCTTTAAAATTTGGGATTTGAATTTATTAATTACTGAAGTTATGTTGAATTATGTTTGATGGTTTATACTAGAATTTTTAAGATTTTACTTTGATTTATTGCCCTTATTAAACGAGTAGAATACAAGTCAGGGTAGATTGGCGCCAATAAAGGGGGGTACAGTACTATACAAACAATTGAAGCTTTGGCTTCGGGCTTCGGCCGGTATTCTGATAAAAATACATTGATATTGAAGCTTCAGCTTCGGGCTTGACTGATATATTGATTTTGAAGCTTCGGCTTCAGGCTTGACCGATATATTAATTTTGAATCTTCGGCTTCGGGCTTGACTGATACATTGATATTGAAGCTTCGGCTTCGGGCTTGTCCGCTCCCATATCCATTTTACCGTTATTCATGACTTGTTTACTTTGGGCAATATATGGTTAATGTGTTTGGAAAAAAATTGGATATAAATTTGATTGTAATTTAAAAGGTTTATAATATAAGTTTTGTGTTTTAGAATTGGATATATATTTGATTGTACTTTGAAAGGTTTATAATATAAGTTTTGTGTTTTGGTTTTATAAAGTTGTTTAATTCATTTTTGACTTATGAACTTACTTTGCTTCTATTTTAAAGTGTTAAAAATGTTAAAAATTGTTGTATTTCTTTTATGGACACCACTAAGCAAATTGTTTAGCGTGTGGTTGTTTTTCTACACGTAGGTGGAGATTTGTAGATAGCTTAGACCAAAGTGGTATAAGTGGATCAGCTTGAAGAGCATATAAGGAAAGACTAGAGGTGGATTTGTAATTTAATGTAATATTATGATTTGTAGAATAATGGCATGTACTAGATAGTGTGAGAAATGTAAAGTGGCATTGAGAAATATTTGGAGAATAATTTGGAGTTTGAAACATTATATTTGTATTTGTACATATTAAATCTATAAGTATTGAACCTTATATAGTGGAGTAGAGTTGTTTAATGAGTGATTATAGTTACTGTGGCGCTCCCTATAAAGGGGGTGTTACATGTTCATATCAAGTTGAACACATGTAGGTCAACTCCTATTCAATCTATCAATCAAAATAGAAGCCGAGAACATATTATCAATAGATCATTATCAATATGCGTTAAGCATAATATGTGTAAAAACCCTGATTGGAAGAAAATTCGAACTAGATTAAACTAAGATAAAATATCCATCACAGAAAAATTAATCCGAGCTCCATCTGCTCTAACTAATGGAGTTTAGTTCGTGGATGAAACTAAAAACATCACAATATCAAAAGTAAAAATGCCTCAATTTGAATAAAGAAGAAAGGAAGAATGATGAATACAAATCGTCGATTGAAATTTGGTGTTATTCGTCTTCTCTATCTTCAGTCTCATTTTCTCTCTCCTAGTGCACGAAATTCTGATATTTTTCTACTCCCAGTCTCTATTTTTTTATGCTCCTGGTCTCCTCTAAGTAGTGGTAGAGTTAGAGTTCCAATTCGATTAGGATTGTGTATCAAACCGATAACTATGCACACGCAGTAACTAATCTTTCTATTGTGACTTGAATCGCCTCAATCGGATATCGTATGAAGAAGTTATTGTGAAAATACTGAACACTATTGTGAGCGCAGGATTTTGCAGTCCCTCTCGCGAGATGATGATGATGTGTACCCGATTTTAATACCTCAAAATAAAAGTTCTCTTTAGAATTTTTATTACCGAAATAACATTCCTCGCGAATTTTATACTTGGTAGAATCTAGTTCGGCGTGGCCATAACGCGTCCAGTAGGAGCTTGAACCGATGATTTACACCTATATTAAAAAATACCCATTAAAATATCATTCAAAATAAAAAAGATACCTTTTCAGCCACTATTAAACCACTTTAGGCGACTTTTTAGGCTACTAGGCCCGCTGCCTGTCAGTATGCTGGAGGTTGATGCCACCAGCGGCATCAGCCATACCGCCGGCGATATCACAATGTCACCGACAGCATCATCCATACCGCCGGCGGCATCGCCATATCGCCGGCGGCATGACCCGAAGCTGGTCCCTACACACACAGCCTTTCGGCCACTTTCGGCGGAATTGGTAAAAAAAGTCTTAAAAACCACTCCATTTCACCTATAAAAGCACACCTTTAGCTGCAATTTAAGGAGGAGGAATCATCTAAGGTTAGAAGTTTAATGTTAGAATGAGAAAATAGATTTTAGTGAGATAAGAATTAGATAAGGCAGAAAAAAAAAAAGGATTCCGATCCATTTTTTCCTGGTTTTTCTTCTTTGAATTCTCTGATTATGAGTTTAAAATTAGTAGGTCTTTAAGTTAAAATCAACCTGATAGGATTTAGAGACCTAAAACTCTTAAATTGACTACTAAATCATCGTTACAAGCTCCCCGGAGGTGTTTCTTTTCAATTCATGAAGAGGTGGACTCACGGCCCCGATGTAAAAATCCTGAGTCTCATAGCTCTTTGGCATTAATATTACTGATTTGTGTTAATTTTTGTTAATTTATATTCATTTTTGGATTTTCGCTAATTTTTTACTGTTATCCTTGCTGCTGTAAGAAATTGAAGTCGCCGGAGACATGTGATGTCGCCGGCGGTATCAGCCATGTTGCCAGAAATATCACTGATACCGCCGGTGGCATCACATTTCCCAGAGACTTCACTTACTTGTGGGACCCTTTCTTTATGGTACTCAGGAAGCCATGCAACCCACCTATGTACTGATGTCACCAGCGACATCATTGATGTCACCGGCGGTATCATCCATGCCGCTAGCGACATCAACCATATCGCCGGCGGCATCACTTGTGTCATAGGCTGTATGACTTTCTAGACAACAGTTTTATTTTCATTTATTCCTAGTTTAGTTATTGTCTAAAACTAGGATGTACAGTGTAACGAGGGAAGTCCAAAACCTTCCGAAAATAGACCCCACCCCATAACGTGTGGCATTTTCACTTATAATCCAGTTAAAGCAACGATTGAATCTAAAATTTGGTTAAAAACGAAATTTCCCAATAAACGTCGTTCAAATCTCATTTTAGCCATCCAAACGGGCTTCATGATATTGTAAATAAAATATGTCATATCTGTACTAACCATCTTTTACAGGTAGATGCATATCGGACGTTCAGGTATTTTTCATTTATTGCATAGAAAATGTATAGGACTTGGAAGCCTTGTAATAATTTTATTTTTCGTACTTATTTTTGAATGGCTGTAGATATTTTATTCAAAGCTTCAGTTGCTTGATAAACGTGAAAATAACAAAATAACTGAAAACACAAATAAATAGGTTAGATTGAATCGATTAAGAAGGAATGAAGTATTTTAACTTGGCCTAATGAAAAATAGATAACATCATTCGAGCTCGGAATCTCTACTTAAGGTATGGTCCAACCACTCGATTGAGCTGAATAAGGTGGCGACTCTATTTTAAGTACAGGATTTCGATCTCATATATTTTGAGCATTAAAACATGCAAAACCATTTTCCAATCACATCACTCTCATCCCCCATTTATTTAAAGAGGTCGACCTACCGGCCTGGCCTCGCAGCCGCCGCGTGAAACGTTGTCCGCTCACAGTGGCGACTCTACTGGGGATTTATCTCTTTAAACTTGAACTTTCTTTTCATAAAGTTTAAAGGATTTTGATGATGTATTAAAATCATTGGCCAAATTAAAATTTCATTCCTTTTCTTAAGATGCTTTATCCTCACGCGTATAGATAGTTCGGTAATTTTTAGGTGCCCCATTTTACCCGAGAAGCTCACGAAGTATCACTCATGCCCTATTGGAATTAAGGATGCCTAGTGGGTTGATCACTAATTTTAACCAACACGTAAACTCCTACGTTCATACCTATTTGGGAAGTGGTTGAGTAATGTGAAATCAAGGTAAACGAGAACCTTCTACATTAACAACCCTATACTAAAGCCACGTTAGAAAAAGCCCTAGCACTTCATTCCCTTAGGACTAACCAGAACAAATAAAATGATTGGCTTGCTCTTCTTTTGCCATTACCGGTGAAGAAGCCAAAACTCTATCCTTTGAAAGAGGCGTTACGCGAGATTCATAAGGTTGGAAAAGGAACGACGCATATGCTATGTGCTCTGTGGTCATGCACCCCCATGGATTGGCTTCAAGAGCCAAAAATGAATCTACTTACCCTTACTACTCCCGCCTGTAGAAGAAGTTTAGCAACACGCATAGGACTTCTCGCATGCCTCCGTTGCGTCACAACATATCACTGTGTATGATGTGAGATACAAACATCCTACTTATGTTGGAGGGATAAGCCATCGCATCATCTCTAACCACATTTACGTGCAGCCATATGTATCACGCATTGCTTCCAAGGAATAAAAGGCATGCATACCATTCACAAAACCATTCATAGCCTAATCCGCTGCCTACCATCTCAGCTAGGAGGAGGCATTCTGACTGTCGCACCCCGGTTTGGAAAAGGATAGAACACCACTTGATACATTATCCTCTCACCCCGATTATCACCACGGAAGTTGAAGGAATTCCACACACCGATTTCAGTGGGGAGTCAGATTCAGAACGAGTTCAATTATGCTAGAGTCCTTCCTAACCAGCCATGTCTTTTCCAAGAAATAAAGGGACCCTTCCTCCCGAAGAGCCCTTTAGCCCTACTTCTAGCTTGGGAATAGGATCCTAACCACCAATTGGTTTCAACTTTGCCAGTGCTATGGCACAATTCCTGAACTCGGATGCTTTCTAAGCTTCTATGCAAACTACTGTTTAGGCAGCCGTTAAGCGAGCTCTCAAAGATAAAAATTTTGATCAAGTATCGGCATCCAATATTTAGGCCCAGAATGGTTCGGCATAAATGTTGACTAGTCTGGTAGGGACAAGACTTGTTGCACCTATGTTTCAATCAACCCAGCCTATAGCAAGCCCATTCCAGTTTGGGCAAGCTTCAGCTTTCTTATCAACTTCGACCGTTCCATCAGTTGTGCCTTTTAATCCAAGACCCTTCACTCAAAGCTCTACTCCCCTGGTATTTACTCACCAGTGCCCAGCTTCTTAACCACTACCCCCTTTCACACCCCCACAGTTCATTGTAACTCCTAAATGCAGCACCTACCCCCAAAATCCTTTTGCCAGCCAATTGGCTATTCACCCTCCGCTACCTGCGACACTCAACGACTAGGTCATATAACTGCCGGGCGTGACACCCGAGGTAGCCACTTTTATCCGACAAATGATACCTTCTCAAACTATCAATGACCAAGTAGCGTATTCTCCAGGTGTGACACCCGAAGCCCTGGCTATCTCTCATAAACCGCTCAGCGACCAGGTCATACAACCTCTGGGCATGACACTCGAGATCCAAGCCTACATCAACCACCTCATCACCACCAAGAAATTTGAAAGAGATGAAGATTGGGTCCCCAATAATTTCACTATGCCGAATATGGCTCATTATGATGGTTCTGGAGCACCTATCTCTCACATTATATGTATGAAAGAATAATGTGCGTGAAGAAGTTAAGTGATAAGGTGCTTGCTGAAATGTTTCCCTGCTCCCTTTGGGGTCCTGCCCTCTAATGGTATCACACCTTGCCGCAACATATTGTCATCGACTGGAATCTCTTATTTGAGGCATTGAAAGTCTTTTATGGTTTTAATACTATGATGGCAACAACCATCCAGCATCTTGAGAGGGTCCGTCAAATGCCCAACAAAACTTTCAAGCAATACTTCAATCGGTGGATGTCGACTTAGGTCTTAATAAAATCCAAGCTAAGCCTTGAGGAAATGATTGTCAAACTCCTCAAAGGGTCTCTCCCCCTATTCCATAGAGAAATGGCTACTGATTCTTTTCTATCCTATAAGGCTGTATTTGAGAAAGCTAAGAAAATCGAGCGTGAGGTAGAGCGTGAAAAGGCCGAGAGAGCGGGGAAACCTTGGTTTATAAAGAATGAAGCCCAACCCTTATCCCTAGCGCCAGCTAATCCTAAAGCACCGGTTGTAGTCCAAGTTATTTCTCAAACCCCTATTGTGCTGCTCGCAATCATCTCAGCTCCACAGGTGGTTGCCATAATTCAGCCTCCTCGCCCCCCCTTTATTTTGGCTAACCCTTATAAGCTGCCCCTACGGGTCATCTTCCAACATTTAAGGGAAGCGGGTTTTATACAGTCCCTTTAGGAATACAAGCCACTAGACCTGAGGATAAAAACAACTTCTGTAACTATCATGTTCAGGTAGGACACCAAACCAACAATTGTAAAGCCCAGCTCTCAACAATTCAACCCTTGGTTAGCGAAGCAAAGATCGCTAAACCGGATAGAGCTCCGAACACTATGAATAATCCTTTGCCAAATTTTAGGGACAAGGATGGCATGGTCCAGTCTGGTTTATCTGAAGCCACAATCTTTAATCTCCTTGCTCAGAGCCTGAACTATCCTGGTCATCGATTTAGGTCTCCCGTCTTATTCAGTCTTTGATCTAATCAACCAAGCCAACTTGGGGGTCAATTCTGTCCAGAAGATAGAAGTTGATCCAAACCAGAAAAAGCAAGAGAGCCACAGGTCTAAACCATTTACGGCAAGAAGAATGAGAAAACCACTGTTTAGCGTAGATTCCTTCATTTTAAAGGAGGACCACTCCGATGGTGATGAGGAATCGGTTAGAGAGACCAAGGTCGTAAGCACCAAATTGTTCAAGGTTGATCAAAATGAACTTTTTAGCGTGGATAAGTATGAACTTCAAAACCCAGATTTGGACTCTGAAGAACAATAGTATCTATTTAAAACACGAGCCACTAAGAGTGTCTTGCTCGGTGATGTCCTTAACATTACCTGAAGTGGCCGCGTATATCAGCCTGAAGATCGATATCTCCGCTTAATTCGAGACCCTATTCCTGGTAGGGTTTGAACCACCGTGAGACCCCCATCTCCACCACCGCTTGTCCCAACTAGTCTCGAGGTTGACCCTCTCATTACCTAGCTAAAAAACACCTAAGTCTGATATAGTATTTAGCAGCTGGTAATCGACTCCAAAGGGCATCATAAGGGCTTGATTAAACGACTCCTTGATTTAGAAGCTAATCCGGCCACCTCGATCGTTGAGATGTGTGCTATAGTGGGAGAAGGAATTCCCCTGAGAAAAGGGCCTCAGATTATGTACGACTAGTTTAATCTTATGCTCGAGGGTAGGGATCACAACAGGGCCTTATTGATCCGAATCCAAATTCTTGATAAGGTTATCCCGTGCATCATGGTAGATGATGGCTCCGCTCTAAATCTGTGCCCTCTAAAAATTCTTCCTCATCTAGGACTATTGGAGGACATTCTTGAAAAATCTAGCATGGTTATTAGGGCTTATGATGAATCAAAGCGCAATGTAATTGGGACCTTTGAGGCAGAGGTCACTGTGGAAGGCGTGACGAGCAATATGCGTTTCACTGTACTTGACATCCCTGTTACCTATTCTCTGCTACTTGGCTGACCATGGCTTCATGCTTTGGGCACTGTTCCCTCCATACTACACCAGAAAGTCAAGCTAATTCATGAAGACAGAATGGTAACCTTAGAGGTCGATCCTGCTTCTATTATGGCTGTTATGGAAGCCGAAGCTAGTTTAGAGAAGGACCTTCATATTGCCATGATTAGCAAAGATCAGAAGTCTCCTCCCCTTTGGCATAGCTACCTTTATGCGGGTATGGGTAAACTAATGAAGAAATCTGGTTACAAGCCTAGGAGAGGTGAGGAATGCACGAACAAGGAATTATTAAGGCATTGGAGCCAAAAATCCTTACCCATCAAGCTGGATTAGGATATAAGCCTAGAAAAGCCTATCGTCTCGTCCCTTCTTGCTACTTTTGCATGGTCACTTTTTGTGAGTTCCAAGGCAAGAGGTCTTATAAGGGAGAGCCTAAGCCAATCGAGTATGGCAAAAAAATACGGCCCAGCTTTGAAATCTTTAAAGATGTCTATGACTTCGAGACTGGTTGCAGGATAGTTTCAGCTGAACCCAAGCCTACTGAGCCCAATATGCCTATTAATATTGTTTCTGATAAGGCTAAGGGAAAAGGTAAGATGCATCCCAAAGATGAGCCTGAGGGAAATAATGAAGAGTTTACCGATCCAGAAATTGAAAATGCTGTGGCAACCATAACTAAAGCTATGGCACTACTAATGAAGAAAGGCTGGAAGAGTAAGGGAACGGGGGAATAAGATGCTATGGCAACTATATTGGGGAAACTCGCCAGAGCTCTCACCAAGAAAGCTGACCTATCTGGGGGCCATCACTCACCATTTCCCAAAAGATCACTCTAGAGCATGACCTGGGCGCTATTCTGACAAACAATATAGAGGATGCTCCTCCTACTGATGTTGCTACTGAAGTCCCTCTGCCTGTGGAGGAGGATATGGACTATATAATTCTTAATATCTCTGATGTGTTTGATGCAAACAATGATACTAACGAGGGTTTTAATGCAATGAAAAACTCCCATTCTGCTTACTTGTTTGATGTCTTTCCTGATGGATCCATGCATTCATATAACAATATGCATAATGTTTTTGGCATTAGTGATACATTATTAAGCAAAATAAACCTAAGTACAGTTGATAATCCCAAAATGGTTACCATTTCGATAGATTTAACTCCCGAGGAAAGAGGTGAGATCATAAAAGTGCTTAAAAATCATGTTAACGCTTTTGCCTAGTCGTACGAAGACATGCCTGGGGTTGACCGATAAATCGCCGAACACAGAATCCTAACTGATCCTAAATTTTGGCCTGTCAAGTAAAAACTCTGCCGGTTGAGACTAGAATGGGCAGAACAGGTTAAGACAGAGGTTTCAAGGTTAATTGAAGCTCAATTTATTGAAGTGGTAGAATACCGAACTTGGTTGTCCAACATCGTCCCAGTTCCAAAGAAGGATGGTAGGGTTTGGGTCTGTGTAGATTTTCGAGATCTCAATAAAGCCTCTTCGATGGACGACTTCCCACTCCCGCACATTAATGTCCTGATTGATAGTGCTATCAAGGCAGCTATGTATTCGTTCATAGAGGGTTCTCCGGGTATAATCAGATTCTGGTCAATATTGTTGACAAAGTCAAAACAACGTTCATCACTGAATGAGGGGTATACTGCTACAAGGTAATGCCGTTTAGGTTGAAAAATGTCGGGGCCACTTATCAGCGTGCCGTGATCGCCCTCTTACACGATATGATCCATAAAGAAGTGAAAGTGTATGTAGCTAATATGATTGTGAAGTCCACTACTCGAGAGGAGCACCATGCTATTCTTGACAAGTTCATGACTAGTATTGAAAAGTATAACCTCTGCCTAAATCTAAAGAAGTGCGTGTTTGGAGTTACCTTCGGTAAGCTGTTGGGACACGTGGTTAGACAAAAAAGGATTGAAATGGATCTGGACAAAGCTAAAGCCATTAGGGACATGCCTTTACCTAAGATAGAGAAGGAAGTCCGATTGTTTTTAGGGTCCTCGCTATATATTAGTCGGTTCATTGCTCGCCTCACTACTGTTTGTGAACCCATCTTTAAACTATTAAGAAAATAGTAACCTATGGTATGGAACGATCACTAGTAAATAGCGTTTGACAAAATCATGGCGTATCTTGTTGATCCACCCTTCTTGACACCCCCCATCCTAGGGAAACCACTCATTCTTTATCTAGCCATCGAGGAAACTTCCATCGGGGCCATGCTTGTCAAGGAACATGATGATAAGCTCGAACATGCCATCTACTACTTGAGCAAGAAGTTGTTAGATTATGAAACCCGGTATTCGATTGTACAGAAGACCTGCACTACTATGGTTTGGCTCACTAAGAAGTTAGGACATTATTTCCAATCTTATCGCATCCAAGCCATGGCCAAGATTGATCCAATGAAGTTTCTCTATCAATCCCCCACTCTAGCCGGCAAATTATCCCAATGGTTACTTCTCTGATTTGAGTTTGACATTAAGTATGTGACCCGGAAGGTCATTAGGGGGTGGACCGTAGCCAAATTCCTAGCTAATCAACCCCTCAGCTTTGACTATAAGGAAAATTTAGAGTTTTCTGATGAATAGCTCGCCTCTGTTACAATCCTTGACGACATCTAGACAATGTACTTTGATGGCGCTGTCAATCGCCGGGGAGCAGGTCTCGGGGTCATCATCGTCATGCCAGATAATGAGATAATCCCATTGTCCAAACATTTAGAATTCGATATCACCAATAATAGCGTTGAGTATGAAGCTTGTCTGTTTACCCTTAAGGCTCTTCTTCAGGTTCGGGCCCGCCGCATATCCGTCATCGGAGATTCGGCTCTGGTTGTCCTTCAGGTTATTGGAGATTGGGAAATTAAAAAAGAATCTCTCCATCCTTATGTTGAGGCTGTCCGCAAATTGTCTGAGAAATTTACCTCGTGCTTGTAACGCTATGTCCCTCTAGAAGAGAATCAAATGGCAGATGCTCTCACCACTCTCGTGTCCATGTAGGAAGGACCCCAGCAGCAGCCTATCCGCCCTTTAGTTTTGTTGTCCACCAAGGTCCCATATCATGTTCAATTGGCTCCTTCAATCCTCGCCATTTCCTCCAAACCTTGTTGGTATTCTGACATCGTCTTGCTCCTTCAGACCAGCTAATACCCTATGGATTCTTCTAACTCGGACCATACCACCCTACGGCAGCTCGCTGTCCAGTTTCGTATTATGGATAATGATCTATTCAAGCGTACTAGTGACGACCTACTTCTCTGTTGCCTCACTGACTCCGAGGCTCAGAATGTAATGACCCAGGTCCATGCCGATGACTATGGCCCTCATATGATCGGGCTTGCTCTTGCAAATAAAATCCAGTGATTAGGGTATTTTTGGCTCACTCTCAGAGCCAATTGCATCGCCCAGGTCAAACGATGCCACCAATGTCATGTTTATGGGGATATGTAGCATCTGCCGCCTACCAAACTCCACCACGTATCCACCCCTTGGCCATTCTCGGCGTGGGGGATAGACATAATTGGTGAAATCCATCCTTCTTCGACAAACGGCCACAGATTCATTATGGTAGCAGTAGGTTACTTCTCGAAATGGGTAGAAGCCGAATCCTTCACCAATATCACCACCAAACAGATGGCCAAATTCATGGAGAGGCACATCTTCACTCGGTATGGACTCCCCCACCATATAGTCTCAGATAATGGAGTACAATTTCAATGAGCAACTGCTTCTCTAATCAAGAAATACAGGATCAAGCACCATGGATCTTCTCCATACAGACCACAAGGCAATGGAGCTATTGAGGCAGCTAATAAATTAGTAAATACAATTCTTTCTAAGATGATAGTCGATTACAGGGATTAGGCAGATAAGCTACATTTCGCTATCTGTAGATATTGCACTAGCATACACACCCCGACAGGCCAAACTCCGTTCTCCCTGGTCTACGGGATGGAAGCAGTCTTGTCGGTTAAAACTCAGGTGACCTCCTTAAGAGTCACTCTAGAGGCTAAATTAAAAGAATCTGAATGGACCTAGGCGAGATTTAAATAGTTGAACATGATGGATGAGCAGAGCTTAAAGGCCCTCGATAACCTCTAGATGTACCAGCAACGTATGGCTCAGGCATATAACAGTCGGGTGAGACATCAGAAGTTCCCCCTGAAGGCTAGTGATCTAGTCCTTAAACAGCTGAAACATTCTACCACTGATGCGAGGGGTAAATTCAGGCCAAACTGGGAAGGACCATATGTAATAAATAAGCTACTTAGCAAAGGGGCAGTTAAGCTTATGGACATGGATGGGAACGAGTTTGTGAATCCCGTGAACCAAGACAGGCTTAATCGTTATCATGTCTAATTCAAAAGAAACAAATCATAAAAGTAGCATACCAAAAAATATATATGTGATAATTACCCTCCTTTCGGTCTTTTATTGATCAGGCAAAAATTAGGGTGACATCCGACGATTGGTATCCTGCAAACCAGCCGTGCAAAAATTAGGGGATGAGACAAACCCTCTAGATCAAAAATGTGAAAAGGGCAATCTACCCAAGACTTAGGGTATGTGAGCAAAGAGCGAGTGCCTTCTAGAAAACCAATCTAGGCTTGTTGGCACCGGGAGTTAAATCAATGGGAATGTCAACCAAACATCATGTACTTTATTTTATCTCAATTAATGAAAGTATCTCTTCTGTTGAAACCTAAATGCTTATGCTTAGGTGTGAACCATGTATTCATAAGATTAAGATAACTCCAGCAAGCTTGGGATAGAGTTCATTTCATTTTATATCAAATGCGTAAAAAAAATAAAAAAAAAAGGGGGAAGGGCCGGTAGGTTAGATAAAAGCACGTCTCAAACTGAACTTCCCATATCATCATCACAGTACATAGAGATCCGTCTCGATATGGTAGTAGGAAGGGGCTCCTCCCCTGTTCCGCCCGCTCCTCCTTAAAGTAGGCCCATGACTGCTTCCAACGGGTTAGCAAGCGTCTTATCTCAGCAAGCCATCCTCTATAATGTATGTCGGTCTCGATGGTCTCCATATGATCATGATCTAGAATCTCAAATACAGCTTCCCTAGACCACTTCTCCCGAATGTGGTTAATCCATCTAGCTTTGTAACTCTGATCTGGTTATAGGGCAGTTTGATTGGGATTCTTTGTCTCTTGTGATACTGACGGCATAGCCGGTAAGGGGTGTAAAATGAAGCTTTCTCCAGACCTATTAATTGAACACAGGCTCCCCAGGATTCTACAACCACATCCTGAATTCTCTACCATTGACTAACCCACTGAACCTGCGTGCCAGTATACCCCCTTAAAATAGGAACCCAATCATCGTATGTCAGCTCATTGAAATCAGCCTACATAAGCCCTCTCTCCCTTATATGGATGGGAAGATACTTTTTCGGATTCCCTCGTGGCGCCTCACTTAACCTCAGTTTCTCCATCAGCCATACCTATAATTCAAACTCAGGTAAGGATTGGGGAAAGAAATATGCGGAATTAAAAAGAACAAAAGGTACTTGTAATAATATGAGCTGGTCCTCGATAAGTGATGGGTCAACAGAAGCAACATCCACGTTCAGCAAAACATCGGCCAATCCCACAGCCACGAGAGAAGCCCCTGTCGGCATAGGGCTGATGAGTGAAATCAGCTTGAGCGGAGCAATCGGGCTCACTCCATACATAAACTCCGCCATGAGTAATAATGGCACCATGGATGGCCGAGCAAGGTGTGATCGGGGCACTCCATGGCACCACTCTACAACCGCTCCGAGCTGAAACCCAGGTTTGTCAGGTAACTAAGACAAAATTGGGTCCACAGAGTCCAAATTCTATAACCCTTGAGGAATTTCATCTGCGCTAAAATGAAACTCCGACAGCGCCCGGGTCACGCATTTAGGATACGGTTCCCCTAAAAGAGCATTGAATTCTTCAAGCAAGGGGCATAGCTCGAAAGATGAAAATCGGAAGACGTGGTCCATTGGATCCCAAAAAGACAATGCCGCTCGAAGGAACTCGCGACTTACAGGCGACACCGTGACATATTGAAACCCTCAAAGCCTAAATTTTTCAAGCTTCTTCCAGTCTGCATTTCCCAAACTTTATAGAAAACCCCGTAGCTTTTAAATGTAGGTTACCATGACAGGAATTGATAGAATGGTCAAAATTAAATTACTGGAGAAGTGATTCCGCTAGGCAATGTGAGTGATGCCGCCGGCGATGTGAGTGATGCCGTCGGTGATGTAAATGATGCCGCTGGTGATATGGATTAGATTGGGCGGTATCAGCTGATGCCGCCGGTGATATAGACTTTCAGACAACCCTATATATATCATTTTAGCTGGTCGAGTGTGGGCGATATGGATCATATTGCCGGCGATATGAAGTTAATCTTTTTCGGCGGCATCAGAAGCATTTTTCTTATTATATACTTGTACAAAACCTGTAAACAATCCTGTAACCCATTTCCAATACCTGTCCGAATGCAATCCATTTTATTTGAAGTAAAAAAAGCCCAAATGCACAAACCATTGAAAATTCTGAATATCTAGACACAGAAGCAAAACCTAACAATAAATCCGAATTATTCTAACCCCAATCTATCAAAGGTATAAACTGCAATCTGAAACAAAAAGCAAAATGAAAATGAAAAGCTACGCATGCCCGCCACTACCGGCCGGGCGAGATGAAATGTCTTCTGGGCTCATAAGCCAATCATCAACATCATCCTCTTCTCTCCTCTCAGTCATCGGGACACTGCTGGACTCCTCAGCCACAACAAACGGGCATCGCCTGCCGGACATCTTCACTCCCCTACAACTAGTGCTATCGGGGTGCGCGCAATCCAGATTTTATTTGCTCCTCCGTTCTTGAATGGTAGCAGCCAGTTGACCCTCAAGGTCACTCACACGACGCCAGAGTCCTTCAGTCTCCTCCTCGTATCTTCGTCGGGCTACATCGGCATCTAACAAAGAAAGGGCCAAGAAATCCTACAAGCCAAGGATAAACATCAATAAATGCATATCATACATAGCATCCATACATGCATCTTATCTTATTTTAGCATAGGCATAAATGAGGAATGTACCTGAACAAGGAGCAATTTCCCGATAAGCGTATCTCGGAGAGCAAAATTGTTCTTTGCAAGCTACTCCACATGGCTTCACGCCATCTAAAAAATTGAAAAGGTAAATCATTAGACACCCACATCCAAGGGTAAATGAGAAAACAATTATTAGGCCTTGCGTAAGTGGTGTCTTCCGGCATGAAGATTAGATCATACCGGCTCGAGCCTATATTCCTGGGGGGGAACTCACCCCGAGAATTCATCAATAGGAATGTGGTTTCCATCGAGTTGACTAGACGCCCTTCTATGAAATTTATGCCCTCTAGTACACCATAGTATCGAGTCCCACTCTGGTTATCCCGGCCCCTCTTCCTTGCGGGTTCCTAAAAACATGAAAGACACACATCAGTAACATTCCTAAACAATTTCAAAATCATGCACATAAACACAATCATACCTCAAAACACTCCCGCCGGCTACATCCGCGCCTGCCTCATGCTTTCCCTTGGGCTTGATCCCAACATCACCTTCAAGCTCCTTATCTTCCTCATCTTCTTCCTCCTCGACATCCACAATACCTTTGAGGCGCCTTTTCTCCTCCTTCAGCCGTTGCTCATTATGATACTTAATCGTATCATTCCTATGGATGCGAGGACACAAGGGGAGTAGGCACAGCTAGTGCTGCTCGTAGAGGCCGAGGACGCTAGGGATCACTCGGTCATTCCCCTTGATATAATCAGCCTTGTCGGTCTCGGAGGTGATCGCCAAATGGGGCCACCATAAGCCCCTGGGAGGTTCAGTAGACACCGGTCTATCGGCAATCGAGATATACCTCCAGCCCCAAACGTGCTCACCCAGATGCCACTGCTGGGACAAAGGACACGCCATGACGAACCGACGGTCGTCCACCTCCCTCCTAACCCTCGCAACCTCTGTCAGGTTCTCCACTCCATCGAATAGATCCAGGACAAGCTACACCAACAATCAATCAAAACAACTAATATAAGTTCATAGACGCTTTTTGTTTTGTTCTAAGTGTAAAAATAAGGACTAAATTAAAAATCGCATACTGAGCTCAACCGTGCGCTCCTCATGACCTCCCTGTATTTGGTAGGATACTTGGCCTTCCCACCAACACCCCCACACCAGCGGACGAGAAAGTGGAAGACCGGCGGCACAGTTTTCTTGAACTTGACTGGCGGGAGGATCTGATGCTCAAAAGCCCAAGCCTGCACAAGTAATAATTAATCAGTTCAAAAAAGCATCCACAATAAATGAAAAGTGCACAACCAAGACAAATGCTTCCAAGAAGACATACTTGGAGTAGCAGATGGCAGAGGTGAAGGGCTTTCACATTCTTCCAGGCTCCCACATCCAGCCCATAGTATAGCTGAGCCAAGATGGCCCTCGACCAATTCTTCCTTCTAATGCCTGCCACGTCCTCTACAGCAGTTATCAGCACATAATTGATCTTGCTCCCCAAGATTGGGAAGAACAGCATGATAAGCAAAGAAATCATAAAAGACCGGACACAAGCCTCTCTTTCATCCTCAGGAACCATATCTACCCGGGTCCAGTGTTGGTGCAACTCACCATAAGACAGCCGCCCTGAGACGGGGCTTAAAATCAAACAGTTCCTTCACCCGCCTCATAACGGGCCTCTTAAAATACTATTTATCCATGTAAGCATCGAAGTGAATGACCTCATCTGTCCAAGGAAGCCCGGTTATAGCTACGACATCAGAGGGTGTAATCGTCGCTTCCCCAAAAGAGAAGTGAAAGGTGTGGGTGGTCTTAGACCACCTCTCGGTAAGGGCTATCACGGCTAAATGAGAGAGCTTGGGCATTAGCATTGGCATAATCCGGGCTAGGTCCCTAAATCCCATCTCATTAATGAAGAGCATAAGCTCAGGGTCCTTGTCTAAAATATGATGCCACCACTCGCTGATGGTGCCAATCCCCCTGATATAAGTCAGCTCATATGGCTGTAAAATTAGAAATAAAATAGATAAGTCCTGCTTGTTTTCTCATCACCAAAACCTAATAGAAGCTACCAATGTCACTTCTGCTAGAAGCGATATCACCGACGGCATCACTCCATACAGCTGGCGATATGGATGATATCACCGGCAATATTGCTTCAAACAGAAGCGACATCAGACTTCCTTGGGCCTTTTTGTAAGGACTAATGCCGTCAGCGACATCACTCATGTCACCAGCGATATAACTACCGGTGGGCAGAACTTGTTTTCCCCAAAATCGCACCCATCATGCCAAAACTATAAAAATTGCAATCAATCAAGCGATAAGCCTGAAAATGGTAAAAATCGAACCTAAAGCATGCAATATCAATTTATAATCAGTCTATTCCACACTTATGACTCCTATCATGGCACGATTTCAAGCCTAAGGCCAAATCAAAACCTAACCCAAAAAGAGGAGATTCAGGTTTTGCGGGATTACCTGAACATAGCAGAGGTGTTTCTCCTTCTCTGGGGTCAGATTGGTGATGGGAGAATTGATACCATAGCCATACATCTTGGCTGTCTCCTTCAGGCCATAAGCAGTAGGAATGGAGAGAATTTTCAACCCTTCGACAGAGGAATCAGGCAGATTCTCCCTAGCCTTAGTAGATTAGCCCCTGAAAGCCTTGGTGATTCTCTTCATGATTAGAATGACAAAAAAGAAATCGAAAAATCTGGAGAAGAGGAGAAGGGGGGTACGATTTCTGTATATGAGGAAGAAGGGAGTTTTACTTCCTTTTAAACTATTGTATGGAATTCAAGGAGTTTTAATTTATCTGAAATAGCCAATCCATGTCGCCGTCGGCATCACTCCATACCGCCAGCGACATCACTCATATCGCCGGCGATAACCCCCCCTTCAGTTCAAATTTTGAAATTGCTTGAGCAGTCAAAGATGCCACGTGGCCCTCACACTGCCGCCAGCATCGCTCCATACCGCCAGCAACATCACTCATGCAGCCGGCGACATCGCCCCTCCAATTCAAATTTTAAGCAAGTCCGACCATAGGACAACCTATCCACAAAACACAAGTTCGACCAATGGACAGCCTATCCATAAAGCGCTAGGCCGATCAAGGGGTAACCAATCTACAAAACAAAAAGTCTGACGAAGGGATAGACTCTCCTCAAAGCACAAGCCCGACCAAGGGGCAATCCCTCCATAAAACATAAGCCCGACCGAGGGCAATCCCTCCACAAAGCATAAGTCTGACCAAAGGACAATCTCTCCATAAAGTACAAGTCTGACCAAAGGACAATTTCTCTACAAAGCAAAAGTCTGACCAAAGGACAATCTCTCCACAAAGCACAAGTCCGACCGAAGGACAAACTCTTCATAAAGCTCAAGTCCGACCAAAGGGCAAACCCTCCACAAAGACGAGACCCGACCAAGGGGCAACCAATCTACAAAGGATCAAGTCTGACTAAGGGGTATCCTTTCTACAAAGCACAAATCCGACCAAGGGACAACCAGTCTACAAAGGATCAATTCCCACCAAGGGACACCCTTTCCACAAAGCACAAATCCTACCAAAGGACAAACTCTCAACAAAGCTCATGTCCGACCGAGGGACAACCAGTCTACAAAGGATCAAGTCCGACCAAGGAGCATCCTTTCCACAAAGCACAAGTCCGATAAAGGGGCAATCCTATCCACAAAGCACAAGTCCGACCAAGGGGCAAACCAGTCACCCGTTAGGTATCATTCCTATCCCTTACTCTTTCTTGCGATCATACTGACCTGTGGTAGCAGTGATCCCCTAAGGGGCAGCCTGTGAGCATGGGATTTTGCAGTCCCTCTCACGAGACGATGATGATGTGTACTCAATTTTAATACCTCAAAATAAAAGTTCTCTTTATAATTTTTATTACCGAAATAACATTCCTCGCGAATTTTATACTTGGTAGAATCCAGTTCAGTGTGGTCTATAACGCGTCCGATAGGAGCTTGAACCGACGATTTACACCTTAATTAAAAATAACCCATTAAAATATCATTAAAAATCAAAAAGATACCTTTTCACCAACTATTAAACCACTTTACGTGACTTTTTAGGCTCCTAGGCCCGCTGCCTGTTGGTATACTGGAGGCTGATGCCACCAGCGGCATCAGCCATGCCACCGGCGATATCACCATGTCGCTAGCAGCATCATCTTAAATGCCGACAGCATGGCCATGTCGCTAGAGGCATGACCCGAAGCGGGTCCCTATACAGATAACCTTTCGGCCACTTTCGGCGGAATTGGTCAAAAAAGTCTTAAAAACCACTCCATTTCACCTATAAAAACACCCCTTGAGCTGCAATTTAAGGAGGAGAAATCATCTAAGGTTAGAATTTTAATGTTAGAATGAGAAAATAGATTTTAGTGAGATAAGAACTAGATAAGGCAAAAAAAAAAAAAGGATTCTTATCCATTTTTTCCTGGTTTTTCTTCTTTGAATTCTCTGATTGTGAGTTTAAAATCAGTAGGTCTTTAAGTTAAAATCAACCTGATAGGATTTAGAGACCTAAAACTCTTAAATTGACTACTAAATCATCGTTACAAGCTCCCCAGAGGTGTTTCTTTTCAGTTCACGAAGAGGTGGTTTCACGGCCTCGAGGTAAAAATCCTGAGTCTCATAGCTCTTTGGCATTAATATTACTGATTTGTATTAATTTTTGTTAATTTATATTCATTTTTGGATTTTCGGTAATTTTTTACTGTTATCCCTGCTGCTGCAAGAAATTGAAGTCGCCGGAGACATGTGATGTAGCCGGCGGTATCAGCCATGTCGCCAGAAACATCACTGATACCGTCGGCGGCATCACATTTCCTAGAGACTTCACTTTCTTGTGGGACCCTTTCTTTATGGTACTCAGGAAGCCATGCAACCCACCTGCGTACTGATGTCGCCGGCGGCATCATCCATGCCGCCAGCGACATCAACCATGTCGCCGGCGGCATCACTTGTGTCGTCAGTGGTATGACTTTCTGGACAGCAGTTTTATTTTCATTTATTCCAAGATTAGTTATTGTCTAAAACTAGGATGTACAGTGTAACGAGGGAAGTCCAAAACCTTCCGAAAAGAGACCCCACCCCATAACGTGTGGCATTTTCACTTATAATCCAGTTAAAGCAACGACTGAATCTAAAATTTGGTTAACAACGAAATTTTCCCATAAACGTCGTTCAAATCTCATTTTAGCCATCCAAATGGGCTTCATGATATTGTAAATAAAAAATGTCATATCTGTACTAACCATCTTTTGCAGGTAGATGAATATCGGACATTCGGGTATTTTTCATTTATTGCATAGAAAATGTATAAGACTTGGAAGCCTTGTAATAATTTTATTTTCCGTACTTATTTTTGAATGGCTGTAGATATTTTATTCAACGCTTTAGTTGCTTAATAAACGTGAAAATAACAAAATAACTGAAAACACAAATAAATAGGTTGGATTGAATCGATTAAGAAGGAATGAAGTCTTTTAACTTGGCCTAATGAAAAATAGATAACATCATCCGAGCTCGGAATCTCTACTTAAGGTATGGTCCAACCACTCGATGGAAAGATCGTACCAAAAATTTTCCGGTTGAGCTGAACCGGGTGGCGACTCTATTTTAAGTACGAGATTTCGATCTCGTATCTTTTGAGCATTAAAACATGCAAAATCATTTTCCAATCACATCACTCTCATCCCCCGTTTATTTCAAGAGGCCGGCCCACCAGCCCGGCCTTGCAGCCTCCGAGCGAAACGTCGTCCACTCATAACTGTCCAAACCGGTAAAAACCAGTAATCCGAATTTGATGCTCCATCTACCTTCTTTATAACTTTTAAGTCCAAAATATACTCCCAATGATGTCAAACACGTACAAATGCTCAAAAAGTACATCAAATGAGCTGAAAATAACAAAAAAGAGACTGAAAAGTATGAAAATTTCAATTTAACAAAAATGTGCTAATTAAACTAAAAATCTACTTAAATATGCATGAAACTATACTAAAACACACAAAATAACTATATAAAATACACACTTAACAATGCTACGATATAAAATCTATTATTATTTGTTCACAATCAACTTTAGAGAAGATTCAAATCCATAAAAAATTCTAAATTATTTCTACTCAATTAACGAATATAATCTGTTATTTTAATTAGAATATACTTTCTCTTGATAATAATAATTATAAATACTATAAACTATTTAAAAATTAGATATCCTGAAGACATAATTCAGCTGTAGTTTCCCGACCGACTTAGATTCCGATGCCAAATATATTATAATTAATTTAAGTTTCCGAAGTGAAGTTAAACAGGCAATTCCTTAGTTGAAATAATTCGTTTGATTCCTAGCTACTAAATCCTAATCTAACTATATTTCCAAATTCTATTAGGACTATTATATGTACAAAGTCTTAAATAAATAAACAACAATTGAAACATCAAACCACAATTCACCATTATTAACATCAAGATTCGTTATGGCTTTCATCAAGATGAGTACCGCAATAGCGCTTTCGCTCTTGGCGATGATTTTCATGTGCAAAGTATCAAGGGCTGTTGTGTATTTAGTTGGTGATACAGTTGAACGTACCGGCGATTTTGAAAGTTGGGCAGATGGAAAGAGTTTTCACGTCGGAGATGATTTAGTACTCCGATACAAAAAGCAACATCGCAGTGTGCTGCAAGTGACAAAGGAGGCTTTTGAAAAATGCAATTTGACTGTTCCTACTGCTACTTATGGGAATGGATTTGACTTGATTAGACTCGGAAAAGAAGGTTACATGTATTTTATATATGGATTTGCTTATGAATATATATCGGGTCATAAAGTCGATATTCAGCCATAGAAAGTGTAACACCCCGAGTTTGACCGACTGCCCCCACAAACCAACACGAGTATTTTCAGTGAGCTTTGTCCTCACTCGCTCACTTTTCAAAAATTACTTCCCAGAAGGTCACCCATCCTGAGATTGCTCTAAGTCAAGCACACTCAACTTTGGAGTTCTCACCTTGTTGGTATAGGTAGTACCAATCAAATCTCTTAAGTCTCTCTCAATTTTAACGTCCCATACCATCACAATCTCGAAATCCTTAACCGTTCTCAATTGTGTTGTCCCATACCAACACAACTTCGAAACCCTCTCTCTTTCGGGTGTGGACTCGGTTCATTCCTGTCCCCATCGACATCCTTCATGGCCGCTCTTTGCCCGGGTCTTCTACCCCGGCGCCACCCCTCTTAGGACCGGGTCGCTACAGGCCCACCAGCTTCCGCCTGGTTCGTCCCCGAACCACTTATTCCACTTTGGTCCAAGCGATCTGCAGGTTCTCCACCTACTTGTAGAAAAAAAAAACTACACGCTAAGCAATTTGCTTAGTGGTGTCCATAAAAGAAATACAATAACTTTGAATATTTTTAAAATAGAAACAAAGTATATTTATAAGTCAAAAATAAATTAACCAACTTTGTGGAACCAAATCACAAAACTTATATAGAAATTCTTTCAAAGTACAATCAAATTTGTATCCAATTTTTTTTTAAAACACTTTAACCACATATTGTCCAAAGTAAACAAGTCCTGAATAACGGTAAAATGGATACGGGAGCGGACAAGCCCGAAGCTTCAAAATCAATATATATCAGTCAAGTACGAAGCCGAAGCTTTAAAATCAACATATCGGTCAAGCCTGAAGCCGAAGCTTCAATATCAATACATATATATCATAATATCAGCCAAAGCCCGAAGCCAAAGCTTCAATTATTTGTACAGTACTGTACCCCCCTTTATTGGCGCCAATCTACCCTGACCCGTACTCTACTCGTTTAATAAGGGCAATAATTCAAAGTAACATCTTAAAAATTCCAGTATAAACCGTCAATCATAATTCAACATAACTTCAGTAATTAAGAAATCCGAATCCCAAATTTTTAAGCATCAAACTTCAATTAAAACTCAATAAAATCAATATTCATACTTTCCAGAATTTTTCCAGGTTTCGTAACCTGACTTCCCTTGCATTTTTCACTATCAAAACATCACCCAATCGAAGAACTATCTTCTAAACATAATTAGCCACATGTCTCAGATTTCCAAAGCCACCAGAATCACAGAAATCCAAATTAACCAAAGTTATACCAAGCTGAGATTTTCCGAAAATAGATTTCGTGACTCAACTTCAAACGAAAATTTCACATTGAAAATGAACGAAATTCAATAAGGTTTCTTCTGAACATATGTTCCTTAATTTCTGTAGATATCAATAAAATCAAGAATCGTTCAAATCGGATTTATATAACGAGAGAAAACATTAAAACAAAACAGGTACACAAATCTGGAAAATATTCCGAAAAACCGAGAAATCGAAATTCGAGACACAAACCTTTTTCTATGCTCTTTCTAGCTCTCTTCTACCCCTTTTGCCTTTGATTTGCTTGCACTAGCTTCCTCTACAACAGCCATATATAATTCTATCAAGATATTGTATAAATAAACTTCCTAATACTATAAATATGCTTAATCTACCATGAATTCTACTAATTAAGCTTTAATTTCACAAAAAATCACTCACCTCAAACTCGGGTTACTATTCATCTGAATCTTAAAATCTGAAATCCTCCTCTTCTAGTGTTAATTCAGTGAAATTGATGATGATAGAGGGCTTAAGGATCGATTTATAACAAGAATTCGAAGTTGAATGGAAGAAATCGGAAGTTTTTAGATTAGGGAAAAATTTGTTAAGGGATTTAGGAAGAGAGAAAAATGGAGAAGAAGATGAAGGGAAGAGAGAAGAGAGGTTACGTATAGATTTAGGATTTTTTTTTTCAATTTCCAATATTGCCCTTGGACAAATAATTAAATGCCCAATTTATCCCTCTTACTTAATTAGCTCTTATTTCCTCATGTCTTATATCCAATAACAATAATAATAACTACAAAAATAATTTCTATGATATTTTAATACTATAGTAATTTATTATAAGTAAATTTTTAGAAATTTCGGCTCGTTACAATTAATTATAATATCTCATTTCATGCATTATATTTGCATTTATCCACATCTGTTATATGTCATTATATTTAAATTTTACATGTTATATTTATTAAAATTGGTTAGTGAAAATAATAGTTATTTTAACCATACAAAATACGATAGTTAATATCTAGGTACCGAATTATATGGCTATAGAATTTGAAGGAATAAGTGGAGTATAGTTATGTTATAGATATAAAATGATTATTAGAACATATAAAGTTGAATAAAATTGTGATATATCATAAGGATTTAAGTATAAGAATTAGTATTAGAATTAGTATTAGTATGGTATAGATATACGTATATGTATTTAGTATAGTTAGTATTTGTAATAAATAAAGAATTTGAGGGCAAATTGGTCTTTTGCCCCTTAGATCTTTTTATGAACTGATAAGAATTAGATCAGTTCTTCATCTCCAAAAACACAAAGCAAAGAACAAAGAAAAAGGAAGAAGAGAAGAAGAGATCTAGAAGGAAGGAATCAGGTATTTTAGTAACTTTGTAGTGTGATTTTTGTTAGGTTAAAGTAAGAACTAGCATTTTTAGTAAGAATATGAATTGTTCCCCTTTATGTCAAGGTTCATCCTGCAAAATTTGGGAATTTTTAGATGAGTAGATCAATAGTTATGATTTTTATAAGATGAAGTGTGCAGAATTGGATGATCAAAGAGATAGGATGAGTTTCACAATTAATCTGGGATTGCTATACTGCTTAGAAAATTCTGATTTTTTGATATGTTATTCCCTTATGTGTATAGTTGAAGTTGGAAAAAGAATCAGGCCGATTCATGTTGTGTAAAGAGAGTTATACCCGTTTTATTACGTTGCTGTCCAGGTAAAGTGGGACTGAAACAGGTTTTGATGGGAAATTCCCTATAAATCGTATAAGACTCTAAAATTTTTTATGTTTTAGTATGTTATAGCCTTGTGTATTAGGGATAGAATAAAAAATAATCAGATCATTTGGAGAAGTGACTTGAAAGTTATGAATTTTTAAGTAGAGCAAGGTCATATGAACAAGTATAAAAGTAACAATGGTTTAAGTCATGAAAACTTTATAAATAGAAAACAACACAAGGTGAAATGCATTGATGTGAATTTATGATTATAGGAACACGAGGTCGTGAAAGTGTTCAAGAGGAGGAAACAAGTCGATTTCGTGGAAATTAACATTCCATCTGTGAGTATAAACATGATATGAATGGGTGAAATGTTTTGATATGTGATATTTGAATGTTTGGTGAATTGTTGTGAATTGAATGATTATATGTTATTTGGAGAATTTGAATTATATGAACATATGTTTATTTGGTAAAATATGAGATAATTGAATTATTCATGATATACGCAATTATACAGGAACAAATGAAATAAAGAGAGACGTTGTGACATAACCAATCAAACATTGCAATACATGTTCTGTTATCTGGACCTATATGGTCAACCAATTGCAATATTTGACAAATGATTGAAAGGTCAACCAATTGTTATCTGGACCAAAAGGTCAACCAATTGTTAAATAGCTGGCCAGCAAATCAATTGTTATCTGTTACAAATGTTACATGTATCCCGGGGCAATAGTTTGGCCGGAAATGTCACAACAATTAAATAAATGAATCATCCAATAGTATATAAGAATGATTGTATGTTTATTTTGAAGGTGTAACTGTATGTGATTGTTAAATTCATTGATTGTTTATATTCACTGAGTGGCGACTCATATAAATCGCTATATTTTTCAGTTGTTGAAGTTGTAGATAAAGTATTGTACTAGAAGGTCCTTACCTGTAGCTGTCATGGAAGAAAGGTCTGTCGGCTGTGTCCATCTCGCTCTCACTCCTCACATAACAAGCATATAGAATAGAAAGTGGTCGGGTTTTGATTTTTCTAATCAAACATAATTATGGTTTGTAATATAAAAGAATGATATTAGAGTTAATGTGAAATATTATGGTTGTGCTAATATATGAATATTTTTGTACAAAAAAAATTTTATGGTATTTTTTTATAGTTATTACATGACAAGGGTGTTTCAGTTGGTATCAGAGCCAGCTCTCTCCCAGTACGGTGTGGTTTAGGGATGAATCAGGCGGAAGCTGGTGGGCCTGTAGCGACCCGGTCCTAAGAGGGGTGGTGACGGGGTAGAAGACCTGAGCAAAGAGCGGCCATGAAGGATGTCAATAGGGATAGGAATGAACCGAATCCACACCGAAAAGAGAGGGTTTCGAGATTGTGCTGGCATGGGACGGTACAATTGAGAACGGTTAAGGATTTCGAGATTGTGATGGTATGGGACATTACAAATGAGAGAGACTTAACAAGGTGCAGCTTCTTTTTGGGAGCCTACTCGGGAGAACTCCAAAGTTGAGCATGCTTGACTTAGAGCAATCTCGGGATGGGTGACCTCCTGGGAAGTAATTTTCAGGAAGTGAGCAAGTGAGGACAAAGCTCACTGGAAAGACTTGTGTTGGTTTGTGGGGGCAGTCGGTCAAACCTAGGGTGTTACAGTAAAGCTGGTGGGCCTGTAGCGACCCGATCCTAAGAGGGGTGGCGCCGGGGTAGAAGACCTGAGCAAAGAGCGGCCATGAAGGATGTCGATGGGGACAGAAATGAACCGAGTCCACACCCGAAAGAGAGAGGGTTTCGAAGTTGTGTTGGTATGGGACAACACAATTGAGAATGGTTAAGGATTTCGAGATTGTGATGGTATGGGACATTACAATTGAGAGAGACTTAAGAGATTTGATTGGTACTACCTATACCAACAAGGGTGCACCTTCTTTTCGAGAGCCTCCTCGGGGAGAACTCCAAAGTTGAGCGTGCTTGACTTGGAGCAATCTCAAGATGGGTGTCCTCCTGGGAAGTAATTTTTAGGAAGTGAGCGAGTGAGGACAAAGCTCACTGGAAAGACTCATATTGGTTTGTGGGGGCAGTCTATCAAACTCAGGGTGTTACAGAAATGTGTATAGTTGAAGTAGGAAAAAGAATCAGGCCGATTCATGTTGTGTAGAGAGAGTTATGCCCGTTTTATTACGTTGCTGTCCAGGTAAAGCGGGACTGAAACAGGTTTTGATGGGAAATTCCCTATAAATCATATAAGACTCTAAAATTTTTGAGGTTTTAGTATGTTATAGCCTTGTGTATTAGGGATAGAATAAAAAAAGAATCAGATCATTTGGAGAAGTGAATTGAAAGTTGTGAATTTTTAAGTAGAGCAAGGTCATATGAACAAGTATAAAAGTAACAATGGTTTAAGTCATGAAAACTTTATAAATAGAAAACAACACAAGGTGAAATGTATTGATGTGAATTTATGCTTATAGGAACACGAAGTCGTGAAAGTGTTCAAGAGGAGGAAACAAGTCAATTTCGTGGAAATTAACATTCCATCTGTGAGTATAAACATGATATGAATGGGTGAAATGTTTTGATATGTGATATTTGAATATTTGGTGAATTGTTGTGAATTGAATGATTATATGTTATTTGGAGAATTTGAATTATATGAACATATGTTTATTTGGTGAAACTTGAGATAATTGAATTATTCATGATATACGCAATTATAGAGGAACAAATGAAATAAACAGAGACATTGTGACATAGCCGATCAAACATTGCAATACATGTTCTGTTATCTGGACCTATATGGTCAACCAATTGCATATTTGACAAATGGACCGAAAGGTCAACCAATTGTTGTCTGGACCGAAAGGTCAACCAATTGTTATATAGCTGGCCAGCAAATCAATTGTTATCTGTTACAAATGTTACATGTATCCCGGGGCAATAGTTTGGCTGGAAATGTCACAACAATTAAATAAATGAATCCTCCAATAGTATATAAGAATGATTGTATGTTTATTTTGAAGGTGTAACTGTATGTGATTGTTAAATTCATTGATTGTTTATATTCACTGAGTGGCGACTCATATAAATCGCTATATTTTTCAGTTGTTGAAGTTGTAGATAAAGTATTGTACTAGAAGGTCCTTACCTGTAGCTGTCATGGAAGAAAGGTCTGTCGGCTGTGTCCATCTCGCTCTCTCTCCTCACATGACAAGCATATAGAATAGAAAGTGGTCGGATTTTGATTTTTCTAATCAAACATAATTATGGTTTGTAATATAAAAGAATGATATTAGAGTTAATGTGAAATATTATGGTTGTGCTAATATATGAATATTTTTGTACAAAAAAAATTTTATGGTATTTTTTTATAGTTATTATATGACAAGGGTGTTTCAGTTGGTATCAGAGCCAGCTCTCTCCCAGTACGGTGTGGTTTAGGGACGAATCAGGCGGAATCTGGTGGGCCTGTAGCGACCCGGTCCTAAGAGGGGTGGTGCCGGGGTAGAAGACCTGTGCAAAGAGCGGCCATGAAGGATGTCAATGGGGATAGGAATGAACCGAATCCACACTGAAAAGAGAGGGTTTCGAGATTGTGCTGGTATGGGACGGTACAATTAAGAACAGTTAAGGATTTCGAGGTTGTGATGGTATGGGACATTACAAATGAGAGAGACTTAAGAGATTCGATTGGTACTACCTATACCAATAAGGTGCACCTTCTTTTCGGGAGCCTACTCGGGATAACTCCAAAGTTGAGCATGCTTGACTTGGAGCAATCTCGGGATGGGTGACCTCCTGGAAAGTAATTTCCAGGAAGTGAGCGAGTGAGGACAAAGCTCACTGGAAAGACTTGTGTTGGTTTGTGGGGGCAGTCGGTCAAACCTAGGGTGTTACAGTGAAGCTGGTGAGCCTGTAGCGACACGGTCCTAAGAGGGGTGGCGCCGAGGTAGAAGACCTGAGCAAAGAGCGGCCATGAAGGATGTCGATGGGGACAGGAATGAACTGAGTCCACACCCGAAAGAGAGAGGGTTTCAAAGTTGTGTTGGTATGGGACAACACAATTGAGAACGGTTAAGGATTTCGAGATTGTGATGGTATGGGACATTATAATTGAGAGAGACTTAAGAGATTTGATTGGTACTACCTATACCAACAAGGTGCACCTTCTTTTCGAGAGCCTACACGGGGAGAACTCCAAAGTTGAGCGTGCTTGACTTGGAGCAATCTCAAGATGGGTGTCCTCCTGGGAAGTAATTTTTAGGAAGTGAGCGAGTGAGGACAAAGCTCACTGGAAAGACTCATATTGGTTTGTGGGGGCAGTTTATCAAACCCGGGGTGTTACAGAAATGTGTATAGTTGAAGTAGGAAAAAGAATCAGGCCGATTCATGTTGTGTAGAGAGAGTTATGCCCGTTTTATTACGTTGCTGTCCAGGTAAAGTGGGACTGAAACAGGTTTTGATGGGAAATTCCCTATAAATCGTATAAGACTCTAAAATTTTTGAGGTTTTAGTATGTTATAGCCTTGTGTATTAGGGATAGAATAAAAAAAGAATCAGATCATTTAGAGAAGTGAATTGAAAGTTGTGAATTTTTAAGTAGAGCAAGGTCATATGAACAAGTAAAAAAGTAACAATGGTTTAAGTCATGAAAACTTTATAAATAGAAAACAACACAAGGTGAAATGTATTGATGTGAATTTATGCTTATAGGAACACGAGGTCGTGAAAGTGTTCAAGAGGAGGAAATAAGTTGATTTCGTGGAAATTAACATTCCATCTGTGAGTATAAACATGATATGAATGGGTGAAATGTTTTGATATGTGATATTTGAATATTTGGCGAATTGTTGTGAATTGAATGATTATATGTTATTTGGAGAATTTAAATTATATGAACATATGTTTATTTGGTGAAACTTGAGATAATTAAATTATTCATGATATACGCAATTATACAGGAACAAATGAAATAAAGAGAGACGTTGTGACATAGCCGATCAAACATTGCAATACATGTTCTGTTATCTGGACCTATATGGTCAACCAATTGCAATATTTAACAAATGAACCGAAAGGTCAACCAATTGTTATTTGGACCGAAAGGTCAACCAATTGTTATTTGGACCGAAAGGTCAACCAATTGTTATATAGCTGGCTAGCAAATCAATTGTTATCTGTTACAAATGTTACATGTATCCCGGGGCAATAGTTTGGCCGGAAATGTCACAACAATTAAATAAATGAATCATCCAATAGTATATAAGAATGACTGTATGTTTATTTTGAAGGTGTAACTGTATGTGATTGTTAAATTCATTGATTGTTTATATTCACTGAGTGGCGACTCATATAAATCGCTATATTTTTCAGTTGTTGAAGTTGTAGATAAAGTATTGTACTAGAAGGTCCTTACCTGTAGCTGTCATGGAAGAAAGGTCTGTCGGCTGTATCCATCTCGCTCTCTCTCCTCACATGACAAGCATATAGAATAGAAAGTGGTCGGGTTCTGGTTTTTCTAATCAAACATAATTATGGTTTGTAATATAAAAGAATGATATTAGAGTTAATGTGAAATATTATGGTTGTGCTAATATATGAATATTTTTATACAAAAAAAATTTTATGGTTTTTTTCTATAGTTATTATATGATAAGGGTGTTTCAGAAAGACTCTCTGTCTCATGTCCCTCTCTCTACCTTATGTGAACTTGGATTCGAGTTTATTTTTATTTTATGATTATTTGGAGTACTTATTTTTCAATTTAGTTAATTAGTTATTTAATCCTTACCTTTTTAATATGGAGTTTATTTTGATTTGTGGGGTTTTCAATGTTTATTCTTAATTCTTCTTTTCAATTACTAATCATAATTGACTTTGTTACACAAAGCTTATTGTAGAACAATTGACTTACATTGAGTACTAAAATGACCACATATATGGTACTTTGCTGATATTTATTTCGTTTTGGTGACACTTTTTGTTGTAATCTAACATTTGAGAGTGTAGTTTAACGTAAAAAAGATAAAAGAAAAATATCGAATAAATTCTCAAATACTCACTGGTAGTGCTTCAGGGCACTCATTTTTACTCCAAATCGCCCCCTTAAATAACCCCTTTAACCACATTGCCCTCTCATTATTTTGGATTTTTCTCTCTCTATTGTTCTCATTCTCTCTAGCTCTCAACTTCTCTCTCTTAAATCCTCACTTTCTATCCCTTGAAACCTCAATCTTTCAATAAAATCGATCACAAAATCATGTTAAAACAACATAACCATAAGAGTTTGTGAATTAATTTTCAAATCGCTCCGGGGATTTAGCGAGTTGAACATTACAATCTCAAACCCAGAAAGTCGACCATAAAATCATGTTAAAACAACATAATGTTAAACGAGTTGAACATTACAATCTCAAACCCAGAAATCATCCACAAAATCATGTTAAAACAACATAATTATAAGGGTTTGAGAACTAATTTTCAACACGCTAAGGGGATTTAAGGGGATTCAGTGGAAATCTCCTTAGCGAGTTAAAATTACGATCTCAAACCCAGAAGGGGATTTGAGGGGATTTCACAAAATCGACCACAATCATGTTAAAACAACATAACCATAAGGGTTTGAGAATTAATTTTTAATTCGGTAATGGGATTTAAGGGGATGCCATCGAATCCCCTTAAAATTTCTTACCGAGATGAAAATTACAATCTCAAACCTAGAAGGGGATTTGAGAAGATTTCACAGAATCGACTATAGAATCATGTTAAAATAACATAACCATAAGGGTTTGAGAATTAATTTTCAACTCGGTAAGGGGATTTAAGGGGATCCCATCAAATCCCCTCAGAGAGTTGAAAATTACAATATCAACCCAGAAGGGGATTTGAGGGGATTTCGTTTAATCTAAGTTCATGAAATCATTTCTTTTTTCGTATTTTTTTGAAATATAACATGAATTGAGTTTCATTTGTGCTTTCTTCCTCCACTGTTTTCATTTGTAATGGTTTTTTAGGTTGATTTAGTTGAAATGTCGATTTTTATAAGTTTTAGTGTTTTCAATTCGTTTTTCATTGAATTTCGAAAATAAAACCTTAATTAATAATGATTAGTGGTTTTTCAGTTCTAATTATGTCTCTTTATCATCACTTCGTTGTCAATTTTATTGAAAGATTGAGGTTTGAAAGAATTAAAAGTAAAGATTTAAGAGAATTTTAAAAAGGGGAGAAACAAAAAATGTGAGGGAAATAAATTATGAGAAGGGCAAAAAAAGAAATAGAGTGGCTATATATGGGACGATAAAGTAGGGGCACCCTCAAGCACTCCCACAATACTCACTTTATTTAATCTTAGCGGAGATGTGGTTTGAACTCCTTTCCTCATCCCAATGTTCCAATGAATTGGTTGAATTCAAATTTTTATGTTCTTGAAATAGGGGCCATCAACAATAATTTATTTTTCGTTTGTTTGTTTCTTGTTACTTTTTTTTATCTCGAAATAAGTTCATAACTAAAAGAATTTAATAAAAAATTTTTGTGTTTTATCTCTACCGAAATATATATTTTCTAGATGAAAGAAGGGTTAGGATTCTCTAATGTTGAAAATAAACTTTAGAGTAAGAAAGAAAGAATTTGTGTACCAACTCCGATAAAGTTTATAGTACTTCGATACAGACCTGTTCAAGTATCTTGTGGCTCGTCTAAACCGCCCTAGCCCGACTCTCACGAATCAAGCTTAAACAAGCAGATCCCACTATTAACCCACCCAAGTCTACATATGCTCAAAAATATTTTAGGTTGGGCTTGAATTTTATGTGAAAACCCAAACCCGATCAGACCTGCTTAAATATATTTTATATTTTATATTTATATGTTTATATAAATTTATTAATACAACATATATAAAATAATGTAATATATTAAAACTACAAATTTTATTTCTAAGAAAAACTGGATGGAAAATCAATATTATCTTTTTTTAAGCTATAATTCAATTTCATATCTTAATAAAATATTATTTATAAAAAATAAAAACTAAATATTTATTTGATGGACGAGCTGGCCAATCTTAAAAATAAACTTTTATATCGAAACCTGATCCGGCCCAAACCCGATTATTATTAATACAGATTAAATTGGACATGACTATAATCATTTTTTCCTTGGCCCAGCGGGTTTGATAACATGTTAATCTGTCAACCAACAAACTAGGAACAAATATGCAAAATAAGGAATACAGATGAAAATTGCAGAAATGAATATGCAAAGATGGACTCATCAATGTTAAATGGCTATTCATCAGTCAATACTTCCAGGAAAGGGACTAGCAGTAGCAAGTAAGTATCTATTCAGCTTCAGCACCACCGAGTCGCTGTGTTCCTCTGATTTAGGGCTCTACCATTTGAAGCAACTCAGCTCAATTTTCAGGTACGCTCGATTTTCAATTATGCCTTTGGACTATCAGCTCAACAATTACTCTCTCAAGGGCTCTCTCCTTCTCCTTTGATTTCCAATTTAGGACTACTTTGTTTATCGCCACCATTTCTCCCCTGCAAATGTTTATATCAATTTCCTTAATGACCCCAAACTGCTGATTCAGGTCTCAATTTCTTCGAGGAAACTGATATTACAGCCTTGTATGGCTCGTACATTAAAGCACGGTGTGGTGTGGTGTGGTACAATATGGCAGTACTCTATGGTTTCTTAAAAGTTCTTTGTTCGGATATACGGTATAGTATGGCATAATTTTTTAAAATTTTTAATTTAATTTGGAGGAGAACCACGGCGAACCATTAAATTCGGTGGGTCTATTTTCATGACTTTAATCATGAAAAAACAATGGATACCTGAAAAAACCATACAACCAAATAAGAGATTTTAAATTAGAACCATACTGTACCATAATGAACCATGAAAAAACCATGAGCCAAACAAGGCCTACATATCAAAGTTTTTCTGGGTTTGGGATTCCACTGCACTGATTTCCCTGATATTAGCCATTGTTGTTGTATAGCCCTGCTGATCGGTTCTGGAAGTCTATTTTAATGCATCTTTATGAGATGGAAACAGTAGACTGGAGCTGAGTTATGTGAAATGGCCATATTCATGTGATTAGAAATACAAATACTGAAATTTCAGCTACATATCGTCCGGATTTAGTTTTGAGGAAAGATAGGCAATTTGGTTCCTCTAGTGCTCATACTCATATTTTGAAATCATATTTGATACGTGTTCATTCTTAGTGACAAACTCTCTTGTTCAGTTGAACCTCAATTTTCTCATTGGTGTGTTTAAGTTTTATTTAAACTAAACCATCTTGAATTGTAGTTTTCACTAAATATAGGTTAGAAGCATAAAAGCACTTAAAATTTCATTGTATTCTCTTAATTGGTAGCATAGACAGAGTTCAATAGTGACATAAAGAGAGATTTGATAACCATGAAAGATGTGGAGGCCAGAGGGAGGAAGCTGCTAACAAAATTGTTAATTCCAATGAATGTGAAATTGGAATTGATAACAGGTCAATTGATAACAGGTCAAAGGAAGGGGGAAATTTCAGATTCTTGATTCTTGAATGGTGATCTTGTGATGGTGTTGAATGCAAAGGCAACGGGCTTTATATTTGCAAGGCTAGAAGAAATGGATGACCCACCTGCTATGGCTAGTGGGATGCAGAACCATGTGAGAGGGGTGGGCATGTTTGATTGTAAACAAATGAAGGTAGAGTTTACTTTGTAATAGAAAAATATCCTTATGCTGAGTAGTTAGATAGTATACTAGACATGAGAAATTAATATCATTGCAAATCAAAACTATGTAATCCACAAGATATAATGGTAGCTTTAAGTGTATAGTACATATGCTTGTGTGATGTGTCTTTGTGTTTGTATAAGACACATTGAGTTGGACCCAATATGTTTAGTTATTGCTAAAGAGATGTGTTGAATCATTGGCTGTTGAATTTATATCATGTGCCTGTGTTGTGTTTAATGTAAAATCAGATCTTGATTTTGAATCCTAATACAATTTACAGATCTTCGTATGTAAATTGTCAGTCTAGATTGATGACCATGATTTTGAATCCTAATACTATTTCTGGTCTTTTTTTACAAGTCGTTTCAGCTTTTTCATTTTCTTCTTGTTTATTCGTCAATTTAGATTATTTCCCTATTTAACCTTGTATGAATTAGGGGAGAGATTGAGTATCGATTTAAGAAGAAAGAGACTTACTAAGTTTGTCCCAAGCCCGGGCAAAGGAGGAGGGTCGCGTGGTAGGTTCTAGGTTGACAGAAAGTGGCTTGCTTATAGCAATGTTATTTTTTTGAAATATTGCTAGATATGGGTGAACATTTGGCATTTGATAGAGCTTCATGGCGTCAGAAGATCCATATAGCTGACCCCACATAGCGTGAGTTTGAAGGCTTGGTTGGTTGATGAAAATCCTAAATGGACTAATACAAAAGACCAGAAGAAGCATGTGCTTTGAGAATATAGAATTTTTTCCTCCAAGGCAAGGCCACAATGATCGATAGGTTATAGGGTGGTCTAGTACATAATTCATTGCAATGTGTACATACCACAACTTAATTTTGTTCAGCAATTCCTAAGAACTAATGATTAGTGAACCTGAAAGAAAATATTCTCATTGCTATAATTTATGTCTGTTAGGATAGAGATAGCTTTATCCTTATTCCTTTAGGAATTTTAAAAACCTTCTTGTTCTCTATCAAGTGTCTTATATTCCAAGTCTTGGCCTTTAAAAATAGATAAAATTTGTGTAGTGTTAGAACCTTCCACTGAAGTTCAGTGTTGAAGCTACACATAAACACTATAATATGAGTTGGTTTTCTTAAATGGGTAATCAAGGCAAGTTTCATGAGGAAACGCATGTGTGCCTGCGTGTTATCAGGTCGGGAAACTCTATATTCTTTCAGAAAAAGGTATAGAAGAGAAATTCATAAAGAGCTACGCTGAAATTCCATTACATATAGCATGAATAGAAGTCTAAGCTTTAAAAGGTTGTTAATCACGTATTTAAATGTGTTTCAGTAACTAGTCTCTGTATCATTTCGAGCATTCTATGCAGCTAATACTGAAGACACCGATCAGATTAAGGATTCTAATTTGGATATAAATAGAGAGAAGTAGCTACAAAAAAGTTTTGAGATTCGTGACGAACTATATCAATGTACAACTGTATTTTGTGATTTCAGATCTAATAATAACTATTCAGAAGCTACAAATTGGTAATTGATGGGATGCTGATTGATGTTGAAGATGGAAAGATGAGCAGCTGCTAGTCACGGAAGTCAACAGAGCTCTTTGTACATCTCTATTTACCTTTTGTTTGATCAAAGCAATTACATATTCCATAAGCTCTGCTTCACATGGTAATGTAAGAGGTCCGTCACTGCACAATTCAAACTCATCTTCAGCCATGTTGAACAGCTCTCTCATTATTTCATTATTAAGATATGGCAAGGGAATCACAAAACGTTTTTGATCTATAGAGTACACTACAAAATGACCCTTCTCTACTATTGAAGACGAGCTGCAGCTGCTAGTTTCTGCAACTGAATCCATTTGTGGCAATGTGATTCTCTTTCTCTTGATAGCAGTAAGCTTCTGCCATTTCCTTGCTAATTTCAGGAGCTTCTTGGCACTGATCATCTTGCTTTTGAACAGAAATGGAATTGTTTTTAAAAGTAGGAGTGAAATGAAGATTTTTGGAATGGTGAATGCTAATTGTTGTGATGGTATGGAAGGCAGAGGCATTAGACGGAATTTATATTTGCCATTGAAGAAGTAGTGGAGGTCCCACGGAATTTAATTGAGAAGCAAACCCATGTGATGGATGTTTGAAAGAGAGGTGGGCATGTTTAATATTATTTTCTTGATGGAAATGTTTCTAAGAGGATAAGTGAAGAAGGAAATTTCAGATTGTAGACATTTCGAATGCTTAATTAATGATAATGTTGTGATACTGTGGATGGCAAAGACAAGAAGCAATCAAGGTCCCACCAGATAATTGATAAGCAAAACCATGTGATACAGCTTGGTAGGAATCCTTGAGTAGTAGCTAAAGCTGGCAGAGTTGTTCAAATTCGATTATGACCTTCAAACGTATAGGTGGATGAAAATGACACTAGTTTGGCGGAGTATGTATGAAACTTTGGCTAACAAGACGTGTGATTTCGATTTCTCAATCTGGATCTTCAACCGTTGTTTTGATATTGTAAGATTTGACGATTGTGTTTAGAAAATCTGGATTTTATCAAGTTTATGATTTGCAGATTCCAGGTACGGAAGTTGTTGATATGTGTTTATTTTGAAATGAGTCCTTGATTTTTTTTCAGTATAACTATAATTAGTACATAACCAACAATCACAATGGAACTGTTCTTCATCTATGTAATTCTTATAAGAATGAAACTGTAGGCCGGAACTGATTTGTGCGAAATACATGGGTTAAACCACGTTCATGAGATTAAAAATACTGAAAATTCATCGCTATGTCGTTGGGATTCGATTTTGAGGAAAGATAGAAAATTTAATTCCTCTGGACTCGTACTTTGTTATCAAATTGCTATATGTTCATTTTTAGTGACACTTTTTCCTTCAGTTGAAATTTAAATGTCTCTTTGGTTGGCGTGTTCGAGTATTATTTTAGCTGAATGCGTAGTAGTGGCAATACCTGATAATTAGTTTCACAGTTCTGAACGTTGAAATCAATTAAACCATCTTTTAGGTATTTAAGGTGATTATAATAGAGATAACTTGGTATAAACAAAACTCTGTTAAGATTCTTGATGAAGTATATTAATGTACAACACCATATTTGTAACTACTGACTATAGGTGTATTAGCAACTCTTTAGAAGTTACAATTTGGTAATTGATGGACTATTGGTTGATGTTGGAGATGGAAAGATGCACAACTGCTAGCCATGGAAGTCAATAATGCTCTTTGTACATCTCTATTTACCTTTTGTCTTATCAAAGATATTGCATATTCCATTAGCTCTGATTCACATGGTAATGTAAGAGGTCCTTCACCACACAACCCGAACTCTTCTTCTGCTCTGTCGAATAGCTCTCTTATCATTTCATTGTTAAGATATTGCAAAGGAAGCACAAAACGTTTTTTATCTGCAGAGTACACTACAAAATGACCCTTCTCTACTTTTGAAGATGTGCTACAGCCGGTAGTTTCTGCAACTCCGGAAGTCTGCTGCCATGTAACTTTTTTTCGGTGGATTGCAGCAAACTTCTGCCACTTCCTTGCTAACTTCTGCAGCTTCTTGGTACTGATCATCTTGTTTTTATACAAAATTGATTACAGGACACGGTACGGTGGAAATTTCAGATTATTGATTTTTGAATGCTGATCTTGTGATGGCGTTGAAAGCAAAGGCTACTGACTTTATATTTGCAAGGCTAAGGAAATGGAGGACCAACCTGCTACAGCTAGTGGGATGCAAAACCATGTTAGAGTGGTGGGCATGTTTGATAGCTAATAAATGAAGGTATAGTATACATTTTAAAGATACTAATATCCTTATGCTGAGTAGTTAGATAGTATGATAGACCCAAACTATGTAAACCACAAGATAAAATGGTTGGCTTAAGTGTTTAGCACACCTAGCTGGCGAATTATTTCTGAAGCCTAGGCATTGCCAAAGTGATTTGTTGAATCATTGGCTGTTGAAGTTATATCATGTGCATGTGTTGTGTTTGACGTATGACCAGAAGCTGATCTGTAAGTTTTGAATCCTCATTCTTAGAGAATTTAGGAATTTTTCTCGCAAGGTAAGACTGCAATCATTGATAGGTTCAATGGTGGTCTAGTGCAGAATCCATTGCAATGTTTGCAAACAATAGCTTAATTTTTTTAAAGATACCTAAGAAACAATGTTTAGCGAGCACAGAAGCAATTATTCTTAATGCTTTATTTAATATCCGTTAGGATAGGTAGCTTTTATCCTAATAAACCATCTTCCTCTCTAAATTCAGAAGAGTTGCAAATTGTAATGCGTCTAATACTACAAGTTTTGGCTTTAAAAAATTAATCAAATTCGTCGTTCGTCCGGGTTAATATCCATCACTGAAGTTTGGAGTTGAAGTTACTCATAAACACTGTAATGAGTTGTTTTCCCTAAATGGGTAACCAAGGCAAGATTCATGAGGAAATGCATGTGTGCCTGCATGTTAATAGGTCAGAAAACTCGACTATCTTTCAGAAAAAAACTGTAGAGGAGAGATGATAGAGAATTCAGAGCTAGTTGAGATTCTATTTTGAGGCCAGTGATCATATGCTATTCCCTTGGTTCTAATTATCATATTTTAATAATTAGTAATTACATTCAGATCACTGATGTGTGTTTTTTTGGAGATAGCAAGCATTAGTTTTTAGTTGTATGGTTCTCTTAATTGGCAAGTGTAACATAAATAGCAGTTTATACTGAACAGGTTCGTAATCAGGTATATTAATGTGCTTCGGGTAATACTGAAGATACCTATGAGATCATGGTTGCACAGATATAAATTTAGATTCTTGATTTTAGATTGCTGATGTGGTGATGGTGTTGAAGCCAAAGGCAACTGGCTTTATATTTGCATGGCTAGAGGAAATGGAGGACCCACCTGCTAGGGCTAGTGGGATGCAAAACCATGTGAGAGAGGTGGGCATGTTTGATAGTCAACAAATGAAGGTAGAGTTTACTTTGTATTGTAATAAAATAATATCCTTATGCTGGGTAGTCGGATAGTATAATAGACATGAGAAATTAACATCATTGAAATCCAAACTATGTAAACCACAAGATATAATGGTAGCTTTAAGTGTATAGTACATATGCAGGTGTGATGTGTCTGTGTTTTTGTAAGACACATTGAGTTGGACCCATTATGTTTAGTTATTGTGGAAGAGATGTGTTCAATCATTGGGTGTTGAACTTGAAGTTATGTAATGTGCCTGCGTTGTGTTTGATCAGAACCAGGTCTGTAATATGTCAAGATAGGAAGCTTTCTTCTTAATAGAAATTCTGATAAACCATCTTATTTACTATTTATGCAGGAGAGCTCCAAATTGTTTTGCGTCTTATCTTCCGAATTTCTCTTTTATCCTTATGCTAAGTATGAGGATAGCATAAGGATAGAGGACAACTTAATTAAATTATCTAAAATATTAACTTAACCAACAAAATCGCAACGGAAATCTTGTTTTTATATATATATTTGTGAAATAGAAACGGTCACCAAATACGTGCATGTCTATGTGAACAAGATTGTCAGTAAGACTGAGGCTATCTTTGAGGAAAAATGATAGGGACAGAGATATGTTGAAATTCGATTTGGGGGCCAATGATTATATTTTGGTGATCACTTGTAGTCACTGCTGTTTGTTTCTAGGAGATAACAAGCATAAATTTTTGTAGATTTCTCTTAATTGCCAAGTGTAACATAGAGTTCGAGAGAAGGCACACATTGGTAAATCTCATAGTCTATTATATTGCACTGGCCAATCTCATAGTCCAAGCTTTAATAGGCTAATGTGCTTCGGTTATGATACTTAAATGTGCTTCAGTTAATTAGTCTCCATATCCTTTCGATCATGGAGTAAGGATTCTAATATTGCATAGATATTAACACACAGAGAGAGAGAGTAGCTAAACAAAAAGGTTTTTAGATTCTTAATGAACTGTGTTTATGTACAACTGCGTTTTCTAATTACAGATCTAATATAAAGTCTTCAGAAGCTACAAATTGGTAACTGATTAAATGCTGATTGATGTTGAGGATGTAGTGATGAGCAACTGCTAGCTATAGAAGTCAACAAAGGTCTTTGGACATCTCTATTAGCCTTTCGTTTGATCAAAGCAATTACATATTCCATAATCTCTGCTTCAAATGGTAATGTAAGAGGTCCATTGCCACAAATTCCGAACTGTTCTTCTGCCATGTTGAATAGCTCTCTCATAATTTCATTGTTAAGATATTTCAAAGGAAGAACAAAACGTTTTCGGTCTGCGGAGTACACTACAAAATGACCCTTCTCTGCTTTTGTTGCCGTACTACAGCTGCTCATTTCTGCAACTCTATCAGTTTGTTGCAATGTGATTCTTCTTCGGTTGATTGCAGCAAGTTTCTGCCATTTCCTTGCTAACTTTTGCAGCTTCTTGGTACTGATCATCTTTTTTTTCCCTTGAAAAAAATGAATTTGATTACAGGAAAAAGAGAAAAGGGGTAATTTTCAGATTATTGATTTTTGAATGCTGACCTTGTGATGGTGTTGAAGGCAAAGGCAACTGACTTTATATTTGCAAGGCTAGAAGAAATGGACGACCCACCTGCTACGCCGAGTGGGATGCAGAACCATGTGAGAGAGGTGGGCATGTTTAATAGTCAACAAACGAAGGTAGATTATACTTTAATATCCTAATTGAGTAGTTAGATAGCATAATAGACATGAGAAATTAATATTATTGCAAATCCAAACTATGTAAGCCACATGATATAATGGTTGCTTCAAGTGTATAGTACATATCCATGTGTGATGTGTCTTTGTTTTGTGTAAGACACATTGAGTTGGATTGGACCCAATATGTTTAGTAATTGCTAAATAGATTGTTGAATTGAATCATTGGCTGTTGAAGTTATATGATTCATGTGCCTGTGTTGTGTTTGATCTAAAATCAGAACCAGATCTGTAAAATGCGAGTCTATAATTATAATCATGATTTACGTTTACATTAAGAATTCAGGAGTTCTTCCAATCATTGATAGGGTTAAGTCTAGTACAGAATTCATTGTAATGTTGGCATAGCACAACAGCTTAACTTTGTTCAGCATACTAAGAAACAATATTCAGTGAACATGAAGGAGACTATTCTCATTGCTGTAATCCATGTCTGTCTGGATCATTGTTATTGAAATTGTATGATTCACGATATGAATTGTATGATTCGACTCACCCCATAGCTGTCAGGACAGACAGGAAGCTTTGGTCTTGATAGAAATTTTGATAAACCATCTTGTTTACCATCAATGCAGGAGAGTTCCCAAATGTTCAAAATTTTGAGCTTAAAAAATTGATCAATTTTGTTTTCTTGTCTGTTGACTTAGAATCTATCACCATTAGTTCACTTCTGTTTGTTTCTTGGAGATGAAAAGCATAAATTTTATGTAGATTTCTCTTAATTGGAAAGTGTAACATAATAGAGTTCAAGAGAAGACACAGATAGCAGTCTAAGCTTTAATTGGTTGTAAATTAGATATTTAAATGTGCTTCAGAGAGAGAGACAGAGAGAGAGAGAGAGACAGAGAGAGAGAGAGAGAGAGGGAGGGGCGGGGGGGGGGGGGGGGGGGGGGGGGAACAAAAAGGTTTTTAGATTCGTGATGAACTGTATTAATGCACAACTGCATTTTCTAACTACAGATCTGCTATAAGAGAGAGAGAGAGAGAGAGAGAGAGAGAGAGAGAGAGAGAGAGAGAGAGAGAGAGAGAGAGAGAGAGAGGGAGGGGGGGGAGCTAAACAAAAAGGTTTTTAGATTCTTGATGAACTGTATTAATGCACAACTGCATTTTCTAACTACAGATCTGATATAAGAGAGTGAGAGAGAGAGAGAGAGAGAGCTAAACAAAAAGGTTTTTAGATTCTTGATGAACTGTATTAATGCACAACTGCATTTTCAACTCTTCAGAAGCTACAGATCGGTAACTGAGTGAATGCTGATTGATGTTGATGATGGGAGATGAGCAACTGCTAGCCATAGAAGTCAACAAAGCGTTTTGTACATCTCTTTTAACCTTTCGTTTGATCAGAGCAATTACGTATTCCATAAGCTCTGCTTCAAATGGTAATGTAACAGGTCCATCACCACACAATCCGAACTCTTCTTCTGCCATGTTGAATAGCTCTCTCATTGTTTCATTGTTAAGATATTGCAAAGGAAGCATAAAACGTTTTTGGTCTGTGGAGTACACAACACAATGGCCCTTAGTCTGCTTTTGTTGATGTACTACAGCTGCTAATTCCTGCAACTCTGTTAGTTTGTGGCACTGTGATTCTTCTTCGGTTGATTACAACAAATTTCTGCCATTCCCTTGCTAACTTTTGTAGCTTATTGGTACTGATCATCTTTTTTTCGATGAATAAAATGAATTTGATAAAAGGAAAAAGGGAAAAGAGGGAAAAGAGGGAAAATTTTTATTCTTGATTTTCGATTGCTGATGTTGCAATGGTGTTGAAGGCAAAGGCAACTGACTTTATATTTGCAAGGCTAGAAGATGTGGAGAACCCACCTGCCACAGCTAGTGGGATGCAAAACAATACAATAACCAACTAGTAGTATAACAGAAGCAATGACCAATACAATAGTTTATTATTTGGTCACTCTACGTTGTCGTTCTTTGTCCCCAAAAAAAACTCTAAAGATGGAATTGGTAGTGAGGTTGGTGGCGCCGATTGCCGCTCCGTTTACTGTTGAAGTCGCCGACGACTCCACCATTCAAATCCTCAATGAATCGGTGTGCAGTTACATCAGTTCCGCCTCTTCGTTTTGCCTTATCAAGAATATTACATATTCCATAAGCTTTCATTCACATGGTAATGTAAGAGGTCCGTCACCACACAACCCAGACTCTTCTTCTGCCATGTTGAATAGCTCTCTCATAATGTCATTGTTAAGATATTGCAAAGGTAGCATAAAACGTTTTTGATCTGCGGAGTACACAACAAAATGCCCCTTCTCTGCTTTTGGTGATGTGCTACAGCTGATAAGCTCTGCAACTCCAGGAGTTTGTGGCAATGCGATTCTTTTTCGGTTGATGGCAGCAAGCTTTTGCCATTTCCTTGCTAACTTCTGGAGCTTCTTGGTACTGATCATCTTGTTTTTGTATGAATGAAGTGAAATTGATAACAGGACAAAGGAAGGGGGAAATTTCAGATTCTTGATTTTTGAATGCTGATCTTGTGATGGTGTTGGAAGCAAAGGAAACTGCAGAGCGTCGGTTACAACACAGGTGATCTAGATTCCGGTCTCTGCAACTGCCATTTCTATTAGTGTTGGTACATTTTGAGGAGCGGATTTTAAGAACAGCTGCAAAGGCTCAAAAGGGGTCGCCGGAAAACTCATGGCCGGACGAAATACCGCCATCCATATTGAAGAACCTGATGTTTTGCAGCAAATTATCAAGGATTGGAGAATTGGGAGTAGAATTATGAATAGTGAAGAAAGAAAAAGATTGAAGAGAGGTCTTTTGCCGAATGGTACGGGAATTACAGCAACATTATTGTATTTCATATTTATTCTTATCGGAGCAATACAAACGAAAAAAGCTGTTCCTTTTTCCAAATTTTTTAATTAGATAAATTTGTGGGTAAATGGTTTTTTTAGTTGTTTAATTAAGTCTATCTGCAACCATGTGTAAAAACAAAAGCTATATGATATAACAACAAATGCCATTAACACATTCAACAATAAAATATGCTGCACCAACATGTCCTATATATAATATATGAGCAAAATTCATACTGTCCATAAAGAAACCAGATTCTATATATGGAATTACATAAATCTACTTGATCCAAAATCCATACATCATAAATTCATATTGTCCAAAATATTTAGTTTCAAAGTTCAAACAACCAACTACAATCGTCATAAACTTCACTAAATAAGTTTTATTATTTGTGTGTATGTATATCTGTTCGGTTATTATTCGGTTTTTTACCCTAAAACCGAAAATCGAACCGAAACCGAAAAACTCAAATTTCATAAACCAAAACCGAACCGAATATATGTGATTCAATTTGATTCAATTTTTCAGTTTGATTCGGGTTTCGGTTATTTTGTAAAATAGGCATACTATTATAACATCGAGATACTCATCTTCGTCAATTTCTTTAAAATTTAGACATGTGCAGGACAAAGGCTAGTTAAACTGAAGTGTAGATTGATCAACATGCTCTGATCCACACAACTCTAGTTTTCATAAAGAACTTGTAATTATATGGGAGAGTCTTATTACTAAAAAAAATATGTCAATGACTTGAAAAAGCCGGAGTGTTTTGCAACTAACTATACACAATTTTTTAACTTGGTTGCAACTTGACTCTTCATAAATTACTCATATTTGAGATTATAAATGTCTGAGCATTATCTAACACTTCTCTTAGGTCAACTCAATATATCTTTTGGAAGTACGATTCAAATCATACAATCAAGAACTCAAGTAAACAAATTCGATAAAATATTGAGGAAATGTTGACCAGCAATACAGAATCTATTGTTTACTAACCACATACAAATAGCGTATTTAATCCGGATAAGGATTCACATACTTGATCAACTTTGGACCAGTCATTTGACAATGGGGTCAAAACCGCTTTTTTCATCTGAAAATTCTTACTCTCGACTTTGAGGATCTTAAGCGGTCATAATCACCGCTTTAACCTCTTCTCCACACTGTAAATAAGCAACTGCGGATAGCCAGCAATATAAGAGATGTCTACAACACTTAGCAAGACCTGTGTTGCTTTAATCTATATATATTTGAACATCGAATGCCAGATAGTTAAATATTATGAGTCAATGCAAATATATATAAATAGATTAACACATAGTAACAAACCTGATATAACATTACCAGTGCATTAATCATACATGAGGAATAAAAAACACAATTCAAGCCTCAAGACTTTTCAGTTAGTAATGCATATGCTATTAGGTCTGAACCATTTGTGGCCACATACAAATCCCGTATTTCATCCGAATATGGAATCACATACTTCTCGATGAACTTTGCATCACTCAATCTACAAAACGCACTCAAAACAGGTCTTTCCATAAGCAAATTCTTACTCTCGAGGGTCTTAAGCAGTCTCAACCGGGGTTTTAACCTCTTCTCCACACCGTAAGTAAAAAATTGAGGGTGGCTAGCAATATAAGAAATGTCTACAACGCTTAGCAAGAGCCCTTTTACCTCTTTAATCTTCCTTACTGATGCGAAAAACACAAACGGCGTTGTCCTGAAAGCATGCAAAATATTCTGCTCTGAAAAGCCAATGTCCCTAAAAAGTTTCAGCTTTAGCTCCAAATTCTTTCTAGTCATTTTACTCATCACTCTAACAGCATGAAGAAATACCTTAGATTCCCTATTTACACCCATCTCATCTACTCTTTCAACTAATTCCTTAAACTTCTCTGCGTTAAAGCGATAAAAATCGGGATACTTACAAGCATGTGTAGTAATCTGCAAGGGACAAATCCCACAACTTTTCAAGTAAACTACGTTAGGAACAAGCGTAGTATCCAAATTCCTTCGAATAACCAACCAATACCTAGAATTCCTAAAAAAGCTACAAATATCAGCATTAGGGCCTAAAGTATTCTTTAACGCTAAAATAGACTGCTGAAGCCACTCAGCACTGCTCTTCAAATGCCATGGACAAGAAGAAATAAAAGCAGCTAAGTCAGCGGGCAAAAACCCTAATTCCTTAAAAACGTTGATTTTAGGCTCAAGACATGTCTCGTGATTATAAGAAAGTACCCTAGGTAATTTTTGGACGAGAGATTCGATCTGATTGTTAGTAAACCCTGATTCCTTGAGGAAATTGAGAACAGAATCAGCATTTTCAGGGTTTATGGCGAAATCGGTGGTTGAGGAAGCTCTATTGGGGGAGAGGCGGTGGTGATTGAGTAAGTAATCGGAAACTGAGATTTTGGGGGTTGAAGTGGAGAAGAAAACAGAGATTGGAAATTTGGAGAGATTAAGAGACCTCCTCAAAGAGGGAAATCTGCATAACCAGGGGACGGGCATGTTTCTCGGAGAAATTGAACGTAAAGCAGCAATAATAATCGAAAGAAAGTGAAAAAAGGCGTACCTATTTGGATAATCTCGCTGTTGAGCTACAATCAGATCATCGCGTGGAAGCGGAAGTGGTCCAAGGAAAGAGATGAACTGAGATCTCAGAATGGCGACGGATTGTTTTTGAATTGCTGTCTTTTGTCACGGTTTTTTTTATCCTTCGTTATCGTATATTATGATTTTTATTAAAAAAATTTTGTTTAATTGTATGGCTTTTTTATATATAATTTTTTTATAATTATTTTATAATTTAAATAATTATGAAAATAAAATTTTTAATTTAATAGTTTTTTTTATTATTCTTTATTAAATTAAATTAAAAAATTTATATCATTTTTCTAAATAAGAATTTTTAAGAAAGGCTTAATGCATTTTAAATTCTCTGAATTTGTCTCTAATAGCCTCTTATCCCCTTGAACTTTTAAAAGTACCTCTCGTCCCTTAAACTTGTCCAAATCGCATATTTAGACCCTATAATGCTCATTCAACCAGTCTCAACATGGAGAGTGTAATACACTTTTCCCATATGTACAAGTTTGAAAAGTCAGGCCACTTAAATTTCGACGCGTGTCATGGTTTTAAATTTTTTCCGAAAAAATCACATGTCTCCAATTCTGTCTCCTTCTATGTCCTCCATCCATTTTTGGATATATGATAAGTTTGTAGGAGCGATGTGATGAAAAGTAAAAAGGTAAATTTGAAAAATAATAATAAATGTTGCTAGGTATCAAAAAATAAATGAGGAATATAGAAGGGGACATTAAATTGAGAATATGTGATTTTTTTCTTTTTTTTCTATAAACTATCCACATTAATTGCATTAGCATCATTCGATAAATTTTAAGGGTAAACTTTAAAAAATTACTTTATAATTTCACTCATTTATAAAATGGGGCATGAGGAATTTTTTGCAAAACAGGGTCTGTAGTTTCAAAAAATTTGTAAAATGGGGCTTACGGATTCAAAATAGTAGTGTTACATCAAATATTTTTAGCAATTCAACATTTTAATAATTCAATCTTATTATTTAAAAATTAAAAGTCATATTTAAGTAATTTTCGAAGATATTTTTTATTTTTTATAATTTTTTAAAATTTATTATCATAATTTTACTATAAAAAATATTTACACTATTTAAAAAAATTAAAAAAAATTCACCGATTTTGTATTTTTAATAACTATCTTATAAAAATTCAGATATAAAAATAAGATTATCTATTTTCGGGATATAATTTAATATTAAAAATTATTTATTTATAAATTTTTTAAAATCACAGACCTTATTTTATAAAAAAAATCCCTCAGACTCCATTATATAAATAAGCGAAACAAAAACGAACTTTTTTTAAGTTTAACCTAATTTTAATTGCAAAATTACTCTATTAGTAAGCAACACCAAAATCCGGCACCGGGCACTTCGCCGGCAATCAAGGTCGCCACCAAATCTCTAAAATCCCTATGTTCATCATCATCACCACTACTGTCGTCTCTCATTTATGAAAACTATACAGCAGAACTATGTATTATGGTACAAATACAGGCTAAAAAAGGAGAAACAGATGAGTTGACTATATCTGTCTATTTTGAATATCATACATGTTGAAGGTCAAAACCACCCATCTCAACACCAAATCAAAAGATCACAACCGCCCATTTCCACAGGATTACGTTTCCCCATGTTTGCCTCTTCATAATCTCCAGTCCAGCTTCGAGGCTACGCTTACCTGTTCATAGGATAAAAATTCAAGATTCAATTCTCCACCACCGGCACCACCTAATGATTTTTTAATGAATCTGCTCCAGCAGTATATGGCAACACTGCCTAATGATTTTCCGGCATTGGATTTTGATTTGAATCCTTTTGAACAGTATCTTCTCCAAGGTGAATCGCCTAATGAATTTTCAGCTTGAATTTGGACTTTGATCCAATTGCGCAGTATCTTCTCCAAGATGCTTTTAAACCCCAATCACCGACTTTAACACCAATCGATTGCCAATCACAGTTGACGAAGTCAACACAGCGCCACATAGTCCGTCTGATTCATCCGGAGCTGAATCGCAGCCTTTCAAAGCTGCTGCCGCCGGAGGTTCAGAAAAAGCGGCAGGGCAGGAAAAGAAGGCTCCCTCTAAAGGTACGAAGAAGTACAAAGTTGTGAGGAGGCGGCCGAGACCTTTGTGGAACTGATCGCCGACGTAAACGCCAATGTCGTGGCGGCGAGAGATTTCGCCGGCGGCGCAACTGTGGCTGATTTTGTAATCCCGTTACCCTAGAAACAAAGAAAGCAGATGAACGTGTGGATTTAAAAATAAAATGGAAATAGTTTTCATTTATTTTTGTATTTTTTATTCTTAGTACCTCAGTCACTCTCTTGACTTGTCAACATTTATCAAATTATTCACCATGCTAACACTAGGGGGTCTAAATATGTGGTTTGGACAAGTTTAGAGGGGTGAGAGGTACCTTTAAAAGTTCAGGGAAGTAAGGGGTTATTTGAGACAAGCTCAGGGGGCGGGGGATGCATTAGGCCTTTAAGAAACTATACCATACTATACCATATTGTACCATACCATGCCATACTTTAATAAACCATGAGGCAAACAAGTAATACTGGCAATATAACTGATAAAAATTAATAAAACCTGGGATATTTACTGATTATAAAATCGGTCTTAATAATTAGGCTAAAACATTTTCATGTTCAATAGATAAAGTTAGATATTAGCTTTTGAATATGTTATATGGTATGGTTGCGAAAATCAGATTGAACTTGCTGGTTCGATTGGACTCACAAGTACTAGAGGTTGATCTAATTAGGTCCCTTATGTTGGAAAACAATGATCCGAAAGAATAGTCAAATAACAATCCGGATCAAGTTTGAAGAAAACAAAAACTTATAAGAACTTAAACATGTAATCTCCTAAATCCAAATGGAAGCATCAGATCCAAGTCAAGCCATAAAGACATCCATTGAAGATCATAAGTACCTAAGCACATAATGGAAGCATCCGGTTAACGTTTGGAAAGGAAACAAACTTTAAACAGTTCAAAATCACTATCCGGAAGAACTGATTATATTAGCATCCAGAAGAAGACAAATTCAGAGATATTAAGTCTGAAGACATCCGAAAGACTTAAATATCTAGACAAAGGGAATAATTCAAAAATTATATTCACTCCACCTATTTTGTCAGAATAGTCAAAGATCCTTTCTCCTTATGAAAGACAAAAATGACAGCTAGCACTTTTCAGAAAAGGACAGAAGGACTGACATGGGAAAGAGAAAAAGACAACAACCATTTTTACCTAGACCAATAGGAGTGGCGCGTGAAGATCACGATTCCGAACCTCTAGCGTAAAAGTTGGTAAAACACTAAAATTCAAGAAAAATGATCACTGACAACTTTTCAGCCCCAATCTCAAGGATTCAAATAGGTCAAAATCTGAGTCTAACGGATTGATCAACGGCTCTGGGGGCGCCGCATTATGCCTGATCAACGGTGAAGATTAAATTTAGTTTCAACAACTCACAATGGCTACATTTATGATAGAAGCCTATAAAAGGAAAGCTTCACGAACGTGCTGGTTGTTTTGAGAAAGCATACACAAGAGAATTCGCTATGGCAATCAGTTACTCAATCCCTCCAAGAATCAAACCATTCCAAACCTGTTTGTAAGGATTCCCAAGTAAGTTACAAACTTGAGGAAATCCAAAACCAAAATCTTTGAGAAAAACAAAGTGTAAAATCTCATACTTAGGTGAGTAGTGAGATTAGGATATAGCTTGAAGTAGGTGCTTTGAGTGGGATCTCCCTGTAGTACTCAGCTTAGGTTTGGGTAGAAATCTAAGTAGTATATCTTGCTAAAGACAAGAGGACTCGGCTATGAGTTGGTGCTTCTAGTGGTATATCCTACATCCGAAAGGGGTTACCATCCAGGGACAAATTGTTAGGCTTAATTCCTGCCAGTTGGAAAGGAATTCACTAATAGAAAAGCTCAGAGGAAGGAAACTCCGGGGACTGGAGTGGGTGGGGCTGAACCAGGATAAAACTCTGTGTTTGATTTTCTTTTTCTTTTTTTTATGAATGTGTTTGATTTTCTTACTCTTTATTTGTTTGCATTTAATTCATACTTGCGTCATCTGAATCCATCATATCTAGAATATAATCAAACACGCTACACTAAGACTTTTTAAAGTCTTCTAATTCCGTGAAAAAGGGTCATTCACCCCATCTGACCTTATTTAGACCCTCATAGGGCCATCAAGTGGTATCAGAGCAAGTGCTCAAAGCTAAAGATATAACAATCTTGAGCTAAAGGTCCAAATTTTGATCTAAAAATCAAAATGAGTTTCCAAAACTCGCAACTCCTTTCCGAGGGTATATCCATTACCCGTCCTCCACTCTTCACCTGTGAACACTACAAGTTTTGAAAAAATCGAATGAAGAACTTCATTTAAGCACAACACATGTTAGCATGGATGGCCATTAAAGATGGCCCATATGAGCCTACTCACGAAGTAGAGGATAACTACCCGGAAGCCCTCAAGTTTATGGGATGAGAATGATAATAAAATATTGTGTGAAAATACAAATGCTATTAATATGCTTCATTGTGCTCTTAGTGCAGCTCTTAGACTAATAGGAATGGCGCGTAAAGATCATGATTCCAGACCTCTGGCGTAAAAGTTGGTAAAACACTAAAATCCAAGGAAAACGATCACTGACAACTTTTCAGCCCCATTCCCAAGGATTCAAATGGGTCAAAATCTGAGTCTAACGGATTGATCAACGGCTTCAGAGGAGCCACATTATACTTGATTAATGGTGAAGATTAAATTCAGTTTCAACAACTCACAATAGTTACATTTATGATAGAAGCCTATAAAAGGAAAGATTCATAAGTTGAGAAGGTGCTGGTTGTTTTGAGAAAGCATACACAAGAGAATACTTAATCCCTCCAAGAATCAAACCATTCCAAATCTGTTTGTAAGGATTCCTAAGTAAGTTATAGACTTGGGGAAATCCAAAACCAAAATTTTGAGAAAAACAAAGTGTAAAATTTCATACTTTGGTGAGTAGTGACATTGTGATATAGCTTGAAGTAGGTGCTTTGAGTGGGATCTCCCTGTAGGACTCAGCTTAAGTTTGGGTAGAAATGTAAGTGGTACATCCTACTAAAGACAAGAGGACTCAGCTAGGAGTTGGTGCTTCTAGTGGTATATCCTAAATCCGGAATGGGTTACCATCCAGAAACAAATTGTAAGGCTTAATTCTTGCCAATTGGAATGTAATTCACTAATGGAAAAACTTGGACGAAGGAAACTCTGGGGACTGGTGTAGGTGGGGCCAAACTAGGATAAAACTCTGTGTTCGATTTTCTTACTCTTTATTTGTTTTCATTTTAATTCATACCTGCATCATCCAGATCCATCATATCCGGAACATAATCAAACATTCTACACTAAGACTTTTTAAAGTCTGCTAATTCCATTAAAAAGATCATTCTCCTGCTGGGAAACAATGATCCAAAAAATCAATCAAACAACTATCCGGATCAAGTTTAAAGAAAACAAAAACTTGCAAGCTTAAAGAAAGCAAAAACTTGTAAGAATATGTAATCTCTTAAATCCAAATAGAAGCGTATGATCCAAGACAAGGCTAAGCACACATTGGAAGCATCCGGTTAAAGTTTGGAAAAGAAACAAACTTTTAACCGCACAAAATCAGCATCCGGAAGAACTGATTGTAAAAGGATCCGGAAGAAGACAGATCCGAAGATATTAAGTTTGAAGATATCCGGAAGACTTAAATATCTAGACAAAGGGAATAATTCAAAATATTACATTCCCTCCATTCTTTTGGTCTCCAAGTCAAAGATCCTTTCCCCATAAGCAAGACAAAAATGACAGCTAGCATTTTTCAGAAAAAGGACAAAAGACTGATATAGGAAAGAGAAAAAGTAATAACCTTTTGTACCTAAACCAATAAGAAAAGCGTGTGGCGCACACACACAGGAGTGCTGGAGTAAAAGTTGGTGAATCACTAAAATACAAGGAAAACGATCACTGACAACTTTTCAGCCTCAATCCTGAGGATTCAAACAGGTCAAAATCTCTATCTAACAGATTGATCAATGATTCCAGAAGCGCCACACATTAACTGATCAATGGTGAAGATTAAATTCAGTTTCAACAACCCACAACGGCTACATTTATGATAGAAGCCTATAATAGGGAAGCTTCACAAGTTGAGAAGGTGCTGGTTGTTTCAAGAAAGCATACGCAAGAGAATTCGCTAAAGCAATCATGTACTTAATCCTTCTAAGAATCAAACAAATTCCAAATCTGTTTGTAAGGATTCCTAAGTGAGTTATAAACTTAAGGAACTCCAAAACCAAAACCTTTGAGAAAACCAAAGTGTAAAATATCTCCTACTTAGGTGAGTAGTGAGATTGAGATATAGCTTGAAGTTGTGTTTTGAGTAGGATCTCCCTGTAGGACTCAGCTTAGATTTTGGGTAGAAATCTAAGTGGTATATCCTGCTAAAGACAAGAGGACTCATCTAGGAGTTGGTGCTTCTAGTTGTATATCCTACATTCGGAAGGGGTTACCATCCGGAGATAAATTGTAAGGCTTGATTCCAACCAGTTGGAAAGGAACCCACTAATGGAAAAGCTCGGAGGAAGTAAACTCTAGGGACTGGAGTAGGCGGGGCCGAACCAGGATAAAAACTCTGTGTTTGATTTTCTTATCACTCTTTACTTTTGCATTATATTTCATATTTGCATCATCCAGATCCATCATCCGAAACATAATCAAACACGCTACACTAAGACATTATAAAGTTTGTTAATTCCACAAAAAAGGGTCATTCACCCCCCCTCTAAGCTTATTTAGACCCTCACAGAGACCAACATCACCCTTCTCTGACCTTATTTAGACTCTCGCAATGACCAACACCTTATAGTTTGAGTTATTAGGGATATACTAAATCTGTTCGTGGGTCGGGCTACCCGCTAGGTCCTACCTGAGTCCAACCTTAGGGTCGGGCTTGATCCCTCATTTTTCTACTAAGTCTGACCCGAGCCAAGCCTGGTTAAGCCCTAGAGCTTGGTATTAGTAGTATGAGAATTTGTCATAATTGAACACTTTTTTCAAATCAATTATAGATTTGTTAAAATATATACAAAATTATTATGCTTGTTAAATATATCTTATCTTCCTCATTTTTTTTCAATTCTATTTATAGAATTGCCATGTTACTTTTTTTTCCCTTATTTTTCATTTATCTCTCAAACAGTTTATTTTTTAGACATGCCACTTTAGAGTTTTTGTTCATCTTATTTTTATCTTTGAAATGATATTCACTGTGACTTTTTGACATTTTTTATCTAATAAATTTCCAATAGATCATTGATAGATATCCAATAGATTATTGAAAATTTCGTTGTATTCATCGTTGATTCTTTTACAAGTATAATTTAGGATTCCTCTACCTTTTACCATTGGACATTTATGTGTTATTTAATTTATTTCGATTCAATTGCGGAATTTGGGCAAATTGATTGTATAGATTTGAGTTGCGAGTGGACTTTCAGGAGTTAAATGGATTATTTTGTTCAGGATTTTTTTTGCAATTGATCTCTTGCTTCATCTCTTTTTCTTTGTTGTTGTGTTTATGAGATCAATTAATTGTTTAACTTGTGTTTTCTCATCTACAAGACATCTTTTGATCATCTATTGGAAATTTATTGGACATCTACTAGACTTCTATTAGAAAATCTAATTTGAAGTTGATATTTAGACATCTGCAACAGTCTATTCTAAAGTTATGATATATTAAAATCTATCTAATGTTTAGAGTCCAAAGTCTTCTAGTTTTACTGATTTTTATTGGACTTCTATTAGATATCTATTGGATATCTGATAATTAAAAAAGCTCGATAAAAGTATATCATCATGGATCTACTTTTAAAGATAAACAAAGAGACAAAAAAAAATTATAATGCGGTATGTCAAAAAAATGAACGGTTAAAAAGATATAAATAAAACAAATCAAATAAATTACAAAAAAGTGAACATGCCCACGGTGGGGGTGGGGAAAAGGGTTTGTAATTAATTTACAAAAATAACATATTTGAAATTAATTTATCTTTTTTATAATATTTGATCCAAATTATTTTATCGTTTTAGCTAATTTATATATAAATTCGCAGTATTAATAAGTGAGCCCAACCCAACTAATAAAATAATCTTATTAATAATATTTTTTTGAAAATCTTATTAATTGTATATTTGAAACATTATTTTATTAATGGGTCATCTTTTTTATCTTTACTTCTACAAATTTAAATGATATTTTCTTCAACTATGCCCACAAAAATCCAATATTCGCTGGTACAATGGGATGCAATGCTTCACTTCAATTTCATTTCTCCCTATCTTTCTGCTTCCGTTTTAATATTCCTTTTTTTATGTTCGTTATATTTTTAGGTAATTTTGAATGTTATCTATTTCCAATCCTATTTTTTTCAATTTTTTTTTTGTTAAAATCACTTGAATTCTCTGATACTTTTATTTCAATTTCTAATACAGTAAAACCTCTATAAATTATTAATGTTGGGACCGAGATATTTTATTAATTTAGCGAGATATTATTATATCGATAAATTAATAATTTATTAATTTAAAGATGTTTTACGTATGACCTTTAAGTTTTCAAGTCCAATGTACATTCACAAATTAATTAAATTTGTCAAGTTCATTGTTCTTGAATAAGTAAAAAGCTAGTTCATGGTACCAAAAAATAAATTTCAAAAATAAGTTTCAAGACACCTTTCTTCTCCATGTACATTAAACATGGTTAGAAATTGATCACTATAAAATGTCCATTGAAAATTTTTAAAATCACATCAACTATGGCTCCTAAACTAAAAGGTGTTCAAGAGGCCATAACAAATTGCTTTCGACACTGTAAATACGAGAACTCTTAACAACTTTTTGTTGCAATACGAGAAGACAATGCCCCAACTCTTAAGTGCAATGAGGAGATTTAAAGTGTAGATTTGAAGTTCAACAAAAAATAAGTCACAATAGATTCATTTTTCACTAGACAATCTTAGAAGTTGGAATATTTTATTAATTATTAATTTATAATTTCGTTGGGACCAATATATATACATTGGGATTTTAAAAAAGTTATTATTTTATTGATTGGGGTCCAATTTTGTACTGGTCCCAAGTTGGGACTAGACAAATTATCAATTTTATCGAGGTTGTTAATTTATCGAGTTTTAATTTATAGAGGTTTTACTGTAACTCTATTTTCTTTAATACATATACATTTTTATGTGTCATAACGATGTTGTAAGCCCGATCTAAACCCACTCAAGTCCGGCCCATATGTGGGCTGGGCCGGGCTTGAGTTGAGACTTTTAATAAAAATCGCAACGAGGCTCGGCCTGAACCCAGCCCGTCCGCCCGATGAGCAAGTTTAGACACAACTCTCAATTAAATTGAAAAGTTTTGAATTGGGGTCCGTTTTTTAGTTTGACTAAGCAGAATTTTTTTTGAAAAACTAATCTGTATTGGATCCGTTAGAAAAACTTTAAACTTTGTCAAATTGTTTTATGGCATGTTATTAGTTTAAAACTTTGAATTCCAAGTAGCAGGATTCAAATGAAGTTAGGATACAAATTCGTTTTTACATGAACTGATATGGTAGGTCTACAAAACTAAAGCCTACTATGCAGTGAAGTTGGTGGGTAATATTGGTCCCGTTCGCTTTCAGTTGGCAATACTCTTAATGGTTCTACGACTGAACAAGGTGTATGCTTAGATCATTCAACAACTACGACTCAAGCATCTAGGACACTATCATTTTCATCAAATCAAAGCACTTGACATGATACATATGAGGGAGATGTTGTTTCACGCCATGTTTCTGCTCACATGAAAAAGTGTCAGTTTTATATAGCTAGTATGCACACATGTTGAAAACCTCGCAAATTGCCCCTCTTAGTTGGATTTTAGTTGGTTTTTTGATGGAGACATCCAAATATCCAGCCCAAGTACAACTGGCCCAAGGACATGATTAATTAGAAAATAATTTTAATTATTTTCCAACAATAATAATAATCATTTTTCCTACATAAATATTACCTTTCCCCTACTCCAAGCCATATTCCAATTAACTAATTCTTGCTCCCCACTCCAAGGATTCATTGATTAAAGTATCCTTGCTCCCCACTTGGCGAGTGTCGAATTCGCCAAGATATATGATTCCTGCTAAACTTGAGTTAGTGAAAGTAGGGTCAATCCCACGAGAAGTGTATAAACTTTGTAAAATTTGTTTTAAAATTTGTTTTGTTGAAATAAATGCTGAAAAAGTAAACAGGGGTTTTGAAAGATGGTAATTTTGAAAAAAAAAGTAATAAAAAAATGCTAAAAAGATTGATAAAAACAATTGATAATAGCATCCAATCAAAGGCTCAATTTCATATTTTCGGTTCTTTATATTTGTGAGGTCTAATTTCTCTTAACTTTCTTTATGATTTGCTATTTGTTTATGATTATAAAGTGTTAAATTAAAGTATCTCAGCTTTAAGAAATAAACAATCTTGCTTAAACGAGTCAAACGTTTTGACAAATTGGTTTGAATCGGGTTTTCCTAATTCATAATGCAATTACCAAGTTAAACTAAAGAAACGTTTTTTGAAGTACTATGGTTTAGTAAGGAGTAGTCATTGAGCGTCTTGTGGCTAGTTTACAATTAAGGGAAAATTGATTATTTAGAAGCGTCTTCGGTAACTATAACCAATTTAGAAAATTTGATTTAGGAAATATATGAACCAGGGATCAAATATAAGAACTAGAATGTGAAATTGAGCCTTTGATTGAATGCTTTTCATCAATTGTTCTTATTAATATTCGCAGCATTTTGTTTTTAATTGTTTTTAATCAAACCTCAACTCTACAAACCCCCTTTTTACTTTATAGTATTTTTCAATTTTTTATTCGACAAAAGAATTTTACAAAGTTATAGTACTCCATGTGGGATCGACCCTACTTCTATTTGTTACAAATCCGAGTAGGTTATTTAACTTACCGAATTCGACACTCGCTAATTTTTGGCGCCGTTGCAGTGGAGTGTTGTCAGATTTTGTAAACTTTATTTTGTTGAATTACTCAATCTTCGAGTACAGGCAACTAGCAGTTTGACAAAGAATCTGAAAGCGAAGGAACAATCCATTCTGAATCCATAGTAATTGACAACATGGCAGCAAACGCACAACAGTTCGAAAGCACATTCGAATTGAGAAAGTTCGTGAACGAGGTAAGCACCGATTCCTTACAATTTCAAATATATAAACTAATTGTTATGGTTCGAAGTCTAGTTTCAGGTCAATCTAAACAGGCCAATGTGAGTGAAATTTACAGTTAAACGATTCATCCAATTGAATTTTGCCCAACATTTCAAGAGGGAGAGTATATGAATGCATTTGGATTTGAATATCAACCTCCAAGGCGATATGATCCTTACTCAAACATGTATAATCCCAATTGGAAGGATCACACGAACTTCAGTCGTGCACCTAGACCATACAGCACTATCAAGGCCAATTTCCACCACAAAGACTTGTGAACATGAACATAGACAACTCAAATAACTCTCTTGAAGATGCCTTGAAAATTCTAATTGTTAACAATCTGAAATTTCAACAAGCTACAGATACGAGATTCAAAAGCTTCGATATGAGATTTCAAGGCTTAGAAACTCAAGTTTCTCAAATTGCAACTTCCTCATAGAATGGAGTCTCAAGGACGTATTCTACCCCAGCTTGAGGTAAATCCTAAATAAAGTGTAAACTTTGTAACTTTGAAGAGTGATTTTTTTTTTTGCAGAATGTACCTCATGAGCTGAAGCGTGGGCATAACATGAGTGACGAGCTAAAATGTGCAGTTGAAAAATCAGAAGAGAAGAGAGATTCCACATGGGGGAAGAAAGGACTTCATATTGAGCCTATAATGATCAGACCACCTTTTCCGAAAGGTTTGCTAAACCGAAGAAAGAACATGATGAAAATGAGATCCTAAAAATATTCAGTAAGGTGGAGGTAAATATTCCTTTACTTGATGTGATTAGACAGGTTCCTCGTTATGCGAAATTCTTGAAAGAGTTATGCACTAACAAGAGAAAAATTGAAGGATTTCAAAAGGTAAGGATGAATGAGAATGTATCGGCGATTTTGAAACAAAATTTACCACCTAAATGCCGAGATCGAGGTACGTTCAAGATTCCTTGCAAATTTGGTAATGTTAATGTTAGCAAAGCCTTATGTGATTTCAGAGCTTCCATAAATGTAATGTCATTTTCCATAAATGTAAGTGACACTGAAGTATGTGAAGACAGAAGATCAAGTTGCAAACATTTTTACGAAACCACTCAAAGGTCATGTGTTTAACAAGTTGCAAACGCTGTTGGATGTTACTGAAAATTAAGTTTAAGTGGGAGCGTTGAAATATTAAACTTAATATTAAATGAAACAAGAGAAAATAACAATCCCACGTATGAGAGAAGAAAATCAAAAATGAAAACAATTAAACTAAAGAAATAAGTTTTTCATTCTGTGGTTACAAAAGCTTTTATCAGATAAAAGTTACAAAGTGCAATAAGTTGTATTTCAGTTTGTGTAGAATTTATTTTAGTATTTTTAACGTGTATTTTGCAACTCTATAAACGCAATAGAGTTTCTCATTTGTAATCACACAAAAAAGAGAAAGAGAATAAGAAAAAAGAATAAAGAGTTAAAGCATTTCAAGAGTATTTTTTTTAGTGAGCTTTGTTTATGAGTAGTAAAATACTTTTGTAGTTTATATTACTTGAACTAAAGCCAACTTCCACCATTTCCTCCAACAGTACAGAGTTGATTATAATGTTTGCATACAACAGCTTAATTTTGTTCAGCGTACATAAGAAATGGTGTTTAGTGATCACAAAACCTGTAATCACTAGCTGTCAGGCTTAATAGAAATTTTACAAACCATCTTGTTCAGTTTTGTTAGGCCCAATAATAGATTACGAGAAAAATAATAGCAGCAGAATAAAAAAGACACGCAGATTTTTACGTGGAAACCCCAAATGAATTAGGGAAAAACCACGGGACCAACTCCGAATAATTCTCCACTATAAAAATAATAGTAGGTACACCAAGAGATTATAAAATAGTGGCACTCAAGTGTTTCCCAAAACCTCACTATTTTCTCTCTTGCCCAACTCTTAGGAACCCTTTTCCTAAGTTTCTCTACACAGATAATATTTACATCTGTGTTTTCTTACTCTTCTGCTTTCATTTTGAGCCAGAAATCTCTCTATTTATAGGAAATACAAACGCGTATGGCCGAATTATGCACAGTAATTTTACTGTGCACTTTTTGAAAAAACGTTCTGCCGACCTGCCTCTTTTTGATTTTTTTTTAATTAATCAGTGGGTCCCACAATAATAGGGACACCACTCAGCAAATCTCCCCCTCCCGATTACATTGTGGGACTCTCCATCCCGGTTGCTTCAATGCACTGGTCGAGCTTTTCTTTTGGTACAACCTTTGTCAGCATATCAGCAGCATTATTGTTTGTATGAATCTTCTGCGACTTGAACTCTTTTTCTTCAATGGCAAGTCTGAGCCAATGATATCTTACATCAATATGTTTCGTCCGTGCATGATACATAGTATTTTTGCTCAAGTCTAGTGCACTTTGACTATCACAATAAACTATGTAGTCTTTTTGTTGCACACCCAATTCTTCAAAGAATCGCTTTAACCAAAGCATTTCCTTTCGTGCTTCTGTTGCTGCAACGTACTCTGCTTCAGTTGTTGATAATGAAACACACTTTTGTAACCGTGACTGCCATGAAATAGCTCCCCCTGAGAATGTAAATAAGTAACCTGATGTAGATTTTCTTTCATCAAAGTCACCAGCCATATCTGCATCTGTGTAACCAATAAGTGCTGGCTTTCCACCTCCAAATGTTAAACATAACTTTGAAGTTCCTCTCAGGTATCTAAAGATCCATTTAACTGCTTCCCAATGTGTCTTCTGGGGATTTGACAGAAATCGACTCACAACTCCAACTGCATGAGCGATGTCTGGTCTCGTACACACCATTGCATACATCAAAATTCCGACCGCTGAAGAATATGGAACATTTAACATATCTTCTCTATTTTTCTCTGTTGAAGGGTAGGATTTCTTACTCAACTTAAAATGAGCGGCAAGTGGAGTGCTAACTGGTTTAGCATTCTTCATATTGAACCTTTCTAGTACCTGTTCAATATATTTTTCTTGCGATAACCACAGCCTGCTGGACCTTCGATCTCGGGTAATCTCCATTCCAAGAATTTGCCTTGCCGGTCCTAAATCTTTCATGTCAAACGCCTTAGACAAATCACACTTTAACTTACTAATCATTTTGGCATCTGGCCCAACGACTAGCATATCATCAACATATAAGAGAAGAATGATAAATTTTTCATCAGGGAATTTCTGGACATATACACATGGATCAGCTTCTGTCCTCTTGTATCCTTGATTCACCATGAAGGAATCAAACTTTTTATACCATTGTCGCGGGGCTTGTTTTAGCCCATACAAACTTTTCTTCAGGCGACACACCATGTCCTCCTTTCCCTTGACCTTGAAACCTTCTGGTTGTTCCATATAAATTTCTTCTTCTAAATCCCCATGCAAGAACGCGGTCTTTACATCAAGCTGTTCTAACTCAAGGTTCAAGCTGGCTACAAGACCTAGCACAACTCGAATGGAACTCATTTTCACAACTGGTGAAAAAATCTCGTCAAAGTCGATACCTTTCTTTTTAGTAAAACCTTTGACAACCAATCGAGCTTTGAATCTCACTAGGTTTCCATCATCTTTCTTCAGCTTGTATGCCCATTTGTTCTTGAGTGTTCTCTTCCCTTTAGGAAGTTTTACCAGCTGGTACGTGTCATTCTTCTTTAAAGAATTCATCTCCTCCTGCATGGCCTTCATCCAACAATCTTTATCTTTACAAGATTGCACATCTTGGAAGCTTTCAGGCTCCCCCTCATCAGTGATTAAAATATAATCAGAACTGGAGTATTTTGTAGATGGTTGGCGTTCTCTGACTGACCTCCTTAATTGAGGTTCTTCTTCTGGTAGAATGGGGTTCTCTGGCTCCCCCTGCTCAGTACCCTCTTCATTCGTATCTTCATCTACAATCGCATCTTGATCCCTCACAACTGGCTCTTCTTCTCCATCTTGTTCTGATTGATGCATTCTTCTTTCTATGGCATCATCTGATAGAATGCTCTTTGGTGTTATATCGATAACATCGTCACTTGTAGATCTTTCACCGATGATATTATTCTCATGAAATACAACATCTCGGCTCCATATAATTTTCTTTTTCACTGGATCCCATAATCTGTAGCCAAACTCTTCATCGCCATAACCGACAAAAGTGCAAAGAACTGATTTATCATCAAGCTTTAGCCTTTGCTCTTTAGGAACATGCATAAATGCCTTGCAGCCAAATACCCTCAAGTGAGAGTGTGAGATATTTCTTCCTGTCCAGACCCTCTCTAGAATATCAAAATCCAAAGGTGCTGAAGGTAGTCGGTTGATAAGATAGACAGCAGTATTGACAGCTTCTCCCCAAAATGACTTAGGTAAGGTAGCCATTTTGAGCATGGATATAACTCTTTCGACAATGGTACGATTCATTCGTTCAGCAACACCATTGTGTTGAGGTGTACCAGGAACTGTCTTTTCATGCCTGATACCATGTTGACTACAGTAATCCTTGAACTCCTTGGAGATATACTCACCACCATTATCTGTGCGTAAACACTTCAATGGCACTCCAGTCTCCCTTTCCACCATTGCATGGAATTGCTGAAAGTGCTTGAATACTTCATCCTTTGTGCGCAGCAAATAAATCCATGTCTTCCTTGAAAAATCATCAATGAAGGTAAGAAAGTATCTTCTTCCTCCAATGGATTCTGTATCCATGGGACCACAAACGTCAGAGTATACCAACTCTAACTTATTATTTCTTCTTCTAGAGCTTTTCTGAAATGAAACTCGATGTTGCTTCCCAAATAAACAGTGATCACACGGGTTAATTTTTCCTTTGGCTAATGGGATGAGGGACTTCTTAGCCAGTATATTCAACCCTTTCTCACTAACATGTGCCAGTCGCCTATGCCACAAATTTGTTGAAGCATCATCTCCAACTGTATTCAGTTGACTCGCACATATTATTGCGTGCATTTTGTATAACGAGCAACACAATCTTCCTTTCGCCACCACCAATGATCCTTTGGTGAGTTTCCAATTTCCATTGCCTGTATGATTGTGATAACCTTCCTTGTCCAATAAACTAACAGACAATAGGTTCAACCGAAGATCTGGAATGTGTCGTACATTTTTAAGTGTTAATGTGCATCCGACACTTGTCTTCACGCAGATATCACCGATTCCCACCATTTGCGAGACACTATTATTTCCCATTTTAATAGTACCATAATCGCCTGCTTTGTATGTTGAGAAGTATTCCCTTTTTGGAACACAGTGGTATGAGGCACCAGAATCTACAATCCACTCGGTATCTACGTCTTCAACATGACAACAATCTGCATCATGAGATACTAAAGCCACCTCTCCATCTTCTTTTGTGACTGTAGCAGATGTATTTTTGTCATTATTATGACTTCGGTTTGCATTTTCTTGTTTTAAGAAACGGTAGTTCCTTTTGAGATGGCCCTGCTTTCCACAGTGGTAGCATGACCTCTTCTCCCGGGACTTGGATCTATCTCTGGATTTTTCATTTCCACGTCCTCTACTCTTGCTTCGGCCCCTGTTTTTCGTGACAAGGGCTTGTAAACTGGTACTGGCAACATCTCCTCTACAAAGTTCTTCATTAAGTAGGCTATTCTTTACCGTAGACATTGTTACCACACCATTTGGAGCTGAGTTACTCAGTGATACAACAAGAGTATCCCAGCTATCTGGTAGAGTTCCCATCAAAAGACATGCTTGCATCTCATCATCCAAGGACATACCAGTGACTGCTAACTCACTTATGAATCCTTCAAAGTCGTTCAGGTGTTGTGTGATTGATCGTCCCTCTGTCAATTTCAAGTTCATAACTTTGCGAATCATGAACACTTTTCCTTGAGCATTTTTAGCCTCGTACATATCCTCTAGCTTCTTCCAGAGAACTTTGGGATCTGTTTCGTTCCTCACGTGGTTGTACAGGCTAGCATCTATCCATTGGCGTATTGTACCCAATGCCTGCTTCTTCATCTTTATCCACTGCTGATCTTTCATATCCTTCGGCTTTGCGTCGTCACCCTCAATTGGATCATACAAATCTTTGCAATTGAGGTAGTCCTTCATTCTGGATTTCCACATTGAATAATTTGTATCCGTCAATTTGATCATTACGCCGTCATTCGCCATGTCGAAAAATTTAAGAATGGCAAAATTTTACTATTCACGAACTTCACTATTCACATAAATAGTGACTGTATATGTGAATAGTGTCGTATACCCAAATAATACTTGTATATTGGAATAGTAATAGTATGCCCGTATTCTTACATAATACTATTTATAAAAGATGGCCGAATATGAATAGTTATTATATATGAATACTATTACTTAAGTTACTATTTTACTATTCACTTAAATTGCCTATGTGCGACGGTTTTTTTGAACGGATTGCGCCACCGGATTCCCCGTAATTTTCTCGTCGTCGTGGTATATTTATTTTTGAAAAATATATCCACGGATTTTATTGATAAAACAACCTTCGGCTCTGATACCACTTGTTAGGCCTAATAATAGATTACGAGAAAAATAATAGCAGCAGAATAAAAAAGACACGCAGATTTTTACGTGGAAACTCCAAATGAATTAGGGAAAAACCACGGGACCAACTCCGAATAATTCTCCACTATAAAAATAATAGTAGGTACACCAAGAGATTATAAAATAGTGGCACTCAAGTGTTTCCCAAAACCTCACTATTTTCTCTCTTGCCCAACTCTTAGGAACCCTTTTCCTAAGTTTCTCTACACAGATAATATTTACATCTGTGTTTTCTTACTCTTCTGCTTTCATTTTGAGCCAGAAATCTCTCTATTTATAGGAAATACAAACGCGTATGGCCGAATTATGCACAGTAATAGGGACACCACTCAGCAAGTTTTTCTCTATCATTGAAGGAGAGTAATTTCAAATTGTATTTCAACTCATATTCCAAATCTCGACTCACCTCTTGGCTACACATAAACACTGTAACGTGAGGTATGATTATCATGCAAGTTGTGGAGGGAGGAAGCACGTAATTGTTGCTTCAGATGTGTTTTTTTTAATGAGGACTAAATTTTGGATTCCTCGTATGAGTCGTACTAAGGTGATTATGATGTATAGATAACCTGGTATGAACAAAACTTTTTTCAGGATCAATTGTATTGCGTCTTATGTTTCGAGTCTTGGCTTTCAAAACTTTATCAAATTCATCTCTTGGTTAGAATCTATAACTGAAGTTCAGTGTTGAAGCTACACCTAGACACTGTAATGAGTTGGTTATCCTAAAAGGGTAGCCATGGCTAGATTCATGACGGAATACATGCGTGCCTGCATTCAAAGCTATGATGAAATTCAACACAATTTTAATGATCACTTTTAGTTCACTGTTGTGTGTTTCTTGGAGGAAACAAGCAGAAATGTTGCCTATAGATTTCTAGTAATTGTAGTGTAACACAACAGAGTTTGAGAGAAGGCATGAACTGTAGTCTTAGCTTTAACAGTTTGTTAATCAGGTAATGGGTGTGTTTAAGTTAACTAGTCTATGTGTCCCTTCGAGGGTGCTCTGCTGCTAATACTATAGACACTGATGAGAACAGGGATTCCAATTAGCACCAATATAAATAGAGAGAGATGCAGCTACAAAAATGTTTTGAAATTTGTGATGAACTATACCAATGTACAACTGCATTTTGTCATTATAGATGTAATAGTAACTAATCAGAAACTACAAATTGGTAATTGAGTGAATGCTGATTGATGTTGATAATGGAGAGATGAGCAACTGCTAGCTATGGAAATCAACAAAGCTTTTTGTACATCTCTATTAACCTTTTGTTCGATCAAAGCAATTGTATATTCCTTAAGCTCTGCTTCAAATGGTGATGTAAGAGGTCCATCGCCACACAATCCGAACTCTTCTTCTGCCATATTGAATAGCTCTCTCATCCTTTCATTACTAAGATATTGCAAAGGAAGTGTAAATCGTTTTTTATCTGCAGAGTACACGACAAAATGACCCTTCCCTGCTTTTTAAGATGAGCTACAGCTGCTAGTTTCTGCAACTGAATCCATTTGTGGCAATGCGATTCTCTTTCTCTTGATAGCTGTAAGCTTCTGCCATTTCCTTGCTAATTTCAGGAGCTTCTTGGCACTGATCATCTTTCTATTCAACAGAAATGGAATTGTTTTCAAAAGCAGAAGTGAAGGAGGAAAATTCAGAATGTAGAATATTGGAATGGTGAATGCTAATTGTTGTCATGGTGTGGAAGGCAAAGGCATTAGTGTAACACCCCTATAGGGAACGGTAACTATAAACACCCAATAAACAATTCTACTTTACAATATAAAGTTCAATACTTATAGATTAGAATATGTACAAATACCAATATAATGTTTGAGACTCCAAATTATTTCTCAATGTTAATTATTCTCCAAATATTTCTCAATATTACTTTATATTTCTCACACTATCTAGTACATGCCATTATTCTATAAACCATAATATTATATTAAAATACATTTCCACCTCTAGTCTTTCCTTATTTGCTCTTCAAGCTGATCCACTTATTTCACTTTGGTCCAAGCTATCTACAAGTTCTCCACCTACGTGTAGAAAAAAAACTACACGCTAAGCAATTAGCTTAGTGGTGTCCATAAAAGAAATACAATAAGTTTGAACATTTTTAACACTTTAAAATAGAAACCATGATTTTTCATTAGTCAAAAACAAATTAACCAACTTTATGGAACCAAATCACAAAACTTATATAGTAATCATTTCAAAGTACAATCAAATTTATATCCAATTTTTCCAAACACTTTAACCATATATTGCCCAAAGTAAACAAGTCCTGAATAACGGTAAAATGGATACGGGAGCGGACAAGCCCGAAGCCGAAGCTTCAAAATCAATATATCGGTCAAGCCCGAAGCCGAAGCTTCAAAATCAACATATCGGTCAAGCCCGAGGCCGAAGCTTCAAAATCAATATATCGGTCAAGCCCGAAGCCGAAACTTCAATATCAATATATATATATATATATATATATATATATATATATATATATATATATATATATATATATATATATATATATATATATATATAATATCGGCCAAAGCCCGAAGCCAAAGCTTCAATTGTTTGTACAGTACTGTACCCACCTTTATTGGCGCCAATCTACCCTAACCCGTATTCTACTCATTTAATAAGGGCAATAAATCAAAGTAACATCTTAAAAATTCCAGTATAAACCATCAATCATAATTCAACATAACTTCAGTAATTAAGAAATCCAAATCCCAAATTTTTAAGCATCAAACTTCAATTAAAACTCAATAAAATCAATATTCATACTTTCCAGAATTTTTCCAGGTTTCGTAACCTGATTTCCCCTGCATTTTTCACTATGAAAACATCACCCAATCGAAGAACTTTCTTCTAAACATAATTAGCCACATGTCTCAGCTTTCCAAAACCACTAGAATGACAGAAATCCAAATTGTATAACCAAAGTTATGATCAAAATACTAAACAGTATACAAAGCTGAGATTTTCCGAAAACAGATTTCATGACTCAACTTCAAACGAAAATTTCACATTGAAAACGAACGAAATTCAACAAGGTTTCTTCTGAATATATTTTCCTTATTTTCTGTAGATATCAATAGAATCAAGAATCGTTCAAATCAATTTTATATAATTAGAGAACATTAAAACCAAACAGGTATACAAATCTGGAAAATATTTCAAAAAACTGAGAAATCGAAATTCGAGACACAAACCTTTTTCTATGCTCTTTCTAGCTCTCTTCTACCCCTTTTGCCTTTGATTTACTTGCAATAGCTTCCTCTACAACAGCCATATATAATTCTATTAAGATATTGCATAAATAAACTTCCTAATACCATAAATATGCTTAATCTACCATGAATTTTACTAATTAAGCTTTAATTTCACCAAAAATCACTCACCTCAAACTCGGGTTACTATTCATCCGAACCTTAAAATCTGAAATCCTCCTCTTCTAGTTTGATTGACTGAAATTGATGATGATAGAGGGCTTAGGATCGATTTCTAACAAGAATTCGAAGTTGAATCGAAGAAATCGAAAGTTTTTGGATTAGGGAAAAATTTTGGTAAGGGAAGAGATAGAGGAGAAGAAAAATGGTGGAGGTGAAAAATGATAAGAGAAGATGTTGGATCTCATGTATTTTGTTTTTTTTTTCAATTTCTAATGTTGCTCTTGGACAAATAATTAAATGCCCAATTCATCCCTCTTACTTAATTAGCTCTTATTTCCTCATGCCTTATATCCAATAACAATAATAACAATAAAAATAATTTCCATGATATTTTAATACCGTAGTAATTTATTATAAGCAAATTTTTAAAAATTCGGTTCATTACAATTCTCCCCCTCTTATGAATTTTCGTCCCGAAAATTTTCTGAAAATAGTTGCGGATATTGACTTTTCATTGTGTCCTCCGGTTCCCAAGTTGCTTCTTCAACCTTATGATTCTTCCAAAGTACTTTGACCAGTGGAATAGACTTGTTTCTCAATTGTTTAACCTCTCTCGCCAAGATTTGTACCGGTTCCTCTTCATATGTCAGGTCGGGTTCAATTTCTACGATATCAGGAGATAAGATATGCGATGGATCTGATCTGTATCTCCTTAACATCGATACATGGAACACATTATGAATTTTGTCGAGCATCGGGGGTAGTGCCAACCGATAAGCTACCAGTCCAACCTTCTCTATAACCTCATATGGGCCAATGAATCTCGGACTGAGCTTGCCTTTCTTGCCAAATCGCAGGACTTTCTTCCAAGGAGATACTTTGAGAAATACTTTATCCCCAACTTCATAAGTAATGTCTTTTCTTTTTAGATTAGCATAAGATTTTTGTCTATCCGATGCAGCCTTCAATCTCTCTTGAATAAGTTTTACCTTCTCCTTTGTCTCCTGAATCAAATCCACTCCAACAATCTTGTTTTCACTAAGTTCGATCCAATATAATAGAGTTCGGCATTTTCTTCCATACAATGCTTCATATGGTGCCATTTGTATGCTTGACTGATAGCTGTTATTATAGGCAAACTCTATGAGGGAGAAATACTTATCCCAACTTCCTTCAAATTCAATGATACAACTTCTCATCATGTCTTCCAATACCTGAATTACTCTTTCAGATTAACCATCTGTTTGAGGATGAAATGAAGTACTGAAATGAAGTTTGCTACCTAAGACTTCTTGCAACTTCTTCCAAAATCTTGAAATAAATCTTGGATCTCGGTCAGAAATGATTGAAATAGGCACTCTGTGTAGCCTTACTATCTCATCTACATATAACTGGGCCTACCTATCAAGTGAATAATCCATTCTAACTGGAAGAAAGTGGGCAGACTTTGTCAATCTATCTACAATAACCCACACTACATCATGTTTCTTCTGTGTAAGTGGTAAAGATGTCACGAAGTCCATTGTGATTCTTTCCCATTTCCATTCTGGAATTGTTATAGGTTGCAACAATCCAGAAGGAACTTGATGTTCTGCTTTCACCTGTTGACAAGTTAGACATTGAGCAACATAATTAGTAATGTCTTTCTTCATTCCATTCCACCAATAATGGCTCTTCAAATTTTGGTACATCTTGTTTGCTCCTAGATGCATCGCATAAGGACTACTATGCCCCTCTTGTAAGATATTCTTCTTTAATTCTTCATTGTTTGGCACACATAGTCTATCTTTAAAATATAGACACCCATCTTCTCGAACCATATAGTTGTCTACGATACCCACTTGTGTTCTTGCTCGAATGATCTTTAAGTCACCATCTTCATTTTGTGCTTGCTTAACCTGTTGTAGTAGTACAGGTTGAATCTTTAATTCTGCAATTAAGGCTCCATTACTAATAAGAGCTAACCCCGTATTCATAGCCCTTAGTGCCATCATTGTCTTTCGGCTGAGAGCATCTGCCACTACATTAGCCTTTCCTGGATGGTAATCAATAAGACAATCGTAATCTTTAATGAATTCCATCCACCTTCTCTGCCTTAAATTCAACTCTTTCTGTGTTGGTAAATATTTCAAGCTTTTGTGATCTGTGTAAATATAACATTTTTCTCCATAAAGATAATGTCGCCAAATTTTCAAGGCAAAGACTATTGCAGCCATTTCCAAATCATGAGTAGGATAATTCCTTTCATGATTCTTCAATTGCCTGGAAGCATAGGCAATCACTTTTCCTTCTTGTATCAAAACACACCCAAGACCACTATGAGAAGCATCACTATAGATTACAAAATCTTTTCCAGGCTCTGGTTGGGTAAAGATGGGTGCTTCTGTTAACATCGCTGTCAACTTCTCAAAACTTTCTTGACACTTGTGATTCCACTCAAATTTTGCATTCTTTTAAAGTAGTTTTGTCAGTGGGGCAGCAATGACTGAAAATTGCTACACAAATCTTCTATAATACCCTGCTAAGCCAAGGAAACTCCTGACTTCGGTAGGGTTCTTTAGTGGTTTCCGTTCAACAACTGCTTCTATCTTCTTAGGATCCACTTTAATTCCTTCTGCAGAAACAACATGGCCTAAGAAAGAAACTTCTTCAAGCCAAAACTCACAATTGCTAAGTTTGGCATACAATTTATTTTCCCTTAAAGTTTGGAAGACTATCCGCAAATGTTGATCATGCTCTTCCCGTGACTTAGAATACACCAAAATATCATCAATAAAAACCACTACAAACCTGCCTAAATATAAATAAAAGACACGGTTTATAAGGTCCATAAATGATGCTGGTGCATTAGTTAGACCAAATGGCATCACAAAAAATTCATAGTGCCCATATCTGGTTCGGAAAGCCGTCTTTGCAATATCATCATCTTTCACTCTCATTTGATAGTAGCCCGATCTCAAATCAATCTTGGAGAAGTATTTAACACCCTTGAGTTGATCCAATAAGTCTTCAATCCTTGGCAATGGATACTTGTTCTTCACTGTCAATTTATTCAACTCCCGGTAATCAATACATAATCGGAGTGACCCATCTTTCTTCTTAACAAACAACACTAGTGCACCCCACGAGGATATACTCAGGCGTATGAATCCTTTGTCTAACAATTCTTGCAACTGAATCTTCAACTCTTTTAGTTCAGTAGGCGCCATTCTGTAAGGTGTTTTGGATACTAATGCGGTACCCGGAAATACATCAATTGCGAATTCTACCTCTCTTTTTGGTGGCAACCCCGGTAGTTCTTCTGGAAATACATCAGGAAAATCACATACCGTAGGAATATTCTGCAATTCTAGCTCACCTTCCTTCAATTCTAGAGTGAAGATTAGGTAGGCCTGACATCCCTTCCTAACCAGCCTTTTAGTCTTCATAAAAGAAATTATGTTATAGAGATAATCTGATCTTTCACCCACGATAACTATTTCTTCTCCATCAGAAACTTGAAGTGACATTCTTTTATTTTTGCAATCCACCACAGCCCGATGTTCTGATAACCAATCCATTCCCAAGATAACATCATAATCTCGAAAAGGTAACTCAATTAAATTTGCATGGAAAAGTTGATGTTGAATCATAATAGGGCAATTCATGTACACTTTGCTTACTATCACACTGTGTCCTAAAGGATTAGTCACTTCAATATTTTCTCCTAATTCTTCTACATGCAACCCTTTCTCTTATGCTAATGCAGTACATATATATGAATGAGATGAACAAGGATCTATCAAAGCATAAAAATCGTGATTAAAGAATGAAAATTTACCGATAATAACATCAATAGATTCCCGAGTCTCAGGCCCTCAGATTGCATAACTTCGTGCCATTCCTCCCGGTCTACCACTCTGCGGTGCTTATTGAGCCACATCATGTCCACTTGAACCACTAGCATTTCCTCTTCCCCTTCCTCTTCCACCTTGCATTGTAGGAGTAGGAACTACTGTAGGTGCAGATGTACTTATCTGTCTTTGAGGAAAATTTACAATCAAATGTTCCCTTGAGCCACATTTAAACCAGACTCTACCTTTTCCCCAACATTCCCCTGTATGCATCCTTCCACAATTAGAATATTGTGGAATATTTCCTCTGCCTCTACCTGAAGGTACGCTAGCCACTGATCCCGTACTTGTGGTTTGTCTCGGTGAAAACCCTCTAAAATAAGATTGTGTTTGTTCTGATGTTCCCTTCTGTCTCTTACTTGGAGATTCTGAACTAGCTGGACCCTGTGATCCCTTTTAAAATCCAGACCTTTTAGCCATTCTTTGTTGTCTATCTGAATTAATCTTCTCAATGCCCATAGCAGTATCAACCAAGTCATTGAACACCCTAATCCTTTGTACAAGTAAATGCACTCTAATTCATCATTCAGCCCATCCTCGAATCTCTTACATCGCCTTACTTCACTGTCAACGATATCACGAGCATACCTCTCGAGTTTGAGGAATTGAACTTCATATTCTGATACAGTCATTCGTCCCTATCTCAAAGACAAGAACAATTTCCTCTGCTCATCTTTGAATCTTTCACTAACGTACTTCTTGTCAAATTGTTCCAAGAAAAGACCCCAAGTAATTTCTCTGGGTCGCCTTTCTCTCACAATATTATCCCACCACCTCCTAGCTTGTTCTTTGAGTAGACCTTGCACACAGTCTAATCTCTCTTCATCTGTAAAATGAAGCCTAGTCATACACCATTTAGTATGATCAAGCTAATCTTCTGCAATTGTAGGATTCACTGTGTCCCCTTTGAAGTCATCAGCCTGAAGCTTCTTGATTCTTTCAAGAGGAGTTCTCTCCTCTCTTCTTTCGATGTGAGGTACTACAGGAACTTGAGGGATTTGTATGTTTTATAGTACTTGTGTGATTACTTCAGTAGTCATATGCTGAAGTAAAGCAGCTTGTGCTGGAGTAGGTTGTTCAGGAAAGCCATGAACTGGTGGAGGTTCAAGTCTTTGTTCATCCCCTTGTCTAATACGGACCGTACTCTCAGCATCCTCTTCCTCACTCTGGTTGTGACTACTACTAGCCATTCTTATTCCTGAAAATTAGACCAAAGTGGATCAATCAACTAACATAACATATTTATATCCTAAATGACATGTACATACTAGTCCTAGAATCGCCTAAACCTCAGCTCTGATACCAATAAATGTAACGCCCCCCCTCTAGGGAGCGCCGCGGTAACTATAAACACCCAATAAACAACTCTACTCCATAATATAAAGTTCAATACTTATAAATTAGAATATGTACAAATACCAATATAACGTTTGGGACTCCAAATTATTTCTCAATGTTAATTATTCTCCAAATATTTCTCAATACTACTTTATATTTCTCACACTATCTAGTACATGCCATTATTCTACAAACCATAATATTACATTAAAATACATTTCCACCTCTAGTCTTTCCTTATTTGCTCTTCAAGCTGATCCACTTATTTCACTTTGGTCCAAGCTATCTACAAGTTCTCCACCTACGTGTAGAAAAAAACTACACGCTAAGCAATTTGCTTAGTAGTGTCCATAAAAGAAATACAATAAGTTTGATCATTTTTAACACTTTAAAATAGAAACCAAGATTTTTCATTAGTCAAAAACAAATTAACCAACTTTATGAAACCAAATCACAAAACTTATAGAGTAATCCTTTCAAAGTACAATCAAATTTATATCCAATTTTTCCAAACACTTTAACCATATATTGCCCAAAGTAAACAAGTCCTGAATAACGGTAAAATGGATACGGGAGCAGATAAGCCCGAAGCCAAAGCTTTAAAATTAATATATCGGTCAAGCCCGAAGCCGAAGCTTTAAAATCAACATATCGGTCAAGCCCGAAGCCGAAGCTTCAAAATCAATATATCGGTCAAGCCCGAAGCCGAAGCTTCAAAATCAATATATCGGTCAAGCCCGAAGCCGAAGCTTCAATATCAATATATATATATATATATATATATATCATAATATCAGCCAAAGCCCGAAGCCAAAGCTTCAATTATTTGTACAGTACTGTACCCCCTTTATTAGCGCCAATCTACCATGACCCGTATTCTACTCGTTTAATAAGGGCAATAAATCAAAGTAACATCTTAAAAATTCCAGTATAAACCATCAATCATAATTCAACATAACTTCAGTAATTAAGAAATCCAAATCCCAAATTTTTAAGCATCAAACTTCAATTAAAACTCAATAAAATCAATATTCATACTTTCCAGAATTTTTTCAGGTTTCGTAACCTGACTTCCCCTGCATTTTTCACTATGAAAACATCACCCAATCAAAGAACTTTCTTCTATATATAATTAGCCACATGTCTCAGATTTTCAAAACCACCAGAATCATAGAAATCCAAATTGTATAACCAAAGTTATGATCGAAATACTAAATAGTATACAAAGCTGAGATTTTCCAAAACAGATTTCGTGACTCAACTTCAAACGAAAATTTCTCATTAAAAACGAACGAAATTCAACAAGGTTTCTTCTGAACATATATTCCTTATTTTTTGTAGATATCAATAGAATCAACAATCATTCAAATCGGATTTATATAATGAGAGAAAACATTAAAACAAAACAGGTATACAAATCTGAAAAATATTCCGAAAAACCGAGAAATCGAAATTCGACACACAAACCTTTTTCTATGCTCTTTCTAGCTCTCTTCTACCCCTTTTGCCTTTGATTTACTTGCAATAGCTTCCTCTACAACAACCATATATAATTCTATCAAGATATTGCATAAATAAACTTCATAATACCATAAATATGCTTAATCTACCATGAATTTTACTAATTAAGCTTTAATTTCACCAAAAATCACTCACCTCAAACTCAGGTTACTATTCATCCGAACCTTAAAATCTGAAATCCTCCTCTTCTAGTTTTGATTGACTAAAATTGATGATGATAGAGGGCTTAAGGATCGATTTCTAACAAGAATTCGAAGTTGAATCGAGGAAATCTGAAGTTTTTGGATTAGGGAAAAATTTTGGTAAGGGAAGAGATAGAGGAGAAGAAAAATGGTGGAGGTGAAAATGATAAGAGAAGATGCTAGATCTCATGTATTTTTTTTTTCAATTTCCAATATTGCCCTTGAACAAATAATTAAATGCCCAATTCATCCCTCTTACTTAATTAGCTCTTATTTCCTCATGCCTTATATCCAATAACAATAATAACAATAAAAATAATTTCCATGATATTTTAATACCATAGTAATTTATTATAAGCAAATTTTTAAAATTTCGGTTCGTTACAATTAGCCTGAATTTATATTTGCCATTGAAGTGTTAGGCCCAATAATAGATTACGAGAAAAGATAATGGCAGCAGAATAAAAAGACACAAAGATTTTTACGTGGAAACCCCAAATGAATTAGGGAAAAATCACAGGACAAACTCCGAATAATTCTCCACTATAAAATAATAGTAGGTACACCAAGAGATTACAAAATAGTGGCACACAAATGTTTCCCAAAACCTCACTATTTTCTCTCTTACCCAACTCTTAGGAACCCCTTTTCTAAGTTTATATGCACAGATTATATTCTTATATCTGTGTTTTTTCAATCTGTCTGTGAAATGAGGCATGATGCCTCTCTATTCATAGAAATTGAAAGACGCGTGAAATGACTGTCTTTCAATTCCTTTAATTGCGTCACCAATCACCACCAAATTCGGTTTTGTATTTTTCTTCTTTTTTTTTAAAAAAATTATTTCTGTGGGTCCCAAATTTAAAGGGACACCACTCAAGCAATGAAGGTCCCACCAAACTAAATTGAGAAGCAAAACCATGTGATGGATGTTTCTTAGAGAGGTGGGCATGCTTGGTATTCAAAAAATGGAGGCTAGAGGTAAACTTTGTGATCCACATACAGCCTAAACTGAACCCACTGATCAGTACTTGTTGGACCACAAGGTAAAATGGGTGGCTTAAATGTGTAGTACACCTAGCTGGCAAATTATTTCTAAGCATAGACATTTGCATGTGTGATGTGACTGTGTTTGCGCAAGACACATTCAGTTGGACCCAATATGTTTAAGCTATTGCAGAAGAGATGTGTTGAATCATTGGCTGTTGAAGTTATATCATGTGCCTGTGTTGTGTTTGATGTCAAATCACAAGCAGATCAGTGCATATAGAAATTTAGGGATTTTTCCTGCAAGGCAAGGGCGCTATCATTGGTAGGTTTAGGGGTAGACTAGTACGGAATTCATTGCAATGTTTGCATACAACAGCTTAATTGTGTCCTCGAAACCTCAAAAACAATGTTTAGCTCACACGACAGAACTGATCTCATTGCTATAATACATATCTGTTAGGATAGGTAGCTTTAGTCTACAGAAATTTTAGTTACATATATTTTTTTCTATAAATGCAGGAAAGATCCAAATTGTTTTACTTTTTGTGAAATAGAAACTGACCAAAAACTACAGAAGAAAAATCATAGAGAATTCGGATCCATATTGAAATTCAATTTTGTGGCTGGTGATTATATGCTAATCCCTTGGTTAACAATCACATTTAGTTCACTGCCGTATGTTTCATGGAGATAGAAAGCTTAAAGTAACATATATATTTCATTAATTGGTAAAAGTAACATAACAGAGTTCGAGAGTAGGCACAGATAGTAGTCTAAGCTTCAGCAGGTTGTTAATCAGGTATTTTAATGTGCTTCACATCACTTGAGCATTCTTTGCATCTACTGAAGATAGCAATGAGATAAAGGATTATAATCTTGCACATATATAAAAAGTGAGAGAAGTGGCTAAACAAAAGGTTTTGAGATTCTTGATTATCTGTATTAATGTACAACTGTATTTTCTGCTTTCATATCTGGGTCTTGAACCATTATTTTGTATTCTAAGATTTGACTATTGAGTATGGAAATTCTGAATTTTCCAAAGATGTTGATGGTTTGCAGCATCCAGGTATGAAGCTAGTTGAGAAGCGTATATTTGGGAACGAGTCCTTGGTTAGTTTCTGTATTACTACAACAATCACAATGGAACTGTTCTTAAACTATATATTTTTTATGAGATGGAAACTGTAAATTGGAACCCAGTTATGAATAATACATGGGCTAAACCATCTACATGTGATTAGAAATACTGAAGTTTCAGTGCTATATCGTTGGAATTCAGTTTTGAGTAAAGATAGGAAATTTAATTCCCTTGGAAGCTCATACTCATATTTTGGAGTCGAATTGCCGTATTTTCATTCTTAGTGCGAACTTTTCTATATCGTTATAATTCAATAAACAACTCTTTAATTGTAGTTTTAGCCAAATACTTGATATTTTATTGTACTTAATTTTTAGCTTAAAGGGAGAATGGAGGTCCGATTACAATGCAAGATGTGGAGGGGGTAAGCTACTAAGGGAAATGTTAATTTCAATGTGGTTTTGTTTAATTTAGGATTGCTTGCACGTTTTGAAGTTGATTATGATAGAGAGATAAATTGATATAAGCAAAATTCTTTCGAGATTCTTGATGAAGTATATCAATGTACAACTTTGTGATTACAGATCTAACAATGATTATTCAGAAGCTACAAATTGGTAACTGATGGAATGCTGATTGCTGTTGGAGATGGAGAGAGGAGCAACTGCTAGCTATAGAAGTCAACAAAGCTTTTGAGCAACTGCTAGCTATAGAAGTCAACAAAGCTTTTTGTACATCTTTCGTTTGATCAGAGAAATTACGTATTGCATAAGCTCTGCTTCAAATGGTAATGTGAGAGGTCCATCACCACACAATCCGAACTCTTCTTCTGCCATATTGAATAGCTCTCTCATCATATCATTGTTAAGATATTGCAAAGGAAGTATGAATCAATTTTGATCTGCAGAGTACACCACAAAATGACCCTTCTCAACTTTTGAAGATGAACTACGGCTGCTAGTTTCTGCAACCGAATTAGTTTGTGGCAGTGCGATTCTCTTTCTCTTGATTGCAGTAAGGTTCTGCCATTTCCTTGCTAGTTTCAGGAGCTTCTTGGCACTGATCTTCTTGCTAGCCATCAGAAATGGGATTGTTTTTAAAATAAGTGAAGAAAGAAATCTCAGATACCTGGAATTCTGAGCGGAAGGCAAAGGTGTTAGGCCCATTAATTGATTACGAGAAAAGATAATAGCAGCAGAATAAAAAAGACACAGATTTTTATGTGGAAATTCCAAATGAATTAGGGAAAAACCACGGGACAAACTCCGAATAATTCTCCACTATAAAATAATAGTAGGTACACCAAGAGATTACAAAATAGTGGCATACAAGTGTTTCCCAAAACCTCACTATTTTCTCTCTTACCCAACTCTTAGGAACCCATTTCCTAAGTTTATATGCACAGATTATATTCTTATATCTGTGTTTTTCAATCTCTGACTGTAAAATGAGGCAGAATGCCTCTCTATTTATAGGAATTGAAAGACGCGTGAAATGCTATCTTTCAATTCCTTTAATTGCGCTACCAATCACCGCCGAATTCGGTTTGTATTTTTCTTCTTTTTCTTTTTTTTTTAATTTCAGTGGGTCCCACATTTGAAGGGACACCACTCAACAAATCTCCCCCTCCCGACTACGTTGTGGGACTCTCCATCCCGGTTGCTTTGACACACTGATCAAACTTTTCTTTTGGAACGATCTTTGTCAACATATCGGCAACATTGTTGTTTGTATGAATCTTCTGCAACTTGAACTCTTTTCCTTCAATGGCAAGTCTGAGCCAATGATACCTTACGTCAATATGTTTTGTCCGCGCATGATACATAGTATTCTTGCTCAAGTCTAGTGGACTTTGACTATCACAATAAACTATGTAGCCTTCTTCTTGCACACCCAATTCTTGAAAGATTCGCTTTAACCAAAGCATTTCCTTTCCTGCTTCTGTTGCTGCAACGTACTCTGCTTCAGTTGTTGATAATGAAACACACTTTTGTAACCGTAACTGCCATGAAATAGCTCCCCCTGAGAATGTAAATAAGTGACCTGATGTAGATTTTCTTTCATCAAGGTCACCAGTCATATCTATATCCGTGTAACCAACAAGTGCTGGCTTTCCACCTCCAAAGGTTAAACATAACTTTGAAGTTCCTCTCAGGTATCTAAAAATCCATTTAACTGCTTCCCAATGTGTCTTCTAGGGATTTGACAGAAATCTACTCATAACGGCAACTGCATGAGCGATGTCTGATCTTGTACACACCATTGCATATATTAAACTGCCGACCGCTGAAGAATATGGAACATTTGACATATCTTCTCTATTTTTCTCCGTTGAAGGGTAGGATTTCTTACTCAACTTGAAATGAGCGACAAGTGGAGTGCTAACTGGTTTAGCATTCTTCATATTGAACCTTTCTAGTACCCGTTCAATATATTTTTCTTGCGATAACCACAGCCTACTGGACCTACGATCTCGAATAATCTCCATTCCAAGAATTCGTCTTGCCGGTCCCAAATCCTTCATGTCAAACGCCTTAGACAAATCACACTTCAACTTACTAATCATTTTGGCATCTGGCCCAACGATTAGCATATCATCAACATATAGGAGAAGAATGATAAATTTTCCATCAGGGAATTTCTGGACATATACACATGGATCAGCTTCTGTCCTCTTGTATCCTTGATTCACCATGAAGGAATCAAAATTTTTATACCATTGGTGCGAGGCTTGTTTTAGCCCATACAAACTTTTCTTCAGGCGACACACCATGTCCTCCTTTCCCTTGACCTTGAAACCTTCTGGTTGTTCCATATAAATTTCTTCTTCTAAATCCCCATGCAAGAATGCGGTCTTTACATCAAGCTGTTCTAACTCAAGGTTCAAGCTAGCTACAAGACCTAGCATAACTTGAATGGAACTCATTTTCACAACTGGTGAAAAAATCTCGTCAAAGTCGATACCTTTCTTTTGAGTAAAGCCTTTGACAACCAATCGAGCTTTGAATCTCACTAGGTTTCCATCATCTTTCTTCAGCTTGTACATCCATTTGTTCTTGAGTGTTCTCTTCCCTTTAGGAAGTTTTACCAGTTCGTACGTGTCATTCTTCTTTAAAGAATTCATCTCCTCCTGCATGGCCTTCATCCAACAATCTTTATCTTTACAAGATTGCACGTCTTGGAAGCTTTCAGGCTCCCCCTCATCAGTGATTAAAATATAATCAGAACTGGAGTATTTTGTAGATGGTTGGCGTTCTCTGACTGACCTCCTTAATTGAGGTTCTTCTTCTGGTAGAATAGGGTTCTCTGGCTCCCCCTACTTAATACCCTCTTCATTCGTATCTTCATCTACAATCGCATCTTGATCCCTCATAACTGGCTCTTCTTTACCATCTTGTTCTGATTGATGCATTCTTCTTTCTGTGGCATCATCTGATAGAATGCTCTTTGGTGTTATATCGATAACATCGTCACTTATAGATCTTTCACCGATGATATCATTCTCTTGAAATACAATATCTAGGCTCCGTATAATTTTCTTTTTCACTAGATCCCATAATCTGTAGCCGAACTCTTCATCTCCATAATCGAAAAAAGTGCAAGGAACTGATTTATCATCAAGCTTTAGCCTTTGCTCTTTAGGAACATGCATAAATGCCTTGCAGCCAAATACCCTCAAGTGAGAGTATAAGATATTTCTACCTGTCCAGACCCTCTCTGGAATATCAAAATCCAAATGTACTGAAGGTAGTTGGTTGATAAGATAAACAACAGTATTGACAGCTTCTCCCCAAAATGACTTAGGTAAGGTAGCCATTTTGAGCATGGATCTAACTCTTTCTACAATGGTACGATTCATTCATTCAGCAATGCCATTGTGTTGAGGTGTACCAGGAACTATCTTTTCATGCCTGATACCATGTTGACTATAGTAATCCTTGAACTCCTTGGAGATATACTCGCCACCATTATCTGTGCATAAACACTTCAATGGCACTCCAGTCTCCCTTTCCACCATTGCATGGAATTGCTGAAAGTGCTTGAATACTTCATCCTTTGTGCGCAGCAAATAAATCCATGTCTTCCTTGAAAAATCATCAATGAAGGTAAGAAAGTATCTTCTTCCTCCAATGGATTCTGTATCCATGGGACCACAAACGTCAGAGTGTACCGGCTCTAACTTATTATTTTTCCTTCTAGAGCTTTTCTGAAATGAAACTCGATGTTGCTTCCTAAATAAACAGTGATCACACGGGTTAATTTTTCCTTTGGCTAATGGGATGAGGGACTTCTTAGCCAGTATATTCAACCCTTTCTTACCAACATGCGCCAGTCGCCTATGCCACAAATTTGGTGAAGCATCATCTCCAACTGTATTCAGTTGACTCGCACATATTGTTGCGTGCGTTTTGTATAGCGAGCAACACAATCTTCCTTTCGCCACCACCAATGATCCTTTGGTGAGTTTCCAATTTCCATTCCCTATATGATTGTGATAACCTTCCTTGTCCAATACACTAACAGACAATAGGTTCAACCGAAGATCTGGAATGTGTCGCACATTTTTAAGTGTTAATGTGCATCCGACACTTGTCTTCACGCAGATAACACCGATTCCCTCCATTTACGAGACACTATTATTTCCCAGTACCATAATCGCCTGCATTATATATTGAGAAGTATTCCCTTTTTGGAACATAGTGGTATGAGGCACCAGAATCTACAATCCACTCGGTATCTGCATCTTCAACATGACAACAATCTGCATCATGAGATACTAAAGCCACCTCTTCATCTTCTTTTGTGACTATAGCGGATGTATTTTTTTTATCATTATCATGACTTCGGTTTGCATTCTCTTGTTTAAAGAAACGACAGTTCCTTTTGAGATGGCCCTGCTTTCCACAGTAGTAACATGACCTCTTCTCCCGGGACTTGGATCTATCTTTCGATTTTCCATTTCCACAACCACTACTCTAGCTTCGACCCTCGTTTTCCGTGATAAGGGCTTGTTGTGAGCCAACAATGATTCGCGCGGCTGCGGCAGGGGTCGGACCCAGTCGGGCCGGCCCGTTTTGGTGTGTCGGGGGGATGAGTGTGGTATCGTTGAAAAAATTAATTGGTTTTGCATATTTTAATGCTTAAAAGATACGAGATCGAAATCCCGTACTTAGAATAGAGTCGCCACCCCGGTTCAGCTCAATCGGGAAATTTTTGGTACGATTTTCCCACCGGGTGGTTAGACCATACCTTGAGTAGAGATTCCGAGTTCGGATGATGTTATCTACTTTTCATTAGGCTAAATTAGGATACTTCATTCTTTCTTAATCGGTTTAATCCGCCCTATTTATTTGTATTTTCAGTTATTTTGTTGTTTTCGCATTTATCAAGCAATTGAAGCGATAAATAAAATATTTACAACTATAAAAGTAAAGTAGGTGTGAAAAGTAAAGTTATTATAAGGTTTTCAAGTCCTGTACATTTTCTACGTAACAAATGAAATACCCGAATGTCCGATATACATCTACCTGCAGAGGATGGTTGACACGAATATGGCATATTTTATTTATAATATCATAAAGCCCGATTGGATGGCTAAAATGGGGTTTGAATGGCGTTTGTGGGAAAATTCCATTTTTATCCAAATTTCAAATTCGGTGGTTGCTTTAATCGGATTACAGGTGAATATGTCACTCGTTGTGAGGCGGGTCTATTTCTAGGAGGTTTTAAACCTCCATCGTTACACTATATGTCCTAGCTTAAGAAAATAAGTTAATTTAGGAACAAATAAAAATAATCCTGTTGCCCAGAAAGTCATGCCGCTAGTGGGGTATCTGATGCCACCGGCGACATGGTTAATGTCACTGGCGGTATGGCTGATGCCGCCGGCGATATCAATTATATCGTGGGCGACATCAGCATGCAGATAAGCATAGGGCTTTCTGAGTACCGTAAAGAAAAGGTCCCGTAAGAAAGCGAGGTCTCTGGGGAATGCGATGCTAACGGCAGTATCAACGATGCCTCTCGCGACATGGGTGATATAGCCGGCAACATCGCATGTCTCCGGCGACTTCAATTTCTTACAGCAACAGCGGTTTGCAGTCAAAGTGACCAAAAACTCAAAAATGAACGCAAATCAGCAAAAATTAGTGCAAACCAATAATAATAATGCCAAAGAGCTATGAGACTCAGGATTTTCACCTCGGGGTAGTGAATCCAACTCTTTGTGAACTGAACAATAACACCTATGGGGAGCTTGTAACGATAATTTGATTGTTAATTTAAAGGTTTTAAGTCTCTAAGTCCTATCAAGTTGATTTAACCCAAAGACCCACTAATTTAAGCTCACAATCAGAGAGTTCGAAGAAGAAAAATCGGGAAATATGGATTAGAATCCTTTTTCCTGCCTTTTCTAGTTCTTATCTCACTAAAATCTATTCTCTCAATTTCAGCCTCTCAATTGCCTAATTTTAGCTCCTTCCCTCTATCATTTCAGTCCCCCCTCCTTTTGTAGTTTTAGGTGCCTTTTATAGGCAAATTGGGGTGTTTTTTGAGACCTTTTTGACTTATTCTACCGAAAGTGGCCGAAAGGCTGTCTGTGGAGGGACCAATTTTAGGCCATGCCACCGGCAACATAATGATGTCGCCGGCGGTATGGTGATGCCGCCGGCGGTACGGATTATGTCGGTGGCGATATCATTCTCCAGCATACTGATAACCAATGGGTCAAAAGGCCTAAAAAGTCAGGAAAAGTGGTTTAATAGTGGGTGGAAAGGTATCTTTTTGAATTTTAATTATATTTTAATGGGTATCATTTAATTTGGGTGTAAATCATCGGTTCAAGCTCCTACAGGACGCGTTATTGGCGACACCGAACTAGATTCTGCCAATTATAAAATTCACAAGGAATATTATTTTGGTAATAAAAATTCTAAAAAGAACTTCTATTTCGAGGTATGAAAATCGGGTACACGTCATCATCGTCTCGCGAGAGGGACTGCAAAATCCCGTGCTAACAGGCTATCCCTCGGGGGATCACTGCTGCCATAGGTCAGTATGATCACACGAAAGAGCAAGGGATAGGAATGATAACTGAGGGATGACTGGTTTGTCCCTTGGTCGGACTTACTCTTTGTCGATTGTTTGTCCCTTGGTCGGACTTACTCTTTGTCGATTGTTTGCCCCTTGGTCGGACTTACGCTTTATCGATTGCCCCTTGGTCAGACTTACGCTTTGTCGATTGTTTATCCCTTGGTCGGACTTACGCTTTGTCGACTATTCATCCCTTAGTCGGACTTACGCTTTATCGATTATTTGCCCCTTAGTCGGACTTATGCTTTGTCCACTATTTATCCCTTGGACGGACTTACGCTTCGTTGACTATTGATCCCTTAGTCGGACTAGTGCATTGTGGAGAATTTGTCCTTTGGTCGAACTTTTGCTTTGTGGAGAATTTGTCCTTTGGTCGGACTTGTGTTTTGTGGAGACTTTGTCCTTCGGTCAGACTTATGCTCTGTAGAGAATTTGTCCTTTGGTCGGACTTGTGCTTCGCGGAGAATTTGTCCCTTGGTCGGACTTGTGCTTTGTAGAGAATTTGTCCTTTGGTTAAACTTTTGCTTTGAATAGAGAACTTGTCTTTGGTCGGACTTGTGCTTCGTGGAGAATTTGTCTTTGGTCGGACTTTTGCTTCATGGAGAATTTGTCCTTTGGTCGGACTTGTGCTTTATGGAGAGTTTGTCTTTGGTCGGACTTATGCTTCACGGAGAGTTTGTCCTTTAGTTGGACTTGTGCTTTGAGGAGAATTTGTCCCTTGGTCGGACTTGTGCTTTGTAGAGAATCTGTCCTTTGGTCGGACTTTTGCTTTGAAGGGATTTTGTCCTTTGGTCGGACTTTTTCTTTGAAGAGATTTTGTCCTATGGTCGGACTTTTGCTTTGTGAGGAAATTGCCCTTCGATCGGACTTTTGTTTTGTGAGGAGATTGCCCTTCGGTCGGGCTTGCATTTTGTATAGTAATTGTCCTTTGGTCAGACTTTTACTTTGATAATGACGAGATCGCCCTTCGGTCGGGCTTGTTTTGAAGAGATCACCCTTCGATTGGGCTTTTGTTTAGTATAGTGATTGTCCTTTGGTTGGACTTTCACTTTGAAGAGATCGCCCTTCGATCGGGCTTTTGTTTGGTGTAGTGATTTGCCCTTCGATTGGACTTTCGCTTTGAAGAGATCGCCTTTCGATCGGGCTCGTGTTTGGTATAGTGATTGTCCTTTGGTTGGACTTTCACTTTGAAGAGATCACCTTTCGATCGGGCTTTTGTTTTGTCAGGAAATTGCCCTTCGGTCGGGCTTGCATTTTGTATAGTAATTGTCCTTTGGTCGGACTTTTACTTTGATAATGACGAGATCGCCCTTCGGTTGGGCTTATTTTGAAGAGATCGCCCTTCGATCGGGCTTTTGTTTTGTGAGGAAATTGCCCTTCGGTCGGGCTCTTTGTGAGGAGATTACCCTTCGGTCGGGCTTTTGCTTTGGATAGAGAGGTTTTCCCTTTGGTCGGGCTTTTGCTTTGAATAGAGAGGTTTGCCCCTTGGTCGGGCTTTTGGTTTGTAAGGAGTTTACCCTTCGATTGGGGCTCATTTTGGTACATTGATTGTCCTTTGGTTGGACTTTCACTTTGAAGAGATCGTCCTTCGGTTCGGCTCACTTTGAATATGGAGATTGCCTTCAGTTGGGCTTGCGTGAAAATCTGATTCGGAGGGGCAATATCACCGGCCGCATGATTGATATCGCCGGCGGCATAGGTTAATATCACCAGCAGCATGGATGCCACGTGTCTGCTTTGACTGGTCAGATAATTTCAAAATTTAAACTAAATGAGGCAATGTTGCCGGCGACATGAGTGATATCGCCGGCGGCATGGATGCCACGTGGTAGCTTTGACTGGTCAAATAATTTCAAAATTTGAACTAAAAGAGCCGTTATCAACGGCGGCATGACTGATATCGCCGGCACATGGTTTGATATTGCCGGCATCATGGGTTGATATCGCCGGCGGCATGGGTGCCATATGGCAGCTTTGACTGGTCAGATAATTTCAGAATTTGAACTAAAAGAGGCGATATCGCCGGCGACATGAACGATATCGCCGGCGGCATGAGTTGATATCGTCGGCGGCATGGACGAACAGTTTCAGATAAATCAAAACTCCTCGAATTCCGCACGGCAGTTTATAAAAGGGAATAAAACTTCCCTTCTTTCTCACTATTCACAAACCGCATCCCCCTCTCTTCTTTTTCAAAGCTTTTTGATTTCTTCCTTTGTTTTTGAAATTATGAAGAGAATTAGCAAGGCTTTCAGGGGCAAATCCAAGGCTAGGGAGAGCCTGCCCGATTCTTCCGTTGAGGGATTGAAAATCCTTTCCGTTCCTACTGCATATGGCCTGAAGGAGATGACCAAAATGTATGGCTATGGCATTAACTCTCCTATCACCAATCTGACTCCAGAGAAGGAGAAACACCTCTGTTATGTACATGTAATCTCATAAAAAACCCGAATTACTTCTTTTTGAATTCGATTTGATTTTGCTTCAGATTTGAAAACATGTCATGATAGGGGTTTAAAATGTGGAATAGATCAGTCACATTGCATGATTTAGGATCGATTTCTACCTTTTTAGGCTTGTTGTTCGATTGATTGTGATTTTTGTGATTTTTGGCACGATGGGTGCGATTTAAGGAGAAAACTGGTTCTGCCCGCACATAGTGATGCCGCTGGTGGTATGAGTGATGTCGCTGGCGGCATGAGTGATGCCGCTGGTGACATTAGTGTTGTTGCTGGCAGCATCAATCCTTGCAAAAGGCTTTGTGGGAGTCTAATGTCGCTTCTGTTTAAGGTGATGTCGCCGGCGACATGAACCATTCCGCTTGCGGTATGGGTTGATGCCGCCGGCGATATCGCTTTCAACAGAGGCGACATCAGCAGCTTTTCTGACAAAAATAAGTAGAACAGATCCATTTTATTTTCAACCTTGCAGCCATATGAACTGACTTACACAGGGGGGATGGGAACCATTGGTGAATGGTGGCACCATATCTCAGAGAACGATCCTGAGCTCGCGCTTGCGATTAACGAGATAGGGTTTGGGGATTTAGCGCAGATCATGCCTATGTTGATGCCTAAGCTTTCTCATTCTGCAGTAATAGCCCTAACTGAAAGGTGGTCTGAGACCACCCATACCTTCCATTTCTCCTTTGGGGAAGCTACAATTACCCCTTATGATGTGGTAGCGATGACTGGCCTCCCTTGGACGGATGAGGTCATACATTTTGATGCCTACATGGTCAAGTACCATGTCAAGAGGCCTATAGTGAGGTGGGTAAAGGAGTTGTTTGGTCTGAAGCCTGTTTCGGGGCGACTGTCGTATGGTGAGTCGTACCATCATTGGACCCGGGTGAACGTGGTGCCCGAGGAGGAGAGGGAGGCTTGTGTCCGTTCCCTCGTGATCTCACTACTCACTGTACTGTTCTTCCTAATCTCGGGGAGTAAGATCAACTACGTGCTTATAACCATAGTGGAAGATGTGCCGGTAATCAAGAGGAAGAATTGGCCGAGGGCCATCTTGGCCCAGTTGTACCACAGGCTGGACGTGGGAGCCCGGAAGAAGGAGAAAGCCCTTCGCCTTTGCCACCTGCTACTCCAGGTATAACATTTTTTGTAAAAATTTCTCTTGATAGCGTGCGTTCTCATTTATTGCATGACATTTTTTTAATTGATCGGTCGTCATTTGTGCAGGCCTGGGCCTTTGAGCAGCAAATCCTCCCACCAGTGGAGTTTAAGAAGGTTGTGCTACCGGGCTCTCATTTCCTTGCTCGCTGGTGCGGGGGTATCGGTGGAAAGGCTAAGTACCCTACGCAGTATAGGGAGGTCCTAAGGAGCGTGCGGTTGAGCTGGGTATGAATTTTTTATTATTATTATTTATTTTTTTATTCATTATTATTATTATTTTATTTATTCATTTTTTTTCGTCTATGGACTTATGTTGGTTGTTTTGATGTAGCTCGTCTTGGACCCGTTCGATGGGGTGGAGAACTTAGCCGAGGTTGCAAGGGTCCGGAGGGAGGTGGATGACCGTCGGTTTGTGATAGAGTGCCCCCTATCCCAGCAGTGGTATCTGGACAAGCGCGTCCGGGGAAGGAGGTCCCTTCCGGTTACTGCTAGACCGGTGCCTACCGATCCTCCCCGGGGCTTATGGTGGCCTTATTTGGTGATCTCTCCCGAGGCTGACAAAGCTAATTATACTGAAGGGAATGGCCGAGTGATCCCTAGCATTCCTGGCCTCTATGAGCAGCTTCTTTAGCATCTACTCCCCGTGTGTCCTGGCATCCACGGAAATGATACAATTGAGTATCACAACGAGCAACGGTTGGAGGACGAGAAGAGGCGCCTCAAAGGCGTCCTGGATATTGATGAGGAGAATGATGATGAGGATGAAGCGCTGGAAGGGGACGTTGCGGTCGACCCTGAGAGAGAGGATGAGGTGGGTGCGGACGTAGCTGGCGGGAGCATGCCGATGTCCCAAGGGGAGCAATGTTCTTTCGAGGTATGATTGTGTTTGTGTGTATGATTTTGAAGTTGTTTAGGGACGTTATTGACGTGTGACTTTCATGTTTTATAGGAACCTGCGAGAAAGAGGGGCCGGGATAACCAAAGTAGGACCCGACACTATAGTGTGCCAGAAGGCATAAACTTTGTGGAGGGGCATTTAGTCAATCCATTGGAAACCACCTTTTTGTTGATGAACTCTCGAGGCGAATTCCCCCATAGGAATGTTGGCTCGAGTTAGCAAGCTCCAATTTTCATGCCTGAAAATACTTCCTACGTAAGGCCTAATAATTATTTTCATTTTCAAGCCTTGGATGCAGTCATCTGAGGATTTGCCTTTTGGATTTTCCAGGTGGCACGGAGTCACGTGGAGCAACTTGCGGAGAATAATTTTGTTCTTTAGGATACCCTTATTGGGCAGTCGCTCCTCGTTCAGGTATTTTACGCACACGTTAAGATGGGATGTATGTATGGATGTTATGCATGACTTGCACTGCTGATATTTTCTCCGGTTTGTAGGATTTCTTGGCCCTTTCTTTGTTTGATACTAACGTAGCCCGGCGGCCGTATGAGGAGGAGACTGCGGTCTTACAGCGTCGTGTGAGTGATCTCGAGGGTCAGCTGGTAGCCACCGCCTAGGAAAGGAGGAGTAAGTAAAGCTTGGACCGCGCGCACCTCGGAGGCACCAGTCGTAGGGGGATTAAGATGTCCGCTGGCCGACGTGTGTTTATTGCAGCTGAGGAGTCTAGTAGTGTCCCTATGACAGAGGGAAGGGAGGAAGACGAGGATGATGTTGACAACTGGTTTGTAGCTCCTGATGACATTTCGTCCCGCCCAGCCGGTAGTGGCGGGCACGCTTAGTTTTATTTTGCTTTTGAGCTCTTGGTTTGTACCCTCGATACATTGGGGTTTGATTTTGGGATATTTTGGGTGATTTTGCGCCTTCGGGCTTTTATTTTGAATGAAAAATGAATTGCTATTTGATAAGGCATTGGAAACATAGCATAGGATTGTTTACAGGTTTAGTACAGGTCTAGAATAGCAGAAATGCTTCGGATGCCGCCTAGAAAACTAACTCCATGCTACTGGCGGCATCACCCATATTGCCCAAATTGATCCTATATCGCCGGCGGCATCAATTACAACACCGGCGGTATCTCTATATCGCCGGCGGTATCACTCACATTGCTGGCGGCTTCAATCTTCCAGCGACCTGATTTTGACCATTCTGTCCATTTCTGTAATGGCAACCCATAAACAAAAGCTGCGGGGTTTTCTGTAGAGCTTGAGGAACACAGATTTTGGGCTCCAACTTGACCCTATTGTTTGCATAGACTGTCCTTTCGAGTTTTTGCCATAACAGACTTATTCCGACCTTTGAGCGCGTAGCGTCTTTGATTAAGCTTACTAGTGTGTTTCCATACTTCGATCGCCAGACTTTCATACAATCACAAACACAGATGTTTCAGCACGAAAGACACTTTTATCGAGTGAATCTAATTTGAGTACAAGATGTTGGCAATCATTTCTATTAATGGAACCCCTGGTGTTAACCAGCCTTTACAGGTTTTCGAGTTAACATCTCACCATTTTTTTCTCTTGTGCCCTAATTTTTGTCTGAACCCCCTTTTCGGGTTTTCAGTTCAACAGGCATTATTGACTTATCCCCTAATTTTTGTACAGCCAGTTTGCAGGATACCGACCGTCGGGTGTAACCCTAATTTTTGCCTAGTCTGTAGAAGACCAATAGGCGGGCGATTATTGTATATATTTTTTTTAGTGTGCCGCTTTTTCTGATTTATTTCTTTTATTTAGACATGATAATGCTTAAGCCTGTTCTGGTCGACTAGATCGATGGACTCACCCTTGACTATACTTATGACTTCGGAACCATCCTTAGCCATATGACAACCTTCTCAATCTAGTCTGGACTTTTCACTAGTATTGGAGGTCTTCGGATGCTTCAGTTTCGGGACTGACTCTCGGCAAGGGCGTTGAGTATCTGATTCATGTTATGTGCTTAGTTGTGCCTTTACAGATATTCTTGGTGTCCACTCAATTTTCGCCTGGATCATCCAATTCATTCTATCTTGTCTTGATTTTGGTTAACCTTATTGCGAGCTATTTAGGTTGCGGGAGTTTTCAGTGCTTACCCAGAGCTTCATCGATTGGTTTGATTGTCATCCTGATCGCTATTTTGATTGCTCCTTCAGTCTAGTCTATAGAGCCCTTTTTATTTAGTCCTGAATTTGCATTCTATATCGGTGGTGATGGGTTTTGAACAAGTGATGTTCAGTTTGAGGACCTCTTGTTTGGTGCTTTTGAAGTGGTTGTTTGCTTTGTTGGTTTATTTGGCAAGCCGATTGCGACATTGGTTGTGCAATCGTCTTTGTGGCTTGTGGGATGAAGGTGCTTGCCTTTAGACTTGGTGTTCTTGGAAGTGGTTGCCTCCTGACCTTTATTAGTCGAAGGGTTTGATGGGGTTGATTTGTACTGGGTGAAGATGTGTTTCTCTCCAAATTTTGTCATGTTCTTGGTGGTGACATTGGTCTGAGATTTGGCTACAATATTTATTTGATAGAGGTCGGGCTCCGTTGGGTGTAAGGCTTGAGTCTCTATTTCAGGGGACCGGTTGATACTTATTTGGTGGCTTGAAGGTGCACCGTTGCAGGGTTGTTGAGTTAATTCTAGAAGAGACCCATGTTGTTTCAACAATCTGATTGTTGAGCTGAGCAAAAGCATTATCGTGGTCTTTAAGCAATTTATTATCTCACATGTGTTTGACAGGGTTTAAATTTTTGGATTTTATTACCACATAATGTACTCAATTTAATTTCATTCAATAAAAAAAATCTTAAATACTGAAAGCGTCGTACGTGTGCTCATATGAAGACGCTGATCAAAGGATACAGACATGACATAAGTAAGAAAAATGGAAGTTGCTCATGGAGCTAAAACGTCTGAACTGTAAGGATTGCAAATCGAGATTCTTCATCCTCACCGTCAGAGCGCGATTTTCTCCCACCATTTGAGTAGATCGCCTTGATGAGATCTTGAGGCGCATTCCGTTGTTTGGAAAAGCTAGGATTTATCATCCGCGTCTGGTTGCCAGACTCTGGTAAGGGGCAGGATGCCCTTTCAGGGTCGGTAATCTTCTTATCATCCACCATTCGTTGGATGGTATGGACCAAAGCTTTGCAATGATTGGTGTTGTGACCCGACAACATGCGATACCTGCAAAAGCCTTTTCCTTCTTCTCTCATGGGGGGATTGAATTCGTGGAGAGGTTTAAGAATGCCAGCTTCTTTTAATCCGGTGAAGATTACATTAAGCGGCAATTTCCACAGATTTGTTCTACACTTAAGACCGTTGTTTGGCTGAATAATGGCAGCTGGTGCCAATTTCTGAGAGGTCTCTTGGTCCACCATAATTTGAGGTGGGGGTATGGGTGAGTCAGTGTTTTGAAGGATCTGGACTTCCTCTGATTGGACCCTTCCCTCTTTCTGATAGCTGCCTACTGTCATCAATTAACGCAAGAAGTCTTCAACTTTGTGTTGCATGACTTGGTCGTATTGAGGAAGCATCGGGGCAGCGAGGATCTTAAATTGTGATGGGGTGACCAAAGTTGGTGGTGAGGTGTTAAAGAATGGTGGAAGAATTGGACTCTGGGCTCCTTCTCTTTGTCCAGAGTAAGCGGTTGGCAGTGATTGCAGAGTGTATTGCCATCGGTTATCATGCCCGGAGATTGCATGACCTGGTTGAAGTCCTGACTTCCTAGAGCTCTCTTGACGGACACACACTAGCTCTTGAATGATGTTTCAGAACTAATCGGAGTTCAGAAACTGAATGATAGCAGTGGTGATCTCCGATCCAAGAGACGACGGGTGAGCTATTGCCCCTACGGTGGGGGAAAGACTAGCCTGCCCTCTAGATAAGGTAGGGTTATCATTGTGAGGAAGAGACATGGCTGGTCGTGAAGGTTTCGGTTCAAGAGGAAGGCTGTTTAGGATCATGAGCCGTGGGTCAGACCATGAATGGGTTGTAAATGTTATGGATGGTATGTATGTATGCCTCTTTTTTTTTGAAGTGATGCGTGATATGTATGGCTGCACGTAGACGTGGTTAGAGATAATGTGTTGGCTTATCCCTTCAACATACGTGGGACGTTTGTACCTCACGTCTTACATAGCGATATGTAATGACGCAATAGAGGTACAAGAGAAGTCCTATATATGTTACTAAACCCCTTCCATAGGTGGAAGTGATAAGGGTAAGTTGATTTATTTTCGGCTCTTAAAGCCGATGCATGGAGGTGTATGATCATAAAGCACATAGCATGCGAATCGGCCCTGTTCCAACCTTGTGACTCCCGCGTAACACCTCTTTGGTAGGATGGAGTTTGGCTGCTTCACCGGTAATGGCGAAAGAAGCGCGTCCTAATTATTTTATTTGTTTTGGGTAATCCTAAGGGGAATGATGTGCTAAGGCTTTTTTCTAACGCGGTTTTGGTATAGGGTTGTTGATGTAGAAGGTTCTTGTTTACCTGGATTCCACGTTACTCAACCACTACCCAAATAGGCGTGATCATAGGAGTTTACGAGTTGGTTAAAACGAGTGATCCACCCACTAGGTATCCTCAATTCCAACAGGGCATGAGTGATACTTTATGAGCTTCTCGGGTGAAATAGGGCACCTAAAATTACCAAACTATCTACATGCATGAGGACAAGACGTCATAAGAAAAGAATGGAGTTTTAATTTGGCCAATGATTTCAATACATCATCAAAATCCTTTTAAACTATGAAAGAAGATTCCAGTTTAAAGAAAATTCCCCAGCAGAGTCGCCACGGTGAGCGGACGACGATTCGCACGGCTGTGGCGCGGGGCCGGACCCGGTCGGGCCGGCCCGTTTTGGTGTGTCGGGGGGATGAGTGTGGTGTCGTTGAAAAGATGAATTGGTTTTGCATATTTTAATGCTTAAAAGATATGAGATCGAAATCCCGTACTTAGAATATAGTCGGCTCCCGGTTCAGCTCAATCGGGAAATTTTTGGTACGATTTTCCCACCGGGTGGTTAGACCGTACCTTGAGTAGAGATTCCGAGTTCGGATGATGTTATCTACTTTTCATTAGGCCAAGTTAGGATACTTCATTCTTTCTTAATCGGTTTAATCCACCCTATTTATTTGTATATTCAGTTATTTTGTTGTTTTTGCATTTATCAAGCAATTGAAGCGATAAATAAAATATTTACAACTATAAAAGTAACGTAGGTGCGGAAAGTAAAGTTATTACAAGGTTTTCAAGTCCTGTACATTTTCTACGTAACAAATGAAATACCTGAATGTCTGATATACATCTACCTGCAGAGGATGGTTGACACGAATATGGCATATTTTATTTATAATATCATAAAGCCCGATTGGATGGCTAAAATGGGGTTTGAATGGCGTTTGCGGGAAAATTCCATTTTTATCCAAATTTCAAATTCGGTGGTTGCTTTAATCGAATTACAGGTGAATATGTCACTCGTTGTGAGGCGGGTCTGTTTCCAGGAGGTTTTAAACCTCCATCGTTACACTATATGTCCTAGCTTAAAAAAATAAGTTAATTTAGGAACAAATAAAAATAATCCTATTGCCCAGAAAGTCATGCCGCTAGTGGGGTATCTGATGCCGCCGGCGACATTGTTGATGTCGCTGGCGGCATGGCTGTTGCCGCCAGTGACATCAATTATATCGTGGGCGACATCAGCATGTAGATAGGCATAGGGCTTTCTGAGTACCGTAAAGAAAAGGTCCCGCAAGAAAGCGAGGTCTATGGGGAATGCGATGCTAACGGCGGTATCAACGATGCCTCTCGCGACTTGGGTGATACAGCCGACAACATCACATGTCTCCAGTGACTTCAATTTCTTATAGCAGCAGCGGTTTGCAGTCGAAGTGACCGAAAACTCAAAAATGAACACAAATCAACGAAAACTAGTGCAAACCAATAATAATAATGCCAAAGAGCTATGAGACTCAGGATTTTCACCTCGGGGTAGTGAATCCAACTCTTTGTGAACTGAACAATAACGCCTCTGGGGAGCTTGTAATTATAATTTGATTGTTAATTTAAAGGTTTTAGGTCTCTAAGTCCTATCAAGTTGATTTAACCCAAAGACCCACTGATTTAAGCTCACAGTCAGATAGTACGAAGAAGAAAAATCGGGAAAAATGGATTAGAATCCTTTTTCCTGCCTTTTCTAGTTCTTATCTCGCTAAAATCTATTCTCTCGATTTCAGCCTCTCAATTGCCTAATTTTCGCTCCTTCCCTCTATCATTTCAGTCCCCCCTCCTTTTGCAGTTTTAGGTGCCTTTTATAGGCAAGTTGGGGTGTTTTTCGAGACCTTTTGACTTATTCTGCCGAAAGTGGCCAAAAGGTTGTCTGTGGAGGGACCCATTTTAGGCCATGCCACCGGCAACATAATGATGTCACCGGCGGTATGGTGATGCCGCCGGCGGTATGGATTATGTCGGTGGTGACATCATTCTCCAGCATACCGACAACCAACGAGTCAAAAGGCCTAAAAAGTCAAGAAAAGTGGTTTAATAGTGGGTGGAAAGGTATCTTTTTGAATTTTAATTATTTTTCAATGGGTATCATTTAATTTAGGTGTAAATCATCGGTTCAAGCTCCTACCGGACGCGTTATCGGCCACACCGAACTAGATTCTGCCAATTATAAAATTCACAAGGCATATTATTTTGGTAATAAAAATTCTAAAAAGAACTTCTATTTCGAGGTATGAAAATCGGGTACACGTCATCATCGTCTCGTGAGAGGGACTGCAAAATCCCGTGCTAACAGGTTGCCCCTCGGGGGATCGCTGCTGCCATAGGTCAGTATGATCACACGAAAGAGCAAGGGAAAGGAATGATAACTAAGGGATGACTAGTTTGTCCCTTGGTCGGACTTACTCTTTATCGATTGTTTGTCCCTTGGTCGGACTTACTCTTTGTCGATTGTTTGCCCCTTGGTCGGACTTACGCTTTATCGATTTGTTTGCCCCTTGGTCGGACTTACGCTTTGTCGATTGTTTGTCCCTTTGTCAGACTTACGCTTTATCGACTATTCGTCCCTTGGTCGGACTTTTGCTTTGTGAGGAAATTGCCCTTCGATCAGACTTTTATTTTGTGAGGAGATTGCCCTTCGGTCGGGCTCTTTGTAAGGAGATTGCCCTTCGGTCGGGCTTGCATTTTGTACAGTAATTATCCTTTGGTCAGAATTTTACTTTGATAATGACGAGATCGCCCTTCGGTCGGGCTTGTTTTGAAGAGATCACCCTTCGATTGGGCTTTTGTTTGGTATAGTGATTGTCCTTTGGTTGGACTTTCACTTTTAAGAGATCGCCCTTCGATTGGGCTTTTGTTTGGTATAGTGATTTGCCCTTCGATTGGACTTTCGCTTTGAAGAGATCGCCTTTCGATCGGGCTCGTGTTTGGTATAGTGATTGTACTTCGGTTGGACTTTCACTTTGAAGAGATCGCCTTTCGATCGGGCTTTTGTTTTGTCAGGAAATTGCCCTTTGGTCGGGCACTTTGTGAGGAGATTGCCCTTCGGTCGGGCTTGCATTTTGTATAGTAATTATCCTTTGGTCAGACTTTTACTTTGATAATAACGAGATCGCCCTTCGGTCGGGCTTGTTTTGAAGAGATCGCCCTTCGATCGGGCTTTTGTTTTATGAGGAAATTGCCCTTCGGTCGGGCTCTTTGTGAGGAGATTACCCTTCGATCGGGCTTTTGCTTTGGATAGAGAGGTTTCCTCCTTGGTCGGGCTTTTGCTTTGAATAGAGAGGTTTGCCCCTTGGTCGGGCTTTTGGTTTGTGGGGAGTTTGCCCTTCGGTTGGGGCTCGATTTGGTACATTGATTATCCTTTGGTTGGACTTTCACTTTGAAGAGATCGCCCTTCGGTTGGGCTCACTTTGAATATGGAGATTGCCCTTCGGTTGGGCTTGCGTGAAAATCTGATTTGGAGGGGCAATATCACCGGCTGCATGATTGATATCGCCGGCGGCATAGGTTAATATCACCGGCGGCATGGATGCCACGTGTCAGCTTTGACTTGTCAGATAATTTCAAAATTTAAACTAAATGAGACAATGTCGCTGGCGACATGAGTGATATCGCCGGTGGCATGGATGCCATATGGCAGCTTTGACTGGTCAAATAATTTCAAAATTTGAACTAAAAGAGCCGTTGTCGCCGGCGGCATGACTGATATCGCCGGCCCATGGTTTGATATTGCCAGCGTCATGGGTTGATATCGCCGGCGGAATGGGTGTCATGTGGCAGCTTTGACTGGTCAGATAATTTCAGAATTTGAACTAAAAGAGGCAATATCGCCGGCGACAAGAACGATATCGTCGGCGGCATGAGTTGATATCGCCGACGGCATGGACGAACAGTTTCAGATAAATCAAAACTCCTCGACTTCTGCGCGACAGTTTATAAAAGGGAATGAAACTTCCCTTCTTTCTCACTATTCACAAACCGCATCCCCTCTCTTCTCTTTCAAAGCTTTTTGATTTCTTCCTTTTTTTTAAAATTATGAAGAGAATTAGCAAGGCTTTCAAGGGCAAATCCAAGGCTAGGGAGAGCCTGCCCGATTCTTCCGTTGAGGGATTGAAAATCCTTTCCGTTCCTACTGTATATGGCTTGAAGGAGACGGCCAAAATGTATGGCTATGGCATTAACTCTCCTATTACCAATCTGACTCCAAAGAAGGAGAAATACCTCTATTATGTACAGGTAATCTCACAAAAAACCCGAATTACTTCTTTTTGAATTCGATTTGATTTTGCTTCAGATTTGAAAACATGTCATGATAGGGGTTTAAAATGTGGAAAAGATCAGTCACATTGCATGCTTTAGGATTGATTTCTACCTTTTTGGGCTTGTTGTTCGATTGATTGTGATTTTTGTGATTTTTGGCATGATGGGTGCGATTTAGGGAGAAAACTGGTTCTGCCCGCACATAGTGATGCCGCTGGTGGCACGAGTGATGTCGCTGGCGGCATGAGTGATGCCGGTGGCGACATCAGTGTTGTTGCTGGTGGCATCAATCCTTGCAAAAGGCTTTATGGGAGTCTGTTGTCGCTTCTATTTAAGGTGATGTCGCCGGCGACATGAACCATTCCGCTTGCTGTATGAGTTGATGCCGCCAGCGATATCGCTTTCAACAGAGGCAACATCAGCAGCTTTTCTAACAAAAATAAGCAGAACAGATCCATTTTGTTTTCAACCTTGCAGCCATATGAACTGACTTACATAGGGGGGATGGGCACCATCGGTGAATGGTGGCACCATATCTCAGAGAACGATCCTGAGCTCGCGCTTGCGATTAACAAGACAGGGTTTGGGGATTTGGCGTGGATCATGCCTATGTTGATGCCTAAGCTTCCTCATTCTGCAGTAATGGCCCTGACTGAAAGGTGGTCCGAGACCACCCATACCTTCCATTTCTCCTTTGGGGAAGCTACACTTACCCCTTTTGATGTGGTAGCGATGACTGGCCTCCCTTGGACGGATGAGGTCATACATTTTGATGCCTATATGGACAAGTACCATGTCGAGAGGCCCGTAGTGAGGCGGGTAAAGGAGTTGTTCGGTGGTGTGGGGGTATTGGTGGAAAGGCCAAGTACCCTACGCAGTATAGGGAGGTCCTAAGGGGCGTCCGGTTGAGCTCGGTATGAAATTTTTGTTATTATTATTATTATTTATTTATTTATTTATTATTATTATTATTATTATTATTATTTATTTATTTATTTTTTTCGTCTATGGATTTATGTTGGTTGTTTTGATGTAGCTCATCTTGGACCCATTCGATGGGGTGGAGAACTTGGCCGAGGTTGCAAGGGTCCGGAGGGAGGTGGATGACCGCCGGTTTATGATCGAGTGCCCCCTGTCCCAGTAGTGCTATCTAGGCGAGCGCGTCCGGGGCTGGAGGTCCCTTCCGATTACTGCTAGACCGGTGCCTACCGATCCTCCCCGGGGCTTATGGTGGCCTTATTTGGTGATCTCTCCCGAGGCCGATAAAGCTGATTATATTGAAGGGAATGGCCGAGTGATCCTTAGCGTTCCTAGCCTCTATGAGTAGCTTTTTTAGCATCTACTCCCCGTGTGTCCTCGCATCCACGGAAATGATCCAATTGAGTATCACAACGAGCAATGGTTGGAGGACGAGAAGAGGTGCCTCAAAGGCGTCGTGGATATTGATAAGGAGGATGATGATGAGGATGAAGCGCTGGAAGGGGTCGTTGCGGTCGACCCTAAGGGAGAGGATGAGGTGGGTGCGGACGTAGCTGGCGGGAGCATGCCGATGGCCCAAGGGGAGCAACGTTCTTTCGAAGTATGATTGTGTTTGTGTGTATGATTTTGAAGTTGTTTAGGGACGTTATTGACGTGTGACTTTCATGTTTTACAGGAACCTGCGAGAAAGAGGGGCCGAGACAACCAAAGTGGGACCCGGCACTATGGTATGCCGGAAGGCATAAACTTTGTGGAGGGGCATTTAGTCAATCCATTGGAAACCACCTTTTTGTTGATGAACTCTCGAGGCGAATTCTCCCATAGGAATGTTGGCTTGAGTCGGCAAGCTCCAATTTTCATGCCTGAAAATACTTCCTACGTAAGGCCTAATAATTATTTTCTTTTTCAAGCCCTGGATGCAGTCGTCTGAGGATTTGCCTTTTGGATTTTCCAGGTGGTGCGGAGTCATGTAGAGCAACTTGCAGAGAATAATTTTGTTCTTTGGGATACCCTTATTGGGTAGTCGCTCCTCGTCCAGGTATTTTACGCACATGTTAAGATGGGATGTATGTATGGATGTTATGCATGACATGCACTGCTGATATTTTCTCCAGTTTACAGGATTTCTTAGCCATTTTTTTGTCTAATGCTGATGCAGCCTGGCAGCTGTATGAGGAGGAGACTGCGGTCTTACAGCGTCGAGTGAGTGATCTCGAGGGTCAGCTGGCAGCCACCACCCAGGAAAGGAGGAGTAAGTAAAACTTAGACCGCGCGTACCCCGAAGGCACCAGTCGTAGGGGGATTAAGATGTCCGCTGGCCGACGTGTGTTTACTGCAATTGAGGAGTCCAGTAGTGTCCCTATGACAGAGGGAAGGGAGGAAGACGAGGATGATGTTGACAACTGGTTTGCAGCTCCTGATGACATTTCATCCCGCCCAGCCGGTAGTGGCGGGCATGCTTAGTTTTATTTTGCTTTTGAGCTCTTGGTTTGTACCCTCGATACATTAGGGTTTGATTTTGGGATATTTTGGGTGATTTTGCGCCTTCGGGCTTTTATTTTGAATGAAAAATGAATTGCTATTTGATAAGGCATTGGAAACATAGCATAGGATTGTTTACAGGTTTAGTACAGGTCTAGAATAGCAGAAATGCTTCTGATGCCGCCTAGAAAATTAACTCCATGCTGCTGGCGGCATCACCCATATTGCCCAAATTGATCCTATATCATCGGCGGCATCAATTTCATCACCGGTGGTATCTCTATATCGCCGGCGGTATCATTCACATTGCTGGCGGCTTCAATCTTCCAGCAACCTGATTTTGACCATTCTGTCCGTTTCTGTAATGGCAACCCATAATCAAAAGCTGCGAGGTTTTCTGCAGAGCCTAAGGAACACAGATTTTGGGCTCCAACCCTATTGTTTGCATAGACTTACCTTTCGGGTTTTTGCCATAACAGACTTATTCCGACCTTTAAGCGCGTAGCGTCTTTGATTAAGCTTACTTGTGATGTTTCCATCCTTCGATTGCCAGACATTCATACAATCACAAACACAGATGTTTCAGCATGAAAGACACTTTTATCGAGTGAATCTAATTTAAGTACAAGATGTTGGCAATCATTTCCATTAATGGAACCCCTGGTGTTAACCAGCCTTTACAGGTTTTCGAGTTAACATCTCACCATTTTTTTCTCTTGTGCCCTAATTTTTGTCTGAACCGTCCTTTTTGGGTTTTTAGTTCAAAAGGCATTATTGACTTATCCCCTAATTTTTATACAGCCAGTTTGCAGGATACCGACCATCGGGTGTAACCCTAATTTTTGCCCAGTCAGTAGAAGACCAACAGGCGGGCGATTATTGTATATATTTTTTTAGTGTGTTGCTTTTTCTGATTTATTTCTTTTGTTTAGACATGATAATGCTTAAGCTTGTTCTGTCGACTAGATCGATGGACTCACCCTTAACTATGCTTATGACTTCGGAACCATCCTTAGCCATATGACAACCTTCTCAATCTCGTCTGGACTTTTCACTAGTATTGGAGGTCTTCGGATGCTTCAGTTCCGGGACTGACTCTCGGCAAGGGCGTTGAGTATCTGATTCACTATTATACGCCTGGTTGTGCCTTTACAGATATTCTTGGTGTCCACTCGATTTTCACCTGGATCATCCAATTCATTCTATCTTGTCTTGATTTTGGTTAACCTTATTGCGAGCTATTTAGGTTGCGGGAGTTTTCAGCGCTTACCCAGAGCTTCATCGATTGGTTTGATTGTCGTCGTGATCGCTATTTTGATTGCTCCTTCAGTCTAGTCTATATAGCCCTTCTTGTTTAGTCCTGAATTTGCATTCTGTATCGGTGGTGATGGGTTTTGAACAAGTGATGTTCAGTTTGAGGACCTCTTATTTGATGCTTTTGAAGCGGTTTGCTTTGTTGGTTTATTTGGCAAGCTGATTGCGACAATGGTTGCGCAATCGTCTTTGTGGCTTGTGGGATGAAGGTGCTTGCCTTTAGACTTGGTGTTCTTGGAAGTGGTTGCCTCCTGACCTTTGTTAGTTGAAGGGTTTGATGGGGTTGATTTGTACCGGGTGAAGATGTGTTTCTCTCCAAATTTGGTCATGTTCTTGGTGGTGACATTGGTCTGAGATTTGGCTACAATATTTATTTGATGGAGGTCGGGCTCCGTTGGGTGTAAGGACTGATTCTCTATTTCAGGGGACCGGTTGATACTTCTTTGGTGGCTTGAAGGTGCACCGTTGTAGGGTTGTTGAGTTAATTCTAGAAGAGACCCATGTTGTTTCAACAATCTGATTATTGAGCTGAGCAAAAGCATTATCGTGGTCTTTAAGCACTTTATTATCTCACATGTGTTTGAAAGGGTTTAAATTATTGGATTTGATTACCACATAATGTACTCAATTTAATTTCATTCAATAAAAAATATCTTAAATACTGAAAGCGTCGTACGTGTGCTCATATGAAGATGCTGATCAAAGGATACAGACATGACATAAGTAAGAAAAATGGAAGTTGCTCATGCAGCTAAAAAGTCTGAACTGTAAGGATTACAAATCGAGATTCTTCGTCTTCACCGTCAGAGCGCGATTTTCCCCTACCATTTGAGTAGATCTCCTTGATGAGATCTTGAGGCGCATTCCGTTGTTTGGAAAAGCTGGGATTTATCATCCGCGTCTAGTTGCCAGACTCTGGTAAGGGGCAGGATGCCCTTTCAGGGTCGGTAATCTTCTTATCATCCACCAGTCATTGGATGGTACGGACCAAAGCTTTGCAATGATTAGTGTTGTGACCCGACAATATGTGATACCTGCAAAAGCCTTTTCCTTCTTCTCTCATGGGGGGATTGAATTCGTGGAGAGGTTTAAGAATGCCAGCTTCTTTTAATCCGGTGAAGATTACATTAAGCGGCAATTTCCACAGATTTGTTCTACACTTAAGACCGTTGTTTGGCTGAATAATGGCAGCTGGTGCTAATTTCTGAGAGGTCTCTTGGTCCACCATGATTTGAGGCAGGGGTGTGGGTGAGTCAGTGTTTTAAAGGATATGGTCTTCCTCTGATTAGACCCTTCTCTCTTTTTGATAGCAGCCTACAGTCATCAATTGACGCGTGAAGTCTTCGACGTTGTGTTGCATGACTTGGTCGTATTGAGGAAGCATCGGGGCAGCGAGGATCTTAAATTGTGATGGGGTGACCAAAGTTGGTGGTGAGGTGTTAAAGAATGGTGGAAGAATTGGACTCTAGGCTCCTTCTCTTTGTCCAGATTAACCGGTTGGCAGTGATTGCCAGAGTGTATTGCCATCGGTTGTCATGCTCGGAGATCGCATGACCTGGTCGAAGTCCTGACTTCCTAGAGCTCTCTTGACGGACACACACTAGCTCTTGAATGATGTTTCAGAACTGATTGGAGTTCAGAAACTGAATGATAGCAGTGGTGATCTCCGATCCAAGAGATGACGGGCGAGTTGTTGCCCCTACGATGGGGGGAAGACTAGCCTTTCCTCTGGATGAGGTACGGTTGTCATTGTGAGGAAGAGACATGGCTGGTTGTGAAGGTTTCGGTTCAAGAGGAAGGCTATTTAGGATCATGAGCCGTGGGTCAGACCATGAATGGGTTGTAAATGTTATGGATGGAATGTATGTATGCCTCTTTTTTTTTGTTTTTTTTGAAGCGGTGCGTGATATGTATGGCTGCACGCAGACGTGGTTAGAGATAATGTGTTGGCTTATCCCTTCAACATACGTGGGACGTTTGTACCTCACGTCTTACATAGTGATATGTGGTGATGCAATAGAGGTACAAAAGAAGTCCTATGTATATTACTAAACCTCTTCCATGGGTGGAAGTGATAAGGGTAAGTTGATTTATTTTCGGCTCTTAAAGCCGATGCATGGGGGTGTATGATCATAAAGCACATAGCATGCGAATCGGCCCTGTTCCAACCTTGTGACTCCCGCGTAACACCTCTTTGGTAGGATGGAGTTTGGCTGCTTCACCGGTAATGGCGAAAGAAGCGCGTCCCAATTATTTTATTTGTTTTGGGTAATCCTAAGGGGAATGATGTGCTAAGGCTTTTTTCTAACGCGGGCTTGGTATAGGGTTGTTGATGTAGAAGGTTCTTGTTTACCTTGATTCCACGCTACTAAACCACTACCCAAATGGGCGTGATCATAGGAGTTTACGAGTTGGTTAAAATGAGTGATCCACCCACTAGGTATCCTCAATTCCAACAGGGCATGAGTGATACTTTGTGAGCTTCTCGGGTGAAATAGGGCACCTAAAATTACCAAACTATCTACATGCATGAGGACAAGACGTCATAAGAAAAGAATGAAGTTTTAATTTGGCCAATGATTTCAATACATCATCAAAATCTTTTAAACTATGAAAGAAGATTCCAGTTTAAAGAAAATTCCCCAGCAGAGTCACCACTGTGAGCGGACGACGATTCGCGCGGCTGCGGCGCGGGGCCGGACCCGGTCGGGCCGGCCCGTTTTGGTGTGTCGGGGGGATGAGTGTGGTGTCGTTGAAAAAATGAATTGGTTTTGCATATTTTAATGCTTAAAAGATACGAGATCGAAATCCCGTACTTAAAATAGGGTCGCCACCCGGTTAAGCTCAACTGGGAAATTTTTGGTACAATTTTCCCACCGGGTGGTTAGACCATACCTTGAGTAGAGATTCTGAGTTCAGATGATGTTATCTACTTTTCATTAGGCCAAGTTACGATACTTCATTCTTTCTTAATTAGTTTAATCCACCCTATTTATTTGTATTTTCAGTTATTTTGTTGTTTTCTCATTTATCAAGCAATTGAAGCGATAAATAAAATATTTACAACTATAAAAGTAAAGTAGGTGCGGAAAGTAAAGTTATTACAAGGTTTTCAAGTCATGTACATTTTCTACGTAACAAATGAAATTCCCGAATGTCCGATATACATCTACCTGCAGAGGATGGTTGACACGAATATGGCATATTTTATTTATAATATCATAAAGCCCGATTGGATGGCTAAAATGGGGTTTGAATGGCGTTTGCGAGGAAATTCCATTTTTGTCCAAATTTTAAATTTGGTGGTTGCTTTAATCGGATTACAGGTGAATATGTCACTCGTTGTGAGGCGGGTCTATTTCCAGGAGGTTTTGAACCTCCATCGTTACACTATATGTCCTAGCTTAAGAAAATAAGTTAATTTAGGAACAAATACAAATAATCCTGCTACCCAGAAAGTCATGCCGCCAGTGGGGTATCTGATGCCGCCGGCGACATGGTTGATGGGTACAGCATGCAGATAGGCACAGGGCTTTCTGAGTACCGTAAAGAAAAGGTCCCGCAAGAAAGCGAGGTCTATAGGGAATGCGATGCTAACAGCGGTATCAACGATGCCTCTCGCGACATGGGTTATACAGCCGGCAACATCTCATGTCTCCGGCGACTTCAATTTCTTACAGCAGCAGCGGTTTGCAGTCAAAGTGACCGAAAACTCAAAAATGAACACAAATCAACGAAAATTAGTGCAAACCAATAATAATAATGCCAAAGAGCTATGAGACTCAGGATTTTCACCTCGGGGTAGTGAATCCAACTCTTTGTGAACTGAACAATAACGCCTCCGGGGAGCTTGTAACGATAAGTTGATTGTTAATTTAAAGGTTTTAGGTCTCTAAGTCCTATCAAGTTGATTTAACCCAAAGACCCACTGATTTAAACTCACAATCAGAGAGTTTGAAGAAGAAAAATCTGAAAAAATGGATTACAATCCTTTTTCCTGCCTTTTCTAGTTCTTATCTCACTAAAATCTATTCTCTCGATTTCAGCCTCTCAATTGCCTAATTTTAGCTCCTTCCCTCTTTCATTTCAGTCCCCCCTCCTTTTGCAGTTTTAGGTGCCTTTTATAGGCAAATTGGGGTGTTTTTCGAGACTTTTTTGACTTATTCTGCCGAAAGTGGCCGAAAGGCTGTCTGTGGAGGGACCCATTTTAGGCCATGCAGCCGGCAACATGATGATGTCGCCGACAGTATGGATGATGCCGCCGACGGTATGGTGATGCCGCAGGCGGCATGGATCATGTCGGTGGCGACATCATTCTCCAACATACCGACAACCAACGGGTCAAAAGGCCTAAAAAGTCGGGAAAAGTGGTTTACTAGTGGGTGGAAAGGTATCTTTTTGAATTTTAATTATATTTTAATGGGTATCATTTAATTTGGGTGTAAATCATCGGTTCAAGCTCCTACCGGATGCGTTATCGGCCACACCGAACTAAATTCTGCCAATTATAAAATTCACAAGGAATATTATTTTGGTAATAAAGAACTTCTATTTCGAGGTATCAAAATCGGGTACACGTCATCATCGTCTCGTGAGAGGGACTGCAAAATCCCGTGCTCACACTTGTGAACTGGTACTGGCAACGTCTCTTCTACGAAGTTCTTCATTAAGTAGGTTATTCTTTACCATAGACATTGTTACCACACCATTTGGAGCTGAGTTACTCAGTGATACAACAAGAGTATCCCAGCTATCTGGTAGAGTTCCCATCAAAAGACATGCTTGCATCTCATCATCCAAGGACATACCGGTGACTGCTAACTCACTTATGAATCCTTCAAAGTCGTTCAGGTGTTGTGTGATTGATTGTCCCTCTGCCTATTTCAAGTTCATGACTTTGCGAATCATGAACACTTTTCCTTGAGCATTTTTAGCCTCGTACATATCCTCTAGCTTCTTCTAGAGAACTTTGGGATCTGTTTCGTTCCTCACGTGGTTGTACAGGCTAGCATCTATCCATTGGCGTACTGTACCCAATGTCTGCTTCTTCAACTTTATCCACTGCTGATCTTTCATATCCTTTGGCTTTGCGTCATCACCCTCAATTGGATTATACAAATATTTGCAATTGAGGTAGTCCTCCATTCTGGATTTCCACATTGAATAATTTGTATCCGTCAATTTGGTCATTACACCGTCATTCGCCATGTCGAAAATTTAAAAATGGCAAAATTTACTATTCATGAATTTTACTATTCATATAAATAGTGACTGTATATCTGAATAGTACCGTATACCTTAATAATACTTATATATTGGAATAGTAACATTATGTCTCCCCGTATACTTAAATAATACTATTCATAAAAGATGGCCGAATATGAATAGTATTATATATGAATATTATTACTCAAGTTATTATTTTACTATTCACTCAAATTGCGTAACTGAGACGGTTTTTCGAACGGATTGCGCCACCGGATTTATCGTAATTTTCTCGTCGTCATGGTATATTTATTTTTGAAAAATATATCCACGGATTTTACTGATAAAACAACCTTCGGCTCTGATACCATTTGTTAGGCCCAATAATTGATTACGAGAAAAGATAATAGCAGCAGAATAAAAAAGACACAATGATTTTTACGTGAAAACCCCAAATGAATTAGAGAAAAACCACGGGATAAACTCCGAATAATTCTCCACTATAAAATAATAGTAGGTATACCAAGAGATTACAAAATAGTGACACACAAGTGTTTCCCAAAATCTCACTATTTTCTCTCTTACCCAACTCTTAAGAACCCCTTTCCTAAGTTTATATGCACAGAATATATTCTTATATCTGTATTTTTCAATCTCTGACTGTAAAATGAGGCAGAATGCATTTCTATTTATAGGAATTGAAAGACGCGTGAAATGCTGTCTTTCAATTCCTTTAATTGCGCCTTCAATCACCACCGAATTCGGTTTGCATTTTTCTTTTTTTTTTTTTAATTTTAATGAATTTTACATTTAAAGGGACACCACTCAAGACATTAGCCTGAATTTATATTTTCAAGGCCTGAAGAAGGAAGGGCCCACCAAATTCATTGAGAAGCAAAACCATGTGATATATTTTAAAGAGAGGGGTTATTAGTGAACGCTGGCAGAGTTGTTTAAGTTTTGTTATCGAGTTCAAGCATACAGGTGGATGAAAACGGCACTACAAGTTTGTCCCACTATGTATGAAAATTTGGCTACCAAGACATGTGCGTACCGATAACAGTACAAGGGAAAGAGGAAATTTTGGATTATTGATTTTTGGATGCTGATCTCGTGATGGTGTTGAAGACAGAGGCAACTGACTATACGTTCGCAAGGCTAGAAGAAATGGAGGACCTACCTTCTATGGCTTGTGGAATGCAAAACCATGTGAGAGAGGTGGGCATGTTTGATAGTCAACAGATGAAGGTAGAGTTTACTTTGCGCGACATTAATATTCTTATGCAGTTGTGATGAGTAGTTAGATTTAAACTCAGTGAATTACTTTCTGATGCCTAGACATATGCATGCGTTATGTGTCGGTGTGCTTGTTGGCTGTTGAAGTTCTACCATATGCCTGTGTTGTGTTTGATGTAAAATCAGAAGCGGAACTGTGAAATGTTAGTCTAGAATCCTGACCATGATTTTGAATCCTACTCTGTAATTTGAGAATTTTTAAGTTTTATTTTAGCTGAATTTGTAGTAGTGGCATTTCCTAATGATGAATTTCAAGTTTCAAAGTTCTGAATTAAAAAAATCAATTAAACCATTTTGAATTGTAGTTTTCACTAAACTTAGGTTTGAAGCACAAAAGTACTTGATATCTTATTGTATGTTCTTCATTAGTAGCATGAAGAGAGTTCGATAGTTGCGTAAAGATATGCAAGAATTGTTGATTCTAATGTGGTTTATTTTATTTGGTGTAAATTTAGGGTTCCCCGCACTTTCTTTTTTTTTAAATAATGACAAGTATCTCTATTGAGATAATCTTGTTCGGGGCTTAGTAACAGTTAAGGCTTTTCATTGAGATAATTTAGTGGGATTTGAACCTTGTTCTCCTCCAACTTACTCAGCCTGTTTTGCCAACTGAGTAACACCTTGTTGATTGCACTTACTTTATGATTCAAGGTGATTATGATAGAGAGATAACTTGGTATAAACAAAACTCTGTTAAGAATCTTGACGGAGTATATTAATGTACAACACTATATTTGTGACCACTTACTATAGGTGTACTTGGTGTTATGAAAACCGTACCGTACCAGCTGGTTTGACCGGTTTTATTGCAAACCAGCTATGGCTATGGTACGGTTTAACTAAAAAACAGCTATGGCAATACTTAGAGGCGTTTCAAACGACCAAGAAAGCGTTGTAAAAGATCAAAAAAGCGTTGCAATAGATCTAGAAAGAGTTGCAAAAAACTTGTATGATGTCTGGTAAACAACTAATAATACCAGTAATACCACGTATCAAAATCTTCACTGGTATGACATCCGTTACGGTTTTTATAACATTGGATGTAATAGTAACTCTTTAGATGCTTCAAATTGGTAGGATGGATTATTGGTTGATGTTGGAGAGCAACTACTACCTATTGAAGTCAACTAAGCTTTTTGTACATCTCTATTAATCTTTTGTTTGGTCAAAGCAATTAAATATTCTATAAGCTCTGTTTCAAATGATAATGTAAGAAGTCAATGCAAAAAAAAGAGAGAAAGCCAATGCTAAAAAGAAGAGAGGAAAAGAAAGAATATTTCTCTTCATATTCTTTGACATTTTATTCTTCAAGACTCATTCATTCAAAAAAAAAAACTCATTCATTCAAAAAAAAGAGAAAGCCAATGCTCAAAACTCATTCATTCAAAAAAAAAAATCTCAAAACTCACTACTATTAACGATGCAAAAATGGTTATATTGAATATACTAACCATAAGCATCTATTTTACATTTTGCAATATGTAATTTAGTACTAACACAACATGAAAACTACCTTAGGCACAACTATCCCTTGCTAACTATCTGAGTTTTATCCCACTAATCCAATGATGATGAAGGGCAAAATAACTATAACTTTGTAAAAAATAAAGTCACGTTAGCCTTCACCTATTTTCAAATGTATCTTTTATATATAGAATGAACGTATACAAAAACTATTTACCTGTGGGAAAGGCTTAGTGTCCACATACGGACGAGGTGGGATGAGGTTTTTCTTTCTTATTATTGTAAGCCCAATGAGTCATTTAAAAAAAAACTATTTACCCATTTTTTTCCATATGTTGAGTCGTGTTAGTATTTCTAATAATTATTATTTTCGTAAGATTCTATTAGCTATATATTGTTATGATGGTTATTTACTTAATTTGTATGTCCCCATTCAGATAGTCATTGTGATCTTGATGCTTCTCCTCCAAATTCATTTTGGTAAAAGAGGAGTGTAGCAACGGAATTCAGTTGTTAATGTTCTAATTAATAATAATCATAGTTATCAGAATCTTACGAATCTTACGATTCGATTCAACCCTAAATCGATTCGAATTTACAGGGTGAATCTAAAATCACCCTGAATCTACAATTCAATATCGATTCGGTGGTGAATCGGCTGAATCTTACGATTCTACCGATTCAGTCGATGAACCATAATAAATTACCAAATGGTAGAACCATATCTTCAACCAAATAGTTGTCGGAAGGAGGAACCCAACCCCAGCAATGGACTTCCAGCGGCGACTAAGCGGTGGAGCTGTTGTACAGTAAAGCAAATCGCATCTATACTTTTCTTTGAAATTAGTTTCTAATTTAGGAAAGGTAGAAAATAAGTCTCTTTCAATTCTAAACTTGAAAATTCAATAGTATCATTAAGTTAAACATTTTAAAATGTTATATTTTATTATTTTATGAACTCGAACCCGAATCTTACGATTCGATTCACGATTCTCGATTCACAAAATTTAGATTTCAATTCTCGATTCGAATCCTGATTTGACAACTATGATGTTACATATGTACTCAGCGATAGCTATAATATGAATGCTCTCTTCAGCAGATAATTAACTAGGAAGTTATTCTCATACATTTGTGAGTCATTGATCCAATTTTCATGATCTGTTCAAACAGCAGAGCCATCCTTTATATAGATTAGATCAAACTGAAATCCTACTTGCTTTCTTTATTTTTAGGAATCATAACTAAATTTAAAGACTTGGTAAAATTTTAACCAAAATAATAATAAAATATAGGATTAACTTCAATACTTCCTTGTGGTTTCACCAGTTTTCAAAAAAGCCTTTGTGTTATTTTTTTTTCAAAAGGGCCCTTGTGGTATCAATGTTAGCAATTAACGGGTTTTTTCATAACAAAGTTAGTTATGCTGAGTTGGCAAGGTGAATTATCATATTTTTTTGTTTTGAAATTTGAAAAATTTGAATACCATTTTCCAACTCAGCACAACTAACTTTGTTAAGAGAAAATCCGTTTTTTTGCTAACATTTGATACCACAAGGACCCTTTTGAAATAAAAAATAACACAGGGGCCTTTTTGAAAACGAGTGAAACCACGGGGAGTTTTTTGAAGTTAACCCTAAAATATTAACATTAACCAATACTCAACAGATTTTTCTCCCTCTTTAATAATAGCAATTAAACCCAATTAGTATTGTACAAATCACTAGTTTTAGCTGACAATCAATGTATTTCAGCGAATTTCTGTGATCTGTTGCTGTGGAATTTTTCCAAATTTATTTTCTGGTTCACTTGGGAAAGACTCTGTCAAGAAAGACTAAAGCCAGATTTGTATACGTGAAAAGCAATGGACCATTGTCTAAATATACGTTGGAGTTGCTCTGGAAATAGTTAGTAAAATTCACAGTGAGAATCTCAAACAAATGCAGCTATAACCCAATTACAGAATTCTTAACATATTGATATTTATGAGCTTGACTTGAATTTCTCTACTGTATTTTAGTATAAAGACAGAAGGAAGACAAAATATATAACACACTGCTATAGATGAAAGAGATTGAATATATTTTATAGTACAAAGAAAAATAAACGACAAATAGACATGAGTTGTAAAGTATCATTTCAATCCATAGCTTCAGAATTGACAAACAACCAGATAATCCATAATACCAAAGGCATATCGGCTTGCTTCATTTTAACTTAAACAGAACAATCTTTGTTCCATGAGTTGAAAGCATTTATCTGGGTTCAGGTAAAGAGCTTGTCATTTTATTGGCCGAACATGATTTTATCCTTGTAGGTGAAGTTCTTCGTTCGAATGAACCGTCGTCCGTAAAATAACCAGGTTTTTTGGGCTGTGGCAACACAATATCACTGCTTAACATCAACACCACAGATTCCATGCTTGGCCTTTCCTCTGCAGTCTTTTGAACACATAATAGACTTATATGGAAGCATCGCATCAATTGCGATAAATGGCATGACTCCTCCAATGTTGAGTCTACCACTTCCAAATATTTCCCTTCTTTCCACAATATCCATGCCTAAAAGACAAACCTCCGAATGTTGATATATGCTTCAACAATATGCGAAAAAAGAAAGCAAACATATCGATAATACTTACGTAGCCAACAAGGTTATGACTATGGTTTGGTTGAGAGAACCCTCTAATTCTCTTTCCACTTATTACCTCCATCATCAGCACACCAAAGCTATATACATCCGATTTTATTGAGAACATCCCTTTTGTTGCATATTCTGGTGCCATGTAACCACTGCATTGTAGTTACCATATAATAAGATTGATGGTGTATAACTTAAAAATTGATAAGGGCTTGTTATATAAGACTTACTATGTTCCAACCACTCGGTTTGTGCTTCCTTCAGTCTGGTCTCCACCGACTGTTTTTGCCAACCCAAAATCTGAAATTTTGGGGTTCAACTGATTATCAAGTAACACGTTACTTGCTTTGAGGTCTCTATGTATAATCCTTAGTCTTGAATCTTGATGAAGATAGACAAGTCCCTTTGCAATACCGCATATAATTTTGTATCGCATTGACCAATCTAGTTGCTTGCTTCTTGTTTGATCTATCAGGATTGCATTTTCATATATATATTAGATACTCCAATAAAGTTTTTCTTTAGTTGCTTATATGATTTAGGCCAGTTAGAGGCTTAAGGAAAATCATACCAAAAATGAAGAAGTCCAAACTTTTATTGGGCATGAATTCATAAATGAGTAATTTCTCATCTCCTTGAATGCAACATCCGAGAATTTTAACAAGATTCCGGTGTTGAAGTTTGGCAATAAGGATTACTTCATTTTTAAACTCATACTGCCCCTGTCCTGAACTCTTTGATAATCTCTTCACAGCTATCTCTTGTCCGTCTGCTAGTTTACCCTGAAATATGCATTTTAATGCAGTAAGACACACCATTGATGAAATAATAGTGTAAACTAAGCGAGGAATTCACCTGATATACAGGACCAAAACCACCTTCACCCAGCTTGTTGTCCATTGAAAAGTTATTGGTTGCTTTCACTATTTCATTTAGCTCAATTAACGGTAGTTCCATGTCATCCTGATCTTGTTCCTCTGGAATGAGTCATTGTAATGTACTTGTTAGAAAAATATGAAGAAATAATTCATGGCAAGCATCAGATTTTAAAGTAAAGGTCTCAATTAGAGAAACTGCATCTCTTGACTTCACCCTTCTTCCGTGAATAAAACAGCCAATGATGAGCATCAAAAAAGTTAAAGGAATGAGAGTTGCAACTATGTTGATTACTTTCTTCCTGTTTCGTTTATTTGCAGCTTCATGATTAAGACAAACAAAAAAAAAGATTGATTATAAATGCTTGGAAAGTCAATAACATTTGTGTAAGTTGTAGTGAACTTCAAAGCTAAAAGGCATACCTAAGTCCAAAGCAGACATCCGAACATAGAGTTCTTGATCGAATGGAGAGTAGCGCATATCCATTAGACTCCCAAACCAGAGAACACAACCACTCCCGTTTCCTCTTTTATCAGTGTTCGCATATGCCGTACAAGAACAATTTTGTAAGCATTTAGCCTTGCATTCTTCGAGATTCATGGTGCTATTTACCCAGGCATTTTCTGTATCTGGCAACTTCATGTCATCGAATCTAACAAACCCATCTCCATTCGAGCAATTCAACCTGTGATTCCGTACACATCCAGAGTAAGTATTTTCATTGGAAACAAGATTGAAACCTTTCAAACATTGACAACTTGGGGATTCATTAATTACACAGTGTCCATCAGTGCCACAATAGCCGTAAGATGCGCAAATATCGTATGGTTCACTCCAGTATTTAATCCATTTTGTACCAACTTCATCCCAAGTATAAAACTGAAGTGCAGAGAGTGACTGATTCAAAGTCTCCCTTAACAGTTTAGATCCGTTCGTAACTGAGAAACTAAAGTAGACCTCGTTTTCGTTGGATACATAAAATAAAGTTCCTCCCGGGAGTCGACGACCAAAATTGCCATTCCATGGGCCACCCCTCCAGATTTTGGTGTTGCCTTTCCACATAACTGTTTCAGGATGCTGGTAATGTTCAAGTACAACTGTCAGGTCTGCTGGAGATGGGTCATCCCAGTTTTTCCAAGCAGAAAAACGCCAATTCAAACCTCTTTTTATGTCCCATCCAAATTTCATTCCTGGAAGGAAAGTATCAGATGGATAATCAAAGCTTTGCCATACATAATTTTCAGAATTTCCATCTCTTATGACCAAATTTCCTGTATCCAGGAGCTGTACTAAGGGATTCCGTGCTTGTATTGTTGAGTTTGATGACCAGAAAACCTGAGAACTTCTTTTTTTACTGAGAAGAACTAGATTTCGGGTTCTATCCATCGTCAAGAAACCAGAAGAATCGTTAATGGGTTGGTTTCGGTTAGCAACCCAAACAACTGTCTGGATTGGAATCTTTCCATACCAAATTCCGATGTATCGATTGCCTGAAGCACCAGGAGTGAAGAAACCAAGCTTGAAGTTTCCATTTTTGGAAACCAAAGTGCTGCCATTATCACTGAAAAAATCGGAAGACTCAAGGATATCTGTTGCATATGCTAGTTTAGGCAGCAATAAGAGTAGATTAGCGAATAAAACCAAAAAGGGATACAGTTCCATTGCTTTAGAGCTGAAACGAATGTGGTAGTCAGAGTGGGAATTGATGTAGTTTCAAATAAACGGATTTTTGCTTTAAAAGGTAAGCAAAACAAAGCTAAAACCTGTCAGCGCCGAATTTATTGCAGCATCATCTATATAGTTTGACTGTCTGGAATAACTGGAACCAGTCATTTGAAGATTGAAATAATCAACAATGACCATGAAAGGTTACAAAGGTTGAATGGGAAGGAAATCTGCACAGTAGAATGGTATGCCCTTTTTCCTACATTGCCCTTTATTATCCATTTCAAATTATTGCTACTTTACAAGCCAGCATTGACTCCAAGATATGCATATTTTCTTACACAGTTTACTTTTTGGTTTTAACATAAAAGTATGTTGATAGTATCAGTCTGTGTTGAAAAGTCAGTAAAATAACTTTTAGATTGGATTAATAACATGTATTCCCTTCCATTCCATATATAAGAGATCTAAGTGAATCCAAGCTCATTTCACATATTGAAGTTAAAAAGAAGCCCACTTGCAATTGCAATGCATTTAATATGGACAATCATGTTTAACAATAATAGGCCAACATAAGTATGCATTGACTTGACAAATAACTTGTCATTATCATAGCTATAATATGAGTGATCTGCCTAGCCCATCCATTTGGAAGTTATACTTTTCTGCATTAAATCCAAATAACGTGTTTGCAAATAACACAAGCATGCATTGACTTGACAGATAAGATTTTCATATCGATTCACTATAGCATGGTCTCTAAAGTTTGATTCTTTGTCTTCATTTTTGAGTAATTTGAATCAGTCATTTGCATATCGAAATGATCAACAATGACTGTGAAACCCACTCAATGCCTTTTTTTCTACAGTCCTTTTTCAGCATACTGTTTGAATCATAATAAGCAATATGTATATGGACAGGACTCATTCCATGTGACATATAGAATGGCTCCTATAGATCGGAACCGTCAGTTTTATGCATACCATAGAATTGACCAGTCCAGTGTTGGTTATACTTGTTCCCAAACATAACAGAACATCTGATTCGCATTTTATACTGCAACTCCTTTGGATAGTTCTTCAAAGTTTAGTTTTTTGCTTAAGAATTGTTTGCATAGAAGGTTGATAGAGAAGACTTTAGGATATATACTATATGCTTGAATTTTCCTGCAGATGCTTCCAGCCAAGTTTACCAGGAAATACCAGTATGAACTTTCTGATGCTGCTCAACTGTCTGAGTTTGGAAACTGGGGCTTTGAAGAGAAATGGATGGTATTTCGCTCAAAAATGGCTTTTGCGAATTTGCAAACTATTACGAGAGGGAAAGCGCACTGTCGCACTCGTAGCGCAAGGGTCTTGCATCTCAGCTTCAACGCAAAGCGCATGAAAAGCGCTGGAAAAAAAGGGTATTATTATAAATTTCACAAAATATTATAGGTTTAGAAGATTTATAAAATATAACTACTTAAAACTAATAAATATTAAAAATATCACATGTCACAATAGTCCAGAACAAGAATCAAGTCTTTGAAATCCAAAAGTCATTAAAAATATCACATGTTGCGCTTTTTTCTGAGCCCGCATCTTTTTCCTGTTTGTGTTTAACAGAAGCCCACAGGTGCGCTTCGCTGCGCTTTGGACAACTATGCTATTACTCTCTTTGCCATGGACACTGGTTAATCGTCATGTACAGGGGTTTGTTTCGTTTTTCTGTTTCTGTATAAGACAAGAGCAACTGCGAGATTTCATACCCGTCCAATAATCCTAAGAATCGAAAAGAGAACAACGATGGTGCCCGTGCGGCCTTACTTCGATGTTAAGCTGAAAAATCCGTGAACCAAACGCCAATTAGTGTTTTTCTGTTTGTTACAGTATGTGAAAGCCAATGTTTCTGAATCAAATAGAAAAACAAATGTAAAAAAAGCTGCCCATTTGGCTGGAGGTTAGTTACGGAAGGCGGTGGAAGGTGTCGCTTCTGGAAAGGAGCATCCGGCGGTCGAGTTTAGGAAAAATGAAAGCATTTTACTCGGAGATCGACCTCAAAGAAACCAATATTTTTATTTTTGAGGTTATAAAGAACTTACTGAAAGTTTATATATATATATTATATTAGTAGTCATCACATAATTAGTATATGCTAGGATAGTGCTGTTCAGTGTATTTCCTCAATATAGTAGACTATTAAAACTAATTACCAATTTTCTGATACCCGACTCCAAGCGTGAAGTGCACAATACATCTGTGTCACTAGTTTTTATTAGTTCATGTAGTACATACAAGTCTTAAATGCTATTACCATGTAAGTTATTATCCTTCTATTTGTAATTTACGCCATAAATTAACAGCTCTGTTTGATATAATTGAGTAATAATATATTGTTATGTATTACAGTTGTGAATATCATTTATAAAAGAGTCTAGTAGTTTAAAACTAGGAAATTAAGAATGCGAAATCCTATGTTTGTGCCTATAATTCTGATCTACTTCTCATTTTCAAAGGCAATTTCTCTGCTTCTTCCCTCTAGCTAATTATGATTCGGCCTCAAAATTATTTAAGCTGAATTTCTGCCGGTTGGTGAGATGAGTTAGATTTGTATAGGTAAAAAACAATAGACTATTGTCTAAATGGAATGCTTCTATTAGTCAAAGGGCGATGGAACCTCAAACAGATGAAGATTTTGGTCCGGTTATAACCAGGTTCTTTGGGCTGTTGCAATACATTCTCACTGCTTAACATCAATACCACAGATTCCATGCTTGGCCTTTCCTCAGAATTCCGTTGTACGCATAATAGACTGATATGGAAATATCGCATCAGTTATGATAAATGGCATGACACTTTCAATGCTGAATCCACTACTTCCACATATTTCCCTCTTTCCGTAATATCGATGCCTAAAAGAAAAACCTCTCCATGTTAATCTATACTTCAACAATATGTGAAAAATGAAAGCAAGCATAACTACGATACTTACTCTGTCTGTGCTTCCTTCAGCCTGGTCTCCACCAACGGGTTTTGCTACTCCAAAATCTGAAATTTTGGGTTCATTTGATTATCAAGTAACAAGTTACTTGCTTTGAGGTCTCTATGTACAATCCTTAGTCTTGATACTTGGTGAAGAAAGAGAAGTCCCTTTGCAACACCGCATATGATTTTGTATCGCTTTGACCAACCTAGTTGCTTGCTTTTTGTTTGACCAGTCAGGATTGAACTTCTTGGAAAACGGGGATTACTTGGATATTTCTGAAGTCGCGAAAACGCTGTCAGATTAAAATTTATTTGGCCGGTTTACCAAATTTTCAATCGGATAAAATCAGAAAGAGAATCAACAACAAGAATTTTGTTTGCAATGAAATTTCAACCGAATTTTCCTGTGTCTGGCCAATATCGTTTTGGTGAAATATATAGCCAAAACGTCAAAAGACATGCTGTTTGGGGTAGCAGCCATGTCCAAAAGACATGTTTCTTCCGAGATTCAGTTGTATCCAACAGACACACTGTTTCGGACAAAAATTCATTTTCTGATGAATTTTTTCAAATGATGCGTGGGTTCAGCTCGACCCCAGCCCGGGACGCTGCCCCAGGACCCTGCCAGGGGCTGCCGCCCCTCGGACCCTGGACCCTGCCTAGGGGCGCTGCCCCTAGACCCCGCCAGGGGCTGCCGCCCCTTGGACCCCGCACCCGGGGGCGCTGCCCCCGGACCTCCCAAATTGTAAACAGAACCCGAACAAGTGTGCACTCCGCACTCTCCATACTTGTTCGGTGAAATGTCACGATCGCATTGGTCACACTAGTTGATCCAATTACACAAAAATATTAACAGAACTTTCATAAGAATTATATATATAACATACTCCAATACAGATTCTCCTTAATTTTTTGTATACCTGTACGTGTATGTGCTGAACCCACCTAGCATGGGACAAATGCTTGGTTGATTGATTATGTACATACGTGTATAGTTGAGGAATAGTATGTTATATATAAACGTAAAACATAAAATCAATTTATTCTCTTTTCCCCCCGTAGGCTCTTTCCAAATTCCATTCCTGTTTAACTTATGGTGGCCTTTAACTTATGTAAATTGAGGAATAGTATGTACATATAATCATAAAACATAAAACATAAAACATAAAATCAATTATTCTCGTTTCCCCTGTATGTTATTTCCAAATTCCGTTCCTGTTCAACTTTTGGTGGCCTTTAACTTACGTAAATTGGGGAATAGTATTAAAATATAAAAAATAAAATGTCCCAAATCAATAGAGCTGCCACATTACGATAACTCTATTTATTTTACTAGGTAGCATGTGAGGAGTTTGCCATGCGCCCAGGCGATGAGGCTGGAGCCTTGCGAGCCTGAAATCTAAGGCGCGCCTTTGACAGCTGTTGGAGTTTGGGGATTACTTGGATGTTTCTGAAGTCGTGAATACGCTGTCAGATTGAAATTTGTTTGGTCGGTTCACCAAACTTTCAATTGGATAAAATCAGAAATTGAATCAAGAACAAGAATTTTATTTGCTGTGAAAATATCAACCGAGTTTTTTTTTTCTATAGGTGTCTGCCAAATTCGTTTTGGTGAAATAAATATCCAAAATGCCAATAGACATACTGTTTAGGGTAGCAGCCAAGTCTAAAAGACATGTTTTTTCGAGTTTTAGTTGTGTCTAACAAACACACTATTTCGGTCCAAAATTCATTTTTATGATGAATTTTTCAAAGGGTGCGTTTTGCCAGGAATAAAATTTTTTTGATCTGATCTGGCAGCTCGACCCCAGCCCGGGGCGCTGCCCCTAGACCCCGCACCCGGGGACGCTGCCCCTGGACCCCCAAATCGTAACAGAACCCGAACAAGTGTGCACTCCGCACTCTCCCTACTTGTTCGATGAAATGTCACGCTCGCATTGGTCAAACTAGTCGATCTAATTACACTAAATTTCTAACAATCCTCCCTCATTTTAGTGTAATACTTGATTAACTAAACAAAATCACAACAAATAACAAACCCATGCATAAATGAAATATCGTGACGATTGAATTTCATCTTAGTACATTATACTTTCCAAATATTCGAATACCAAGGTGTCACTATGGATTGAACCTTAGTTATTCATTATGAATACTCGAAGATAATATACATATAAGTCAAAATTCTAAAGTTCTAGCTTGACACTATCTTTTACTAGCCTTGTGTTCCTCTCCTTCATAAGCATATCAAAGCCAAGTCCAAGCTTCTTGAAGCGGCTAAACTTCATTCTCATATAGGGAGCTCTTTTACTCTTGCACTTGCATATGTAATTTTTCAAAATAACTATTAAGAAGATAAACTTCAACCTCCTTATCTTGCTAGTCTGAACACATACCTTGGGATGATGTTACTAATGTGTTCCAATCTCCAAATGTTAAGCGTTCCTCATTGAATTCTACATCTAATGTCATATTCGATGGGAATTGGGTATCTCAACATGAGAGATTTCAGATGGACCTTAATCTCATCCCCATAGCCGATTTATGTACAAGATCTCTTCTTAACCCTTTAGTTAAATGATCGGCTAATTTATGCTCAGTTTTTACAAACTCTAGTGATATGACACCTTGCATGATGCGTTACCGAATCATGTTATGTCTAACACTTAAATGTCTAGATCTGTCCTTGTACACTTGTCTTTAAGCATTGGCCAAGGCAGCTTCACTATCACACCTAGTAGATATAGGTGATATTGGTTTAGGCCACAATGGAATATCATAAACAAGATCTTGTAGCCATTCAGCTTCTTTACCAACTGATGCTAATGCTACAAACTTAGATTCCATTGTTGAATCAGTGATGCAAACATGTTTCTTTGACGCCCAAGAGATAGCGCCTCCCCCAAGAAGGAATACCCATCCACTTGTGGAATAATTATCTTCTTCATTAGAAATATAACTTGCATCCGAATAACCCTTGAAAACTGAAGGAAATCTAGTATAAGTCAAAACATAATCCTTGGTTCCTTTTAAGTACTTGAATACTCGACTTAAAGCTTGCCAATGATGTGAACTTGGATTACTAGTATACCTACTAAGTTTTCCAACAACAAAGGCTATATTAGGCCTAGTGCTAATCATGGCATACATAAGACTGCCAATGGCTCTCGAGTATTCAAGTTGAGATACTACAACACCTTTATTAGGTATAAGCTTAAGACAAGGATCTATATGAGTGCTACCTGGAGAAAAATCCTTAAAGTTGAATTTATTCAAAATCTTCTCAATATAATGAGATTGAGAAATTGAAATAATATTGTTCTTCCTCTTAATTCTTATACCAAGAATCACCTCACCCTCCCCCAAATCTTTCATTTCAAAACTAGATGATAAGAATTTCTTTATTTTATCAACTTGATTTTGGTCAGTACAAAAAATCAACATGTCATCCACGTATAAGCAAATCATAACTTACTATAAAAAAAAGCAAATCATAACTCCTTTACCAGAAGTATCAAACTTGCTATATACGCATTTGTTCGCTTGGTTGATATGAAAACCGTTAGACAAAACCACATCATCAATTTTTTTATGCCAAGCTTTCGGTACTTGTTTCAGTCTATATAAGGATTTCTTCAACTTGCATACCTTGTTTTCACAACTGACACAACAAATCCTTTTAGTTGTTTCATATAAATTTCCTCATCTAATTCACCATTTAAGAATGTAGTTTTTACATCCATTTGATGAATTACAAGGTTGTGTATATCTGCTAGGGCTATCAACAACCTAATAATAGAAGTCCTTGCAACAGGAGCATAAGTATCAAAGAAGTCAATTCCTTCTTTTTTGCCTAAAGCCTTGGATAACCAATCTGGCTTTATACTTATCTATGGTACCATCCACTATCATTTTCCTTTTGAAGATCCACCTATTTCCTAGTGGTTTACAACCGGGTGGTAAATCAGCCAATTCCTATGTGTTATTATGCATGATAGAGTCCATCTCATCTTGGATTGCTTCTTTCCAGAATGCAACATCTCTTGAAGCCATAGCTTCATTAAATGTTTTTGGATCTCCTTCAACAATAAAATAATATTGATACTGATACTCAATCTCATCCCTTGATCCTTCAACTAAATAAAGATGAAAGTCATCACCAAAAGATTTAACTTTTCTAGCTCTAGTACTTTTCCTAGATGGTCCAAGCAAGGAACCATTTCCACCAGATAAACCTTCAAAATAAACTAAGTTCTCACTACATGAATCTTGAATCATGTCTCTTGGTCTAGATATAGATGTAAATCTATCTTCATAAAAAAACATCTCTAGACTCTACAACCAAGTTCACAGATACATAGTCATTGGATTCTATTATATACAACCTATATGCATGGGAATGCTCTGCATACCCAATGAAGATACAGTCTATACATCTTTCACCTAAGTTTTATCTTTTTGTTAAGTGATTCTTACCATTGCTCTACAACCCCAGACTCTCAGAAAACTCAACTTTGGTGGCTTTTTAAACCAACATTCATAGGGGGTAATTTTATTCCTTTTATTAGGAATTCTATTTAATAAATAACAGGCTATTAACATAGCCTCACCCCAGAATCCTTCACTCAAACTTGAATAGGACAACAAAGAATTAACCATTTCTTTCAAGGTTCTATTCTTTCTTTCAGCCACACCATTTTGCTGTGGTGTATAGGGTGCTGTGGTTTGATGTATTATACCAGTAGATTAAAAATATATAGGATCATAATACTCACCTCCCCTTTTAGTACGTAAACTTTTAATGAAATTACTTTGATGTAGCTCTACCTCTTGTTTATAGATTTAAATTTATCAAGAGCCTCATCCTTTGCATGTAACATATAAACATAACAATATCTAGATGCATCATCAATAAAAGTAATAACGTACTTTTTATTTCCTATCGAAGGTGTAGAATGAAAATCGCATAAGTCACTATGTATTAAATCCAATACATTAGTCACTCGATTAACATTCTTAAAAGGTTTTCTGGTTATCTTTGTCAACAAGCAAGTTTTACATTTCTCACAGTTTATATCTATGGCAGGTATAAGGCTAATTTTAGACATATCTTTTTACTCATTTAAAATGTACATGTCCTAGACTAGCATGCCATAATTCTAATTTATTCAAAAATTTACTATCATTAGAAGAAATCATAAAAGTAGATTGATCACTAAAAGAAACTTTAATATTTAACATAAACATACCATTACATAAATATCCAAATCCTACAAAAGTACCATGTTTTGACAAGATATACTTGCCACTTTCATACACTTGTTTGTACCCACAGTTATTTAATACATCACCAGAAAACAAATTCTTTCAAATCCCAGGAACTTACAATACATTACTTAAACAAATACATTTTCCAGAAGTAAAGATAAGATCCACTTTTCCAAGTCGTTTGATTGGTTCAGTCACAACATTTCCCATCTTTAATATAGATCCATCCTCGATTGGTTGAGAATCTTTGATCCAACGAAGATCCTTACAAGCATGACTTGTTGCTCCCGAATTAACCCACCATGCAACTATTGGAAACAATGATCCAGAACAACAAATAATCTGGATCAGGTTTGAAGTAAACAAAATACCTAAGTATAAAAAGACCTAAGTCATTGCATCTGAGCATATAACCAAAACATCCAAAGTCCAAGACAAGTGAAGACAATTACCTAAGCATAAATAGAAGCATTCGGTTAAAGTTTGGAAAGGAAACAAACTTTGAACCGCCTAAACCAACATCCGGAAGAACTGATTGCACTAGCATCCAAAACAAGACAGATCCGGAGATATTAAGTCTGAAGACATCCGGAAGACCATAATATCAAAATAAAGGGAATAATTCAAAATATTAAAATTCCCTCCATTCATTTGGTCTACAAGTCAAAGACCCTTTCCCCTAAAGCAAGACAAAAATGACAGCTATCTCATTTTCAGAGAAAGGACAAAGGACTAACACAAGAAAGAGAAAAAGGTAACTACCTTTTACACCTAGATCAATGAGAAAGGCACATAGAACTCACACAAAAAAGGTACTGGCATAAAAGTTGGTGATTCACTAAAATTCAAGGAAAACGATCACTAATAACTTTTCAGCCTCAATCCCAAGGATTCAAACAAGTCAAAATCTTTGTCTAACGGATTGATCAATGGTTTCGGAAGCGCTACATATTACCTTTTCAACGGTGAAGATTAATTACAGCTCAACAACCCGCAATGGCTACATTTATGATGGAAGCCTATAAAAGGGATGCTTCACAAGTTGAGAAGGTGCTGGTTGATGTCAAGAAAGCATATTCAAGAGAATTCGCTAGAAAGTAATTAGTTTATAAATCGATCTAAGAACCCAACCATTTAAAATCTATTTGTAAGGATTCCCAAGAGAAGTTATAAACTTGAGGAAGTCCAAAACCAAAACCTTTGAGAAAAACCAAAGTGTAAAAGATCTCCTACTTGGGTGAGTAGTGAGATTGAGATATAGCTTAAATTAGGTGCTTTGAGTGGGATCTCTATGTAGGACTCAACTTAAGTTTAGGTAGAAATCTAAGTGGTATATCCTGCTAAAGATTAAAGGACTCAACTAGGAGTTGGTGCTTCTAGTGGTATATCCTACATCCGGAAGGGGTTACCATCCGGAGATAAATTATAAGGCTTGACTCCTGCAAGTTGGAAAGGAATCCACTGGTGGAAAGCTTAGAGGAAGGAAACTCCGGGGACTGGAGTAGGCGAGGCTGAACCAGGATAAAATCCTTGTGTTTGCTTTTCTAACTCTTTACTTTTTGCACTATATTACATATTTGCATCATCCGGATCCATCTATCCAGATCATAATCAAACATGCTACACTAAGAATTTTCAAAGTCTACTTATTCTGCGAAAAAGGGTCATTCACTCATGTTGAACCAAGCACAAGTTTGGACTGACTCAGTGGATGACTTAGTAGTGCTTAATTTTTGATCATAATAATGAAGTTCAGTTTGAGATAATTAAATCAATAATGATGTTAAAATAAATAGTCTATAGTGTTAAGGGAGTTAGTAAATTCAAGAGTAGAATTTTGAGTCTCCGCTGACCTAGCTATCTAGTTTAACTCTAAGTGGTTTCTGGGCTGAGTACTTACTTGGTCACTGACTAAGTATTATTCAATCATCACTTGATATTAAGATCTTATTTCAGCTGTGTGCATTTTGTTTTATCGTTTCAGCTGGGTTACTTTATGTTTGTCAATGCTGCTTATCTTACCATTAAGGTAAAAAGGTATCTTTGCTTTTAGTGTTGCTTTTTACAGGAACATTAATGAGACAAAGACAAAAAGAATTAATGCCTTGACAAGACATAAAATTATGAAGAAAATGACAAAGTCTTCCAATGCAAATCTGCAATAAGTCAATTGCCACTTTGGGTAATTCTGTAGATATACAAACCTTATATCGCGCACTCTACAATATGTCAGAAAACTAAAGGGAATGGGATGAAGACTCGTGGCAAGTCAGAGTGAGTTCTCTCTAATGAAAGACTAGCATCAAATGACAACGATTTCAAATTGGAGATCGAATTTCAAGCTAATGGATTGAAATGTATTTCACAACGGGGCAATTCTATCTCTTAATGGATCGATTTGAAGAAGCAACGAGTGAATTACTAAGCTGTCAATTTCAAAAGATGACAAGATAAGATCAACGACTACTTTCTCAAATCCAACTATAAAAGGAGCAAGAAGGCAAGCGTTAGAACTTGGTGATTACACCTAAATTTCCTAGAAGCAAATACTCTGTTATCTTACAAGCTTTAAAGGAATTCTAGCAAGAAAAGCACAACTCAGCGAGAATCTTCTTAGAATAAGAGAGAGTAGAATAGATCAATAAATTGTAATATTATATTATTTGTAACTGGATCAACATTTTTATGAGTTGAATCCAGCTCTTCTTTAAACTCTTGTTAAGTTGCTAATTGAAGAGGGTATTCTAGTCAGCGGGTGAGTGAATGCAGTTTGGAGGGTACTTACTGTAATTAAAAAATTTATGAAAGGCTTATCTGCCTAGGGTAAAGGAGTTGAGATTAGTGGATTAAAGCCGAGACACTCTCTCGGGACTAGATGTAACCATAGGTTGCTGAACTAGTATAAAAATCTCCGTGTCCCTTACTTAATCACATTTTCTAGCAATTTCACTCAGCCAGCTGAACTCATTCAGCGGACCCATACTTATAGTGAAAAAGTCTTACAAATTTTTTGAGTGAGTCATTCACCCCCTCTCTGATTCATTGAGTGTATGCATAGGGATCAACAAGTGGTATCAGAGCCGTTCTCATTTTATAGATTTCACAATCTTTGAGATAGAGACCATGGCGTGCAAAGGAGAATCCAGTGGAAGGGCTTAAGCTTATATTCTGCCTGAAGGCATGTCAGCTACCAGACCTCCAATGTTCAATGAAGAGCATTATACTTACTGGAAGAACAAAATGACTAATTTCATTCAGTCCCAGAGTATGCATGCTTTGATGGCCATTGTAGAAGGGCCATATGTTCCATCACATTTGAAGAATAGAGTTACTATTGATAAGTACTCTACTGAATGGGATAATACTGATTTGGCTAGACTTAAGGAGAATGCAGTAGCTATCAACTATCTTCATTGTGCTCTACTGAGTTTAATCGCATTTCTGGAAGCGAAATAGCCAAAGAGATTTGGAAGAAGTTGGAAGTAAGTTATGAAGGTATTGGTAAGGTGAAAGAGTCCAAGATCAATATCCTTATGAGGGATTATGAATGGTTTCACATGAAGCCCAAGGAGGATATTTCTAACATGAACACTAGGTTTTGAATATAGTCAATGAGCTGAAAGACTTAGCAAGACCTTCACAGAAGAAGAGAGTGTCAGAAGATTCTTAGAAGCTTGACTCAAGATTGGGGAGCCAAGAAGAGTGCTATTAAAGAGGCTTATGATTTCAAGACCTATAAGTTTAATGAGCTAATTGGCACTCTGCTGACTCATGAGATGTCCTTGAAACAATATGAAGATAAGTCCAAGAAGCACAGGTCTAAAGAGAAAGAGAGCTCAAGCAGAGCTATTGTTTTAAAAGCTAATGATGATGATGAAGAAGAAGAAGGTTCCTTTGAGAAAGGATAGAAAAGAAGAGATAGCTCTAATGATAAAGAATTTTAGGAGATATCTGGGTATAGATAAGAACTTTCAAAAGTTCAGAAAGACAAGCAAGTATAAGAAGGGAGCAGTTGATAGACCATGAAAGGAATTCAATAAAGAGCATAACAAAGACATCAAGTACTTTGAAGATGGTGAAAAGGAGCAGATTTAGTCGAGCTATCCTAAGAGTAAGAAGGACAATTTCAAGAAGAAGAAGAGTAAGAAAGCCCTTGCTGCTACTTAGAGTGACTCTGAGCAAGATTCATTATCCTCAGATGAAGAGGCACACAATTCTGCCAATGTGTGTCTCATGGCTAAGAATGATCGAGTTCACTCAGAGTCAGCTGACCAACCAATAACTTCCGCTGCCAGACAATCAGCTGACCAAAGGAAAGATAAAGGAAATAACTCTGAGGTAAATTCTGATCCCCCTTTGTCTTCAGATAAGCTTGCTGCAGTACTTAATGATGTCATTAATGTGACTAAGAAGTCAACCACATACATCAAAGTACTTTAGAGGAGGTGTGATGATATAGAAAATGTTAATTCTTCTACATCACTTGATATCCTATACCTAATGGAAAAAGTTGAGTACCAAATTGGATATAACAACAAACTCACTAAGAGATTGGATAAGCTAGTTGATGTATTAACAACTTTAAAAAAGGTGCAGGTCCCTCATCAACCTAGCAGGAATACTCAGAGTAACCACACTCACCACTCTGAAGGGGTTTCTTAAAAGAGTAAAGTGAGCAGGCCTAATCCTAAAGCCACTTTAGTTTTTATGGTAAGCCAGGATATGCTATAGTCATGTGTAGGCACAAAAATGGTTACTATGATGAGTATGACTTGTCAAGAATGACCACCACTAACAAGGGAGGACCCAGCCAGAAAAAGGCATGGATACCTAAGAAAAGTTAACTATTTTGCAGGTGAGCCTGAGATCCATTAATGATAGCAGAATGTGGTATTTGGATAGTGGATGCTCGAGGCATATGATAGGTAATGAGAAGCAATTCATCACATTAGAGTGAAGAAGAAATGGAAGTGTCAGTTTTGGAGACAACAAGAAAGGAAAGATTGTTGGCAATGACACCATAGGAGTGAAGCCTTTAATTGATAATGTGTCTCTGGTGAAAGGCCTAAAGTTCAACTTGCTAAGCATTGCTTAGTTGTGTGACAAAGGCAGTAAAGTAATATTTGACTCAGCAGGCTACTCAGTCATTGATGGTAACTCTGACCAAACTATTCTTTATGCTCCTAGAATTAATAATGTTTATATGATTGATTTATCCCCTAGCTCCAATGATATATGCTTAGTTTCTAAGGAGGAAAACTCATGGCTATGGCACAGAAGGTTAGGATATATTAATATGACCAATCTATCCAAATTAGCTAGAAATGAACTTGTTGAGGGTTTACAAAATCTAGCCTTTGATAAAGATAGTGTAACGACCCGGTCCTAAGAGGGGTGGCGCCGGGGTAGAAGACCTGAGCAAAGAGCGGCCATGAAGGATGTCGATGGGGACAGGAATGAACCGAATCCATACCCGAAAGAGAGAGTTTCGAGATTGTGCTGGTGTGAGACAGCAGAATTGAGAACGGTTAAGGATTTCGAGGTTATAATGGTATGAGACATTACAATTGAGAGAGACTTAAGAGATTTGATTGGTACTACCTATACTAACAAGGTGCACCTTCTTTTCGGGAGCCTATCCGGGAGAACTCCAAAGTTGAGCGTGCTTGACTTGGAGCAATCTCAGGATGGGTGACCTCCTGGGAAGTAATTTCCAGGAAGTGAGCGAGTGAGGACAAAGCTCACTGAAAAGACTCGTGTTGGTTTGTGGGGGCAGTCGGTCGAACCCGGGGTGTTACAGTTTGGTATCAGAGCCAGCTCTCTCCCAGTACGGTGTGGTTCGGGGACGAACCAGGCGGAAGCTGGTGGGCCTGTAACGACCCGGTCCTAAGAGGGGTGGCGCCGGGGTAGAAGACCTGAGCAAAGAGCGGCCATGAAGGATGTCGATGGGGACAGGAATGAACCGAATCCATACCCGAAAGAGAGAGTTTCGAGATTGTGCTGGTGTGGGACAGCAGAATTGAGAACGGTTAAGGATTTCAAGGTTATAATGGTATGAGACATTACAATTGAGAGAGACTTAAGAGATTTGATTGGTACTACCTATACTAACAAGGTGCACCTTCTTTTCGGGAGCCTATCCGGGAGAACTCCAAAGTTGAGCGTGCTTGACTTGGAGCAATCTCAGGATGGGTGACCTCCTGGGAAGTAATTTCCAGGAAGTGAGCGAGTGAGGACAAAGCTCACTGAAAAGACTCGTGTTGGTTTGTGGGGGCAGTCGGTCGAACCCGGGGTGTTACAGATAGACTCTACTCAGCATGCCAACTTGGAAAACAATTTAGGAAGACCTTTAAATCTATAGCTAATATATCTTCTTCTCGTCCCCTTGATCTTCTACACATGGATTTGTTTGGGCCTGTTGCGCCAACAAGTCTAGGTGGAATAAAATACACCCTTGTGGTTGTAGATGATCTGAACAGGTTCACTTGGATTGTCTTACTAGCTAGCGAAGATGAAACGTTTGAATCATTCTCTAGGTTGGCTACCCAGATCATGAATGAAAAAGACCTTAAAATTAATAGAATCCATAGTGACCATGGAAGAGAATTCAAAAATAGGAAGTTTGAGGATTTCTGTTCCAAGCATGGTATTGACCACAATTTTTCTGCCTCTCATACACCTTAGCAAAATGGGGTTGTTGAGAGAAAGAATCACACCATTGCAGAGATGGGTCGTTCTATGTTGAGTGATAACAATCTACCAAAGTATTTCTAGGGAGAGCCTATTAACACAACTTCTTACACTCTAAACAGGGTTTTAATTTGCCCAGCTTTGAATAAAACTCCTTATGAACATTGGAAGGGGCGCAAGCCCAAGTTTGGTCATCTCAAGGCCTTTGGTTGTAGATGCTTCATATTAAACACTAAAGACCAATTGACTAAATTTGACCATAAGAATGATGAAGGAATCTTTCTAGGTTACTCAATACACTTTAGGGCATACAGAGTGTATGTCAAGAGGACTGGCATCTTAGAGGAGTCAATGCTTGTAGATTTTGATGAAACTAACAATGCAGGTAGATAAGCCAGTGATGATGAAAGAGAAAAGGAATAAGTAAGCGGATCAGTCAGTCAGCCCATAATTATTCCTGATCCAGTACAAGAGAAATAAAAAAATGAAGTTGACTTGGACCAATCAATCAACTTTAGTGATGATGTGTATGCTCAACCAATGACTATAGCTCCACGAGCTGATCCTGATCTACCAAAAGAAGTCAGAGCAAGGAGAGATCACCCAGTTGATAAGATTCTTGATAGTGTGCAAAATCTAATGTTGACTAGAGGTTAGCTAAACAGAATGATAAGCCATTCAACATTTGTATCATTGATTAAACCATAGAAGTTTGAAGATGCTGAGTTTGATGACAACTGGATGATTGCAATGCAAGAAGAGCTAGACCAATTTAGAAGAAATGAAGTTTGGGATTTGGTGGAGAAACCCAAAGGAAAGTCAATCATAAGCACCAAATGGGTTTTCAAGAACAAGTTAGATGAAGCTGGTAATGTTGTTAAAAATATAGCCAGACTAGTTGCTCAAGGCTATAATCAACAAGAAGGCATTTATTATGGAGAAACATTTGCACCAGTAGTAAGACTTGAAGCCATAAGAATTCTTTATGCTTTTTCATCCCATATAAACTTCAAGCTATTTTAAATGGATGTTAAGAGTGCATTTCTTAATCGTTATATTCAAGAAGAAGTCTGTGTCAAACAGCCCCCAGGCTTCGAAGACCCTAAATATCCAAATCATGTCTTCAAGCTGAAGAAAGCTCTATATGGACTGAAACAGGCTCCAAGAGCTTGGTATGAAAGACTGACTAAGTTTTTGATCAGCAAAGGTTATGTTAGAGGGAAAGCAGATACAACTCTGTTTATCAAGAAGAGGCATCAAGATGTGTTGCTAGTCCAAATATATGTGGATGACATTATTTTTGGAGCAACTGATGAAAAGCTATACAAAGAGTTCAACCAATAAATGAAGAAATAATTTGAAATGTCAATGATGGGAGAGATTTATTTATTTCTTGGTTTGTAAATCAAGCAAGGTGATGATGGGATCTTCATCAGCTAAGCTAAGTATGCCAAGGAAGTACTCAAGAAGTTTGACATGGATAAAGCCAAGCTAATGTCAACACCCATGGCCACTAATACAATTCTAAGTAAAGATAAGGAAGGAAAACCTGTAGAGAGTAAGCTTCGTAGAGGTATAATTGGTTCTCTACTTTAATTAGCTACTAGTAGGCCTGACATTCAATATGCTGTATGCTATTGTGCAAGATATCAAGAGAATCACAGTTAGCTGCTATTAAGAGAATTCTCAGGTTTTTGATAGGCTCTATTGATGCAGGTTTGTGTTATCCAAGTAATGCAAACTTCACTCTGAGAGGATACACTGATACTGACTATGGAAAAGACAAACTTGAAAGGGAAAGCACCACAGGAGGTTATCATTTCCTTAGTGACTGTCTAGTAACATGGTACAACAAGAAGTAGACTTCTGTGGCTCTAAGTACAGCTGAGGCTGAGTACATGGCTGCAGAAAGTTATGTAGCATAACTGCTATGGATCAAGCAGCAATTGGAGGATTATAGTATGAAGTCAAATTGTGTTAAAGATATGTGTGACAACAAGGGTGCAATTGACCTATCCAAGAATCCAGTTCAATATGGCAAGATGAAGCATGTCAATATAAGACATCACTTCATAAGGGATCATATGCTAAAGGGAGAAGTCAAGCTCACATACATTCCAACTGAAGAACAACGAGTTGACATATTCACAAAGCCTATTGGAAAGGATCAATTCAACACACTCAGATAGCTGATCGGAATGACCAATCCAATTTGAAGAAATACATTTCACTCTGACCTATCCTGGAGCTGACTAATCTAGGACACACTTTGAGCTTCAGCGAATTAGGTTAAGTATTTCTTTTGCCGCTTGAATTTTGGACACGTCATTAATTGTCACCAGTTATCTTTCAAATTTAAACTTGATAAGAAATGGTAGCAAATTATGAAATGATCCATATTTAGAGCAGCTATCCTATGTTTTTTGCCTTCATTAATCCTATGGTATACGTTATGCAATCTAACCGTTGAATCTTAATACCATGGATTGTGAGTCATACACGTAGCTTTGCAGGTTTATGCTTAGAGTTTTTGGCTATTTAAGTAGAAATTCCGAAAGAGGAAAGGTTACTTTACTAAAATTCTTTTCTCTATAATTTTCTTCCTGAAATCCCTAAAATCTCTATCTTTCTTAAAGCAAATTCACTATGGCGAGCACATCAGGGAGGAAATTTGATCTCTTTGTAAGAAATAAGAAAGATACTCACTAGGTTACTACTAGAGAGCATATGGCTCAGTTAGCAATCAACATGGACAAAATCAAAAAATCAGAATTCTAGTAGGAATGAAGTATACTCCAACTCTATTGTGTTTCATGAAGAAAATAGAGGTAGATAGACTAATTATGGTCGACTTGCTGAGTTTTTGTAGTGATCAGAAGTTTGGGAAGTGGGTGCATTAGCACCACTTGAGAGGATTCTTTAAACTCCCGAATGGCTGTTATGAGGAGATTATAGATAGATTCTACAATGGAATCCATTTAGTGAAAGGTCAGAAGGACCTGTTCGTAACCACTATGATAGGGAGGAAAGTGTATGTGACCCCCAAGCTCATTACAGGTCTACTAGGAATGAAGGAAAGAGGGCTGAAGCTATGAGTTGTTAATGATGAAGATCATGTTGATATTCCTATAGACTATGAAGTTCCAGAAGATTACAAGAAAGGAGAGCTTATAGTTTCCATGTTCATAAAAGAAGGGAAACAACCACATGAGTTAGCGATCAAGGTACTGCTGCCCAAGACAGGCTCTACAGGAAGCAGTTCTAAGTTTAAAAGAGTATTTGTTTATGTGGTGACCTATAGCATGAGCATCAACTGGCCCATGGCCATTATTCATAGATTCTTAAAGGTTAGTAAGCATAAGGTGTATGGACAGCTGGTTATGGAGATTTGCAGGGCCTATGAGATTGATATGGAAGGATGGGCTATCAAAAGCAATATTCAGATGAAAGTGATTGAGTCCAGAATCCTGATCAATGCTCACTTTCATAGACTCAAAGCTAATGAGAGGCCTACTAACACAAAGTACATAAAACTTAAAAGAGGGAAAGTCAGAGTAAAGGACCCCAAGGCTATCATGGAAATGAAGCGTATTCAGCATCATGAGGAGGGCCTGACCCTGGATGCCTTTATGGCTAAAGAGCTTGAGAGGATTACAAAGCTCAGAGCTGAGAGAGGAGAAGACATGTCTGAGAAATAAGTAGTGAAGAAGGAGGTCAGGAAGGACTCTAAGAAGGAAAGAAAAGTGAGCTCAGCGAGCTTAGTTCCTGCTATTGTCCCAAAGAAGATAAGATCTTCTAAGGAAATTAGAGAAGATAAGAGGAAAGAGCTACTCCTCAGGAGATTGAGGAAGAGAAGAGGGCTAAGGAAGAGCTGAGAGAAGAAATGCCCTTAAGGAGAGAGAAGAAGAGGAAGGAAGATATAACTTAGCTAGATGCGGTGACTACTAAAGGAAAGGAAGCTACATCAGTTCATGTTCCCCAAGTAGGTCAGCCCAAGAAGAAGTGGATTATAAAGAGAGGGACATGAGTTATCCAAGATATAGAAGAAGTTGAGAAAGTTAGAGCTTCTAAAGAAGAGAGAATCATAAAGAAGCAAGAGGAGATTAAAGCCACTATAAGTAGACAGGCTAAAGAAGCAGCAGCAGCAGCTAAAGCTAAGGCTAAGGCTAGCACTAAGCAAATTTTAGAGAAGGCTTTAGCTAGCCTGGCTGAGAAAGAAGTGCCAGAAGTTTTTGATGAGATTATAAGAGCTCTAGATGCAATTGATAATTAAGAGGAGCAGGAGGAGGAAGATGATGTGGTAAAAGTGGAAGCTTTTGAATTCAAAGTGCTAAATTCTTACCAGTAGGTCACTCTGACTACTGAGGAAGTCAAGGAGGCTAGGAAGGAGAGAAAGATGGGTTTGTTAAAGAGAATGAAGATTGTAATAGATGAGGATGAAGGAGATTTAGAGGATAAGGAGGAAGAGGAAGTAGAAGTAGTTGAGCATAGAGCTCAGCTGACTAAGGATTCTCTAACTCAGGTCAGCAAGTCCATTATTAAAGGTGATATGGAGGAGAAGGAGAAGGAACCTAAAGAATTCTTTATTTTCCCAAACACATCCACCCAAACACCTCTCTCACCTACTCCAATCTCTGCCTTACCCCTACCAGAAAGCCAAACACCATCCACATCAAATTCAAATCAAGCCTCTGACCAAAATAACCCAGACTCTGACCAAAAAGCCATCATACCATATTTGTCACCCTTAGGATCTCCAATGCGAGAGATTTCATATTTGGAAGGACCTTCACAAGTCAGAGGACCTCCAATCGTTGAGGAGATTCCTGAACAACAACAACAACAACCACCCAACAACCTCAACCTCAACCTCAATTAAATCAAAATGCTGAATTATTGGGAGACATAAGGATGATGGGAAGAGAAAGATTTCCAGAACTAGGGACAGATGCTGAAATAACAAAATCTTTGTTGTCTGAGGATGTCCTGAGGAGGATCGCAAAGGCTATTGAGCCAATGTGAGGTTTTATGGAGGCAGTTGAAGAGATGAAGGCCCATGTCAAATCAGTACCTACCCAATTTTCCTTGGTAAAGGCAATAGTATCCCATACTTTGCCTTTGTTATCTATTGCAGGTAGGCAGGTAGCTGGTTCTAAAATAGAAGTTACAGAACTCAAGAAGCAGATGGCTAAGATGTATGAGAGTAATTGCAAAGTACTTAATGATGAAAGGGATTTTCGCAACTCAATGATAGACAAATTCAATCCCTTACTTGAGGCTACTCTGAAGGTACTTGATGGGTATAACATATTGAGAAACGAGAATGATGAGAACACAACTCGCCTAAATGTAGTTATAGATGGACTAAATGCACTGATCACAGTGGTAACTAAGCATTATGGGCTACACACTGAGTTAAGGAAATTGAAGGAGGAGATGCTACAAGGAGTTAAGGACTCAGAGGGAGCTATGCTAAATGCCATAAAGAGGCTTAATATTTTAGATGCTCTGATCAGTGATATTATTATGACAGATGCTGAACTGAAGCCTAATCTTCATCACAAACTTGGTCATATTAGAGACCAAATAAAGCAAGTTCAAGTTCATGTCATCAATGATGGAAAGCCCTGGATAAGATTCACAATAAAGTTACTACCCACATTAGGAGCACTCCACTGTTAGAGTAAATACTCAGGGAAAATAATCAGGCAAAGGCTCTGGCAAGTCTCACCTAGATATCCAAAGAAGGTTTAAATGCTCAATATTAGGTCAATCTATCTCAATCTCGCGCTTTGGTAGGATTATTCACCTTTCTCAGAGAATAAGAGGCAATATCGCAAGAAATCTATGAGATGGTTTTATAGAATTTTTCATAAAATGTCTATCATCAATTAGAAACCTTTGAAGAGTCTTTGAGCTTGTTTGATCATCAAACTCAAGCCATTTTGGATGCAATGGTAATGGGATAGAAGGATCGCAAGAAGCGTGAAAATGAAGAAAAGGAGAGAGAACAGAGGATTGCTGAATTTTCTTACAACCTGTCTAAGGATCTGGAGCACATTTAGAGAGAATATACTGAGACAAGAAAGAGGAAAGGGAAGGAGATAGCGCTACCCAAAGAAAAGAAATCCAAATGGGATCAGCAAGTCTATGAGGAGAAAAGAGCCAATTTGGAAGCCCCACCTAGGCCAAAAGATTAGAATAGAATTTCTGTAATCGTTAGTGCTGAACTGTAAAACTTAGTATAGACTAACTCATTGTTATATGTACTTAAGTTATTATTTAATGAAAGATTACAATTTATGTTCTAAGTTAAGATCTTCTTAACTTCATATATCTTATCCTATATATATGAGAAGTATTGAGGAATGTTGAACTCAGAAGATTTAAGAATTATGGGGGAGTTATCATTCACTCTGAGCAGATTAAAGATGCTAAATAAAAGACATATCAAGCATGAGTACAAGGTAACTCTGATCTAGATATCTTATTGATTTAATTCTCGCTCAAGTTAATTGCCATTGATCAAAATGGGGGAGATTGTTAAACCAAGCACGAGTTTGGACTAACTCAGTGGATGACTCAGTAGTGCTTAAGTTTTGATCATAACAATTAAGTTCAGTTTGAGATAATTAAATCAATAATGATGTTAAAATAAATAGTTTATGGTGTTAAGGGAGTTAGTAAATTCAAGGGTAGAATTTTGAGTCTCTGCTGACCTAGCTATTTAGTTTAACTATGAGTGGTTTCTAGGCTGAGTACTTACTTGGTCGCTGACTTAGTATTATTCACTCAGCACTTGATATTTAGATTTTGTTTCAGGTGTGTGCATTTCATTTTATAGTTTCAGCTAGGTTACTTTATGTCTGTCAATGCTGCTGACCTTACCATTTAAGGTAAAAAGGTATCTTTGCTTTTAGTGTTGCTTTTTGTAAGAACATTAATGAGATAAAGATAAAAAGAATTAATGCCTTGATAAGACATAAAATTATGAAGAAAATGACAAAGTCTTCTAATGCAAAGCTGCAATAAGTAAATTGCCACTTTGGGTAATTCTGTAAATCTACCAATCTTATATTGTGTACTCTGCAACATGTCCGAAAACCAGAGGAAATGAGATAAAGACTTGTGGCAAGTCAGCACAAGTTCTCTCTAACGACAGAATGGCATCAAACGATAAAGATTTCAAATTGGAGCTCAAATTTCAAGCTAACGGATTGAAATGTATTTCACAATGGTGCAATTCTATCTCTTAACAGATTGATTTGAAGAAGCAACAAGTGAATTACAGAGCTGTCAATTTCAGAAGATGCCAAGACAAGTTCAATGGCTACTTTCTTAAATACAACTATAAAAGAAGCAAGAAGCCAAGCGTTAGAACTTGGTGATTACACCTAAATTTCCTAGAAGAAAATACTCTGTTATCTTACAAGCTTTAAAGGAATTCTATCAAGAAAAGCACAACTCAGTGAGAATCTGTGAGAACAAGAGAGAGTAGAATAGATCAATCAATTGTAATATTAGATCATTTGTAACTCGATCAACATTTTTATAAGTTGAATCCAGCTCTTCTTTGAACTCTTATTGAGTTGCTGATAGAAGAAGGTATTCTAGTCAACGGGTGAACGATTGCAATTTTGAGGGTACTTACTATAATTGGGGAATTTATGATAGGCTTCTCCGCCTAGGGTAAAGGAGTTGAGATTAGTGGATTAAAGCCGAGACACTCTCTCAGGATTGGATGTAAGTACAGGTTGCCGAACCATCATAAAAATCTCCGTGTCCCTTACTTAATTGCATTTTCTAGCCATTTCACTCAGCCAGCTGACCTCACTCAGCAGAGCCATATTTATCACAAAAATGTTTTATAAATTTTTTGAGTGAGTCATTCACCCCCCTCTGACTTATTGAGTGTACACATAGGGATAAAAAACCCCCTCTCTAACCATGATTAGACCCTTACTGGGACCAATAAATGGTATTAAAGCAAGTGCTCAAAACTAGAGATCTAACAATCTCGAGATAATGGTCTAAATTTTGATCCAAGAATCAAAATGAGTTTCCAAAACTCACAACTCCTTCCTAAAGGTATGTCCATTACCTATTCTCCACTCTTCATCGGTGAACACTACACATTCTGGAAAAATCGGATGAAGAACTTCATTCAAGCATAAAGCATGTAAGCACAGTCGGTCATTAAAGATGGCCCATATGAGCCTACTCTTGAAGTAGATGGGCTTACTACCCGAAAGCCCTCAAGTTTATGGGATGAGAATGATTTTAAAAAGTTGCGTGAAAACACAAATGCTATTAACATGCTTTATTGTGCTCTTAGTGCAACAGAATTTAACAAGATATCTGAGTGTAAGACTGCACAAGAAATTTGGCAGAAGCTGGAAGTAACCTATGAAGGAACCAACAAAGTTAGAGAAGCTGAGCTTGATCTACTGCAGCTAAAGCTTGAATCCTTCAAGATGGAGCCAAAAAAGTCAATCAGCAGTATGAACACTAGATACACCAATCTAGTGAATGAGATGAAAAGGCTCGGAAAGGAAATCTCTGAAGTAGAGATGGTAAAGGAGGTGCTCCGGAGTCTCACCAAGGAACAAGATAATAAGAAGACTACTATTGAAGAAGCTTATGAATTAAACTTCTGTAGTTATGATGAGCTTATTGGTAATCTCTTAACTCAAGAGTTATCCTTGGAGAGATATAGCCAACAAGAGATGAAGCCTAAAGAAAAGAAGAAGGCCATTTCACTTAAGTTAGACACCTCTTTCGGATAAGAACAGTAGCCAAAAGAATCAAAGTACAATGAAGAAGATATGGCTATGCTGGCCAACTACTTTGACAAATTCCTAAAGAAAAAGAATAGAATGAGATCTAGAAGATTCGAATCAAGAAGGCCCAAGGAAGGCACCTCAAGAAGGGATAAGCCAAGAAAGGCTCTGGAAGAAAAGAAAGAACTGGAAAAAGATGTTGCCTGCTTTGAATGCGGAGAAAAAGGGCACTTTAGAACCAAATGCCCCAAGCTAAAAAGTGAAAAGAAATATAAGAAGACAGATATGGTGGCCACATGGAGCAATGGTGAAGAAAGTAGCAGTTCATCTTCAACAAAAGAAGAAGAGACTGCTCATTGTGCATTCATGCACTGACAGATCCGGAAGCAGAGCAATCCGGAAGAAAGTCATCTAAGCAAGACACTGAGCAGATTGAAGATTCGGAATTAGAGACAGTTAATACTGAGGTAAACTCTTATTCTAATTCTATTTCTAAACTTGATCTTGCTAGAGCCTTAAAGGTGGTAATCCACAATGTGAAAAAGAACACCAAAGCCATAAAATCCATACAAAAAACAAATTCTGGAATTGGCTGAAGATGCTGAAGCAATGTCACAAGACATCAACTTGATGCAAACATTAAAGCACATAGATGTGGTGGAAGAAAACTTCCTGAAAAGTCAAGTTCAGATTTTAAGTGCTAACTTGACAGGGCTAGATAGGGAGCTAACCCTGATAAAGGAGGCCTCCGGAAGGAAACCAGATCCTTCATAAAGAAGGAAAAATCAAGGGAGATCAGGAGCAAGAAATCCTAATCATAAGAATCCGGTGAATCCAAAGGAAAGAAAAGTGAGCAAGCAACCTCAAGCACAAAGATTCACAGCTGCTCAAAAAGGAAAAGCTAAGGCTGTATCAAATGAGCAACCTGCCAAACAAAGAAGAAATCATGGAGTAGAAGTTGCACCCCCAACCAACTACACCGGACCAACAACAAGCATAAGAGAAGCTATATATAATGGGAATTGTGGGAAGGAGGATCATGAAAAGATCGAAAGGAAGCAAGAGCAAAGCAGACCCATCTCAGGGTGTAGGTTTTGTGGGAAAAACAACCATGTTACTAAATTATGTAGATTAAAAAATGGTTATTATGATATTTATCCTTGGCGTGAAATGGTTGATAACCCTAGAGGACCCAAATCTGATTGGGTACCCAAACACACTTGATCTATTTTGCAGGTATGCCTTAGATCCACATAAGATCAACACACATGGTACATTGATAGTGGATGCTCAAGGCTCATGTCAGGTGATGAGAAGGCCTTCATCACTTTAATCCGGAAGAGATGAGGCAAAGTAAGGTTTGGAGACAATCAAAAGGGACATATCATTAGGCATGGAACCATTGGATCTGAAATACAAATAGAAGATGTCTCTCTAATTGATGGACTGAAGTTTAACTTACTCAGTGTAGCACAACTCTGTGATAAAGGAAGAAAAGTCATATGGTAATTCCTTGTCATCCTGATCTTGTTCCCCTGGAATCATCCATTGTAATACTTGTTACAAAAATATGCAGAAACAATTTATGGCAAGTAGACATTCTTAAACTATAGATATCAATTATGTGTAACTTCCACCACTTGACTTTGACCTCCTTCTATTAATACAAAAGCCAATTACGAGCATAAAAAAAGTTGTTGGAATGAGAGTTGCAAGTATGATGATTACAACCTTTTTGCTTTCATTATTCGCTTTTGCGTGATTAAGTCCAATAAAAAAAAGGCTATCAAAAATGCTTGGCAACTCAAAAGCATTTGGAGAAGGGCTATTTACATAAATAGATAAAAAAAAATTTGGACCAAAAAAATAATAATAACGCAAACATGTAAAATAGGGGAAAATATTCCCATAAATACGTTCAAAGCTTATTAAAGATCAGCAATCTCTTCCACTTCCTCACCTCTCTCCCTCTCGCGCGATTTCACCTAAAATACAAATTCAAAAACGAAACTCAAAAACCGTTCACGACAACTGCAAAAATCGTTCAAGTAATCTGCCAACAACGGTTCCATTTGCTTTAAACACTACCATTGATTTCGAAATTCATTCACTAGAGTTCAAAATCTACAATTCTGAGAGAAATTTGAAATCTACAGAGGTAAAAAGAACGAAACCTAAATCAATCTTTGCTTCTTCAATTTTTGCGATTTCATGTTTATGATAAACAACACAAACAACAGTTAAGTGGCTCCGAGGAAACAAATTGAAAACCGACGAAGCCTGCAAGAAAAAAGATGAAAAGAAAAGAAGCAGATGCACAGGCAAGAGAGAATCAAGAGGTAATACATACTCGTATTCAAACGACTAAACGACTTGGTTTTTTTGGTTTATGATGAGAATAAATTGGTATTAAAATGTAAAATCTAGATTTATTTCACCTAAAAGCATGATTTGACAAAAACCTTGTAGGAAACCACTGAAAATCTAGGTTTCATCAGCCTAAAAATCTAATCTGACAAAAACTTATAGAAAACGACTGAAAATCTGGCTTTATTCAACCTAAAAGACAGATCTAGAAAAAAACTTATAGAAAATCACTGCACAGAGAATTTAAAGACCAAATGACAAGTATTAACTGAATTTCTAGCAAAATTGGTATGAACAATTTAAAGGAAAAACTGATAGATGTCCAATATTTAGAAACTAGATATAAGACAGATAAAGATGTAAGTATTACAACAAAAATTAATATCAGTTGAATGTCTATAGAATATATAGTGAACACATATAGGAAATAAAAAGTATGTAAATTAAAGATCTAAAAGAAAAAGGAAGACAAATAGATAAGTATATGTTGCATCTATATTGAATAGACACAGGACATGTAGGATAAGTATATTGAACAAAATATAGGACATCAAACATAAGTAAATTAAAGATCTGAAAATGATATAGGTTGCATCTATATAGTATATATATAGGGCATCTATAGAACATATGCAATAACTAAAATGTTTACATATCACATATCTTTTGAACATATAGGCTGGAATATATGTCAACATGGAAAATCACTGATATATATATGACTTGTCTATTGTACACTTATATGTTATGTTGGATATCTCTCTAGAATGCCTATTGCGTGTATCTTTCTACAACACCTCTAATTCTAATGATTGCCAACAACATGACTTCTTTTATTATTCAGATGTTAAGTAGATAAACTGTAATCAAGTTTGAATAACTTACAAATTTCTGTGAACATTGGAAAATGAATAGGCAACAATTAGTATATCGATTGCCGATTACAACATGGTATACCCACGGAACACAAGGTGGGCACCTAACATCACTATTGTAGTGAATGAGGACATAATAAGTTTCATCAAAAACAACGTCCCAGAAAAGGTACTCAACATGCTAAAGGGATCAGTATTTGGAAATTTCTTCAGAATGCCAACATTAACAGTGCAATACCAACTGATTCACAACCTGCTGATACGAGAAATAGACCAGTCTGATGAAAGCTGCTTTGTCATTCTAGTGGGAAACAAACCTCTATATTTCGGGGCAGAATACTTTTTGCTGATCTCAGGGCTTAAGACAGGACCAGCCTACCCTACCCAAGGCTGTCTCGTAAATCTATGAGGCCCTGAACGGATATATAAAAATGGGCCCTGGTAGAGCAAAAATATGTATCATTGATTTAAAATATAAAAATTTCTATAAATATTGATTATCAACTGAATTTGCTTTAAAATTATTGTTATAAAATTTTATGACATGTTATGTGATGAATTTTAAAGACTAATAATAAATTATCAATGAAATACTGTCAAATTACCCATAAAATGTTTTGTTGATAAAATATAATTTTAGAATTGTTGGACATATGAATATTTAAAACTCTAACTGGTTAGTGAGCTTTCCTAATTAATTTCATTGAATTTTTTTAAAATAATATAAGCGTATTTAAGCAATTTAAAAAAATATCTTAGCAGTTTTGAATAAGTAATGAAGTATCTTGCTTACTAAGTTTATTTGTTCCTTTTAAATTATTATATGTTCATAAAGTAATTTGTTGTTATTTCCTAAACATCCGCTACCTTTTTGTGTTGGAATTTTTAATTACAAAAATACAACTAAAATTAAATTGGAAAATTTAGAAGTGTGGTTATAATTTAATCTAACCTTATATTTGTAACGAACCGAAATTTCCAAAATTTTGCTTGTAATAAATTACTATGGTGTTAAAAATATCATAGAAATTATTTTTGTTGTTATTGTTGTTATTGGATATAAGGCATGAGGAAATAAGAGCTAATTATAGTAAGAAAGATGAATTGGACATTTAATTATTTGTCCAAGGGCAATATTGGAAATTGAAAAAAAATAAAAAAATAAAATGCATACCTTACTATCCAGCCTCTCTCTTCTTCACCTCCATCATTTTTCATCATTTCTCCTTCTCCATTTCCCTTTAACCAAAATTCTCCCTAATCCAAAAACTTCCGATTTCTTCGATTCAACTTCAAATTCTTGTTAGAAATCGATCCTTAAGCCCTCTATCATCATCAATTTCAGTCAATCAAGACTAGAAGAGGAGGATTTCAGAAATTAAGATTCGGATGAATAGTAACCCGAGTTTGAGGTGAGTGATTTTTGGTGAAATTAAAGCTTAATTAGTAGAATTCATGGTAGATTAAGCATATTTATGGTATTAGAAAGTTTATTTATGCAATATCTTGTTTAGGCCCTTACTTATAACCGGCCCTGACCCTACCCTTAGATCAGTTGGTCCTGTCAATAAGCAATCTAGCAAAATGGCCTCCCACTAGAGTAGTTCGAGCATCATGTATTCATGTATTTTCTTCATTAAAAATAAGGAATATTTCTTATAATTCATTTGTTTAGGGTATGTGTTAATGAACAACATGTTTGCTACATTCTTGGTCATTTATCCATTGTGTTATTATATTTAAACAATTCATTTGTTCAGGTACCTTGACCTGTGATGTGTCTCAACTTTACCTGTTGGGCCTGCTTAAACTGGCAAAACATTTATTTGCCATATTGAAATTCAATTGAATTATATAATATTGAATTAAACTGAACCGAATGTAATATAAGTTGAAAATGATAAAGCCTATATTTAGGTTTAAAGGTAAAAAGCAGTAATGATTGACAATTTTTTTTCTTAGCAAGTAGAAAATCAGTTTTTCGGACCATTTAAATAAATGTTTATATTCCATTTCATGTTGTGACTATATGATTTTTTCTGCATTGTCCTAAATATATTTGTGTCTCACTGTCTTTCTGACTTTTCTCTAAAATTAGCTTTAAGATTTTTTTTTATTTTCATACCCGTTGCTAATCCCCAAATCAGGCATTTGTTTGTGTACTGAGAACAAATATTTGATAGGCACGCTGTTTTACAATTTCCATAATAGTTGGAAATTGAATTTGCTGCTTTTATATTTTTTTTGTATATTCATACTATTATTGATTATCAAAATAGTAAATAGATTATATTACCCTTGTTAGCGTATTCATAATTGCTAACTTTATTACAGACAAAACAATCAATATATAGACAATTACCTGGGTACACGAATACTGAACATCAAAATATAATCACCAAAATCATAGAGATTTTATTTCCTTCTTCTAGTTTTAATCTAATTAATTATGCCTCCTATAAAAATATAAACATATATGCTACACAAATCATAAACCAACACACAAACTGAAAATGGTTGTCAAATCCAATATTGTGATGCTTTTTTGTTGTATTTGTCTTCCTTTTCTTGTGTGATGGTGCAATGTCCCTTGAACAAAATCATGGCTGAAAGTCATACACTAAGCCTAATACATTGAACACCAGAGGACTCCTCGTTCGACCTAATTCTTACCGCATATACTTTGCTAAAAGTCATATTCCACCTTCTGGGCCACGTACATTTCCTCCTCCCGTACATATGTACAACATATACGCGAGAACTCATCTTCCGCCTTCAGGCCCATCGAGAAGAATTAACGGTCCACCTCCTCCCGGCCAGATATACAGCATATATATAGTGCCAAAACTCCTACTCCACCTTCTGCGCCATCTAGAAGAAGTACCGTTCCACCTCCTTATGCTCGCTTATACAACATATAGAGTGCCAAAACTCCTATTCCACCGTCTGGGCCATCGAGAAGAACTAATACACCTCCTCCCACCCCGCACAAAGAATAAGAAGGTTGTATAATATAGAAAAAGTTGTTTTGAGATGTAAGTTCTACTAATAAATACATATCACGTTAGTAATAACTAGTAAGTGGTTTTATTTATTGGTTACTTATCTACTAAATTATATTATTGTAAGCCAATATTGTTTAATATGTTTATTGTCTTAATTGTTCAATTCTCAGGGTTTTACCTAAAATTTGCAAAAATACCAATAATATCTGGCAGGACAACAAACCAGTTACAAGTTTATAAGTTCAGGGTTAAACTGTACACTTCACCAACAAGGTGTAGCTCAGTTGGCAATACAATCTGAGCAAATTGGGAGAGAACAAGGTTTAAATTTCACTAAATACACTTGTTGGGAGGGGTGATGAGCCTTAATTGTGACTAAGCCCCAAGCAAGACTATCTTCAATGAAGATACTAGTAAATATTAAAAAAAAATTGTACACTTCAATCGAACCAAACTCAATTTCTTTTTATGTTTTTTTAGATTTATTTAATTAATTTAATACATATAACCTAAACAAAAGGACATATATAATGCGTGTAACCAATTTTAAATTAATAATTATTTTAAATCATATTTTACTAGTTCAAATACTCACATTCCAATTTTATGACTGAGTTGGCCTAGTGATTAATACTGAAATTGTGACCTCAAGTGGTCTCAAATTTGAGTCACATCCAAGACGGATTAAAGATTTATCAATGAAATATAAGCTCAAACGAGGAAAATAAATAAAAAATATACTGACATTCCAATTTTAATTTGGAAGAACGGAAATCCTAACTAAATTTTTGTTGTTACCAATTTCTCTGGGCTTAAACACATTGAGAATCCATCTTATTTCTTACAATTCATATGTCGAAAATTTCCATGAGGAAAATAAAATAAAACCAAGATGATTAAACTAATTTCCAAATTTCATTTATCATGTCATCTCATTTAAACAAATCATCGATTAGCCTTTATAATATAAGCATACAAAATTCACTAACAATAACTTCTAATACTACTAAAACATAATTTGACTCTAATAACACATGATAAGTCTACTAATCCATACTATAAATATGACCACGACTATAATTATGACATTTTCAAATAACACAATTATTTTATAGAACATTTTAGATATTTTCAACAATGTTATTATTCTTATATTATATGCATGCAAAGAAATATAAAAATTCCTATTTTATATGTATCCAAAGAAAAATAAAAATTCTCAAATAGTACAAAAATCTATTGTAATGAAACAAATAAGTTTCCAACATATTAATACTAGGGGAGGCTTATTCTTTCGAGGAATCAGGGAAGGCGGCTAGGGTTTTCTTCTAAACCCTAGCCGCACATATTTCTCCACCGGTGTTTGGCCGACTTTTTTTACAAGGCTATTCGGATCTCTGTCTGCTATTTAATAGGAGGGCGATCAAACTGCTTTCACTGGCATTTTTCCTGGGTTCTCCTGAATCCTAGCCATCCAATTTTTCTCCAACGGCATTTGGCCGGCGTTTTTGACAAGGCTTCTCCTTTCGACAGTAGGGCGGTTAGGCGGCTTCCACCGGCTTTTGGCCGGCTTTTTTTAGATTGGTTTTTCGACAGGAGGGTGATTGGCGGTTAAGGTTCGGTTTGGCCGGTGTTTCAACTGGGGGTCGAAGGTTTGTTTCACGGATTTCTTCTACCGGCATCGTTCCGGCAGTCCTTGGAGGGTCCAAGCGCTCCAACCCTTTTGCTTGCTTTCACCGGCGATTTGGCAGGCAGTTTTCAACAAGGGTATCAGGTTCTGCTATATATGGTGCACCACGGGAATCTTCTTCCCGCCATTCACTTCTGCTATATATGGATCTTTAGATCATTAGGTTCACACTCTGTTGTGATTGGGCTCTTTGGTTCATTATTATTGCACTAGGTTGCAATTAGCTTTGTTACATCATTCAGATGTTTTTATTTTTCTTTTTTGTTGTTGCTTTTTCTTTTCTTTTTTTGATAAATGGAGTCGATTTTTTTACCGAGCTCAACCTTTACTTAAAAAAAACATCTTAATACCAATATAAAAATTTCTTATTCCAATACTCTTTTATTACCACGAACCAAACTACACCTAAGAAGCTTATTAATTTAAGATGGAAACAAATTATAAATCCTATAGGATTCTTTATTTTCGATTGTTGCGGAAGCGACTAGCAAATTCAAAACTACTGCTAAAACCAAAACAAAATAGAGAGAACACCGAAATTTAACAAGGTTCGGCCAATTTTGCTTACGTCCCCGGACACTACCAAATTAATATTTCACTCAAAGAAATATTACAAATAGAGAAGAGAAAGACTTTCAAAGCCTTAAGAATATGAAGACATTTGATTTTGAGATGAAGAATTAGCAAAGATTATAGGTCTATTTATAAACAAATTTTGCCATCTTCCAACCATATTTAGCCACCTAATTATTATAGCCTCTTATTTAATTAAGCCACTAATTTAGTTGAGTCAACCTTTTACTTTGTCCAAGTTGGACTTTGTCACAATTTCTACAAATCTCCACATTGACAAAGTCCACATCTTCAATCTCTTATCTTGTGTAGTGTCTTCCAATGTAGTCTTCAATTTTCAATAGCATTGATCAAGTCTAAATAAAATTGGAACTTGACCAAGCTTACAACATTTACCAAAATATCAGCTAGATTCTCTGTGGTTCGAATTGCAACTCCACCTTCTTCGAGAATATCTCATATAAAGTGGTAATGAACATCGACATGCTTCGTCCTTGAATGATGATCTTTAGCCAACACGATAGCTCTCTGACTATCAAAATGCACCTTTACGTGCTTATGCCGGATCCCTAGTTCATCAAGCAACCCTTGAAGCCAAATTGCCTGTTTTATAGCCTCTGTGCATGCCATATACTCTGCTTCTGAAGTAAACAAAGCGTTTGGTAACTGTAAAGTAGACTTGTAACGCACTGGTCCTTTTTCTACAGTGAACACATAACCAGTATTTGATCGATGCTTATCCATATCACCATCTTTATCTTACTAATACACCAACCCAACTTGTCCCAAGATTATTTGCCACAATTCGACTGCTTCCAACACCTCGTCATTAGAAGCCAATTTAGCAGTTCCAATAACAGTAGTACCCTAATAATGATACAACATATTACTCTTTCGAACTCCCTCCAACACCACTAGTGCACCAGAAATTATCCTCATAACTCCACATTATGCCTATTCGATGAAACCTTCTTATTCTAAGGCTCCAACAGAAATGAGATTCTTTGATAAATCTGGTACGTAGCTCACTTTCTTCAAAGTTCTAATTGATCCACCTTGATTTTTCAATCGTATGGAACCACTCCCTTGTGTGGTAATATCATTTGCTGCATATACTACTCCATCTTCTAGTTCTTTGAAATCATAAAACCATTCTCGATTAGGACGCATATGATAACTGCATCCAGAATCAAGAAGCCAAACACTAGAAGAGCTGGTAGAACTTAATACAACAAGTGAACAATCTGAGTCTATATCATACTTAGCCAACGCAACAGTCTTTCATTTGTCAGATTGGCCTCTCTCCTTCAACTTAGGACACTCATTTTTCCAATGCCCTTTTTCTCTACAAAAGGCGCATTCATCTTTGCTCAACTTAGACATTGCCTTTGATCTTCCCTTCTTTCCTTTCACCTAGTTCCCCGAGCATCCTCTGACAATCAAGGCTTCAGTCCCTCCGCTTGATCTATCCAATTTATCCTTCCTCCTCAATACATAGCTATACAAAGCTCCACAGACTTCATTGAGAGTTACAGCCGCCTTCCCATGAAGCAGAGTCATTTCAAGAAACTCAAACTCCTCTGGAAGGGATCCCAACAACATCAAGGCGAGATCCTCATCTCCAAATGTCACATCCAGGTTCAACAAATCAACAACCAACTGATTAAAACTAGTGATGTGATCATTCATTGTGGTACCAGGAGTAAACGTAAATCAGAATAGTCTTTTCTTCATGTAAAGCTTGTTCTGACTGCTCTTCTTTGAGAACTTCTCCTCCAATGTCATCATTAATCTATTAGCCAAAGTCTCTTTGCAAAATGCATACTTCTGCTCTTTACATAAGCAAGACCAAATTATACCACAAGCCAACCGATTGAGGGTACTCCAATATCCTTCTCCCAGTCCTTTTGGTTTCTCTTTATCAAGTGCAATATCCAGACCCTATTAAAATAAGGCATCCTGAACCTTACTTTGCCACATGCCATGGCTACCATCGAAGATTTCCACCATCACTCTCGAATTTACTCTAGTAACTCTGTGAAAAATACTTGAAGTATTTGATATGGATGCCTTCGTTGCAAATGGATTCTCCATTTTCAGCCAAACTGTAAAATCACAAATAATAATATTACTCAAGTGTGCTAAAAAAATTCCTAGGTAATTGGTCGAGTCACAAACGGTCTCAGTTACGCATCAATTTCCTTAGGCTTTTATCGCTTGGTGACCGAATTTTTTCCATTTACTCGAGACAATATACTATGATTATTCTAGATTTTACCAAAAGAGTGTTTTAATAATAATTTTAAATTTGCTAAATGCCACTTAGACAACAGGATCAGAAGTAGGAAAAACTTTCTGATATGCCAACTGTAGTACACCTACAGCCCACAGAGCATACTAATTTCTCCTAAAACCAACGCTCTGGTACCAATTGTTGCGGAAGCGACTAGTAAATTCAAAACTACTACTAAAACAAAAAAAAATTAGAGAGAACACCGAAATTTAATGAGTTTCGGCCGATTTTGCCTACGTCCCCGGGCACTACCAAATTAATATTTAATTCAAAGAAATATTACAAATAGAGAAGAGAAAGAATTTCAAAGCCTTAAGAATAAGAAGACATTTGATTTTGGGATGAAGAATTAGCAAAGATAATAGGTCTATTTATACACAAATTTTGCCATCTTCCAACCATATTTAGCCACCTAATTAATGTAGCCTCCTATTTAATTAAGCCACCAATTTAGTTGAGTCAACCTTTTACTTTGTCCATGTTGAACTTTGTCACAATTTCTACATCGGTGTCTTTTGATGAGAAGATGAATGCTATCTATTTAAGCAGGCCTGATGATTTTAATTTGAGATCCATTATCGAATCAAGTCAAGCTCCCATTTCTGGGATCAACACATTCTTCCAATCTCCAGTCTCACCTTTTCGGAAATATATATTGTTATTTATAGCAAGAGGTGTATCCTCGTGATGTTTACCAGTTTTATTCACCTCAAGATTGCTTAGATTATCAAAGCTACACAAGGTAATGATCTTCTCCACTACTCCATTTTCTTCTTCATCGAAACTAAAAGGATACCCAATGAATTCCGCTAACTCCTTCACATAAACACTAGTATCTTCCTTCATTTCTTCGTATTTCAAGCACAATATCTTGTTTGGAAACTCGAGCTTTGCTTTCCAATACCCTAAAACATGATCCCACTACAGTCCATAATTCTATATTCCTATTCAAAATCTCTCCAAAAGCTAATTTTTCAAAGAATCAAAGATTAGGCTTATTATGAAATTATTACGATTAGATTTAATTTTAAGTTGATAAGATTAGATTTAATATCTGATTTTCTATTTAATTTGTTATGTCTTTGTAAGCCTATAAATAGGCATCGTATTCATAGTAAAAAGTGTGCTCATATGTGCCATATGCATATGTGTTCCAGGGTACTATATCTGCAGTATTGCTTTACTATAAATCTGTGTTCATATTCTACAACAGTGTTATCAGAGGTATCTTCTTATGGGACCTGTGTATTTCAGTTGAAGAAATCGCAAAACCAACAGAAGTGTGCCACGATGATGCAACAAGAGTATGATGATACAAAAATAGGATTGGTTTTTCATTGAAAGCTAAGGCCGCTTAACCATGACCCATGACCCATGCCTATGACCAATGCCCATAAACCATAACTATGACCCAAACCATATCTATGACACATAAACCATGACTCATGCCTACGGTCCATATTCATGACCCACATCCTATAATCTGTCTAGATTCCTGAATAACATTTTGTAGCTTTCGAACCAAGGAGGAGTGTTGAAAATGTCTCCAAAAGCTAACATTTGAAAGAGTCAAGGATTAGATTTATTATGAAATTGTTAGGATTAGATTTAATTTTAGGTTGATATGATTAGATTTAATATCTGATTTAATATTTTATTTGTTATGTCTTTGCAAGCCTACAAATATGCATTATATTCATAATAAAAAAGTGTGCTCATATGTGCCGTATGCATATGTATTCCAGGGTACTGCATCTACAGTATTGCTTTACTATAAATCTGTGTTCACATTCTACAATAGTGTTATCAGAGCTATCTTCTTACGGGACCTGTGTATTTCAGTTGAAGAAATCGCAAAACCAACAGAAGTGTGCCATGATGATGCAAGAAGAGTATGATGATACAAAAAGAGGATGGGTTTTTCATTGAAAGCTCAGACCGCTTAACCATGACCCATGACCCATGACCCATGCCTATGACCAATGCCCATAAACCATAACTATGACCCATAACCATATCTGTGACACATAAACCATGACTCATGCCTACGGTCCATATTCATGACCCACATCCTATAATCTGTCTAGATTTCTGAATAAAATTTTGAGGCTTCCGAACCAAGGAGAAGTGTTGAAAATGTCTCCAAAAGCTAATATTTGAAAGAGTCAAAGATTAGATTTATTATGAAATTGTTAAAATTAGATTTAATTTTAGGTTGATATGATTAGATTTAATATTTTATTTAATATTTTATTTGTTATGTCTTTGCAAGTCTATAAATAGGCATCATATTCATAAAAAAAAGTGTGCTCATATGTGCCATATGCAGATGTGTTTCAGAGTACTGCATCTACAGTGTTGCTTTACTATAAATATGTGTTCATATTCTACAACAATTCCCTTGCAGGAACGATCGAAAGCTTCTTCAATTGGAAGCGTAGGTCCAGGAGCATTGGCATATTCTTTAATCTTGGTAGTAAAATACCAGTAAGAAACAAAACATCTTCTGCATCCCTTCATATATACACAATCTTGCAACCTGATTCTCGAATGGATTTCGGTAAAGAGGTGTATGAAATATGAGTAGCAATAAGTGGGATTTTGTTATTGCGATCAGTTGCAGATTAATTGGAAAGATCGAACTCTATCTAAAAACTGAATACAATCGTGAGGCAGCTTGGTGAGCAAAGAACTAGTGGAAAAGGTTTTTCTAGTAGCAAGAGCTTTAAGCCAAGTTGTGCCAGTTTTCATATGACTAGCTAAAAATATATCGTTGGATTTAGCCTCAAAATTTTCTTACCACTGATTCATTTGATCTTTTGATTTATTTGTTATTTACATAATGTTTACATATTTCTAAATATATATTTCTTTGTTTCCATTAATGCACTCAATTGTGGCAAAGGTTTTAGCCTAATAGTATATTACTGATGTTGTGATCTTAAAGGTCACTTGTTCGTGTCCGCAGTTTCTTTATTATCATTGCATGAGGTAATTGTTAAAAAAATATTAATACACCCAATATCTTTTCAATCTGAATTTTCCAGCTAGTGATTGGACATACATTTGGCAAAGGTTTAGCCTATTGATTAACCCTTGAAACTGTGATCTTAAAGGTCACAGGTTCATGTCCACATATAGGTGGGATGGGATGTAATTTTACTTTGTTATTATTATTAGTCACACGAAGCAATTTTTATTTTAAAAAAATACATTTTAAACTGTTTTTCTCTTTCAATGTTTTATTTCAAATTTGTACTTGTCATTTATCTCCTTTATTTTCTGCCCCCTTCAAAACCAACCCAGATGCGCCCCTGGGTTTCAACAAAAAAACAAAATAATAGTAATTAATTTATAAAAAAAACCTAATTAATTTCCCTGGTGAATGGCACATTATCTCTCTGTATATTATTTCAATGAATAGTTATTGCTAAGCATTCTTATATTTTTAAAAAAAAAAAGTGAAATACTAAAGTATATTATTAACTCTACATTTTTTTAAAAGCCAAATCAAACACCTTGTAACATCAAAAAATAATTTTTCACCCAACTTGATAAATTTATCGAATAGATAAATAATTAAATTATTTGAAGGAAATGAGAAGGGCTAAACAATAATAATTGTTCTATATCTCTGAAAGTAAAATAAAAATCTGGGACAAGATCATAGTCTAAAAAACTGAAGTAAAAACATCCTCACTGGGTCATTTCGTGGGCCGGAATTCATTGATGGGCCTATACATGGGCTTTAGTTTTGGGCTGCATTAACTAAAATGGAAAGCCTTAAAATGTTACTACTATTTATTGTTGCCTACACCTTTTTTTTTTTATCCTACTGGTATCTTTTTAGCTGATTAAATATTCAAAATTAAACGCTTATAATTGTTTTTTATATTTATATTAACTATTAATGCTTTTTCTACATCATGTATGTTAACATTTAGATTGAATTGAATCACGTATATCACGGTGAACGCTTGAAAACTATGCAACAAAAATTAGTTTGGGCATCAAATAATAAGAATACAATAAAACTCATTTTAGTTGAGTTTAAGAATACAAACAAACTATAATTGTTTAGCCAACCATAACATATACTAACTAAAAAATTGATCGAGTAGAAAAGGAGAGTAAATAAACAGGTTACTTTATATGTTCATCAATTTTCTCACCACCACAAATTAAATACTTAACATCTATAAATTCAAATCATTTCTCTGATATTGAAATCATCCAACTCATTATGTGCTTTAATAAAATCTAGCTACCAATTACATTTCTAATTAGCTTCATTTTTTTAAACAATATGGCTACTTCAAATTTTTTCCTGCTAGCTCTTCTTGTTGCTTTGTTATTTTTGAGCATGGATTTTGGAGCAGTGACTCATAATCTTCTTCAAATACCACCGTTGCCTTCAATCCCTAACATGCCCAATCCTACATTTCCCGACAATATGCCAAAACTTTAAGTGAAGTGATCTTGTACTTTTGGTTATCAAAAATCACTTATTACAACAAATTTGAATGATTTGTTCTTAAGCTTTCTTGTTTGATTACAAATGGATTCCAAATTAGTTGTTTGCATTTGAGATTTTGCTGATTGCACTTTATTGTATGAAAGCTTCAGTTGTTTTCTCTTTGATGGTAAAGGCCTTTATATAGGTTGTTTTCAAATTCTTCCCGTTGTGACTCTTCCTTAGAATCACAATCTTACCCCGTTGTCTCACAACAACTCTTTTTGTTGAGAGCTGTTGGATCTTCCGTTAGACTTATTTTCCTTTCCGTTAGGCACATTGGCGAGAGTCAATCTATACCAACTTTCTGCAATTTGACTAGACTTTTACACCAATTAGTCGTGTACAACCTTGCTTGTGTTAGATGTCAGACGGCTAAAATGCCTCCATTACCGAAAATGCCTTATTTTCCTACCACTATTCCGTTTCCATCCATTCCGTTTTTTTCTCCTCCGCCTTCCCCTTCGAATTTTCTGTCAAATCATATAACGGTATTGTCAAATTTTCTGTATTCATAAACAAAGAATTGACTAACCATAATCAAATTACAGCAACAGCCGCCAAATCTTAAGCCAAACCAATCAGAAGAAGACATGTACTGTTAGGGGGGGGGGGGGGGGGGGAGACGTATGCACTTTTTGAAAGTTGAGAGAGCTACGATGATCTTTTCAAAGTTTAGGAAAGCAATAAGTTGAATGAGACAAGTTAGAGGAGCAACTGATGCATTAATTGAATATAAAAGTAAACATTTTGTATCATCAACAAAATTTGTTAGCTTGGGACTACCTGCCAAGTGCCGATCTCCTAGTTCATGTTTTGAATACAACAACAACAATAACATTACCTGAATGCCTAGCAAGGCTCCTGCACAAGTAGGGCAAGGAGATCCGGTGTACGCGTGCTTACCCTTGTAATTACAGAGAAGTTGATTCCAACTGACCCAGAAGTGGAGTTGCAATAACTATTTGGGTTTGAACAAGGAGTCAAAATTTCTTTACTTTATTTTTTTTTAATTTTTTATATTCCGTACTCTAAAAAGTAAAAAATCTTGAACCATTAGTTTTTAAGACATTCGCCATAATATATTTGGATTTTCCACTATAGGTCAGAGGGTGCGACGCCCTAGGGCCCAAATTTCATAACTATGTGTATATATTATAGAAGTTTTAAGATATTTTATGAATTTATTCAATGTCAATGAGCTAAATTAGTAACATACAAAAAAAGCCTTAAAATTGTACTTCGTATTAAAAATAGTTCAATTTTACATGAATTTATTTTAATTGAAGGGACCCATATTTATTTTTTTGCCCAGGGCCCTAAAAATATTAGGACAGACCCTGATAACACAACTATGGTATTTTCTTATAAAACTAGTGACGTAGTTTTTTTTGTGCTGGGAAAAGGCAAGCGAACAATGTGTCCATAGCCGTTAACCAACCCCTCCCCCCCGGCACATTTTATTTTTTTAAATTATCAAGAGAAAAGAAAAAGATAGTCAAAAGGTGGACTGAAACATGCTTCGACCACAAGAAAGCTAGGTGAACCGAAATGAATTCCGGCCACTCAAATTATGAAAATAACTATCTAAACAAAAGGTTGGGACAATATCCCACCAAATAAAATCAGAAATATGTCACCCATGATTTGCCAAGGAGTCCGCCACTTGGTTGCCTTCCCTATAGATGTGTGTCACAATCACCTGCGTATGTGTTATCGCCTATAGACACTTCACCCATTCTCGTTAAATCTGCCATGGAACGTTCCTCCTTCGAGCTGAAATAACATTAACAATGAATGTTGAATCACTCTCCAACCATATTCTATTCCAACCTCGATTCTTAGCCGTCATCAATGTAACAATGGCAGCTTTCAATTCGGCTAGGAATGCAAATTTAGTCTCGAAACTGAATGCAAAACCCCCCTCAAAAATCGTCCCTGCTCATTTCTATAAATTCCTCCACATCCTGCTTCACTGGAGGCGCTGACCACTGATGCATCTGTATTCACCTTCACCCAACCCCTTGTAGGCAGACACCATGAAACTCGTCTAATTCTAGGGACTATAGGCCTACGCGGTTGTATACCAAGGTTGGATAAAATTTCTGCCTCAACCGAGGAATTCCAAGTAAACCCACTACCTTGATAATCAGCCTCCTTGATGATGTTCCATAAACTCCTCAAACAAAAATGAATGTTCGGTTTCTTATCCTCGAAAATGCACTCATTCCTCGTGCGTCAAATAATCCAAAATAAATTAACCCTTGCGCCTTGCCAAAGAATAAATATAATAACAAACATCCCAACTATGTTGGAACCCTAATTTTCCAAGCAAATACCAGACTCAAATATTATTAAAAAGAAAACATCACACATAATTAATGATCGCACATTTTTCTAGGCGTGTAACTAATGCTTTAAGTTCTTGATTTCTGCCTTGATGACAGCAAAGTTGGAATTGAATACCTAAGAGTAAGAGCTTTCATGCCATGTAATAATTCGTTATACCTCAACATAATATGAATAATACTTGCCTTATATATGGACTGATACAAATTATATATGCACATATAATAACCAAATTAACTGTGCTCCTCTGTGATACTTACCCATTTTATTCACCTCAAGATTGCTTAGATTATCAAAGCTACTCATGCTAATGATGTTCTACATGACTCCATTTTCTTCTTCTTCCAAGCTAAAAGGATATATATCCCATGAATTCTGCTAATTATTTAACATAGAACCTTGTATCTTCCTTTATCTCTTCATATTTTCGGAAAAATATCTTGTCAGGAAACTCAAGCTTTGCTTTCGAGTACCCTAAACATGATCCCAATATGGTCCATATAGTGATACTCCTTGGCAGAATGGTACGAAAGCATTCAAAGATTAGCAAAGCCTTAACGAGAAAACGCTAGAATGAAACAAAAACATCTTTCTAATCTCTCCATATATTCACAATTTTACAGCCAGATTCTCGGATTGATTTTGGCAAAGGCGAGTAAACAAGTGGGATTTCATTGCCTCCATTAGTCGTGGATCTTTTGGTAAGATCCAACTCCAGATTTGGAATGCAATCGTATGGGACTTTGGTGAGCAAAGGACTAGTTGAAAAGGTGTTTCTTATAGCAATCACAAAAGCAAAATGACTAGCCAAAAATATATCGGTCGATCTAGCCTCAAAGGTTTCTTGGGTTGCCATTATTCCTTTCAATACGTCTTCATTGCTCCAAAAACTATTGGAGATGTTGGGTTATCCCACATTGGTTATAAACAAGAATAAAGAGTAGTATATAAGTGGAGAAGATTGGACATTAACACAAGCTAATAGGTTTTGTATTAGATGGACTCAACCCAACTTGTATGCTCACTCAAGGTGTCAAGCCCAAAACTCTTGAGGCCCATAGATTGTCTACATGGCTTCAAAGTAGAAGAAGGCTTGACAACCAGTTATTTTGGGTTCATGATTAAAGTCTTGGTGGAGTTTGGGCTAGCAGAGAAGACTAGACATGTTGATGACCTTGAGCCTCAGAGGAAGTAGACCAAGGAATGTTTGATAAGTGGCAACTTGTCCAGGTTCAATTGCACTTGAGGGGGAGTGTTAGACATGTTGGGTTATCCCACATTAGTAATAAAAATGTATGAACTGTAGTATGAAGATTGGGACTTAACACAAATCAATTGATTTTGTGTTAGATGAGCTTAACCCCACTTCTATGCTTACTCTAGCTATCGAGTCTAACACTATTGATGACCATGGATTCTCTACAAAAACCTCCATAATTGTACATGTCACCACATCAACCTAAGGCGGCCTTACAACATAAACCACTAAGATCACCATTTGGGGCCTCAAAAAAAATTGGAGCCCAATTAAATATTAGGGAAATTAAGGGAAACACAAGATTTTTAGGATTTTTTTATTTTTACATAACTTTCGTTTCTTATAGCTATTTACCACCTTTTAAGTTTTTATTTTTCTCTTTACCATACTTCTCTATTCCCACTGTAACAATCTTTTCTCTCATATTAAATTTGATTTTCACAGCTTAAAATGACTATATCTCACAAACTGTTAATTTTTTTAACATGAGACTTTAAATATTTTGTACGTCTTATTTTTATCTTTAAAACAACAACCATTGTGAATATTTTTAGAGCAAAAATAATATTGTTGTCTTATACCAGTTCTTTTACTACTTTTATAACTGGTATAAGAGCTTTTGTTGCTCTAAAGAGAACAATGTTGCTCAAGTTTTATGTTATTTACCTGAATACAATGAAAAATTAGTGTTATAAAGATATTATACCACACTTGTGGCAAAGTTCATACCACTCTTGTACTAGGTACAAGGCATTTATGAAAGGTGGTAAAAATTGGTACAAGACAACGAAATTTTTTTCCCTAAAATCATTCAATATGGATTTTTTTTAAAGATAAAAATAAGGCGACCAAAATAATCTAAATGCTCGTGTTGAAAAAATTAACAGTTTGTGAGATATAGTCATTTTAAGTTGCAAAAATCAAATTAAATTAAAAGAGAGAGAATTTTCAATAGGGGTTGCTATATTAATCGTAGATACAAAATTGAAAGTTAAAATCTTGTAATTAAGAGTAGTTTCTTATAATTAGAGAAGCAAAGCTTTATGGTGGGATTTCAAAAATATTGGGTTGGTATTTACAAAACTGAAGGCCTAAAATCTTGTATTTAACTAAGTTGCTCTAAATATTGATCTATATAAATTTATTATTGTTGAACTTAGCTCAGAAGAACTAAAGAAGTCTCAGAAGCCAAAGCTCAGAACCTTGAAGATAAGTTTTGAAGATAACTAAAAATCAGTAAGAAGTTGTGCACTCGGAAGATAAGTCAAGCTTAGAAGATAGTTTCTGCTTAGAAGAAATGTGATGCAAGACAAAGTAAAATTGAGGTATCAGAAGCCAAGGAACTCGAAAGACTCATAAGGCTTACAAGAGAAGGAAAGGATCTCAAACTGTCTAAAGCTCTAATTCCAAGACAACAACTCACGTGAAGATAAATGCTAAAAATAGGCCTCTATTTTTTATGACACCAAAAGAGAGATGATCTGCCTATTACTAAAAGCGAGTTGACAATAAGGAAGGAAGGACCACCTTTGGCCACCTAATACAAGTAAGGTTGTACAAGACTAATTCGCGTAAAAGCTGGTCAATTGCTGAAAGTTGGTAGAGTTGACTTCCGCCAAAGTTTCCAATGGAATTGAAGATGAGTCTAACAGAAGATCCAATGGCTCTAATGGAAAAGAGCAGTTGTGAGACAATGACTATGATTGTGACTTTGAGGATGAGTTACAATGGGAAAATTTTGAAGACTGCCTATAAAAAGGCCTATACCAAGAAGAGATAAACTATCCAAGCTTTCATCATCAATTGCAATCTCAATTCGCATATGCAAATACTCTTAAGAAAACAATCATAAAATTATTTTTTGAATCATAGAAAGCTTAGAACAAACAATTCAAATCTGTTTTAAGTGATTCTTGATAGCTTGAAGTACAAGATCACAAAATCATTTCAAATCCACTTTTAAGACTAAGCAAGGGGATTGATGAGGTCTTGTTAGCTTGGTGTAACTTGTGTTTCAGAAGAGTTCAAGAGGAGGGTACTCTTGAACTGGGGAATCGGATACATGAAGAGGAGGTTACTCTTAGTTATAAAGAAGCCCATTATAAAGGCTTCTCTACCTCATAAGGAGCTGACATAGTAGATTAATGCTCGAAGAGGATGCTCTAAGGACTAAAGGTAGGTAGGGTCCAAACTAGTATAAAATCATTGTGTAAAAATCTCTAACTCTGACTCATTCATTTTTACACTTATTACATCAGAAGCACTCTTATAATTTACTTGCTTAAATTGCGAAAAGGAGTCAATCACCCCCCTCTGGGACCAACAAGTGGTATAAGAGCAAGCTCTATTCCATAGACTTAATAGTTTAAGAGTTTAAAGATCACTATGGGCTATAGATGTTTGAGATAACTACCAGGAAAAGATAGGAAAATTGCTCAGACCTTCCCTGAGGGACTCTCTATAATGAGACATCCCCTTTTCTATGGCCAAAAGTATACATTCTGGAAGAATCGTATGAAAAATTCTATACAGTCTCAGAAATACTATACCTGGAAAGTAATTGACAATGGCCCTTTTAGTGCCACCATCACTATGAACAACTAAAACAACCCAAACCTGAATACAAATGGTCTGAATTAGAAGTTAAGCGTTATCAAAATAATGCAAATGCTATTAACATGCTTCACTGCGCTTTAGACACAAATGAGTTGAATAAAATTTCAGGTTGCGACACAGCACAAGAAATCTAGAGGAAGTTGGAAGTCACCTATGAAGGAATCAACAAGGTGAAGGAGTCTAAGATCAATCAGAATCTTAGATACTGTAAGCTCTTTGAGATGGAAGAAAATGAAACCATCTCAAACATGAATGCTAGATTAGCTAATATAGTGAATGAATTAAAAATACTGGGAAAGGAGTCCTCAAAAGAAGAACATGTCAAGAAGATCCTAAGAAGCCTAACAAAAGACTAGCAGGCAAAGAAGATAACTACTGAGGAAGCTCAAGATCTCACCATCTACAGATATGATGAGCTGATTAGATCTCTAATTACTCAAGAGATTTCAATGCAAAGTTTTGAGAAAAAGGAGAAATCCAAATCAGAAGGGAAGAAGGCCATAATCCTAAGAGCTGATTTATCAGAAGAAAATTTCTCAAATGATGAGGAAATGGCCATGTTCAAAAGGAATTTCGGAAGAATGATGAGAAGAGGAAACAAATATCCTCATAAGAGATCAAGGAAATATGACTCCTTCCAAAAGAAGTATTACCATAAGAAAAGCTCCAGAAGAGATCTTGCTTAGAAGCCCTTTGAAGCAAGGAAAAGCAAGAATATAACAAAAAATATGATCTGCTTCGAATGCAACCAACTAAGACACATCAAGGCTCATTGTCCAAGGTTAAGAAGAGATAAGCAGAAAGCCTTAACTGCCACATAGAGTAATAGTGAAGGAGGAAACTCCTTAGAAGATGAAAAGACGTAGGAGACTACTCAAATCTGCTTAAGGGCAATCAATACTCTAGACTCTAAAGCAGAATGCTCAAACAACAATAGAGGATAGATTATAAAAGGACAAAGAGAGTCAGAACTTTAAAATGAGGTAAACTCACTCACACTCCACTTTACCTAATGAAGTTATGTATATGTTGGCCACTATCTACAAGCTTGTTAGGAAAAACAAGAAAACACTAAGAGAGCTTCAGAAGAAGGTTACTCAACTTGAAGAAAAAGATGATAAGAATGTTGTTGATCTTAAGACTCTCAGAGTCAAGGATCATGAAAGAAGCTTGGATGATGAGGACATAAAGAAGAACATCACTCAATTGGTTGTAAATGCCAATGCCCTAAAAAGAGAATTATCCCTACTTCAAGCTGGTATGAAGGAACTAGCATGTAATATAGCCTTAACCTTAAATCAATAAAAGCCTTTCAAGGCTCAAAAGATAACACAACATCCTATAAAAGGATAACCTCAAAAGAAGAGTAACCCTCAGAAGAGGACAGTTGAAGTCTTTGATATATGTCAAACTGAAACACATAGAGAAAGAAGAAGGCAAGAGAACCATTACAGATTCCATGGAAGAAATAACCACACTACTAGTATCTGCAGACTCAGAAATGAATACTATGATGAAAATCCATGGCTTTATCTGATTGCTAACAAAGAAAGACCCAATCCTATATTGGGTAATTAAATTTTTTAATCTATATCGCAGGTAAGCCTGAGATCCATAGACAACAAGAAAATATGGTACATTACTAGTGGATGCTCAAGGCATATGACTTGTGATGAAAACTCATTCATCACATTAAACCTAAGGAGAGGAGGAAGCGTGAGCTTTGGAGACATTAAGAAGGGAAAAATCCTTGAAAGCGAAACAATAGTCTCTAATATCCCTATAGAAGAAGTCTCACTTATGGATGGACTGAAATTCAACTTTCTGAGCATTGTATAACTTTATGATCAAGGCAAAAAGATAGTCTTTGATTCCAATGGTTTTGCAATCATCGATTGTAAGTCGAACTCAACTCTCTTATATGTATCTAGAACAAATAATGTTTATAAAATTGATATTTCATGTAAACAAATAAAAATATATGTTTGGTGTCAAAAGAGGAGGAATCATGGCTCTGGTATAGAAGATTGGGACATGTCAGTATGAGTCTTCTTTCCAAACTAGCCGAACAAAAACTTTTTGAGGATCTGCCTAATATTGCTTTTGAAAAGGATCATCTTTGCACATCATGTCAACTAGGTAAACAAACTAGAAAAAGTTTTACATCGAAAACAAGCTTCTCATCTAAAAGACCACTAGAGCTACTGCATATTGACTTGTTTGGACTTTTTCATCCAGCAACCTTAGGGGGAAGCAGATTTACAATGGTTATTGTAGATGATTTCTCCCTATATACATGGGTCATCATGCTCAATAACAAAGATGAAGAATTTGGAAAATTTTCAAAATTATTCATTCGCATTGAGGTAGAACAGGACATCTCCATCTCATGCATTAGAAGTGACCATGGGCGAGAATTTAAGAATTGGCAATTTGCTCAATTCTGTGTAGATAGAGGAATTGAACACAATTTCTCTGCCCTGCATACTCCTCAACAAAATGGAATTATTGAGAGGAAGATAGAACTATAGCGGAGATGGCTCGCACTATGCTAAGTGACAATAGTTTACCCAAGTACTGTTAGGGAGAAGTTGTCAACACCATATGTTACATTCTTAACAGAGCTCTTATCAGACCTGAGTTACATAAAACTCCCTATGAGCTCTGGAAAGGTAGAAAGCCCAAGATAGGATATTTCAGAGCATTTGGATGCAAATGGTTCATGCTAAACACTAAAGAACATCTTAGTAAATTTGATCCTAAATCTGATTAGGCTATATTTTGGGCTACTCAATACATAGCAAGGCTTACAAAGCCTTCAATAAAAGAATTAACACACTAGAAGAATTTGTACAAGACTAAGCATGCAGGATCAAAGAAGCTCATCAAAAGAAGATGAAGTCTTTCCTCAGAGGGACAATAGCTCAGAAGCAATAACCAGAGTGCTGGCCTAATGGTTAATGTTGAGGTTGTGGCCTCTAGAGGTCCCAAGTTTGAGTCACATCTGGGGCGCGGTGAGGATTTTTCTTTCCATTTAATGTAAGCCCAAATGAGGCAATTTTTTTAAGATATTATGGTCAGAAAATTTCATTTGGATGTCTTGAAGAAGAATTTGAGTAGAACCAAGAATCAAATCTTGCTCACAACATCCAAAAAGAAATCAGAACTCATAGAGCTCACACCCTGGATCATATCATTGATAGTTTCCAAAATCCATTATTGACAAGAGGGCAGCTTCAGAGGATGACCAGCCATCCTACCATTGTATCAATTATAGAGCCAAAGAATTTTGAAGATGCAGAGCATGATAAGAATTGGATGATGGTGATGCAAAAAGGACTGGATCAATTCATTCGAAATGATGTGTTGGACTTAGTTCAACTCTCTAGAAGCAAGTTTATTATTGGAGCCATATTGGTCTTTTGAAATAGACTTGATAAAAAAGGTAACGCCATAAAAAACAAGGCAAGGCTCATTACTCAAGGCTAAATCCAGCAAGAAGGAATTGATTATGATGAGACCTTTGATCCTATTGCCAGACCTGAAGCTATCAAAATCCTGTGTGCTTTTGCATCCTATATGAATTTCATAGTTATTTCAAATGGATGTAAAAAGTGGTTTTCTAAATAGAGTGATCTCAGAAGAAGTATATGAGAAGCAGCCACCTGGATTTTAAGATCCAAAACTTCCTGCTCATATATTCAAATTGATGAAAGCACTCTAAAGTCTAAAGCAGGCTCTGAGGGCATGGTATGAAAGATTGACCAACTTCCTTATATCAAAGGGATACATCAAAGGCAAAGCTTACACCACATTATTCATCAAAAGGAGATACATGGATAACATTCTTGTCCAAATCTATATGGATGATATCATCTTTGGGCCAACGAATGAGGATCTATACAATGAGTTCAGCAACTAGATGAAGAATGAGTTTGAAATATCCATGATGGGAGAACTTACCTTCTTTCTTCGACTTCAGATCAAGCAGAGCTTAGAAGGAATCTTTATAACTCAAGCCAAGTATACCAGAGAAGTTCTGAAGAAGTTTGATATTGACAACAGTAAGTCTATATCAACACCTATGGCATCCAACACTATTCTATGCAAAGATACAAAAGGAAAGCCTGTAGAACAAAAACTATATAGAGGGATCATTGGATCACTACATTATCTCACCACCAATGGACCAAATGTACACTATGTTGTACGCTATTGTTCCAGATATCAAGATGATCCAAGGGAATCTCATCTTACTGCTCTTGAAAGGTTTCTAAGATACCTCATTTGAACATTGGATATGGGGCTCTGGTATCCAAACAATGGAGATTTTAAGCTCAAAGGATAAATAGATGTAGATTATGCAAGAGACAAGCTTAAGATAAAAGGCACTATTTGAGAGTACCATTGTCTTTGAGATTGTGTGGTTTCTTGGCATAGAAAGAAATAAACATTAGTAGCTCTCTCAATAACTGAAGTAGAATACATGGTTGTAGAAAGCTGTATGGCTTAGATCCTATGAATTAAGCAAGAGCTTGAAGACTATGAAGTCAGAACTGGATGCATAGAACTTATGTGTGATAACAAAAGTGCAATTGATTTGTCAAAAAATCTAGTTCAACATAATAAAATGAAGCATGTCAACATCAGGTACCACTTCATCAAAGGTCATATCTTGAAGAAGGATGTGAAGCTAGTCTACATTCCGATGGAAGAATAGCCTGCTGATATCCTCACTAAGCCTTTGAGCAAAGATCAATTTAGCAGCCTCCAAGAAGTTATTGGAATGTCAAATCCCATATGAGTCATAATCAAAAGCCTTAGAAGATGACTCTGCATCCGGATTAATGACAAGTGTACGGAGATTTATATAATTAACTAACAAATTTATTTGAATTTCAAAAGGCGAAATGACAACTCATGCGCCATAAGACCTCTAAAAACGGTTCACAACGCTATGAGTTTACTTATAAAAAATTAACGATTTATTCACAAACATTTACAAAAGGACTTTACTACCCCCATATCTGACCTAAAATTCTTTAAACCCCCCCCCCCCAAAATCTTCATCTTTAACTTTATGCTTTCAAAAACTTTCAAAAGTAAAACCTAAGGAAGAATTCTCTCAATTTATAAAACCTTGTGAAATGGCCCCTGAGAAATTAAACCTTGCTACCATCAAGATTGAGAAGAAGGACTCAACACCCATATTCATCCCTATTGAATACACCAGGTGACCTAAAAATATTAATGCTCAACCAATGCTCATAAACAACTACCTGGTTGTAACCTCTCCTTATGCTGAAATCGTCAAGGAATTAAAGTTAACCACATGGGTTAGAATGAATGTGCCAACTTATTCCAAGATTGTGAGGGAATTCTACAGAAACCTGAAATACCTCAAAGACTATCTAGACCATAGTAAAGGAAAACACTATCACCATCACTCCTGAATTAATTAGGGAGATCCTTAAAATCCCTGTAGAAGGACTGATTCTCAAGAAGAAGATTGATGTTCATAAGAAAGACATCAGATACGATGGGTAATTTAGGTTGCCTGAGGAATACATTGGAGAGAAAGTCTCTGCTTTCATGGACTCTTAGAATAGGAGACTCTACTATGCAATTGCAACTTCACTGCACCACAAAGTTAAAGCTCCTAACTCTGTCTCAGATATAGAGCACTACATCATGCAGTATATGGTGGAAAAGAAACCTATCAAATTTCTAGTGATCGACATTTATCACATTAGAAAGCATCAATGAAGTATGGGTGGACTCATCTCTCTGATTGTGAAGAATCAGAAGATTGATATTGGAGATGCTGAGAAGATTGAAGGTAATAAAATCACCAAGAGCTCATTCCAGAATCTAATACTTGGAAGGACACTCGATCTGGCAGCTGCTAAGGCTATAATAGCTAAGAAAACGCTAAGGAGCAAGAAAGAAGAGCCACAAAGAAAGGGAAGTTAGGAGCAACCAAAGTTGCTGATATTAAGAAAGAAAAGCCCTTAAAAAAGTGGAAAATAGCCACTGAGGCACAAAAGAAGAAAACTAGGAAGCTCAGAATTATAGAATTGGAGGAAGATGCCTCTCAGGAAAGGGAAGATATTGCATTAGAACCTAAGGAGTCTGAGGAAACAATCATTCCTCAACCACCTTAGAAGGAAAAGACTAGGAAGGTCCGACAAGAAGATCAGGCACCAGTTGGGCCTCACAAGCTTCAGAAGACCAACCCATCCTATGAGGAGCTCATATCGTGTATTCCTCCATCTTATAATGTAACTCAGTCCATCACACCTTCCACCACCATCATTCAAAAACAAATCCCTTCTCTCTCACCCTCACCATCAAACTCTTCCTCACCATCACCATCTAAAAACACCTCACCAACAAAATCACCCTCACCTCTAATATTAAAAAACTCCTTCTACACCAATCAAAGTATCCTCCTCATCTCCTTCAAAATCTAACCCTTCTTCACTAAACTCACCTATCTTGCCATAAGTTAAGGATGAAATTTCCCCATCCTATGATGCAACTGCTATAAATAAGTTGAAAGCCATTAAAGCACGCAAGGGAGATAAGGTTGACCAATCCGAGAAGGTTAATGACCAATTTAGTTGAGATAACCAATGCCGATCATGCCAATGACTCAACATCGCTAAATGTTGATAAGGCAGAAAAGCAAGGCAACTTAGATGGTGAGCAGTCACCAATTAAGGAAGTTGAAGGGATGAAAAATAGTCAACTTCTCAGGACCTCAATAAATCTGAGAAGGTTGAAGAGACTATTACTAAGGTCCTTGTGGATTCTAATAATGAGAGTGTGAAACAACTCTCTACGATGACGAGGTACCAGAAATAAGCTTTGGGGAAAGTGAATATAGCTCCAAGAAAGATACCTCTTCCTCATATACATGCTGTCAAATCAAGCCTACGAAGAACCAGACCTTTGCACTAACAATCTAGCAGCAAGAGCAACCACAATAAGACTCTAAGCGTAAAGAGGACAGTTCTCATGTGTTATAGAGAGCAGTCAAGCAGCAAGCAACTATCATGAGCATGCTTAAATCATTTAAAATTTTGGTTTCACTTGCCTCTGACTCTCTTATAGTTGAGCAGCTAGCTCGAAACTGTATAAGCCTCACAACACATGCAACAATAATTGAGGAATCTATCCGCCTTATTTTGAGCTCACCAGTCATTACAATGGATCTAAAGAATTCCATCATGCCTCCAATGGATGATAGACTAATTAAACACAAGGAGATCATAACCAAGCTGCTAGAACTAAATTCCAAGGTCATAGAGAATGAAGGGCAACTTATGAATAGTTAGAAGGCCATCAAGTAAAATCTGGATAAGCTAGTTTCTCGGCAAGGTGATATGCTTAAAACTATCACTAAATCCTCTGATAAGCATTTTACAGCACTAAAGACAGAGCTTATAGGGGATATTGAAAGGGTAGCCACCTCTGTCACCTAAAATGCCACTATTATGGAAGAAGAGAGGAAGAAGAACACTGAGATTATTAAGACTCTACAGTTTAAGCACAAAACCTCTGAGATTATTAAGACTCTACAGTTTAAGCACAAAACCTCTGTCCAAAACCTTATGGATGCTCTGAATAAGCTCCAAGATGAAATAAAGACCAAATTTGGTCAAATAAGTGAGAATCGCTCCACTGATGTCTCCACATATATTGAGAAGAAAATAAAGACAACACTGGAAACACTCACAAAGCTAATTCAGGACTCAGAATCAGTTATTAGGTCTGATATTAGGGCGAGCACTCAAATCCTATCCAAGCAATTGGAAGATTTACCGTCTAAGCTTCAGAACCTAACTCTAGACTCGAATCCTTTCTATGTCTATGAGTCTACGATAGTACCATTCCTCCATAATAGTACTATTGGTGCTGTAACAATAACAATAAGGTAACAACTATTGACTATACGGAATGTTGCACGTTGAGTTAATTATTCCATTTTTTTAACTATGACTAAACTCTGAATGAGATTATCTCAGTGAAGATACTTATAAATATTAAAAAAAAAATCAATATTCTATTTGGGGTAGACTTTTTAAAGATGTGAAGCTCTCTTACCTCATTCACAAAACTGGAAGTCAAACCTTAAATTTTGCTTACCAAAAAGCACCTTACCACTTGATAATTTTACGACAAAACAGGGTTATTACTCTGTATTGTTAAACACAAGTCCCCTTAAGTTGCAGTTGCAAGAATGTGGAATAGCAACAATGATAAGAATTAACAAGAATTGACTAAAGTTAACTAGAGTCAACAAGAGTAGACTAGAATCAACCAAATATGTAAAGAAAATAAACAAGGCACACAACACCAAAGTTTTTACGTGGATACCTCTCCGATGTGAAGAGTAAAACCATAGGACTAATAATGGAGTCCACCCCTACTGATTTTATTGATAAGTTGAGGAAAAAGAACTCAACAAAGTCTTACAAGAGTTTACTTCCACCAACGTCTATCACTCAATAAGAACAAGAAGAGAACAAATGAGAAAACACCAAAATGAGCAAAACAGACAATCTTCCCACATACAGAATAATATCAGAAATTTTTGTTAAGAAACCCAATGGTCAGTCTTTAGAAAATGATCTCAAAAACACTCTGACCAAATTTCAAGGTAATCCAACGGCTAGAACTATAGTGATTGTCCGATGAGTAAGCTGTGCACAACTCTCCTTTAATCTCACTTTTCACTCTCATACTTCTTTTCTCTCCCCAACGTATTGACTATTTGGAATGCCCCAATATCAGTTACTAAAGAGGCTTTAAATAGACCTCCAAATCTTGGTAAGACTCTTCATCTTCTACAACAAGACTTATAGTCTTCCGTAAGAGCATATATATGACAAATGCATGAAATATAAAATGCATGAATTTAGGCTAGAACCCCAACAATCTCCCCCTCGAGTCGAAATTGGGGAAGACAATGTAACAACAACATCATTGAAATAATATCTGGGAGAGCTTACAATAAAGCTCCAACTTGCTTCTGGGGACAATCTTCGTCAACATGTCTGCCCATTCTATTCAGTGTGGACTTTCCTCAATACCAACACTTTTTCCTCGATCACATCTCACAAACAATGATATCTCACATCAATGTGCTTCGTACAAGAATGATACATGATATTCTTACTTAGATTTATAACACTCTAACTATCATAGAATACTACATACTCGCTTTTCTTCAAACCCAGCTCTTGAAGAAATCACTTTAGCCAAATCAGCTCTTTGCAAGCTTCCACAGCTGCTACATACTCTGCCTCAGAAGTAGATAATGCTACACACTTTTGAAGTTTAGATTGCCAGGAAATAGTTTCCCCTATAAAATTAAACACAAAACCTGAGGTAGACTTTCTTCCATCCAAATCACCAACCATGTCAGCATCTGTATACCCTTCAAGAATCGGTTTTCCACCTCCAGAACATAAACTAAGCGTTGAGGTACCATGAAAGTATCTGAATATCAACTTCACCACTTCCCAATGAACTTTCCCAGATTGGACAAAAATTAACTTACCAATCTAACAGCTTGAGGAATATCAGGCCTAGTGCAAACCATAATATACATCAAAGGACTAACACTAGAGGAATAAGGAACATACAACATACTTTCTTTCTCCTCTTGCTTTTTAAGACAAGTTCTTTTGCTCAACCTGAAATGAGCCGCTAATGGTTGACTAACTGGCTTAGCATATTTCATGTTGAGCCTTTCAAGCACCCGTTCAATATACTACTCTTGTGATAGCCACAACTTGCTAGCCTTTCTATTACGAACTATCTCTATGCCCAAAATCTTTTTTGTCGGACCCAAATCCTTCATAGCAAATGATTCCATAAACTCTTCTTCAAGTCCAAAACCATCTTTACATCCTGTCCAACAATCAACATATCATCTATATAAAACAGAAGGATGATAAATTTACCATTTGGGAACTGTCTGAAATACACATAAGGATCAGCCAACGACCTTGTATAACCATTGGTTGTTATAAAGGAATCAAGCTTCCTATACCAATGCCTCAGTTCTTGCTTCAACCCATAAAGACTCCTTTCTAGTTTGCAAACAAACTTTTCTTTTCCCTTTTCTTTAAATCATTCTAGTTGACCCATATAGATATCTTCTTGCAAATCACCACGCAA